>OZ005659.1:261741214-263222655 GCA_963930645.1 Salticus scenicus
GATTGCGTGTCATCTATTTTTACTTCTAAAAGAGACAGGGAATTTTTTCTCCTGATTTGTGTAGCAACCCTGTAGAAGAATGTTATTCAAATGCGATGAAATTGTATAGCTACATAACTTATTTATAGAATCTTGAAATGATTAACTTTTAGTATCCAGTGGTTTGATGTGTGTAACAAGAACAAACACTACTGTTTAAAGTTTAAAGATAACTCAGTGAATTGACCATTGGTGGGGGGGGGGGGGGAGTTAAGGTAAAAGCTAGGGAGGAAATGGGTCAGCATGATATCAATCAGCATTCCGTACTGACTATGGAAATTCAAGCTTAAACTCATCTGAAAGTCTGTACTTTTATTTTCAGATTGTTAAAAGTACTTCAGGGTTCCCAGTGGCGATTAAAAAGCAACTATTCCAGGCTACTATGTCAACTATTTTTGTGTAAAAGTGGCTTAAAAGCTACTATTTTCAGGAAAATTGTCGAGACTATTTTGGACAAAAATTGTCCCTCACTTTTTTTTCTGCGCTTTCACTTCATTTTAATTCCATTACCTGAGTACTGCAGGTAATGGGAATACTTATTGTGTTCCGTCAAAAAATTCGATTTCGAGTTTTAATCTGATTTACATGTTTTAGGGTCTCCTGTGCCCAAAAAAGATGCTTTTTGGCAATTGGTGTGTGTGTGAAAAGAAATCTTCTCAGGGTTGCTACGGAATCTCAAAAACTGAGGTAATTTCAAAATTTATTGCAAAAACATAGAGAAAATTCAGTGATTTTTGAAATATTTTGGAACAGGGTTCCCATGGTCCTTGAAAGTCCTTAAGAAGTACTTGAATTTCATTTTCTTTTTCAAGGGCCCTTGAAAGTACTTGAATTTTGTGCAAAGTCCTTGAAAATCCTTGAATTTTCCACTCCAATAGACTGGCTTAGTGCGAATTCTGTCAAGGCTAAACTATCTCCATCTCCACATGTGCACGTCATTGTCTAATATAATGATTTTGTCATAAAATTCTCATTTCATTGTCTTGCTTTTGCATATAGTTTCAGCTTATTTGGGGTTTTTTTTGCCAGTCTCATACCTGTTTGATAGACTGGTCATTAATTTTGAGCAGAAAGTGTCTAGACCAGGACTCAAACCTAAAAACTTTGGAATAATCATAATCATTCCAAATCTTGAACTAATCGTTTTTTGACTCTTGTAAAAGTTAATTAGGTCAATCCATCAAAAATGTATTGGGAAAACAGGCAAAGTTATTCTAATTATAAAAAAAAATATTACTAATGAAAGTAGTTACTAAAGTTTTGTGTATAGGCCTAGCGTTCTGCGATTTTCCCCTAGTCCTTGAAAAATTTCAAATAGGCCTTGAAAAGTACTTGAAAAGTCCTTGATTTTTTTTCTTTTTTAAGAGTGGGAACCTTGTGGAAAAACATTGGGAATTTTTTTCAGAATCAATTATGTTTTCTCTCTAACTCTAGTAAGTTAATAAAATCAGTATACCCTAAACATGTTGTATTGACTTGCAAACATGTTAGATTCTAATGCTGCATGATTGTGTCATCTATTTTACTTCTAAAAGAGACAGGGAAAACTCGGGAAATTTTATCTCCTGATTTGTATAGCAACCCTGCTTCTGACTACCATATCTCCTAAACTAATATACTGTGATGAAACTTTAGAATTGAAGCAGGTCTGATGTACAGATGATTTTTTTTACACTAAGACTATTATTTGGATTAAAGTGGCTACTATTTCATTCAGAATAGCTACTATTTCATACATTGAAGGCAACTAAAGCAACTATTTTTGATTGTCTTAATTTAAAAAAAAAAAAAAAGTCCAACTTTCGGTGCAAATTGCTCAACAGGTGGTGGTGGCACACTGATTTCTTCTATTACAAGAAAGACTATATTTCAACTTCTATTGTGTATAATTAAACAAAACTTAGTATATGACAGGTCCATTATTAAATATTATGCTGTTTTAATATTGTATATTGGGCTGCAATTCTTAGTTCTTTTATCAGAAATATCTTTCAGAAAGATATATTTTCTATTCACTTTATGAACAATACCACATCTTTACCTTTTTACCTTAAAAGGATAGCATATTCTTGATATTGAACTTGAAGCAGGTGAAGGATCCAACGAAAATGTAGAAACTGTGTTAGTCTACCTGAGTTAGTGCTACCTGTGTTAGTCTTAGGATATGTAATTATTAAACTGACAAGTTTGGTTATTGCAATTGACTACTAGTACACTCCTGTGACCCATTCTATGCCCTTCCTTATCCTCATTTCGTGTAAAAAAAGATAATAACTAGATTAAAAAAGAAAACTCAGGAAAAGAATAAAACAAAAGAAACCAGCTGATAAGTTGTCTGAAGAGAACAAGAAACTATAACAAGCTCTTAAAGCACACAATATCTTTTGTTGACAGCTAAGTCCCAGGAAAAATTTGTTTCCACAATTACTCAATACCCAGTGTATTTTTTTTTTTTCAATTCCATTTTTTCAGGAAATTCACAACCGTTAAACTAGTACTTTTTTTTGCTATAAATTAAAATGTGAAAAAAAAATCGATTTTTCGAAATTGAGTGCTCATTCAACGATTGGGAGTTTTCTGAATTTGAAAATGGAATTAAAAAAAGATATATTAGATAATAAGTAATTCTGGTAACAAATTTTCCCATATAATAACATGGGCCTTGGCTGTCGACGAGATTAAGTGTTGTCGACTCTTAAGGCTGAAGATATGAGCATCGGATTATATCAAGGTATAATTGAAGAGCCTTCAACTGAGACAAAAAGGAAACTAACAAATAAAACTTTTAATAAAAGAAATTTGATGGAATCATTTATGTCCTAAAAGCCTGAAAGTAATTTTTAAAACAGATTTAACAATGTGCTTATCACAAGATTGAGTGACAATTTTGGGCAGGTTTTTAATTAATGTTTTCAATAGAAGATATTTATTTATGGTTACCTCTGCTCTTTTTTTTTTTTTTTTAATGCATGCTAAAAAATTTGGTACTTTATCAGGTAAAACTATTATTATTTTTTTTTTTTTTTTAGAATGAAATAAAAGTTTATGGATATCAAAATTATTTTCCATTTCATAAATTAATTTGACTTTCACGGTCAAAGGTGGAGTTAACTTCTCTCCCCAAATTTTTAGTACCCTTTTTTTTTTTTTTTTTTTTTTTTAATTATGGATTTACCTTAACAAAAATCCTGGTTTGCTTTACACATTTTTAAGATTATAGGATCTGACAGGAATGGAAAATTAAAGAGTTTAATAAATATCTGGAGTTTTGTCTTCTCTCTTTTTTTTTTTAAATTCATCAACATTATATGGTATGAGTAATTTTTTTTGAGCAATTGCAATTCTTACCAACTTTATTACAGTATTTAAATATTCATTATTTATGAAAACAAATAATGAATCTATGAATATTTTAATTGTAATACTTACATACAATATTATTTGTGTTCATATAGAACTTTATGCAATATGAAGAAAAAAGTGACAATACCTAATAGTGTTTAGGCAATCTAAAAAAAAAAAGTATTTTATATTCAATAGAAGAAATATTGAATTCGTAAAAAATTTTGACTTCCAGTTTTCGGTGGATTTTACACAGAAATCTAGAGCCCAATTTGATCATTTTAAAACTAGTATGTTGTGGCTATCACAAAAATATCTTATCGTTTTTTTCTCTGGTTGTTCATTTGTCATTCAGATGATATGTAATTGTATTGTAAAAGATTTAAGGCTTCTAGTCTAAATAATTTGAGTTTTTATGATATTCTAGTGGTTTTTTATTTGAAGCTCTATTTTTCAGGGATTTTATCTTTGAATCACAATCACCCCTGGAATTCACACTGTACAAATTATTTCTTTTATCCATTATGAATGCAGGCGATTTTTACCTCAGAGTTATTACACTAAATGTCCAAAAGAAAAGAATTTTTACTGTTTAGATGACATCTTTCAGATTCTCAGGGCAAAATTATATATTGAAATTCATCTACCGATATGACCTATCCTTAGCTATGCACCCAATTTAATCAGCATAATGGCGTTTTCATATACCATGCAATAGAACTTCAGACATTTTCTCTTAAATTGTGGAAATTGCTGTATAGCAGTGCTACTTGTAGAACCATTGGCACCAAAAGTTGATAGGCACTAATGTCAAGGTGCATCTGCATATAAATTTATATGCAATTTTGTGTAGTAATTCCTGAGTTAGCCTTCCCGGAAATTGTATAGCAGTGCCACCTGTTGAACAGTTGGCACCAAAAGTGTATACACTGATTTATGCCAATGTGTATCTACATATGTATTTATATGCAGTTTTGTACAGTAAGTTCCTAAGATACAGTCGTCACAAAATATTTGTCATGTACTCTGACACAGTCAAACATTTTCTGAATCAAATCATGTTCTAGAACTCCTAAAGCATGTAAATCCATTGAAAACCAAAAGTCAAATTTTTACGAATCCAATACTTTCTTCTATTGTATATAGAAGAAAGTAAAAATACCTGCATATGTATGTAAATGACAAAAATTGTATTTGAAATATATCTCCAGAACTACTGCACAAAATTATATGTAAATTTATGTTGTTTCACCATGATATAAATAAATGGCCTATCAACTTTACCACTCAACAGGTGGGACTGCTATACAGTGCTTTCTATAATTTAAGAGAAGGTTATATCTCAAGTTCTAGTGTGTATAATCAAGTAAAACTTGATATGTTATGAGAAATTATGCTGATTACCGATTCCATTTAGGTGCATATTAGCCGATAAGTGACACTACTGGAATTTTTTCAAGAATGGGAAAGCTATATCTGATTCTATTGTATATATTATACAAAACTTGGTATATGAAAGAGCCAGCCATTATGAAACACTATGATTTATTTTGGGTGTATATTGGCCAGCAGGTGGCGCTACTGTGCTGCAATTTACCCTCTGAATAGGTAAGCTAAATCTCAACTTCTGTGGTGAATAAATGCACGAAACTTGATATGAGATTGTAAGATAACCATTATGAAAACAAATGCTGACTTAATTTAGGTGTATATCAGCCGACAGGTGGAGCTATTGCTGTGATTTTGCACATGGCTATATCTCAGCATCTGTAAAATTACACCACACTCTTTATGTAAAATAGTTATTGTGAGAAGCTATGTTTAAACTTTTATACATTTTAAACAGTAAGTGGTGCTGTTATATGGAATATAGAAGAAAGTTTTGTGATAGCCACAGCACACTAGTTTTCCTATCAAAATAACTCTTCAGGTGTGAGTATAGTTTTTTTTTTTTTTCTTTTTTAATAATACTAGTAAAAAATGTTTCATAATTCTGAACAAAATGTATCTCTTTATGACAATGCTTTTCATCGCAAATTGCAAGTATAGGAATGAGTATGTTAGGTTTAAATTTAAAGTTTTATTCTCCTTGGCAATATTGTAAAAATAAATTATATTTAAAAGAATAGTATGTCATAAATTATATGCTTTTTACTCATATGAAGACTTTTTCTCAATGAAATTTCAGGTATTTTTTCATGAATTCACAATCACTTCTAGGAATGCTACTTTTATTTGATAGCAAGATTTTTTTGGTTGTCATTGATTCATGACACCTTCACAGCACAGTAGACAAAACTGGACCAAAATAAAAAATAATCTATTGAATTGTATGTGTGGTTAAAATTGTTCTATTAAGGCAATAAATTGTACTTAGAAATTAATATTAGTGATATCACAGGAGATATTTTATTAGAAATTAATAATTTGATAAATAAAATCTGATTTCATTTTAATTTTGATCAATTAAAAAATTATAAAAACACACGAAAAAAAAGTCACAATTCCATACTTGCCAACTCTCCGTTATTCTCAAACATTTCTCCATTACTCTGAAGATTTTAAAGTTATACCTTTAATTTATTCAAAACTTCAACAACCCTTCATTTTTTTAAGAAAGATTTTGCTTTTGCTGAAAAAAATTATTATATATTACTAATTTTAATTAATAATTACTTAATTTTTATTTAATAATTAAATTTAACTTACCTGTATAACTTTTTGATAATTTAAGCCATGGATTAACCCTTTATCTACTGCATTATGATGTACTGCAATTTTTTCGTGAAATATTTTTTTTGAGTCACTACATCAAAAATTAAGAGATATACATAAATAAAATACTCATCTTTGGGAATTTTAATCCGTTAGAGCTAATTAATTAAATTGGTACTTTAAAATACCGTCAGTACACGGAGGGCTAAAATAGTCTCATAATACAAAAAGACCATATGACTTTTTTTAACGCAGTTTTAATTCTTAAAAGTGTTAATAACGAGCGAACACTAATATGTTACAACACAAAAAATTTTGAAAATTATAATTTTTTTTTTTTTTTAATTTACTTACTTTTTTTACACATAAAAACAGGTTTCACACAAACTTAAATTTGATGATATTCAAAGAAACAATTTTTCTTTTCATTAATATTCAAAAATACATTACACGCTGCGCATTTTGAGTGAGGTTTCGATTGAATGTTTTTTAAAGCACAAAATTCACAACAACCCTGATTCGAAACAAAAAGTTGGCCAATGGCATCCACGATTTTCTAAGCAGATATCTTGACAAACAGACATGTTCCCTTTCCTCCTCTTGTATGCACAGAAAACTTGCTCATTGCCATTAGATTTGAGTCTTCTTTCTTGTTTAGGTTTTGTAAGCAGTCCTTTGGTTGTGCAACGCCTATATTCCAAAGAAGATATGTTTTCTTGCTACTCTTTATATGCAGCTAAATGTTCAAATGTGGTATCCACAAACTCAGATTTTTATGGGTAAAATGGGAACTTCGGTTTGGACATCTGTTTTCTTTTTTTCCATTGCCTATTCTCTCTTGATTTACTGCATCCTGGGGTAAGAAGTACTGTATTTTCTGAACATGAACTACTGCACCATGGGTCTTGTTCAGTCTCTTGATCGTCTTCTTCAGAATCTAGCAGATTATTTGCTGGGACTTCTTCATCTGAAGAATCATGTGTTTGTGCACAACTGCTTTCAGATGGTGGGCTCTGTAATAAATACAAAGCCTCAAGTCTGAGCTTCATTTTTCCAGACATTATAAGAAGAGGAAAAAAATAATAGCACCTTGAAAACCGTCTATTGCTGTTAAATCTCAGTTACACACAAAGAAATTAAAATGTTGTTATTTTTTGAATGAAGAATAGATATTTCATTTAATTGTGTGACAAAAAAAAAAAAAAAAAGCAAGCTCAGATTCAAATTTTAAAACTTTTCGAAAAAGTGAAATAAATAACTTAAACTAAAAAGAAATTCCTAAAAAGCATAACTCTATTACAGTTTAGTAATGACCCTACAAAGCAATGAAATACAATAACAAACTACATGGATGTAAAGTAAACATGAAGTTGTGCTTTCTCTAACATCCAGTGTACTGACGGTACTTATAACTACCACAAAGTTAATCAACTGTAAAATCAATTATATACACTGTTCACTCAAATTAAATAGTCAAATCGTTTTCTAAGGTCTTATCTAACATATAAAAAAAATAAGAACTTAACTTTTGACTTTAACAACTTTTGCGGAACAAAAATAACAATCTTGGCAATCCGATCAGAATGACAGCTGAAAACGCAACATCAGTTTTAAAACTATTCGCCTTCCCAGCTAAAATACTCATCATAGAACCCATGCTGCCATGTACCCTGGAAGAATGGAATTAAAAGAGAGTTCTTGCTAAATACCATTAGAATATTTGTAAAAATGGTTACTCTGTGTAATTTTGAAGTGGGTGGTACTTATAAGTACCGTCAGTAGATAAAGGGTTAAGCTAATAAAATACTGACATATATGGAAAACACATCAATGTTTTCTACGCCTGGAAATGTCTTTTATAAAATCTCAGTTATTTATATTCTACAATGTTGGCAAGTATGCAATTCATTTACATAATGGCCTTAAAAAAAAAAAATATATATATATATATATCCAATTTCTATTTCCAACTTCTTATATCAAATTCATCCATAACTAACTAAATAATAGAACATTTGTAGTTAAATTTGCTTCTTTCACATCTCGTAGAAATATTAACCCAGGCGTCCTTCAAGGCCCTAAATATGCACAGAAAATTCCCAACTGTTAAATGGACGGACCTTTTTTAAAAATGTATTTTTTTTAATATTTTATTTTGAAATTGCAAAATGAAAAAATTTCACATATTAAAAATTCGTATTTTGCAGCTTCAAAATAAAATATAAAAAATTAAAAAAATATTTTTTTTTTTTTAAAGGTCCGTCCATTTAACAGCTGAGAATTTTCAGAATGTGAAAACAGAATTAGAAAGATGTATTTGTTAATAAGTTATTCGTAAAGAAAAATTTCCCATAGAATACACACAGATGTCGTGAAGAGTCAAAGTGAACACTCGAAGTTAAGTAACAAATGTAGTTTATTAGTAGGACATGATATCTATCAGTTGTCCTCGCACATAAAAATTAATTCTATGAATATAAATGCTTATATTTTATATATATATAGTTGTTAACTTACCTTTGATTTGAATTTAAAAGTTTTCTCTATTTAAACTCGGTCAGCCATCTTTTACTTACATCGCGCCATTACTAACGACGTTCTGTTTACTTTGTTGCTGTTGCCAAATTTGCTCTGCATAATTTTCTTAATTTTTGCTGTTGCCACTTCTATTAAAGTAGTTATGATAAATTGTATTTTTGGCTTTGACTGTTGAGTGGCAATGGTAATGCATTGTTTATATGTAGATTTTTGACTTGTCAGTCAGTATAAAAAGATCGCGATGCGTGTGTTAAAGGGCAGTTATCGGCAGTGTTTAGCTATGGCCTGCTAGTCTTCAATTAGATATGAAGCAGTAGTTTATGAGTAGTGTGAGTAGCTTTAAGCTGTTGATGGCCAAGTAACGATGTATGTGCTTATAGTATCGTTCCAGCTAAGCTAGTAATGCTCTTTTGCTATTGCACTTTTTTTAAGAAATGATGGCTGCCGTTGTTAAGTTGTTAATATTTTACACATGTTAAGTTTCTGTTTGTTAAATTGTTCCTTGTTAAAGGTTAAATTTTCCGTCGTTCATGGATGATGGAGGTTTTGAATAAAAATGATAATTGACGTCCTTTTGAGACGAGTTTGTTACATTTGATAGTTTAATTAATGTTAAATTTTGTTTAGACGCTTTTTAAGCGTCATTTGTTTAAGTTTGAAATCTTTTTAAAAGTTAATTAAAAGTTAAATGAAGTTTTCTAAATTGAAGTGTATAGTGGATGAACGTAATTGTCTTCATTTCAATTTTGTGTTATTTCGTCTTGCTTCACTTTCGCTGATCAACCAGGCGATCGCGGAAGTATATTTCTTCATCGTATTTTCCCGCTGATCAACCAGGCGATCGCGGAGGCTCTGCGACGTTTCTTGAAGTATATTGTCATCTGCTTTTTCATTGTGTTTATCAATATGCCTAGCTCAACACCTGTAAAAGGTAATCTTGTTCTTGTTAAATCTCTTGTTAAATCTAATTTCTTGATAAATTTGAAATCTTAATATATCATTATATCTTGTTGAATAAAGTTGTTTTATTTGTTAAAAACTTTGGTCTTTAATGTGTTATAATAGTTGAACACTGGTCGGGTTATTTCTATTGAAGCCCTTAAAATTTAAATCTTAATGTTTCCACTGTATTTAATCTGCTTAATAGAAATGATTTGAAACATAGACTTTTAGTTTATAATATTTGGTTATGGGCCCAGTTTTTTTTTGAGGGTGTCATTTTTAAACTTGACCAGTTGTTCTTTCCTTGTTTTCTGTATAATTGATAATTAAGTAACTATTTAAAAATGGCTTATAATATTGTACCTCAAATTACCAAGTTAAATGCAACTAACTATTCTGGTTGGAAGTGTGATATTAAATTTTTACTTATGGATAAAAATGCTTATGATATCGTCATTGGTAACGAAACTAAGCCCAAAGTCAGTGAAACGGTATCTGAGGAGGCAGTACAAGACTTTAAAAGAAGGCAGAATGCTGCCATGTCAATTTTATATTTGAATATTGATAATGAATTTAAAAGTTTAATAAGTGAATGTACTGACCCCTCAGAAGCGTGGAAAATTTTAAAAGTTAACTTCCAGCCAGATAGTAGAAGTCATCATATGAAATTGTTTTCTGAAGTTATGACATGTTTTTTAGAACCTGGCGAATCTATTGGTGTTTTTGCAGCTAGAATATCTAAAATTGCTGATCAGTTAAAATCCATTAATAAACCTATTGCTGACGAATACTTATGTTTTCAGGTTTTGAGATACCTACCTGATAAATTTGATCAGGTTGTTCAACAAATTCTTCGTTGGCCTGATAAGGACTTTAACTTTAAAAAAATTATTGTTGAGTTATGTGCCGAGGAAACGCGCCTTCAACTTAGAAATTTTGATAAAAGTAGAACGGAATGTTCTATTGAGGCCCAAAATGTAAAATTTAAACGCAGGCCTGTTTTTACTTGTTGGAGGTGCGGGAAAAAAGGCCATGTTATTAAAGATTGTAAAGTTAAGTTAAATAATGATCTAGCTGCAAAAGAAAAGGAAAAACCACTCAGAAGTAATTTTTCTAAGAGGGGTGGCTCCAATCAACAGTCAAAACGTGATAAAACTCCTAAAGCTCAAAATTTTATTGCAGAAGCAAATTTAAGTAGTTTTGATAGAGAGGGAAGCTGGGCTTATGATACAGCGGCCTCTCATCACTTCTGCAAAGATAAATCTTTCTTTTGTAATTTTTCTGAAATTTCTGGTGATGAGTTACACGTGGCTGTTGATGGCGTCACTTTTCCCATTACTGGCAAAGGTGAAGTAGAACTGAATTTTAATGGGACTGTTATTAAACTTTGGAACGTTTTGTATTCGCCGAACTTGCGGAAAAATCTTTTGAGTGGTTCTAGATTCGACCAGGGTGGTGCTAAATTTATTGGTGAGGCCGGCAAAATAAACGTGGTCGACAAGTATGGTGATTTCCTTTTCTCTGCTAAACTCCATGACGGGATTTATTATACATTTCCAAAAGTAATTAAAAATAAGCACAGTGTTAAATTGAATGGGGGGCAGAATTCTAATGAAAATTTAAATGATAATACTGAAATTTCAGCTTTTCCTGTAATAAAACCTGTTAATATAAAAGATTTTGATACCTGGCACCTTCGTTTTGATCATCTAAGTCCTGACTTAATTTTTAATACTATCCGTAATTCTGCTGTAAAAGGTCTGCCCAATTTAAAATCAGTTGATAATTTTTTTTGTGATCCCTGTCATGTGAGTAAGCAAAATCGTATTTCTTTCAAACCCTTAAGTCATTCTTCTTCCAAAAAACCTTTAGATCGACTTTTTATGGATACTTGGGGTCCAATTAAAATTCCTGGCAAAAAGGGTGAACGTTTTTTCTTGTCTATAATAGATGATTTTTCTGGTAGGTCATCCGTTTATCCCCTCCAGGAAAAATCCATGTGTTTTGATGTTTTTAAGAGACATGTTTTGAGGGCCGAAAGGTTTTTGGGAACCAAGTTGAAGTCGATCAGAACTGACAATGGCAAAGAGTTTGATAATGATTCTTTTAAGGGTTTTTGTAGAGAAAATGGAATAAATCATGAGCTGACCAACTTTTACACACCAGAAGAAAATGGAGTTTGTGAGCGGTTCAACCAAACCATCATGAACTGTGTTCGGGCTATGCTAAAATCCAGTGGCTTGTCTGATGATTTCTGGCCTGAAGCTTGTTTACACTTTAATTATACGTGGAACCGGATTTGTCACGGTGGGAACTCTAAAACTCCATTTGAACTCTATTCAGGAAATAAACCTTCTGTTCGACATTTAAGACCATTCGGTACGTTGACATATGTGGGTGTTCCAAAGGTTAGACGTAAGCACAAGTTAGACTCCAAATCAAAACGTGGTGTCCTTGTGGGCTATGCCTTGCGTACCCGTGGTTACAGGGTCTGGTTAGAAGACGAGAAGAAGGTTGTGGAAACCATTAATGTTTCTTTTGTTGAAAGCGGTGATGTTCTACGCAGTGGAGCGGTGATGGGCGACTCTTCTTTTGAGTTGGTGCTTGTCCCAGAGGAACAACCACGGCCCGTTGACCGGTACCTTCTTCCTGGTCCGGAGCCTGGTACCTCTGGGGTCTTGCCCAGCGAGACTGAAGTTGTCGTCCCAGCCGTCTCTCCTGTTTCTCCTGCTCCTCAAGTTACTCCGCAGACTGCTTCTCCTAACTGGATGACCAATCCCGTGTGGTACAGGAAGGTTGTGCCTCGACCTCAGGGAGAAAAGGTCGATATTTACTATTATCCTGATGGAGAGGGTAAAAGGTGTTGTCAAAGGTCACCTAATGATGTCAAAAAGTTTTGTAATTTAAATAATATTGTTTTTAACCCTGCTGATTTTGATTTTTCCAAGTTTAATAAGTTTACTGGTGTTATTAATCCTGGTGTTATGCCTTCCGCGTCCAGCACGGCCAGTTGACTAGATGTGGTGGTCCCGAGAACGTATAAACAGGCTTTAAAATCTGCACAATCTGATGAATGGCATGGGGCTATGTTGGAAGAGTTAGAATGTATGGCCACGAGAGGTGTCTGGCATCTTGTGAGACTCCCTGAGAACAAGACTGCGTTGGGAAACCGCTGGGTTTACACAGTAAAGCGTGACGAGTCTGGCAACATTGTCAGATACAAGGCCAGGTTGGTCGCGCAAGGTTTCAACCAGATCCAGGGCGAATCGTACGATGAGACCTTCTCGCCTGTGATAAACTTTTCTGTTGTTAGATTTTTTTTCTCTCTTTTAGTCTCATGTTATGGTTGGTTTAATGTACAGTGCGATGTTAAGTGTGCCTATCTGTACGCTCCCTTAGAGGATGAAATTTACATGAGGCAACCAGTTGGCTTTACTGAAAAAGGTAAAGAAGACTGGGTCTGTAAGCTGGATAGAGCACTGTACGGATTACACCAGTCAGGCAGATTATGGTTTTATGAATTAAATAAAGTATTGTTGGAACTTGGTTTTAATAAATTTGAAAATTGTAACTGTGCTTATTCATATTATGATTTTTCTGTTTTATTGGTTTATGTTGACGACATCGTTGTTTTTGCCAGGACTGAATCTCAAGCTAATGACATTTTAAGTTTGCTGAAATCAAAGTTTGATTTGAAAATTTTGGGTACCACACGCAAGTTGTTAGGTGTGGAGTTTGAGTATACAGATACAGGAGTTTTGATCCACCAAAATCAATATATTGACGAAGTCAGTAAGAGGTTTCAAAATCACCGTGTACCTATCTCCTCCTTACCTATTGTTAAAGGTATCAAATTTTCAAAAAGTGATTGTCCTGTTATTCAAGAAGACATCGATGAAGCTTCTCATTTACCTTACAGAAATCTCTTAGGTTGTATTTCTTTCATTTCAAACCGTACTAGACCTGATATCGCATATGCTACCAACATTTTCTCACAGTTCCAACAAAATCCAGGTATTAAACATTGGCAGGGTTTACTTAAACTTCTTGGATATATAAAATTCACCAGTCAATATAAGCTCCATCTTAAATGCACACAGGTTAAATTAATTTCTTATTCTGACGCTGACTTCGCCGCTAATAGGGACGACTATGTTTCTATGGGTGGCCAGTTAATTCTTTTGGATAGTGCTGCTGTTTCTTGGCGTACTAATAAACAGAAAGGGATTACCATATCAACGATGGAGTCAGAATTTGTTTCTATGTGTGATTGTGTTCGTGAGCAGGACTGGTTTTATAATATTTTATGTGAATGTTCTGGCTTAAATCTTATAGAAAATAATTTTGAAATACCTACCCTATATGCTGATAATCAGGCTGCAATACGTTTTACAAAGTCCAGGATTGAGAGTTTCCATACACGTCATGTTAATATTAAACTATTTTTTATAAGGGATTGGTTTGATGAGGGCAAATTCCATATTGAATATATTTCCTCTAAATTGAATCTTGCCGACCAGTTTACGAAGCCGTTGACAAAAGGTGATTTGTTAAAATTTATAAAAGTGATCTTTATATAAATCTTTCGTGTTTGAATAAATTTCTTCGCTCTGTAGATGCTTTTCATGATTTTTTATATTATGTTATCATGGTGTGAATGTGTGTGTGAAATCGTGAGGCGCCTTGCGTATTTGTTCATTGTATATATATATTCATTTTTCATAATTTTTCATATATTGCATATATGTTCATTTCTTGTATATACCTCATATTTACTCTTTCATGTTTGAATATTGCATCATATAATTAATGTTGTATATAATGTATATTTTTCATATCACTTTTTCTTTAGTGTATCTGCGGAGTGGGGAGTTGTTTTTCATCACTTGAAATTTTTTTGTCAATGGTTATCTAGTAATTAGTTTATTACATCACTTGTGACATTTCGTATGGACTATGGGGAATCTCATGATGGTATTTTGTTAAATTTTTTATATGCTGTGGTGGGGGGCAATTGATATCTATCAGTTGTCCTCGCACATAAAAATTAATTCTATGAATATAAATGCTTATATTTTATATATATATAGTTGTTAACTTACCTTTGATTTGAATTTAAAAGTTTTCTCTATTTAAACTCGGTCAGCCATCTTTTACTTACATCGCGCCATTACTAACGACGTTCTGTTTACTTTGTTGCTGTTGCCAAATTTGCTCTGCATAATTTTCTTAATTTTTGCTGTTGCCACTTCTATTAAAGTAGTTATGATAAATTGTATTTTTGGCTTTGACTGTTGAGTGGCAATGGTAATGCATTGTTTATATGTAGATTTTTGACTTGTCAGTCAGTATAAAAAGATCGCGATGCGTGTGTTAAAGGGCAGTTATCGGCAGTGTTTAGCTATGGCCTGCTAGTCTTCAATTAGATATGAAGCAGTAGTTTATGAGTAGTGTGAGTAGCTTTAAGCTGTTGATGGCCAAGTAACGATGTATGTGCTTATAGTATCGTTCCAGCTAAGCTAGTAATGCTCTTTTGCTATTGCACTTTTTTTAAGAAATGATGGCTGCCGTTGTTAAGTTGTTAATATTTTACACATGTTAAGTTTCTGTTTGTTAAATTGTTCCTTGTTAAAGGTTAAATTTTCCGTCGTTCATGGATGATGGAGGTTTTGAATAAAAATGATAATTGACGTCCTTTTGAGACGAGTTTGTTACATTTGATAGTTTAATTAATGTTAAATTTTGTTTAGACGCTTTTTAAGCGTCATTTGTTTAAGTTTGAAATCTTTTTAAAAGTTAATTAAAAGTTAAATGAAGTTTTCTAAATTGAAGTGTATAGTGGATGAACGTAATTGTCTTCATTTCAATTTTGTGTTATTTCGTCTTGCTTCACTTTCGCTGATCAACCAGGCGATCGCGGAAGTATATTTCTTCATCGTATTTTCCCGCTGATCAACCAGGCGATCGCGGAGGCTCTGCGACGTTTCTTGAAGTATATTGTCATCTGCTTTTTCATTATGTTTATCAATATGCCTAGCTCAACACCTGTAAAAGGTAATCTTGTTCTTGTTAAATCTCTTGTTAAATCTAATTTCTTGATAAATTTGAAATCTTAATATATCATTATATCTTGTTGAATAAAGTTGTTTTATTTGTTAAAAACTTTGGTCTTTAATGTGTTATAATAGTTGAACACTGGTCGGGTTATTTCTATTGAAGCCCTTAAAATTTAAATCTTAATGTTTCCACTGTATTTAATCTGCTTAATAGAAATGATTTGAAACATAGACTTTTAGTTTATAATAGGACAAACTTGTGACACAGCTACACTCGGCTGAGAACATACACAAACTGAGGAACAAGTCGCTTATATACAATATTCGAATATTCCAGAATACACGATTAACATAAATTAGAATATTCTAGAAACTGCTAGAATAGGAAATTAAATATGCAAAGATGATTATAAGAATTTAGAAATAATTTTTAGAGTCTTTAAATTCACTTGCCCCCGGCTGGAATCGAACTGAGGTCGTCTAGGTGACAGTCCAGAGACATACCTCTACGCCACGCCGGCTACAAAGAAAGCTGACTTTGTGGCATTGCCCTCCTTTCAAAGAACAGCGTCTCGCTGTTTTAGGACTTCTGGGTTGAAGCTCTAGTCCTCGAACGCGTCATGGGTCCCTTGTAAGTATCGTTCGTTTTAGGAAGAACGACATCATCCTGATTTTTTGTGTTCTCAATCTGCTTGTCCGGATCATGGTAGGGTTTCATACGCAGTACATGGACAACGTCTCTTGGTTTTCTTCTTCGCGAGGCAGGATCAAAATCTTGCACCTCATAGGTGACGTCTGATATACGACGTAAAACCTGATATGGTCCAAAATACCTTCTTAAAAGCTTTTCGGAGAGGCCGACTTTCCGGACTGGAGTATACACCCATACGAGATCTCCAGGAGCATAAGAAACTACTCGGTGTCTGGCGTCGTAACGTCGACGGTCTTTATCTTGGGCTTCCAGAGTTCGCACTCGGGCTAGCTGCCTTGATTCTTCAGCTCTGGCAATCATCTTGGCGAGGTGATCGTCGTCGACATCATCAGGGCAAAATGGTAACATTGTGTCCAGCGTCGTTTCAGCCTCACGTCCGTGAAGTAAATAAAAAGGCGTGAAACCCGTCGTTTCCTGTTTAGCGGTGTTGTAAGCAAAGGTTACAAATGGTAGAATTTCATCCCAATTCTTCTGTTCTGTTTCCACGTACATGGACAACATGTCAGCCAAAGTTTTATTAAACCGCTCCGTCAGTCCATTTGTTTGAGGGTGATATGCTGTCGTCATCCGATGATCGATATTACACAATTCGACGAGAGCGGAAACAAGTTTGGATTGGAAGACAGCTCCACGGTCTGTGATAATTACTCGGGGAGCCCCATGCCTTAAAAGAATTTCTTCGAGCAAGAACTTCGCTACTTCTTCGGCTTCAGCGCTCGGTAAGGCTTTAGTTGCTGCATATCTCGTGAAGTAATCCGTGCAGACTATGATCCATTTGTTCCCACGAGTAGACTTCGGAAATCTTCCTAGAAGATCGACCCCAATGCGATGGAAAGGTGCTATAGCTGGAGGAATGGAAACTAAGCGTCCAGGAGGTCGTTGAGGAACGGATTTTCTCCTCTGGCATTCTCGACAGTGCATCACATATCGAACAACATTTCTGTACATCCCAGGCCAGTAAAACCTTTTGCGGATTCTGTCATAAGTTTTTGCAAAACCAAGATGTCCTGCGGTGGGAGCGTCGTGAAAATGTCTCGGTATGTCCACTTGTAGATGTTTAGGAATGACTGGCAGCCACGTTTTTCCATCAGGGTAAAAATTCTTTCTACATAGTACTCCGTCAATTAATTCAAAATCTCTTTTATCTGCGTTGGAGCGGTTATTCGAACGAATAATTTTTGCGAGATCTGGGTCTTTCTTCTGTTCAATCGCAAGGTTCATACTCATAGTCACAGCGAGAAATTTGTTTGACGTCTCAGTTTCTTCGTCCACTGGATTTCTCGAGAGTGCGTCAGCGTCCCCATGCTTCTTACCGGTTTTATATGTCACTGAAAAATTATGTTCTTGAAGTCGAAGGGCCCATCTTGCCAGTCTTCCTGAAGGATCTTTTAGACTCATAAGCCAGCATAGTGAATGATGATCTGTAACAACAGTAAAATGTTTTCCGAATAGATACGGCCAGAATTTATTGATAGCCCATACAATGGCAAGGCATTCCCGTTCTGTGGTGGAATAATTCTTTTCGGCTTTTGCCAAGGTTCTTGAAGCGTAAGCTATAACTTTTTCGGCATTGTTCTGAATTTGGACGAGGACTGCCCCAATACCATACCCACTGGCATCTGTATGAATCTCTGTAGGGGCGCTTTCGTCGTACATTCCTAATACTGGATCAGAAGTGAGGGCTGATTTCAGACTTTTGAAGGATTTGGCCTCTTCAGGACCCCAATGAAACTTCGCATCACCTTTTAGAAGCAACTGCAAGGGTTCTGCGAGATAACAAAAGCCCTTAATAAATCTTCGGAAGTATGAGCAAAGTCCAAGAAAGCTTCGTATATCATGTACATTCTTTGGAGTTGGAAAATTGCTTACGGCTTTCACTTTGTCGGGATCTGGACGGACGCCCTTACTAGAAACAAGATGACCCAGTATTTTTACTTCTTTGGCCGCAAATAGACACTTCTTTGGGTTGGAGTACAAGACCAGCTTCCTGAAGACATTTCAAAACAAGCCTTAGTCGGGTGAGGTGGTCTTCAAAAGTTTCTGAAAATACTAGGATGTCGTCTAAATAGCAAAGACACACTGTCCATTTTAAATGGCGTAGCAAATTGTCCATCATTCTTTCGAAGGTCGCAGGGGCTTTGCAGAGTCCAAACGGCATGACTTTGAACTCATATAAGCCTTCGGGGGTTATGAATGCCGTCTTCTCCCGATCCGCCTCGTCTACTTCTATCTGCCAATAGCCAGAACAGAGGTCCATGGAAGAAAAGAACTTGGCGCCCTTCAAACAGTCGAGCGTATCGTCGATACGAGGTAGAGGATAGACATCCTTTTTCGTGATCTTATTGAGCTTCCGGTAATCTACGCAAAAACGCCAGCTTCCATCTTTTTTCCTAACGAGCACCACGGGTGATGACCAGGGACTTGCAGATGGCTGGATGATACCTTTATCAAGCATTTTCTGAACTTCCTCACGAATTACGCCTCTTTCGGTCGATGATACTCGGTAGGCTCGTTGGCTGATTGGAGTATGATCACCTGTATTAATCCTGTGTTTCACATTCGTCCGTGAGGCTGTTGACTTGTCAGTCTTCTCGAAAATTCCGGAGAACTCTCGAAGCAGTTCGGCTAGCTTGGCTTTTTGTTCGTTGCTCAACTCGGGAGACTGTCCTCTTAAACGGAGACTTCTGCGAAGATTATCACTGTTATCCACGTTTGCAAGGTTTATCTACCCGGCGCCTCCACCAAAATGTCACACAGATGTCGTGAAGAGTCAAAGTGAACACTCGAAGTTAAGTAACAAACTTAGTTTATTAGTAGGACAAACTTGTGACACAGCTACACTCGGCTGAGAACATACACAAACTGAGGAACAAGTCGCTTATATACAATATTCGAATATTCCAGAATACACGATTAACATAAATTAGAATATTCTAGAAACTGCTAGAATAGGAAATTAAATATGCAAAGATGATTATAAGAATTTAGAAATAATTTTTAGAGTCTTTAAATTCACTTGCCCCCGGCTGGAATCGAACTGAGGTCGTCTAGGTGACAGTCCAGAGACATACCTCTATGCCACGCCGGCTACAAAGAAAGCTGACTTTGTGGCAATATTAGCTTCGGCTTCCGGCGGCGGTGAATGAAGAGGGCCCTTAAGCAAAATTTATATGAAAATACTAATTAATAAAGTTTTTAAAGTTAGTAAATGTATATTACACTTCTTTTAAAATAATTAATTAAAAAAAATCATACTATTAATGCATGACTCTGTACTAATTACATATATCATATATTGAGTATTGTATTACATTTCTTAAGAACTATACGAACACATTTTGAACATTATATATATTTTTATGGTGGGGTGCGTCCCCTATGTAGAAGTTTTAATTAATAAAAAAAATTTAGTTAGTAAAGATTAAAATATTATTACGCACTCTGCCGTAAAAATACTTTAAATTATAGCTTTATAATGCTGCGAAAAAACTAACACAGATAACAAAGAATGTTGAAAGAGATTAGGATTTATTAGAAAGATACATGCAGTGTTATTGGCAGATCTTCATTAAGCTAGGCATTGAGTACCCGGGATTCAATAGCAGAGGCGAAATTTGATATCAATCCTTTTTTTTTGGCTGCTTAAGAAAGGTAAGAGTTTTTGCTGGGCAGGGTAACTTTTACAATAGTATTGTTTTTTATGAGATTAAATTTTATGTCAGTCTGGTGTTTCTTTATTCTACACTGATGGAAAAAAAAATCCCGACACCAGGAAGGGGCTGTGCTAGATAAACGAAATTTGGTAGGCGTGTTTATACATCTGAAAGATGACGTCGATTCAAATTTCGAGCTACGCGCATAAGTGTGGCGCTAGTAGCGACACTATGAACATGCAAATGAGGTTTGCTTTAAATAAGCGCTGTAAGGTTCGTGATCGTTATTTACAGTTGAGATTTACCGTAGTGGGTTAATGTTAGTCAAGGATGCCTCTAAGAAGACGAAGAAGCCATTATCAACAGCTCACTGAGTTTGAACGAGGTCGTGTAGTAGGGCTACGAGAAGGTGGGTTTTCTTTCCACGATATTGCAGAAAGACTTGGCAGGAATGTATCCACTGTGCATGAGTGTTGGCAGCAGTGGTCAAGGGAAGGTACTGCCTCAAAAAGACCGGGTTCCGGGCGGCCACGTGGCACTGCTGAGAGGGAAGACCGGCGTATGGCTGTGGCTAATCGTACTGCGTCTGCAGCTGAAATTCGAGCTGCAGTTGGCACCACAGTGACACAATGAACTGTTACAAATTGGTTACTTCAAGGACAGCTCCGAGCCAGACGCCCTGTAGCGTGCATTCCACCGACTCCAAACCACTGCCGTTTGCGACGTGAGTGGTGTCAAGCTAGAGCTCATTGGAGGACGGAGTGGAGATCTGTTGTGTTTTCTGATGAAAGCCGGTTCTGCCTTGGTCGCAGTGATAGCCGTGTGTTGGTTAGGAGGAGGCCAGGTGAACGCCTGCTAGCGTACTGTCTGCGGCCTAGACACACAGGGCCTACTCCTGGAGTTATGGTTTGGGGAGCAATTTCGTATGACAGCAGGAGCACTCTCGTGGTTATCCCACGCACCCTGACTGCAAATTTGTACGTCAGTCTAGTGATACAACCTGTTGTGCTGCCATTCATGAACAGCATTCAAGGGGTGTTTTCCAACAGGATAACGCTCGCCCTCATACCGCTGTTGTAACCCAACATGCTCTACAGAGTGTCGACATGTTGCCTTGGCCTGCTAGATCACCAGATCTTTCTCCAATCGAGCACGTATGGGACATCATTGGACGACAACTCCAGCGTCATCCACAACCAGCATGAACCGTCCCTGCACTGACCGCCCAAGTGCAACAGGCATGGAACTCCATCCCACAAACTGATATCCGACACCTGTACGACACAATGCATGCACGTTTGCATGCTTGCATTCAAAATTCTGGCGGTAACAATGTACCAACATTTCACATTTGAAATGGCTCTACCTGTGATCTTGAAACTTAATCAATTAAATATGTTACCTAGACAAATGTATTGCTGAAATTTCATTACTGTACAATAATTTTTTCTTGGTGTTGGGATTTTTTTTTCCATCAGTGTATTTATAGAATAAAGGAGCACCATACTGACATAAAATTTAATCTAACAGGTTATAAACTTTGTGAGAAATTAGATTTTATTGATCACTCACTCGATCATTGTCCAAGTGAGAAAATTTTTTGGCTTAGAAAAAGTTCTTCTGTTATCAATTACATTTATATATATATATATATATATAAACTTTGTTTAATAAAAAATTATTTGTTTAAATTTTTCTAGTTCTAAACTAGAGGTGCACAACCTGCGGCCCAATAGTCATCAATTTGTGGCCTGCCAAAGACCTGTCATTTTAGATTGCATTAATCATCAGCTGGAGGAAAAAATAAAAAAGAGACAAAGAAAAAGTATTTATTTGTTCCATTCAAAAAACTGACATTTACAAAAACTTCTTTTTTATTTATTTATTTATTTTTTTGGAGGGGGGAAGGATGAAAATGTTGATATTTATACATATTTCTGTTTGAGAGTTAAGTTTTCTATTCAGTTTCTCAATAATGTTCCACAGTGTGTTCCTTAATTTTTTATTGTGAAAATCATAGAATAATCTATTGGTAACTGGTTATATCTTTATCTGTCTGAGAAGATTAAAAACTGAAAAATGTAACAATCAATAAGTAAAAGCTCCTCTTCCCCCCCCCCCCCCATTTCTTTTTAAAAATATGTCTAAAAAGAAAAAAACAATAATAATTATGTGTGTTAAAATTAATGATGAAGAAGCATAAATTTATAGTAATAAGTAATTACCATTAAAAAGTCTAATTTATGTCTGTCTGGCGAAATAAAAAAGACCGAATGATGCTTATTATTTTATAGAACTGATAAAAATACAGTTTATGATTTATGAGGTTGCAAACAGAAATGGAGCAGTGGCTAAAAGAATGTACAGGGAGCGATTTCAACACACGCATAGCTGACAAAACATTCAAATGCTTTTACTGGATGAGACAGTTTTGTACTTCAAAACGACCACCAAGATTTTCATTTGCTGCACATGTAATGGGGTTACATTTGCAAAAATATAAATCATATCTCAGATTTTCAGTGGTAGATGCAGTTGCTGACTGATTACCATCATGATAGTTTAGCTGGTTTCTAAAAGGGGCGTAACCACAAACAGAGGACACTAACATCATCAGAGGGCATGTAGGAGGCTGAGACGGATTTCCTAATTTCTTTAAAAGATCGAAAATAAAACTTTATTTAATTCAGGAATATCTGTGCTCCAATAACACCCCCCCCCCCCCCCCACACACACACACCTCTTTCCTTGGCTATGCCCTTAGTTGCTATTATAATAATTTAGCAACCAAATCCTCGTAAAACTCACTGCAACTTTTGCAGACCATGTTGCTTATGTTACATCAGAACAGGAAGGTGACACAATGCATTTTGTTGGAAATTCATGTGGAAAATGACAGTTATGACCATAGAAGCATTTTTACTCACATATCTTGCCAGTGCAGTCTAATACCTCAAAGTGACATTTTCATATCTACATTAAAACTGCTTATTTTGGTATCCTATACCAGCCTTTACATATGATACAAACTCAAGTTTTGCACACAGGCACATGATAATGATAGTGCACCTCTTTATATATGCATGTGTATATGTGTGTGTGTACATCTTATATATATATATATATAACAAGGCAAATATACCTGCGTTGTTTAATTTTTTTATATTATCTCCTCTGTGGCCCTTCATATCCCAATGATCAGCGATAGTGGCCCTCCAGCCAAAAAGGTTGTGCACCCCTATTCTAAACAATAGTATGAAATTCTTTTTTCATATATATATTTCATCATCTTTCTAAATACTTTCATCAGTTTGCATTTTGGTGCCAATACTACTATAACAATCGATTTTACTTATGTATATTTCCCCCTAATTACAGTTAATTACAATTTGTGTGTACTAACAACAAATTAGTAAATTGTTCAACATATGTGTCTTTTGATCAAGCAATCAGTGTGTGTGTGTCCAAATGCATAGCTGCCAACATTTCTAAATTTTAAATCTGATTTAGCACCAGTATTATTTAAAAAGGAATCTTTCACATATATTTTTGGATGCAAAAATAAAATTAAATAAACCAAAAACATTTATAAAAACTTTCCGGTATGAAATCTCCGTTAAAAATAACAAAGGCTTGGCACTTATGCAAATGGGTTTTTGTGCTTCCCCTGAGTTGAGAGGTTCATCGGGCCCTGGTTCTGTCTTTTAATTTTCAATGAAACTGAATATTCTGATCTTTTTTAGATTTTGCTGGACTGTTAAAAAGTTCTAGTCGGGGGTATGTGCAAACATTCACAGAAGAATTCAAAAAATTCCAAATTCATGAAGGTTTTCACTGTCTGGAAAGTGGATTTACATATCTCTGAATGTATTACGGGTATAGTAGGCCATGGCTACATTTGCCCCAAACTATGGGGCAACTAGAAACACAATTTTTTTTTTTTTTTTTTTTTTAAGGCACTTTATAGTGTAAAGTTGATTTTTTTACCAATTATGTGAAAAATGCTAGAGCTAGGAATTGAACCCAAGAACTCTGCTTAAAGAGTGGATGCTGTACCACTGAGACACTCTAGCTGATAACCAGCTCGGCATTTCCCACATAAATGGTGCTGAGCTGGTTCTCAACCAGATGTGCCTGCATCTGCACTTTAAGTGGAGAATACGAATTTGATTCCCAGCTCTGGCATATTTCACATAGTTGTTATACAAATCAATCTTACATTCCAATCTATTTCAAATGAATTAATGAATAAAATTTCTATTTATTTAAGTGGTCCATTGTTAAATTATAAAAATCTCTTTTTTTTTTTTTTTTAAGCCAATTATAGTTTATGCCTAATGATTTTCAGAAATATAGGTATAATAGCAACTGAGAAAAATGAGGTCAAAGTGAAATTGTGCCAAAATGTTTTTACACGGATCCCACTTCACATTAAATAAAAACAAATTAAACACATAAGCAGATTTAAATCTAACAACTTTTTATTCAAAGTTTTCCATCACAGATTTTAGTTGCCTTACGAAGAGTATAGTGCACCATTTGTTTATACATAAATATATATCATTATCAAAACATATTTAAATACATTGTTATGTACAAATTACTGTAGTGAAAAGTTTTTATTTTTATGTTAAAAAGGCACTTTCATAATAATGAGGCTAAAAATGGCTTTACAGGCAAAATATAAATACATAAAGAATTATAGAATAAATTTTAAAATTAGATTTTTAAAACTGTGCCCTTTTTAAAAGAGCAAAATCATTCATGTTTAAAATTCTTAAAAATTCCATTGCCTCTATATTTTGCAGTATAAATTTTAATATTCAAAGGCAATATAAGAATATTTGTGTAAAAACAAATTCATTGCTTGTGTAGAGGAAAACACAAAAGTTATAAATTATAAAATAATTACCTTCATTTCATTAATAAAATATAAAACAAATATTTGTAATAACTGAATAAAAGGAAATTATATGTTTTCAGTTAAACAAAATAATCATATTACATATTTTTTCTAGATTTGAATACTGAACTGCATTAAAACTATATTTACAAAATTGCATTTAAAAAAGAAAGTTATTCTAAATCAACATATTCTATAGTTATAAATAGTCCATGAAAAATAAAGCAAATCAGCATTTGCGCATTCCTTGTGTTAAAGATAATTTGAGTTCCATAAAATTGTCCTTCTAGTTTTAGTTTACTTTCTAGATATACTTTCTAGTTTTTAGTTTTTTTTTTTTTTTTAATTCATTTTAATCAGTAAAAACAGCTCTATACGTAAGAGTCCTTGTTTTTATAAAGTATCAAACTTCAGATGTCGAACAATTTTTCTTTTGTCCCTCATTGAATTTTATTTCAATTTCTCTTTGTGCTCTGGAATTTTTCACTCTGTCTCTCGGAATGTCTTCTTCGCCAGCTTGCAAAGAAAACTTCCTTATTTTGTCCTGAAAAGTGAGTTTTTCAGGTCTCGAAGTCCACAGCTTTTTAAATTCTGGAGACTTATCTTCTAATTCACTTGGTATATCTTTCTGATAACCATTCCTTACTTTAGATGAAGCGTATAGTGATGGTAATATGTCATTGTCATTTGGTATATGGCCATTTAATTTTCGACTCAAGGTACTTGATATCCCCATGGCAGGAAATTTCTTCTCTGAATGATTGCTTCTCATATTTAAATTATCTTTAGCTGATAAATGATTACCAGATTTTGGCAAAGTATGCGAACCAAAACTGTTTTGAGGTGCTTGCTGTAAATGTTTATGACCATGAAATTCCATTATATTTTCATAAATGCGGGATTCTTCTCTGTGTTCATTTTGTTTTGCTGCAATGGCAGGAGTTTCGATATCAGGATTGTTTTCAAACGAAGTCACTTCAATAAGCCAATTGTTGTCTTGCAAATAATCTCTTCTGTTGTCATGGTAATAATTGTTATCTGAAATATCAAGTTTTGCTAAGCTTCGAGTACTCGATTCCATCATCTTTCTGTCTATCTCGTTTTGATTCATATCTGCTTCGCCATCACTGAATTCATAGTGATCATTCAAGCTCAAATCAGATTTGAATGTAGCTGGTACTTTACTAGGCCTTGGTGCAGGAATTGGGGGCTTTGATAAACGATTACTGTGTTCAGACAGTTTTTGGTCAATCATTTGAGGATTGCTCTTTCCCATAGGCATGGAGGATGGTTGTGGCAGATTCTCTGAAATTGTGCGTTCCAGGGGTATGAAATGTTTCTCTGAAGGACTTTTAGGTGACTCTTGTTTCTCCATGGTTGGACTTTTGGATGAATTTTCTAGAAGATCATCAAGGAGTTTCAGTCCAAGCCTTTCATTGGGGATCGTGTTCAGTTTATCACCATGAAAGGTCTTCACCTGTTGATTACAAAATATGAAGATTAAAAACTACTTTATAATCAAACAATATCATATAATTTTCCAATTTAATATGAAACAAGAATAAAAATTTACGCCATTGACATTGATTATTAACATTTAATTATTATTAACACACTATGACCAACCCTTTGCATTATTTAACCATCAATATCCAGTTCCTATGTGATCAAAGAATGGACAGACCAGAAAATATCACTTTTTAACATAAAGTGTTAAAAATTGCTTATTAACACAGACGGAAATGCAATTCCAGTAATTTAAAATTGTAGTTCTTAATGTATTTGAATATTTTAGGGTCAGTAACGAATACAACTTCAATTTTGGGAGGGGCTAAGATTGTTTTTTAAGACTTTAAATCAATGAAAAATTTACAGTAGTAATTTTTACGTGCATTCTGTGGACACATTAGACCGCATTATAAAAATGTTGCAGTAATTTATTTGTAATTATTATATGTACTGCTCGTTCACAAATGCCAGTTGTAAACAAAGAACACTTCTACTCCAAAATGGATAATCACCGAAGCATTGCTCTGAAAGATAGAAGCTGATAAGATGTCAGGTCCCACCTATAAGCCTAGGGTAGACAATCGGCCTCAAGCCACACAACCAACCAAGATGTCAAGTTTTATTATTTTGTCTATCTTCTGTATCAATAAATCATATTCTGTAATCATCATAACAGACCTGCACAATAGTGCAGATCTGTTACTGATATAAAAACAAACAGCATAATTATTATATGTACACTCCTCATATTTATAAGGACACTTTATGTTTTGAAGTAACTAATGTAAAAATAATTGTGAACAAGATTATACTAAGTGCCCTATATATATCTTGTATTCTAAAAAACAAAACTGTTATAATTTTTTTAATATGAAACAAAATTAATAAAAAATAGTGCAAAATATTTTTTTCTCCACGTTTTTAGATGTTCATAATTATAGGACAATCAAGATTTTTTCGTTTTATTTAACTTACTAGCGGATAAATTACAGTTGACATGCGAATTTGTTAACTACTGGGCTAGATTAATTCATATATAAGCCTTCAATTTTTCTTCGACGGACATTACTGATAATTTCTCGAAAAAAAAAAGAATGTTCATGTAGTGAAGTATGATAAATGTGTTTTTTAAGTAGAGGGATAATTTCAATCCGTCGTATTTCTAATGAAATTCAAAGATCTAAAATTGCTGAAGAAAATGTGATCAAACGTTGAACTGCTTTTTCGATAGGAGAGAGATCTGATGCAAAATCAGAGTTGTTTTACAGAGATCGAAGACTCATAATTCCTCTTACTGTTCTACTCAAAATGACTGCTGCTGAATTAGCTCGTAATTTTTAACGAAAGATCGGGGTCTACATTTATGAATGTTTAAAATAATTAATAATATGTTAAAATGAATAAAAAACCTTTAATAATCAATAAGTATTTAATGGAGGAAAGAACGTCTGTGTTAAAGTTGAATAAAGGCAATATGAAATGGTAAAATGTTGCATTTTCGGATGAAAAACATTTTATTCTTGATGCAAATGGTTTTAACAGTTACTGGCACAATCCGAAGATAGCGAAACACAGAGGAGATTTTTTAAAGGCAGATATGAATCGGGCATTTTAAAGGTGGATCTGTGGTGCTCTGGGGAGCTGTTTCTACTGAAGACAGAATAATTTAGTAATTTTTTCTATTATTATGAACATCAAGAGAATATCCGCAAATTTTTAACGTGGAATTCTCAGATTTTTGTTAGATTTTAGAGAGGGAGGACAAGGCCGTAGGCAAGGGGAGGGGCCCGACGGGCCCAAGCCCCCCTTAAAATAAATTATGAAAGACTGATTTCGTGTAGTATGTATCAGGCAAACATTGCTGTCTTGAAAAAAAAAAAAAGTATTTAAAAATAATTTAATAAAACCTATTAATTTAATTAAATTTCCCATTACGTTCTTTCTTCTCTATATTTAAGCTCTAGAGCGCCGTAAAACCCATTCAACCTTAATTTCGCTATATTTATTCGCTTAATTTCATCCACCTTCTTGTCAAAGCTATAATGGACTGTCCTACGTCATGAATTCAATCTTTTTACTTTCTTCTGTATTCAATAGAAGAAAGTATTGGATTCGAAAAAAAATTTTGATTTCCGGTTTTCGATGGATTTACATGTTTTGAGAGATCCAGAACACGATTTGACCATTTTTAGAAAATCTCTGTCTGTGTTTGACAAATATTCTGTTCCAATTGTATCTCAGGAACTACTGCACCATGACATAAATTAGTGCCTAACACTTTTTGGTGAAAATTGTCCAACAGGTGGCATAGCCGTCTGAATTTTTCTCAGTTTTTAACTTGGCGGTATAGTACAAAATTTCTTATAAATGTACACAATAAGAATTATTTATCATAGTAATAATCAAGTAGGCACACATAGGAAGGGTGAAGTCCCCCCCCCCTCCCCGGAGGGTGACAGTTATACGATATGACTATCTTTTAAAAGAACTCGTCAGTATTTTTAAGACTAACAGTTGAACTATTAATGTATGATAATTTGAAAGTTTTCCTTTTTTCCCCCCTCATTTTTAATGAAACGAAAATGTGCAAAAAACATTTTTAAAGATATTGTTAGTGAACATAAAATTGACTTTCTTTGAACATTAAGTGTTACATTTCTATTAGAAACAAATCATCTGCATTCATCATGGAAATTAATTTTAATAAATAAAAGTTTTAATAAAATGATTGGTATTGAGTGAATTTGTATAGGAAAATATAGACGAAAGGTTTGTGTGCAAGGCCTGATTAAAGCAGGGACATGTAAGACATGTGACCTGAATAGCAGGGGCCCTATAATTCGCCCTGAAAATGCCATTTAGCCTTTTATGATCTAAAAATGGTATCATATAGTGCAAATTCTGACATATTACTCCCATAAACAGGTATGTATGTACCTGTGTTTATTGGTGCACAATGCGAGGAGGAGGCGGGCTCACGAAACTATGTGTGCCTCGGGTCTCGCATGAAGTTAATCAGGGTCTTTTTATGTAGGGTCTGATTAATTTCGTGTGAGGCCCGGGGTAAACACACTTTTGTGGGCTCGTCCCCCACCATTCGTACTGTGCAGGAATCAGCAAAAGTACATATATATACCCGTATATGAAACTAAAATAACAAAATTTTGAATTTTATGATACCACTTTTGTCATTTTTAGAGGCAAAAGGGCATTTTCAAGGCCAGTTTTAGGGCTCTTTGCTACTCAGGGCCCGGGCACCATGTGCCCCTGTGTTAATCAGGCCCTTGATTGCGTGTACGTATGTTTTTTCCATTGGGTATGCGTATTAGTATATCATATTCGATGACCTTGTATTAGAAATGTGATGGGCCCCTCCCGAAAAAAAATCCTGGCTACGGCCTTGAGGGAGGAGGGGGGGAATAATTTTTTTTCAACAAGACTTACATTTTTTCTGTACTTCTAGAGCAATAAAAAATAGTTTAAAGAAAGAAACTTCTGTATTATTGCCTTTCCCGTGGCCTAAAAGTTGAAAAAAACCTTAACTTATATTAGAAAAGTGCATGCAAGTGGAAAGCAATTTTAAATAGTTTAAATGTATTCAGAATATCATCTATGCTGTATGAAATGGTATTGAAACTGAATATTAAATATATATATATATATATATATATATATATATATATATATATATACACACCAGAGAGTGTGTCTGACTGTTTCACCCTAAAAAGAGATCCCATAAGATATTAATTTAAAGAATAACTGAAAAAAAAAAATAATAATAATAATTGCTAAGATTCGAACTGTCTTTATAATTGTGAACACCTGAAAATTCATTTTTTTTTTACTGCATTTAAAGTTTTTTAAGATAGAAAAACGATAAAACTTTTTAAAAATAGTCTATTAATGAAATTCAAATTAATAAAAAATATATTTGTTTAAACAATAATATTCAGTGTTTAGGTAATATAGAAAAACGGGTGTCCTTATAATTATGAGAACCAGTGTATATCTTTTGTGCATTCAAGTATACAAGCTAAAGGTTACACACATACAAATTTCATTTGTTTGAAATATCTAGATATAAATAGAAATGTATGTTTGGCAGTTATGTACTATGATCGGTAATATACTAAATTAATTAGTACAGCTTTGTATATAATTTCCAGATTTATACACACTACGCAATGCAATAAAATATAGTTCAAATGTTTAGAATACACAATCAGAGATGTGGTTCCAGAAATTATTCTATAATCAATGATTTTTCCTAAATTCTCATTAAAATATATAAATATTTTGTATACATGTAATTTAAAGAATATGTAATAATAAATTTCAATAACATAAATCAGACAATTTTATTAAATTTTAAATTGTGTAACATTAAACACATAATGAACACTATAATAATAACCAGAAATAAGTAGACACTTCAAACGAGTTGATAGAGTATTTAGCTTTTAGCTATCAATACAAAATATGCGCAGAGTTTTTACTATTTTAGTAGGAAATTCGATTTAAAAAAAAAAAAAAAAAAAAAAAAAGTTCTTAATTTCTCGAAAATTTTTGCAACATATCAGAATAGAGCAATATTTCATATAAACTTGCATTCTGGGGCTCATTGCAACGGAATAGTATGAAATTGCATGAAAACTAAAATATGAAACCAACCCCCCCCCCCCCCCCAAAAAAAAAAAAAAAATCAATTTACAATTTGGATAAGGTAAATGTATCGAATTAAACTGTGGATAGCCTATTAAGTGGAACATTTCATTAAAGCGATTGGTCAGATTTATTTCTCTGAACATGATTATAATATGTCTTCTTGTAGAAATTTATGAGAATAAATATATGATGGGGAACTGAGCAGAGTCCATGTATGCCAACTACTTTGTTATTTCAACAAGACTTTTTTTTTTTTTTTTCCTTGCAAAGGTAAGACATTGAAATGAAATGTCAGAATTTTGATGATAAAATCGATAAATTAGAGTAATAAATCAGGGCTTGATAATTATATTACCTGACATGCAAATAGCATGTAAAAATTCAGATTGGGCAATGTCCAGCCGAGCCGGGCATGTAAATATTTAGTCAAAAATACTTTATATGAATATGGTATCTTGTATTTGACTTTGACTTAAATTTGAAATGAAATAAACTATGCCACTATAGGTATTACGTTTTTAACATAAATTCGTTTTCAACAGGTGTGTATCAGATATGTGACTATCCTATTAATATGCCTTTTAATAAGATTTTTGAGCACGTAAAAGTTTAACTTGGACATTATTTTCTAAACTAACATGCCCAATAGGGCATGTAAAAATTTTGAGATTTTTCAAACCCTGTAATAAATGCATTTTTAATCTTCAATCTATCTATATATAATTAGAACAAATGATTACGCTTTAATAGTCAATCATTGACATGGATAGGTAAAAGTTGCACTTGATTGCTGATTAACAAATGCACATCACAAAGACAAAAACTGAAAAATCTCATTATTCATCCCATTTTATTCCAGGTTGCTTTTAAAAACGCTTTTATTGCAGACTGAAAGCAACAGTCACAAAGGCTATGCCTTTCAAGCTGCAATGAAAGAATTATAAATAAGAAGAGTGTTATTAAAAGGGGTCTTACTGTTTCTTCTTCCTCCTCTGTTATCGGACGCTTCTCTAGAACATCATCTTCTTCCTCCTCTTCGTCTTCGTCATCTTTGATCTCCTGCTCCGCTCTGCGCTGAAACTCCCGTTCCAGGCGCAGGATCCTCAGCCACTCTTCTTGCTTCTCGTTCCTGTCGGACAGAGATTCCAAGAAGGCGATCTCCTGGTCTCTGGCTTTGCGTGCATCCAGTATCTGCTCCCGCTGCAGCTGAGCAGAGAGAAAACACGAATCAATTTCACAGATTTCCAGTTAATAATCATATTAATGATAAAACCTCATAGTGTATTAAAACAGAAAAAGAAAAATCATTTGCTTTTCATAGAACGTAAGACACTGAGTCTGACTAACAAATTTTTGTGCCCAGGCCACATATAATTTTTCGTGCCTTCTTAGAATGGGTGAAATTTTAAAAACTATCAATCTAATGGGCAGGAGACAAGATGTGGACTGTCCTTCCTCTAACCACTCAGAGTCGAGGGAAAATACTTTAGTTGGTTTTATCGAAGAAAATTCTAATGAATTTTCTTAGTCGATTCTTATCCTAAAAATATTTTTAAAGGCTAACAGACGGACAGGAAAAATGCATTTGGCCAAAAGAGGAGAGGAATTTGTTTGACTTCAAAAATAAATAAATATTATTCTATTCAGCTGAATGAACAAATATCTTTATAAGCTATACTTAAAAAAAAAAAAAAAAAAAAATGAAAGAAAGAAACATTAAATAGATTGCATTTGCAATCTTCATGCTCGAACAATTTTACTTATATATAAAAGATAACAAACCACTTTAAAACATGCTTCCATTAAAAAAATACTGAAAATGATATTGAAATGAAATTTTTTTATTGTAACCGTAACTTCAAAAATTTTTTTATTGTAACCGTAACTTTAAACCGTTTGAACTTCTTTATTCTTATATTGCTGGTTCTATGTAACGCAATTACACCTGATGATGCTATTGTTATAATGGCGAAAAGCTTTGTGTAGTTTTTAATAAAAATATTGTATCTACGTTTTTTAAAGTGGTTTGTTACCTTTTATATATTATTTATACACGCGAAATGTTTTATAATTTTAAACTTTTAATAGTTTTTAATCTTAATTTTACATATGTTTTATACTGTATCTGAATATTTTTATGGGGTCTTCTACAACAATAATTAGTGCTAATCATACCGTATAAAGGAGACATTCTTTTGGGCATCTAAATAATGTAGTATTTTAATTTCATTTTATTTGGTGCAGCATAAAGGTATTAAAATTTGCGTTGAATCAAATGCTTACCGTGTTGTATCCAGATCGATCAAATACACAAGGGACATGGTCATAGACGAGATGGTCCTATCCATGCTAGTTCAGAAAAAGAAAAAAAAATCTTAACGGCTAGGTCAATTAGTACGATCTGGTTCGACCCGAAACCTCCAAGGATTATTTACGGATGTAAGAGTACGAACAGACAGATAATACTTTATAATACTTTATTAACTTTTTTAACTTTATCGGAAAGTTTTAAAAATCTAAAAAGTTCCTTTATATTTGTCCATTATTGGTGATTGAAAAACTAACCTAATATAGTTCGGTAACAGCACTTATCGCGTAACGCTGTGATACTTTATCCTTTACGCACAAAGTGTGTGATAGCTACAATTTAACTCGGCATCTGTAGTATAGATTTGTACCAATATTAACATATATATGCCTCTTGATACAAGGAACTTTTTATTTTGCGGACCTACCATTGTATTATCTCAATAACTTTAAAAGTAAGGAAGTTTTTTTTTTTTTTAAGTTTAGTAGTTTCATTCTTAAATCACCAACACGGCACACCACGGAGGAAAAAAGTGTGTATCAATCGCACGTGAAAAAAAGCAAGAAGATCAACTGAGACCGGTCAGAATATGGAAAAAGAAATGATCCTGAAAGACATCGACGAACGGGAAAGGTAGAGTTCGGCTTGGGGTTCTAGTGCTGCCCGAACAAAGCTACCAATTTCACAAATTTATTACTCAGAAACATAATGCTTCTGTCCTAAGTTTATGCCCTAAAGTTTTAAGTAATATTTTCAAATTACCTTTTCTTTCTCTTCCCTCTCCCAGGGGGAAGCACTGAAGATGGAACCTTTATCTTTTCGTTTCTGAAATTCTTCGTTCATTCTATAAAGGGAAAAAATTATATTAATTCTATCTTAAGCAACAGATTTAATAGAAAATGTCTGAAATGTGTTACACTGTAAAAATTATGGGATGAAAGAGAAAGAGAGTTTGGGGAAGTATTAAACCTGTTTTGGTTATTTCAAATTTGTTAAAGTATTAAACCTATTTTGGTTATTTCAAATTTGTTAAAAGCTTTAATATATGCTAATGAAGGTACTTTTCCGCAAACGAAAAATTGCCTATTATTAACATTAGAACATATTAGAACATTTTTGTTTTCTAAGTAAAATATATTAACATCCTTTCTTCTACCTAAATTTTTGTTTTACAAAAATGATAAAAATTTGGGATTTGCCCACAACTGAAGAAGATGCCGTCTAGTTTTTTCAAGAGAAAGGTTTATTGGTAAAGGATGCAATATGCGATTTGAATATAAATAGCAATAATAATATAAATTGGCGATAATATTGAATTGGTGCGATAATATTGAATTAGCGATTTTTCTTTTGCGCCCCGCAAACGGTTGGTTGTAGGATTTAAGGCCGATTGACTCCTGGTGTGTCCTAGGCCTAGAGGGGGAATGCCCTCCGTGGGGGTCTTTCTAAGGGGTCCTAGCCCGTATTTACGCGAGTTTCGGAGGAAACCACGGAAAACTCCGAACGGCTAGGTCGATGAGCGCGACCTGGGATCGAACCCGGCACCTCCCATCTACCAGCTTTGAGCGCAGAACCGCTCGGCCGCTGGTGGGCCCCCGCAAACGGAAAAGTACCCTAATAAATTTCCTCCTATTCTAATTAATTACACAGTTTTAAAGATGTAATTTAAGCCTACAAGAATACTAATAAACTATACCGATAAGTAAAATAAAATAAAAGAAATCATTCATTTTACCATATTCCTTTTATGTATTACTAGCAATAAAGTTATTGATGTGTATTTTCGACTGTATTTTCCAGGTAAAAAAAAAAATAATTAACCTGGATAATTTTCAGAATATAAACCCTTTTTGAAATGTAGAATAAACACCATTGCTCATTCTAGGGAGGCATACTATTGTAACAATCGCAGCTATCGTAGATCACAAGTCAAATCGTACAGCCCGCAGCAAAAGTATCCGAGCACTAGCAATAATCCCCGTCTTTAAAAAGTACACTTAATACTGCTTTGTTAAATAAATCCCTGTCGATTCATGTCCTTAAACAGACTAAGAACATGACTCCACAAGAATTTATTTAACAAAGCAGTATTAAATGTACTTTTTTTAGACGGGGATTATTTCTAGTGCTCGGATACTTTTGCTGCGGAGTGTACGATCCGACTTGTGATCTACGATAGCTGCGATTGTTACAATAGTATGCCTCCCCTAATTTGTTACTTGCGCCCTCCCTTCTCTCGTAGTGGGCTCCCCCCCCCCCCTTCGCTTCATACATCTACCTTATCCTCATAAGCATTATTGAAATATTGTCCCATATTGCCATTTTATATAAACCTTAACATTGAATAACTTACAAATTTTGTAAAGTAGAATACTGATATTTAATAATATTGATGTAAGTATTATTAATGTTATTATAAAACTGGTCCGGCATGCTTGCTAGAAAAAAATCCTCGTAATGCACGTTTATGTGAAATTTTGCCCTATTCTGCCATGTTAAAAAAATCTTAAAATTCGAATTGTTTATAAAGTAGGATGTCAGAACTCAAAAGTGTTCCCACGAGTATGGTATACGATAGTTAAAATTTAGTCCGAATTTTTTATAATGAGTATAATACTTTTAATGCATACTTACTGAAATTTCTTCATATTCTGCTATGTTGAGAAATTCTTAAATTTCAAGTAATTTAAGAAGTTTTCTAAGTAGAATGTTGAAACTCAAGAGTTTTTAACATTACCCACATTATAATTCATATTTTAAAACTAATCCGACTTCTTTACAATGATTCTTTTTTCATATAATAACTACTCAGGTTTTCAAACTGACTTACGAATATAGACGGTGTTGGTGTTTGAGATTAAGGCCAACTGACTACACGTATATGAGGGTCCTAGACCTAAGGTGGTGTGCCCTCCGTAGAGGATCTTTCTAAGGGGTCCTAGCCCATATTTACGCGAGTTTCGGCGAAAACCACGGAAAACATCGAATGGCTAGGTTGATGAGCGCGACCTGGGACCGATACTGACACTTACCGTCTACCAGCTTTAAGCACAGAACCTCTCGGCTACTGATGGGATCCGAATATAGACGGATACCATATCGATTTTGTGATTTTTCGTATTCCTATTGCGTCAAAACATGTAAAATTGGGAAAAAAGCAAGATCGGAAATTTTACAACTGCCAAAGTTCGCCATATCTATATTAGTACCTTTGCTCTGTATGAACTAATACGTAATTGCCAGGAGGCGACTATAATTTTATATTTTGTACACCGCTATTTAAAAAATAAATAAATAAAAAAGTTGTAATTCAACTAATAGTTGACTGGTGCTTTAAAAAATTAAGTGATGGTTAAATAATAAAATTTTAATATCTTCCTGGCATCCCTGTGATCTTTTCAATTAGCTTCATAATTGTATGTATAGATGGCAGCACTACAGACAAAAGTGTTTTGTTCAAGACATTCTTTATAATATTTTCAAACAATAACAATATTTTCATCCGCCTTCAACAATGCAAAATTTATTCAGATACATAATTAGTCCTATTAAGATCTATATACATTAAATGTGCAAGTTTACTACTAAACTGATAAGAAAAATTTTCTGTCTATACACGTTTAAATACCTACTTTTGTAGATAACTTTTCATTTTACGCAGTAGATGGCAGCACTATAGATCTTTCTGATACCAAAAATGTTTGTTCTTTTAAATTTTTCGGATTAAACTTTTCAAATAGATCTGTATCGTATTAAAAGCTACTACTATATAAAATATAATCAGTTTTCACAAGTATCGACCATAGAAAAAAGAACAATGGTTAAATAAACGAGAACTAACCTCTCCCAGTTGGGATCTTCGTGATGGTAACGATGAAATCTTCTATTGGAAACAGATGACGATGAATCGCTGCATAAACTTGTCATAGACACTGACAAAAAACTCTTGTCGATGTGCTGCGACGAACTCGCTGATTTCAGTCCACCTGTAAAAAAAAAAGACGTAAGCATAAATAACGACTAGCGCTTCAATGTTAAGCTCGATCCCTACGAAGTGGATCATTCTATTTAATTTGCAGGTAAATCGGTAGACAGAGGGATGGAAACCTTTGCTTGCGATTGCGCGCGCGAGGTGTGAGTGTTTACGATTTTGATTTGGCTCGTGGTTGTTGCTTATTGCTTGATTCTTTCTTGACAATTTTAAGTTCATCTTGACTCCTGTCAAAGATTTGATTGACGAAATAATTTTTTTTTTCATTTATCGAGATAATTTTTTTTTTCATTTATTATGGGGCTAGTGTTGTCGGATGATCGAAAGTAAATTTCTCCAAACAGTTCTCAAATTTCTTCAAGTCAAGGTGATATATATACATTTTTTTTTTTTTTTTTTTTCAAAAGAAATTTCAAACTGAATTTTTTTTTTTTTTTTAAGTTTAAAAATATTTACCAAATTTAAGCTCACATATATATTGAGTAAACAATAAATTTATTATAATTATGATTATTTTATTATTATCCTTTTTTTGGAAGTATCTATGTCGCAACATGAAGGTTAAAATCTCAGTTCTTGACATTTCAAATTCTACTATCTAAATCAGATTGACAATATTTTTTATGAAATTGTGGTTATTGGTGTTTTTGAATACGCTTACAAAGATGTACAATTAAAAATTTTCACTGTACACATCACACACTCAACTGCATTTTTACTTTCTTCTATATGTAATATAGAGAAAGTATTGGATTCGCGAAAATTTTCGACCTCCGTTTTTTGACGGATCTACACGTTTTGGGATGTCCTGAACACGAATTGATAGTTTTTAAAAAATGTCTGTCTGTGGTTTCTTGTTTTCACCGTATCTCACGAACCAATGAATGAAATTCAACCAAACTTGGTATATAGTTGGACCCTAGCGGGGCATTGTGCTAATTAGATTTGGGAATCAATCGCCCAGCAGGTGGCGCTGTGATCGCAAAATTTCATATTTTTCACCGTATCTCACGAACCAATGAATGAAATTGAACCAAACTTGGTATATAGTTGGACCCTGACATGGAATGGTGCTGATTATATTTGGGAATCAATCGCCCAGCAGATGGCGCTGTGATCGCATTTTATGTAAACTTTTAACATTGCAGTATGGGACAAAATTTCGTATAAATGTACATAATGAGTGTTATTTTAAACTTGTGAGTGTAAAATTAATATGAATTATTGATAACAGTAGTAGTTAACTAGGAAAAAAATTTTGTGCATGTGGGGGCACCGGTTCCCCCCCCCTAGGGGGAAATACCCCCCCCCCCCGGGGAAGTAAATTTTCAAGATGGGTATCTTTCGAAAGGTTTCGTTGATAATAGTAATAGTTAACTAGGAAAAATATTTTGTGCATGTGGGAGCATCGGTTCCCCCCCCCCAACTGAGGGGGGAAGTACCCTCCCGGGGGGGCAAAGTTTCAAGATGGGTATATTTCGAAAGGTCTCGTCAATACCTTTAAAACGAATGGTTGAACCATAAATATGTGATAATTTAAAACAAAGTTATCGATTTTTTTTTTTACTTTTAACGAAAAAAAACTTAGAAAAAAAATCGTATTTTTTTTTTTTTTTTTTTTAACGAAATTTAACCAAACTTGGTATTTAGTTGGCCCCGACATAAACTGGTACTGATTACATTTGGTGATCAATCGCTCAACAGGTGGCGCTGTGATCTCATGTTTTCTAAGTTTTTAACATGGCAGTATAGGACAAAATTTCGTATAAATGTACATAATGAGAGTTATTTTTGACTTGTGATTGTAAAATTAATATAATTTATTAATAATAGTAACAGTTAACTAGGAAAAAATTTCTGTGCATGTGGGGGGGAACGCTTCCCCCCTTGGGAGTGAAGTACCCCCCCCCCGGTGGGGTAAATTTTGAAGATGGGTATCTTTCGAAAGATCTCGTCAGTACCTTTAAAATGAATGGTTGAACTATAAATCTGTGATAATTTAAAACAAAGTTATCGATTTTTTTTTTTTACTTTTAACAAAAAAAAAAAAAAAAAAAAAAAAAAAACTTAGAAAAAACATCGTTTTTTTTTTTTTTTTAATATTGTTACTGATTGAATATGTATTACTTTTAACAAAAAAAAACCTTAGAAAAAAAAAAAAAAAAACAAAAAAAAACGTAATTTTTTTTTTTTTTTTTTTTTTTTTTTAATATTGTTACTAATTGAATATGTATAGGAAAATTTAGAAGAATGTCTTGTGGTGGCCACAACATACTAGTTTTTTTAATATTGTTACTGATTGAATATGTATAGGAAAATATAGAAGAAAGTCTTGTGGTGGCCACAACATACTAGTTTTCTTTAATTGTGACTCGGGAGTAAACATTTTTTAAGTTTTCCTGAATTTCTTTGTACAAGGAAATCAACGTGCACTGCAAAATATAGGAAATAAATATAGTTCAAATTTCTTCAAAACATGCTTTAAATCATCTATATACTTATAGTTGCAACTTTTGAAAAAGATAAGGATTGAAAAGTGTGAATTGATTAAATAAAAATTACAAGAAAATACAGTTCTCACTCGCCTTTTTTTTACTTCCATTACCCTACTACCGTAGGTAATGAAAGTATTGTATTCGGTCTGAAAATTCGATATCGGGTTTTCACCTGATTTACACGTTTTAAGGTCCCCTGAGTCCAAAAAAGTGGTTTTTGGCAATTGGTCAGTGTGTATGTATGTGTGTGTATGTATGTGAAGAATCTTCTGGCTATTATAGTTCAGAAACTAATAAAGATAGAGCTACGAAACTTTAGAATTCAAATACGTCTGGCGTACAGATGAAATTTCCAAATTTTGGTGAAAATTGAAAAACCGGAAGTGGGACATCGGAAACCGGAAGTTGGACCGTAAGTCCGTATCTCAAAAACGGCTCTAACGATTTTCTTCAAACTTGCTATATAAACACTCTATTAGATGTCCTTTCGAATGATATAGTTGGTTAGTTCAAGAAAATTGATAGGCGTCCTGTATAAATAGCTCAATTTCAGGCCTCCCGAGGGCGTTCCTTTAAAAACGGTTGTACGGATTTTTTTCAAACTCGCCATTTTAACTCAATTTTAAATATGCTTTTGTATGTAATTATTGTTTTCCTGTCAATAATTGAGTTTAACCGGAAATGGGACATCGGAAACCGGAAGTGGGACCGTAAGTCCGTATCTCAAAAACGGCTCTAACGATTTTCTTCAAATTTGCTATATAAACACTCTATCAGATATCCTTTCGAATGATATAGTTGGTTAGTTCATGAAAATTGATAGGCGTCCTGTATAAATAGCTCAATTTCAGGCCTCGCAAAGGCGTTCCTTTAAAAACGGTTGTACGGATTTTTTTCAAACTCGCCATTTTAACTCACTTTTAAATATGCTTTTGTATGTAATTATTGTTTTCCGGTCAATAATTGATTTTTTGTGAAAGTTGGTATCTCAAAAACGGCTCTAACGATTTTCTTTTTTGGTCACTTTTATGTTTTCTGATCACATTATCTCTCAAAAATGCATATAATACATGTAATAGCGGGTAATGGAAGTCGTGTGGTTGTTTCACACCAGATATTTTTTTAATGCCCTGTCTGTCAGAAGAAAGGAACAATTTGTACTTGTTTATGTTGACATAGAATGTTTTACATTCATTGCAGCTAATGTTAATTATTATTATTAATAATAATAATAATAAAAACTTGCACTATATTTTTAATCATACAGTGCATTGTTTTCAATCAATGCTCCAATTCAATGCGCAATTGTTTTCAATCATATGATGAAAATAATATTTTAAGTGCAATTATATTAAAGTAATAATGCAGTAAACTGATTTTATTCCAGTAAATAATCTTAAAGCATTACATTAAAACTTGTTTTGAGGTACACCATCTTTTCACTAATTAAAACTAAGTTCTACATTACCCTCCTTTTTTTGCATTAAGTATAATTTAATGTAAGGTTTATTCACTTTTTTTTTTTTTTTAACATGAATGTAAATAGAAACAAAATAAAGTCATTTTCGTTTATTAATATAATATTAATTATCTTATACTTGCTATTTAGTAATATTTGGAAAAGCTTTCATAAATATTGCTGTTAAAATTTACCAAGTACATGATGATTTTGTCAATTTTTACCTGAATTACCTGAATTCAGATTCTCATAGATATATAAGGGGAGGGGGAGAAAAAGAAGAAACTATTTTCGTGCATATGTTAAGAGGTAAAAAAAAAAAAACTGAGTCCGAAATTGAAATTTATCGTAATTCTATTGAACCTAACCTGAATCTCTTCTCCGACCGTCCTATTAGCTCAGTGCATTTGCATTTATCTCCAAAAATAAGTAATAATAATAATAAAAAAAAAAAAAAACGAAGTCCGAAATCGCAATCTATCGTATCTCCCCTTCTGCTTCCTATCCCTTCGTTTAGGGCATAGACTAGGGCCTGTCTTACCTGCAAATTAAATAGAATGATCCACTTCGTAGGGATCGAGCTTAACATTGAAGCGCTAGTTAAATAACGCGTACTCTTTTTTTAACTGCTGACGCTGAGAAAGGTTGCTCTAGGTTTGGGTGTTGGTATTTGGTGTTAATCATGAGGGTCCTAGGCCAATAGGGAAAGTGCCTCCAGTGAGGTCTTTCTAAGGGATCCTAGCCCGTATTTACCCGAGTTTTGGCGAAAAATATGTGTACGAACCGTGACGGCGACGATCACGACCTGGAATCGAACGCGACACTTCCCGTCGACCAGCTTTGAGCGCAGAACCGCTCGGCCATTGGTGGGGCTATGCTGTATGTTTAGGCACATAAAGCAAAGTCTTGGGACAATTTTGTATTTAGAAGTGCTTCGCAATAATCCAAATAAAATATTCGTTTCTACCATTTTAAAACCTTCAAGTGTTAAGACCGATTGATTACGACTAGGGTCCTAGGCTTAGAGGAAATGCTGTTCATGAGGCACTTGGTAGTGACGGTGCTGGATTAATGTTAATTGACTATACGAAGGATCTAAGTATTAGGATTAAGGTTAATTGACTAATATGAGGGTTTTTCTAAAAAGTCTTAGCCCATATTCACGCGAGTTTAGGAGAAAACCTTGCCAGTATGGACGAAGCGTCGATGAAAGCAGCGCTTCCCTTATTTGAGATTTAATTAATAATAATAATTTGACTATTTTATACAGAAAAATGAAATAGTATTTTCGATTTTTCGTCTAGCAGAAACTGGGCCTGACCACTTTTGCCTACCTCGCGTCATCGAAAAACAGAATTAATGTTTCTCTGCTCTTGGAAGCGTGATTCTTCAGCGTTTCCAGGAGTTTTCTGAACTACGCTTGCCTTATTTGTTAGTCATAGATAAATGGTGTAAAAGAGAGAATTATTAAAAATATTTTCTAAAATCTCTATATATTCTGAAGCTAGTGCTGATACTAACTACTAGCTATACATACATATTAACTCGATTAGAACATGTTGATGGGATATTTCAAAAGTAACGTTTCAAACGGTTACGCTTAAAGATAGTCATGATTTTCTCAAAAACTTCCGTGAATGTCTGTTGAAGTTTTAGAATTTTCAAGATCAGGAATTATGAAAAAATGGAAGCTGAAAAAACGCAATTTAAAATCTGCTAAAAGTATATCAAAGAATTGTTGCCTGAATATATATTTTATTGAATAAACTTAATATACTTTATAAATATTAAATGGAAGTGTAAGCTTTTATATGAAACCTTCAGTGCTGCTAAGTCCACTTAAAAGAAAAAACGATTTGATAAAAAAAAAAAAAGAAAAATAATAATCTGGTGTGTCACTCACACGACTTTCTCTTACCCTGAAATTTAATACTATAAATACAGGTTGCAGATTAAGAGGTAAGATAACGAGTACTGTTATGTAAACCTGTGTTAAACAATTCAAATTAGGCTTCGGAAGAGTTTTATATGATAATTAGTTCTCTGAGCCCCTCTCTCAACCCCCCGTTTCATTAATGCATCTACATTTATATAGAATTTAATTCGGTTATTAAAAAATAATTATGTTTTTAAAAAATAATTTATTAAAACTATTATTTAAAAAAATTATTTTTTATGATAATGCAGACGATTTCCATACTAGAGAAGTAGTATAACACTATATATATATGGAAAAAAAAAAAAAAAAAAAAGTTGAATTTATTCTCAATATTACATTTAAAAAAAAATAATAAATAAATAAATCGATAACTTTATTTTAAATTATCGCAGATCGATGGTTCAACCATTCGTTTTACAGGTATTGGCGAGCTCTTTTGAAAGATACCCATCATGAAAATTTACTCCCCTCGAGGGGGGACTATCCCTCCGGGGGGGGGGGGGGCGAGCCTCCTACATACACAAAATTTTTTTCCCAGTTAACTATCATGAAAAACGGCAGTTTTTCGAGTGACGCAAGCGGAAGGACAAACGGACGGAACGCTGCGAACTCATATATACGCCTAGTTTGACATCAAAGAGATTTGTAAAAGCCGACACTTAATATCTCAGCAAATATGCCACATTTTGTTCTGATATTTTCAAAATAGTCTTTTATCGTCGGTCTTAATCTATCCTGAAAATTTTACGTTTCTACATGCAGTATGTTTTGAGATCTGAATCTCAATTTAAAGCCAAAAAGGGAAAATGTGTGGTGTACGCTGCAAGGATGTAATGAAAAAATATCTCTAAAACCGCCCGAACGATTTTAATTTAATTAATATATGTTGTTAATGGGATCTTTCTGAATCTAGTAACGTTTTCGTTTTTTTCAGGAAAACTCTTGTTTTTTGTAAAAGTTGCTTTAAAAATAGAACTATATTACTCCGCCAAAATGCATGCTTTTATTCAGCGAAAATGTCATAATTCGGTTCTCACTTTCAAGGCACGTTGGTTGGCTGACCAACGTGAATGCAGTCAATGAATTATTTAAACTTTCCTTTTTTTTAACACAAAAATACTTTATTACATTTTTTATATATTTATTGTATATATACTAAGTCAAATTCACTTAAATATATTTTCTCTTCTGCTATGAAAAAGATATTTTTGAATTTAAAATTTCATATTTAGTCAAAAAAGTATTTAGATAACATTTTAAATAAGGAAGTATTTTGTAATTTTAGACATTCCATTTTATCATAATAATGATGAATTTACAATTTTTTAAAGCAAAAAATTTTTAATAATTCATAAACATCGATTTTGTAGTAGCTCAATCATTTGCGATTCCTATTCATGTAACCTTCCGCACAGGGAATAGGAAAAATCAGCAAATGCAGTTTTGGCGCCATCTTTTGATTTTAATTTAAATTAAAACATACACTTTTGCAAATATATATATATATGTATATATTTCTTTTTAAAAATTAAAAATCTCTTTTCAAAATACAGGTAAAGTTTATTCATATAATCACTTTTCAGACTTTAAAGTGATACATATTTTAAATATTAATATTTTTACTTTGAATCCCATAATAATTTATTTAAAAAATATAATTCTCTCTTTCTTTCTTTCTTTCTTTCTTTTCTTTTTTTTTTTTTTTTTTTTTAATTAATTAATTTCTGCATGAAAAATTCCATTTCATAAATATATTTACAACTACAATAAACAAAAAACCCTCCTTTAATATTAAATAATTATTTCTACATGTTTCTAAGCAATTAAAAGTGATTTTTTTTTTTTTTTTAAGAAAAATAGTTTAAATATCGGAATGTATATTGTTTTATCATGAAGGTAATAATTTGGCCATCTAGTGGCGCCATCTCGTAACTTATATTGAAACCATATACATTCTATATTTTATTTATTTTTCTTAAAAAAAAAAAAAGGGGGGGGGGCACTTTTAATTGCTTAGAAACATGTAGAAATATTATTTAAAATTAAAGGAGTTTTTTTTTTTTTTTTTTTTTTCTTATCGTTGTTGTAAATATATTTATGAAATGGAATTTTTCATGCAGAAAATAATTAATTTTAAAAAAAAATGAAAGAAAGAGAGAATTATATTTTTTTAAATAAACTATTATTGGTTTCAAAGTAAAGATGTTATTTATTTATTTTGATGTGTTTTTCAATAATTGCTATATTTGACACATTTTTCATGAATTTTAATTCTATTTTAATTTTTTTTTTTTTTTTTTTTAATATACAGCGTATTTATCCCCTTTTTCATCCCCTAGCCATTATTGCTTTAAATAATAATAATAATAAAAAAATTAGTTTGATTATGTTAATATTTAAAATGTGTATCATTTTAAAGTCTGAAAAGTAAATATATGAATAAACTCTAACTGTATTTTAAAAAGAGATTTTTAATTTTTAAAAAGAAATATATATATAACTTGTATTTTCCATAAAACTTAAGCTTAACTTTTTTTTTACTTAACTTGTATGAACTTCAGCTTAACTTGTATTTTCCATAAATTTTTTCTCCAAATGATTTTATCTTATTTTTAAAATTATAGAAATGTAGAGCTTAATTTATATTTTGTCTATTTTCTTCCACTAAATATTTTTATGAAATAATTTTTACCTGCACTTTTGATGAAAATTTAAAATTGTGAATATTGGAGCAGTATCTATACTTAGTCTCAAAAGGGAAAAGAAAATAAATAAATTTCCATTTTTAACATTAACTTGATTTTTTTTTTTTTTTTTTTAATTGTTTAATTTGCATTTGCAATTCTTTAAAAAGAAACTTGCAAAATTTAAATTACGTAATTCTAACTTAAATTTGAAATTTCCCACTTATTATTGTTATTATTATTTTAAAGAGTTTGAGAATCCCACTCAATATTTTTTTCTAGTGCGAAGCTTCTCCATTTTGTTTCCAAGTGGTAGGCTATTTGAAAATTTGTCAGCATGATAACATTTGAAATACTGAATTAATTCAAACTAAATTTGTAGTCTGGATTTATCTCAGAAATGTATTTGTTATGTTCATTTGCCAACTTAATCTACCCTCTTGTTTCCCTGTGCCAGCCCACTGAAAAATTCAAATTTACATTAGAAAGGTCTTATGAACCGATTTGCTTAAAACTCCATTTATACAAGCCTTCATTAATAAATCCACGAAGTCCATTAATAAATTGTAGCTGCCATCTTGAAAAAAAAATGGTGGCAACTTCATAATAAAAAATAAATCAGTTCACCCTTCCTAGGAGCCAGAAGGACTTGTTTTTATTTTTTGATCAATAACCCCTAAAAAGTAATGATATCAGTACAAAAAACCCTTAACGAGTTAAAAGTTTGTGACGCCGCTACTTTATGGCTATAAGAATTTGAAATATGAGTCTTAAAAATAATGATATCAAATTTTAAGTGACGCTTTGCAATTAGTTAAAATATACATAGATTTTCTTATTTGATCATTTACTTTCTACTTTTATTTATATTTATAATGCAAGCGTAATATTTTTAGCTTCAAGATCAGACAGATATATAAAATACACTCACCGATGCTTTTTCATTTACATTTCAAATTCAAAATAACAGTTTTAAAAGGAATGATATAAAAATTCCAGTGACGCCTCGGTGTTATGTTAAAAGATTTGTTTTTAGATTCCACTAAAACTACTTTTGTTTTGTCTAATAAAGTATATTTACATATTGAAACAGTGCTTTTAATTTTCAAATATACTGTCAAATAATTATACTTTCACTGAGTTTGCAATATAAATTAAAATTATTTATTTCAATAAATTGATTTATCTTTTGCGTCACGCTATCCAAAACTGCAAGTAAAATCTGTGTAAATGTTTTCTTTACGTCACACTACCTCTTTGCGCAAATTTTCACTCAGTTGGATACTATGATATACTATGTTTTGGATAGCGTGATGCAAAAGATAAATCAATTTATTGAAATAAATAATTTTAATTTATAATGCAAACTCAGTGAAAGTATAATTATTTGACAGTATATTTGAAAATTAAAAGCACTGTTTCAATATGTAAATATACTTTATTAGGCAAAACAAAAGTAGTTTTAGTGGAATCTAAAAACAAATCTTTTAACATAACACCGAGGCGCCACTGGAATTTTTATATCATTCCTTTTAAAACTGTTATTTTGAATTTGAAATGTAAATGAAAAAGCATCGGTGAGTGTATTTTATATATCTGTCTGATCTTGAAGCTAAAAATATTACGCTTGCATTTTAAATATAAATAAAAGTAGAAAGTAAATGATCAAATAAGAAAATCTATGTATATTTTAACTAATTGCAAAGCGTCACTTAAAATTTGATATCATTATTTTTAAGACTCATATTTCAAATTCTTATAGCCATAAAGTAGCGGCGTCACAAACTTTTAACCCGTTAAGGGTTTTTTGTACTGATCTCTATTACAAAAAATATATATATATGTTCGTTTCATTTGGTTTAGTGCAGTCTATAGATGTTGAACTCTACTTGCCTGCAATCCCCCCCCCTCATAGACGTAATGTATTTGAATACTTTTGAGTGTCCCTGTACACGAACCATTTGCTTCATCTCAACGAAAAGCTTACTGTAGCATCCCTATATGATACAAATTTGGAATACCGAGTTTTGAATCTCTGCTACTATTTGTTCTTGAGATATGCTGATAACAGACATACAAACAGACAGACAGACACAGAGACCATTCGCTAAAAACATTATTTTCGTATTCAGGGGACCTCAGAACATGTAAATATAACAAAAACTCACGTTCGAAAATTTGACCCTAAAACAATACTTTCTCGACCCTATGGGTAAGAGAAAGAAAAAAAAAGTGCGTTAAAAATTTTTTCGGATATAAAAGGAACTATATTTATTTTTATGTCGTAAAAAAAGAAAAATAATGACCGTATAACTTTTTATTTATTTATTTAAATTGTGTAACGGGACCCCCTCCCACGCTTTTTACATATTTAGATCAACTAAAAAACTTTTTTTTCCCTCTCGCATCAAGCTGAAAAATATTTAAAAAAAAAAAAAAAAAAAAAAAAAAGAAATCACGCTAAAGAAACGGAACAGATTTAGTAAGAACCCCTTGGCGAAATTTGAAATTTTACGTTTCTTGCAGGCATCTTTGCTTACGCAATTGTGAAAGCCATTTTAATTCACCGTCAAAATAACAACAAAAATTTAAAAGCCGCCAAGGGAATCCTATACTTTGCTGTACCAAAGAAATTTTAAGAAATGAATATAGTAACCGTTGCAAAGGAATGAAACACATTTATCCCATGCCTTTATATAGAAGAATAGTTTTTTCTTCTTCTTTTTTTAAAGCTATAAAAAAAAAAAAAAAAAAAAAAAAAAAAAAATTCTAAATGAAATTTTGTAAAAAGGGGTACAATTATTCTTATAAAAATCCTAAATATAAAATTTCAAACTTTTGCCGATAATAATTTTTTTTTTTTTTTTTTTTTCCGATGGCACATTGAAAGGCAATTGAATCAAAAGAGATCACAATAAATCTACAAATGAAAGCGAGCAATCCAGTAGCGTTCCCAGATAGACGTTACTGGAACGCTATACAGAAAAAAAAATAAGTCTGGAGTGACTCCACTCGACTTCCCGAACATTAAGTAATTAACGGTTATTTAAATTAAAGTAAGTGAAGTATTTAAATACACACGAGAGAAAATGTATTCCTCCCCCCAGTGTTGTTTAATTTAACGCTATTGAAATAATTTGAGCCCATAGGTCATCACGATAAAGAAATTTTCCTTGTGTTTGACTGTCCGTGCAATTATGACCTACAACATGTATAGAAATTTTCAGCTCAATTGGTATTTTAAATAATTTCAGCGGATAGATCATTATAATAAAGAATTTTTCTTTGTGTTCCTGTAAGAAAACTATAAGTGCTAGATTCACCAAAATTTATACAGTTCGTACTACGGTGAACTATAGCATACATGCCAACTTTCAGCTCATTCGAAAAAGCGTTTAGACTCTAAGGTGTTTTCACTCACAAACATACATATACACATATTCATACATACATCACCGTAAAAATGGCAAATATGAATCTCAAAATGTATCGATACGTCAGAATCTTATAGTCGAATTTTTGACATGATTACAATACTTTCCTTACATAAATGTGTTCGTAAAATAAAAAGACTCCGGAAATATAAGAAGGAAATTCAAATAAGTAAAATGTATCGGACTTCTGACATATAAACACCAATACAATCATAGATATTTTTGAAATTACTAAAGACTTACCTCTAATTTTCGAATCCGCCGTATAAAAATTCCAACTAAGGTAAGAACGCGCGTCTATAACTTAGCTTCGTCTGCAAAGAAATTTGTTTTTCTTCCCGTCTCTATTACGTCCGAGATAATAACCGTGAGAGATATACTTTATCACGATTAAACCGTGATTGATACGTGTCAGAATATGCGAGGATCGAATCCCTTTTTAGGTAGCCGGCGAAACATGCCCGAACATCGCTGATCTTGCTTGTAAGATAATAATGATTTGCATTCGACAATCTTAACAGTTGTTGTTTTTTAAATTCGCTGACGACGTTGACGATAAAAATACATGAGCGATTTGAAAATTTGAAGATAAAATTCCGTATTTATCTCGAGAAGATGAAAGGAGAGACAGCAACTCTCTTTTATCCGTGGCAATGAGTAACAAGGATGATAGGGTTAATCGAAATCTTAGACATAATCTTAATTAGTGTGTTGTAGCCACCACAAAACTTTCTTCTATCGTTTCCTGTACAAATTTACGCAGCATAAATTATTTATTATAATTATTATTCATCCAAATTCTTCTTATTTCTGATCCATACAGACGATGCTACCTGTTGGATGATTTTCACAAAACTTAATAGGAACTAATTTATAGACTGAAAAAAAGTCTGCGACTGACATCTAGAAAATAAATTGTGGCTCTAGTAAAAATACTTCCGTGTAATACTTCTAAGTTGCAGTTCCTTTTGCTAGCGAGTTTTAGACACCCTTATTAAAATCGCAGAACGCTTTCCTATATTATCGTGATCAAACTTATTTAAAAGTCTCTGCAAATAAATGCGAACACAAAAAGCGAATTTCAGAAAATTAGTACTTATTCGTTCGAGATGAAAGCGGCATATATGTATTCTCAGTGTAGGAAGGTGCAGCTACATAAAAATTTGCTTGAAATTCTGTATATTAATTCTCGAGATAGAACTGCCACAAAATTTTTGTCACACACACAGACCGGAAACCATAATAATTTTTTTTTTTTTTTATTTTTTTTATGAAGCCAATACTTTCTTCTCCTGGATATAAAAGAAAGTAATAAGAGGCATTTCAGTGCGTATGTTTTGCAGTACTTTTAAAATGTACATTTCAAGTGTATAATCGTACAATGCGTGGGCACTGGCAGGTAAGGATAAGTGAGAAGCATGTCTGTCCCCAGCCCCCTCCCTTAATTTAGAAATTCGATCTAAATAGTATTTATCCTTCATCAAAAAATAAAATAAAATACGGTTATTTTAACCCTTTAACGTTTATTTTATATTTTCTTTTGAGAATTGCTAAATTAATTTCAAAAATCGCTATAAATTAGACACATAGCTGATCACAAATAAATAAATATATATATATATATATATAGCATTTTTTTTTTTTTTTTTTTTTTTTTTTTTTTTTTTTTTTTGAAAAAGTATTGGCTTGAAACATCTCTATGTTAATCTCATTAAATCCAGATAATAAATATTTTAATAAATAGATAATTTTGCGAGAAAACACTCTAAATTGCAAAAACTCGCAATCGTTGTTTTAGGTAGGTCAAAATAAATAGCATGGTCATAAGTACAAAACTTTTTTTTAATGAACACCATTCAATGCAATAAACTCGCAATAATTGTTCCGGGTCGAGAAAACACGCGATCCTTCGTCAGGCGGACAATTGTACGAGTGCTGCAATCAAAGCGGCAACGCGCCATGCGTGCCATGAATTTGCAAGTAGTGTTTATTCAAAGTTTTGTACTTATTAATTTAAAACGGCAGTTCTGTGGTGCTTTCTTATTATAATAGCATGGTCCTTCGTCACGAGAAAAAAGTAGGCACGAGTGCATGATCCCAGTAGCAAGGCGCAATTTAGCGTGACTTAGCAAACATATTATAAGATAAATTAATCTAAAATCACTTTTTAGTACTTTCACTGCCATTGAATTGTTAATTAGACAGTCAATATACACATTCATGCTGCTTTAAAAAATAAATTAAAATCTGAAATCGACATTTAAATTAGTGAGTATTTCAATAAATAAATACAAGAGAAAGTTATAGTAGGTTTTTTGAGTATTTATCTTTATTTCGTATGTTTGTACAATGTACCACAGTCTATTCAAATACTTTTGTGCTTTTCTGTATAAGAATTATAAATGGTGAGTATTCAAGTCCCAGCCATAGCAGTATTGTAAAAATATTCTGAAACTTAAATGCTCTTTTAAATAATTAATTTCATTGAGAAAATAAGGTCCTACAGAGCGTAACACAAGCAAATTGTTTCACATTTCACTGCACAAGAAGTATTCGTGTTCTGCATTACTTCTCTTAATGACATTGTAAAAACAATATATAACGTATATCAATTTTCTGCTTTAAAGGATTTAACAACAGTAGAACGCACTTTAAATAATTTATATCTATAGACCGTAATGTATATGAATTCGTCTTTGTATCCCTATAAAATAACTAAAAGTTATACACTCGTAAAAATTTATACAGTTCGTGCGACGATGACCTATAAAATGCCTACCAAATTGAAGCTCAGTCGAATATAGTGATTTAGACTCTATCATGTTCACTCACTCACACTCACACTCTTATTCTTAATAATAAATAAAATTGTACTTTTAAAAAATTAAAGAACACGCTTTTATTGAAATGTGAACTAAAAAGTACAAAATATCTATCGTTATAGTTTTAAAATGAAGTGTAAGAGAAAATCGTGTGAGTGACACACCACAATATTTACATACTTTTAAATTTTTAATAAAATAATTTAGAATTAAACAAAAACCATTTTTAAAAAATCTCCCCTGACTGTGCTCGAACGTTAGACTTTTAGGTTCGTAGCCCGGAGCTTTACCACACAACCACAGCGTTCTCGTAGGGCAAGTCTTTTTTTACAATATAGAATTTTTGTTTGCTCCCATAGCGGTTACAAACATACAAACAGGTGAAGCTAATAAAAGCGTTTTAAAAACCAAGTGTTTGGAAAATGACGCTTTCAACTGGTGCCATTGTTAAAACAATTTATTGTGAAATAAAGAAAACAATTTTTCGGCTTTCTTTGAAGGAATGAATAAAATAATTGAAGAAAGATGATACAGCAAAATAATAATAACAATAGTAATAATAATAAAATGTCGTCACAATTGCAACAACGTTTTAAAAAAATAATAATAAATTCTACCCGTGATTAAAAATAATAAGAAGAAAATAATTTGGTGTGATACTCACACGACTTTCTCTTACTCTGAAATTCAACACCATAAAGGCAGATTGGATTGGACATTAAAGGATGAGATAAGGAATAGTGTTATATAAACCTTCGTTAAAAATAATTTAAAATAAGCTTCAGAAAAGCTTCATTTGACAAATAACTCTGTATGAGGGGGGCGGTAGCCTCCTCAAATCCCTGGTTTATTATTGTACTTACATTTAAAAAGAATTCAAAAGCTATTATTAAATTTAAATGTTCATTTGAAATTATTTAGACAATTTCACCTTCACCATTCCTTAAAACTTATGAATTTTGATAAACTTTTTCAAGTGACAACGTTATATTAACTTCAAAATGCAACATTTGAATTGTGTGGAATTATTTGTTTTTAAGCTATTCTGATAAAAATCATAGACAAAGATTAAACGTTAAAAACGTGACTTCAATATTCAGGGAACCTCACAACGTGTCAATATACAAAAAAGCAATTCTAAATATTTAATTTTAAAAGTATTTTATTTACTACATGGGTATGAGGAATTAAATTTAATTCCTGGGAAGTTTTCCTGAACTTGGTAAAATATGTAAAGCACTTCTACTCATTACATTCGATATAAAAGAATGTTTTCAATTAACTATTGGCAGCCCTGTACATCTTCTAAAAATTATGTACAAACCACATCGTTCACTTAAATATAATCCTGTATTAATGACATATAGCAAAGCCTGAAATTCACTTCCATGAATTTGCAAGTGGTGTTAGACTATATTTTAGTTTTTTTTTTTTTTTTTTTTTTTTTTTTTTTGTAGCCCTGTAAACGAACGGTGAATGACTTCCATACCATATTCTACATGAAACATGCTTTTATTTCTATAAAAAATATACGTTCATTTCATTTGGTTTAGTGTAGTCTATAGACTTTAAACTCTTCTTACTTGCAATTTCTCCCATAGACGTAATGTATTTTATTTTAATTCTCTTGGATGTCCCTGTACACGAACCATTTGTTTAACCTCAACGAAAAGTTTAGTTTAGCATCTCTATAGTATGCAGATTTAGAATACCGAGTTTGGTCTTTTTGCTGCTATTTGTTCTTGAGACAGGCTGATAACATACACACAGACCAACTGCTATAAACCTGTTTTTAGGATTTAGGGGACCTCAAAACGAGTAAATATATCAAAAACTCATTTTCGAAAATTTGGCCCAAAAACAATACTTTCTTTACCATATATATAGTAAGAGAAAGTAAAAAGTATGATAATTTAAAAGAACAGACGTAATTCAGTGTAAGGACCACCAATTGGCGATTTGGCGGTTGTTTTTGTCGGGCACCATTATAAACCTCAGCCAAAATATTTAAATAAATTAGAGGTAAATGAAAAAAATGAATTTTCAAAAAAAAAATCACAGTTAAATTTCAAATAATCGTTTTTTCATTATTCGCCATTTATCGCGACGTTTTGCCATTGTTTTTGATTTGGCGAATATGGCAAATTTGAAAATAGGTTCTTTAGAAAATATCGACCGCTAGGTGGGCGAAGACAGACTGTTAATAATAGACAGACTATAATAAATAAAAATTAGTCTGTATAAACATACAAACTGGAAAGTGGAAAAAAAAAAAAAAAAAAAACGCAACAGTTGTTTAGAGTCTAAATAAAACTACAAGCTCTTTCGTGAGATGAATGAAGTAAGCACGAATGCAGTAAACAAAAGATAACGCACCTAAACATACGCATACATGCATATCACCTGGTAACTGAATGACCAGCTCTCTGGTTTTCAGATTACTCGAATGCCGGTTCAGTAGTGGTTCGGTATAATCTTTATACTCTAAGTCCTGGACTAACGAGTGCGAGTGAATAAAAAATGACCTTAGGGCCCCAAACAAATTAAAATTTATACATATGCACTGCCACTCTTATACAGAGTCAGCCAAAAGTCATAAAACCCCCTGTTAAAACTACAAAAAGCGTGTTCCATCCCTCTAAGGTAAACCTCAATTGATTAAAAAAAAAAAAAAAAAAAAAAAAAACTGTGAGGGTATAGGATGAACCTAAGAGTTCAACTTTGAAATTTCAAATTGGAGAGGGATTATTAGTTCGTTGAAAAATCTTTTCAGAGACTCAAATTAAACTTGAACGTTTTTTATAGTTTTCAGAAATTCGGAACTGTTTTCTAAATTTGGTAGAAGGACAGGACTTTAAAAAAAAACTTTCATCATTCATAAGTTCCAAAAAAATATCATCGTTTATTTTTTAAATGATTGTCTTTAGAAGACCTTTCAAAGAGTTAACAAACCTCTACCATTTCAAATTTCAAAGTTAGCCCCCTTAAATACACACTATACCAATACATCCCAATTTAAAAATAAAATAAAAATCAAGCTTACATTCATTGAATACGTTTTTTAGTTTTCAGAAACTACAACGTGATCCCTAAATGCAGGGAAGTGGGGACGAATTATTTATTTAATCAGATATAAAAACAATGTTAGGACAAAACAAATTTTTAAAAATGTTTGTTTTGAGAAGATCTTTTCAACGAGCTAACAAAGAACTCCTTTCCATTTGAAAGTTCAACATTACCTCCCTGCATGCTCCTATTTCCCCAAACTCTCTTTTTTTTTTTTTTTAACTAAACGAAGTCTTTTTCAAAGTCATTAAGCCCTTTTTCCCCCAGACTTTCTAAGGCATAGACCTTATATAAGGTCTATGTTCTAAGGTGTTCTTGAGATATAGTGGGAAAAGGGGTGGGGGGAGAGTGCGGACTTCAAATGAAAATTTTAATCCTCCATAACTTTTTGAAATGCGTAGTAGAAAAAACTTTTTCCGATAAAAAGTATTTGTCTTGACTTGAAAAGACACTTTTATCGAGCTAATAAAAGAACCCTTTCTTATTTGAAATGTTGCTTCTCTGGTTGCCACCTAGTGTCCAGACTCTCCCCCCTTTTTTTAATTAAATAAAATCCTCCTCAAACTTATTCAGCACATAATTTAGTTTGCAGAAATTCTTACGTGTTCCCAAGATATAGGGGGTAGGGTATGACTTACGGCGCACCCTGTGTATATCAACTAACACATACACACACTACTGCAGAAATGAATTCAAGATGCCTCAAGACTTAGAGATACATCAAAATTGCACAGCTGGATGTTTTTCTGATTACAATGCTTTTCTTACGTAATATCTGTACTGATAAGTATAAAGGATTCAAGTCCAAAAATGTCGATTTTGAGTTAAATACATAGTCAGACTCAGAAAAAAATTCTCTACCGATTGGTATAAAGGATTTAAGTCTATGCCATTTAGTCTTTGAGAAAATCCATTGGTAAAAAAAGGTTCAAGTCAGAAATTCAGCATTAATCTTTTCTGGTTATTAAATGAAGGTTGACAATCACTGAATGGTATAAAGGGTATAAGTCAATGAAATTCTTTTTTCATAATCGATTCTTCTGATTTGTTTTTAGTTAGTTTAACTTTATTTTTCGTCTCCTGAAAAATCAAGAATATGGACTTATATCCTTCATACTTATCAGTACAGATATATGTCTAGAAAGGAAAAAAAACTCATAAATTCCTTACCTTCAGATAACTTCCTCATATCTAGAGAACTGTCTGACTTGCTGGGTTGACGACCGTAATCTCTGACGGAGCTGGATGACGAATCATATCCAGACCTCAGTGATAAGGTCGAGGAGTCACTGCTTCGCGGGAGAGTCTGCTGACCGTTCTGTGTGGACAGCTCGTTAATGACACACTGATAAGCTGGCACAGTTGCTAAATGCGTGCCTGTAGCAATGTTGGTAAAACGAGGCATCCTGGGGGTGGGCTTGACGACGTCTTTTGGATAAGAGCTAACTTGGCCATTCCAACCTCGAGTTTCCGTCACCATAATCATTTCCGATGGCTGAGGTAAGGTGGGACGAGGCTTTTGTGCCACTGGCGGAGGAGGTTGATTTTTCTGCGAATTGTGTGGATTTCTGTAATTCGAAAAATTATTAGCACCATCATTCTGAAAGTTGTTCACTCCATGAGAGATTTCTTGTTGGGGAGATTTGTAACGCGTATTCGCCATATGCTGATTAGCATAAAGGGCGTTTTCCCCATTAGACATGTCTTGCATGTCCCTTGGACAAGTCTTAGGCAGATGGTTTTCATATAAGGCACTGTTACCGTTTGGCATTGGTGGAGATCGCTTTTGCGGGGACCTTTGGTCAGGTGTATGTCCGTTCAAACTGTTTGAATGGAATGACATCTGGTGGTTAGCATAAATAACATTGCCATCACTCATTTGATTTCTATTTTCGGGGGATGGTGGATGCTTACTAAATTTCTGAATACCCTGGTTGTTGTAAGTCTGTAAATTATCACTATACTGCATGCTACCAAGTTCTGGCAGTCGCCGATTACCGCGATCTGCCGGAGGACTCATAGGGTCACCAGAAGATTTAGAAGAATGGGGAAATTGCCCATTATTCATACTATTTCCACTTTTCATACCATTGGTTGAAAGAGGTGGTGGTCCACGACCGGGCATATTAGATAAATTGTCTTTCCGCTCATTGCAGCCTTCGTACAAAGGACGAGCGTGTTTGGGGGACACTTGAGGTATTCGATACGGAATAGCAAGATGGTCAGTTATTGCTGGTTGTCCATTCGTATGAGAATTTGTATCCACATAAATCTGTTGTGAGATATCGCCGTGAGATGTCCTTTGTGCTTGCCTGTTGAAATCCTCATAATTTCGGTTTTGGGCCAAAAGTTCACTACGCTTTAAAGTTTCGGCATCGGGATAGCTCCCTAGTGGACCAGTGCGAAGCTGAACGGCAGGAGGTGGCATGGGTCGGGATTCGAAACCCTGACTAAGTGGTCGGGGACACAATTTTCCACTTTTTGAATACCTGGGTTCATAACCGAGTCCATTCATAGATTGTTGTCTCGGAAGATAATTTGATGGTGGAGACATCGGAGAGCCATCAGGTGTCATCGTATAGCAACGTCTTGAGAGGCCGGATGACTGATTCTGGTCCCTAGAAAAGAAAATTAACAACTCAAATTATATTTACAGTATTTTTAATATAAAATTATAAAGATTCTACTATAATTATTTAAAATAATTTAACAGAAATTATCTTAAATGCATCACAAATGTTCAGCAAAGCAATGTGTTTCGATGAAGCAAAACCCTCTTCTTCGGGTTAAACTAAGTAAATTGATTACAAGAGCAGAAACAACTAGTATGTTGTGGCCACCAGCAAACTTTCTTCTACATTTTCCTATACAAATTCAGGCAGTACATTTGATTTATTTAAAAAAAAATTGCATTTATTATTTATCGGAATTATTTTTATCAGCATTATTTTCATCGCATAGAAGTGGAACGTTAAATGTCCAAAGGAAATCAGTTTTATGCAATCCAGAAAATGTCTTAGAAAATGTTTTTTTTTTTTTTTTTTTTTTTTTTTTCTAAAAATGAAAACAATCGATAAATTTGTTTCGAATTATCACAGATAATGAGGTTCAACCATTCTTTTTAAAAACATTGACGCGTTCTTTTGAAAAATACTCGTATCGGAAATTTTCACCCTGGGTTTGCTTTTCCCGTGGGGTACTTACCCCCAGGGGAAAATACAGGGATGAGATTAGCAAAAATACAAAAAATCTGAAACTGTACACAAAGGCAAGATATTGAAATAAAATACTAGAATTTTGATGACACAATCTATTATATTAGAGTAATAAATATTTTTTTAATCTTCAATGTATAAAAAAAGAACAAATGCACATCAAAAACATAAAAAAAGCTAAAAAATTTGAAAAAAAAGCTGAAAAGCTAAATGTACAAAGGAGCTCAAATCAGCTGAAAAGCTGAAAAATCTCATCCCTGAAAATACCATTACTATTATAATAATTATTACTAATTTAATAATCATTTGTTAAAAATATTTCTCATTATGTACATTTATACGAAATTTTATCTTATACTACCATGTTAAAAGTAAAAAAAAAGAAAAGGATGACAACGCTACCTGTTGTGTAATGGATCACCAAATGTAATCAGCAGCAGCTATGATCAAAGTAGAAATAAACACCAAGTTTGGTTGAATTTTGTTCATGGGTTTATTAGATAGTGTCCATAAAATTTGTAATATACATACCCAGAGACACACAGATACCCCGTGGCAGAAACACGGCGACAATGTCGCAGAAATAGAAATGTTCTTGCAGAAAGATTTTACTTAAGCCAAATAAATTTTGCTATTGTGTTTAAAAAAAAAAAAAAAAAAAAAAAGAGAGAGAGAGAGAGAGACAGTGAGAGAGAGAGAAAGATAGCTTTGATACGGCATGCATTAGCGATTCGTGATGCGGTGATATGATTCGGTGTATCGACACTTTTCACTGGTAACCTCTTCACATCGGAACTTCATTTTCGTGTCTCCAAACCTTGTTTTCACGCCGCGCTTGCCGCTCGTGTCGTGTGTATTTATTGTATTGCAAAAAGATTTTTTTTTTTTTTTTTTTCGAAAGAATGTGGCTTTGCGACCATTTTTCGAATTTCACATTTCATGCATTTCCAGATTCATGCATAACAAAATAATTCAGTGATTTTTTTTTTTTTTTTTTTTTTAAACAAGTACGTGATTGCTGCTGTACCGATTTTCATACATTTTCTGATTTACGCACGACAAATTAGTTGCATCTAGTGATTTTTTTTCTTTAATGTATGCGAAGCGTGCTTACGTGCGTGGTAATAAATACATGTAAATTTTTAAAAGATACATTGATTTTAATGTTTGATTCAAACTATGCAATACATTTAACAAATATATACAGAAATAAGACTATGGGGAAAGCTGTAACGTCTGTAGTTATACGCAAAATAAAAAATGAAGTTTCAAACCTATCTTCAAAAAATAGAAAATTAAGAAATTAATCTTAAAAATACTTTATTGGTTTTTAGCATTTTTATGTAGTAAAAGATCTTAGCAATAAATATTAATGGGTATCTTAAGTTATAAAACTGGTAACTTTTCTAATTTTTTTCTTTACTAATCATTAGTTAATTTAATTATGATTAAAATTCTTAGCTTTAAATTTTGTTGTTTAAGAATATGAAGTCGTTAAAAAAATTATTAATTTATTTTACAAAAATATTCTTATGATTAGTTTCTACAGCTTGTTCATTTCATTTTTCAAGCATTTGAATTTTTAAAAAATGTTTTTTTTTTTTTTTTTTGCAATATTGCAAATTAAATAATTACTTTTAATAAAAAAAAAAAAAAAAAAACTAAAGGTTTTGTTGAATATATATATATATATTTAAGCAAAAGGAATTTTATCTAATAGTAGTGTTTTGAATAAATACTAATTAAACAGCAAATGCTTTTATTTATTTATTTTTATTTACTTATTCGTATAGCTATCAATATCAAATATTACTTTTAATTGATTTTTATTTATTTCATTCATTTGTAATCATTATTTTTCTATTATAGATTTTATCCATGAAATATATGTTACATTTCCCATTTCAACATTTCCTTAAAAATTAAATATTTCACTTGTCTCAATCTTTATGAAAATATTTCGACTATGATTTGTCTATAATTGTGTTACTTAGATCTTGTATTCTGTTTTACTTTATGTATTTAAATGATGGTATAATTCTACATTCTGAATTCTTTAATGTCAAATCACATTTTTCAGATTTCAAATACACATCTTTATGCTATTTGTATATAATATAAAAAATGAATCTTGTGTATTAGAATGTTATCTTGCATCTTTCTAGTAATCTCAAAAACTATAAATGTGGTAAATTATTTATATTTCATTATGATATTCAGTATTCTATACTAATTTTTACTTTTAATTTGTTGTATTTTAATTTTGAGTTCTGTATTATACTTTATGTTCTTTGGTTTGCACCTTATGAAATAAGTGCATTTGTGTATTTAAATATACATATTTAATATTTAAAAAAAAAAAAAAAAAAGTGAGGAAATTTTAAAAGTATTTGTAACATTTGTTTAATTTAGACATTTCATGATTTAAATGCCTTAAAAAAAATTGCAGATTATTCTTGATGTGTTACTGCATTTGATAGTTTGAATTCATTGAATATTTTATAAACAATATTGTACATTAATGTGAACAAAAAAATCTGAAGCAATTAAGATCAATTGATTTATTTTCACCTTTCTTAAAAAAAAAAAAAAAAAGAGTATTTTCTTGCAATAGTGCAGATATATGCATTTGTGCCTAGTTAAAATATAAATACATTGGTTATACTGAATATTATTTACTATTTAAAAATAATTTATTTTGAATTCGTAAATGTTAACTTCACAAACTATTCCTGCCAAAAGATTTTGGTGTTGATGAAGCTTGTCGCAGAAAGCATAATAAATTTCTGCCACAGAGGACAGATCTATTCTAAAAATGGTCAAATTGTGTTCAGGACATGTAAATCCATCGAAAATTAAAGGTCGAAAATTTTCACGAAACCAATACTTTCTTCTTACACACACACACGCTCATATATATACAGTGTGATTCAGAAGTCAACGTACCAACTTTTAGAGGTGGTAGGGCACAACATTAGGATTGAAAATTGCAGAGGAACCCATGATCGCAAACGTCATTTTAAATCATTAAAAATGGACTGCTTTTTGTGGAGATTTGGACGTGGCTCTCGAATATTTATTATTTTTTTTTTTACATGCTAATGTTACTAAAATAAATATATATATATATATATATATATATATATATATTTTTTTTATCGATGTATTTTATCACACTGATTGCATTAATACGAACATTGTGTATAATTTTTGCGAAATAATGAAGCATACAAGATTTAAAAATTGACATAATAGTCGGAGTTAGTAGTACATAGTAGCCAAGGACATCCAGTTCTTAAAGTGCTTGTGGCCATGAGTTCCTATGCAATTTTCAATCCTTGTGAAGTGCCCGCCCCTAAATGTTTGTACGTTGAATTTTGAATATAAGAAAGTAAAAAGCAAAACAGATTATTAGCAATATTTGAGAATAATATATTATTTTCTTCAGTATTGCTCTGGTGACATTTATAAAATATTTATAAATTACAATCAATTTTTGTGAAATGAGTCTGCTCTTAAAAATACTCACCGCCTCGGTAAACTGTTAGTACTGTATTCTCCGTGCGATGGTGGAACTCTAGAATGGGGAGTCCGATTTCCAGGAGGCAGAGCAGGGGGTGAACGGGAGTCAGGACAAGGAGGCAGGCTTCGAATAGATTCTTTGCGCATCATATCCTGAAAAAAAAAAAAAAAAAATATATATATATATATATATATATATATATATATATATATATATATATATATACAGGGGTGAAACAACCTAACATGCAAAAACCCTGAAAATTGCTACTTGCATGCAGATAGGGGAGATTTATTAATGATATATGATGTAACTACCTTACCTATAATAAGAGATATTAGGAGACTTCTTAATACATTATAAAGCAAAATAAACATTCAAAATATGAAATTTTTATAAAAACAAAATATGAAATTCAAAGACAGCAAAATTTTCAAAAACCCTGAATTCAGGGGTAGCCCCTGTAAAGTGTCACCCCTGTATATATATATATATATATATATATATATATTTGTATATATATATATATATATATAGTAATATAATATTATCAGTGCAAAAATTTGAAATTTAAAGATGATTTAATTTCAGTATTCAAACGATTACTCTGATCAAAAACGAAGACCACCCAAATCAAACCAAAAAAGAAATACCTAAAGTAAAATCTAAATGAATTATAGCAAATTGGAATGAGAAAAAAGCATTATATATATATATATATATATATATATATACGTATATTAACTCATTTCTGCATAGAAAAAATTGTTTTGTTGAAACAACAAAAATTTTGTTACCAGAACTGAAATTATTTTGTTATTTTCACCTAATAATTTTGTTGATGCAACCAATATTTGTTTAAATCAACAAAAAGATTTTGTTGTTTAAAAAAAAAACAGTTTTGTTGATTCAGCGCATCGCTCGCTCAGTGTTGCCAGACTCGGGAACTTTTTTATTCAATAATCACGAATAATTTTCAGAAGTGATATTTCATATAGAATATAGATAATATACGACTAATCTTCGGAGCGATTGGGCAACTGTTACAATTAAAATTTAGTGGTAGATAGTGAATAAAAATGTACCCGAATCTGGGAACACTTCTATGCGTATAGAATTTATCCAGCTGTTTTGTCAACTATAGGGATTTGCCCCTGTGCGATGCGTTAGGACATTCAACATTTTTAAATTTTTTTCCCCAATGATGCAGGGACAGATTTTGAATCCGTGTGGAGGTTTTTAGGGGAAAAATCGTAAGAAATTTCATGGGATTATGCATGTATTATGTTGATTTTTCAACTTTCCACTAAAGTAGGGACTTTTATGTCAGTGTGGGAACATTTTGAGCTGTCAGTAGGGACATGGCAAAATTTGAGTTGGCAATACTACTGGCCAGTAACATCATCGATTCTTCTTCCTCTTTTTTTTTTTTTTTTTGTTAATCCAAGCAAGTTGATTTGGTTAACTGAATAAAATTATTTTTAAGAGGACAAAATAAATCTAAATATCACTCAACAAAATAAACTCATTTTATTAAACAAAATACTTTTTTTCAATGGGAAAAGTGGAAGGGAAAAGAAGCTAGTCTGGTATAGCTATTGCTATCACAAATCTTTATTGGCTATTTCAATACTATAATCGTTCTGTTATTTCCATTATGGGTGTAAGACATAAATAAGATTTACTTCTGTACATTAGAATATGAGAAACAGTTCTAACCTGCGTCAAAGAAATATGTCCACATTCTTTTGTATGGTGAACATTTAAAACTGAATCAATCTATTTTATCCTAGAACTCTATTAACAGATTAAAAGTAAAATGTACAGATCCGGACAATACAAAATTACATTCCCTATTCAAATCTACAGATCACCATCCAGTCATATATTCACTGTATTCTAACTTTTCTTGGATAGCATTTGATAAAGCAAAAACCGAAGCAATGATCATGTTTTAAGAATAATCTTTCATGTTAAGCACAGCATACCTTTAATGGTATGCTGTGCTACTTCGCTATGTATAAATACTTCGCTGTGTATTTCGCTTCAACAAATTCTTGTGCACAGCATACCTTTATATGTTAAGCACAGCATACCTTTAATGGTATGCTGTGCTACTTCGATATTCTATAAATACTTCGCTGTGTATTTCGCTACTCCATGCATAAAAATAAACCTTGGGCTTATCTTTAATTATTTCACATGCACGTCCATTCATTAATGTCCCAAACCACTCATTAAAAAAAAGTACTATTCTGAATTTATTCCCTGGTGGTGATCATCGTAAACTATATAGACAGGGTTGATTGTTACCCTACTTTAAAAATCCTGAAATTCATAAAAAGAAGGGCAACGTGAGATTTTGGAAGTAAGTTTTATCCTTTACTGGTTGATCGCTTAATAAATCGGTACTTCCTTATTTTCCCTTATTTATGTTCTTCATAAATTATTCCTGATGTCACAAGAATATGAAAGTCTATTCCTTAACATACAGTCGGAAGCAAAAGTATCCGAGCACTAGCAAAAATTCATATATAAAAAAAGTACACTTAATACTGTTTTGTTAAGCAAATTCTTGTTGAATCATGTTCTTAGACCAAGAACAGTATTCGACGAGGATTTGTTTAACAAAACAGTATTAAGTGTACTTTTTTTTTATGTAGGAATTTTTGCTAGTGCTCGGATACTTTTGCTGCCGACTGTATCACCACTGTAATACATAAAATAAATTAGAAATATCAATCCTATCGTTAAAAATTCGGTACCAAATGAAAGGGGCGATTTTTCTGAATCCAAGGGTGCAAACAGATGGAATATGATTGACTAGAAATATTCTAATAGGAAAATTTCGTAAGTTATTCGTAATTTAAGATTTTATCCACATAGCGAAATTGAAAATTTTTCATATAAAAAGGAAATTTTGAGGATTATTGCATTGGAAATAGTAGCATGAAAACTAAACAACGGAATTGACCCTGATAAAATAAATTAATAGATTAGTATAACAAAAATATATCGAAGTGAACGGTGGATGGCCTATTAGGCGGGGATTTCATTCTGTCACTGTGTCAAGCTGGGGAACTGAATTTTACAGATGACAGTGTGATTATACGTTCATTTTCCACTCCTTGGCCGGCCCGTTCTCCCGATCTTAATCTGTGCGATTTTTGGTTATGGGACCATTTAAAGAGTTTGGTTTTTGAAAGAAATGCTGTAATGTCGGCTGACTAGAAGAACCCTTTAACGGTGTATGTGCGGAGGATCATTGGCGACCAGCTAACATTGTTCATTGGTTGCAAATTTTAGGGCCCTCGTTGAACAGTAGGATCCCCATCGATAAACAGTCTGTAACTTAAAGCTGTTTGTATTAAAATTTGTAGCTTGTTTGTATTATGATGTATGTCCTTTCAGAGTATAAATTAAAACAATTTATATATATATATATATATATATATATATATATATATATATGTATATATATATGTATATATATATATTCAAAACCTGCTCTGAATAGGCCAAGTTTAAGTATGGCCACCCTGTATGTCCCTAGCACAGATAATTGCTCTCGAGATCAACTGGCCCTATCAGCGGCCGAGAGATTCTGTTCTCAAAGCTGGTAGACGGGAGATACTGTGTTCGCGCTCGTCGGTCTAGCCGTTCGGAACTTTCCGTGCTTTCCTCCAAAACTTGCGTAAATATGGGCTAGGACCCCTTTAAAAGACCCCCCACAGAGGATATTACCCCCCAAGTCTATGATCATAGTGCAGTCAATTAACCCTAACACAATCACCTACATCGATTGTGGCCGAGAGGCTAAGCTGATAGACGGAAAGCTCTATTTTCGATACCAGGTTGAGCCTAGCTGATTTGAGTTTTCCCCGAAACTCATAAGAAAACATAAATATAAAAGCTTTTCAAAGCTAGGATTCCTTGAAAGAACATAAAGGACGGCATTCCACCCGGGACTAGTATTCAAGTGCAGTCAACAGGCCTCAATAACTTCAGTATTACTGTAAACTAATAAAATAAACTAAGTTAAATGCCGCCAGATGGCAGCACCAAAAACATGAGCTGTCATTCAATTAATTGTATAAAGAAATGATATATATTCATTAATGCGGAAGATGCTTGAGAACTGCTTAATCAAGAAAAAATTGCAAGTAAGAAAAAGTGCTATACCTATTTGTTATAAATCATATTATCTAATTTAATTATTTCCCTTTTATATATTTAACATTAACAATGTATAAAAACGAGTTTTTAATACGTTTTAATAACTCTAGATAGCAGCACTAAAGCGATGATAGCAATTTGAGATTCATACTCAATAAATTTGTAGATCATGTATATGACGTGAGCTCATTCCGATTCCGTTAACCCCCACATCTTTTCCCTTTCAAAGAAAACACTTCATTGTGTTAAAATGTGGAACACAGATGTTGTACAAACAATACGCATAATGGAAATGTCGCAACTTGTTTTAAATGATACTTCTAAACATTAAGCGAAACGATGTTGGAGGGAGTATTCAAATACGAAAAACTAAATACATGATGTATCATATATCATAAAATAAAAACATTTTGGTGTTTTTAAAATCGTATCTATGGAATCTTTCTAAGGAATACCAGCCCATATTAACGTGCCTTTCGGAGAAAATCATGAAAAACTCCAAATTGCTAGGCCAACGAGCTTGACCAAGATTCGAACACGGCACAATCCGTCTAACATCTTTTGACCATGGGTGCGGCCAGCAAGAAGATAAAAACTTATCTTTCTATACAAGTAGACTTAAATAAAATTTAAAATTTTATTGTTCTTTTAAAAATTACGAAATTTTTTTAAAAAGAAATTTTCAAGAACGAAACAATGTGAATTTGAAAAAAAAAAAAAAAAAAAGAAAGAAAGAAATTGGAAAGAAAAGAAACGAAGAGAAAAGAAAGTGTTACTATATAATGAACAAATCTTTTTTCATTTTCCCATAGGCAATCATGGACATTTGTAAGGCGTAAAGGAAGAGTAGTTTTTTGTAAAAATCATCTCGTCTAAGTTAATAGGAATTCAAACATTCTTTCTTACAAACAAAGGAAAGAGCGCAAGTTAAACAATTTGCCCGAGAAGGAAATTTCCGACTTTCATTTCGCTTTTATTAACACGCAAAAAACAATTCATCCACATAAAAGCGTTTGTTTGGTTTTCTTACCATTGAATTGCCTCTAGGTCCGCAATCAACCGTTAGCCTCTCCGCCCTGGGGCCTCCATTCATTCTCGGTTGGTCATTACCCCGGGGCCCCATGTGTCCTGGGGCACTGCGAGATTCCGTCTGTTCAGGGCCCCGTTTCACTAGATACCTCTCTTGATTGTGTACTTGCAGTTGCAAAGGGACATGGTTGGCAGGTTTTGGTGGAGAATCGTACAGTTGGCGGGGTGCTGGTGGATCTCCTGGTCGCCAAGACGGGTTGGCATTCGGTCTGGCTGGGTCATACTGGTCATCTGGCCAGGGGCGATGTTGTTGACCGTTGGTTGTTGTTGGAGGATAGCGCTGTGGAAGAGGTCTGTAACAGAAAATAAAGAAAACAGTTGACATTTGATAGGAATTTTCCTCTAAACTAATCAGTAAATTACGTTTCATCTTGTTATAAATTTCGTATGCAATTATTAATAATAAATATGTGAGGTAAAATTTATAAAAAAGCACAATTAAACAATAAAAGAAAATTAAATCTCCATGTTGTAAGTCTTTATTGCATAGGTTCTTTTATAACAAAAAGAGATTCACTGATTATACTAAACAAAAATATAGTAAATAATAGGTTTATAAAAATGTTATAGATTTTGTATCGAGCATGAGTACAAATTTTAATAAATTAAATCATTGCTATCCACCTTCCCTTGTTTTTTAAGGCCTCTTATAATTTTCCCGCTGTAAGCAGCCCAAACCCGTCTTATTCTGTGGGGAAATTTATTAACAAAATGACTCATTACATAATTTACTTTTTTAAATCTAGAAAAATTTACAGCCATTAAATTCATTCTTGCTTCTAAAAACTTGTTTATTTAATGTTTCAGTTTGAAGGTACAAAGTGCGAAAAATACATTTTGTTTATTTTTAGAATTTTGTAATACCTAAATAGAATATTAAAAAATTTTAAAAACATCAGTTTTATTGAAAATTTATTTACCAAGCGTGATGTTTTTAGATGTGAAAATGGAATAAAAAAAAAAATAAAAAAAAAAATAAAAATAAATAAAGCAATAGGTAGAAAGCAATAAATAAAGCAATAGGTCCCGTAAAAGCGTACAATACTTAATTTCGCCGACAGTGAAGGATCATGTAATTGTATGGGAAAATTTGTTTTCAAATGACAGAATATCTAATTTGATTTTTTTCAGATTTTAATTTTGAGGTCAAACATGAAAATTTTCACTAAAAGTGCATTTTTCTTGGTTTTTTTAGCCACAAAATGTAGTACAGTCGGTAACAAAAGTGTCCGAACACTAGCAAAAATTCCTATGTAAAAAAAGTACGCTTAATACAGTTTTGCTAAATAAATCCTTGTCGAATCCTGTTCTTAGACTGACTAAGAACAGGATTCGACAAGAATTTATTTAGCAAAACAGTATTAAGTGTACTTTTTTTACATAGGATTTTTTGCTAGTGTTCGGACACTTTTGTTACCGACTGTACATAGAAAATGATTTTTTAAGTTTTCCAAAAATTAAAAAAATCCATTTTTGGAAAATAAGCGCTAATTTAACTATTATGAATTTCTGAATGCGAAAACAGAATTAAATATATATATTTATTAGGTAATGAGTAATTGTGGAAAAAAATTTTCCCATAGAATCACATGGGCCAAATCTGCCAGCGAGTATTGTTCGCTCATAAGTAATGAGTTATTGTGAAAACTAATTTCTCCATAGAATAACATGGTTTTGACTGTCGACGGGATAAAGTGTCGTAAACTCTTAATAAAACGCAACTGGTCACTAATTTTTTATTTATCTTGTGTAGGGCAATTTAAATATACGAGAAGGTTTAGACAGCATATCTACCAACTTTTCGCTGGAAGAATCAAGAAGATTGAGCTAAAAAAAACAGGAAGATTTCATTAAAATCAATAAGATTCTCTCTCTATAGCAGGCATAGCAGAAATAATGATTTTATCAAAGAAAGTTTTAGACATTGATTCTAAGATAAGCCAATGAACTCCGTTTTCAACATTTAAAACTTGAAGAACAAACAATACAGTAAGCATGATGTGAATTTATGATTGACTTCTTTAGAAAAGTAAATTCTATGATATATACATTGTGAAATATTAACTTATATTGCTTTTTCTTAGCAGTACTCATTTTTTAAATTAATATTCTTAAAGTTAAATAGAGCTATACCAGAGATGCCAACTTCTAATGACAAAAAAGCAGATGATTTTTTTAACAGAAATCAGGAGACTTTTTCCAACACGAAAGTTTGTAAGAAAAATGAGTGAAATAATGCATATTTAATTTTAAGTAAAGTTTTATAAGCTTAGGAGGTATTTACAAAGCATCAGTATTAAAATTAAATGAATAATATATGTTTCTTGCCGTAAAACAAACTATCAAAAAAAAAAAAAAGAAAAGAACCCCCAGACATATAGTTGTTTAAAATTTAAGTCAAAATAGACAGATTTGATTAGTCTGCTCTTAATATAAAACAATAAGAATCTTAATTGTCTTTGTAAAAGAAAAGGTAATAAAGAAATGAAAATATCAGCTATACTCTAATTAAATTTGAATTCTTTAAGTTTTCAATACTTATGGTATTTAAAAAAAAAAAAAAAAAAAAAAAAAAAATCTTTTAATAATAAGACATTTTTTATTATGCAAAAATGAAAGTTAAAAAATTATTCTTAGCAAAAATTAGTTTCAAAGCATTGTATAGTAATTCACATTCAAACTGAACTTGATAAATTTCAATTTTCTTTCAAATTTTTTTACCCAATCCCACACATTTTAAGCATAAATTATGCTAAGAGGGATAGATAAAAATGACATCAGAAAAGCAGGAGAAATGAGTGGAAAATCAGGAGCATAGAAAAACAAGCAAAAAAGCAGGAGATTTGGCATGTCTGCTATACTAATACTTTTTACAAGATAGCAAGCATACAATTTGCAGTCAGTTTATTTTCATGAGTAAACATGTGTTGTAACAGCAACAATACAGACACATGAGAACCATCCTAAGTTGCAGATTTGCACACTCCCAATTTTATCAAGAATTAACTTTGCAAAAGCCACTACAAGACGTTAATATTTTGGAACAAATCTTATCATGTTTTTTTTTTTTTTTTTTTAAACTAAATATGAAAATTTATGTATATAAATAAGATTTTTGCATATAATTTACAAATATTAGATGTCTTTCTTTTTCGGAAGTGTAAAAAATTAAATACATGGAAATTTTGAAAATCAGGAAGCTTTTATTTTCTGGCAAGAAGCAAGAAGAAAATACAGAAATCAGGAAGTTTTCTTAGAAATCAAGAAGACTTGGCAGCTATGAGACAGCATAGCACCATTTACCGCCTGATTTTTCAACAGTAGCGCACAAAACTAACACTATCACAACGAATTAAACATGTAACGTTTCTATGACATTTTAAAAGGGAGACACCGTTATACAGCACACAGATAAATAGACTTGAATTATTTATCTTTTTACATTATAAAATTATTTTGTTTAACAATTCGTATAGGTGAAATTGGTGGCATAATTATTATGTCATTGTTACATCAAGGGGATGCATCTTTTATTATCATCGACAGCCAAATTGGAGAAATTCGTAATCAGAATTACTTACTACCTAATATATATTTTTCTTAAACCTGTTTTTCACTTTTAGAATATTCACAACTATTAAATTAATTGTTCTCCAAAAATCGATTTTTAATATGTAGAGTTTGATTTGATGCAAACTCCATCTTAAATACTTAATTAGATTACTAAGAGAACCAGAGACTTGAATTGAACAAACAATAAGTGTTTATTTGAACCAGATTAATGGGAGGGCGGCCTGGTAATAAAACTTAGCTCAGTCAGCGTATTACTTAACTCTTTCTTTCAGGGGTGGTGGTTCATATTTTAACCACCTACCAGCTGCAAAAAATCCATACCGGAAATTTTTTAGCAAAATTTTACGTTTATAACATAGCAGAAATGGCCGGTTTTTTAAAACTGAAAATAAAAAATTTATTTTAGTTTAATTTAGTTCGTGAATCCCGGTGGCAGTAAAATTTAAATGATCCGAATTGTCTTGCGCCGCAAAGGGTTAATCAAAATATATGAATCAACAATTTAACTAGATAATCTTAAATATCTCACCCCAGCAGATAGTCGAAGGTGTAGAGACGGTTGCACTCGTACTCCGCTACTACGACTTCACTATGGATCAGAGGATTCCCTTCAGACCCAACTTTACCTTTCCGAATGCTAGTAGATACGCACACCAACACTCATCACTACTTAACTTCACGCAACTAAATCTCCACAACTCTACTTCTCGATACTCGCCAAAATAAGATTCATCACCATCCACTATAATATCCTCCAACATCCACACCATCTACTAAAACCATCTCTATTTTTATACTTCTTCCTACACCCTCCTTTCACTACATTTCAATCCGTCCTTTTAAAAATCACTTCTAATTTATCTAACATTCAAAATCTAAGTCTTTCATTGCAGCACCCTGCCGACACAAAACTAACTCGACCTCAACCTTCACCGAGCCACTGGCGACGAAGCGATTTTAACCGTCCCCACTTTCTACTTTGCTGGATCCAGCTTAATTCAAACAACTGTGGTGACGTTCTGCCGTCTCAACCTCACAAATATTGCATTTTAACGCTATTAGGTATGAAAAGTGATCCCCTTGATGTAACGGTGAAATAAATCGTATAATAATTATGCCACTTATAGACGCCATTTATTATACTAATACAAATTATTATACTTATTCATTTTTATAATATAAAAATCTAAATAATTTAAGTCCATGCAATTATAGCCACAAAATAGCACATTAACAATTAAAAAAAAAAAAATCAATTTTCAAAATGCAAAAACCCATTTAATAGTTGTGATTTTTTTTTTTTTTTTTTTTTTTAATCTATAATGTGGAAACGGAATTTAAACAATTATGTTCGGCAATGCGTAATTCTAATTTCACATGAAATAACGCTCCGCCAGTGGCCGAGAGGTTTTACCCTCGAAGCTGGTAGACGGAAAGCGTCGGGTTCGATCCCAGGTCGTGCTCATCGACCTAACCGTTCTGAGTTTTGCTTCGGAAGAAGCAATGGAATTCTTCTCTAGTGGAATGTTTTTATGGGGTCTTTTAAAAAGACCCCCATAGGGACATTCTACCTAGGCCTAAGACCCCAGTGTAATCAATTGGACTAAGCCTACACAACCACAACCCATAAAATAACATGATATTCAGCTGTTTGTGACGATAGGTGATAGGTGTTAACTACAGTTAATTAGTTAATGCATATTAAAATTAATTCACTTTACCTTGGTAGACTGTTGTACTTGACCTGCTGCCCCGGATGGACTTTGTCCTGCTTGCTTCCGTCCGAAGGCCTCGGCTGGGATAGAGAATGCCTGCTGCGAACCGCATCATAGTAGGACGGTGGAGTTTTCGCCGGTGCCGGCCTCTGTCGACCGTCCAGCGACAGCAAACTGCCCGTCCGGGAGGGGCTCCCGTTGCCGTCCCATCCCATCCCGTCCTGGTTCTGAGACACCATGATTCAAAACTGATCAGTCCAACAGGCTCACTGAAAAATAAATAAATAAATTCATTAATATTTTTCTAATTCAAGTCTTCTTTCCTGGTGTTTCATCATTATAATGATGAATTATTATTATATATAGTGCATAAGGATTGTAGAGTGCAAAAAAACAGATGATCAAATGCCAAAATTATCTACAAAAACCAAAAATACAGGTATCCAGAAATAGTTTTATTAAAGATACGGAAAAAGCCATAGTATTCACTTGATTAGGAACCATAAAATCCAGCATTCACTATCAAAGAACTAATTAAAAATGGAGTATGACAAATTGACAATAAAGAAGAATGCGTATCTGTGTCAGATTATTTAACAGTAAAAAGAAACAATGATAAACTTATTAAAGAGTTGAAAAACTTTCAAAAGCTGAAGGAATTTCTCATCCCTAACGTATACAACTCTTCAGAGAGCATATAAATCGCGAGATTTCGAATCATAGTGGCCAGACCAAGCCAAACACTATAGTATACGTCCAATCTTGAGAGGAAATGAAAAATAAAATAAATTTGAAAGATGAAATTACACAAGCCTGTGAAATCGTACACTCCTGCTCAAAAGTTTAGCAAGATTTGCAAACGATCAGTTTTTTTCAATTTAAAAACTTATCTCTGGATGAAATGTTTTCAAACATTGGGCATTTAAAGAACCGGGTCTTCTTCATGTTTTTCAGTGAAGATTGGTTTAAGACAACATTTAGGGGGCCGGTAACAAATTGAGCAAAATCAATTATGTTTGTGATAACCCTGTGTCGTTAAGTGAAAGAAATTATCTGTAAATTTAGGATATGTTAATATAGACCCAGTTTAGTTTGTGGATGAATTTGTGTGACGACAGCATATTAAATAACGGAGATATAAACTTTCATTCTAAAACTCCAAAAAAATCAACATGTTTTTTATTTATAATACACAGAGGTTTTTAAGAAAATTATTCCCACTTTCAGATAAGTTGGAAAAAACTGCAATCGAAGTACAAATATCTTAAATATATCATGAAATATGAGCATTTTTATAAAAAATGTTTTCACTGTGCATGTGCGAAAGGTAAAAAAAAAAATATATATATATATTGCATAGGTTGAAAGCAAGGTATATTGGGCAACTTTTATCAAAAGTGCATTTGAATAGAGTAAAAATTAAACAAATTTTTCAAAAAAGAGTAAGCTAGATTTTAGATATTTTCCGATTTCTTAAGGGGTTTTCACATGCCGTGTAATTAATTTGCAGATCCGATTATTTCAACCACACTCCAAATATACTTTTTTCTGAAAAACCCCTTATATGCTTGTGACATGATAAGGGGTTTTTCACAAAAATAACTTTTGCTAAGTGGTTAAATTAATTGGATCTTTTAATTAATTACGCAGGTTGAGAAAAACCCCTTAAGAAATTTCAATTCTTGGAAAATATCTAAAATCTAGCTCGTTCTTTTTCGCATAATTTGCTTAATTTTTACTCTATTGAAATGCATGTTTGATAAAAATTGCCCAATATATCTAGCTTTCAACCTACGCAATATATATATATATATATTTTAATCTTTCGCACATGCGCATGGAAAACGTTTTTCATAAAAATGTTCCTATTTCATGAGATATTTGCATTCCGATTGCAATATATTGTTTTAAAAGTGTCTTTCCAACTTATCTGAAAGCTGAAATAATTTTCGCTGAAAACTCTGTATATTATAAATAAAAAACGTGTTGATTTTTTTTTTTTTTTTAAATCTTATTGGTCATTGGTGTTTCAGTGATCTTGTATCTGTTGCTTGGCTTCTACTATGCTTAATAGATCATCTTTATTATATATATATATTCACTTCGTTGGGTGTTTCTAATGCATTTTGATACGCTAAATTCAGAAATCCTTGTCTTTTCTTCCTGTCACGTAACTAAGGAGGAAGATGGGATAAATTCACGGAGAGGCTGTAAACAAAGTCGAAACTATTTATATATAAAATAGGCTATTATTGAGTGTGTTTCTTTTCTATGGAAAAATTTCTTTCCATAATTACTCATTACAAAGTGTATTATTTTCAATTCCCCTTTCACTTTCAGAAAATCCACAACCGTTGAACTCATTTTCGAAATTTATCTTTCAAAATTTTTACATTTTATTTTTGAGTTCAAAAATGCGAATTTTCAAAAATTGCATTTTTCGCATTTTTTAACTGAAAAATGAAAAACTAAAAATTTAAAAAATCAATTTGTGGAAAACGAGTAAGTATTAATTTAATGGTTGTGAATTTTCTGAATATGAAAACGGAATTTTAAAAAATGCATTAGTTAATGAGTCATTATGGAAACAAACTTTCCCATAGAATAACATGGGCCCCAACTGTCGGGGAGATTAGATATTGTCCGCTATTAAGGAAGGGGGGGGGGGGAGGGAATTCTCTATGCAGCATCCAATAATAATCTGCTAACATGTTAACTTTTCATCGTCCCTGATACCTCCTCTACATTTCTTTGATGTCTCGATGAAATAGCTATCTTTGTTTTTCTTTCACATCACCCAGATTTTATGAGAAATAACTTAGATTGGAGTTGAAAAAGCGGGGCTTTAAGCTCAAAAAATCCTATTTTTTGTCAAAACTGTACGTGATGGAAATTTTTGAATAGATTTTCTTTATTTAGCATTAAAAAATTAACCAGACAAACACATCACTTTGAAAAAAAAAAAAAAACATTACAGTCCTCTGTTATCTAACGAAAGAATATATACAGGGTGTTCCAAAATTCCCCCCCCCCTCCTAACTCGAAAATGAGTCGGAATTATGAAAAATGGCGAAGCATGTGTTCAATAAATTCGAGAGGGACCTCTTAGGGAGGGTAACTTTAAAATTTCAAATAGGAAGGTATGTCTTGTGATACATCCTTGGAAACGTTTCTCCAAAACAATGAATGTAATATAAATAGTTTTGCCCTACGATTATTATTAAAGGAGATACTTGAGTTTTTAGACTTGTGGATTTTATACTTATGTATGTATCCCCTTCAATACTCATTGCAGTACAAAACTATTTATATCAAATTCATTGTCTTGAAGAGACGTTTCCAGGGATGCATCATAAGACATGCTTTCCTGTTAGAAATTTTAAAGTTGCCCTCCCTAGTGGCACTTCTACCACCCCCTTGCCCGGGCCCAAACATTTTTAGGCAAAGTATGTCTTGTGATACATCCCTGGAAACGTCTCTTCAAGACAATGAATTTGATATAAATAGTTTCACCCTACGATGATTATTAAAGTGGATACATAAGTATAAAATCTACATTTCATACCTTCCTATTTGGAATTTTAAAGTTGCCCTCCCTTGCGCCCCCCCAGCCCCCCTGGGCCCAAACTTTTTTCACCAAAAGAAGTCTCTCTCGAATTCATTGAACACCAGTTTGCTATTTTTCACAATTCCGATTCATTTTGGAATTAGGAGGGAGGTATGAGACTTCTGGAACACCCTGTATATACATATATTATTTAAGTCGCTACACAAGATAAAAAATTATATAAAAATATTCCTTTTATCTCTCTCTCTCTCTGTGTCTTTTAATATTTAAAACAACATAAAGAATACATCTGTACCCCAGGGACAACATGTGCTTGATGTTCATTTTCTGCTTTATTACATTAAGTCATTCCTAATGTGTTAAAGTCTCATTATTAAGCGATTACTGCTAGATGCATTTAAACAGGCATTTAAAGTTGAAATAAATAAATATATAAATAAATAAAGTTGCTCTCCTAAAAATTATATTTTTGTGACATGGTGTCCTTTATCTCAGGGGTAACAGATATAAGGCTTTTTGTAAATCATATAATGTTTTTAGAGAAAAATTTAGGCATGTTAAAAATTGTAAAAGAAACGGAGAGACTATCTTGTTTAAAAAGGAAAAAGTGTGTTATATAAATAACGTGTAATGTGCAGTAGAAAAAAGTTGTTTTCCTACTTAATGGGGATTTTTTGAATCACACATATATATATATACATATATATAAATTTTTAGACAAGAATAAAACCTGTTGGCAGGGCCCGACTTAGCCTAATTAGGGCCCGGGGCCAAAAATTCTTTGGGGCCCCTCTCTGCTTCACTACTTCAGTAATGAAGAACCGAACTTTATGGAAGTATTTAAATTTTTCATTATATATATATAACAAGAAAATTGACTAGAACCTAAAATAGCTATAAAATCCCCCCCTCCTCCAATGGTCAGATGAAATATCTTTCTATCCATTTCATTTCTGATTGTTAACTTTGTCATCTAGTTGTGAAAAATTCATATCCTTGCTGACATTAACGCGGAATTCAGATAATTTTTCATAATTACGATGGCTCAATTAAGCCGGATTTTACACTATACTGATATTTTGTTTAAAAAAAGTTCATTAAAGAAGGAAACGTAAAATAATTTTTCTATTCGATTTGGGGGCCCACTCTGATATGGGGGCCCGGGGCAACTGCTCCGTGTGCCCCTGCCTTAGTCAGGCTCTGCCTGTTAGAAGAGCTCCTCTGACTGATTTTTCTCAAATTTTTTATACCTCAAAAATCTGTTCAAATCGACATTCTTTTTTTTTTTTTTTAAGGAAATATACTGTTGTATTTTATTCTCGGAATGATTTTTAAATATCACATATTCTGAATGGGAATGGCCTCATAAATGTGCCCAAATTTAAAGAATTCTATCTTCGAGATGTATCTCAAAGTTAACAAACCTCTTGTTAAAACGCGTAAAAAACTGGTTTAAACTTTGACAAGATATTTCCTTCATGCCAAAATAAAAATAAAAATTGTAAATTACCTTCCAATTTACATTTTCATTGAAATGAAAAATTTAAATTAGCTTTGAATTTTCACTATTAGCATAGAAATGAAGAAATTTTTTACACATTTGCATTTATTTTTCTTACTCAGCTTCTAATCTTAATCTTAACTGCAACCTCAACTGCCATTAGGTAAATTAATTAATCGTAGAGTGTTTCCAAAGAAATTCATCGCTGCACGAAGCAAAAATTCGTCAACAAATTAAACATTCCTCTTGGGTATTGAAATAGCAACTGAATAAATACACAATAAAAGTGAATTCCAGACATATTAAGACCCAAAAATACACACAATCATCCTTTATATTCGGGTTAAACTCATTCGGAGGGCTCGACGAAGCCATAGGCAACATCATATACAGAGATACATAAAACACTTTGCAGAAAGAAATGCGGAAATGTTTGGAAGCTGTCATACCTGAATGATTCGCAGTGGAACGATGTGCAAATGTTCTACGTTCGAATGTTCGATACGCCCAAGATTTGGAGGATCCATATTTCTTTCGATAAAATCTAAAAATAAAAAGTAATAATAATTATAAATTGTATGACCATATAAGAACATATAATAATAATGATCTGTAAGTACATATAATAATAATAATAATAATAATGCTATCTAAGGACCTTTCACATTTTTTTCTCTCGCATAATGGACAATATTCCTGTGACGTCACAGTAGGTAAAATCGACGAACACGTGGCCGATATTTTGTAAACAAATTAGATTCAAGAAGCCATTTTATTGTTACGCATAACATTTTCCTAAATATTTCTGCAGTGAAACTTAATAATCAGATATCTATTCAAACAAGAACAAAAGAGAAATGTAAAACAACTGAATCGAATGATAAAGTTAAGACTATTCCATATCGTAAAATTGCAGAACATTTTATGTATACACACACACACACATATATATATATATATATATATAATGAATATATATATATATATATATATATAATGAATAAAAGATTAATAAGAACATTTTACACACACACACACACACATATATATAGACATCCAATCACTTTAATAAAGGAATTTATTAAATGGAACATCCATTTAAATTTGTTAACATCGCCACAGTTCACATGGCAACTTTTAATATTACATATGTTGATTAATATTAAAGTATATTACTAAAACTGGATTAAAAACAAAACAAAGGTATCACTATATCACTCTTATTTCAATTTCATATAATCTGTAACTCTTATAAATAATATTGCAAGATAAAAATTTGCAAGCCACAATGCTTTATTATGGTAGAGTTGAGGATTGTTTGCCTAACCAGCTGATATTCTTGTAGCCTCGAAGCCAAAGTGGGAATATGGTCCATTCATAGTTAAAATTCTGGATAAGAGGCCTTTTCTCCTCTCCCCTCTACCCCCGGACTGGTATTACACTGCCTTCTACAATTTCAATTACTTTTAATCCCAAATAATATGTTATTATTTTTTTCTCCCCTATCAGATGCTTTTCAACAATATTTCAAATACAGAATATCTCTCTCTCTCTCTCTTTTTTTTTTTTTTTTTTTATTTCACTTTTTTCAACTATAGAAATTTTTTCTCCCTTATAATTGTTACTATTGTGAAGTCATGTATCTTGCCACTTTTGACATCACAATATTCACTTTTGCAAAGATTTTACGTTTTATTAAATTACCATTTTTTTTCCCTCCCCTTTCATAGAGAGAATAATTTAGAAAAAAAAAAAAAAATGAAAAATTACACATAAAAAAAGTAAATAAATAAAATTTTGTCTATAACAAAATTTACTTTTACTTAAAAAAAATAATTGCGTATTTTTCTTCTTCTTAATAATTGCGTATTTTTTTTCTTCTTAATTAGTTACAAACTGCTTATTTTAACTTAATGTCAAAGTTAAAAAAAATAAAAAAGTTTTTATGTGATTATTTTATGTGAAAAAAATAGTTTCCTGTCCTAAAAATAATAATAATAATAAAGTTACAAATCAGATTATTACTGCTTTATAATGCATTTTGTTATCTAAATGGGAGGATGTTTTAAATAAATTTTTTTTTGCTTGAAACTCATGAATCGGATATGAATTGTCTTCCGACATTTCTTCGTTCCTTTCTTTATTTATTTCTTTCTTCTTCTTCTTTATTTTATTTTATTTTATTTATTTTATGTAACTTTTAATGATTTCTTTACTAAAGGTTTTTTGTTATGCGTCTACGCTTAAAAATTATTGATATATTCTTTTTCCCATTCTTCCAGTCATGCATTGATTCTTTTCATGCAAGTTTTGCTACAGAATTACAGAATTTCCTGGGAATGAGGGGGGGGGGGGAGGAGGATTTATTAGAGTAATTACATTTTGCAGTTTTTCTCCCCCCCCCCTTTCGAGAATTACAAGTATGCAAATTAAACACTTGTAAAAATCACATAACTATTAAAAAGGAATGTTTAATATATTTTATTATATTTGTAATGCTGTTCTTTCACAGACATATTTCTTATAAACATTTTTATACTCCGCTAAACATACGAAATTAAAATTCATTTTTCAGATGCAGTAAAGGGTGTTTCATATAGAAAGTGATGCGATTAATACTTATGATTCGTTTACAGGGCTACTCTAAAATGATCGGATTCATAACGGGAAATGCGTTTCCTGTGTTTTGCAGTGATGTTGAAAGGTGTTTAGGACTTAATATTTTTGATGTGGTGGGTAAATACAGTTGAGCTTTATAAAATTCTAAAAGTACTTACCGAAATGAAAACGTAAGCGGACAAACTTAAGTCATAAACACTTTATTTTATTTATTTATTTTTTATTTTACTTTAGAAAGTGTTAAAAATATTCTTATAGAATGAAAGATAAATTATTTCAAAGAGGGAAATTATTTTTCAAGAATGCAGTACAAAAAGAATAACAAAATGAAATTTCCGCAATTAATCTAATAATTTATACACATTTGTTTGTAGTATGAATAGAGCTTTGTAAATTCGTCTTATACTTTCTCATTAATCTAATGTGTTATCCCATTACGAAAGTATTTTTAGATTTAATGATAAAGTTATCAGACGTCAGAATAAAAAAGTATTTCAATTCCGTAATAATGACGTAAAAGAACATTAAAAAAAAAAAAAAAAAAAAGAAAAAAAAAAAAAAAAAGAATTTCTAATGAATTAATTTAATTAGTAATTTTTAATGGAAACTTAAATAACATTTTTAACGGTATAATCAATAATTACTTTAAATACCGTCATAAATTTTATCCCCCTTTCCCCCGTATATTATATTAGGAAATGTTCGCTTTATTCTCTTTTTAACTATAACCCGTAATCAGTAAAATTACAAATTTCCGTTCACTTACCCCGATCAAAAGCAGACGACCTCTTTGCTCCCGGGCTGCAGATGATTTGCGTATAAACGTTTGGGAGAAAAAAATCCAGAGCACCACCTGCTCTTATTTCCAACAAGAACCAAGGCTGAATTCCTGCACGATTTGTAAACACAGACTTACCATGTCACAACAATGTCTCTAAAATGCACATTTTTGTCTAGCACTTCTTTTCCAGGTTATTTAAGTAAGTGCATTAATTTTATATTCTAGTAATTAATTATGAAAAATATGTCATAAAATTTTTATCCGCCAGATTCACTGACAAAGACAATCTACTAGTTGAAACATTTTGTGTTAAGTGACGTAGATATTTGTTCGTTTACCTTTGAAAGTAGAAGGTTCTATTCTATCTAAAATTGTAATAGTTTATCAACTTTGCTACCGGAAGTATTTTTATATGTTTTTTAATAGAAGGGTCGATCTTCGATGTAAGATGCAGACGAAATCGGAATGTTGAAATCTAAGAGACAATAAAAATTACCTCCGCCCAAACACCATAACAATTCTGTTTGTAAACTTAATATATATATATATATATATTGAGGTTAATATCTTTAATTAAAGTAATGGCAAACAAAACATTGAAAATTATATGGATTTCTAGCAGGCTAAGTGAATTTAACTCATAAATGCAGAATATTATTATTATGTATAATAATAATAATAATAATTCAACATGATAGTGGTCTAAAATCAGAAATGAAAAACTTGAATTATCAAGGTATCAATAAATTATAAATTATTATGTATGGAAATAAAATCTTATACGGAACAAAATATATTGAAAAAGTTAATAAATGTAGAAAACTAACTACACACATACTTAATAATAATAATTCTAGTAACAGTCTATCGAAAATAGTTTTATTTTTGTGTTGACTATTTTCCAGAATGTCTGAAAATTTTTCAGAAATCATTTTAATATAAAGCAGTTTTATAGTTGAAATTGATATTTAAAAGAAAGAAAATTTTTTTCAATAAAATTCATACTGAAAAATAAAATTACTCGAGCTCAGTTATTGCTTTTGTTTCTATAATTTTTTTTTTTTTTTTTTTTTTTTAAACTATTATTCAAAAAAGTTAGTTATAGAAATTGTATGTTCCTATCTGTAGCCAATCTCATTATATTTTGTTGGTGCTCACATAAATAAACGGATTTTGATGTCCTGCATGTAATAAACAGATATTTTTAAACTGAAACTGCTTATTTTATTGCGCTTTTAGATTATCATATTATTATTATTATTATAAAGCGTGAAAATTGTAGTCTTAGTTAGATAGCTTGTAATCTAAAGATATTTTTAATTTTTTTTCTACCACGGAATTTTTTACAAATTGAGTCGAAATTGATATTTTGAGCGACGCAGTTTTGCTTGCATTTTTCTCTTCTCAAAACTCAACGATCATTTCGGTTGTGGTAATTAAGTATGCCCTTTCATCAAGAAAAAAAAAAAGTAGACATGAATGCAGTTTTAGAGAAACAACACACAAAACATAGAACAAAAGCAGAAAGATAAAGGAATAAGATTTCTTTAAAAATACTAGCATAGATTGAATTAAATAAAAGATTTAAAAAGTGATTGAAGCAAAACAAATGAAATATAATTATAAAATACAAGCAAACAGAAAAAAATTAGGAATATATATATATATATACAGTAAAACCTCTATAAGTTGGACACCTACGGTTCCAAGAAAAAGTGTCCAACTTAGAGAGGTGTCCAACTTATAGGGGTTAGACATAATGTTAATGGATACATTCCGTTCCGAGAAAAAGCGTCCAACTTAGAGGGGTGTCCAACTTATAGGGGTGTCCAACTTCAGAGGTTTCACTGTATATATATATATATATATATATATATTAAGGAATCTTTTGTAACTTTATCTCGCAATTTTCTGATATTAAATAAATTAGAATTTTTACTCAGAAAGAATTATTGTAATAAACCGTAGTAATTGGCAACTCTGTGAAGGCTTTAAAGGAAGATCTTGACAAAGATTTTTGTAGTTTTTGAAGAAGTGAAAAACTACATAGAAATCCAAGAAAGAAGAGTACATAATGAAAATGAAAAAATTTATACATAAATATATATATAAAAAAAGTTAAAGTGTTTATCGCGTTTTACATGTTTTATTTATTTATTTATTATTATCATTATTAAGAAATTAAACGCAACTATTGCCATAATCACACAAAAATTATTTAGTAAATTGAAACCATTTTAGAAAAAGGAAAAATAACAAAATAAAATAAGAAATAAAGAAATAAATAAAATTTGTATAAAAAGTAAAAGTCTATATAAAAGTAAAAATATCTCTTCACATGTTCAACAAAACTTTTCGAGGAATTAAGTGTGAATATTGCCATGTATCACAAATAAATTTATTAATAAATTAAAACCATTTTAGAGGAAAAAAAATTATAAAACATCCTTACCATAGAAAATGGACGTGTAAAAATATTTCAAATATTCTGTCAGTGCAACGACCGTCTTTAACCAATTAGAGCCGAACATTGCCTCCACAACCAACATTTACCCCATGGAGTCAACCATCAAATACCTCCATCCTGCTGCTCCCATTAACATAATTTGATCAATTGATTATCCTCCCGCACACACAGGATGGCGTCCTAATCACCCAGCATAAAACAAAAAAACGAGGTCCTTCAGATGTCTGGATATGGTCAAATACATTGAATCTGGGAATGAATCAGTGAATGTAGGTTAATTTAACCTCAAACTAAGTTCTCTGCTTCGACCAGACATTACTGTATTTGCAGAACTAGCGTGAGCAACTTTTCTCACACAAAGAACTTTTAAACTTATGTAAATTGCATTGCAGAAACGAGAGTTTGTTTAGTGCAATTAGATGGAATAGTTTGTGTCGGAAACTGAAGGAAAAAAATAAAAAGGAAAACTCAACTGTAGGCGTTCGTTTTAACTCTTAGGTTGGAAGACAAAAGGCAATCAATATGGCGTCTATCGTCGAACTTTTATGTCTATATAATTATTCTTTTAATCAAAGATACAATCGAATTCAACTTACAGTTTGTCTTGGAGAAAATTGTAGGTTTTTATTTCTAATGGTCTCAGGTGAACGCTGAGCTTTTCCATTACAATTTATTTGAATATTATGTCAGATTTTTGTTATTCTTCCTAGAAATAATACCGAATAATTTAACTGATGTATTTCCTTGCGTGTTTTTAATTAGAAAATTTACATATTCTAACAACAACAACAACAACAACAAAAAAAAAAAAAAAAAAAAAAAAAAAGAATAAATAAATAAACCTTTAAATCGCGTTTTTTTCTTCTTCTAATGAATAAACCTAATTCTAAACGTTTTCAAATATTACGAAAAAAAAAAAAAAAAAAAAAAGAGAAAGAAAATAATAATAATATATATATTTTTTTAAGTTTACTTATAAAAACATGTTGCAAAATTTATACAAATTAGAAATTAATTATATTGTTCTACATATTCATCATTTAATTCTTCCTTCATTATTATTTACAACTTTAGCAAAAAAAACATATAAATTTCTTCAACGAGGTCATTAACTTTAAAATTCTATTTGCATCAACACATCACAGTTAAAAAATCCAACCGGTTAACTTTATTTTTCCCCAGAAATAAAAAAAATATTTAGAAAAACATTAAATAAAAACACCCATAGAACAACATTTAAATGTGTTTTTCGAAGTTACAGATCAAAAAACTAAAACAACTTCTTAGATGCAATGCCTGAAAAAAAAAAAAAAAAAAAAAAAAAAAAAAAAAGTTATTAATAACATAAAAGAAAAAGGAATAACATTGTAATTCTTAATTTTTTAATTTTCATTATTATTATTTCGTAATTTGCAACTTATCATAAAATGGTATCTATCGACGTCTCGTAAACATTAGATTAGAACATCGTTATTAATTTACATTGTTACAAATTTGGTTGCTAAGTTGAACCAAAACTTTCTATAAGAGTGAGAGTAGCTGTAACCACAAGCTAATGAAACATTCTACCGTGATCTAGTGCTTGGTTGAACCAAAACATGGTTCTACTGTAGCTACAACCATAACACATCAAACTCCTACCATGGTTTGGTACTTGGTTGAACCAAAACTTCGTACAAGAGTAACTGTAATCACAAGATAGTGAAACCTTTTACCATAATTTGGTGCTTGGTTGAACCAAAACTTGGTTCTACTGTAGCTACAACCATAAGACAGTAAACTCCTACCATGGTTTGGTACTTGGTTGAACCAAAACTTCGTACAAGAGTAACTGTAATCACAAGATAGTGAAACCTGTTACCATAATTTGGTGCTTGGTTGAACCAAAACTTGGTTCTACTGTAGCTACAACCATAAGACAGTAAACTCCTACCATGGGTTGGTACTTGGTTGAACCAAAACTTCATACAAGAGTAACTGTAATCACAAGATAGTGAAACCTTTTACCATAATTTGGTGCTTGGTTGAATCAAAACTTGGTTCTAATGTAGCTACAACCATAAGACAGTAAACTCCTACCATGGTTTGGTACTTGGTTGAACGAAAACTTCGTACAAGAGTAACTGTAATCAAAAGATAGTGAAACCTTCTACCGTAATTTGGTGCTTGGTTGAACCAAAACTTGGTACTACATTTGCTGCAATCTTAAGTTAGTAAAACCTTTCAACATGGTTTGGAGCCTTTTTCTTTTGACAAGAAACATTTAATCATGGCACAAGATTTCACTATCTTGTGGTTGTAGCTATTGTGGTACCAAGGTTTAATTCAACTTAGCATTTTTTAGCAACTAACTGTAGTGCTACGTTTTGGTTTAACCTTAGCAACCAGTGTGGAACGTCAATAAGAATCGTTCAAGTCGCTTTTTAATCCCACTGATTTCGCAATTTTGACAATTTTTTAACATGACGCAATTAGAAAAGTTGGGGAATCTTAAAAGAATATTACAAAATCTGAGAGAAAAATTCGTATTTTACTCCCCGAAAAAAAATCTTCTATATAATATTATTGCATTCTGCTATTGGTACATTTGTTTCTAATATGCATATTATTTAAAGTTTGTATGTCTCGATGCTTTGAACGAGCAAATGCCTTGTGCTTTATTTAACTTCTACACACATCCAAACAATTTCTTATTTTCTTCTGTCCAGTAAAAGTATTAGTTTTGTAAAGATTTTAGACTTTCGGCTATCGACAGATTGGCTCGTTGTGAGTGGTCCAGAACATGATATATATATATATATATATTTAGAAAATGCTTATTTGTATGCGTTACAAAAAATTTGAGACAACTCTAGATCAAGAACTAGTGATCAGAACTAAATTTATATGCAGTTTGCATATCATAAATAAATTGGTATTTATCAACTTTTGGTGAAAATCGCTCCACACGTTGTGTTGCCATTCCGTTGCTTCTAAATTTTTAATAAGGCAGTATAGGACAAAATTTTGTATAAATGTGCACAATAAGACAATATTTTGACGAATCATTATGAAATTAAATATATATATATATATATATATATATACATATATACATATATTTTTTAATGAATAATAAAAGTTAACTATGAAAAAATTTTATATGTAGAGGACCATTCCTAGTTTTAGATATCAATACTTTTCAAAATAAGTAGTCAATACCTATAAAACGAATGTGTGAACTGATCTGTGATAAGTTAAAACAAAATTATCAATATTTTTCATTTTTAATAACAACATTAACCAAACAAAGTATTTCCTAAGTCTGTAGGGCAAAAAATTGATTTTCTTTGGACATTTAATTTTAGCCTTCCTTGTTATAAAAGCATTTACCTCCGCAAATAATTTTACTAAATAATTTGCACTGCGTGAATTTGTGTAGAAAATTATAGAAGAAAGTTTGGTGATGTCCACAATCTATTTCTTTTATTTTTTGCATAGAGAAATTCTTGCAACTTTCGAAAGGCGTCCTTTACAAAAAGAAAAAATTTCGCACGATTCTTTAAAAGCTCAATCATAAATTTTCGATAATTATAGGTACTAGATAAAATAAAAAGGAAAAGAAAACCGATAAAGACTTTTTCTGTGAATTGGTATATTTTTCATTAGAAAAGAAGCCCACACTGTAAATGAATTTCAACAGATCACGTGAACCCACATATTTTTTTACACCTACATCCCTATCATAAATTTTTACCTCACATCAACAAGTAGGCAACAGTTTAAAAAAAAAAAAAAAACGATTTGTCGTTTGTGGGTTAGTGCAAAAAACAGAAAAGTGGGGTGGAGCCGTAAAATTGGTAGAATGCCTACATTTGGAACCGCCCAGCCTTTTTTTTTTTTTTTTTTTTTTTTTTGTGACATGAAATCCTTTTTTCTATGTATTTTAAACTTTACTCTGTTTTATTGCTTTCGACTTGATTTCAAATTTAAAGAATGACAATCGTCTCCGAAAATAGCCTGAACATGAATACATACAGCAATGAATAACTAAGATAGTTACTTCGACCGACCGTGTATATTCAACAGATTTTTTGGGAAAAAAAAAAAAAAACAGGTTTCATTTTTCTCAATAGTATCATTCAGGTATCGACTAAATTAGCTTAGTTGGTACAGCATCGGTATGTTAACAGCCCTCTTCACTTACCGTCGCCAGAATCCCGAGCCAATGTTATTGTATGGGGAAATTTTCTTTACAAATAACTTATTAACTAATACATATTTTTAAATTCTGTTTTCACATTCAGAAAATTCCCAACTGTTAAATGGACGGACCTTTTTTAAAAATGTATTTTTTTAATTTTTAATATTTTATTTTGAAATTGCAAAATGAAGAAATTTCACATATTGAAAATTCGTATTTTGCAGCTTCAAAATAAAATATCAAAAATTAAAAAAATAATTTTTTAAAAAAGGTCCGTCCATTTAACAGCTGGGAATTTTCATAATGTGAAAACAGAATTTAAAAATATGTATTAGTTAATAAGTTATTTGTAAAGAAAAATTTCCCATAGAATAACATTAGCTTCGGCTTCCGGCGGCGGTGAGTGAAGCGGGCCCTTAAGCCAAAAAAACCAAGGTCTGATTCCTTGTTTGGTCACTTTTTGCTCTACAGTCGGCAGCAAAATTATTGAAGCACTCATCCACATTTTTTTTTTTTTTTTTTTTTTTTTTGGTCGCTAATTTTTATCATCAGCTTAAATTTTTATAAACAGAATAAGAATAAGACTAAGATCACGACTCAACCAATATTTACTTAACAAAAACAGTATTAGGTGCATATCTTTTACATAGAAATAATTGCTAGCACTTCAATAATTTTGCTGACGACTGTAATTGATTCGACCCTTCATCAAAAATAACAAAGAACAAAATTTCTGCCCTAAACAAAATTTACTTTAACTTTCTTTTCTTTTAAAGTAACGAAGTTGAATATTTAAAGTCATGTATTATATTATAAAATCTGATGCGGAATTTTAAGTAGAAAGAACAAATTTTAAGAGGTGGCAACACAACACATACGCACGCAGCATGACAGAAGGTAGTGTCAGTCAGACAGAAAGATTAGGTTTTCTACCTCTGTTACCATAAAGAAGTCTTTATCGTACATTAACAGCAGTTTTTGGGATTAAATAAGAGAATGATTATTGTTAGAAAATATTGATGGAAGCGGAAATATATATGTGTATGACTAAATCTACGTCTACGTGAAATTACCCGTATGTATTAATGAAAAGTCAGTATGTTTATTCAGTCATAAATACAGAAATTTTTACTGAAATTTTTAGCAAATAATTGTAACGATATTTTATGCGCATTTCCTTAGCTTAGTATAAAATCTTTTAACAGAAGAAAATGTGCATTGCCACTTGGGCATTTCAAAACATCAAGTGTTTAAATTCTGTATTGTTTGGAAACAGGCAGTTATAATTTGTAATACTTTGGATAAACCTATTAAAATCTAATTCTTTAAAAGACGGTAATTACTTTAATTCTAAACTGCAATATTAATACCGGATTTTTTTTATAGAATTTTACTTTTATAACTTGGGAAGGGGAAGAAAAAAAAGATTTACATCTTTTTTTCCGACTTTGCTCGTAAATTGTGGTAGTTTTGATATATTAAAAAAGCGTAATTAGATTTTCCCTGTAAGAGTTAAAGCAGAAAATAAAGTTTGTTATAAACCGTCTTCTGCGTAGCATTAGAGCGACGTAAAACCCACCCACTCACACATAAGAATTTGCGCATTTTTTGTTCTCTCAAACATGAATGTGAGAGCACGGAGAAATGCTTAGTTTTCGCGCACTGATAGTCCCATCACCGTGAAACAGCATTTACAGGCAGAGTTCCGCGTATTCAAATTCATTGAAATGGCATTACGTTATTTACGAAATCAGCGAAATTATTGGCGATTTCACGATATTATAGTAAATTACAATTTTCAGAACATTTCTGTTTTGCTGTTCTGAGTAGGGTTTAAATTCTGCCATTATTGTGCATTTTACTAAACATTGTATGTCAGTAAGAATTTCGCTAAGAATCTAAAGCTGGATTACTTCATAAAATATCTCTATATACAGTCGGCAGCAAAGGTATCCGAGCATTAACAATAATCCTTGTCTAAAAAAAAGTACACTTAATACTGCTTTGTTAACTAAATCCTTGTCGAGTCATGTTCTTAGTCAGTCTAAGAATACGATTCGACAAGGATTTATTTAACAAAACAAAGTGTACTTTTTTGATATTGGAATTATTAGCTAGTGCTCGGATACTTTTGCTGCCGACTGTAACTATCTCTAATTTTTATCAAAATATTTGCTGGCCAAAATTACAAAACCATTGAAAATATTGAGAATCATTATTTATTTAACGTATTTCGACTTTTAATGGCTGAATTTAAATGCAAAAACATTTAAAAGCGTGTCAGAATTCAGAATTTGCTTCATCCGTTGTTAGTGCTAGTATTGCATTTGTTGAAATGAAAGTTTTGCTGATTCAGGCTTCTTAAGTCACAAGTATGAATGATTGGTTAAAATCATCAGTGAAGAAAAAAAAATAGAAAACAAAATTGAGTATAACTATGTTAAAGGGGAAAAAAATATCAATAATATCCAAAGAATAAAACTAATTTTTTAAAAAGCTAATATAGGGTAGGTGCTCCAGTGATTGGCATGCTCGAGTAATTGGCATCTATCCCGAAATAATTAATAAATAAGAAATATAATAAAATCATATATTTCACATATAAGAATTTTAACATTTTATGTCAAACACTGGAGCATAGGGTGCTAATAACTGGTAAAATGAATAATTAGCAGTGTCAAACACTGGAACATAGGGGCCCATTACTGATAAAATGAAAAACTGGCAGTGTCAATTACTGGAACATTGAGTGGGAGTCAAATGAAAATTCATAAAAAAAAAAAATAATAATAATTGTTATCAAATGTATATATTTTAACATATATGTGGTTCTGAATGTCTTTCATACCCTATGTACTAACTTAAGATTTAAAAAAATATTTTCTGATGACTAGAACATTAAAAACATCAGAGATTGCTCTAAAAGTGTCAATCACTTGTGCACTTACCCTACTGCCTGTGCATTTTAGCTAAAATGCTAAATCGGTCGTTGAATAGTGATGTAGAAATATGTTTCCAGAAATTATTATGTCAAAGATGTCTTAACACCAGTTCTGCTAGCTGATTTCACATTGAAATTGTTTGATATGTTTACTATCGTAACTTTTTCCAGAGTATCAAATGATTAAGACCTTTCTTTCTTTCTTTATTTTTATTTTTACACAGCACGGTGTCACATTCAAACGTCGAAATGTTCGTAATAACTTAAGAAAGAAAACTCGTGAGAATTCGAGTACTCCTCAGTTGGTGGAAAGTTTCTGACTCTAACCTTTCAGCTGAGTTTTCAGAGCGATTTCAGGATCTCCGTTTGTCCTGAGAAAAAATTCTGTAACTAACATCTAGAATCTAAATTGTTGCTCTAGAATTAACAGTTCCGTGTCATCCTTAAAAATTCTAGTCCCCTTTGAAAGCCAGTTCTAGAAGCCCCTATTAGAAGTCTAGAGAGTTTGTCTATATTATCGAGGTCAAACCTATTTGAAAATATCTCCAAATAAATGCGAACACAAGAGGCGGGCTTCCGCAACTATAATCTTGGTTTATGACCCAATTCTAGACAATCAAGCGAGAATTTCTCGCCACACAAAAGATTCAGAATATTCAGAATATTGTTTCACCATCTAGAGATGTGTAGGCAATCATTCTCGATCATTTCGTCTATTCAGTTTGTTGGCGTGCCTTATGCGTATAACTCGGAAATCTGTATTTCTAGTTAAGGGATTTATAAAATGGCAAATTATTCATTCTAGGTGAAGGTGGTATATTTTTTTTTCTCAGTGTGGAAATTTTTTTCTGTCATAGTACGATCTATTGTATTAAAGTGATTTTTGGTTCTTGCGTGCTATTGCACTTTCTGGATTTTTTCTGATACAATATTGGGGCCTTTCAAGGATTATTAAAAACGTTTCTCAGAAAGTGCATACAAAGAAAAGCAAATTAATATAAAAAAAGGAGAAGATATTACAGAATACTGTCCTTGTGAGGTTTATATATAATTATCTACAGTTATGTAGCTCTAGATGTCTACAGCTACGCATTGGGCAACTGGCAACTGTTTAAGATTCATCCATAAGGGTGATTCGGAAATATGCCGTCACAATTTTGATTATTTATGGAAAGGATAGATCCTCTCAGGGTTTAAAAAATCCGCTTTTTTTTTTTTTTTTTTTTTTAAAAAGCCCAGCTCACCTGGGCGCACCATCTAAAACCCGTGTTTTATTTATATATTTATATATTTATTTTTATGAAAAATCCGGGTATTATTGGTTTTTTTTTTTTTTTTTTTTTTTTTTTTCAGGAAACTTTCAAATATTGATGTCATTTTAAATGTTCTACCTAAATTGGTCAGTTTTAAGTGTGATCACATTAAAAAACTTAAACCTAATTTAAAAGTCCAGTAATTCATAGCTATTTATCACTAGTATTATTTCACATATTAATACTACGCAACTGCAATTAGATTTCTTTCCAATTATTAAAGAAGCTGTTATGCTTAATTATTACACATACACACATTATTAAATATAATTTGTCAATGTACATTTTTGTTTGAAAAATTAAAAACTTCTTATATAAGCATAATTACATGTATTTTATTAGGTAAAACATAAAAAATATCAGATATTGTTGAATGAAAATTGATTTTCTTACTTTAGCACTAACTGAATGGGAACACAGAAAAAAATATTATATTACTGAATGAAAATTTTAGTCAATCTGAACTTCTGAGGGAAGTGCATAGTTTGATTTTGATCGTAAATCACGATATACTACGAGTTTTGCTGCTTTGTCAATCCCTAAACGATTGCGTAGCTTATTCAAAACTAATCCATAAGTTGAGAAAAATCTCTCGATTGATGCAGATGAATCCGGTGCTGAATGAAAAAATGACCAAATCCAGGCAGGAATTTTTTCTGCCATAATCTGCCACCCTTTTTGAGAAGAAAATTTCTCAATGACGCTCTCATACATCATAGAAAATAATGAAAAGTTAAACAACATGTCACATTATGATACAAAACACTTATTTTAACTTGGAGTAAATTATTTTTTTTTATAGAATGGAGTGGAAGGCTGATTTTTAGCAACTATGTGAAAAATACCAGAGCCGGGAATCGAACCCCGGGCCTTCCGCTTAACGCGCGGATGCTCTAACTGAGCTACCCTGGTTCGATTCCCGGCTCTGGTAATTTTCACATAGTTGGTAAAAATCAGCCTTCCACTCCATTCTATCAAAAATTAATTTCCAGGTTGATGAATTAAATTTCTGAATTGAAATTTCGTGGCCGTTTGGAGTTATGCCATTTTCAAATTTGTCACTTAATATAGCTGCTTTAATGCAGACTCGGTGACCTTGCCAACGTAAATTATGTGAGAAGTGCCGAGCTGGTTATCAGCCAGTGTAGCTCAGTGGTTAGAGCATCCGCGCGTAAAGCGGAAGGCCCGGGGTTCGATTCCCGGCTCTGGTATTTTTCACATAGTTGGTAAAAATCAGCCTTCCACTCCATTCTATCAAAAATTAATTTCCAGGTTGATGAATTAAATTTCTGAATTGGAGTAACATATTCTATGTAAAAATATATGAAATGCATAGAAAACTAGAAACTTCATGAAATATATAAAGCAGAAAATCTAATTTCTTTCAATTTTTTAATTTTTTATATGGATAATGCAAAAATTGTTTTTTTTTTTTTTTTTTTTTTTTTTTTTTAATTTGACTGAAAATGAATTAGTCTTTGTTTTCATCTTTAAAACTTTTTAATTTTAAAGTTTGATAATATTTGAAATCCTTACACAGTTTAGATTTTTAATATACACACACACAAATGACTTAAAATTTTTTTAAAATGCCCTAAATATATTAAGTTTGTCCTAAATATATCTTTAAATGATCTAAAAGTGTAAAATTGTTCTAAAAGCACAATGTCATGAAAATTCAGGCACTGGTCTGGTAATGTCAGTAATCATTATAATCTAAATAATAATTAACATTATTATCATTTTTGTGTCTGCAATAAAAGTTATTGAATGTACAGTAAATAAATAAAATAAATAAAAAACTACTTTATAAAATAGTGGGTTTTTTCAAGTGAGCCCGCCCGAAAAAACCCAGGCGGGTTTTTTAGGGCTGGGCCCACTTGGGCGAACCCTGGACCCTCTGCTTGGGCAATCGCCAGAGGAATCATATTTATGGAACATAGAGGATATTGTTGCAATGATTGATTATACGAGCATAAATTTTCCTTATTGCAAACGACGGTTTTTGGCGGACTAGAGTATCGAACAAGAGCATAATAAATCGATTACAAGCCTTACATACAGTCGGTAACAAAAGTGTCCGAACACTAGCAAAAATTCCTATCTAAAACAAAACACGCTTAATACAGTTTTGCTAAATAAATCCTTGTCGAATCCTGTTCTTAGTCAGTCTAAGAACGTGATTCGACAAGGATTTATTTAACAAAACAGTATTAAGTGTACTTTTTTTATATAGGAATTTTTGCTAGTGTTCGAACACTTTTGTTACCGACTGTACTACCAGTAGGGCTACCACTCTCATTTATCCCCAGTTGGCAGAGAAATACTTTATACTCGATAGCCAAATATATGCAAATTGCAACGAAAAATTGCAGTTTGGGTGAGTTTAACGTCGCACAAATGTTACTCAGTGAACAATTGGCAACGGTCTAGGATTCACTCTTAGGGTTGGTCCGAAGACATGATATCACAATTTTGATTGAATAACTCCAGAAGTAATATTTTTGCGGAATGTGGAAGACATTCCAGCCATGACGGATTTCACATGTGCCAACCGTTATTAATAAAAACATTGGAGAGAGAGAGAGAGAGAGAGAGAGAGAGAGAGAGAAGCATATAAAATGTAAAATTGTTATACAACAGGACTTTAATAACTTATAGCTAATACAAAAGAAACAGAATGGACATAAACTGTATTGTTTCAAGCATATAATTAGCACAGTGCATAAAACAATGAATTGTTTCCAAAAATAATCTCATTGTTTTGTTGAAAATGAAATGAAATATAGTATAAATATAAATTTCTTTTTCACTGACTCTTTGACGTATTGTGCTACGCAAATTTCTCATCATTATTTTTTCAGCGGGTGTGCGCTCTCTTCTTGCTCCAAGTAATTAAGTAACGCCTCGGCGAGTATCAGACCATAACTTTTGCTGCGGTGTAAGACTGTCTTCTTCAGTCTTCTCACCAAAAATGTAAGAATATTCTATTTTTTCTATGGACTCAGGGAGTACAAACTACAAAGCACTTCTGATTTTTCTTTTTGTTCTCGGAAAAGGAAGGGGGGGGGGGTTAGTTCCGGATAATCTGATAGTGGTTAATCAGGAGTCTACCGTATTTTCAAATTCCATAATGTCAACGAAGCATTTTATTTAGGTTTATAGATAAACTTTTATTGACCAATGTTTGCGTAGTTACTTACACACGTTTCTCTCGTCGCACTATGAGCTATTGACGACGTTTTGGGATTCACCCCTAGGGTGATCCGGAGGCATGACGGCACAATTTTGATTCTTCCGCGGAGGAGATGACCCATACACCAGCCCCCATTAATGTACAGTCAGGTAAAAAAAAGAAAAGGGAAAAAAAGCCACCTCTCGATTAATTTTGTCGCAAATTATTGCATAAATATGCGGCCTGTACAGATCGGTTGGTAATAATACCTACTTATTTATGCTATAGTTAAATTTCGCTTAGGAGGGGGTCAATTTACATGTTAAAATTTACATTAAGTTCTCTTTTCAAATAGGAATTCGAAAAAGGAATGCTATTTTTGATTCCATATTTGAATTTCTGAGATAAAGGAAATTCAGAAAAAAGTGCAGTTTGTATACTTCTAATTAATTTTTGATATAGTTTCAAACGAAAATGTACAGCCGGCAGCAAAATTATTGAAGCGCACGTCCACATTTTTTATGATTCTTTTTTATTTTGATCACAAACTCTTATCATTAATTTACTTTTTTATAAACAGCATAAAGACGAAGATCATGATTAGACCAATATTTACTTAACAAAACAATATTAGATGCACATCTTTTAAATATCAATTACTGATAGAGCTTCAATAAATTTGCTGTCTATTTTAATACTGTCTGTAAATTTGCTGTCTAATAAATTTGCTGCGTTATTAGGAATTCATTGGTAATAAAAATGTTAAATTAAAATCTCTTCCTTAAAAGTATTATATTCATTCAGATAATAACTGAAAAAAAAAAAATCTGGAGTGACTCCACTCGATTTTCCGAACATTGAGTAATTAACAGTTTTGTATTTAAAGTAAAGAAAATGGAGTCGTTAAACAAACAAAAGAGAGAAATACATAATAGAGTGTTTGAGTATTTTTCTCCACATATTACACTATGTTTTATTTAACGCTACTGAACTTAGAGTCCATAAATCATAATGATAAAGAATTTTTCGTTGTGTCCCTGTAAAAAAGCTGTAAGTGCTAAATTCACCAAATATATATACAGTTGGTGCAACTGTGACCTATAACATGTGTACAAATTCTTTGCTCAGATTAATAAGGCGTTTAGACGCTATCACATTTTTAAAAATTTGGCCCCATAGGCCATAATGATAAAGAATTTTTCGTTGTGTCCCTGTAAAAAAACTATAAATGCTAGATTCACCAAAATCTATACGGTTCGTACTATGGTGACTTACAATATACGTACCAACTTTCAGCTTATTCGAACAAAGCGTTTAGACGCTAGCGTGTTCACTCACAGACATACACACACACATACATACACACACACATACATACATACACACATACATATATCATCGTAAAAATAGTGGAAACGAACTCAGAGGACCTCGAAACGTATAGAAACATCAAAATTTCAAATTCGGATTTTTGACATGATTACAATACTTTCCTCACTATAGTGTTCGGAAAGTAAAAAAGTATGACAGTTTTAAATATTAAATAAATTAAAACGATGCTAATTGAGATATTGTGTGTTTCTAAACTTTTTTAAATAACTATTTAATGTCTATGCATGTAAAGTTGTAGATGTGATAACACGTGTCGGCTACCTCACGCCAGTAAGAAATGGAATATCACTATAACTCGAAAAATAATTATACGAATGAGCTGTAAATTCGAAAGCTTATTTTTGAGGATGGTTATTCCATTTGGGCAAAATTAATATAGGTCATAAATTATAATATTTTGGAATAGGAATTTATTAATAATTTTCGTCATTAAAAATATGATTTTTAATCCAAAATGTGGATGGAATATGTTTGAGTCATTTCATTTTAATGATTAAAAAGCGGAAATTTGAATTTAATAAGTTTTGAGGACAATTTGTCTGTCACATTCATTTAACATTAGCAACCTCAACGAAACTCAATGCAAGTTTGTGAGAAATATATAAATTGTATCATTTTTCGAGCTGGACAAATGCCTCAAAAAAAAAAAAAAAAAAAGAAAGAAAGAAAGAAAGAAAGAAAAGAACAGAAAAATAAAAAAGAAAGAAATGGGTGTTGATATTTGAAAAAATAATGTTAGTGCAAGTTTTAATATGCAGACGGCCCCCTAAGCAATATGCACGTTTACCGTTATAAATTAGACGTTATTACTGAAATTACTTGGGATAGCGGTTTTCATTTATTTATTTATTTGCTGACTGTACAAAATAATTTTGGGCTGGCTCGAGTATCAAATATGCCAACCCTTAAATGTTCAGCGCTCTAGCAACCAGGCTAGCGTGATAAACCAACAGAACGTTTTTGGAGCTAAAGTTTTTTTCTCTAGTTAACAAGATTTATTTTCTATTTCAAGTAATGAGAAATAAATTTTGGAAATGAGACAGAAGTATGTGAACTTTCCCATCACTTCCGGACTCAAGACAAATGGCGAATTCGATCCTTTAACAAGGTTCCAAACAAAATAAACCTATACAAACACTGGGATCTTCCAATAGCAAATATACATGTCCAATCGTTTCTTTTTCTGTCACGCTATCACTGGATTTCAACAATAGAAAATGGCATTCATTCATTTTTAACCTTATCAACGAGAATTACTCTTGCCCTTCTTGTTAGGCAGCGAGGCGAGACACCTAGACAGACAGATTTAATTACAATCTTCCATTGATTAAAACATCCCTAATTACATTCAGATTTTTTATTCTTTCTAATTAGTTAATCGCTTTTGTTGCCAGACCCTTTGTCTATAATAGGCTTTCTACATTTGTTTACAGAGGCTTTTTCTAATCGTCAAAGTTCGTAAGAATAATTTTAGTAATAACTTTAATTGTATTATAAGTGCATATTTATGAAAATGATTCAGGCATCACGATAGCTAGTTACTCACAATTAAACACTTACAATTACTTGCAATTAAACACCCAATAATCTAGTCATACCTGACTCAAGAGAGAAAGCGATAAAAAGTATCTCATATTGTAACAAGGTGAAGTACTAAATTTCAGCACTATATCATAAAACTAGTATGTTGTGGCCACCACAAGACTTTCTTCTATATTTTCCTATACAAATTCACGCAGTAACAATATTAAAAAAAAAAAAAAAAAAAAAAAAGTTTTTTTTTCATTTTTTTTTTTTCGTTAAAAGTAAAAAAAATCGATAACTTTGTTTTAAATTACCACATATTTATAGTTCAACCATTCGTTTTAAAGGTATTGACGAGACCTTTCGAAAGATACCGATCTTGAAAATTTACACCCCCCCCCCCCTATTAATTTCACAATCACAGGTTAAGAATAACTCTCATTATGTACATTTATACGAAATTTTTTCCTATACTGCCATGTTAAAAATTTAGAAAAAATACGATCTCAGCGCCACCTGTTGAGCGATTGATCCCCAAATCTAATCAGCCTCAGTTTATGTCAGGGGCCAACTAAATACCAAGTCTGGTTAAATTTCGTTTAAAAAAAAAGATTTTTTTCATTTTTTTTTTTTTTTTTTTTTTTTTTTCTGTTAAAAGTAAAAAAAAAAATCGGTAACTTTGTTTTAAATTATCACAGATTTATAGTTGAACCATTCGTTTTAAAGGTATTGACGAGACCTTTCGAAAGATACCCATCTTGAAAATTTACTCCCCTCGAGGGAGGACTTCCCCCCCAGGGGGGTTCACGAGGCTCCTATGCATACAAAATTTTTTTCCCAGTTGACTATCTCTATTTTAAATAATTCTTGTAAATTTCATAATGATTACTAAAAATTATTCTCTTTATGCACATTTATACAAAATTTTGTCCTATATCACCATGTTAAAAATTTAGAAAAAGCGGGATGGCAACGTAACCTGTAAGACAATTTTTACCAAAAGTTGATAGGCACTAATTTATGTCAAGGTACAGCTACATACCAATTTGTATGAAATTCTGTGCAGTAGTTCTTGAGATACAGTTGCCACAAAATTTTGTCACACACACACACACACAGACAGACAGACATTTTCTAAAAACGGTCAAATCGTGTTCTACAGCTCTCAAAACGTGTAAATTCATCAAAAACCCGAGGTCGAAAATTTTTACGAATCCAATACTTTCTCTATATTACATATAGAAGAAAGTAAAAATGTCAGAAATATGTTTAAACAAAATTATTGACTTGATTAATCTCAAATTAAAATGTAAATGGGTTTGTTTATTCTCCTCATGATTATTTTCATTTGTTTGTGAGGTTAAATATGTACCATATTTTTCAAACAAAAATGTTTAACCTTTTATCTATCCATAAGATTCTAAAGTCCCTTTAGATTTAAAAGCCAATATAATCAAACTTGTAAAGGAAATATCAAAGATATTTATAAAGATCGAATGCATAGCATATATACTTTACTTTTAATCTCACTGTAAAATACTAGACGCTACATGAAGCTGGTTTTGTTCAATAAAGGATCTTTTAGTGTCCGTTATAGGCCCGCAGATATCGTGGGATGATCCAATTTTGCCACACTTACTTTGCCCGTAGAAATCGTGGAATAATCAATCAAAGAGTTAAATCAGCATTTTTTTTTTGTCTTGTCGTTTCTCTTTTTAAAGAGAATTTTTATAATACAAAACTTGCACACAACTTTATTAAAGTATGGGCGTATTTCATTCATTGAACATTTATTATTTATTTATTATTTTATTTTGTGTGGGGGCCGTATAAAAATACAAATTTTTAAATTTTTCTAATTAGAATCTCTGAAATCTTTAAATAATTTTTATAAGATTCTCTACTCATTTTTACTTAACTTTACAACTTGTAATATATACGTAAGACCAATATTTAAAAAATGAAAGATAGTATCAATGATTTTTTTTTTAAATACTCTGTATTTTAAAACCCGAATAAACTACTACGTCAGAAACACCAAAGAAAAATATTTGAGGTGCATACAGCTGTTTCGGTAGCCTTAAGCATACCGTCTTCAGTGCAAAAAGAATTCTGAATCTGAAGAAGTGCTCGTATATATAGGAGAGGGACCGGATTTAGTTCAACCAATAGGATTACGGAAGAGGTGGGGAGTGTGGCCAATAGGAATTTAGGAATGTGTAGCTGTGTAAACAGTAGAAAAATTAAGAAAATGTGGACTGAATGTAAAATTTCCAACAATCAGACAAATAGGGAATAGCGAAATCACAATTTACAAGGTTTTTAAAATTTTTATAAATATGAAAAGCTTCAAAAAAGTCGAGGCCACACTCCCCACCTTTCCCGTAATCCTATTGATTGAACTAAATCCGGTCCCTCTCCTATATATACGAGCACTTCTCCAGATTCAGAATTCATTTTGCATTGAAGACGGTACGCTTAAGGTTACCGAAACAGCTGTATGCACCTCAAATATTTTTCTTTGGCGTTTCTGACGTAGTAGTTTATTCGGGTTTTAATATTCCAACGCCAAGTCTCCTGTTATTACTCTGTATTTTATTCTGAGCTTTCAAACAGATTTTGTGTCAATAACTTTGTATCCGATTCAGCTTTTACTTCAGTGAGCTTTAACCTCTATGTATCTGTTCTTTTCACACGAGTCATTATATGCTAAACGCATTCAGCTTTTAACAATTGCTTTGATTGCAAGGAGTGGAATCTAAAGAGTTCTTCCTACTTAATATCTCCGCTTCACTTGGCAGACTTCAAAGAAAACTCCGATAATTCGCGTCACTTTTGCCTGACATTTAAATCCTATTCAACTGAATTAATTATTATCATTCATTTTCAAATGACTTTATCTTGTAAATTTACAAGACAAAAAAATATCTGTGACAGATCATTAATTGAACAAATTGAACTAAAAAGAGATGCTTTTCTCTGACAAATTTTAATTTATTGTCGGAAATTTATACTCGTTTAGCACAACGGATTTTCTTATCTCCTTTATTTATCTAAATTGGACGATTTTTGCTTAGATGCCTCGTTTGCATCTTAAATCTAAATAAATTCTGATCACTTCATTATTATTATTATTATTATTATTATTAATTAGTGACGCAAAGGTTAAAGTATTTGCACATCACAATGGTTTTTCTCTTAGTAATGATAGGGATGCTACTGAAAAATTTTTCTTCTGAGCCATTAATAACTTCTCAGACCGATTTGTAAACCTCTAAATTCATTTGTTAGACTTAACTTTGTCTAGGTAAACAGGAGCCGGCCTGAGTTTTTTTTTTTTTTTTTTTTTTTAAATAATAATAATAATAATAATAATAATAATAATAACAAATCCTCTAAATCTCTTTCATCAAAATAGTTAAAGCGGCCTGAAGACATGAAAATAATCCTAGGCCGGTTGGAATAGCTTATTGATTTTAGCGAAAACTCGCGATTCCAGTACTTCCCAGTACATGTTCATGAATGTTACATTTTGAAAATAATGATCGATTTCAACGTTCTTTTCAAAAAATGGCTTAAGTCACCTACTCTGACACAATTTGCTTTTTTTTTTTTTTTTTTTTTTTTTTCCCCTTTTACGGAAAAATGGAAATTTCGTCTGATTTTAAAATGTGTGATTTACATTTCATCACTGTCAAAAAATGTCCTGTTTGCTGCCAGAAACTTTCTGTAATTCAGAAAAATACGTTCTTTCAACGTAATTTTTCCGTTGATAGAACGTATTTTTTTTGAATTACAGAAAATTTCTGGCAGCAAACAGGACATTTTTTTGACAGTGATGTATTTGAGATTAAGAAATACTCTCAGAAGTTTTTAAAAAAGTAGACAATTTTTTACGAATAAGATAATTTATTCCGATAAAATATATAAAACCATCAGGAAATTAGCTGGGCAAACCACGATTAATAATAATAATAATAATAATAATAATAATAATAAAAGGTGTTTTATTTTATTTATTTGCTTAAATAAATTTAAATGAGAGAAGTCGTTAAGTAAACAAAGAAAAAAAAAATCACTATAAGCTATTTGAGTATTCCCCCCCCCCCCAAGTTGTATGTCATTTAATGGACCGTAATTCGTAATGTATTCAAATTCTTTTGTGCATCCCTGTGAAAAAGCTGTAAATGGTAAGCTCGAAATGTCAAATATTTTTATCTTTGTTACACTTTAAACAATTTAACATTGCTAAAGCAAACTTTAAATAGTTTGATCCCATAAACCGCAGTGTAAAAAATTTCTACTTTATATACCGGTTAAGAAAAAAGAAAAAGTCCTACTCTTACGTAACTCTAAATAGTTCTTGCCAATTTATATCTTAATCGAATGTAGGTATGGATATTAACGCACTTTAAGTAATTGGAGTCTATAGTTTGTAATGACAAAAAATTTCTTTTTGTGTCTCATAAAAGAACTATGATTCATAAACTCATCAAAATCTATGTAGTTTGTGCGACAATGACCTAAAACATACCTACCAACTTTGGGTTTATTCAAACAAAATGTTTAGACGTTATTCTGTTCACACGTACACATACACGCATAAATACACACATTACCGTAAAAATCAGGGGCAGATTTAAGGGGGGGGGGGGGCTAGAGGACTGAAGCCCCCCCCCCCCCCAAAAAAAAAAAAAAGTACTGACATTCACAATTGAATATTACAATTGTAAACTTTTCATTGATCTGAAATAACATCTTGAAAAATCTTAGACCCCCCCACACACACACACACACAAAAAAAAAAAAGTTAAGTTCTGGATCCGCTACTGATAAAAAAAAAAAAAAAAAAAAAAAAGAACTCTGTAAGCTTATCTGAAAATGTATAGATAACACCAAAATCTCATAGTCAAAAATTTTTCATGATTGTGATTCCTCCCCTAATGTATGTTCAGAAAGTAAAACGAAGTATTTAGAAAATAAAATTACAAAATTAGATTTGTTTCGATAGTGAAAAAATAGTAATGTATCCAAAGGATTTTTGAAATGAGTTTAGAAATTTTCCACTTTCTCATCTAGAATTTCTTTAACTTTCTTCCCAAAAAACTGTTGTTATTTAAATTCTAATAATACTCACACAGAAAAGTAAAAGGAAATAAGTACGTTCGTTTATCCTGAACAATTGGATTGATGTATTCATCTGGTTCACTACATCTGTAACGTACAGCACTTAAAAGAAGAGCAAAACAATGAACATTCTCGGCGTGGGCAGAGCGTAGGTTTTTGTATCTCTTTTCAATCAAAAAATCTATAACAGTGCGTAGCTAATAAGGCAGAAAAAGTAACTGAACTTCGCACAAAAGGCAAGGTATTTTCATGCATGACAGAAGTTCTTTTTTTCACTTCCAGGAGCAACAAAAGCTAATGTTGCCATTTTGATATTCTAAAACTTGTGGTGGAAAATGAATCTATAGAGAAAAGTGTCCATGGACAAATAAAATTTAATTTCATATTAGTGTTCGTTAAGGATTACCATTCTTAATTATTTTGTAGAATGATATATATTTTTTTCTTAGTATATGAACAATGTTTCTTTTAAAGATGCAAATCTTATAACGACTATTATTTATCTCTCCATGTATTTTTGACTCTCCTTTTTCTAAAGACAAAGAATCTTTTTTTTTTCTTTTCTTTTTTTCAGATATATTTTTGAATGATTATGATAGATTGCTATTTTACTATCACCAGTTCAGGATTATCGCTTCACAGAATCAATTTCAATCAATTTGACATACTGTCAAATTGATTGAAAATGATTGATTCAAATTTTTACATCCTATAAGCAAACAAAAAAGAACAAACATGCAACTCACATACATCTGGAACACTTTCCAACTGTTAGATTTGCCAATTGTTCCCATTACATCATATAATTCTCGAACTATCAAGTATTTTCTTTCCGTTAGACTTTGTAAGTAAACGCTTTTCATCTTCATTAGAAAGTGTTAATACAACTGAAAATGCATTACGAAACCTGTTTTTGTGCATCTGAATAGTAAAGTTTCGTTTCATTGTGTTGTGAGCAATATAAAAATATTTTTAAAAACATTACGTCTCAATATTATATTTTAATTCCATTAAAAATCAAGACAACATACATTAAAATATACAATTTAAAATATTAAAATACACATAACATAAATTTAAACGTTTCGAGCCTTAAGCAGCTTAATTTGCATAAGGGTTCCCGGTAGTCCTACATCTTCCTCTCTCTTTCCCCATATAATTCTATGGGATTTTTGTTGCTTTGTATTTTCGGGATATCTCTTTCAAAAATAAAGTTTTTCGAATTCTGTTTTTTGAATTTCATTCTTCGAACATGCCACATTTTTTCTTAGGAAGCAATAAAAAAAAAAATAATAATAATAATTTTAAATATTTTATTTTATTAAGTAAAAGAGTCTAATTTTCAATCACGAAAAGAAATATTTAATTTATTTAAAGAATATATATATATATATATATACTTACTAAGATAAAAGGTGATATGTTCAAAGTGTGGAATTCAAAAAACAGAATTCGAAAAACGTTATTTTTGAAAGAGATATCCGGAAAATACAAAGCAACAAAAATCTCATTGTATTATACGGGGAAGGAGAAAGATCCATCGATTCAATTTACTGTAGAACAAGAAAAAGATAATAAATTCCTTTTCTTAGATATTTTAATTGAGCGTTTCCCTTCTGGTACTCATACTAAATTTATTACTTCTGTTTATAGGAAACCTACATTTTCAGGCCAATATTTAAATTTTAATTCAGTGAACCTATCTTCACATAAGTCTGCTGTTTTCCATACTTTACTTCACCGCGCTAAATCATATTGCCGTACTGGAGAGCTTTTCGAGTTAGTGAGTTAGAATTAAAAAGAATTTTTTGGGACTTAAAACATAATAATTGTCCTCCTCACTGGCTTGAAAGAAATTAAAAGAGTACGACTTTAACAATGATAATCACGATATTAATTCCTCCATATCACCTAAATCTTTCGTTACTATTCCATATTATAGAAAAATTTCTGAATCTATTGCTAGTTTCTAAATTTACGCACTGTTAATACGAGTATATCTGTATCCTATAAACCTTAATTTCTGATTCGTAATTTCCTTTCTAATTTTAAACCTGCAACCCCCCCCTCCCCCTTTTCCGTACTGGAGTTATTTATAATATTCCTTGTAAATCTTGCAGTTCTACTTATATTGGTGAAACTGGCCGTTCCCATCATACTCGAACATAAAAGAAATTTCAAAAACCGCGATATTCGTTCTAATATAGTGCAGCATACTATAGAAACCGACCATCTACCTGATTTTAACGATACTAAAATAATCATATCCAACTGCTCAAATTATCATTCAATAGTTTCTCCTGGAAGGTTGGTATACGAAGCAGCAATTTTCATCGCTCAATGAGGCATGCGCAGTCCCTGCTGAATACGCTGTATTTTTGTAAAGGAAATCTATTGTTCTTCTCAGCGTTTACTTTTGATGTCTTTTACTGATGAGGAGCCAAAAATAAGGCCCGAAACGTTTAAATTTTTTGTTATGTTTATTTTAATATTTTAAATTGTATATTTTAATGTAGGGTAAGTGCACCAGTGATTGACACTTTTAGAGCAATCTCTAATGTTTTTAATGTTCTAGTCATCAGAAAATATTTTTAGAAATCTTAAGTTAGTACATATGGCATGAAAGACATTCAGAACCACATATATATTAAAATATATACATTTGATAACAATTATTTTTTTTTATGGATTTTTATTTGACACCCACTCAATGTTCCAGTAATTGACACTGCCAGTTTTTCAGTAATCGGCACCCTATGTTCCAGTGTTTGACACTGCTAGTTATTCATTTTACCAGTTATTAGCACCCCATGCTCCAGTGTTTGACATAAAGTATAAAATTCTTATATGTAAAATATATGATTTTATTATTTTTATTATTTATTATTTCGGGATAGATGTCAATTACTGGAGCATGCCAATCACTGAAGCACATACCCTATATTGTCTCGATTTTTAATGTAATTAAAATATAATATAAAGACATGTATTAAAATAAATTTTAAGAAAAATATGTCTCATAGCACAAATCGAACCTGAAACAATGAATAGTGAACCTGACCGATGAATGCATAGTGAGCTCATTATGAGTAATGCACCCATAGTGAACATGGATAACATAGTTTCAAGGCATTCTAAGAATAATTACGGAAATCAGAACGCAGAAAAAAAAGACGAACCGAATCCATAAACATTTTTCAACTTCGTTCAAGGTGTTGGGATTAAAAACAATTGTCTACGTGAGGAACCTAACCCTAGATGGTGTGTTTTCCATGGAGGATCCTAATCCGTGTTTACGATAGTTTCGAAGAAAACCATGGAAAACTCGGAACGGTTCAACCGAAGACCGCGACTGGTGGGACTCGACTTTGTCGGGAAAAAAAGCCGCACATACAGTGCGTGGTGGTTAACATCCCTGACTCCCACATGCCAAGACCTGGGTTCGAATTCCGGACATGGCATGGATGTTTCACCCTGGGTTGTCTCTGTTAGGGGTAGTGACGGCCACTCTTTGAGTGCCCCTTCCGAATGATGCTCTCGGCCAATGTTCCAGTAGAAAATGCTGCGCCATTTAATAATAATAATAATAAAAAAAAAAACTTTGTCGGAAAATAATGAAAAGTGATGTTTGACACCTTAGAGTTAAAAATTAGGAATATCTTCACGCATTTTGTGAATGTATCGGGGTGTTTCTGTTTGAGAAGTAACAGCTTTCAGAATTCTGTTTAAAAAAAAATAATAATAATGATAATAAAATAAAAAATAAGTCATTTAATGGAGGCTGAAGTAGATTCACTTGGAACAGTGCTTGATGTAAAAACGTATGGAATGGAGATGAATGCCCGCTAAGGATTGGGGGAGGATCTAAATATATTTTTAGAAGTATAATGACTTACTTTTCGTCACTTTTATTAACGAGTGTTGTCAGGAAAAACCTCTTGGGAATGAAACATTCGTTTCTAAGTATTTTATGAAATTATTCTTGTCAAAAAGAGCACTTATTTTTAAAGAAAATCATTCCTTTTTCATCGGTGCATAATTCAGAAATCCATTCATCCATTAACACATTCATCCATTCATCTATTATTACACTGTAAAAAATATGTCCTATTTGCTGCTAGAAATTCTTTGTTATTTGAGAGAATATGCGTAATTTACGAAAAAATTACGTTGTCAGAACGTATTTTCTCAAATTACAGAAATTTTCTGGCTGCAAATAGGACATATTTTTTTTTACAGTGTAGGACGACAAGACTTCAGACACAATTGACCAAAACGATTTTTTTTTCATTTGTCAACAAGTTAAAAAAATATTAAAAGAAAACGCCCAAGAGAAATTTTAAGAAATGAATAAAGTAACCGTTCCTAAGGAGCACCGCTTCATATTTATTATAAGTTAAATATTTTTTTATTTTGTTTTGTTTAATTTTGATTTTTCTCTTATATTTTATAACCAAATAAAAAAAAAAAAAAAAAAAAAAAAAAAAATCTGTCCCATTAAGTTTAAAATATACATGCATATGGAAAGAAAACGCGCTAAATATATTTTAAGAAACGAATGTAACTTTTGTTTAGAAATGCAGCACAGAGCACAGTTACCACATATCTACATGCAAGAACAGACTATTATAAAGAAAAAAAATCTATCGTCCTAAATTAAATTCTGTTTTGGACAGAATTTTGTATCGATTACTTAGAATGCAAAAATAGACTTAAATTTTCTTTTTAATTTTTCAGTCATACATATTATTACAGAAATCGTACGACTATCTATTTCGTTAATGTCCACCAATCGCCAAGAGGCGTTCTGCTCTCAAATCTGCTAGACGGGAAGTGCCAGGTTTGATACCAGATCGCACTCGTAGATTTAGCTGTTTGGAGTTCTGGGGTATTTTCAAAAACTAGCATGAATACTGGTTAGGGGACTTTAGAAAGACCCCAACGGAGGGCACATCACCTATGCCTAGCTCCTTCATGTAAACAATTAGAATCAACAAACCACAACATCAAGTCATTTCGTCATTAAATAATAATAAATGACTTTATCAGGAATGTTTTAAATTTAAAAGGAAAGTGAGCAATAAATGTAAAATCACCAGATTTAGATAAAAGAGAAAAATAACTTGTGTTGAATAACTCTCACTGGCTCTAAAATAAAATTTGACAAAACCAGATTTATTTCCACTTGAGCTATGATATTTTTTTAATCAGTTTCTGCTATCTAAAATTTCGCATGCTTGAATAAAGCTAGTAGGCCATTACAAAACTTTCTTCTATGTTTTCTTACACAAATCTAACACAGTGCAAATGATTTATTAAAATTATTTTCCATGGCGAGTGCAGGCGATTTTCATCTCAGAGAAGTGTAACACTAAATTTCTAAAGAAAATCAATTTTGTGCTCAACAAACGACATATATATTTAAATTTAAAAAAAAAAAAAAAAAAAAAAAAACTTTTTTTTTTTTTTTTTTTTTTTTTTTTTTAAATAAAATTATGAATAACTTGGTTTTAAATTATCACAGATCTATGGTTAAACCATTCTTTTTAAAGGTATTGACGAGTTCTTTCAAAATACATCCAGATTACAAATGTACCACCCCGCGGGAGAAGTATTTCTCCCCAGGATGGGAGAGGGGCGATGCTCCAACACAAACAATAAGTTTTTCGGGGTTGACTATTACTATTACATTTTTTTTTTGTTTTGTTTTTTAACGTAGTGATTTGTTGAAAATAATTCTCATTGTGTTGTACATATATACGAAACTTTGTCCTGTATTGCCATATTAAAAATTAGGAAAAAACAGATTGACCGTGCCAATTGTTGGGTGATTTGTACCGAAAGTGGATAGACACTAATTTATGTCCAGCTAAAACTATGTATGAAGTTGCATGAAATTCTGTTCAGTAGTTCTTGAATTAGAGCTTCCGCAAAAGTTTTGCCACAGATATTTTTTTTAAATGGCCAAATCCTGTTCTGAAACCTCTTAAAACGTGTAAATTTATCAAAAAACCGGAAGTCGAAAATTTTAACGAATCCAACACTTTCTCCTATCGAATTTAGACGAAATAAAAAAATGTGTATTAAAAATTGAAGTAAATCTTTTTTTACTTATTTATTTCCAAGCAGTGAAAAAAATGATTTGAGAGCAGTCCTAAAATATTTCCTGGGCACATCTGTTTGAGCATGTGGGTTCCACAATTTAATTAATTCCCGTTTTAATTTAAAGTAATAAAAGTCACTTCCCATCTCGCATCGCTGACATATCGCATTTAGATGTCGATCTTTCTCCCTCACAGGCTTTGCGGAAATGGCCCAGAATTTGCCTGTAAATCCGTCTTCCTTGCACGAACACTTCATTTTCCGGGTAAACAACATCACGATGTTAACGAAACACGAAAGATTTGTTACACAATATTGCTAAATTACGATACATGAAAAGCCTTTATGATTATCTGAAAATCACTGATATAAATTCGATGTTGACAAAATCTTAACAAAATATTCTATATTAGTTGTGATAGGAAAATTTAAATACCTTTATATATATTAATCACCATTTAATTTTAGACTTGATTAACCATTGATATCTACTTAAAAAATTACGAAAAAAATTTTTTTGGTATCCAGATTGTGAGAATCTTAAAAATTAAAGCCAGATATTCGCCACTGACTAGTGATTTTTTTTTTTTTTTTAATTCGACGAATGAAATTTGAGACTTTAGAAAAATGCATCAAAAACTTCAATATATAAGTGAAAATATCTGCAATTTATGTGTAAAATTTCACTAGAATTATTGTTATTATTATTATTATTTTCATGTATATATGTTTGATGGTATGCTATATCCAAAATTTGATTTCAGTATTACATTAGAGAAATATTTGATTTTATAATTTTAATATGAGAAATGCATACAATATAAGCTAAGCATTAATATTAAAAAAAAAAAAAAAAAAAAAAAAAAGGAAGAAGAAAGAAAGAAAGAAAAGAAAGAATTAAAAAAAAGGAATTTGCTGCATAGCAGTGAATGCTGCAGTTAAACTTTACAGATTTATATTTAACAGATTATAAAAAAAAAAAAAAAAAAAAAAAAAAGTTATGCTTTTACAAAATGTTATTATTATTATTATTTTATGTCTCTATACTGCTGCAATTGTATTTTCCTTTATAAATCCAAAACTTACGTATTACACGAATTTATTACTCACTACAACTGTAAACATAGTCCAACATTTTTGAGTTGCAGATGAATTTTGATATGGTGTAGAAAATTCTATTGCTGGACACAACTGTACACGTAAATATTGTTCTACTGTTTGTAAGTTTGCAATTTTGTATTTCTGGCTGGTAAGAAAGGGCTACTGGCTGGAGAGATTTTCAGTGTATTTTCCCATGCACTCGTTTTTGGGAAAAACTGACAGAAATTATGTTTTTAAGGAGAGAGTAATTGGCATTAAAATCAATAAGTGCATACCTGAAAGCAATATAGATACAAATAAATATGAATGGAAATTAATACATTTTATTTATTAATTTTAATAATTCATTTTTTGTATTTATTGGCTTATGGTAAGCTTCAAATGCTATAGTTTTATTATTATTATTATTATTATTATTATGGGAAAAATAATTATTTTGCCGTTAAAAAGTAGTTTTAAATAGTTTTTAAGTAGCTTTAAATAGTTTTGAATATAATTTGGCGATTTGTCACTAGGGTCTTATAAGAAATAGCAAAATAAAAGTATAATTCTGGTTAAGTTTAAAAATTAAAAGCCAAAATTAGTATTTCTGCTAGGAAAATTTAATAAAAATTAATAGATTAACAGAGGCTTTTTTTCTAATTAGAAATATTATTACTATGCACATTTTTTTTTCCAATATATGAAAAAATTCTTCGAAAACGAAATTCTGAAAGAAAAAAAAAACTAATATTAATAATTATTCTAAAATTTTAAAGATTCGGGTACTTCGCAAAATAAAAATACTATCTCAGAAAATGAGCCCTTTCACAAAATTCAAGTACATAAAAATTCAAATCCTCTTCTGCAAAATTTCTTTTTATAAAAATGGTTCTTTTATAAGATTTAGGTTTTCACCATTATTTCAAATTATTGCTTAGTTTAATGAAACACTAATTAATTTTATATTAACCCATATTGGACCGCTGTCCTATTTATAGGACAGTTGAATTAAATGTCAATAATGTAAAAGAAACATTTAAAATCTGCAAAATACTTGACATAAATATTTAGAAATAGACTAAATTAATTAAATTACTGTGAAAAATGGAATTTGAAAAAAATATTAATGCTGCAGAATAATAAAGGACTTCTTCTGCTAAATAGTGAGCATGTGCTAGTGAAAACTCCAAATGGTCGTCAAAGACGATGTCAACTGAAATCATGCAATAAAAAACCTGTTACAATTTGCAACATGTGCAATGTTGGATGTAGAGATTGTTTTTTGGACTTCCATTCGTAAAAATCTTTACAATTTGCAAAATGCTCACTTTTGGACTGTGTACAGACTGTTTTTTGGACTAACAAACAAAATAAAAAATTTTGTAAAATTAGTATAATTTTTTAATTTTTTCTTTTTTATATGTGTCAGTATCTTATACTGACCATGTTTTTAAAAAATTACATTTTTCTAATGATTCGTTTAATGAGTGGTCCAATATGGGTTAAACATTATATAAAGAGTGACTGCTAAAATGGAAGGTTTTACACAATACGTTTTGCCCAAAAATAAATAAAAATTCACAAAAATATATTGTTTTTTAATAAAATAGACGGCAATAATTGAAATCTGAATGACCCTTGTTGACAAATTATGTAAATTTTAATCATAAAAATCCTTTGATTTATAAAATGTGTTGTTTGAAAACCGATTTTCTGAATGACCTCCATTCTAAAGCCACCTCCTCAAAAGAACCAGTTTCACTATATTACGTGCGAAACATGTTCTACAATCTGAAATTGTCCAATCGGTATATAATTAACGTATCTGATTAGCACTCTTTCTTTCAAAGAAATGTCTTTTTTTATATTTAAAATGTTTGTTAAACCCCCACGGAAAAAGAGGAGAATTAAAAAGTTTGAAACCTATCTCTATCTGTATCACTGTAGCTCTCAAACAAATAAAAAATACCCTGTTTAGCATTTGTGAATTTTCTGAGTGTGAAACGGAATTTGGTGGAAAAAGAGGTGAGGAAAAAAAAAGGGGGGGGGGAGGAGGGGAAGAGCGTGTATTAACAATACTCCGTTTTAATTTATAAATGTCGGAATACCTACATTTACATTGTTAAAAATTTCAACAGAAAACTCTGTGTGATGTATTATCTTAAGTCTTACGTAAAATTACAGAGAAAGATAAACGGAGATGTTAAAAAACTTATTTATACATTCACTTTAATAACTAATATTAATTTAATTAATTATTGGTGAGAATATATTTCGGACTTAAAATGCTTTTTCTAAAGTAGAAACAGACATTTTTAATTTTAAATATATTAAAAACACTTTAAACACACGTAAATTAAAATTTTTATTTAAAAGATGTTAATTTTTTTTTTTTTTTTTTTTATCCAAAGCTTTTCGCTTTAATAGTAAAGCATCATCAAAAAATCCCTGATGATGCTTTACTATTAAAGCGAAAAGCTTTGGATAAAAAAAATTTTTAACATCTTTTAAATAAAAATTTAAATTTACGTGTGTTTAAAGTGTTTTTAATATATTTAACAAATGACACGTGTTCAATTTAACTCTCCTTTTTTCTTAGAGATTATTTATAATTTTTAATTTTAATTAAAAAATTAAATAATAAAATTAGGTAAAAATACAGAATAAAGATCGAGAATCTCGATTATTCACTTTTAACTAAGAGTTACTGTAAATTTACAGAGACTCTGGATAAATATTTACATTAAATTTACAGAAATTTTTAACAGTGTATACAATCGAAAAATATCTAATTTTTTATTATTTCCACATTTTAAAGCATTTGACATTGACCCTAATTTTATCAAGGTAAATAAGTTATGTTTCAAAACCATAAATAGAATAAAACATGTTTAATTCATTACGTGAAGTCTCGTAAGTTTTTTTATAAAGGATACCCGTTTTGGGGACATTCACCGATAAATTAACGGAATAACAATAAAGTGATCTAATTTAGAATTAGATCATCTCCAAATTAAAATGCGTCATATTTAAACATGCATTTGTAGATGTAGGGAGATAAACTTCTATCATCTTTTCTTCTGAAAATCATCTTGAGAACAAAATGGATAATCTAATGAAAACACCATCGGAATTAAGATTAGAGATCATTTCGCCTGTTTACATTGACAATTACATACTAACTTAGATCCATTTTTTTTTCAAAACGAAAAAACATGTTTTTAAATTTTTATTGCCTTGAGGTCTCTTTGTGAGAAAGGAATAACTGATGAAGCACTCTATCCGCAAGGGCTTACTTGACGAAACAAGAATGTTAATTGTGATTCGGTTGTACCTGATTGCAGCCTCGCGTGTCTTGGCTCGAATAACCTAAAGTTTCATTTTGAAGATTCTGGTTGTGTTCATTTGTTTCTTCCTTTCCTTTCATTCTTTTCCTTTTCTTTCTTTCTTTCTTTTTTTTTTTTTTTTCAATACATATTTTTACTTTTTTAATAAATCCTAGAGTATTGAATTATTTGCTCATTTCCCCCAATATGTCATTTTGCGTGATTTCTAAAAGTACAATGAGTGAATTAGAATACCTGCCAACTTGAGTGCGAATCTGCTTGCTAAAAGAGTATAATATCGTACCAAACAAAGTACTTCATTTTGCTCGTTATATCCGAAGTCTCGTTAAATACGGCCTCGTTGTTATAAGTAGGTTCTACTGAGTGATATAAAATTCCCTGGCATTTATAAGTTGAGGCAAATTTTCAGGTACAATGCCTATGGACAAATGCCCCAAATCCCAAAATGCCTGGGCATTTATGCATTTCTGAGAAATATTGAACTGTCAAACATTAATAATATTTATTGGTAAAATCTGATATGTAATCTTTACAATCCAGTCTGATGGACTAAGTTCTATTACAATATTTATTTCAAACAAAAATTCATTAAATGGTTCTTTTTTTTTTAAATCTGAAACTTCATTATACTAGGTGTACGTATTACTTGACAATTAACACTAATACATTTTAACATACATGCTATTTTTATTTTGGTGTCCCATTAAAAATAACATAGATTAAGCCAGGCCTAAGCTAAACACATACACACAAAAGAAAGAAATTATTATTATTTTTTTTTCTCCACAGCTTTATTATTTTCACTGTTGTCCCCAGAGAAGTAAATTGGCTCAGATTTAGATTCGTGACTCTGATTCATACAACTCTGAGATTTCCTCTTAGAATTTATTGCATACAATAATTGTAATAGTATTTATAAGCTCCTAATACTTATTAAAAATGGTATTAACGTCAATGTAAAAACTAGTTGGCATAGGTGGACTCTGCTCAGTTCCCCATCCTATTTATGTTCTCGTAAATTTCTAGTGCGAGACACATTATAATCATGTTAAGAGAAATGAATTTGACCAAGGCTTGATACAGTGACAGAATGAAATCCCCGCCTAATAGGCTACCCACCGTTCACTTCGATATATTTATCTTATTCTAACCTATTAATTTATTTTATCGGGGTCTATTCCGTTGTTTAGTTTTCATGCTACTATTTCCAATGCAATAATCCTCAAAATTCATATTTATATGAAAAATTTACAATTTCGCTATGTTGATAAAATCGTAAATTAGGAATAATTTACGAAATTTTCCTATTAGAATATTTGTATTCAATCATGTTCAAACCAATATCATAAATGTAATTTTGAAGTTGTCTAATGTATTTAGGATCCTCAAAATTTTATGCTCAATTTTGCCTTATTATGACATGTTAAGTAAATCGTAAATTCCAAATAACTTACGAATTTTTTAAATTGAAAAAAATCATAGTCTATGATATTCATGCCAATATCCTAAATAATATTTCGAAAGTGGGCAAATTCCCGAGCCATTGCCCATTTCATGAATGTCCAGCTCACTGGGCATTTGCCCGATTCACATCCCTAGCCTTACTGTATTCATATTGAAAGAAATGTGCCTATGCTGGCAGTGAAAATCTTCTGGTAAAAGAAGATCTTTCTGGTCATTGTTTTATTGAAATTATACTGACAAGAGATTAAAGAAAAGTGACGGACTAATGATGAATAGGATGTAATGGCGGTGACTTGGGCTCCTTCTGTTGCATTTTTTTTTTTTTTTTTCTGCACATTGATTCGTGCAGCTTCATTAACTTCAGGAACCAGTTTCCGTTTGAAACAATTTAGATACGCTCCGACGCTGTCATGAAAAATTTTTCTTCACGAAACGCGTTTCATAAACGAAAGTGTAATTCAGTGACAGGCGGGGGGAAAAAAAATTAAATTAGAGCAGCCAGATACAATAAAATAAACCGGAAAAAACTGCCATTTTGCATATTTTTATGTACGCACCAGAGTGATTAAGAAGTCTAGGGAGATTTTAACCCTAAAAAAAAAAAAAAAAAAAAAAAAAAAAAAGAAAGAAAGAAAAATTCTGTCATTGACAGAATTTAATTTAGTACGACAGGACTAATTTATATATTGCAATCTTGTAACTATTTAAAAAAAAAAAAAAAAAAAAAGTTATTAGCCACTCTGACAATGAATCCCACAAGCTCAACATAGAGACTGGGTTCGATTCCCCGCTCTGACTGTTTTCACATAGTTGGTACTAAAAAAAAAAAAAAAATCAATCTTATACTCCAAACTACTTAAAACGAATTTTCACCGTTGATGAGTTTATCAATAAAATCTCTAAATAGTTTAAGAAATTAAAGGGTGAAATTGGATATTCAATGGCATCCTGGCATATTGGAAGTGTGACAATGCAAAATCACTGCCTGAAAGAAATAGTCCTGTCGTATAAAAAAAATCGACTAAAAAAAAAAAAAAATTATGTTAAAATCAATGTAACCAGATGTCTTCGACTCCGGAGGACAATTCTGAAAAACTACCTTCGTTTCCGAAAAATTCGAACACAAAGTTAGCAAAATCTGAACTATATTCGTTTAGAGAAAAATAATATTTTTACACTATCGTGTTTAGCTGATTCTACAAAACCTAAAAAAAATTGCCATTATTTAATTCAACACATTTTATTTTATTTCATTTTATTTTTTAATAATTATTATTATATTTTATTGGCTGATTTTAGGTTATTTTAAAGTTCACTGTCTCTTAAATATAAAGCATGGATAGCCGACATTCATTAGAAATATAACCTATATACAGATAGAGGACAAAATAATGTGAACACTTTCACTTCACTTTCGCTTTTTTACGTTTTGTCAATTATCTTGAAAATTTCTTTAGGAATCACCTTGAAACTTTAGTAGCGTAAAGAACATGTTATATCTCACATTTTTCAGTAAAAGGTGTGTCATGAAAAGGAAAAGGGGACCAAGTAAAAAATCAAACAAAAATCAAAATGTTTCGGATCACCCTGTAAAAGATAATGTTTTAAACGCGTTTTGGCTGTAGCATTGATTATGAGGACTTTTCTCCTCATCTGTATAAAATTTTATGTATCTACCACGTATATTCATGGAGATAAATCGGTTTCTTTAAAAAATTGCAAAAACAATTTCCACTTTTTTAATTATAACACGTAGGGTATTAGACCCAGTGCAAAGCCATTTTCAGGCTTACTACATTAGACACAGCATACAGAAATCAGAATGAAAAAAATTTAAATATCTTACGAAATACGAGCACTTTTACTCAATAGTTTTTAACTACGCATGCGCAATCCTTATAAAAATTTCATTAGCCTAATTTAATAGCCAAAGGTATTGAGCAACTTATATGAAAACCCCAAACAAATATCATGTAAGTTCAAAACGTTACGAGAGATAGAATAAACAGAATTTAAGTTCTTCTAAAAAAACGAAAGATGTTAAGGGTTTTTATCGATATTTATTTACAATCAGCAAAAACACTGTAATATCATTGGGCATGCACTGAATAAAAATAAAAATGTGAGTAAAACCCCTTATGGTAGCTTTTCTCTTGAGAGAACTGAAATTCTGTTGATTCTATCTCTCGTAACGTTTTGAATTTACATGATATTTGTTTGGGATTTTTATATAAATTGCTTAATACTTTTGGCTATTAAATTATGCAAATGAAATTTTTATAAAGCTAGCGCATGCGTAGTTAAAAATTATTTAGTAAAAGTGCTCGTATTTCGTAAGATATTGAACCTTTATCATTCTGATTGCTGTACGCTGTGTCTAATGTAGTATGCCTGAAAATGGCTTTGCACTGGATCGAATACCCTACGTGTTATAATTAAAAAAGTGGAAATTGCTTTTGCAATTTTTTAAAGAAACCGTTATACCTCCATGAATATACGTGGTAGCCTCATAAAATTTTATACAGAAAATGAGAAAAGTCCTCATAAACACATGCTACAGCCAAAATGCATTTAAAGCATTACCTTTTACAGGGTGATCCAAAACATTTTGATTTTTGTTTAATTTTTTACTGGTCCCCTTTTCCTTTTCATGAGACAACTTTTACTGAAAAATGTGAGGTATAACATGTTCTTTATACTACCAAAGTTTCAAGGTGATTCCTCAAGAACTTTTCACGATAATTGACAAAACGTAAAAAAGCGAAATTGTTCACATTATTTTGTCCTCCATCTGTAGTTAAATTTGTTTTCAAGTAACATAATCTAAATTCTGAAATTATATTTCAAATTTTAAAATCAAATTTACAAGAAAATGAAGAGCAAACACAATAAATTGTAAAAACATAAAAAATGTTTCGGTTTGAAAATAAGTCAACATGACACTTCATACGAACAAAAATATGTTTAAATGCAGTGTGAAAGCAGGTGAAGAATGGTGCTTAATTATTTAAATCCGAAACCACTGCTGTGTGTTTTTTACAATTCATGGTGTTGGCTTACAAAACATATATTTTTTATCATTCGATATCATTTTTAATGCATTTTTTTTAAGCAGTGCTTTAGTACTTTTACAGCTTTTACCGTAACGTTGCAAACCTATTGTTTTTCCTGAAGGAAATTGAATAAGCATGCTCTAAATTCATTTTACATATCATTAAAGGTGTTTTGAATATAATAAACATAACTGTAGGCGTCACCGACGTAAAACCGAACTTGTCTGTGATTTAGAACATAAAAATTCAGCACCCAAAATGAAAACAATCGAAATAAATTAATTTCACTCTCCGTTGACGAAAAGGTTGAATTATCGGACGAACGTGATTGAAAGAAAAGGCGTATTCCCTTTTCTTTGTTTTATTTTCCTCCAACTCTTTATTTTCCCTCAACGATAAAATGAATGCAAGTCTTGCCTCTCCCACAACCATTCCTCACCTTGAAAAAAAACAATCCTCCACTTACAGCCCCGGGCTGTAATTTCATCTGACGACCTCTGTATATAGATTTCCCTTTCTTTAACCTTTTCATTACGCCAGCCCACGGATTAATAGAAGAGGATGCGAAAGAGGCTTCCAAATCTGGCTTTTTTTTATCTTACCACAACAGATGGCGCCACAGTCGAGGACCTCCCTTTCCAAAACCTCCCGTAATGATTTTCAATGGCAAAAAACGGCATTTAATTTAATTTTTTTATGGAAAGTTTTAACTTTAACAAAATAAAGTAAACAGAAATAATGCTATATAAGGTCTTCCTAATAACATATATTTTTTTTATAACGGTGGGACTTTTCATTACTTTGTAAGAGGTTATACAAAATACGAGATCGTATTGATTAAAATCAGAATAAAAGACATTTAAAATTTTTCAGTACTGTACAAATAATCTGTGATACAAAGTAAAAAATGTCATTAATAAGTAATATTAAAAATTAAAGAAAGATATTAAAAATTAAAGAAAGAAAGAAAGAATAAATAAATAGACGAAAATTATTAATAAAGAAAGAAAGAAAAGAAAATTATTTATAAATAATTAAATAAAATCTGTTGTACTTTATCCATTTATTTTTCAAACTTTTAAATTTAATAAGAATTATTTTGATTTATTTATAATACAGAAAATTAACGAACTTATTAATTTTTTTAAGGTAATATAATATATATGTATTTAAATGAAAAATAATAATAAAAAAAAAAAAATATGATAGTTTCTGTGACTTGAGGTATTTTAGAAATTGTATGGAGATATATTTGTATAAGAATTTGTATAAGAGAATATAGAAGAAAGTCATGTGGTGGCCAAACCAGACTAGTTTTTTTAAACGTAAATATAAGTAAAAATTTTATGATAATTTCTGTTATTTGAGGAATTTTAGAAATTGTGTGGAGATATATTTAAATTTATTTTCATTTCAACAAATTACAGGGAAATTCATCCTCACCTCTTTTTACTATATAGAATAATATGATTTTTTTAAACTATGTATTATTTTTATTTTAAAACTCATTCATCTTTAACGAATGTGCTATATATAAATATCTGACTGAATTATCAATAGTTCTTTAATGTTAAAAATTTTTTAAACTATTTTAATTTACATATGTCTCGGTAAGTTAGTTATCTTTATTAAACACGTTAATTATCTTTATTAAAAACCCCGTCATCGGCCGAGAGGTTCTCATTAAAATCTGGTAGACGGGAAGTGCTGGGTTCGTTGCCAGGTCGCGCTCGGTGACCTATAGTCGTTTAGAGTTTTCGGTGTTTTATTTTTTTCCCCAAAACTCGAGTAAATATGGGTTTTGACTCCTAAGAATGACCAAAACGGCGGGCAGACTACCCAGCCCTAGGATCCTCGGGTAGTCAATCAGCCTTAACTTTTACATCACCACCCCCCACCACCACCTTATTAAACAGTGGGCGAACAGTTTGGCGTTCAAAGCTGATAGACGGGAAGTGCCTGGTTCGATACCAGGTCGCGCTCGTCAACCTAGCTGCTCAGAGTTTTCCGTGATTTTCGCCGAAACACACATAAATACAGACTGACACCACCTTAGAAATACCACCACAGAGGGCACACCACCAAGACCCAGGACCCTCGTGTAGTCAATTGGCCTTAACCTTCACACAGTAACACCACCATCTTATTAAGCAGTGGCCGAATGTTTCTGCGTCCAAAACTGGTAGATGTGAAGCGCCGAGCTTGATACCATGGTCGCGCTCGTCAATTTAGCTGCTCGGAGTTTTCCATGGTTTTTGCCCAAACTTGAATAAATACGGGCTAGTACCCTCAAAAAGACACCCCTCATAGGGCACACCACCCAGGCCTAAGAACCTCGTCCAGTCTATTGGCCTTAACCTTCACACCACCACCACCACCTTATTAACAGTGGCCGAACGGTTCTGCGCTCAGAGCTGGTAGACAGGGAAGTGCCGGGTTTGAATACAGGTTACGTTAGTCGACGAAACCATTCGTATTTTTCTATAGTTACTAGGGAAGACTTCTGTGGGGATCTTTTTAAGGTGTACTAATGCGTATTTACGCTACTTTCGGGGAAAACCATAGAAAACTTTGAACGGCTTGGCTAATGAGCGCAACCTGCGATGAACGCGGCACTTCCTGTTTTCCAGCTTTGAGAGCTGAACCTCTCAACCACATAATCGATTAAGGAAATTCATACTTATGAAAGTTGGGAAGAGGGGAATGGCGATTTTATCAATTTTTATGTCGCCATGTGGCGAGTGTTGAAAGTGGATATATTCAGGTCTAATTCAATCTACGTGATTTAATTGATTTAATTATCGTTTCAAATAATAAATATTTTGATTTATATTATAACTTTGTATCTGTGTATTAATTCTATTAAGATTTTTAAAATATATAGAGGAGTGGTGTGCTGGTTAAGCTAGATTGCCTACACGAAGGAGCTAGGCGTGGGGAGAATATCCTCTGTCGAGATCTTTCTAAGAAACCAAGAACGCCTAGCCTATATCCATGTAAGATTTGGTGAAAACAATTAAAAATTCCAAACGATTGAAATGACTAATGCGACTTGGGTTCGAACCCGGCATTTCTCGTGTTCCAAAAGGTATGTATAATACCATTTTTTTTAATTGCGATTATAGTAACGAAAAAATCCTGATAATGTACGTTACTGAACGAAATTTTTTAAAATTATATATAATTAAATTTATTTTTGTTTAATAAATTACAGGAAAATGCTTTTTCGTACGGCAGGACTATTTCTTTAAATCTGCGATTTTGCATTATCGCCGATTTTGTGTTCCACCACATATATATGCCAGGATATCTGCCAATATCCAATTTTACCGCTTAATTTTCTGAACTATCTTAAAACTAGTATGTTGTGGCCACCACATGACTTTATTCTATATTTTCCTATACAAATTCACTCAGTAAAAATAATTTATTAAAATTATTATTTAAAAAAAAAATTATCTTCCATGATAATGCAGACGATTTCCATACTATAGAAGTAGTGTAACACTAAATATCCAAAAAAAAAAAAGTCAATTTTATTGTCAATATTACAATTAAAAAAAATTTTTTTTTTTTTTTGGTAAAAATGAAAAAAATCGATAACTTTATTTTAAATTATAGCAGATCGATGGTTCAACCATTCGTTTTGCAGGTATTGACGAGCTCTTTTGAAAGATACCCATCATGAAAATTTACTCCCCTCGAGGGGGGGGGGGGCTCCTACACATACAAAAATTTTTTCCCAGTTGACTATCTCGATTATAAATAATTCTTCAAATAATGATTAATAAATAAAATTGTGTAATAAATTTGATCATGATTACTAAAAAATAATTCTCTTTATGCACATTTATACAAAATTTTGTCCTATATCACCATGCTAAAAATTTAGAAAAATCGGGATAGCAACGCAACCTGTAAGACAATTTTTACCAAAAGTTGATAGGCACTAATTTATGTCAATGTGCAACTACATACCAATTTGTATGAAATTCTGTGCAGTATTTTCTGAGAAACAGTTACCACAAAATTTTGTCACACACACACAGACAGACAGACAGACAGACATTTTCTAAAAATGGTCAAGTCGTGCTCTACAGCTCTCAAAACGTGTAATTCCATCAAAAACCCGAGTTCTAAAATTTTTACGAATCCAATACTGTCTTCGATTGAATATAGAAGGATGTATTTTCCTATACAAATTCACTCAGTAAAAATAATTTATTAAAATCATTATTTAAAAAAATTATCTTCTATGATAATGCAGACGATTCCCATACTAGAGAAGTAGTATAACACTAAATATCCATAAAAAGTCAATTTTACTGTCACTATTACAATTAAAAAAAAAAAAAAAAAAAAACTATAACTTTATTTTAAATTGTCGCAGATCGATGGTTCAACCATTCGTTTTAAAGGTATCGGCGAGCTCTTAATTTACTCCCCTCGAGGGGGGGACTTCCTGCCCAGGGGGGGGGGGCGGGTGGCGAGGCTCCTACACATACAACATTTTTTTCCCAGTTGACTATTATAATTAATTCTTGTAAATTTCATAATTACTAAAAAATAATTCTCTTTATGCACATTTATACAAAATTTTGTCCTTTATCATCATGCTAAAAATTTAGAAAAAGCTGGATGGCAACGCAACCTGTAAGACAATTTTTACCCAAAGTTGAAAAGCACTAATTTATGTCAAGGTGCAACTACATACCAATTTGTATGAAATTCTGTGCAGTAGTTCCTGAGATACAGTTGCCACAAAATTTTGTCACACACACACACACGCACAGACAGACATTTTCTAAAAATGGTCAAATGGTGTTCCACAGCCCTCAAAACGTGTAAATCCATCAAAGACCCGAGGTCGGAAATTTTTACGAATCCAATACTTTCTTCTATTAAATATAGAAGAAAGTAATATTATGTCAAATCGGTAAAAATTTTGACATTTTATAAATAAATGTAATTATCAATAACATTATTTAAATATATTACATTATACAGTATATTACCATTATATAATATATTATTTTATATAAATAAGTACTTAATACATTTTTTATCTAAAAAAGAAAAGAAAAAAAGAAAGAAAAATAATTTAAACGTACAAACATTTTTTTTTTCTCTAGTACTTCGTGGTACTCTAGTACTTTTTTTTTTTTTATCTGTCAACTGTTTAATCATCACCCGTTATATGCTGAAAGAAAGTTATTAATTTTTTTTTCTTTTTTTTTTTTGGTGTGTGTGTGTGTGGAGGGGGGGGGCTTAGAAGTTAATTGATTACACGAGGATTCTAGGCCTGAATAATGTGCCCTCCGTGAAAGTCTTTTTGACCCTGCGTCAGGCGCATCCTTAGGACGAACAAAATCGGGCGCGCCCAGCCTGAGAGGCCAGGTAAATACTTTATATTGTTAAAATACTTGTACTACAATCAATAAATTCGTACTTATGCATCAAATTTTCGTTTATTACTTTCTATTCACTCCTAATAAGGTCACCGTATGGGTGTTTTTGAATTAAAAATCATGTGTAGGATATTTAGAGAAGAAAAACCAGAACGGGCCTCTCAGGCAGGGTGCGCCCGACGGAGGGTTAAGGTCTCCAAGCCTGTGTATTTGTGCGAGTTTCAGAGAAAACCACGGAAAACTCCGATCGGCCAAATTGACGAGCGCGACCTTGACGAACGCACTTTCGGTCCACTAGCTTCGAGATAGCAGAATCTCTCCACCACAGGTATGGCAAGAATTTAAAAGTAAAGGGGAAACGACGTAAAAAATTTTCTTTTGCAATTTTTAAAATGTAATCTCTGAAAATTTTATTTGATTAAAATCAAATTTAATTCACGATTTTTTTTCCCATTTTTTTTTCTTTCTTTCTTTTTCTTTTCCTTTTCTTTCTTTCTTTTTTTAAATGCATTACCAAGTGATCTGCATTTTTGAATAATAATAACTTATCATTGAGCTTAAAATCATTAGCAAATTCTATGAAGAAAATAAGTGAGACAAAAATATATAAATGATCTTAAAATAAATGTCGCAAGTTTTATTATTATTATTTCTTTCATTGTCATGGCTTTCAATGTTACAAGAAAAGACATAAATTAAAAAATCTTTTTAATCTATTTTAAGATAACATATTTTTGATGAAAGAAAGAAAATCTAAACAATTTTGAAAAATATTTATTGATTTATTATCCAGTTTCACACATTACGAAAAATTCCGATACTGTATGAGCATTTATTAATATAATATATATATAAGAGTTTGAAAAAAAATCCTTAAGTAAAATACAGCAAGAATTAAAATAATAATAATCTAAATACAGGAAGAATTAAGATGAAAGAAAGTTGCAGATGCTTAAAACCAACACAACAAGGGAAAAAAAAAAAAAAAAAAAACTTTATTTTGAATTTTTATGGAAAAAGTATACACTATTTGGCAAAATATTAAAAAAGGGACTTGGAGTTTGATAAATAAACGAAAAGAAAAGATCGTAACATATAAGCAAGAAAGAAAAAAAGTTGAAAGAGAAAACAATAAAATTGTGTCGATTAAAATATCTTTTAGTAATAATAATAGTTTATTTTGCAGCAAAAGCAGTCTGAAACCGAAAATTCCTGTCAAGGAAAACCGGGAGAAAGTAGACTACAGCGCCCTCAATATTTACAAAAATATCGTCTTCCACTTTCAAAGGCTGGGCACCGTTGGACTTTCCCCTCCTATTCTTTCTACTCCGTGCGCCAGCCGTAATACAAAAGAAAAAGAGACAGCAAGAAGACACTTCGCACCCATGGAGGTTAGGATAACCGTCAGTGAACCTGTGCCACTGGCGACGACAACAAACATTGCGACATGCCCAGAATTATTAAACAGAGACGTGTTCCACGCAATTGTGGTACACTATAATCTCGAAACCAGCCAGTGATCTGAGTTAAGGTTCATTGTCCCGGCTTCATCTCATCCTATATAGATTCTATTTCTCAAGAGGGGAATGATATCTATAAATAAATAGGATACTAAAGAAGAAAAAGAAAAAAGTGAATCGCGTATGGGCCCCCTATAAATAAAACACGTGTTTCGGGTCTTTTAGAGCGGTGATTGTATGTGCGGATTACGCAAGTCGAAATCACTTGAAGCTTCAAAATAAAAATGAGGTCACGAATGCACTTTGTAGAATTTAGTTGTTTAAGTACGTGCTAAAAATCGTGGGCAAGATTATCTGGTGAATTTTTTCTAGTATTTCAATTTCGTTATCAGTCAGTGTGTAGGGATAGATCGATGATCTTCTACCTACGACTTTGCTATCAGAATTTGCAGTCGTTTATATGCGGCCTACAACATACCTTCGTTTTTTTTTTTTTTTTCTTTTTCAAAATTGCAAATACTGCTTCAAAACAATATTTTGTCCTTTATAGGTAGCTCCAGATTCAGATAATTAAAAAAAAAAAATAATAAATAAATCTAGTGTATCAAACTGAAATACATTGGCGGAAAGAAAATACCAACACCAAGAAGAAATTAGTTACTGGAATAAAATTTGGGCAAAACGATTGTCTAGGTAATACGTTTAATTAATTCAAATTTTAAGGTCACGGGTTGAATCTTCTTCTTACAAACATACGTTCATCACTAAAACTCCTTACATTGGAGAAGGATTTGAGAACTGTTGTGTTTTCAGATGTGAACCGTTTCTATCTTGGTGCCAATGATAGCCGTATATATAATTCATTATTAGTATAATTTTATATTTTATAGGTAAGGAGACGGTCAGGTGACCACTTGGAAACAGACTGTCTGCGGCATAAGCATACTGGAATTACACCAGAAGTTTTGGTTTGGAGGCTCGCTATTCTATCAGTGCAAGGATCCTCTCATTATTATCACAAGCATTTTAAAACAAATTTGTACGTCAGAATAATGAGTAAAGTGATTGTGTTATCATTCATGGAGCGGTATTCAATGGTGTATTTTCAACAAGATTACGTTCGCCCTCATATCACTGCTGTCATCCATAACTGCTTGACTCAGAGCGCCAGTATGTTATTTTGGCCTACCAGTTTACCAGATTTTTCTCCCATCGAATACATGTGGAGTTTTATCGAATATATCGAATAACAAATACATCGAAAACAAATATGTCGATAAATGTATCGAATATAACGGTTGCTTAAAACTGGACGATAAATCCAGTGTTATTCACAACCAGCATTAGCCGTTGCAAAATTGACTGACCAAGAGCAAAAGGTAACTAACTCTATCCCATAAAATGACATATGGCACATGTACGAAAGAATGCATGTACACGTACATTAAAAATCGTGACGATTATAGCATTATTAATATACTATCTTTAAAACTTTAATTAATTAAATATGTTGCTTAGATAATTGATTTCCTTACACTTTTAATTCTTCTAAACATGTTTTTCTTATTATTTGGATTTTTTTTCTCTGGCCAGTGTACATTTTTTTCCCGGTTACGCATAGTTTTTACAAAATGATTATTACCATTACCTACAATGTGATGATTCAGTCGTTACGTCAGTCGTGGCCTTTTGATTGCTAAGGAAAAGGAATGATTTTAAACAAACGGTTGCTTAAAATTACTTCTAAAACAATTGTTTCGCGTCAGTTACTGTAGAATAACTTCACGCTAAAAAGATTCTACACCATTATTTACTTATTTAATTTGAAGGTGAATTAACTATTATTTACTGTAACAATGCTTGAAAAAATATTTTTTCAAGACAAAGTTAGTTTAGATATGGAATATAAATATTATCTTCCTTTGCAGTGACCACTCAGAAGAAATAATTTATTCGTTTGAATTAATCAAGAGTATTTTATATTTAACAATGGAAAGGCATAAAAGTAAAATCCTGTTTTAAATGAATGGAAGAGAGAAAGAAAATAAATATGCTCTACTTCTATAAATAACTTGGCAAAAGGTCATTAAATATAGAGATTTCTTATTAAACATCTGCTTGTGATCGCATTGGATTTATAAGGAATATTTTATATTTAACACGTTCACGCCGGCACATTCTTCTCAAAAGTATCTGAGCACTAGCCAATAATTCCGATATCAAAAAAGTATACTTAAAACTGTTTTGTTCAATAAATCCTTGTCGAATCCTGTTCTTAGATTGACTAAGATCATGATTCGACAAGGATTTATTTAACAAAGCACTATTAAGGGCCCTCTTCACTCACCGCCGCCGGAAGCCGAAACTAATGCTATTCTATCGGAAATTTTTCGTTACAAATAACTTATTAACTAATACATATTTTTAAATTCTGTTTTCACATTCAGAAAATTCCCAGCTGTTAAATTGACGGACCTTTTTTAAAAATGTATTTTTTTAATTTTTTATATTTTATTTCGAAATTGCAAAATGAAAAAATTTCACATATTGAAAATTCGTATTTTGCAGCTTCAAAATAAAATATAAAAAAATTAAAAAATAATTTTTTAGAAAAGGGGCGTCAATTTTACAGCCGGGAACTTTCAGAATGTGAAAACAGAATTTAAAAATATGTATTAGTTAATAAGTTATTTGTAAAGAAAAATTTCCCATAGAATAGCATTAGTTTCGGCTTCCGGCGGCGGTGAGTGAAGAGGGCCCTTAAGTGTACTTTTTTTGGACAATTATTATTGCTAGTGCTCGAATAGTTTTGCTGTGTACCACCGGTGTACCACGCCAGCGTGAACGTGTTAATATGAAAATGAGAATTAAAAGTAAAAATTTTCTGCTTTGGAAAGAAAAAAAAAAATTAAGTAAAATAGGAATCTAACAATCTATTCAATTCTACCAAAGGTACATTTTAAAATATTCTTAAACTGAATAATTAAAGCAATTTAGGGCAATTTCTTAATTATTTATTTTTTTAATAATCATTATTATTACTTTTTCTGTCATTTACTGCATTTCTCGATAATGTGTTGGGGGGGGGGGGAAGAGAGAGAGAGAGAGAATAGAAGAATTTTGCTATTTAAAGTTTTCTAAGCTCTATTATGTTCTTCAATCCAGATTCCACATTCGTGATTCAACTGCATGCCAGACAACATTCTTTTTTTAATCAAATTACACTAGCGTGCAGACCTTTATTAGGTCAAAATCAATAAACATGCGATTCGGCGTCTGATAATATGTTTTCTTTCAATCCATAACCATAACCATACGTAGAAAATCTGTAATTTTGTTCTTAAATTATGCGCTACCTACGACAGATTAACGTTCTTCAAGTGTGCAGCGCATTTTCAAAGAGAACAAAAAATATGTTCGTAATCGGATTTCAGACTATCTTTTGTTAGTCTTGGGTGAAAACAATTGTAAAGCTGGGTAAATCTCTTGTTCTTTCTCTCTTAACTATACAAAAAAAACTGATTGCAGCACTAAAGAGTTCAAAAGTTAATTGTCTGAATCAAAGCCTCCTCCAACTCGTTCGTAAGTGTCTATTCTATTTTTAACTCAATGGTTTCGTCAAGCGTGGTAAAATACGCATTTTAGTGGTAGCCTAAAAAGGAAATGTTTATTAATTACATCAACGTAGATTCGCTGAATAATTCTAAAAATATCTAATTGAAAAATAAGGGAAATTGCACTTGTATTTATTATGTAACACAACACAACACAATGGTCGATGTTATTAAAAATTCTGTAATCGAATCTTATTTTGAGGCTTGGAATAACATCTAGAATAGTGTTTATTGTTAAACATTTGATTTTTTAACCTTTTCAGGGGCGGTGGTATATATTTTATACCACCTACCGGCTGCAAAAAATCATTTCGGAAATTTTTTAGCAAAAACTCACGTTTATAACATAGCAGAAAAGGCTGGGTTTTTTAACCTTAAAATTTAAAATTTCTTTTAGTTTAATTTTGTTCATGAATTCCGGTGGCAGTATAATTTAAATGATCAGAATTGTCTTGCGCCGCAAAGGGTTAAGCTATTTTATTGAAATATCTTTAACAGATTTTAGACCTGCTAACTATGGTAGTTTATCCGTAATGGTATTAAGCCCCGCCTTTTTTTCACACCAGAATAGTTGTAGAGCAATTGTCTTCTTACTGAATCGTGAGAACATATTACTGAATATTACTCTGCTACTATTCTGGTGTGAAAAAATAGCGGGGCCTAATACCATTACGGATAAACTAGCATAGTTAGCAGGTCTAATAGATTTTAATTGCGAGAGGTCTACTGTTTCTTACATTACAATAAACGTTTTTGTCCAATTTTTAAAGGAGAGTACGTACAAATGTTATTAAAATGAAATGATCAATGTTGTCTGCTTGTTTTATACTTTTTTCTCTGTTAGAAGAACAGGATATCAGTAAAATCTAATTTTGCCGGCGATAATAACCTGTTTTATTTGTTGCTATAAAGAAAATCTTTAATCCTTTATTTATCGACAAACCTTTTTTATTTAAACTTGAACACTTCTTTACACATCATAAAATTAAAGAAAGCACTACCGGTTGTGAAAGGACGTGGCCTTTCTTCTTCAGGTGAAAAATACGTGCTACTGTCTCGGAAGCAAAAGCAAGACTGGAAGCAAGCCAAAACCCAAAGGGGGAGGAGCAACAGAAACAACCAATAGGAAGCAGCCTGCAAAACCAATCAGAGAAGACATATTTTTACCAATAAAACAGGAAATAAGAGAAACAAACACAGAAAATGGAGGAAAGGGATTTTTAAATAATTTATTTGTAAATTTTTATTTTATTTTAATTTAAACACCTTATAGTTAATTGTATTGTTTTTTTTTATTGCTTTATTCAATTTTTAATTTTATTTATTTATTTATTTATTTTTTTACAAAATGAAGGAAATTATTTAATCGAATTATGCAAATTTTTTCAAGTTGTAGCCAGCAAAGTGGAATCAGATTTTTCCTGAAAAATTTTACCGCGATTAAGGTAGATAGCTAAACTTTCCAAAAGATCCAACTCGGAAATGTGTTTGGCCTAAAAGATAATTTTGGCTTGCTGAAACTTAAAACAGGGTTCCCACTCTTAAAAGAGAAAAAAATTCAAGGACTTTTCAAGGCCTATTTGAAATTTTTCAAGGACTAGGGAAAAATCACAGAACGTTAGGCATATACACAAAACTTTAGTAACTACTTTCATTAGTAATATTTTTTTAATAATTAAAATAACTTTGCCTGTTTTCACAATACACTTTTGATGGATTGACCAAATTAACTTTTACAAGAGTCAAAAAACGATTAGTTTAAGATTTGAATCATTAAGATTATTCCAAAGTTTTTAGGTTTGAGTCCTGGTCTGATCACTTTCTGCTCAAAATTAATGACCAGTCCATCAAACAGGTATGAGACTGGCAAAAAAAAAAACAAATAAGTTGAAACTATATGCAAAAGCAAGACAATGAAATAAGATTTTTATGACAAAATCATTATATTAGACAATGGCGTGCGCATGTGGAGATGGAGATAGTTTAGCCTTGACAGAGTTCACGCTAAGCTCGTCTATTGGAGTGGAAAATTCAAGGATTTTCAAGGACTTTGCACAAAATTCAAGTACTTTCAAGGGCCCTTGAAAAAGAAAATGAAATTCAAGTACTTCTTAAGGACTTTCAAGGACAGTGGGAACCCTGTAAAATTATGGTCAGATTCCCAACTCTGCTTCGCTATGGAAGATTTAGATATTTCTTGTAAACTTGTTTTTACTCTCTATAATTTTCCCCACGGCCAAACAACAGGTTACCAGTGAAAATTAATTCTCTCTGCGATGACACCCTGCCAGATCGATTGCTGTTCACAATCCTACTCCCTACCCTTTTGGCCGGTTTAGCCTTGAAAGCCAAACAGGCCTGTGAATTTTTTTTCGAAATGAAGAAGGATTATCGCGAGTTACCAGTGAAAATTAGTTTTCTCGGAAATGACGATATTTCCAATCCTTCAAAACCTTTCTACCTGCTTCAGTTAAAACAATTGACTTTCTGCACCGTCTTCACCCAAATGGGTGAATCGCTCTTCTCCGACGAAAAGAAACTGTGAAAACTAATTTCGCCTTCAATGCCAATTGGCCAGATCGATTTCTACGCACAAAAATCTCTGTTTTCGATGTTCACTGAAATGGTCCTATTTTTACCTTTCTGTAATTTTTTTCTCCCAGAGAAGTGCAAATAAGTATCTAGGGGATTTTATTTGCATAATACACCGAATGGAATAATCTTCTCGCACTAAAAAAAAAAAAAAAAAAAAAAAAAAGAGGAAAGTGCACAGAACATGTGTCATTTGTAAGTCGGTATAAATGCAAAACGGCTGTCACGTATCCATCACCATTCATACATCAGAAGTTTTCCCAGATAATATCATCCTTTATGGAATAAAACACGTGAAAATTCAGCGTCTTCAAATCATTCTTACCGACAGTATTGTGAAATGAAAAGCTTTATATTTATTTTTCTTTTCTTTCACTACTGCAGATGTTTCAAAGGTATTTTCTTTTTCTTTTTTTGTATCGTTCGTTCAAATTGTTTGCAGCCAAACTCAGGTTGGAATAGAAAAATAAGCAGAAATTCTTTCTTATCAAGCCTAATATACAGTGACATTTCAATAGAAACAATTTTTTTCTCTCCGAATCAACCGAACTGTGCAAGACAACAATAAAATAGGCAATAGAAAATCTAAGAAAATAGAAATTTTTTTTTCTGTTCACTTTAGTATGCAGTGGCCATCACAAGACTTTCTTCTGTTTTATATCATAACAGCACCACCTTCCGGTTAACAAAAATTTGATCAACACGAAATGCACGAAAATTTGATCAACATAGCTTCTCACAATAAAGGTTATGAAGTTTGGTGCAATTGTAACTAATAAATGTTAAGCCATAGCCATCAAATAATCGCAGAAAGTAATAGTAGTAGCTTTATTACTTACAGACTTTGAATAAACACCATAAAATGCAATAAACTCGCAACAATTGTTTCGGGTCGAAAAAACACACGACCCTTCATCAGGCGAATAAAGTAAGCACGAGTGCTGCAGTCAGAGCGGCAACGCGCTATCCTTTCAACCAACATACACATAAGTTGAATCAGCATTGTTTTTCATAATATAAATCTTATACATCACGATTCATGCATTTATGTATCGTAGAAACTGAGATATAGTCTTTTCATGAATTCGAGTCATAACAGTCGGTCAGTATGCAATAAAATTGAATCAGGATAGTTTCATATAATGATTTTCTTACGTATCAAATTCTGTGCACTTATACATTATAGAAGCTGAGATATTGCTTTACCGCAAGTGAAAAGAGGAAGTGATGCATATCAGTGCCACCTACTGAGCGATATAGGCCGCAATACATTTGTTTTATGTTAAGGCCTAATCAAATATAAAGTTTTTTTTTTTTTTTTTTTTTTTTTTTTTTTAAGAAATCCGTCTTTTGTCTCATAAGGTACAGTGCCCACAAAAGTTCGGTGGTACAGTCACAGCGAGAGAAAAAAACAGAAGTTTTCTGCAAACGTTTAGGATATCTCAAAACGTGTAATTCCACCGAAAATCAGAAGTCGAAAATTTTCAATACTTTCTTCTTACGTATATAAAAGAAAGTAATAATACTGCATTTTTTCATAATACTGCATTTTTGTTTTCCGAAATTTTAGTGTCATAAGCATATTTAGTTCAATCTGTGGTTTTACATCTTTTCCAAATTTTAAGAGCACTTAACTTTAGATGAATAGATCTGTACTGATAAGTATAAAGGATATAAGTCCAAAGATGTCAATTTTGAGTTAAGTACATAGTCAAACTCAGAAAAAAATTATTTATCGATTGGTATAAAGGATTTAAGTCTATGTCATTTAGTCTTTGAGAAAATCCATTGGTAAAAAAGATTCAAGTCAGAAATTCAGCATTCCTGTTTTGTATAAAACAAACTATATAAATCAAAACTATATAAATCTGTTAAAAATAAACAAACTTCAAAATTAAATGTATGTAGTTTATTCGCAAAATTGTATATTATGATAATATCCTGGTTAAAACTGTATTGAACGGATAAGTTTTTATATAGTATTTTTTGAACTTTATTTTTCGTCTCTTGAAAAATCAAGAATATGGACTTAAATCTTTTATACTTATCAGTACAGCTTCATCCCATACAGCCCAGAATGTTTCAGTTATGTTTCAAAATGCTGACAAACTTTCAAAAACGTAACACATTTTAATATGCTCTCTGATACCTTTCTGAAATTCACCCTTTTCTATGTTCTCTTTGTTAAGTGATTGAAACGTTTCTGATACGTATCCGATTTTTTTTTTTTTTTTTTTTTTTTTTTTTTGTTACGATCGCGGACATTTTTACGTTTATGAAAGTAATCGGACAGCAAACTGAACGTTTATGTAATATTTACAATGTTTCCATGTTATATGACTGTTACGTTTCTGAAACATTTTGTGCTGTTAGGGATATATGCAAACTTGACTTTTGGAAACATTCTGTAGAATTCCTCCGAGTTATAACTCCATCATTTTAGTTCCCCATCATTCTATAGTTACGGAGTATTTGTAAAAATTTTCGAACCTCGTTTCTTTTTTCTTTCTTCTTTCTTTCGTTTTTACGCGTTTTGAGATGTGAGGAATCCTAATGTTCCAAAACTGATGTAATGTCCGTCTGTAAGTTACTCAGTTTGTTAGTTAGTCAGTCTATCTAAGACAATATCTCAAGCAAAAATTATCGTAAAGAGATCGGACCAGTTTAAAAATATCATTAATGATACAAGCAAGAACTTCATTTATTTTCAACGTTATAATTTGAAAAGTTATTCGAAATTTACAATTTCTTTAACCAGAGAGAATCGGACAAAATTTGGCAAAAACATGCATTATGATGAAGATTTTAATTTTAAACATGTTGGACCCATTTTAAAGTATCATTTATAATACTTGCATGATATCATTGCCTATGAACATTCTAACCTAAAAACTCTGTAAGTTATTCGAAATTTAAGATTTTCTCAACAGGGGAGAATAGTTATATATAAGTAAAAATCGGCTGCGTTAGATAAATAAAAGAGAGAGAGAAGTATCTACTGTCCAAATTGGAAAAATAAAATAAAAAATGTATTTTATTATAATAATTATTATTATTATTCTGCTGCTGAGGCTGATGATGATGATGATGGTAGTAATAATAAGCTTTTGCAGGGTTCATACTAAAATATGGGGAAAAAAATCCCTGAGATTTCCTTGAGTTTCCATACAATTTTCAAGAAAATATTAGCGACATATTACTGGAAATGCTCCTCTAGACAGGACAAATGCAGCTACTTCCACTGTATGATGTCATATTACTGCCGATCATGATAGAAATTCAAGTAGAAATCATTATTCACACGCGTATTTTCACAATACTTAATCATTTAAATTTTGATACGAAGCTAAACAAGAAAAACATAACTTGAGAGGAAAAAAAAAAACATTTGTTTTTCCAGGTTTTATAACTGATTTTCCCAGAGTTTTAATGAAAATTTTTATTTTCCCTGACTTTTTTTAACAAATTCCAAATTCCCTGAGTATTCCCTGTTTTCCAGGTTTTCCCTGAGGAGTATGAACCCTGCTTCATGTTTGTTAAAAAGTAGGGTAATTTCTGGTACTAAATAAAAATGTCAAGAATTTACACTTCAAGCGATAACGATCCCAAGTTACTTCTACGTCAGGTAAAATATTTTTTTGTTCGTTTTTAAAGTATGTTGGAAATGTTACACACAGAAGTTATAAAATGTCTCGGAAAATTTTACGAATAAAATATAAACCAGCAAAAACAAAACAAAATAATTGTTGTGCATCATCCTAGAAAACTCGAACGCTTCTGAAATATTAATAAGCCTCTCCATAAAGTCAATGTCTCACTCAAACAATACTGGCAAGGCACAAACAATGACGGAAACGATAAAATAGTGATAGTCAATCGAAAAGAATCGATAGATGATTTGGCAGATACTACAGATTGACACGGATGCAATCAACAAACATGGCCGCGCTATTTTTGAAGATACTTTAATGGGAAGTGTCAAAAATGAAAAATGGCTACTTGAAACATTGTGTGTTTTGTCAGTAACTTAATTATACAATAACTTTCGCCACTTGAAGCAACGGTGACATTGTTTGTACTGAGATGACGTCTTTAACATTCTGTTGACATGAAAGTGGTGACACAGGCTTTAATGGATGATCTAAACATTTAAAAAATTTTCAATTGTTTAATTATTAGAAATAAGTTGTGAATTAGCTATAGAAATAGCTGTGAATCAATTCATTAGCTAATTTCATCAGTAGCAGAAACAGTGCAGCACATCATAGAGTATTGCAGATTGTTTTAAGTTCTGCAGGTATCTCAAAAAGTGATGCCAGGCCTAAAAATACAAATGCAATTTACATTGTGTTTATGATTACGGTACTTGTTGAATCTTCTTAATTTATTTTCTTTATAAATGCAAACGTTACATATTTTATGAATTGCTAATATTTCTTGTGATACCACATTTTGTCCGGCATTCCTGGATCGCACAAAAATTTGTTTCGATGCATAGGATACAGAAAATTCTGGCATTGGAACTAATTCTTTTATGATAAATGCAGATATAGATAAGAAATCTAAATAATGATAAAAAGCCTACATTCAAGTTTTATCTATTTATTTTAATACATCTCATTCATTATGCTTTTATATATGGAGCGGGGTTGGTATTAGTGTAGGACTTAAGGCTAATTAACTTCATGAAGGTCCTACGCATAGGTGGCATGCCCTACGTGGATGTGTTTAAAGAGGTGCTAACCCGTATTCACGGGTTCACAATTTCGGAGAAAAACACAGAAAATTCCAAGCGGCTAGATCGGGGAGCGTGTAACCTCAATACGAAATCGGCTCCTTGTTTACCAGCTTCGAGAGCAGAACCTGCCTGAATTACATCCAAATAGTGTTTGCCAAAAAACAACAAACCAATATTCCAATGGTTCGATTGTGCATGATCCCAAATCATACTTTCGTATTTGAATTATCTATCAGGTGGCATGAGCTATTAGACCTGAAAACAGCACATGCCACCGGCCACATGGCGACTTGAAGCAAATCGCCACTTTTTTTTTTTTTTTTTTTTTTTTTGAGACCGACATAAACATGAATTTCAAGAATCAAACACCTGAAAAACTGCAATTTTCAGGAATACATGGTAAATTAAGTCAAACAGATGCTACATTCTGAAATATGGCATATTTCAGAAAAAAAAGGTGAAAATTTTTGTTAATTTGCAGTGAAATAATCATAGCGAATAAACTTTATTTATTTATTTATTTATTTTTATTTTTTGTAAATTAGCGACGAAATAGTTTCACAAAAATATCGTGTTTCATTTGCTTAGTTAGAAGAATTGACTCACAACTCAATTTGTTGCCAATTGTGTGCACATTTTCTTTTTTTTTTGGTGTGATTTTTATCGAAAATTCTTTAAAATTATGGGTGGTTATTCAATCAAACCATTTACGGAATGGATTTCGATTGGAACTATTTCTAAATGATGAAGACAGAAGGACGAACTCAATGACAGTTTGGTCAACATTTTCTATGTGAATCGTTCTGTATTATGGAGGCTCTGCATTTGCCACTCAGTCACACACACACACACACACAAAAAAAAAAGAGTTATTCATTGATTGTGGAAAAACATGTTTTTCTAGGAAAAATTTAGATTCGAAAACGAATCCTTCGTAATAATTGACGACCTTTATAATCGGCTAGCATAAAACGAGTCCTTCACAAAAATCAGCAAAATTAAAAGAGATACACTTCACAAAAATCGGACATTTTTTCTTCTTCTTTAGATCTACACGTGATAAGTTATTTATTTTGGTAGTCAGTCATAAAAGTTACGTAAAAGTGGCGAGTAAGCCAAAAAGATTTACCGGCTACTGACGAATAAATTAAAATTTCAATTTTGAGGTCTATTCTCTGAAGTTGTGTAACTCACATTTTAAAGGCATCGTGTATCGAACAAAAGTATAGGACATCAATAACATAAAATAAAAAAATATCACAGGCATTACTACGACCCTGTCACACTGTGTGAGGTATGCTATAGACAGCGAATTTGTACTGATTAAAAAAAAAAAGTGTTTGTCTCTCTGTTTGAGACGTACAGAAAAAACTATTGGACTTACTGTTCTGATTTTTTTTTTCCCCCTGGGTAAGAATACGTATAGTTTTGCAACATGCCTTTAGATTTTCGATATTCTTATTAGATTTAAAAAAACAATTATGTTTTATGCAATTTTTTTACTTTTTTTTTCTGATTTTTCGTTATCATTTATTTTTTAAGCTGATGCCAATAAAAATAAAACTTTTATTGTATTATTTATTATTATTATAATTTTTTTTTAATCATAAAAAGAAAAATAATTGTTTACACGTGAATAAAATAATAGTGAAAAAATTAAACCTACATGGATACAAATTTCTGATAAAACTGCGGCGTCATAAAAGATTTTAAAATTATTAAACATACTTGCGCGTGATAGTAAATAAATAGGTATACGTATATATACATTTCACATCTTATAAATGTTTTATTTTGATTTTATGATTTTAATTAATCAAATACTCTAATATATATGCATAAATATTTTTTTCTTGATTTTATAGTCTGCAAACTATTTAATGAATATATCTTAATTAACCGTGTTTCTCTCTCTTTCTAATCAACATAAATTGCCCACTGCGCAGCACTAGTGTGACGTAAAACCCAACCAATTTCTAATCAACATAATAAAACTCAAATAAATAAATGTCATTTACATTTCATTAATGGCTAAACATCACGGTATTCGGCCATAGTTTTAATTTGGCAAAAATAGTCGCCAATGAAAGTGATCAGCGAAGCAAGCAAAGCCTGCTCGTACATGATATAAAATTAAGTAGATTCTCGGTGTACTTTGTAGAATTTAGAATGGTCATATATAAACATATCTGACGAGGGGGGTGGGAGAGAACTTGAATAAATGCATTTTATTTTATGATAATTTTATTTTAGCAATATTTTCATTTGCCTCTTATTTTTTTTTTTTTTTTTTTTTTTGTAAATAAATTTTATGGACAAACTACATATAAAATCTTGAGTTGATTTCGATGCTGTCAATGGTATTCTGCTTTAAATGCATGATGTCCTATCTATATACACTTTTTACATGGTATCTTTAACAGAATCCTTTCTATAGACTATGACTGAAAACTTCAGAGAGGGAGAGTCCGAAGGAGTGTGGTGTAGATCGTGGGATTCTATTCAATAGAATCATGACTCTACCTTGAACTTTTGACTGAATGCGTGGCACCATAATTATATGGCCTTCAAACAACTATTTTTTTTTTTTTCCAACGAGAGGATATATCATCGTCTTTGCCCATATAGAGATCTAACAAAAAAAGAATTTTTATCTCCCATTTACAATAATTTCTACTTATCTGTTTTTCTTTCCTTTCCAATACATTTTTGAATTCGTAAATAGACTTTAATGACACCCTGTATAACATTATGAAGATAATACAGATGTTGTAACTTCAGACATGTAGAATAACGGTAACGAGAACTATAGCGACATATAAGCATAGCCATCATGGATATCAATCGATGATACCTAAATCGATGATACCATCAGTCGATGATACCTGGCCGTGTTTGTTAAAAAACGATGTCCCAGGAGCCTGTAATTATCTTGTTTTTCTTTGTAACTTTTTTTTTTTTTTATTCTTTAAAGCATAGAAAATCTGCATTTAATTAATAATTGATTTATTTATTAAATTATAATATATTAAAAAAAATCATAAAATGAGGTAAAATTGTGCTACATTTGATAAGAAAGTACCAGTTTCGTTTCTTGCTTTGAAGAGTCAGTGATCAGATATATTCTGGAAAGAAAATTCTCAGATTTCTCTGTCTATTAAAAGTAAATTTGATATAGATGACATACAATTATGCAGAAATGGAATTTAACACGTTTAAAATTCAAATAGACATATCTAACGTATATTAATTTCATTAACTGACTATAGCTAGAGAAAATCATATGACTTTCTTTTTTCCTTCAGCACAAATAACTAAAATTTAAAAAAGGTTTTTCTACAAACTATATAACTAGATAATTTAAAATTAAAACTTTATTATGAAATTTCTATGTACTTTTTTTTTTCCAAAAAATTTCTAAATTCCTTGAATTTTCCATGTTTTTCTAATCAATTTTGAAGTTTTCTGTGTTTTTCCTATTTTTTAAAAGATATGTTTCAAATTCCTTGAGTTTTCCAGGTATTCTTTGAATTCCGACTGCCATAAAAACACTGATAATTAAAATTATCCTCACTTTCTGTGGCTTAATCTCATGTCATTTTTCAGGCACTTTAAAATAATTTTATTTTTGAAGGTAAAATTTGGATTGCTGGTGCATATAAATGATCCAGTCAGTTTTTTTAAGTCGCGATAAGCAGATGGTGTTTATTTTTAAAGTTTTGAATTGAGAATTTATTTGTAAACTCTCCGGTATTCCAAATCTATCCGATACTTTTTTTTTTTTTTTTTTCTTCTGCTTCTGTTAAAAAAAAAAAAAAAAAAAAAAAAAAAAAAGCAACTTTGCTGCCAGAAATTCTCTAAAAATACGTTTTGTCTCAGAATTTACGACATTTTTTTTTTTTCAAATTACAAAGAATTTCACTTGCAGAAAAATATGTTTTGTCAACGTAATTTTCCGTAATTTATGACATTTTTTTTTTTTTTTAATTACAAAGAATTTCTGGCAGCAATGTTGCATTTTTTAGTTCCCCATCATACTATAGGTATGGGGAACTTAGGTAATCGTGAAAATTTTCGACCTCGGTTTTTTGACTTTTTTACACGTTTTCAAGTGTGAGGAATCCGAAAATGACAAAATTTGTATGGTGTCTGTCTGTACGCTGTCTGTTAGTCCGTTAGTTCGTTAGTTTGTTAGTCTGTGTACAGGATATCTCAAGAACAAATTGTCGCAGAGAGGTCAGATCAGTTTTAAAATATTACTTTCAACACTGGCAAGAACCCTATTCATTTGCAACATTCGAATTTAAAAACTTCGCAAGTTATTAGAAATTTACGATTTTCTTAACATGGGAGAATAGGACAAAAATTCACTTAAACGTGCATTAAATGGAAACTTTTTACTGTAAAAATGTCAGACCAGATTTAAAATATCCGTTTTGATGCCGGAAGGAACATCAGTAACTATAAATATGCTACTTTGAAAATTTCGCAAGTTATTGGAAATTTACGAATTTCTTAACATGGCAGTATAGGGCAAAATTTCACATAAACGTCAATTTTGAGAGATATTTTCATCGTAAAGATGTCAGACTACTTTTGAAATATTATTTAGGACACTGGCATGAATATGAATGACTATGAATTTTCCAATATAAAAATTTCGAAAGTTATTGGAAATTTACGAATTTCTTAACATGGCAGAATAGAGAAAAATTTCACATAAACGTCAATCTTGAGGGATATTTTCATCGTAAAGATGTCAAACCACTTTCGAAATATTATTTAGGATACTGGCATAAATATCATAGACTATGATTTTTCCAATTTAAAAAATTCGTAAGTTATTTGGAATTTACGATTTACTTAACATGTCAGAAAAAGGCAAAATTGAGCATAAACTTCCATTTTGAGGATCATAAATACATTAGACAACTTCAAAATTACATTTATGATATTTGTTTGAACATGATTGAATACAAATATTCTAATAGGAAAATTTCGTAAATTATTCGTAATTTACGATTTTATCAACATAGCGAAATTGTAAATTTTTCATATAAATATAATTTTGAGGATTATTGCATTGGAAATAGTAGCATGAAACTAAACAACAGAATTGACCCTGATAAAATAAATTAATAGATTAGAATAAGATAAATATATCGAAGTGAACGGTGGATAGCCTATTAAGCGGGGATTTCGTTCTGTCACTGTATCAAGCTTTGGTTAAATTCATTTTTTTAAACATGATTATAATATGTCTCGCACTAGAAATTTATGAGAACATAAATATGGTGGGGAACTGAGCAGAGTCCACCTATGCCAACTAGTTTAACATTGTGTGTGTGAGTGACTGGAAAGAAATAGGCAGATAGATAAATTAGGCAGATAGATGAACCATACAGACAGATGATTTGCATAAAATAAAGTTATAAATACTTTTCAACTGGTTCAAAAGAGTTAAAAACGCACTCCAAGTACATTTTGAGCAATTTCCACTTTTATCCCATAACGTATTTGAATATTTCTGAGTGGAACTGTAAAGTAATCGATAATGCTATTGTCATACCATATTCTTTTGTGTGTTTGAATAATGTATCTTAATTTCATTGTTTTTAGTGCAATATGAAGATTTTGAGAAATAACTCTTTTAGAGAGAGCCGTGGGTTCCTACACACGAACCAGTAGCGTTATTTATATCATTTTTAATATGAAACACGATATTATCTTATATCAATTTCAAGGCATTCTAAAAATATATACGGAAATGAGAGCTCCGGACAGACAGACTAACTAAAACTAAATTCATAAACACTTTTCGACTTCGTTAAAAACTAAAAGAGTGTAAGTGCTTTCAAAGATTTTATTTTAAATAAAACTTAATCCAAAGTACGATCGAGTTAGCCACCAAAACACTAGACAAACCAAAACAGAAAACTTGGGAGAAAAAGTTTCACGATTGTCGAATTCTATTCGAATCAAACCAGAAACTGAAAGTAAAAGAAAAACCGACTCAAATTTCAAGCCGAGCAAGGACAAAAAGAAAGACTTGGATTATTTCCGTTAAATTGAAAAAAAAAAAAAGACAAATATAACACTGTGACCTCTTTATCATGCACTTATGCATTAATCATAAATCTTTTGTTTAAGAATTATTTAAAATTAAAATAATAATAATGACTACGCCGCGCCGTACTAACTTTTATTCTTTCAAACGCACATGGGAAAAAAAGAATTAAAAAATTGTAAATTTTAATTTAATGTAAGAATGCTACAGGTTTTCTTACTACGATCAGCGGTTTTGTCGAATGCTACAGTCGGTAACAAAAGTCTCCGAACACTAGCAAAAATTCCTATGTCCTATATAAAAAAAGTACACTTAATACAGTTTTGGTAAATAAATCCTTGTCGAATACTGTTCTTTGTCAGTCTAAAAACAGGATTCGACAAGGATTTATTTAACAAAACTGTATTAAGTGTACTTTTTGTATATAGGAATTTTTGATAGTGTTCGGAGACTTTTGTTACCAACTGTACAATAAAGTTTTTCAAGAATTCTATTAAAAATATTCACATAATTTTATTTCTCCATTTAAAGTACGGTTGTCAGTGTAAACAACCTGACATTTACTAAACTGACAGTTAGATTTCTATATATAAAATTAATTCTTAAAATTTACAAAAATGTTGAAGTTGTTCACTTTTGTAGTTTTTTCCTGGATGAAGAGGAGATAGATAACCATTGAAAACTAATTTTGTCTAGGTTGTACTACTTGTAAGATAAATTTTTAATCATCTAAAACCCTTCACCCTTGATTTTTAGGCAATTAATTATTTTCTGTAACTTTTTTGTCCGATAAAGAAAGAAAGAATTTTTCTCTCTGACAGGTCTATTTTTTTTTCTCTTTTATTATTATTATTATTATTATTATTATTATTTTTTTTTTTTTTTTTTTTTTTCGAGTGAAAAACATGTTACGAAGATTAATTTTCCCGAAGATTCCAACATGACAGCTCTGTTTCTAATCCTCCAAAATTCTTCTCTCAGATAGTCATAAAATTTGTAGAATCTGTTTATTTTATTTTATTTTTCTATTTCTCAAAGCTAGGCAAAAATCTTGTATAAACTCATGTTGGCAGGTCACCCCTCTTTATTTCAAGTGATCCACAAAATTCGAGAGAAAGTTTTTATCGCAGATTCACTAAAAAAGGCCTCAATCGCTAAAAAAAATAAAACAGTGAGAAACACCTGTAATTCTTCCCATTTTTTTCTGCAATGAATATTCAAAAACCCATAAAAAAATACAGTAACTTTTTAAGTGGCTTAAAAAATACACCTGTTGCAGGCTTAATTTTAGCGCCGCATATATGCTAATGGATCGACAGATTTGTAACTTGAACGTCCAATTTGCATTACTCATTAGTCATTACTAAACAGTATTTTTTTTATTTATCACATACTTTACACACATACTATACACACACACATACATATACATAAACTTTTAATCTGTCTATGAAATCAAGTAATTGACGATGAGAGTGAGGTTTGCACTACAATGCTTGTTACGAGGAAAAGTTTTCTATAAGATAATAATAAAAAAGTAAGTTCTAAATTTTGGTCATAAGTGAAGCTGTACAACAAAAACAGCAAAGAAATCATGAAAAAGGTAAGTGGGCCATTAAAAAGTATTTATTTCGCAGAAATTCACTACAATATTTCAGTCTGTACGTCCTTTATATCTCGAACCACATACGAATGGTAATCCAATTCAGTCCATGTGTTCGTTTAATATTAATTGCAGGAGAGACCCGGATAACAAACGTTATTCTCGTTTTATATACTTCAATGTTATCTACAAGGACTATAAAATAAAACTGAAAAATTGAAGTACAACGTATACAATTTATCCTTCACATAACTCCCCCCCCCCCCAAAAAAAAAAAAAAAAAAAAAAAAAAAAAAAAATAGGGGGTGTCGAGACTTCCATATAAACAAACAAAACATATGGACAAATAACACCATCTGAAGGAAATATTTGGAAAAAAAAAATATTTGATCCAAATAAAAAAAAACATTTAAAGGTTAAACCATTTAACCCCCATTTTTGTTGCATTTAAAATTCCACTTAATTTTTTCAATTTAAGAAACATCTTCAACTAAGATTTTCAGTATAAGAAAACCACATTCTCGTACGCCATTTACTTGGTTTTGTCTTAAAGTTTAAAATGTATCATTTCTGGCCTTTTGTCCAAACCTGTACAGTCGGTAACAAAAGCGTCCGAACACTAGCAAAAATTCCTATGTAAAAAAAGTACACTTAATACTGTCTTGTTAAATAAATCCTTATCGAATATTGTTCTTACACTGACTATAAGAACAGGATTCGACAAGGATTTATTTAAGAAAACAGTATTAAGTGTACTTTTTTTATGATGTAAGAATTTTTGTTAGTGTTCGGACACTTTTGTTACCGACTGTATATAAGACTGATTTATTTAACACTGTGATATATTTTTATATGTCCCCCGTTGAGTACTAATTTTCTTTACCCAATTTGAATATAACGTTACTGAAAATGCACATCTAGTAGTCACTACGCATACAACATAACATGTTAGAATTCTTATGCATAGCCTGTAAACTAATTATTAATTCTGTGCATACCATTTTCGACAAAAACCGTGTCATTAGGCATCTCAAAAATAAAGCTGTATATGTGCGTTAATTTTGTTTGTTCAATGCAAGCACTGTTAAAATGCATTTAAAAGAAACACATCAAAATTATTTTGCGTGTCTCTATAAACGAGTCACAAATACTAAGTACACCAAAATTGTACAATTCATTCCCTATAACTATGATGATAGTAATGAAAGTAAAAATAGGATGATAGTATAAAATTTCTGTAAAATTAAATCCCTTTCTTAACATCAATTCTGCACAAGTTTCTGTAAAGGATTTATTTAACAAAACAGTACTTTTTATTATGCAGGAATTATTGCTAGCGCTCGAATAATTTTGTTGCCGACTGTATCACATGGTTTATTATTATTAAACAATCAGGCAGAGTGTTGACAACTAGAACGGAGATTTGTGCATTTGAATCCCGTCAAAACATATATGTTTACTCCTCATATTTTTTTACTTATTTTTAAGTATGTTATTATGGACTGACTACAGTACACATGTGTAATACGGGGAATGTTTTTTATAACAAATTGTGAAAATTCCAGCAAATTAATTTCCTCTACACTGTAACAATATAGCACATTTTCTTTCTCTCTCTCTCTCTCTCTCTCTCTTTTTTTTACAGGACACTGTGCTATAATCTTCGACGGTCAATTTTTACAACGTATTTGTATCAAATTTCAAATAAATAAGATTGTTCATATATAGGCAGACAAATAAAAGGAACACACAAAAAAAAAAACCTTACTTAATCTCAAACTGGGAAGCCTCACTGACATAGGGGAAAAGGGAATTACGAAAAGGGAAATATTTATATAGTGTTCCAATTTCAACGCTACAATGGATATACAATTTTAGACTTTCGTATCTCCGTTATCTCTTCTGGTATAACACAGTATAATAGCAAATGAGAAGGAATAAAAACTTTCCAAAGAGGGAATAAAAACTTTCTAAACTTTCCTAGGAGGTATTTTATGGACAAAAGCAATACGTGCGTTTATTAATTCATAATTTTACGAATATTTTGAATTAAAAATTTAAATAAAAGCATTATAAATACTGGGTAGAATTGATAATAATTGTCACATTTTATTTGTTTATTCTAAGTCATTAATGTGTAATTTGGTTAATTTCTTTTTTCCCGATGAGCTATATTATGAACAAAAGGAATACGTGGTTTATTAATTTATAATTTTATGAATATTTTGAAATAAAAACTTCCTTATTTTTGTGCAGAAATATCAATAATTACTTCATTTCAATTATTTATTCTCATTTACTGTGGGTATATTCTAAGCCATTAGTACATAAATTAGTTAATTTTCCTTTTCGCTTTTAGATTTGCTTAAATATTCGGTGATCGCAAACCTTATTCTTTAAAAGATTTTTCTTTTGAATTTCATTTGCATTTTGACTTGCTTATTTATTTTTATTGAATTCTTTAAGGAAGTGCTTATATTTTATTGGGATGCTGTTCTACATTGACAGAAAAATGAATTTTAAAGGCTTTGTTTTCTGCAACAGGTAACAATAAATAATACTAAAATCTTGATATTTATGGAAATTTACAAAATTTTCCTTTCATTGTCAATAAAAAAGGAGATTTTAAGAGATGGAATTAAGTCTATGAGTTGTCATTTCAAGAAAGTTTATTTTCGTGGGTAACCCTCTCTTAAGATACGAGAAAAATTGGTACTTACGTTTACGGTACGGCAAAACGGTAAACCTACAATGATTGTTACAAACAGTTGCCAAGCGGGCCGGCAGATATACTTAATAATAAGTACACACACACATTTTAACATATAGAGGAGAGTGAGACAAAACTGTGCTGGTGGGTCAAACCCTCTGGTTTTCAGTGTTGTGGGCTATTATTTTACAAAAATGGCATCAGCTAGTAAAGCGACAGCCATTACAAACAGTTGGAGCTGTGTTTTGCTTCTGTCACTCATGTTATTCAGTTATGAATAAATTTTGAAGTTTTTAGTTTATTATTATTATTTTAGTTATAACAAAGGTATAATTTAATAGGAACACGCTTGTTGGTTTCATGTAGGTAAAATTTTACATGAATTCACTGTATTTAGAAGTGTCTTTCAGTATAAGAGTCAAGAGTGAATCACCACTTCTTGTTGTATATCTCAAAATAGCCATATTTGTTTCACCAAATATAACGGAGTAAAAGGGCAAAACTTCACTTTACTTTTTAAGACAATCCTTGCCAAATGTAACAATTCATCTCAGAAAGATAAAGAAGATGCCTGCATTTTTTCTAATGGTTTATATACAATGTCGAAGAATAATTAGGGGCGGATCTAGTGCTCTAAATACCAAGGGTGGACCCATGAAGCTAGTTTTAATTGGGAGAAAGTGATTTTTGCCTTTAAAACATTTTTTCCCTGTATTGTCATACTTGTGTTTTTTTTTTATTCAATTTTGTATTGCTGTATTTTTATTATATTTTTCAATAAATTTATTTTATTTTATTATTATTATTATTATTATTTGTCTCATTGAATTTATATGACAGCCGGTTTTACTCCACCCATGAGAGGAAAACGTCATTTTGCAGAGGTTGGGTGAATAAACAATAATGATAATAATAATAAAAGTATTCAAGTACCACTTCATAACTCAGAAGATTGCTTCTTAAATGTAGGGTGACCAGACGTCCTGGAATCCCCGAGGACAGTCCTCGAAAACTACCCTCCGTCCCCAAAAAATTAGAACACATTTGGGGATGGGAACGCCGGTTGTAAAGTTATTAAATGTTTTGCTGTTATAACTTATTATACGCATAATAAATAAACTGAAATAAGTGCATTGTCTTAGAAATTTAAGAACACTGCCATACTTGTCTTCAAATTCAATAATAATAATAATAATGAAATCTAGTCACTCTACTTAAATGTCTAAAAGGATATCAACTTAATTTGTAAATAAACTACAGTCGGCAGCAAAAGTATCCGAGCACTAGCAAAAATTCCTTTGTAAAAAAAGTACACTTAATACAATTTTGTTAAACAAATCCTTGTCGAATCCTGTCCTTAGTCAGTCTAAGAACGTGGTTCGACAAGGATTTATTTAACAAAACAGTATTAAGTGTACTTTTTTTTTTACATAGGAATTATTGCTAACGCTCGAAAACTTTTGCTGCCGACTGTAGCATAAATGACAAGTCCATTTAAGTTCAAAGCTTAAAGGGTCGGTTTTGCCCCACTTTCAGCTATGTACCTACACACATTTTAATATATACGTGCAAGAACGTATTTTAACACATTTTAATATATACGCCCACTGGTTTTGAACATTATTATACTGAATTGTTCCTTTCCTGGTTTCTTTGGATTTGTTTACATAAATAATATTGTGAATTATTAACCTCTCGCAAAATTTATCATGAAATAAATCTACACATGCCGACAAATTATACATTTTTTTTTTCCAATTTTAGCAATCAGGAAATAATTTATATTTTTTAAAAAGAAGAGGCGGCTTCACTTTTATTAAGGCAAACGAGCCCATCTGGATTCGAGGTATCCCGAAGAAATTGAACACCATTCAGGAAGTACCATTTTACTCTCCCTTGCTTCATAACGAAAAATGAAAGTATATTGCAGAACAAAATGCAAGAAAAAAAATATGCGGGTCAACCCGAAAAACCTCCTTCTGTTTGTGAAATTATTCGTAAAAAGAGTAAATAAATAAAAAAGACAAAAAAAAAAAAAAAAAAAAAAAAAAAAAAAATGTTACAGTAAAAAAATATGTTTTAAAAGAAGTGGAAAAAAAAAAATCACCTAATAATATTTTAGAAGCTTTAAACATAATATTTATCAATATATTAAAAAAAAAAAAAAGGGTTTTCAATATACAAGATAGAATAAAAGAATTTTTTTAAGATGTAGTATGCTTTGTTTTATATTAGATGATTAGATTTTGCTTATTTATTTAATAGAACGATTATTATTATTATTTATATTAAAAACACTTTAAACACACGTAAAATTAAATTTTATTTGAAAGGTGTTAAAAGCGATTTAAGCGATAATTTTTTAAACATCTTTTAAATAAAATTTAATTTTACGTGTGTTTAAAGTGTTTTTAATATAATTAAAAAATGACACATGTTCAATTTAAATTTTTTTTTTAAGAGATTATTTATTATTTATTATTATTTTATTTGTTTATTATTATTATTATTATTCCGTAGTAGTATTTTCGATAATAATATACAATTTTGCACCCGATATTATAGACAGTGTGGAACAATTTATTTTCCGTTTTCGAACGAGAGGATTATTTTTATCAGAAAAGCGTTATGACCTAATCCCAGCAGACCACCCCTAAAAAAATATTCATAGAAAATGCGAACGATTGCAATGCATAACGAGACAAAATAATAATAAAATAAATACACCGCGAGAAAATGATAATAATAATATATACATTACGAATTTAAGTACATCCGTTAGAAAAATACAATAAAATAAATACATCATTAGAGAAAATAATAATAATAAACGCAACGCACGGTTAATGATATTATATATTTGTTACAATACATTCATTATTCACGTTTTAAAAATAGGTCTCCTTTCCTAAATTAAATTCTGATTAGGACAGAAATAATAAAAATAAAAATGATAATAATAATAAAAGTTTTGTTTATTCTTTTTTTTCCCTTTGAAATTAAGGTAAAATGAACACTTTATAGACGAATTATTATTATTAATAATAATAAATAAACTTACACAGTACATATTATATTTTTAATTTAATATCTTTTGCACTAGAGGATAATGATGTGAATGACCAAGTGAGTGAAAATTACGTCATTTTGAAAAACATAGAAAAGTTTTAGCCATGGATTGTTTTATTTTTCTCATGCATAACATAACGAGAAAGTGGAAGGGGGTGGAGGGGGCAGTCGTAGGTAGCAATTTGAAAACTACAATTTTGTTGTATTAATGTTTTTTTTCAATTTTAAATAAAAATTTCAGTAAAAAACGTTATCTAACAATAGACACATTTTATTGTGAAGCCCTAAACGGTAGCGGATTTAGAAGGGGGGGGAGGAGCACCCCCCCCCAAAAAAAAAAAAAAAAAAAAAAAACACTGACATTCACAATTGAATATTGCAATGGTAAATTTTTTATTGGTCTAGCTAGAATAACACTTTGAAAAATCTTACCCCCACCCCCCCACCCGAAAGTCAAGTTCTGGATCCGCTACTGGCCCTAAAAAGCATAAAATAAAAATTTATATTCAGAAAGACTACTATAAAGAAATGAAAGTTTCAGCATTCGAGGCCAATATTCTAAGCCATTAGTTTTTGTATGGGTATTCGTTAAGCCTAAAATTTCAAAAGTCTCGAATGCTTTTCAAATATTCAAAAATTTTCATCTCTTCTAAAGTGAAATATCTATATTTTTCTCTAAAAATTTTTTTTGTGTTGAGATTTTCATTTCTTTATAGCATGTATCTGCAATATATTTTTTTTAAATGTTCTTTAGGGCACCACGATAAAAAGCTTCTACTGCTATTTTTTGAACATAAATTTTCCTTTTGTGCATTTTAGTTACAAAAAAAAAAAAAAAAGAAAAGAAAAGAAAAGAAAGAAAGAAAAGAAAAAGAAAGAAAGAAAAAAAAAGACAGAGAGTCAGAAAGTCAGAAAGTCAGAAAAAGATTTTAAAATGAATAAATAAATAATAATCTAGAGTTCTTACAATACTGTGTAGACACTGAAAGATTTTCTTTTAACAATTGACACCTTTTTATTAATATTTCAAAAATTAATACATCGGCCTTTCGAGGATCGAAGCCATTTTTTATTTTTTATTGATTTTTTAATATTTTAGTTATTTATTGTTATGCATATTTCCCATTTTAACTAAACTCTTTATGACTATATCATAAATTATTATTATTGATTTTTCAAGTTGAACTAAATTTCAAGATTTTTTTTCTCATTAAAATAAAATTCTTCTGTCTTTCCTTATATATATATAAAGATAATAATAATAAGAAAAGATTTTTAATTTGGCCGTCTCTCCAAAACTTTGAGATAAGGAAATTGATCTTGATATTTATTTATTTATCTTTTATCTATCCCCTTTTTCAATGGTATATTATCCATTTTTTAATTAACTTCGATTATTGTTTGTTTGTTTGTTTGTCCGGTACAAATCTTGCAATCGATTTTTAATTAACTTCCCTACTAGCTAGACATTTGAAACTTTCACAGTAGCTCAGAACCCGATGACAACGCAATACTTCGAAGACCGATTTTCGAACTTTTGATTAGTTTTCTTTTAATTAATTAAAATATGAAAATAATAACTTCCTAATAACTTTAAAAAATCCATTAAAATAACAGTTATAATTTAATTGTTGCCAAAAAAGTTTAAGAGTTCATTTTCTTTCGACATAAAAATAAATACATTTAATTAAACGTGAACGTTAAAAAATTGTAAAAAGTTAAATTATGCATCTCAAAAAAATGGACGACATTATCACTTTAAAAATTTTATACGCATTGATAAAGTGCTAAGGCAGTTCTATACCTATGATTCAAAATAAAATTTAAAAACATGACATATAAAAAGTTTTTTATCTTATAATTATTTTATATTGACTTTACAAGCATATATGAAAAATATCGATACATAAGAAGTCAGAAGGTGATAAATGTTCGACGTACACCTTCTTTAAATTCACTACTTTGATTTTTTTTTTTTTTTTTTTTTTTTTTCTTTAATGTCACTAAAATATTAATTGCAGTAACTGAGGAAGACAAACTTTTGTTATCTGGATGAAAAAAAACAAACCTAAATAAGTAAAATTTTATCAAAGGATCATTTGTATCTATTCTTATAGAAAGAAATGTGAGTAATGTGCCTAAAGAAGTTTTCACTTAAAATAATAAGTAAATAAATAAAATAATGGAGTATTTAAAAAAAAAAATCATGCAAAATATTCATCCTACCCATACAGGTCGGTGATCATGTTTTAAGGGGATGGTGGGCTTTGAAAATCGTAAAAATCAACGGAAAACATTAATTTTTCGTTTTGTTATATTTCTTTTCCATAACTAATTCTGAACAATATGCAACAAACCGCATGCTTCTAAGCTGATATTTTCAAAAATTACAAGGGTTTAAAAAAAATATATAATTATAATGGTCTGATTAAATGCCCTTTGAAATGTAAAAAACTAGTTGGCATAGGTGGACTCTGCTCAGTTCCCCATCATATTTATGTTCTCAGAAATTTCTAGTGTGAGACATATTATAATCATGTTAAAAGAAATGAATTTGACCAAAGCTTGATACAGTGACAGAATGAAATCCCCGCCTAATAGGCTATCCACCGTTCACTTCGATACATTTATCTTATTCTAATCTATTAATTTATTTTATCGGGGTCAATTCCGTTGTTTAGTTTTCATGCTACTATTTCCAATGCAATAATCCTCAAAATTCATATTTATATGAAAAATTTACAATTTCGCTATGTTGATAAAATCGTAAATTACAAATAATTTACGAAATTCTCCTATTAGAATATTTATATTCAATCATGTTCAAACAAATATCATAAATGTAATTTTGAAGTTGTCTAATGTATTTACGATCCTCAAAATGGAAGTTTATGCTCAATTTTGCCTTATTCTGACATGTTAAGTAAATCGTAAATTCCAAATAACTTACGAATTTTTTACACTGGAAAAATCATAGTCTATGATATTCATTGCAAGTATCCTAAATAATATTTCGAAATTGGTTTCACGTCTTTACGGGGAAAATATCCCTCAAGATTGACGTTTATGTGAAATTTTGCTCTGTTTTGCCATGTTAAGAAATTCGTAAATTTCCAATAACTTACGAAATTTTTATATTGGAAAATTCTTAGTCATTAATATTCATTCCAGTGTCCTAAATAATATTTCAAAAGTAGTCTGACATCTTTACGATGAAAATATCTCTCAAAATTGACGTTTATGTGAAATTTTTCCCTATACTGCCATGTTAAGAAATTCGTAAATTTCCAATAACTTGCGAAATTTTCAAAGTAGCCTATTTATAGTTACTGATGTTCATTCCAGCATCAAAACTGATATTTTAAAACTGGTCTGACATTTTTACAGTAAAAAGTTTCCATTTAATGTACGTTTAAATGAATTTTTGTCCTATTCTCCCATGTTAAGAAATTCGTAAATTTCCAATAACTTACGAAATTTTTAGATTTGAAAATTCATAGTTATTAATATTCATGGCAGTGTCCTAAATAATATTTCAAAAGTAGTCTGACATCTTTATGATGAAAATATCGCTCAAAATTGACGTTTATGTGAAATTTTCCCCTATACTGCCATGTTAAGAAATTCGTAAATTTCCAATAACTTGCGAAAATTTCAAAGTAGCATATTTATAGTTACTGGTGTTCATTCCGGCATCAAAACGGATATTTTAAAACTGGTCTGACATTTTTAGAGTAAAAAGTTTACATTTAATAATGCACGTTTAAGTGAATTTTTGTCCTATTCTCCCATGTTAAGAAAATCGTAAATTTCTAATAACTTACGAAGTTTTTAAAATCGAATGTTGCAAATGAATAGGGTTCTTGCCAGTGTCGAAAGTAATATTTTAAAACTGATCTGACCTCTCTGCGACAATTTGTTCTTGAGATATCGTGTACACAGACTAACAAACTAACGAACTAACGGACTAACAGACACCCTACAGACAGACACCATACAAATTTTGTCATTTTCGGATTCCTCACATCTGAAAACGTGTAGAAAAGTAAAAAAACCGAGGTCGAAAATTTTCACGATTACCTAAGTTCCCCATACCTATAGTATGATGGGGAACTAAAAAAAAAAAAAAAAAAAAAAACAAGCGGTATAGTCGGCGGAGATTGATCATATATATTTTTAACTTTTAAAATACTTTAATTTTGTTAAAACAACAGTAAAAAACATATAGTTTAAAATATATAGCCTTCTAAAATGTTTGACTAATAAATAATGATAACTGGGAAAATTTAAAATAAATGCTGTTTTCTCTTAAAGTGTTTTTTTAACGATTTTCCCTTCTTTCAAATGTCTCTCGTGTCACAGTTTTGGCTTAAAATTAATAAAAATTGCTTTAAAATATTTTATATTACATTTCAGTGAAATATGGGTATCCGTTTTAAGTTTTGCCTATATTTAGATTTTTAAGACTCTGTTTTATTATGCGCGAGATTGAAATTGTATTAAAAAATCAGTATATTTCACAAAAATTATTCTTAAAACTAAACTTCTGAACGAATAGAAAATCCGATACCCAAATTTATTTAAAATATATAAATGAATAATAATCAAGCAAAACAATAATAAAATATGAAAAATATAAACGCGAGAGACATTTTAAATTTAATTTTTTTTTAATTTTTTTTTATTTTTTTTAATTAAAAAAAATTAAATAATTTTTATTTTTATGTTATTAATATTTTAATACTTCAGTGCATATATATACAAAAAATTAAAACTTTTGCTGTAAAATTAAAAATATTTATTTATAATACCCACCGTCCCCTTAATTCAATTTTAATGCGTGTGAGTTTTCAGATACAATTTTTTGTTAGACAGAGAAGTATCTGATTAGAAGCTCTATAAATTTAAAAAATAAAATAAAATAAATAAATAAAATACGGTCCTAACCCCAATTTAATTTGGAACGAGAGGCTTATTTTAAAAATGAGTGCAATGAATGAATTGTTACTAATATATGATGTCATTATCAAAGTGTTTATTTATTTTATATTCATTTTTTTTTGTGATGCTTTCACATTCGGCAAATATCTTTCATGATTCTTGGTGAACTGCAGAAAAAAGAGTTACAACTTCTATTAGACAGTTAAAAGGCACTGCCACCTTTTTTCTGTAGATCACCACGAATACTACTACTAATACTAATAACAACAACAACAACAACAATAATGATGATGATGATGATGATGATGATAATAATAATAATAAATAAATAAATAAAATGAATGAGTGAATTATATAGTAAAGATGTTGAAATTTTACAAACATTTTTTTTAATATTTGTAAAAATAAATAAATAAATAATAAATTGGGGTTATAAATTGTATTCTGAAGAGCGGGGTTTGTGTTCATAAATGATGCGATTTTTTCAAATGCGAGAAAGCATTGAGCAAGCCTATGCAAACCAATAGTGTAAATTGCGAAAGTTTCTCACTGGGTTTGAATTAGATCAAACTCATTACCACCTATTTATTTCTAATTGTTTCAAATTAAAAAATAATAGTAATAATAAAGAACATCAAGAATATTGCACAGACTATTGAACACGTTATTTCCTCAAATAAAACTACGTGATAAAATCATTCATTAACATATAGAATGCAAATGTGGGACAATAATTATATCTCGAACAGGAACGATGAAAGGAAAATATGCGGAAAGGAAAAGTTTTATAACCGAAAAATAAAACGCATGAGAAAAAAATACTTTTCTCTCATTAACGAAAGTTTAAGCCAATCAGTTACGAAGCGTCTCTAATAGAAAGAAACCTAAAACATTCAACGCTTGGTTTACGCTACATTCTTTGCAAATCATAATACTCAATGCGAAAATGTAAAATATTTTTAGCTATCCTCGCTTGAAAAGCTCTCTTTAGAAAAACAGGTGAGAGAACACTTATTCTACAATGGAGACGATATCCATCATTTTTTTTTACTCTCAACACAACGGTTAAAACGATAAAAGATTTAATCTTCAACCATAAATGATCATAATAATAACGGCATTTATCTTTTACGAAATGGCAACAACAATATTAGATAAAAAAGTTGATGAATGCAAAAGATTTTAGTCGTTTCTTTTTTTCTCTCCGAACGTAACGAGCGGTTCTTTAAAACAATTGTGAGAAGAGCTGGAAGCGATATTTAAATTAGATTTAGCGCATTTTTATAAGTTATTGTAAAAATATAATAATACAGTTTGTTTCGAAATCACATGGTTTATTGCTTTCCACAGCATGATAAAGAAGAATTTAATTGTCTGAATAAAATAAAGTAATCGAATATTCTTATACGTTGATAGCCATTAAAAGAGATTGTACTGAGAAATTTAACAAAACAAGCATTTAATTCATTAAATTATTACCATTTTTCACAAACATTGATACAAAAATTTTGTAAAACTATTTATTATTATTATTATTATTATTATTTATTTTATATTTCATCTATTTATTTTATTTATTTAGTCCGAAGTTACTGGTGAGTGAATTTTCGCCTTACAAATATAGGGAAATCTCTCTAAGAGTCCACTTCTTTTGAACGTCCACCTCCCTTTAGGACCATTTTTTTTCCAGTCCAAAATGTCTGCAAAGGGCTTAATAGTAATTTACATTCTTAAAAGGCTAGGTACAATTGCGTACCTCTCCAAAGTGTAACATTTTGCAAGAATACATAATTTTATCTTTCTCATGACTTAAACTGATTATTGTCCACTAGGGTGCCTAAAGGCATTCTAGGCACCCTACTGTCCAATACATAACTGAAGTTAATCTCCATGTCTGTAATAACAATACATACATACACAGGGCCAGATTATGACACGGGCACACGGGGCACTGGCCCAGGGCCTCCAAATTTAGGGGACCTCATTTCCAAAAATTAAGAAGTAATAGTAAAAATTTTTTCATTGTGTCTATTAAAAACAAAAATTGATTACATTTTTCTTTCTATCTTTTATTAGAGAGCTTAAACATTTATGAAATTTTGTGACCAATTTCCTAAACATTGGCTGATCAATGTGTTTTTCAATTGTCTTGAACATAAAACTAATGATTTTTTTGTAGGTTGCTAAAGAAAATGAGGAAATAGAAGGTATAACCGAAGGAAAATTTTTAAAAATGCACTATTTTTATTTATATATTTTTGTTTTTGAGAATGGGTTCTTTTGGCAAGCTCTTTAGAGCAGGCTAAGGGGGCCTCCAAACAGCATCAGTGCCCCAGGTCTTCAAAAAGCATAGTCGGGCCCTGTAAATACACACACATACACTCATATATATACACTGATATATAAAGAGATAAGTGATAAGAGTTCATATTTCTGATTGAGCATACTTAGGAATAAAATTCAAGCTTAGAAGAGTACATTTTTTTGTTATACATTATTTATATAATAAATGTAATGCAATATGGCTTCTAAGTGATTAATGCTGATTTAAAATGGCTAAATAAAAATATTAAACCTAGTTAAGGTTAAAAATTAAAAGCTAAAATTAGTACTTCCTGTCAGAAGACTTTGACGTGGAAATTGATAAATTAACTTATTTCTTTTTCACTGGGAAATTAAGCTAAGCTCAATAGTTAAATAATCCTTAGAAAACAAGATAAAAGGCTTTCAAAATTTAAAATTACATTAATGATTATTAAAAAACTGTACAGACAAATAATGTAAATTTGAATAAATAAATAATACAATTTACCATACTTGTTGCCTCAATTAAGATTTTCTGAACGGAATTTTCTAATGGAATGGTGAGCGGCCCTCTCAGAGAGGTTTTCAAAAAGAGAAATTAATGCAAAAAGAGAAAGGGATAAGAGATTAATAGAAATCTCAGCGGAAGCAGTGAATTAACGAATTTCTCGGGTCTCAAATATTTTGATCGTAATATGTGCGGCGGGACAACGGATAATAATTTTTTTTTCCCTTGCGTTAATTGTGCTGTTGTAGTGAAAGTAGTTTTACAGTCAAAATGAAAATAAAGGGGCAGTTAGGTCAGCTTTGGCGACGACTGGAATTAAAACGGTTTATTGCTTCAATTCGCACGGTTCTTCTCTTACTACGAGATGCGTGTGTAGTGACGACTATATTTAAAAGAGATCATCTTATAAATAATAACTGGAGACTTGGCGTTGGAATATGAAAACTCGAATGAACTACTACGTCAGAAACTCAAAAGAAAAATATTTGAGATGCATACAGCTGTTTCGGTAGCCTTAAGCGTACCGTCTTCAGTGCAAAAAGAAAGGGGGAGTGGTAGCCCCCCCCCACACACACACAGAACGAATTATTATATAAAACTCGTCCGAAGCCTAATTTGAATTGTTTAACATAGGTTTACATAACAGTACTCGTTATCTTACCTATTAATCTCCAACCTGTATTTATAGTATTAAATTTCAGGGTAAGAGAAAGTCGTGTGAGTGACACACAAGATTATTTTTATTGAACACAATTTAAACATAATTATTTTTTAATATTAACAAATTTTATCTATTGACTAACGAGCTTCGCCCGCTAGCGGATCATTATTTTTAAATGAATCGCTATTACCAATGATCACTATTATTAATCATTATTAATCACTATTATTAACGAATTCTCAAAATTGCATACCAATATTATTAATTAATTTATTTATTTTTGTAAGTCAGAAAAAAAAAAATAATAAACTAATTTAAAAAATTATTTTTTGATCGGAGAAAAATTCGCTCTGAGTCCCCACTGCCTTCGACAGAGCAAGAGTTTTATTTTTATACTTGGTTATTACAAAAACTTAAAGACAAATAGACAGATCAATAAACAATGTGTCACTATCTATAAAATATTTATTATGAAATAGCTATTTAAAGAACTAGCAATTTAAAAACTGCAGTAATAGGCATCGAAAAACTAATGTCAAATGATGAAGAAACAAACGAATATATTATAAACAACATAAACAAACGCAACAATTTCAATATCACGCAACAACAGTGTCGAAACAAGGGAACAAATTTTTAAATAATAATAATAGTAATAATAATGATAATAATAATGTGGGACATATTAACAACGATAATAATAATAATGATGAGTAGATGGAGGTAATTAATGATAATTAACTGAAAAATAAAGTATAATGTAAAACAAACAACTATTATAAATAATAATAATAACCAGTAAAGAAAATATTATTTGAGTCATTTACAAGCATCAGACAAGAAAGGTGTTAAAAAAATATTATTCAAGCCGTTTTCGGAATTTTTCAGAAAGTAAATGTTTTTATGCAGTTTTTTTTTACTACATTTTATTTCATTTTGCTAGTAATTGTTCTACGTATTTATTTAATTCAGACTACATAAGTATTTATAAAAAACTCCATTAAGAAACTTCTCACATACAGGTTCTGGACAAGGACGTATTTCCCCCCCCCCTCCCCCTCTCTCTCGCCTGTTGAAGAACCACGCTTCACGCTTAATAATTTTGTACCAAAATAATTTTTTATTATTTTTTCAGTTTATAGTGTTTGCTTACATTTTTTATTTTAAAAGCTACATATAGTCAAAGTTAAATCATTTAGTTAAAAAAATTCATTTAAGTTGGCTATAACTAACTTCCTCTATGCACGTCACCCTGGACATAAAACAGATGAGTGGATTACTACCAAATTTGACGTATGGACTATACATTGATGCGCTCCATGCGAAGTGACACCTGGTGGTTACTTTTAAAGTTTATTTTATTTATTTATTTGCGGGAGGGGGGGGGGGGGGAGTTTATCTATAACTACCTGTATATTATTGGATTGCACAATATTTTCACTTTTGAAATTTTTTAATAAGCGTAGCATAATAATTAAATTTAAGAAAATAGAAATTTAACGTAACTAAATAAATGTACCACTAATTTTGAAATAAAATCAGGAAATTATTACTAAATTTTTAAAGATAGTTGCGTATTGCTACATAAGAAGATTCGCGAAAATTTTCGACCTCTTGTTTTAAATAAATTTACACTTTATGAGATGTCCTGAACTCGGTTAGAGGTTAGACCATTTTGAAAATATCGATCTGTACGCATGTCTGTCTGTCTGTGTGCTAACAAAATTTTGTGAAAATTGTATCTGTACTGCACATGTTAAACCAACTGACGGAATTTAATCAAACTTAATATTTTGTCGGTCTTTAACTTCAATTGGTACTGATTAGTTTTTCGGATATACCGTGCTTTCTACACTTAAAGGAAGACTATATCTCAGCTTCCATTGTATAGAAATGCACCAAATTTGAACTGTGAGATGTATAAATTACGTAAAACTCTGTAGATTCAATTTGGGTGCACAGCGCAGTTGTGCTGCAACATTTCTTGTTTATCGGAAGGCTATATCTCAAATTCTATGTTATATTTGACGAAACAAACGCAATATATAAACGCAACAAACTTGGTATGGGAGATATACATTATAAATAATCTGGTGTGTCACTCACACGACTTTCTCTCACCCTGAAATTTAATACTATAAGTACAGATTGGCGATTAAAGCATACGATAACGAGTATTGTTATGTAAACCTATGTTAAAGCAATTCAAATAAGCTTATTTGAATTGCTTTAAGCTTATTTGAATATTCGAATTATTTCTCAACAGCTTTATTTGAGAAATAATTCTATGTGGGGAGGTGGGGGGGGGGGGCCTGCCACTCTCAAAACGTGTAAAAATAACAAAAACTTAATTTCGAAAATTTTACTCAAAAACAATACTTTCTGTACCTTATGGGTAAGAAAAAGTAAAAATTATGCTGATTTATTTTGTGCATATATCGGCCGACAAGTGGCGCTGTTGTTAATTTCTGTGATTTTCTAAATGGCTATATAACAACATTTATTATTGAAAATTGCCCTAAATTGCATATATAAAATGCAAATTATGAGATGCTAACTTGATTAAATTCTCACGTATATTAACCAATACGTGGCGCTGTCATATAGAATGATATAGAAGAATGTTTTGTTATGGCCACAGCATACTAGTTTATTCAAATATTCATTTCAATTTATCAAATTCAGTTCCTCGATTAATTTAAATTCAACTGAAGAACTGGGAATCCAGTAGTGTGATAATTCTATGATAATTTAATGCCTTAAATTAGATAGAACAAGGTTAAAAACTTTATCTTCACATACATAGATGAACCAAGTAAAAACTTTACAAAACTTGTTACTGTTTCCCATTTTTTTTTCTTTTTTTAATATTTATTTTAAATACCCTTGTAATTTACATATTTATTTATTTATTTTGTGTGTGTTAAGACTTAACGCTTAACTGAAAGTGCATTTCATTTATTTATTTGCATTCTAAACCCTCACTAAAATACAAATGTTTTCTTGGCGGAATTTAATTAAAACTTGTTTTTTAATTATTATTATTTATGGCAAATGTGAAATGAATTAATAAGTAGAATTATTTGACACTGATTGTAACTTAACAGTAGTCTAGTCATTTAAAGTTTATTTCCTCATGTCCATCTTAAAATTAACATGCATAAACGAACTCTTTTATTGCAGGCTCAGATTTAACGAAAGCTCAGGTTTAAAGAGGAATTAAAAAGAACTTTAAATAAATGTATATATACTAGCAAACCCGTGCGAAATATTCTCACTTTATTTCTTTTCTTATTTACCTTTAAAATTTGAAACTCATAAATGTTATACCCATTTCACCACCTAATTAAAAATTTAATTTACCAGAAGCCAAATTATTAATAAAACCAAATTAATATTGTACGATAGTGAAACCAAAATCATCCAAAGAAAGGTTTCCAAATAAAATTCATGGTTCACGACCCAATTTCCATACTTCCACAGGCAGTACAGTTTTAATATAGGACTCTCACGACGCCTTTTAAATTTTTGTCGCCACATTGGCAATGACTTATTATTATTATTATTATTATTTAATAAATAAAATAAAATAAAATAATTCCTATTTTGATTATATTTTTTATGATTGTGATTTTTAGTCAATTTATGACATAAAAGTTCTGTATATTCTTTAAAATATTGCTAGGTTTAAAATGACACTTGCAAAGATTCTGAAGAAACAACTGTTAAAAATACATTTTTTCGTAAAATAATCTCATCAGACAAACTTCGTCATTTTTTCTCATTAGACCATTGAGCTAAGTCCGCGTGCTTAAATATTGTCCATGTATAAATATTATTTTTTTTATCCTCGCGTATCGTATCGTTTCGACAAAAAATAATTGAAACTGGTCCACGTTAGGGAAATATTATATAGATATTACAAAGACCAAAGACCTTCAATTTAATGAATGTTTTGCTATAAATTCTGTTATTTTCAGTCGAAAAAAACAATAGCTCACTATTTATAAAATGTCAATGCAAGGCTGGCTTTGAATCGAACAAAATGTTGTTATCTTTAAAATTTCTAATTTTCAACCAATTTTTTTTTTTTTACTGTAAATTTATAATTACTATCTCTAGCAAACTTTTATTTTTTGTCAAAATCGGTTAAAAGTTTGCCTTAAAAAAAGCTTTAACACTAATAATAACTTATAATCTAACATATATTTGAAGTTTAAAGGTTGACAGCTCGCAAATTTTAAAATATTAATCCAAAATGGCTTGAACAAAAAAAGAAAAAAATTATGAAATCTTTAATTTTCAACAGAATTTAGAGATTTTTGGATTGTGAACGAACAATCATGACTTATAGTCAAATTTTAAACTTTGTTAAAATTCGTATTTTTTCTTACCATTTTTATGTTCGAATTAAAAAAAAAAGGTCTCTTTTATTATTATTATTATTATTATTAACTTACTGTAGTTGAAGAAAATCATAAAGTTGATTAAAAAAAAAAAAAAAAAAAAAAAAAAAGAAGAAGAAGAAGAAGAAGAATATTTTTCTCTAAACTCTAAAACTGGACAATTTAAAAATAAAAATTGAAATTAAAACTTTATTATAAAAAAAATTTCCTGATTTTTTTTTTCTAAGAAAAACAAACGTGTTTATTATTATTATTATTATTATTTAATATACTTTTCAAATACTTAAAACTAAAGAAATAAAAATCGTTTTTGTGATCAGTGGCGGATCCAGAACTTGACTTTTTTTTTTTTTTTTTTTTTTTTTTTTTTTGGGGGGGGGGGGCAGGGCTGAGATTTTTCAAAATGTTATTCTAGACAAATAAAAAATTTACAATTGCAATATTCAATTGTGAATGTCAGTGTTTTTTTTTTTTTTTTGGGCCCTAGCCCCCCCCCCCCCCCAAAAAAAAAAAAAAAAACACTGACACACTTAAATCACACACACTTAAAACACTGAAACACACTTAACACACTTAAAAACACTGAACACACTTAAATCCGTCACTGTTTGTGATACTTCTTCTGGAGATTAAATATTGTGAGGGTTAAACGACGTAACAGTAAGTACAGTCTGAAAGTGTTTTATAATCTATGCAGAACGTGCGATTTTCCTTACTTGTTAATCTGTTAAACAATTTAGAAACCAAGATTAAAAAGAATATCACCAATAAGGCTTCTTGATTTTTTTTTTAATAGACCTACATAAACAACTGTCAACCACTTTTAGATGTAAACGTGGGAACTGGGTGAAACCACCTGCTTTTTAAAAAAAGCACTCTGTCGGGGGAAAAACCGGAAACAGCTGTTACCGACAGGTCCCAGAGAAACTCTGAACATTCATACGATGTCATGCAACACTTCAATTCATACAGTATGAAAATTATATCCGAATACAAAGAGTTATGAGTGTTTCAGAGAAATCCTTGAGAAAATTATACGAAAAAAAAAAAAGAAAAAGAAAAAAAGAAAGAAATATAAAAACGATTTGAATCAGATCATTTTTCCTGATTTTCTTCCCTACAACTTTCAAAAAAGATTCGAAATTCAAAAAGGTGTCGAAATTACTTACAGATCACCTATTATTATTATTATTATTATTATTATTTTCTTTTGTCTTAATATAGATGCACCCTTTGTCTTGTAAAGACACAAGAGCTCCACCTTCTGTTGAGATGTCACATTTTTAAAAATCCTTAATTTAGAGCTGACTTTGTTCAATGCAGTATTGTTATATTTTGCTCATAAATAAAAACTATAAAGCTATTGCATGCAATCTGCTGTAAAAGGTTTGTCCCGTATTCTGTGAGTTACCTGGAATAAAGTAGAATAAAATTTCACTTTCTCATATTACGAGATAGTTAAGAAAAAGGAACAAAAAATGTTGCGACACGTATGAGACAAATCCGTATGAGAGCAAAAAACCAATCATTCATAACATTATGAAAACACTTTCGAACACTTGTAGCAGTAGCAGTAAAAGAAGCAGGCCTTGTGAACGAACCTTCTAAAATTTACAGGAGACACATTCAGAGCTCGATTAACCTCTGAACATAGGGGAAACTCGGTATTATTTCGGGGCCTCTCTTTCATTTGCAAGAAATTTTCAAAATTCTATATGCATAGATTAAGAAAATAATTTACGCTCTAAATTTTATTTACAGAAATTACTTAGGAACATAGCATCACTCAGAATTTAAGTTCCTATTCGTCCTACATATTATTAAAAATATTGCAAACTATTTTTACCTACAGCTTAAAATCACGAAAGGCACAAACTATTCGTCAGAAATCATTTCGGGTTGAAATTATTTGGCAAAAATTTTCCTCAGACAAAAAGGGGTGAACATCAGTGCAATCTCTCACATTGCACTCAAGCTTTTATTTTTATTTATTATTATTATTTAAACGAGATGAAGACAAACTGAAAAAAAAAAAAAAAAAAAAATGAAATTTAATCCTTTTCTTTATAATAATTTCAAAGCGTCTGTTCATCATCTTCATTCTACATCAGTGAGTAATATTTTTTATTGCATATTTTTTATCGAAATTGTTACTGGTCATCTGTGGAGTGAACTTTCCAAAATAGTATGCATTTTGCATTAGGCAAATTTTTTCCCAGAATATTTTTCTTTACGTGACAAAATGAAAAACTAATACTAGGAATTCGAGGCATTACTTTTCAGTCATTTTGGGGGACCCACTTAAATTTAAGAAGGGAAGCTCTTGCTTCCTGAGCCTTTTGGGTAATCAGGCTGGACTGGACATATTTCGAATTAATTTCTATTCTTCCTTTCTTCTGATTCTTTTGTCGCCAATTGCATACTGCTTAGCTGTAGTGCGACATAAAGCTCGCTTAATCTCAACCTTTTTCTTCTTCTTCTTTTCTTTCTTTTTCTTTTTCTTCTTTCTCTTTCTCTCTCTCTCTCTCTCTCTCTTTTTTTTTTTTTTAACCATTTATAAATTATTAACAGATTGGTAATTAAATTGTAAGTATGGCAACTGCCTAAAGGTCTTAAGAATACAACGAAGTAAAGTTTAACAATCACTAAATATTTCTAAATAAATAATAATTTTATGGAATTTGAAATTTCTTTCTTTCGTTCTTTTTCTCATTTTTCTTTCTTTTAATTTCCACGATGTTTCTGCATTTACGGGGCCCATTAAGTTTGTAACATTCTGAGCAGAGCTTCGCCAAAGTGTTAATTTGGATATTAGTAATATCCAATCCAGATTCACCTTTATTTTATTTAGATTTATTTTATAGTGTTCAGGAATAACACTTGTAAGTCTGTAATGCAGGACTTGATTACCACATAGATATAGTATTAAGACGTAGATTGATCAGTGAGAGGGAAAAAGGATTCCTTTTTACTCGGGAAAAGTTACTCTAATGGCTGTATTTCCCCGAGAAATTACACACAGGAATACACACGGATAATTTAGTAAATAAAATTTATGAATAATTTATTTACTAAAGGTGAATGAAAAACTCCAGACACGGTTTCAAATTTGTTTTTCTTTTTTTTTTGGATACCATCTTATGGCTGAATCCAAAACCTTTTTTGGCATCAAAAATTTTTGTTCGATAACGTGGGGATGATAGATCTATATATATTACTATATCTATGGATTACCGCCCAGACGTTGGGACCACTGGTTTAAGCGACCCTAAAACTATCCTGTAATTTTACTTTAAATTCTTTTTAAATCTTATTCATTTTTCGTATTTAAATATTAAGATAATTTTAAATAAGAAATATGCATTTTGTAAGCTTTGTCGAGAGAGGTACCATAGAAGGATAAAATTTTCTAGGCCATGATTTATATATTCAGAAAACAAACTGCGTAAGTATCTCCAAAGTTCTAAATGAAAGGGGGGGGGGAATCTTTATGGAATGAAGACGAAATTAGGATGTTGTGGCCACCACATGGCTTTCTTCGATATGTTCCTATACAAATTCACTCAGTAAAAATAATTTTCTAAAATTATTATTTATTAAAAATACCTTCCATGAAAAAAGCAGACTGATGAGTGCATTCTAGAAAAGTATAATATATTAAATATTTAAAGAAAGTCAATTTCCCGATGTGACACCTTTAAAAAATGCCTTTTTTTTTTTTTTTTTTCCCTTGCTAAAAAATGAAAAAAAAAAAAAAAAAATCAATAAATTTTAAATTATTGCAGATAAATAAATGGTTAACTATTCGTTTTCAAGGAATTGACGAGCTCTTATGAAAGTCACCCTTAAAAAAAATTGCCCCGCTTGGAAGGGGAGGGGGGGGGGGAGCGTTGCTCCTACATATACAAAAAAAAAAAAAAAAAAAAAAAAAAAAAAAAAAATCTTAAAAAATAATTCCTTTTATGTACATTTATATGAAATTTAATTTATGAAATGAGCAATGGCGCAATGTTAAAAATTTAGATAAAGCAGAATGACGACGCTATCTGTTGGACGATTTTTACCAAAAGTTGATAGGCACGAATTTATGTCAAGGTGCAACTACATAACAAATTTTATAAAATTCTAATGCAGTAGTTCCTGAGATACAGTTGCCACATAATTTTGTCACACACACAGAGACAGACATTTTCTAAAAATGGTCAAATCATGTTCAAGACCTCTGAAAACGTGCAAATACATTGAAAACCCGAAGTCTAATAATTTTTATGAATCCAATACTTTCTTCTTTTGAATATAGAAGAAAATAAAAATGAAATTTCCATTAACTGAAGTGATGAGAGAATTTATTTCTCATTATGGAAGCGTAATAAATAAATAAATAAAATAATAATAGTAATAATAATAAAAGTTAAATATTCCGAATTTGGTATGTAAAAAATATGATTTGATGGCATCACTGTTTACATATATGTACGTATCTTTTAATTACAACACAAATAATAGTTATGAGGAAAATTGAAGATTTTCTAAATTTTTGCATAAGAAGTGGTTTAAAAATGAAAATTGGAAGCGGGAAGCAAAAATTATGCTTTGCGTAGGTCCCATGTTTGTCCTGCTGTAATGGCCCCCGTCTCATGTTACCTCTCCTGTTAACTTATCCTTTTGAAATAAAGGTGTATTGTCAGAGACGTACGTGATAGTGGCATACATGCCAAAATAGGTGATATTTGCGAATATGTCAAGGAGATGGACAGGTTACCTACTCACATGTAACCTAATGACACTTCCGTACAGCATTAGATGTTTTATCTGTGGATTGTTGGACTACGTCGGCATGTAGCATGTACGCAAGTGTTACATACGTAACTGCCACCAATCCAAATAAAGACGGCTGAATAAATATAGCTACCTTATCATTTCGTTTCCAAAAATTTTCGTCTTAAATATAAACTTCATCGTATACGAGGAAGTTCGTTTTGTTACTTCTGCCCAGTCACATAAATACGTTCCCCATTGTTTATATACAACCAATACTTTTGTTCCTTATGGTCTTCCCACACATCTTCCAAGAAAATGGCTACGATGACACGTTCGCTGGCTGAAAGTTTGAACCTGAACCTCCACCAGAATTTTTTTTGTTGTTGTTTTTTATTCACCATCCCTCGTTGACGTGCTTTTGCAAGCTATGCTCTGGAACATGTGGTCTAAGGTCAACATTCCGGTTTAATTCCTTTAAAAAAAAATAAAAAAAAAGGACAGTTGTGTTAGTGAAATCTACCTTCTTTTTCCTCTCTATAAATTAACTTTAAAGATTCTCAGACAGAAAAGTTCTTTTTTCTTTCGATGAATAAAAGAAAGGTACAGTGTTCAGAATGAAAAAGACAAAAGGAAAACTCAAAGGCAAGTTATAGCTTCAAATTCGCAATTGTTAAAGTGAAAGGAAAATCCACAGCTTCTAATGTCTGCATGCTAATAAACATTTGATTTAATATTCCCCACCCCCCTTTTTATTCTTTTCATCTTCGGTACGACCAGGATCTTAACTTGGGAGGAATTTACTGATAAATTCCTCCCAATAAAATAATGATAAATTTAAAATAACGAGCCATTTCGTTGTTTTAAATAGCAGGGAAGTCTTTTTAATTTTGAATAAAACAATTTACAGGTGATGCAAAAGTCACAGGAAAAGTAAAAGATATATTATTCAAAAAGTATTGGTCATAGCACAATGCGGTTTACACTGAAATGCACAGAAAGGCATGGGATTTGTTTAGGTAACAACTAATGTACTAACAAATTCGTTTAAACTTTCTTCATCAGGTGGCGCTTAAATTGTAGAATTACTTTATTACAGTGGCACAGTGCATTCAACAACGTAACTAGGACTGTAAATTCTCAGTGTGACGGACATCATTCCAGACATGGTACAAGCTTACAGAAAAAAAGGCTGAACTTTTCACGCCCCCCCCCCCCCTCAAAGTGGTATCAGGCAATCAGGCAACTGACACAATATAAATTTTTCAATAATAAAAATGTTAAATCTGATTGCATACATGTACACACAATAAACAAAATCAAAACAATAAATCTTACATTGAATATCATATTAATTATAGTTAAAATAGTTGTAAGTGCTTAAAAAAACAGACAAACTTATTACATATACTTGAAAATAAGTTTATTCTATAGAAGCATTGTTTGCTAAGGTAATTGATTAGCAAAATAATGTAGTTCAAGTTCATTAGGAAAATGCAGTTGAAGTCTTTTTCATTTTCTCCAAGTTTGAATTTGACATTTCTTGAAAGCCAATCACATACAAATTGCTAATAATATATTGCACAAATTCAGGCTGACCCCCCCCCCTACACATGTCCAAAAAGTTTTAATGCAGATTTGCATTGATCCCAAGAATAATAATTTTCAAGCTTAAAAAGGCTGAATTCAGCCGTAAGGCTGAAAAGTAACATGTCTGTCATTCATTACGTTGACCATCAGACGTTATGCATTGGAAATTCTCCTAAAAAAAGGTTCAGTATTTGAAATAGGGCGTCACTGGATCCGGCGAATTTGTTTAAAATGTGAGAGAATATACTGCAATGCAAATACAGCGCGATATATAGGTGAAAAATCTAAATAATATTTTTCTTTATACATTAAAAAAAAAAAAAAAAAAAAAAAAATCCCATCATTTTCCGTACATTTGAGTGAAAACCGCATAGAACTTCAATCAGTACATTTTGAATTATATATATATTGTAAAGTAGATTTTGATGGCCGGATATATTGACATATTAATTGAATACAATTTTTTAAAAAAAACCCAACTTGAGAGAGTACTTGCGAAGTAATGCAACAACTCAGGAAATCTCCAGAAATAGACATTATTCAATCTGCAGACTTATCTTATTTAAATATTTTAAAAATATTAAACATCTGTGGTGACCATATACGTGAATATAAAAATTAATAAAAATTTTCAAAGTTATTACAAAGTACAGAGTAGAGAGGGAGCCAAGAGCCCCAATAACGACGTCTTGATTGCTTACATTACTGTGATGAAGTGACGCTTCGATTTCTTGATTAATTTCGCCAGAGCTCTAGTCGACGCCAAATTCAAAAAGTAGAGAAAAAATGGTTGTAATTATGTTACGTATAAATACATACAATTTTTGAAAAGGTTACCACATGATTATAATTCAAACGGTCCTCACTGAACGCCAAAACACGCGTACCATATTATGAGATAAAGAATGCACACAAGGCGACAAACTGCTTTTATTTTGTAAGATGAAAAGAAACCGACTTAGGAAAAGTCAAAACAAGCTATTGTAGATCTGCATTAACGTTAAAGAACGAATAATATATGATCAAAGGTTTCGATAGAGTTGCAATAAGCAAAAGATACATATGTGGGAAGAGGGAGAATGTAAAAATTTAAAGAACATACTGTATCTGAATTTAAGTTGCAATTTAGAGGTCATAAACATGTGTTCGTTACATATTTTATTTTTATTTTATTTTTATTTATTTTTATTATTATTATTATTATTATTATTTATAAATGAAAATATTTTTCTAGAATATGTGAAAATCGATATCACATATATATATATATGGGCAATTATCAAAAGGTGGGCACAGAACACATACCATAACTTTAAGCTTTAATAATAAATATAAATGTAATTCTCACTGACTTCATTTTTTTCACTGGAATTCTAATTCTGTTCAAAGACAAGAATTGATACAATTTGTTACGAAATATTTGTGTAAATATCTTTAAATTTTATTAATTTGGACTAAAAGTGTGAATTTTGGACATCCAAAACGTTAACTGGTTCAAGATGTAGCACCAAAAATAGTTATAACTTATTTTCAGGTGATTTTAACGGAAAATAATGGGTAGACATAGGGAAGTGATGATTGCCTCATGATTTCTTTATCAGAAACAATACTGGTTTGATGATATTTCGAAAATAATCTCGATTGTTACAAGTGAAAATATTTTGCACTTTGTTATGTCCAAAAGTAACGATCTAAACAATGCTATTTTAACACAAACTATATTAAGTCTAATGTCTAATGAATCTAAACACTCTTATCTTTCTTTAAATTAATTTCTTAAATGTTTTTATTCTAAATATTTATGTATTTTTGTTACATTTCTTTTCAATCAATACACTTTTCTGAAATAAAAATTTCCAAATACTGTAACGATCGAAACATATGAAATGGCAATAATTCTTTTTTAAGTAAACATATTAAATAACAATGATCTGATATCCTAAAATGTGTAAAAACATTTGGTGTACTTTTTTCCTAAATAAATTAGTTGATTTCTTTAAATAAAGTATATTTTAATGCATTACTTGATGTTAACGTTTCATGTTCCCACATTTTGAAAATTGCCCATATATACACACAGAGAGAGAGAGAGAGAGAGAGAGAGAGAGATTTTTTTTTTCTCTGTGATTTTTGAATCACACAGTGTTTGTCAACCGATCATTGAAAACAATCATAATAACTAGTATGTTGTGGCCACCACAAGACCTTCTTCTATATTTTCCTATATACATATTCAATCAGTGACAATATTAAAAAAAAAAAAAAATTACGATTTTTTTCTTTCTTTTTTTTTTTTTTTTTTTTTGGTTAAAAGTAATACATATTCAACCAGTAACAATATTAAAAAAAAAAAAAAAAAAAAAAAAAAACGATTTTTTTTCTAAGTTTTTTTTTTTGTTAAAAGTAAAAAAAATCGATAACTTTGTTTTAAATTATCACAGATTTATAGTTCAACCATTCGTTTTAAAGGTATTGATGAGACCTTTCGAAAGATACCCATCTTGAAAATTTACTCCCCTCGGGGGGGGACTTCCCCCCCAGGGGGGGTGGCGTGGCTCCTACACGTACAAAAAAAATTTCCCAGTTGACTATCACTATTATAAATAATTATTGTAAAATTCATAATGATTACTAAAAAATAATTCTCTTTAAGCACATTTATACAAAATTTTGTCCTATATCACCATGTTAAAAATTTAGAAAAAGCGGGATGGCAACGCAACCTGTAAGACAATTTTTACCAAAAGTTGATAGGCACTAATTTATGTCAAGGTGCAACTACACACCAATTTGTATGAAATTCTATGCAGTAGTTCCTGAGATACAGTTGCCACAAAATTTTGTCACACACACACACACACACACAGACAGACAGACAGACAGACAGACAGACAGACATTTTCTAAAAATAGTCAAATCGTATTCTACAGCTCTCAAAACGTGTAAATCCATCAAAAACCCGAGGTCGAAAATTTTTACGAATCCAATACTTTCTCTATATTACATATAGAAGAAAGTAATAATAAGTAAATTAATTAAATGTTTAGTATGCATGTATTATTAGTATTTTCTTTTATACTAGGCGAGTCGTATTAATCCTGGACGATAGGACCCATGCCCCAGCCCGCCCGGTTCCCACTGTTCAATGTCTTTTCCTAGTCAAATTTGTCCCCTTATTACTTCCGGTGTGAATTTTTTTTTTTTTTTTTTTTTTTTTTTTTTTTACACACTTGACATTGTGAGTTTTTTTTTTTTTTTTTGCTTTTCTTCCCATGCTATTCCTATGGGGTTTTTAGCCTTTTTTCCTCTCTTTTTCTACCTTAAACAGTGGCGGTGGTCGATGAGAAAATGACACATTATAATTTTAAAATAAAATAGTAATATTACAAATCTAACATATTTCTTCTGAATTTTATTTCACAGCATTTTTTTTTATATACCTCAACTTCAGATTTTTTTTTTTTTAGTATGGCGGATGAAACACGCTTGGCATAAAAGTTAATTCAGCATTATGGTAAAGGTATTTTCTTATTGATAATTCTTGACAATTTTTTATAATTTTGATGCTGAAGTAGATCGGACATTTTTCGCTAAGGAAAAGATAGAAAGAAATACGCAAGCGAAGTGATGACGTCACTGGCCGTTCGTGGATGCAAGAAAAATATTTCCTATGTTAAACGCCCATTGGATTTTTTGTAAAAAATTATTAAAAATCGAGGAAAAATATTTCCCGATTTTAATCCGCATATTTAGGTATAGATATGTATTAGTTATCATGTCCATGCATTAGATTAAGTTATTTTTGTTGTAAAATTGACAAAATTTGAATTTTTAATTTCAAAACTCTAGAAAAAAAAAATGGCAAACTTCCATATTCGATTGAAAACACAAACATTTAATTTCAAAGGATGATATTAACACAATAAATATCCAACTAATATACTGATTAAAAGGGAAATGATAAATATTCTATCATAATTTGAAGTCAAATTTGGTTTCAAATGTCTAAATAAAGTATCTGATATAAGATACTAATATGTTGTAGCGGAATAGATTTGATATCGGTCATCCTTGGTAGAAAAATAAAATATCGCCAAATTATTTGGCGAACATAATTTAATTCCTTTCAAAAATCATGGTTATTTTAACAACTTATTTTAAGACAGTAATGAATAATATGAAACAATATTTCGTACAATGCATAGTATTACGAAAATATACGTCTGACATGTATATTTTCGTATTACGTTTTTGATCACCAAATACAATAAGCGCCAAGAACGACAGAGTTTTGAAATTTAAAATTAAAATTTTGTCAATTTGATAGCAAAATAACTCAATCTAACACATGCACATGATAACTAATACATATGTGTACCCAAATATGGGGATTAAAATCGGGAAATAATTTTCTTCGATTTTTAATCATTTTTTACAAAAAATCCAATGGGCGATTGACATAGGAAATCATTTTCTTGCATCCACGGACGGTCAGTGACGTCACACTTCGCTTGCGTATAGGAACAATAATCGCATAAATTATATTTTGGTCTAAAACGGCAACAAAAATTTAAAAGTCGCCAAGGACATTAAGGCTGTACCATGATCAAGTTTACATACTAATTTATTTATTTTTCTATATACCAACTACTATTAACTAAGCATGAAGTATATATAACCACAAAATAATAATTGTCTCATGCGATAGAAGTTGCCGATCATAGCATATTGTAATATTATATGTGGCTTGAAATTGCTGTCATTCTATGGTTGATTGATTAAATCAAATAAATATAGGAAATAACTTGAGAGCAAATATTATGTACATCACATATAATGTTGTTCATATGTAACTGGGATTCAGATATAAAAGAGTTACTTCAAATTTTTCGATACTGTCCGTATCGAAACTGTTATGTATGATAAGCAACCAAATGGAAGCCCACGGGTAAGCCATTGTCGCAGGCAATAGGGACAGGCACCGGAGATTGCAAGGACGAACAAGGCGCTGCCTAAGGCAGCGGGAACCCAAAGCAAGCTTTTGACCGATTTCAGTTTTTTTTTTTTTTTTTTTTTTCATAAGGCATATAGAAAAGAGTTTGCCAGCGAAGCGGGCAAAGCCGTCCAAAATTGTTTAAGAACTAAAATATTATTCAACAATTCGCCGGGAAATGAAAAAAAAAAAAAAAAAAAAGAATCATTTTGTAAAAAAAAATAAAAAAAAAAAATAAAATAAAAATTTGAAACTCATAAATATTATATGAATTTCACCACATAGTTAAAATTTTAATTAACCAGTCACCAAATTATTATTAGAACCAGATTAATATTGTGCAATAGTGAACTAAAATCATACAAAGAAAGGTTTCGAAATAAAATTCATAATTGACGACCCAGTTTTTATACTTCCACAACGCAGTACAGTTTTAGTACAGAATCCCTATGGACGAATTTTAAATTTTTATCGCCATGTTGGCGATAACTTTTTATTTATTTATTTTGGCATTTTATTTTGGCTTTGAATGAGTTACAAATTTTTTTGAGTGTACTTTATCAGACTCTGTTTTGCACAGCACCACAATGATAAGGTTTCATTTCATTACATATTATGATCAAACCGTCAGTTCCCACACATACACATCAAAATTTCCACGTGAACGAAGTCGCGGGTAACAGCTAGTATCATTATATAATTTACTAAAGGTTTTACACTGGCGGTCACTCAGTACTTTTGCAAAAATTTAATACCCCCTAAGCAGAACAGGCCTGCTCGTAAAACAATGGGAAATGCGAGGGGAAAAAAATTTGAGGCCCTAAATTAATTTGAAGAAAGATCGACGTACAAAAACAAAATAGTTGATCGGATATTAAAATGTGACAGCAGATGATTAATGCGCATTGAATGCAGTCGATACAGTGTGTATTTTTAACTGCATATATTGTAGTGGTAAGTTTATTTTGATTTACGTTTTTAAATAGTTATTGGATTATCATTTGTAGTGATGAGTTTTATTTTGATCTTCGTTTTTTCTGGTTTTATTTACAATGTGTGTTTCGGGCCTGAGAACAAAGAAATTCTTAGCTTTTGCTTTTTTTGTGACAGAAAAACATCCATTTTTTTTTTTTTTTTTTTTTTTTTTTATTTGCATTCTACAAGGCCCTTGATAACGCTAGAATGCAAATAATGCTTTTTTCTCATTCCAATTTGCTATAATTCATTTAGATTTTACTTTAGTTATTTCTTTTTTGGTTTGATTTGGGTGGTCTTCGTTTTTGATCAGAATAATTGTTTGAATACTGAAATTAAATCATCCTTAAATTTCAAATGTTTGCACTGATAATATTATATTACTATATATATATACATATATATATATTAATGTGTCTAAACCTGAACACTAATACTAATAATAATATCATTATACAATTCACGAAAAACTTTACTTCAGTGGTCACTATCTAGACTTTTCCAAAACCTAATGCCCTGTGAGCAGACCTGGCCTCCTCGTAAAAGAATCCCTAATACAAGAAAATTTTGCGAATATAAATTAATTCGAAGATAGACGAAGCCACAAAAGTAAATTGGTAGACTAACTATTAAAGCAGATGATTAATGTCCTTTTAATGCAGTGTGCGCAGAGTGAACTATGAAGGTGTTTACAAACAATTTGCATGTAACCGGGACATATTTATAACTGAAGTTATCAACTTCTGCTCTCTGAACACTAAAATTAACATCATTATAGGATTTACAAAAGTTTTACAACAGTGACAACTACCTGGACTTCTGCAAAAACTTAATGTTCCCTTAGAAATTTATTTAATAGTTATCAACCATGAAAATTCATTCAGATAAAGTGGAGTGTTAAAGTTGATTTTTATACCAACTATGGGAAAAATACCAAAGCCGAGAATCGAACCCGGGCACTATGCTTAACGTGCGTTTGCTCTACCACTGAGCTACCCTGGCTGATGACCAGCTCGGATGTGAGAAACGCCGAGCTGGTTATCCGCTAGGGTAGCTCAGTCGTAGAGCAACCGCATGTTAAGTAGATTGCTCGGGTTCGATTCCCGGCTCTGTTATTTTTCCCATAGTTGGTATAAAAATCAACCTTAACACTCCACTTTATCTAAATAAAAAACTTAATGTTCCCTTTTGGGGTTCTAAATTAATTCGAAGATGGCAGAACTACAAAAGCAAAACTGTCGATCGGATATCAATATGTGACAGCAGATGATTAATGTGTAACGAATGCAGTATGCACCGAGTAAAGTGTAATTGTGTTAACGAACAATTTGCTTGTAAACGGAACATATTTTTAACTACAGATTTTAACGGCCCTCTTCACTTACCGTCGCCGGAAGCCCGAGCCAATGTTATTCTATGGGGAAATTTTCTTTACAAATAACTTATTCACTAATACATATTTTCAAATTCTGTTTTCACATTCAGAAAATTCCCAACTGTTAAACGGACGGACCTTTTTTAAAAATGTACTTTTTTAACTTTTAATTTTTTATTTTAAACTTGCAAAATGAGAATATTTCACAATTAAAAATTCGTATTTTGCAGCTTCAAAATAAAATATAAAAAATTAAAAAATAATTTTTTAAAAAAGGTCCGTCCATTTAACAGCTGGGAATTTTCAGAATGCGAAAACAGAATTTAAAAATCTGTATTAGTTAATAAGTTATTTGTAAAGAACAATTTCCCATAGAATAACATTAACTTCGGCTTCCGTCGGCGGTGAGTGAAGAGGGCCCTTAATAGGTTTTTTATTTGTCTGAACGCTAATAACAATATCATTATATGATTTACTAAAGGTTTTATTTCAGTGGTTACTCTCCGAACCTTTTAAAAAAACTTAATGCTCCCTAAGCAAAACTTGCTCGTTAAAGGATTTCTAAGAACAAGAAAAGTTTGCGGTCTTAAGTTAATTCGAAAATAGATGGATCTCCCCAAAAATAAAGAGTTAGAATATGGCATCAGATGATTAATGGGCATTGAAAGTAGTATGATGTTGTGTGAAGGGTAAAGGAATTTATGAAGAATTTGCTTGTAATTGGAACACATTTTTAACAACCAAAATTAAAAAAGAATTTTTCATTTCATTTTATTTATTTATTTGAACAGTAGTAGTAATGTGATTACATGATTTGGCAAAGTTTTTGACTCAGAAGTCACTATGTACACATTTGCAAAAATTTAATATCCTGTATTGGCTTCAAAAACCTTAATGTAAGTGAATTTTAGATTCCTAAATTAATTCGAAAGTAGACGGAGCCTTAAAAATAAGACAATTGGTCGAATATTAAAAGATGGCAGAAGATGATTGATGGGCATTGATTTCAATGTGATGTTGTACGAAAGGGGAAGATAAAGATGTTTATGATTAATTTGCCTGCTGCTGGAACACATTCTTAATGTCATGGATGGATGGATGGTTGGGTTTTACGTCGCACTAGTGCTGCGCAGATGGGCAATTGGCGACGGTCTGGGACACACCCCTAGAGGTGGTCCGGAGACATGCCATCGCAATTTTGATCCTCCACGGAAGGGATGGCTCTCCCGCTTCGGTGACCCCCAGAGGTATAATTTTTGATCGGAACATGGAGGACATTGCGACCACAACAGATTTAACGTGCACCAGCCATCATTAGTGTACACGACGGTCTTTGGCCGGCTCGAGTACCGAACCCGCAATCTTCCAATTACGAGGCCGGCGCTCAACCGACTGGGCTACCGCGGCCCTCATAATGTCATGATTTGAAATGGTATTTATTTATTGAGAAGACTGGTAATAATGTGATTAAATTATTTATAAAAAGTTTTACCTCAGCAGTCACTATCTGGACTTTTGCAAAAACGTATAACGTCCCCTAAACAGAACCGACCTTTTAGTTGAAGAATCCCTATTTTAAGAAAATTTTGGGGTCTTACATTAATTTGAGTATCGATCGAGCCATATATGTATACAAATAAAATAATTTATAATATTTTAAAATATGGCAGCAAATGGTCAATAGGCACTTAATTCATACTTGCCAAAATTGAAGGATGAAAATAAGGGAGATTTTACAAGCGTCCTTTTCAGGCTTAGACAACATCGACGGATTTTTGGCATATGCCAATTTTTAATGATAATTCATGGCATATATGATCAAAAAATCTATATCCATACGAGTGAAATTTAATTAATAAGTAAAAATCTAGTAATTATTTATTGAAAATAGTGCTATCTATTAAGATGCAAGATATTTTTTTTTTTCAGCAAAATTTTGCTTTAAAAATTGCAGACTTTGATAAATTTTATGTATAACTTTAAAATGCTCAGAAAAGAGGAGAAATATGTGAGGATAAGAGAGAGTAGAAGTGGAACTTAATCCCAAAATAAGTAAGTCTGTCTTGAAATAAGGGAGAGTTAGTATACTGCTTGCAGTATGTATGTACAAAGTGAAGGACGGAGGTGTTTACAGACGATATGCTTGTAAATAGAACAAAATTTTAACTGCTGGAACACCTCCAAATAACTAAATTTTCTAAATGACCTAATGATGATTATTATTCGTGTTCAGGGAGAAGAAATAATAACTCTTGCAGTTAAAAATGTGTTCCGGTTTCAGACAAATTGTTCATAAGCACCTTCACCCTTCAGTCGGTATACACTACACTGTTAAAGCTCCCTTTGAATATCCATCAATCATCTGCTGTCGCATTTTAATATCCGATCAACCGTTTTGTTATTGCGGCTCGATCGGTCTTCAAGGTCAACGTGTACAACAACCTTTTATTAAAATCTAAGAATAGGAATAGCTGGGCCATTGTTAATCGGCTTTAAAGCGGGTCAAATTTGTTTCTTTTTTTATTAGTAAGGAGCAAATGGAATTGACCAGCATCCCAGTGAGTGTTTCAAGGTCTTTCTTACTTTTTCATTTTAATAAAACAATGCAATGAGTTTATTTAAATGATAACTTGTTCCTGTCATTCTTTACTTCTTCAGGTTTATGGTTTTACAGCTTTATAGGGCAGGATGGGATTTTGTTTTAAAAAGTTCATGGAGATTTACTGCACCGAATTATACATAATTCGTATTTAAATTATCTTTATATATATAATATAAAAATAAAAATAAAGAAAAGTTTAAAGCGCATTTTTTGTAACAGATTTGACCTTTGTCCCCAATGGTTAGTAGTACCACATTATTAATCTTCTTACTCCCTTCTATATAAATAAGAAGACAGTATTGGACTAGTGAAAATTTTTATTCCCTGGTTTTCGAGCAATCAATTCTTGGGAAACAAGCGAAACTGTACACCATCGGTTCGGGTCCTCACTGCCTTCGGTAGCGGTTTTCTTGAGTGCGCTTCGCGCACACAATTTTTTTCCCGAGAAAATAATTAATTAATAGACCTTAAATATAAATTCTGAAAATAAATAAATATATATATAAATAAAAATTCTATTGAGTTCAGTAAATTAGTTCTCGAGAAATTAAACTATTTGCATATAACCTTGGTTCCAGTACTCACTAACTTCGGCAGAATCTTTGTTTTCTAAAAATTCTTTTTTAAAATTTTTAATCTTTTTATTTATAAAGTGTAAAAAATTAACTAAATATTTTTTTCACTGTTTATAGCTTCAAAATGAAATAAAAATTTTAAAAATACTTTTCTAGAAAACAGTTTAATAGTGAGAATTTTTTTAATGATGTGTTACAATAGAAGGCTATTTTATTTTATTTAAAAAATAAATAAATAATGAATGTTTTTTATAACAATATTCCCCACAAGATAACATAGTTTTGGCTCTTAGTGATTATAAATAATGTGTTCCCTTAATCTGGATTTTTATATAAATATATGTGTTATAAATATGCAGTAAAAGATTTTTCTTTTTTTCCCTAAATCCAAAACATATGCAAATAATAACATAATATATGATGATAAACATTTTTCAGACTTCTTATTCTTTCAACTATAATTGACATGAAATTCGAAAATTTGTATTTATCATGCCAAACACAAATTATCCAACTTTTTAAAATATTCGCATTTAACACAACTACCAGTGTTTGCACTGTCATTCTATAAAACTTTGAGCATAAATTTTAAAACTTATTGAAGAGCAGGGACCGATTTACTCATTTGGAGGCCCAGGGTACTCATGTTCAATGGGCCCCTTTTCCTTGTACTTTAATATTACAACAAACAAAACAAACTGCCGATTTTTGATTCACGCATCTAAAAATTCTCTCCACTTTTCATTTTATTGGTAAGACTTAACTAGATCCAATGCTTGTCTATCGCCGATTAATATAAAAACGCAGTAATACCTCCATCCATTGACTAAAAAACAAAAACAATGATCATTATAGCAAAATTTGGAAATTTTTCATTTTAACTATTTTTTTTTTTTTTTTTTAAATGTACGATGGAATTTCTTGGAGGCCCCCTCAGTGTGAGGGCCCAGGGCAAATGCCCCGAATGCCCTGCCTTAAATCAGGCACTGTTGAAGAGTGCTTCCCCCCCCCCCCCAAACATTTCACAAGCAGTCGTTGGTACGCAGAACAGGATAGGAATTTGTACACTGACCCGTCTTAAAAAGATTAAATGTGCACTAGCCCTTGGTCTGGTCCTAAAACTCCAAGACAAAAGAACGCCCCGTGGACAACAAAACCAAGCATTCTTATAATTGCAGCATCGTTCTAAATAGAAAGTTACACGTTTGATTATTCGACAAAATTAAAATCAGTTCCTGAAAACAATTATATAAGCATTCTTTAAACAGAGAAATTTTCTTTTTCTTTTCTTTTCATTAAAAATAATTTATTTCTGTTTAAAGCCAGATTTTTTACAGTTACACTTTAATGTTAGTGTTTTGAAGATTTGTTTAAGTTTACTCAATTCTACAATTTTTAATATTTTCCTATAAAGTTGTAATGGGTTGTCTCTAAGTTACATTATAATATTCTTAAATAATATTTTTGGACTGCAGTCAAATTTACCCATGGGAGTACCATGGATTTTTGTCTCCTCTAACACATTCCTTATAATTCATTTTCAATATTAAACTTTAAGAAGTTTATAGTGCTGTACTACGAAAGCTACCAAGCCGCAATATGAAGCTATCCAGCATTGCTACAAAAATATTAGCCTATTAGTACAGTGAAACCTCTCTAAGTTGGACACCTGCGGTTCCAGGAAAAAGTGTCCAACTTAGAGAGGTGTCCAACTTATAGGGGTGCTTACATTTTTCGATTTAATTAAACTGTATCTATGTATGCCTTTTAACTTTTAATCATATCTAAATATAACATAATTAAGTATTCATAACTTATATACAAAAAATTATTAATTTGCCAATTTAAAATCTAAATTTAAACTGGTATATTGTGGCCATAATAACACTTTCTTCTACAATTTTTTATATATTCGCGCCATCCGCCAGTTAATATGAATGAAAATTTAATCAATAAAGATTTTGCAGATGCGTTTTGGTGCAATTTTATTCAATAGACGCTGTGGTATTCATATGGAAAATCGGAGAATGTGATTAAAGGTAGCACCACTTTGTCTACTGATACTGATATATACCAAATTAAGATAACATTAATTTTCATAATAGCCATCTCACTTATGAAGTTTGGTGAATTTATTCGCTCAAATGACATTTAATTTTTCCGTGAACGGGGAAAACTGCAGCATAGCAGCGACACCTGTCGATTGGTATGCACCCATATTGAATCAGCATCTTTTTTTCACTATAGATAGATCTCTCACATATTAAGTTTAGTGCAATTATACACTCAAGTAAAACTTGGTAGGAAAAATAAAAGGGACAAATGAAGAGAACTCCGAACAATCGAAATGTATTGTCTAATGCTCATTTTAAAACAGTTTAAGTCAAAACATGCCTGTAGGATCTCTATTGGATATTTCCTGGAGAAAAGGACAAAAACAATTCATGCAAATCAAAAAAAAGAAAGACTCTTTCATAATGCGCCAAAATTCAGTTATTTGTGAACTTTTCAATTGAAGAAAATAAATATTTTTTTACAAGATGAGACAGAGATGAATATATTGTGACAAGAAACATTGTTTTTTAGATATTTACAGCTATTTCTACAAGGGATAAGTAAAATTTCTAAAACAAAAGTGAGAAAACGGAAGTTTTATATGTTTTTTTCCTGTCTCATTGGGTAAAATTGTCCAACTTAGGACAGTATTTGACTGTCCAACTTCCAAGTTAGAGGGGTGTCCAACTTATAGAGGTTGGACATAATGTTAATCCTATGGATACATTCCGTTCCGAGAAAAAGTGTCCAACTTAGAGGGGTGTCCAACTTAAAGGGGTGTCCAACTTGAGAGGTTTCACTGTATTACCCAAGAATTTGTACACCACAAGGAGGATGTTTCGTTCATGCTCCAAAAAAATTGAGTATAATTTCAGTACTTTGTTTTATTTATTTATTTTTAAAGAAAATTTCAAAATGCCTCACTTATTTTAACAACTAAAATTATAAAATACATAGTTACACACTAGTGCCCTGGGCTAGGGTAGTGGGAGTTAAACAACTACAGTTTTAAAGATAACAGCGTAACTGATAGCTTCGGTATCAGGTAAAAACATCCCCGACAAAACATTAGGGGCGCGCAACCGACCTGTCATCGGCATTTGACCCCCACTAATTTGATTGCATGAAATAACACTGAAATTCTGCTGTTGAATAATGGCAAATAAACAACTTTCCGAGAAAATATTTACAAATTTCAAAAATCCTACAACAATTGTTTCGAATAAAAATTATTGGCACGACCCTTTATCAGGTAAAAAGAAGTAGGTTCATGCTACACTCGTGCCACTTTTCATCTGATATGCTTCAATATTTCGACCAAAAATAATTATTGATTATTATTATTATTATTTTATTTATTTTATGGTGTTGGATTACAAAGGTTTTTATTCATCCTAGTACGCACTGTCCCCACATAAAATGGACTTTATCCGTGTTATGTCATAAAAATCTTTACATGTGACCACTGCAGGGAAAAATGCAATATTATAATGTTTATATTTGTAATGAACGGGGAAATGTTTGCATCTATAGGAAAATTCACAGGAAAATGGAGAATCAGAAATCACATGTTGGGTATGATTTAGCTTAGCCTCGAACCCAAAAAACGGATATTGTCCATTATTAACGTCAGCATACAGATAAGTAACGTTGCAAAATGTAAAACTTCCGAAATGATCAAAATAAAAAGAGGGGAGGATAAAACGAGATAATAAAACAATACTGATAGTAGAAGTTACACGCGAAAAGGGTGTAAGATGACAAACGTCGGGCGTTCCCTTTCTCAAACGTCTGTTCCTTTAAACTATAAATCAGTCAACTGACGAAGCGAAATGGAGTAACCCTTGAACAAAAGCTATATGCTTCTGTATCCTTGAATGAATTTTAAAAGGAGCAATACACCTCGGTATGAAAGTCACGAATCAAATACAATATATTATTGAAATCAAAGGTCTTGTTTAAATAGACAAGTACAGTGTACCAAAAATAACGAAGGTTACAGGTCAGGTATTTGAATGATATCGAAAATAAATGTGAATCGGGACCAAGGAAAAAGCTGGAATATCCCACACTGTAAGAAAAAAAAAAAAAAAAAAAAAAAAAAGAAGAAGAAGAAGAAGAAGAAGTTGTACACTAAACTCTGGATTATGCGCATTGCGGTTTATCCGCGAGTGCAGGAAAAGGTTGGGATGAACAGAAAAGTTTTCTCAACAAGAAATAAAAAACAAGTGATTACTTTTTTAAAAGAAAAAATATAAAGAACTATACTGATTTGCTTTATTTTTTGTACAGTACAGTACGAGCCGTACCAATATTTTAATTTCTGTACTGATAAGTATGAAGGATTTAAGTCCAAAAAGGTCGAATTTGATTTAAGTACATAGTCAGACTCAGAAAAAAATTCTCTCTCGATTGGTATAAAGGATTTAAATCCATGCCATTTAGTCTTTGACAAAATCCATCGGTAAAAAAATATTCAAGTCAGAAATTTAGCATTATCTTTGGTATAAAATAATTAATTCAATTTTTTCCCTTCATCAAATGAAGATTGATAATCACTGAATGGTATAAAGGATATAAATCAACATAATCCCTTTTTCCTAATCCATTCTTCTAAGTAGATTTTAGTTAGTTTAACTTTATTTTTCGTCTCCTGAAAAATCAAGAATATGGATTTAAATCCTTTATACTTATCAGTACAGATTTATTCCAGTGCATTTTGTTGGTATATACCTCCCCCCCCCCCCCCTCCCTTCACAAAACTTTTCTTGGAGGTTTTTTTACCTCTTATTTAATCATAATTACATATTGAAAAAATTCTACTACAAATAAAGTGGTGTGTAAAAAGGGCGCGTATTTACAATAAATTAAAATGTTGGCATGTCTGCGCCTGCGGTACTATTTATTAATGTAACATATAATGTCTTCATCCTAAGTACACTTTATACTGTCTTCTATATTCAATAGAAAGAAAGTATTAGATTCGTAAAAATTTTCGACTTCCAGTTTTCGATGGATTTACACGTTTTGAGAGGTCCCGAACACGATGAGAGCATTTTTAGAAAATGTCTGTCTGTATGTCTATGTCTCTCTGTGTGTGTGACAAAAATTTTATGGTGACTGTATATCAGGAACTACAGAGAATTGCATATAATTTTATATGTAGATGCACCCTGATTTAAATTAGTGCCTATCAGCTTTTGGTGCCAATTGCTCGACAGGTGGCGCTGCTATACAGCGATTTCCACAATATTAAGGAAGTGCCTTATCTCAGGGACTACTGCATAAATGTGCATATAAATTTATATGTAGATGCATCATAACCTGAATAAGTGCGTCTTAGGTTTTGTGTGTTCATTTCTGAAAAAGTGGCGCCAGAAGTTAGTTGTTGGTTGGTTGTAGGGTTTTAAACCGATTGACTACGCTAGGGGTCTAGGCCTATGGGTAGAATGCCTCCGTTGAGGGCTTTTCTAAGGGGTCCTAGCCCGTATTTACGCGAGTTCCGGAGAAAACCACGGAAAAGTCCGAACGGCTAGGTAGATGAGCGCGACCTGGGATCGAACCTTGCACCTCCCATCTACCAGCTTCGAGAGCAGAACCGCTCGGCCGCTGGTGGGCCTTGGAACAGAGAAATTGTAAAAGATAGAGAAGAGCCTCGATGAAGCATCATGTCTTATACAGATTAAATTTTACACTATAGTGAATACTAAGTCAAAACTTTAATAGTTTGTACAAATTTTAACTTGGAGAAAAATTTTTCAGGCGTCGCTGTGGTTACGGGTCACATCAAATTTTGTTCTAAAACAGTGGTAAAGTCAGAAAAGCAAAGTCTAATGCAACCAGTAAATAAATTTGCAATTTCTTGGACGTTTTTCTTCTGGTTTATATTTCCGTTCCTTAATAATATTCTAAAAGATATAATTTTATCCATTAAACTTTCAGATAACGGCTATTGCATACTTATTTACGCAAGTGATGATGCCCCCCCCCCCCCCTCAGTTCTTCATTTGCCATGCCTATTAATTTTTGTGGTGATAAAAGTTATCTACGACTGTTTTCAGATCTGTTATAAATTTGATAAGAAGTTGGTTTGTTACGACTTCCAGTCATGCATTAAATATCTTTATTTAAAAAGATTTCACTGGATCGTCAATTGTATGGTCAGAATCAAATTCTTAAAAAAAAAAAAAAAAAAAAAAAAGAAAAAGAAAAAAAAAAAAAGAAAAAGAAGTGGGTGTTTAACAAACGGTTTGCGATTTTTCTTTATTTTCCAGATTACATTCCAAGACTGAGCCAGCTGTTTTACGTTTTCAAGAAAATTAGCACTTAAAATTTTCAATTCATCATAGTATGTTTATTTTTTTTTTTTTTTATCATACTTTCTCGAGGTCTTCTGCTTTATTCTGCAAAGCCTCGTTTTTATATGTATGATTTAAAGCATTTTTGCTTCCAAATAAGAGTGATAGTATAAAATTAAATCTTTCGAGATAATTCTTAATTGGCAGAACTCCATCTGTATTGTTTAGGTGGTATGAAGGCTATAAAAATCCTTCTGCTGAAACTTTTCCTCTAAGGCTTCTTTTTCTTTTCTTCGGTGCACTGGATGAAAGTAGCACCAATTTTAGCATGTGCAAAAGCATCTTTTCTATTCAATATGGTTGGATTAGCATTAAAGTGATGTTTACCTGATCACATGAAAGATTTGGATACATTACGGTATATAACAGGAAGAGGTTGAAAGTGTATTTTTAGTACTATTAACCATTTTAAATATCTTCCTATATTGTTTGAGGAATGCTAATATTTTCGATTTGACTTTCTGTCTGTCTTTGTGCCTTCTGTACGTCTGTAATAATGAAATACCGTTTATATATAAATATCTTGTAAACACTCAGCAGTTTTGTTAAAGAACATTCTATTCCTCTGCAAAAGACATACTAAAAATCTTTTTCGTAGAAAGGCATGTTTTTTTTTTTTTTTTTGTAATTTTACATATTTTTGAATCGGGTCGGGCCTGATTTTATCGCTTTTTTTTCCGGGCCGGGTAAGCAAACCTTTCCAACCCGGCCCGAAAATTTCAGCCCGTGCAGACCTCTACGGCAACGTTCTTTCACCCTGACCTATAACGGTTCGGGTCCCATCGCTTTCATTTATGCTTTAACCGGACATTTTAATTTAGGTGTTAACTGGACGATGCTATTATTTAAAAAACAATGTTTTCTGGTCAGACTTTTCTCGGACAGATTATCATCTGCAATTAGCAGATGGCAGCACCAGACAATCTATTCAGCAGCAAAAATTTAAATAAAATAAATAAATAAATAAAAACTAATAAAAAAATTCTTAGGATGCTGTGTAGATGCTGAAAGATTTTCTTTTATCAACTGACATCTTTTCTATTAATTATCTGCAAAAAACAACACATGACCCTCGGAGGATCGAATCAACGACATCAGCGTTATTAGTCTAACCAACAGAGGTAACGGCCCACGCGATATCTTTTAATTTTTACATTACTATCTTTATAAGTCATCTTTCCAGAAGTTTATAGATTTTAACTAATCATTAAAAAAACAATTCTAAATTTCTGAAAACGGGCTTCGAGGTGCATCAGAAGGGTGCTCGGTAAAAATGGCAACGGAAAAAATGGCACCGGAAATAATGGCAACGGAAATAATGGCAACCGGAAATAATGGCAACGGAAATAATGGCAACGGAAAAAATGGCAACCGGAAAAAATGGCAACGGAAATAATGGCAACCGGAAAAAATGGCAACTGGGGGGAAAAAGGCAGCGGTAAAATTGGTAACAATAACTTGATAAATGGGTAAAGGTGCAATTATCTATGTAAATAAAGAGAACTGTTTTTATGTGTGTGTGTGAGTGATTGATGTGTGGGCTGAACGGAAAAAATGTAGTTTTCGAACTACCAAATACAATTGACTCCCAATAAAATCCCTACAATATCATCAACAGTCATGTATATTTTGAAATTGAAGATAAGATTTACTTGTTTGCTTTCAAATTATGGAATAGAGCAGGCGCACGTGGCGTCACTGAGATAAACATTGACAAATGATTCCGCACGTGCTTTAAAATGTAGGCAAAAGGTGGGGTAAATAGCTATGTACTTTCATTTCTCCAATATTTTTAACACGTTTTACATTTCTGCTGAGATTTAACCATTGTTATTGCTTGTTATATAAATTGATATTATGTGGTAGCTTTTAACTGCAAAATCTGTATTAAAATACTTTCAATGTAAAAATATTTTTTTCGATATCAGATTATAGGGAAAAATATATGTATATTATTTAATATAAAAATATAATTCAAAATGACGGCATTTACTAAAAATCAAAATGATTAATAATAAAATTAATTTGTTCAATAGAACTGTTTGAGCTTTTAATTGAAAAATCTATTTCTAAATACTTTTAATATAAAAATATATTTTTTTCCCTGAAAATAATAAAAAAAAAAAAAGGGGAAAAATTAAAAAACTTGGAAAGTATTATTGTTTTAGCTTTTAATAGTAAAATCTATATTAAAATACTTTTAATATTATTAAAACAATTTATTTTCTCTGAAAGATAATAATAATAATAATAATAATAATAATAATAGCTAGTTTAAAAAAAATCACATCATTCATTAAAATATTCTAATTAAAAAACAATAATTTATTTATTAAAAATATAATTTTTTATAATTAAATTAGGTGAAATTACTTAATACATTTTTTTAAACTTTAATTAAAATGTCTGTTTCAGTAGCCGACTGGTTCTGCTCTCCAAGCTGATAGACTGGTGTTATTGTTGGTGTTTGGGAATAAAGCCGATTGACTATTCTAAGGTCCTTGGCCTGAGGGGGAGCACCTTCCATGGAGGTCTTTCTAAGGGGTCCTAGCCCATATTTTTGCAAGTTTCTGAGAAAACCATGGAAAACTCCGCACGGCTAGATCGACGAATGAGGACCTAGGATCGAACCCGGCACCTCACGTCAACCAGCTTTAAGCGCAGAACCGCTCTGCCGCTGGTGGGCCCTGATAGATTGGAATTGCGGGTTCGATCCAAGGTCTCGTTTGTCGTCCTAGACATTCAGAATTTTCCATGTTTTTTTTTTTTTTTTTTCTGAAAATCGCATATATCAAGGACAGGCTCCTTAGAAAGAACTCTTATGAAAGTCATTTCACCCAGGCTTAGGACCTGTATGTTGTCAATAGGTTTTAAAGCTTAAACCACAACCATCAAAATATTTTTAATTAATATATATATATATATATATATATGATTACATATAAAAAAAAATAATAATTAAAAAATGGTTTAATAATACATATTTATAAAATGTAATTCAATTATTAAGAATAGAAATTTTTAATAATTAAATTAGTTCAAATTGCTTAATACTGTTGTTTAAGCCTTAAAATGAAAAAATAAATTCAAAATGTTCTTAAACATAAAAATATTTTTTTCTATAATTGATTATAGGAATAAGGATCTAATTAAAATTATTTTATTTAGAAAACTTTAAAAGAAAGAGTAAATTAATTGTCTAAGAACTAAATGAATTATCAAAAACGTAAATTTTAATAATTAAATTAGGTGTGACTCCTTAATACAACTTTTTCTGCTTTCAATAGAAAATATTATTTTAAAATACTTTTATTATTAAAAGATTTTATTTACACGTACTGTGAATAATTATGAGGAAAAAGGTAGTTAAGGATCGAATTAAAATTATTTTACTTTAAAAATTTTAATAGAATGACTAAATTAATTATCTAAAAACTAAAAGGATTATCAAATTTATAAATTTTAATAATTAAATTAGCTGAGATTACTACAATTTTTTCTGCTTTTAGTAGAAAAATTTGTTTTAAAACACTTTTAATATTAAAAGATTTAGTTTCTATAACAATAATTTTTAACTAGCTAATTATTTAATTTTTATTTAATTAAACTAATTATTTAATTTTTAATTAAATAATTTTTTAACTAGCTGTATATATATATATATATATATATATATATATATACAGCTAGTTAAAAAATTATTTAATGAAATATTCCAATTAAAAACACTAATTTATTTATTAAAAATATAATTTAATATAATTAACTTAGTAGAAATCGCTGAATAAGATTATTTGGACTTTTAATTAATAAGCCGAGCAGTTCTGCTTTCCAAACTGGTAGACAGGAAGTGCCTGGTTCGATCCCAGATCATGATCGTCGATTCTCATGTTCTCAATCGTCTTTAACACCTAAACTAACCCCATCAAATTATTTTTAAAATAAAAAGTTATTTTAATCAATGATTATATAAAAATAATAATCTTAATGTAATAACAAATATTACATTTAATTAATTTGTTATAATTTTACTAATGCAGTTTAATCTTATGATATAAAATAGTTTAACTCCGTTTTTCTAGTTTCAGTGCAAAATCAATTTTTTTTAGCTACATAACCAAACTTTTATTATAAATTATAAGTTTAATTCCATTCAAAATTAAATTGTTTATAGATAATGACTAAGCCGTTTCTGTCGTGCAATTAATAAATTCTAATACTCTGCGGTGCATATTATGATTAAACATACTGCATGCCCATATGAGAAATTAAATTGTCAAAAAATTCTCAATATCATAAATTAATTAATTAATGAAAAAAATAATATGTTGTAGCCACCACAAGACATTCTTCTATATTTTCCTATATTATCGATTAAAAAAAAAAAACTGTGTAATCACGTACCATTTGTGAAAATATTACAGTAATTGTCAGACATACTTGGAGTGGGGGGTTAAAGAGAGAGGGGAAGGTAGAGGAAAATAAAATGACTTTTTATATCACTATTTTACCGTTTTAAATGATATATTCTATAACTATCTTTGTGTATATACCACTTACTGTTTAAGAAAAATTTCAGTGAGTGTTACACAGATCTCGGGAGGGGATATAATAACAAAAGGAGTTGTTGTTTTTATATCACTATGCTAGTATATCACTATGCTACTTTTTTATGAACTATGTTTTTATATTACTAGCTATTTGTATGAAACTTTGTTTGATTATCACTTACTTTTTATTAAAATTATAATGAAAGTTACTTGTAGTTAAAAAGGGGGACGAGTATGTGTGTGGTGATTCTGGGGAGGAGGGGGGGGGGACAGAGGAAAAACAAAATCTATTTAAACAACACTTATTATCTCTTTTTTTTTTTTTTTTTTTTTTTTTTGTGACATTTTGTGCAAATGTCGCTTACTGTTAATGAAAAATTACACTGAGTGTTACATATATCTGGGTGAGAAGGGGGGGGGGGGGGAGTGCTGGAGACATAAAGATACAAATAATGTTTTATATCATTGTGCTTTGCATTTTACTAAAATTTATTATAAATATAATTTAATTTTAAGGAAAATTTACGCTGATTGTTAAATATATCTTTGGGGTTATACGGGCAGAGAAGAAAAAGGCTTGTATAAATATCACAATGTTACCAATTTTAATTAAAATATTAACAACTATCACCTACTTTTAATGAAAAATTACGGTGAGTGTTACCTATACATGGTGGACAAGGAGGAAGAGAAAAAAAATGCGATTGTTTTTAAATTATACTGCTTCATATTTACAGGAAATTTTGTTTAAATGTCCTTTATTGTTTATGAAAATTTTTAGAGAGGGCTATGTACCGCAGTATCTTTCAGTTTCTAAGTTAATACGCAAAAATGCAATTCAATGTTCAGATCAGACATTAATTAAAAGTTAATATAAAATATTGGTAAATGATTATTCTGAAACAGAATTTTTTTTTTAATCTGTCCCATCCCCCCCCTTCCCCTCGTAGAAACAAAAAAGAAAAGTGCCCTTTTTTCCGTGAGCCGGAAAAAAGGGCACTTTTCTTAATTTCTCCTTGTAAAACTCATGCTAAACATCATACATTGAATTTTTGCGTACAAACTCTGGAAGAGAAAGAAACTGATACTTAACCTCACTGTAATGTTTTATACACGGTAAGTAATATTTCTAGGAAATTTCATTAAATCAAAGAGGGTACAAAATTATATTAGCCCTTAGTTCTCACCGGGTAGTGAAACCCTCTTCTCTTCAATTTTTGATAAACAATAAGAGATATTTATGCAAAATTTCTTAAAAATATAAACAATGTGATTTAAAGCAAATTTTTTTTCCCTCAGCACCACCTTCCTCCTAGATATATGTAACACTCTTTGAAAATTTTCATTAAATGTAGGTGATAGTTTTTAAAATTTTAATTAAAATCCATAGTTTTTAAAATTTTAATTAACATTGTGATACTTATACAATCATTTTTCTCTTTTACCCCCTCCCCTTAGCTCTCAAGATATGCATAACAATCAGCGTAAACTTTCCTAAATATTCAGTGATATTTATAACAAATTTTATTAAAATGAAAAATATAGTGATATAAACATTCATTTTCTTTTATTCTGTGCCCCCCCCCCCCTCCAGACATGTGTAACTTCACTGTAATTTTTTATTAATAGTAAGTGATATTTACACAAAATGTCAATTAAAAGAAATGGATAATAAGTGTTGTTTTAAAAGGTTATTTTAATTTTCATCTGCCCCCCCCCAGCCCCCACCCTTATCAACTGTAGGTAACTTTCATTATAATTTTAATAAAATGTAATTGATAGTAAAAAATTTCATATAAATAAGTAGCATGGCGATATAAAAATAACTATTTTCTTCACTCTGCTCCCCCCCCATCCTCCTCCCTTAGTGAACCGTTCAGATATGTGTAATACTTACTATAATTTTTCTTAAACACTACGTAGTATATACATATGTATATATATATTAAATCGATAATAGGGTAGTTTAAAGAATAATATATTTTACTTCCATTTGCGCTCCCTTGCCCTCTCCCCCCCCCAGGTACATAATACATTCATTGTGATCGTCATTAAAAGTAAGTGATAGTTATAGAATATATCATTAAAATCGGTAAAATGGTGATATAAAAAATTATTTTATTTTTCTCTGCCCTCCTCCCCTCCCCCTTCTATAACTCCCCATCTTCCAAGTATGTCTGAAACTTACAGTTATTGTTTCACAAATTGTACGCAGTGCCTGATTTAAGGCAGGACATTAGGAGCATGTGCCCTGGACCCTTACACTGAGGGGGCCTCCAAGAAACTCCATCATACATTAAAAATACATAGATATACTTAAAATGAATTTTTTTCAAATTTTGCTATAGTGGTCGTTGTTTTTTGTTTTTTCGTCAATGGATGGAGGTGTTACTGTAGTACTGTTATATAAATCAGCGGTATGATCTTTCAAGAAAACTATCATTTCATTGAAAAAATTGCAATATTTTCACTAAACGCAAATACAACTGCATATTACTGATACTGCATTCCAAACTCTTACAGGTTAACTAAATCTCAGGATCGCAGCGATAAAATGAAAAGTGGAGAGAATTTTTAGACGCGTGAATCAAAAATATGCGATTTGTTTTGTTTTTTGTAATATTAAAGCCTGAGGAAAAGAGCCCATTGAACTTGAGTGCCCTGGGCCTCCAAGTGAGTAAATTGGTTCCTGATTGTACGTGATTATACAACATTTTTTTTTTTTTTTTTTTAAATCTATAATAGGGTATTTTTAAAAAGAATATTTTTTATTTCCATCTGCCCCCCCCCTCCCCCGTGTATATAATACACTCATTGTGATAGTCACAAATTGTACGTGAATATACAAAATTTCTTTAAAATCGGTAAGAATGTGGTATAAAAACAATTGTTTTCTTTCAACTTTCTGCTAACTCTACCTCCCCCTTTTCTCAAACAAAAAATAAATCAATGGTGTACCAAATCAAATGAAATTCTAAAAATGTAATTTGAAATTCATTATTTGATATTTATTATTTTGCATTTTGCGAAGTGAAAAAGGGCCCTTATTATCGGTGCCCTTTTTTTTCCAGGATCCCAGACCGAGATATATTTTCTAAAAATGGTCAAATCATTTTCTGTATCTTTCAAAACATGTAATTCCCATCGAAAACCGGAAACTGAAAATTTTTACGAATCCAATACTTTCTATTGAATATAAAAGGAAATAAAAATACAATAACTTAATTTGTGATGCTAAATTTACTATTCATAGAAAATCAGTGCTTTAGATGATTATAAAAGATATTTTGTAATTAATGCCTATCTTCAATGTAATCATCACTTATTATTATTATTATTATTATTTCTACTCAAGGTAAGCAATCATAATGAGTATTAAATTTAATTATTATATTAAAAAATTATAAATTCATAATACTTCATTAAATACTACTATTAAATAAAAAACTAAATCTACCATTGAAAATGTTAAAATTTTTAAAATACTATTCTTAATTATTATTTTATGTAATAATATTACGTAAAAATTCACTTGTCTAGACTAAATTTTTACGAATCAAAATCACATATTAAAATTTCGATTGTATGTCTTTTTGATATTTCATGTCAAACCTTTCAAAAAGGCGTATTGTATAATATACTTTTGTGTTCATTTCTTTACATATTCTTATAAGACAACGACAAGATTCTTCTAGAAAGGAAAGCAAGATTTTTAACATCTGTAAAGAATTTAAGGGGCGGGGGGGTTCTGTTTTCTGTATCTGAAAGGAAGGAAACATCATAAATTCTAGCCTTTTTGAAATCTTCCTTATCTATTCAGTGTTCAAAGAGTAGTTAAAGAGTAGTCTTAACTAGGGCTATAAGGAGAAGGGCCACTACATAGATTATGATTGTGAACTGTGAGGTGAGAATACAAAAGAACAAAAGCAGAGGGTAACTCAATGGCATTGCCAGATGAAAGAAAAATCTGGAGAACGCTTCTAGGATAAAACATTTCCTTCCTAATTCTGTCATTGTCTACACAAAGAAAGCCTTTCTGTTTACGCATGCTCAAAAATTAAAATTAGTCTCCAATCTCCACCCATCCACAATTCTTTAGTTTTAATCATTAATTTTATTTTATTTATTTTTTAAATAACTAACATTGATATAAAATCGCACAAATATTAAATACGTGAATAAATATATTAATAAAGGCTAAAATTTCTTCTTTAAAACCGAAAAAAGTTGGAAAATGAATGATTGAAATATTCAGAGCCCTTATGTATATATATATATATATATATATATATATATATATATATATATATATAATAAGGAAAATATAAATATATATATATACACATTTATATCTGACGGCGAAAAATGCTATCAGTACCAATGATGAAATATATTTTACTCTTCAGATATTTTTAGCATATTATTCGCCAGTAAGAATTCTCAAATTATCCTTTTTCGTTTTCCTTTATTTTGTTACCCTCTTTTGTATATTTATCGTTGCCATTTTTTCCGTTGCCATTATTTCCGTTGCCATTTTTTCCGGTTGCCATTATTTCCGGTTGCCATTATTTCCGTTGCCGTTTTTTCCGGTGCCATTATTTCCGTTGCCATTTTTTCCGTTGCCATTTTTACCTAAATTCATCAGAAGTCATAACCTCCATGCAAACTTGTGTATCTCTGCGATCAGCAGTTTTCCTACAAAGCGCCGGACATCTCCTTTTATTATATGTACATATTAATCTTAAAATTATTTTCAATGATGAATGCAGGCGATTTTTATCTCAGAAAAGTATCATACTAAATGCTGAAAGATAGTCAATTTTGTGCCAATATCAGAAGAAATGTGATTTCTCTCTCTCTCTCTCTTTTTTTCCCCCCCTCGTTAAAAATGAAAAAAAAAAAAAAAAAAAAAGATATTATCGCAGATCTATGGTTCAATCATTCGTTTTAAAGGTTCTTTAAAACGAGTCAGTTTAAGGGTTGTGAATTATTTTCTATATGAGAAAACGGAATTTAAACAAATGTGATATCCAGACACACTCACACTGAGTTCCTTGCGAAATCTATATGGCCGCAAACACCCTATTATAATTTTCACTTTTATTTATTGATTGAATATTCAGTATTTCAAATTTGTTGTGGAAAATCGAGTGGAGTCACTCAAGGTGATTTTTAATGCGCTAATCCTCTAAAAATAAAAATATTTTATACCAGCTTATTATAGTTGACTTTACCTTACATTAAAATCCTTAGAAAGTTGAGCTAATGTATTTCTGCTTCTAAACGGAACCATCTTCAGAGCTCGTATGACGACTACAGCTGGGCAGTATATTTTCATTCTTCATCCTCTTGTCCACCACTCTCTTCACTTCTTTTCTTAGATTGGAGCAGGTTCCGTCGATGAAGATGGCAGGATTGAAGATGGCTCCGTTTGGAAGCCGAAATATATTAGCTCAACTTTTTAAGGATTTTAATGCAAGGTAAAGTCAATTGTAATAAGTTGAAATTAATCTTTTTTTTTTTAAATAAAGATAATGTATTATTTTATACCATTAATACTACTAAATGCAATGTCAGGCTTTCTTAGAAGTTGTCACATTCACATTTTTGGTTTCCTTTCACTAAAAAATTTTAAGCAGTCCATTTCGTCTGGAGACATCGATAATCCAGGATAAAGATAGACATCGACTTAGTTGCAGAGTAGTCAAGGAGATTGACACATAATACTACGAATCCCCGAACGTTTCAGGGGGCGGGAAAGGAATTTTGGTGTCTCAAGAATGTCTGAGAGGTTACTGACAGCTTCCATCCACGTTTTTCAGGAAGGGAAAGAAAAAAAGAAAAAAAATCTAGGATTTCACCATTTGACTCCCTTTTCTACCAAAACTATCCTTGTTCTTTTGCATGGTTTTTGTTTCGTACATATTTGCAATATCTGGCGATCTAAAATCTCCAATTTCGCTAACTGTTTTAAAACATTTTTTATTTTAAGAGTCAACAAAATTTGAAACAAAATAACTGTGCGCAATATAAATAAATAAATAACTGAATGCAAGTATTAGTTTTATTTCTTACTAGCAGACTTCGCCCGCTTCACTGGTCACTATATTTATCTGATTAAAAAAAAAAAAAAAACTGTTTTTTTACATTATTTTAAAAAAAAAGTTCATTGAAATTGCTGAAAACCTCACTTCGGGTCCCTGCTGCCTTCGGCGAGGTCCTATCTCTTTCTCACCCACAGTATCTCGAGCTCGTGCCCCTATTGAGACATTGTCTTGCCCGTAAACTTAAAATTTGGGGGTTTATTGGACGACAGTTTCAAAACGGACAGTGTCGAAAAAAGTCGAAGCAGCACTTTCATATTTAAATCGTGGTTATATATGAACAACACTTTACGTATTATACATAATATACTAACAGTCAAGTTATTTATTATATAAAGCATCGTTTATACGTCTTTCAAGGGACTGACGTAGAAAGACGTATAATCGAAATTTTAATAATAGCACTTTGATTATTACAAATTGAATGATACTTAAGCAAAATTTGTATGAAAATACTAATTAATTAAGCTTCTTAAGTTACTAAATGTATATTACACTTCTTTTAAGACAATAAATAATTAAAAAAAAGAAAAGAAAGAAAGATTTATTATAAAAATTGAGAAAAATCATACTATTAATGCGTGACTGGGTACTCATTACATATACCATATATTGAGTATTATATTGCATTTCTTAAGAACTATATGAACACATTTTGAACATTAATTATATATATTGCATATTTTTAATAACAAGTATACGATTGATGTCCATACAGATCGTTATTTAATAACATTAAAAATCTTGAATATTCGTTTCATTTTCTGCTTGTCTACACTGTCAAAAAAAGTCCTGTTTGCTGCCAGAAATTTTCTGTAATTCAGAAAAATACGTTCTATCAACGGAAAAATTACGTTGATAGAATGTATTTTTCTGAATTACAGAAAATATCTGGCAGCAAACAGGACTTTTTTTGACAGTGTATGAGTATTAAAAATTCTGCTGTGAATTCAATTGATTCTTTAGTCAGTATTCTTCGAACTTTCATGTGTTCCTCCATTTAAGATGCTTTCTAGGAAAAATCCGTCTTATTTAGAATGAAAAATAATGACAGGTCGAGAAATTTTGCGAATTTTAGTAGAGTGGAAAAGACGTATAACCGATATCAGCGGCGTATAAGCAAAGAATTTTTGCATTAAAATGAATAGGAATGAATCGGGACTTCACAAAAAAGACGTATGAATGTAAAAGACGTATAAACGTAATAATGACGTGAGTTTTGTCAGATGTATATTTAATTTTTAATAAATTTTTATTGTTCAAAATAAATCTATTTCATTTTAAAGTAAAAAAAAGGGGGGGATAGGGACGCATAAACTTTTTTGGAATCAACTTAGTACGCTTTAAAGTTCATATAAGGTTTTTATTTTCATATTTTAATTAATTATAAAATTAATTAATTATATAATCGAATTTCGTGGTGCACCAGAAAATGTCAAAACGGACCTCCGTGTGAAATTCTGAAGTTCTGATGTCAGCCGTTTGCCTACAAAGCGACCGATAGACACATGCTACATCTTATTTCATTACATGCAGAGATAATCGTTCTAGTTTATTTCAAATGTCAAACCAGTGTTGCCAGTTTGTAGGGACTTTTTTATTTAATATCCGAAACTATTAATTAAAAAGCCTATTTTACTAGCCGAGCGGTTCTGCTGTCCAAGCTGGTAGACAAGAAGTGCCGAGTTCGATCCCAGGTCTTGGTAGTCGACCCTCATGTTCTTAATCGACTTTAACACCTAAACTACCACCACCAAATTATTTTTAATATAAACGTTATTTTAATAAATTATTATATAAAAAAAAAAAAACTAATTAATAATATATTATAACTAAAAACTAATTTAAATATCAAAAATATTTTTTTTAAATAATTGATTTAGATGAAATTACTTAATATTACTGTTTGGCTTTCAATTGAAAAACTATTTCAAAATACTTTGTAGTATAAAAAGGTGTATTTCTATGAACGTTTACAGAAAAAGAGAACTAATTAAAATTATTTCATTTAAATAATCTAATTGATAAAATTTTATATTAAAATATATACAATTTTAATAATTAAATTACCCGAGCGTTTTCAATACTATTCTTTAGGCTATTATTCGAAAAATGTATTTCAAAAGACATTTACTTAAAAAATATTTTTTTCTATCAATTATTATACAAAACGATTTAAAAAATATTTAATCAAAAATTGTAATCAAAAATTAATTTAATCATCTATATTAATAAAATCAGAGTTTTGTCTGTAAATTTGTCGGAATCGAAAAATTTTGCGATATCTTCACGTTTCACACCCCATGAAAGCCGAAAATGACTTCAGAAAATTTTGCCTGTGTGTGTGTGTGTGTGTGTCTGTGTGTATGTCATCGTGTCCGAATGTCGCTTTTTTTGCCCGGGCATCACTTGAGAACGGCTGGACGGAATTCAATGATGCTTGGCAGGAATTTAGGTCTTCACCCAACTTAAAATTATATCTATCAACTTTTGAGAAATTCCCCCCCGTTCTCCCCCTAGGGGGTAAAAGACTAAAACACGTTTGTCCGGGCATCACTCGAGAACGGCTGAACGGAATTCAACAGCGCTTGGCAGGGATTTAGGTATTCACCCAACTTAAAATTATATCCATCAACTTTTGAGAAATTCCCCCCCGTTCTCCCCCTAGGGGGTAAAAGACTAAAACACGTTTGTCCGGGCATCACTCGAGAACGGCTGAACGGAATTCAACAGCGCTTGGCAGGGATTTAGGTATTCACCCAACTTAAAATTATATCCATCAACTTTTCAGAAATTCTCCCCCATTCCCCCCTGGGGGGTAAAAGACTAAAACACGTTTGTCCGGGCATCACTCGAGAACGGCTGGACGGAATTCAACGGCGCTTGGCAGAAACTTAGGTCTTCACCCAACTTGAAATTATATCTATAGAAATTTTCAAAATTCTGATTAGTGTTTAAATTGTGGGCAAAAAACGCCTGCGCATGCGCCATAAATATTTTTTCACTAAAACGCTTTGAATGGAAAAATAAAATGCAAAAATAAATTTTTAAGATAAAGACTTTTTTCATTCGCGTGAATCGCACTACAAATTATGAAAAGATTTAAATGAAGTTTTGCCATCTGAGTTTCATATACTTTAGTTAATTTTAAAACATCTAATTGTCGTATCGAAAAACTGTTTACACCCCAGGATTCAGAAAAATCATCTCTTTAATTTGGTACTGAATTTGTAACGATAGGTCTGATACTTCTAATTTATTTTCCCCTTTTTCCGTTTTTCCGTTGCCACTTAAATTTCATACTTTAGTTATTTTTTTAATATCTAATTGTCGCATCGAAAAACTGTTTGCACCCCTGGATTCAGAAAAATCGCCTCTTTCATTTGGTACCAAATTTATAAATATAGGTCTGATATTTCTAATTTATTTTACCCTTTTTCCGTTTTCAACCTAGATTCGATATGGAACAGCTTTAGCATTGGATCCCTTTGGCAAAATTTGAAATTCGGAACCGAAGTAGCTCGGACGTTTCTCGCCAAGATCTTTGATTGCACAATTGAGATAGCCAATTCAGTTCATCGCAAAAATGGCTTAAAATATTTAAAGTCACCAAAGGGTTCCCATACTAAAGCTGTGCATTTTGTACTTATTTATTTATATTTTCTATTAAAGACTTCTGTGGTCACGAAATTTGGTGCGTAAATTGTTTGTTTGCATCCGGCACTTATTGTAACTGGATTTCACGAAATTCGAAATCTCCCCCCCCCCTTCTCGGATTCGGAGGGCAATAAACGGTATAACTTCAGTATAACCCCACAGCTGAATTTGGCGATTTTTCTTTGGCGTTGTTTTGAAGGATAACGATGTCGTTCTGGACTGTTTGCGATATAATATGGCAGCCTAATATTTTGCTTATTTTGGATTTATGATTTAGATTATGATTTTATCATTTATCATATATGATTTATGATTTATGATTTTTAGATTTATGATTTAGCCATAATCGCCAACAAAAAAATCGCCAAATATCGTTGTGGGTTTATACTAAAGTCGTTCCCAATAAACATGTGTAAAAACATGTTTTTCCGTTTGAATTCGCTTTGAATTATCTTAGAATGGCGAATTTTGGTGTGCGGATATTGATTAAGTGTACGCATTATGTACATTAGTGGGATTTTGCAAAACTTCGAACTCACCCACTGAGGAAGGGAAGTAACAAGTGGGTAAGTTGTGCTTAAGGCAGTGGGGACCCAGACTGTATATTGATTAAGTGTACGCATTATGTACATTAGTGTGATTTTGCAAGACTTCGAACTCACCCGCTGAGGAAGGGGAAGTAAGAAGTGGGTAAGTTGTGCCGAAGACAGTGGAGACCTAGACTCCTCACTTTGCGAGCGAGAAAACCTCTACCAATCACAGCGAGAACTTGGGTTATTAATAAAGATATGCGATTTTGACAACTCATTTAAGTTTAATGTCCAGCGAAGCGGGCAAAGCCTGCTAGTAAATAATAATAATAATAATAATCTATATTAATAAAATCAGAGTTTTGTCTGTAAATTTGTCGGAATCAAAAAATTTTGCGATATCTTCACGTTTCACACCCCATGAAAGCCGAAAATGACTTCAGAAAAATTTGCCTGTGTGTGTGTGTGTGTGTCTGTGTGTATGTCATCGTGTCCGAATGTCACTTTTTTTGTCCGGGCATCACTTGAGAACGGCTCGACGGAATTCAACGGTGCTTGGCAGGAATTTAGGTATTCATCCAACTTAAAATTATATCTATCAACTTTTCAGAAATTCCCCCCCCCGTTCCCCCCCTAGGGGGTAAAAGACTAAAACACGTTTGTCCGGGCATCACTTGAGAACGGCTGGACGGAATTCAACGACGCTTGGCAGGAATTTAGGTCTTCACCCAACTTAAAATTATATCTATCAACTTTTCAGAAATTCCCCCCCGTTCCCCTCTAGGGGGTAAAAGACTAAAACATTTTGTCCGGGCATCACTCGAGAACGGCTGGACGGAATTCAACGGCGCTTGGCAGAAACTTAGGTCTTCACCCAACTTGAAATTATATATATAGAAATTTTCAAAATTATAATTAGTGTTTAAATTGTGGGTAAAAAACGCCTGCGCATGCGCCATAAATATCTTTTCACTAAAATGGTTTGAATGAAAAAATGAAATATAAAAATAAATTTTTAAGTTAAAGACTTTTGTATTCGCGTGATTTTCACTACAAATTATGAAAAGATTGAAATGAAGTGTTGCCATCTAAGTTTCATACTTTAGTTAATTTTAAAAAATCTAATTGTCGTATCGAAAAACTGTTTACACCCCAGGATTCAGAAAAATCACCTCTTTCATTTGGTACTGAATTTGTAATGATAGGTCCGATATTTCTAATTTATTTTTCCCTTTATCCGTTTTTCCGTTGCCATTTAAATTTCATACTTTAGTTATTTTTTAAAAATCTAATTGTCGCATCGAAAAACTGTTTGAACCCCTGGATTCAGCAAAATCGCCCCTTTCATTCGGTATCAAATTTATAAACATAGGTCTAATATTTCTAATTTATTTTACCCTTTTTCCGTTTTCAACCCAGATTCGATATGGAACAGCTTTAGTATTGGATCCCTTTGGCAAAATTTGAAATTCGGCACCGAATAGCTCGGACGTTTCTCGCCAAGATCTTTAATTGCACAATTGAGATAGCCAATTCAGTTCATCGCAAAAATGGATTAAAATATTTAAAGTCACCAAAGGGTTCCGATACTTAAGCTGTGCTTTTTGTATTTATTAGTGCTAGAGGCCTATTTCAGTCGGTACAGTTGTCGAATTTTTATAGGTCACTCTTAATTAGTGCTAGAGGCCTATTTCAGTCGGTTTATTGAATGGGGATTTATTGAATGAAGTCCCCCCAAAGCCCAACTTTGACATGAGTCCCCCCCCAGGCCCAACTTTGACATGACTCCCCCCCAAGGTACCCCTATTTCAGTCGGTACAGCGTTGTCGAATTTTTATAATACACTCTTAATAGTGCTAAGGGCCTATTTCAGTCGGTTTATTGAATGGGGATTTATTGAATGAAGTCCCCCCAAGGCACAACTTTGACATGACTCCCCCCCAAGGTACCCCTATTTCAGTCGGTACAGCGTTGTCGAATTTTTATAATGCACTCTTAATAGTGCTAAGGGCCTATTTCAGTCGGTTTATTAAATGGGGTTTTATTGAATGAAGTCCCCCCAAGGCACAACTTTGACATGAGTCCCCCCCAAGGTACCCCTATTTCAGTCGGTACAGCGCGCTCGAATTTTTATAATACACTCTTAATAGTGCTAAGGGCCTATTTCAGTCGGTTTATTGAATGGGGATTTATTGAATGAAGTCCCCCCAAGGCACAACTTTGACATGAGTCCCCCCAAGGTACCCCTATTTCAGTCGGTACAGCGTTGTCGAATTTTTATAATACACTCTTAATAGTGCTAAGGACCTATTTCAGTCGGTTTATTGAATGGGGATTTATTGAATGAAGTCCCCCCAAGGCACAACTTTGAAATGAGTCCCCCCCAAGGTACCCCTATTTCAGTCGGTACAGCGCGCTCGAATTTTTATAATACACTCTTAATAGTGCTAAGGGCCTATTTCAGTCGGTTTATTGAATGGGGATTTATTGAATGAAGTCCCCCCAAGGCACAACTTTGACATGAGTCCCCCCAAGGTACCCCGATTTCAGTCGGTACAGCGTTGTCGAATTTTTATAATACACTCTTAATAGTGCTAAGGGCCTATTTCAGTCGGTTTATTGAATGGGGATTTATTGAATGAAGTCCCCCCAAGGCACAACTTTGACATGAGTCCCCCCATGGTACCCCTATTTCAGTCGGTACAGCGTTGTCGAATTTTTATAATACACTCTTAATAGTGCTAAGGGCCTATTTCAGTCGGTTTATTGAATGGAGATTTATTGAATGAAGTCCCCCCAAGGCACAACTTTGACATGAGTCCCCCCCAGGCCCAACTTTGACATGAGTCCTCCCAAGGCCCAACTTTGACATGAGTCCCCCCCCCAGGCCCAACTTTGACATGAGTCCCCCCCAAGGTACAATTTTGACATGAGTCCCCCCCAAGGCACACCTTTGACATGAGTCCCCCCCAAGGCACACCTTTGACATGAGTCCCCCCAAGGCCCAACTTTGACATGAATTCCCCCCAGGCCCAACTTTGACATGAGTCCCCCCCAAGGTACAACTTTGACATGAGTCCCCCCCCAAGGCACACCTTTGACATGAGTCCCCCCAAGGCACAACTTTGACATGAGTCCCCCCAAGGTACCCCTATTTCAGTCGGTACAGCGTTGTCGAATTTTTATAATACACTCTTAATAGTGCTAAGGACCTATTTCAGTCGGTTTATTGAATGGGGATTTATTGAATGAAGTCCCCCCAAGGCACAACTTTGAAATGAGTCCCCCCCAAGGTACCCCTATTTCAGTCGGTACAGCGCGCTCGAATTTTTATAATACACTCTTAATAGTGCTAAGGGCCTATTTCAGTCGGTTTATTGAATGGGGATTTATTGAATGAAGTCCCCCCAAGGCACAACTTTGACATGAGTCCCCCCAAGGTACCCCGATTTCAATCGGTACAGCGTTGTCGAATTTTTATAATACACTCTTAATAGTGCTAAGGGCCCATTTCAGTCGGTTTATTGAATGGGGATTTATTGAATGAAGTCCCCCCAAGGCACAACTTTGACATGAGTCCCCCCAAGGTACCCCTATTTCAGTCGGTACAGCATTGTCGAATTTTTATAATACACTCTTAATAGTGCTAAGGGCCTATTTCAGTCGGTTTATTGAATGGAGATTTATTGAATGAAGTCCCCCCAAGGCACAACTTTGACATGAGTCCCCCCCAGGCCCAACTTTGACATGAGTCCCCCCAAGGCCCAACTTTGACATGAGTCCCCCCCCCAGGCCCAACTTTGACATGAGTTCCCCCAAGGCCCAACTTTGACATGAATCCCCCCCAAGGTACAACTTTGACATGAGTCCCCCTCAAGGCACACCTTTGACATGAGTCCCCCCAAGGCCCAACTTTGACATGAATCCCCCCCAGGCCCAACTTTGACATGAGTCCCCCCCAAGGTACAACTTTGACATGAGTCCCCCCCCAAGGCACACCTTTGACATGAGTCCCCCCAAGGCCCAACTTTGACATGAGTCTCCCCCAGGCCCAACTTTGACATGAGTCCCCCCAAGGCCCAACTTTGGCATGAGTCCCCCCCAAGGTACAACTTTGACATGAGTTCCCCCCCCAAGGCACACCTTTGACATGAGTCCCCCCCAAGGCACACCTCCCCCTCATTGGGAAAAAGAGAAAAAACGTTGTTTTGCGGCTATAAGACAGTTTGGACTTCCAACGTTATTTGTTACAATATCTGCAGCTGAAACACATTGGTTTGATTTAATGAAAACTTTATCATGGAATTTAGATCGTCACGAATTAACTAAAGAAGAATTTGTCGATATTAACAAGTTTAGCAGTAGGCCTCTGGCACTAAATTAAAATCTGTCAATGTCAGATTTTCATGTTTTAAATAATGAAATAATGTCCTGTCTGTATAATTTTTATTTTTTTTATTTTTATTTATAATACTGTCTATTAAAGACTTCTGTGGTCACGAAATTTGGTGCGTAAATTGTTTGTATGCATCCGGCACTTATTGTAACTGCATTTCACGAAATTCGAAATCCCCTCCCCCTTCTCGGAGTCGGATGGCAATAAAAATGTGTAAAAACATGTTTTCCGTTTGAATTCGCTTTGAATTATCTTAGAATGGCGAATTTTGGTGTGTGGATATTGATTAAGTGTACGCATTATGTACATTAGTGGGATTTTGCAAAACTTCGAACTCACCCGCTGAGGGTGGGGAAGTAAGAAGTGGGTAAGTTGTGCCGAAGACAGTGGGGACCCAGACTCCTCACATTGGGAGCGAGAAAACCTCTACCAATCACAGCGAGAACTTAGGTTGTTAATAAAGATATGGCATTTTGACAAATCATTTAAGTTTAACGTCCAGCGAAGCGGGCAAAGCCTGCTAGTAATAATAATAATAATTAAGTTTTTTTTTTCCTTTCCTTTTAGGACGGAGGATTATTAGTCTCAATCTACGAATTTTTACGATACCAGTTTTAAGATAGTTGGACATTTATCGCAATCGAAAATTTATCGAAAATATAATTGAATAATTTGAAAGCGATTCTATAATTTGGAAAAAAAAAAAAAACTGTCCTTTGTACTAAACTAAATTTAGCTTTTGCTAAAATTTTGTCAAAAACTTCTTCTTCTTCTTTTTTTTTTTTTTTTTTTTAAGAAAAAGAAAAGAAACGAAAATTAATAATAACTAGTATCGAAACGGACAGTATCGAAAAAGTTTTTTTTTTTTTCCATTATTCTTTGATTTTTTTTTTTTTTTTTTTTTTTTTTAGCTGAAAAGTTTATTTCAAAATACTTTTCAAATGTTTTTTTTTTTTTTTTTTTTCTTTGAGTAATTATAAATAAATAAAGGTACTTTAAAAAGTTATTTTTATTATTATTTTTAAGTCTAGTAAAAAAAAAGGAAATTTAATTATTTAAAAATTATATTTTTAATAATTAAATTAGTAGAGATATCTTAATGCTTTTATTTAGACTTTTAATCAAAAAATCCATATTTCGTACTATTTTTCTATTTTAAAAAAGCAAAAATTCATATTAAAAGCGAAAATTATTTTATGTTATTTATGCAGACTTTGAACAAGTGTTACTTCTACGCCTCAAATTTATTTTGTAATTAATTTTCGTATAAAATATACAGACATTTCTCATAGAGAAAGGCAGATATTTTGCCTACATGCGCAAATGTTGCGCAGAAAATTAAAATATCGTCGCTTGTTTATAAACATGCGCTTGCTCTATTATAAAGTTTGATAACTGTGATAGTCGATTAAGCAAACATTATAATTAAAAAAAATAGTGATAAATATTGAATAAACATTACAATTAAAAAAATATTAAATACATAAAAGTCATTACGAGTTAGCAACACTAGTCTTTTTTTTTTTTTTTTTTTTTAACATTATAGTTTTCAATTTTTAAAAGCTCAAAAGTTGCTTTTTTTCAATTCCTACTATTAGTTCACACTCTCCCTGTATCTTGTACAAATCTTGAAATCGATTTTTAACTAACTTTCCGACTAGCTAGAAATTTGAAACTTTCAGGATTGCTCAGAACATGGTGACGACACAATATTTCGAAGTCCGATTTTCGAATTTTTTTTATAATTAATTAAAATATGAAAATAATAACCTCCTAATAGCGTTAAATTAGCCATTAAAATATTAGCTATAATTTAAATGTTGCCAAAAAAAATTTACGAGTTCATTTTCTTTCGACAAAAAAGAAAAAAAAAAATGAAATTACTGAAATTTTCCTTTAAAAATTAATACTCTTTAAATAAATTACTTTTTTTTTTTTTTTTTTAAGATAAAAACAACTAAAATTTTGAGGATTACCTATATTAAAAGCATTAATTTAAAATCCTAAAAAGAAAAAAAAGAAAATATTGTCAATAATATTTATTTAGACATTACATTTTTACATCTGTTGCAGATATTGCTTTATAAAGAAAAAGATTCATTAAATTGGTGTTCATAGCCATTTTAAATGAAATGTTCTTTGTAGAATCGATGAAAAAAGAAGTGATTGTGAATTCACGAAAAGTTTACCTGAAATTTTAGCGAGAAAAAGTTTTCGTATGGGAAAGGAACATATAATTTATTGCAGGGTGGTCCAATCGTCTCACTATAATACAATATTAATTAGATTTAGTAATCATATGAATTTGATATTTTAGTCATTTCATGAATTCAACTACCAGAAAAAGCTGGAATTCTTGTACTGGGGAAAAAAAAAAAAAAAAAAAGGTTGGTTGGTTGGTTGGGTTTTACGTCGCACTAGTGCTGCGCGACGGTCTGGGACTCACCCCTAGAGGTGGTCCGGAGACATGCCATCGCAATTTTGATCCTCCACGGAAGGGATAAGAAAAGAAAAGAAAACTGAAATCAGGTAAATTACCTGAACACAATTACCTACCCTTGATGAAAAACCGAATCTATTTCGAATATTAGTTGCTTTTTAAATTTTGATTCATGTTCAAATTTAAATTTTTTTTAAATTTTAGTAGGCTAAAAATTTTTGCCGTTAAATATGTTTTTGTTCACAAATATTGATTTCTTAATTCTGAACATTTCATTTTGAAGCTGAAAAGGGAAAAAGGTATATAATTCTGTTGTTTAAGAACATAATACATATACGGAGCAGAGGAATGGAGAATTATGGAGACAGAGAAAATGAAATTGGCTGCAGTAGAAATGGATGCCCTAAGATCATGCAGGATTTCAAGGACAGAAAGAATACGGAATTAAAGAAATTATGGAAATAAAGGAAACCGTATTAGATAATCTTAAAAAAAAAAAAACAAATTTGGTATGGTCCTATTAAAAGAATGGGCGATGAAAGGTTACTTAAAATTGCTTTTAACTATAAAACAGATCAAAAAAGGAAACGAGGAAGACCAAGAAAGATCTGGAGGATGGAGGATATCAAAAAAGCGATGAACGATAGGGGTTTGGAGGAGGAATGGACCCTGAACCGGAAGCTCTGGAGCAGACTTGTTGTGGATTCTGTCGGAAGGCGACACTTGACGCTATGAACTGAGTTTATATATATATAAAGTGAGAAAGAAAAACCACTTATTTTATTTTTCGTAATTTTAGTTTCAAAATGAAATATTAAAATGTTGATGCATTAATTTTTTGAAAATAATAAATAATGGTTATGATTTTTCTGGATGTGAAAGCGTAATTAAAAAAAGAAAATATACATCAAGTAATGAATATTTCTGTTAACAAATTTTCTCATACAATAGCATGGGCTTTGGCTACCGACGATGATAGATAGTTAATCAATATATAGATAGTCATCAATATAATAGATAGTCATCTCTTTAATTCGTTTTCTAATTTAAAGAATTTTCAAAAAAGCATAATCCATTAAATAATGAGATAGTATTTTTCTGAAAATGCACAACCACAGAAAATTGGAAATGAAGCATCTATTAAAATACTATACATTCATTCTTGAACGGATTGTGAACGGATCCCGTTCTTGTGCTTCTGTAGTACATTCCAGTCATAGTTGCCAACTTTTAGGTCCTTTTTTAAACAGGATGTCTATTGACCACTTTTTTTCCGTGACACTTCCACCACTATAATAACTTAGTAATTTTCCCCTTAGTTAATAGTGGAAACATTCTACAGAAAATTACTATATAAATAGAGTGGTGAAACAGTCAAAAAAAAAAAAAATACGAAAAGTAGATACCCTGTCAAAGAATAACAACCAACCACTATTTTCTAATAGCATTTTCTAATGTAAATAACTATAAATAACACTGCCCTGCACGAAAATCGGCCCCAATACCATTCATGAAAATTTTTATTCAAAATCACTTCCTGAATCCGAATAAGACTTCCATTTTGCCCCATCACTCACCGTTTTGGGAGGATGCCCTCCTATTTTTATGACTGTTCAGTGATTTTATGAATTTGATTTGGAAGGGGGGAAAGGATTACTTTAACTGTTAAGTATCTTCTGAGGGGCTACAGGGGTGAAAAAAAATGTAAAACATGAGTATTTGTAGCAAGGGGGAAATAAAGGGGGGATTCGCCACTGAAAATAGGAATTACATTTGTTATATTTTATTAAGCTCTTATTATACAGTAAAGCACTTAAGTCTTTTACATTCATACGCCCTTTTAGTGAAGTCCCGATTCATTCCTATTCATTTTAATGCAAAAATTCTTCGTTTTATACGCCGCTAATATCGGTTATACGTCTTTTCCAATTTACTAAAATTCGCAAAATTTATCGACCTCTCATTATTTTCCATTCTAAATAAGACGGAAATTTCCTAGAAAGTACCTTAAACGGAGAAACACAGGAAAGATAGAAGAATACTGATCAAAGAATCAATTGAATTCACGGTAGAATTTTTAATACTCATAGACAAGCAGCAAATAAGACGAATATTAAAGATTTTTAATGTTATTAAATAACTATCTGTATGGACATAAATCTTATGTTTATTATTAAAGATACGCAATTTATATAATTAATATTCAAAATGTATTCATATAGCTCTTAAGAAATAAAATATAATGCTCAGTATATGAGATATGTAATTAGTACCCAGTCATGCATTAATAGTATGATTTTTTCTGACTTATATATATATATATATATATATATATATATATATATATATTAATTTTTGTTTTAAAAACGTATAATATACAATTACTAATTTAAGAAACTTTATTATTTAGTATTTTCAAATGAATTTTACTTAAGTGTCATTCAATTTGTAGTAATCAAAGTGTTATTATTAAAATTTCGATTATACGTCTTTTCGTTTATACATCCTTTTATATCAGTCCCTTGAAGGACGTATAAAAAGTGCTTTACCATACCTTATATATTTTTTTGTTTTTAAGAGTTAAAATACTCCATTTCTACCTTCCAAATCAAATTCATGGCTATAAAATTACAGAACAGTGGTAAAAATTGCGGGAGGGGATAGCGTCCCGCGAAAACGGTGGGTGATTGAGCAAAATGGGAGTGATATTTGAATTCAAGAGGTCATTTTACATAAGAATCAGCAAGAATGGTATCAGAGCTCGGAAAAAAAAAAGCGCAGTGTAATTAGAAGAAAATTTTAGTTAAAAAAGTCTGTTGAAAAATAATAGTATTACATCTTCCAGTAAAACAGAAAGTTGACATGGCAACTACGATTCCAGCAATTTCACTAGACATGTCTATTCCAGAGGGTGTTGTCCGTTAACAATGATTATTACAATTGTTAACAAAAAATTTATACAACTTTTGTTTTAAGATCAGATGTCAGATAGCAAATGACTTATCGATTGCGATGAAGAACCATTGGCCTTATTACATATCTGTTTTCTTATTTAAAACGTAAAATAAAGGAAAGCCTTTTTTTACACAGAAATACAAAATGCAAAGGTAACGCCCATAGGTGGAGCTGCGTTTGCTAGAATATCATTTATAAAGTGCTCATTGTTGTTCCAAATATGTATCCTAACTAGAATAAAGTAAAAAAAAAAAAAAAAAAACTGAAAATATTTTAAAAATTAAAAAAAATTATAATTTTAAAATTTTATTAAAATACAAAGGAATTCATATCTAATCTATTGGAAATCCGTCTCTCTCTTCACTTTATTTTTATTTATTTTTTCTGAGCTACAGGTCTATAAATTTTTCTTATGTAATATCCAAAATCTGCAGGGAGATTATAAAAGTTCTAGTGTTGTTTTTTAGCTTTAGTCTAATTAAATATTCCACATAGTTCTAATAAATTATTTTTCTTCCATTTATACAGAAATAAATGTCCACTTTAACATTCGTCATTTTGTTTAGGTTCTATAATTAACTTATGTAAACTTTCGACCATTAACAAAAAAAAAATCGGTAAAATGTTGGCGAAAATGACAATGGCGAAAATAACTTTCTATTCTATTAAATGTTAGAATAATTATAAATAAATATCAGCTTTTAAGAATTAAATATTTATCAATTATTCATACTCTGAACTTACATAAATTTTCACTCAGCAAAAATAGAAGTAAATATAATCATTAAAATAATAAAAATAAAAAATAAATAACAGTACGCTGATGAAAATAGCTTTCTTATTAAATATCAAAATCTTTGTGTTCTACTGTTCGAAGCGTTATTAACTTATGTAAATTTTTATTCATTAAGAAAATTCGGTAAAACAGTGAAGGTAAATATAATCATTTTAACCCTTTAATGTTCATTACACAATTTTTTTTTTTTTTTTTTTTTTTTTTTTTTTTTTAATTGCTAATTTCAAAAATGAATTTTAGGCAATACATCATTATCAAGTAAAAAGAAAAAAAATAGCATTTTAAATTTCGAGAAAATTTTTGTTTGAAAAATCTATATGTTAACTTTTCGATTCAAATGCTAATTTATTTGAAAAATAATTAATTTTGTAAGTAAACACTATAAATTGCAAATAACTTGAAGCAGTTGTTTCGGATCAAAATAATAGCCCGACGCTTCATCAGGTGAAAAAACTAGGCATGAATGCATGATCAAAGACGCCATAATGCACTCGTGCCAACTAAGATCATAAAAGTGACTTCTGCCTTTAGTTTCCTCTCAAGCATCATTTGTTCAAATCTAGAGCAGTGCTGCTATCTACCGAATACAGAAGGAACTAAAGTTTAAAAATCGATTAAAACAACGAACAAATGTTGCGTAAAAAAATGTTAAACGTTTGGTTTAAGTACGAAACCATTGAACTTTAAAGGGTTAAAATCACAGAACAAAGGTTAAGGGGATCGTGAGCATTGCAAATCGAACATATTAGGCGAAATTGGACCACAGCACATTAGAATGAAAAAAAAGGGGAGGAGGATTCAAAAATCCATAGAAATCCAGGATGAAAACGAAAACCTCATAATCAGAAATGTGAAAAAAAGAACTAATTCCAGCCAGAAAATGCAGAAAAACTAAACAAATAAAAAAAAATTGAAACTCAAGAAGGGTGGGCACAGGGTCCCTGAAGCCATCGACGAAGGTTAACTATGTCTGGCCTAATATTCGTACATATTATAATCGAACATTCAAACATAAATATCTTTTTTAAGAAATTAACTTATCAATCCATGCACCAATTAAAACGCAAAAATGCTTAAAATATATTAATAAATTCTAAAAATGTAAAATCAAAGGAAAGTTTAAAAAAGTTGAGTTAACTGGAGCATTAAAATAATAATAATAATAATTAAATTGTATTTTTTAAAACTTGTGACCTTCTTTTTAAATATTAAAATGATTATAAACAAATGTCTTCTTTCAACAACTCAACACTCACCATTTTCACTCATGCTGTACCATAGATATAAGACATAGATTGATCAGCGAGAGGGAAAAAGTGATGCCTTTTTTTTCGGGAAAAGTCACTCTAATGGCTGCCTTTTCCCGAGTAAATCACACACAGGAATACACACGGATAATTTAGTAAATAAAATTTATGAATAATTTATTTACTAAAGGTGAATGAAAAACTCCAGATACAGTTTCAAATTCATTTTTCTTTTTATTCTTTTTTTTCAATACTCTCTAATGGCTGATTTTAGAACTTTTTTCCGGCATCAAAATTTTTTTGCTCGATAACATGGGGATGATAGATCTATATATACAGTAAAACCTCTCTAAGTTGGACACCTACGGTTCCAAGAAAAAGTGTCCAATTTAGAGAGGTGTCCAACTTATAGGGGTTAGACATAATGTTAATGGATACATTCCGTTCCGAGAAAAAGTGTCCAACTTGAGAGGTTTCATTGTATTACTATATCTATGTGTTGTACACGTTATTACTTATCTAAACGTTTGTCCACCATTTAAACATTCGATAAAAAGAAGGAAAGGTGTAAAATTAATCATTTAAAAAAAACAGCGCAATGACAGGAATGACTTTTATTCTAAAATTACCGCACCCTACTCGCAAAATAACTCTCGTCCCGCAACTCGCAAAAAATAACAGGTTAAATTAATGTTATATAAAAAATTGCATTAAAATTCTATTTTACAAAATGCAGCTATATTACTGAACAGACCTTTGAGAGAATTTAACATTATATATAAAAGCCCTGCGTGGGTCGAGTAAACTTGACCCGCACCCGACAACATTCGACCCGTAAACCGACACGCAAAAAGTATTATTTAATTTAAATTATATAAGAAACCGAATTAAAATTCTATTTCACAAAAACAGTAATGTTACTAAACGAATCTTTCAGAGAATTAATTATTACATAAATTTTACAAGTGTATAATTATATTAAAACTAGTGTAAAATTAAAATTTAAAATTATATTTAAAATAATTAGTATAATTATAAACAAAACTTCAATGTATAATATAACAAAATTTCTATTAAAAAAAAAAAAAAAACTTACTTAAAACTTATTAAAAACTTATTAAAAAAAAAAAAAAAAAATCCACTATTTTAAACTTTCACAGTACATGAAAACAAAGTAAAATAAGGAAGCAAACATACGTTGGAAAGCAAGTAACTTTCATGTATAATGTTTTAAACGTATTTATTCTTTACGAATTAAACTTAGTTATGAATCATGTCACTTTAAACTGCTATGAAGGGTCAAATTCTTATGCTAAATCGACCCGCACCGCATGTACCCAGGGCCCGATTAACCTTACAGTTGAGGGGAAGCACAAATCCATTTGGGGGTCCCCACTGACTTCTTGGTCTAAAGACTCATACAAACATCTTGAAAAATTTATAATTTTTTCATTAAATTTTGTAGTTACCTGGAATTGAGGACAAGTAAATTCGCTTAAAATATAGACAAGCAAATTCACTTTATTTTTGTACCAAGATATAAACTGGTGAAAGCCTATATTCACCACAATATATGAAATTATTCCATTATAAATGAATGTGTAAAAGCTTTATTAGCATATATCCTATATATAATTTAGAAATGATAGTTGTGCAGTCAGGTAGGACTGTGACGGTTTATAATCAGACAATGCTTTTAGACCACAAGCTTACAATTCGGGGCCCACTTTTTTGCTTCATTTGGGGCCTTTTCAAAAATTTCTAGGGGAAGCACATGCTTCTCGTGCCTATTGGGTAATCAGGGCCTGCAAGACCCAACCCGACCCGATGCAAGACTCTAATTCAAACATAGTTTTGAAAACCACACTGTTCCAAATATTCCGACTTATGTAATATGAGTTAATTTGCTAAAATATGATTGTACTAACTTGTAACTCGGATTATGTCGTTTATAAATAAACATAAAAAATTACTAATATTACATAATAGGTGTCATTAAGTATGAAGCTATTTTCAAAATGAATATAATTCTCAAAGAATTACAAAGATGAAAGACTTTCTTTCACATTAATAGCGCAATAGCAGCACGTTTAATTCAAATGTCACATATAATAATTATAATTCATCATTACAATGATCAAACATCAAACAATGTGTGTGTGTACATCGGAAGATAAAAAAATTTCGTTTATAAAATTTCAAACGTGAAATATTAATATTTCAGTAGGTATAGCTAAACGTAATTGTAGTAATTAACGAGTTACTTTTCTTTAAATTACTACCGTGGGCGGAAGAGTATCTCATCTAACATCTGCAAAAGGTTATTCTCATAATAATAATAATTTCCAAAAAAAAAAAAAAAAAAAAAAACCTTTTGCACCCACGGGTCAAAATTTAATGGAAAATCAACCCACTCCTGATTCGATGCAAGATTCTAAATATAGTATAGTAATATAAATAAATAATGATGACTCTAAATACATAACATAGATAAATATATAACTAATAGACTTACCCAAAAATCACATTTTTTTTTTCCCAATTTAATCCACTGCAGAAGGCACAACTAAAAGCAATGGACGAACTTGCTCTACAAGGCCAAAAGTATATTCCAAAAAGGAAGGGGCACTAACCGATCTCTCCTAACTCCTCGGAGACGTTCTCCCTGCAGCAGCCTTATACGAGTTTTAGAGCGAGCAGTCGGCCTCTTCCAACAGCGAAAACAGGTTGAATTGTTTACATGGGGGAAGAGGCAAAAGTGCAAGTCTGGTGAAGGGATCGGAAGGCATGAGATTCCTAAGCGAGAGACGCACCAATGGAAAGGCCGCTCTCCCGAAGCCTACGCGAAGGGGCAGGGGAAGGGAGGGGGAGGCAAGAAGCAAACCTGTTTCGGGCAAGAAAGATGCCTGGCCTCAGTGATGCAACAGCAACATTGTTGTTATTAGCCCCAGAGAGCTTTTTCTTCTTCTGACTGCCACGAGCGGATTTAGATTGCGCCCTAGGCCCAATTTGACAGGGCGGCGTCCTCCCTCTTTGAAGGGGTATCTAATGATAACACAGGTCTTCAAAAGGAAAAAATGATAATATTTTTTTTTTGTTCTCCTGCATGAAATTTATTTAGTAAACTTTATGTTTACGAGGATGCTGAACCCGAAAATGACCATTTCTGCCCCTTTAATTACGTTTTTTTTTTTTTTTTTTTTTTCCCTTAAAAGAATGATGATTTATAATTAAAAGAAAAAAAAACTAGTCTGTTGTAGCCACCACATGACTTCCTTCTATATTTTCCTATACAAATTCACTCAATAAAAATAGTTTATTAAAATTATTTTCCATGCCGACGATTTTCATTTTAAAGAAGTACTATAACATTAAATATCTGAAAAAGTGAATTTTATTCTCGACATGACTTTTTAATTAATTAATTTAATCAATTAATTTAATTAATTAATTTTTTATTTATTTATTTTTGTTAAAGAATGAAAAAAGGCGGATACTTTTTTTAAAAATTATCACAGATCGACGGTTCAACCATTCATTTTAAAGGTACAGACGAGCTTTTTTGAAAGATACCCATAATGGAAATTTGTTTCCTTGGGAGGGGGGGGGGAAGCTTCCCCCTAGGAGGGAAGCGATGCTCCTACATATACAAATAAATAAATAAAATAAAAATAATAAAAACTCCCAGTTGATTGTCATTATTATAAAAAACTCTTTTTCGAAGAAGAAATAATTCTTAAGAATTCTTAAGAAATAATTCTCTTAGTACACATTTATACAAAATTTTGTCCTATACCGCCATGTTAAAAATGTAGAAAAAGCAAGACGGCAACGCCATCTGTTAAACGTTTTTCACCAAAAATGGATGGCATTACTTTATGTCAAGGTGCTACTACACATCCAGCTTTATGAAATTATGTGCAATCATTCCTGAGATACAGTTGCTACAAAATTTTGTCACACACACAAACATTTTCTAAAAATAGTCAAATAGTGTTATAGACTTCGAAAATTGTTAAGAATCTAGTATACTTTCTTCTATTGAATGTAGAAGAAAGTGATAACTCATTTTATTAAACTGAACGAACTAAACTAAATACATTCTTTCTTTATGATTACACTGACAGTCATGCTCCTCGGAACACTTTTTCGCTTTCAGCCCTACCACCAACGACGTACCCAGGATTTTATTTCGGGAGGGGTCCAAAATCAAGGTTTCATTTAGGCACGTAGGGTGTAAGGCTATGGTTTTTTTTAGGGGCCCCTTACATACTTATTATAAATACGCTTAAAACTGAGCATCCTTTTGCCCTTCTCGTAAGGAGACTCTTGTTCACAGTAATTGAAACCTTCACCATTACTTATGAAAAATTTAAGCTTTTCCTAGAATTTGAGTTTAAGCTCATTTTTTTTTAACATAAAAATTTAAAATTCCAGATCATACTGAACCCACACGAAAAATGATACATTTCTCTAAGAGTTTTTCGCAATTTAAAACATCATTCAATTTCTTAACACCTGAATAGTAACTTCAGCGAATGCTGTGTATGTTTTGTCTATAAATGTCTCTGGAAGTATTAGAAAGTTTCTCTTTACCAGGAAGATGGTTAGTTGTGGTTGCCGGGTTAAGGCCGATTGACTATGCTAGGATCCTAGGCCTATGGATGGAATTTCCATCGTGTGTGTGTGTGGGGGGGGGGATCCTTTTAAGAGATCGTAGCCCGTATTTACGCAAATTTTAGAGAAAACCACGGAAAACAGCAAACGGCTGGGTCGACGAGAGCGACCTGTGATCGAACCCGGCACTTCCTGTCTACCAGCTTTGAGTGCAGAAACGCTCGGCCACTGGTAGGGCATTGGGAAGGGGGAAAATATTTTTTGAGAACATACTTAATTGAAGTACATACATTTACAACATATCTGTAGCAATTGTTGGCCCTTGTTATCCTATAGTAAACTTTTTTACTCTTTACCTAATGCCTTTTTTAAAATTCTGTTTTCACATTCAGAAAATTCACAATCGTTAAATAAGTATTCATTTTTGAAAAATTAGTTTATGAAATTTTTACATTTTAATTTTTAGTTAAAATATGCGAATTTTCACTGAGTGTATTTTTCTCATTTTTTAGCCACAAAATGAAATACTAAAAATTTAAAAAATCAGTTTTTGGAAAATAAATTCTAATTTAATGATTATAAGTTTTCTGAATGTGAAAACGGATTTTTAAAAAACACATTAGGTAATGAGTAATTATAGAAACAAATTTTCTCATGGATAACATGGGGGGGCCACAGTTGTCAGCGATTTTAGGTATTATTTGCTATTAAGTAGATCATATGTTAATTGTTAAGTAAAGATACAGTAATATTAAATACTTTTCTATAAATGCTCATTTATTTAAATATTTATGAAATTACTTATATATTAATAACTAGTTGGCATAGGTGGACTCTGCTCAGTTCCCCATCATATTTATGTTCTCACAAATTTTTAGTGCGAGACATATTATAATCATATTCATGTTAAAAGAAATGAATTTGACCAAAGTTTGATACAGTGACAGAATGAAATCCCCGCCTAATAGGCTATCCACCGTTCACTTCGATATATTTATCTTATTCTAATCTATTAATTTATTTTATCAAGGTCAATTCCTTTGTTTAGTTTTCATGCTACTATTTCCGATGCAATAATCCTCAAAATTCAGATTTATATGAAAAATTTACAATTTCGCTATGTTGATAAAAATATACAATTTCGCTATGTGCTGTCATAAATTAGGGTCATTCTCATATAATGGTAAATTTTGTGTCCTTGAGTAAAAAATGTTACTTGAGCAAGTCAGCTATGAAAATTAAATTTTTTTTTCAACAATTCTTTTCAAGCACTACACTGTGCAGCAATTTGAATACCAAAAAATGTAAAATTTCAATATTTAAAAAAATTTTTAAGTTGTAAATGTCATTACCAAGGCTTGTCTCAAACTCCAAACTTTTTATTTGAACCATTATTTTAAAGAATTGAAAAAATTTTAAACAAAGCTAACAATTTGCTAGGTATATTTCACTTTTCTACTTTTAATATCTTTGGAATTTTAGGCATAAAAAAAAGAAATCTATTAATTATTCTTATTTAAAATTTGTCCCAAAGGGTAATTGTCATTACCAAGGTGTGTAAGTTTTTTTTCAGTACCTCACTACTAGATGGTGCTGTCATAATTATCAACCTGTCAAAAGTAAAGTGTTTCATGCCCTTACAAGCAGAGAAGTTTTTTTTTTAGTTTAAGTAAATACAAATTATTTCATTTTGCTGTTTTTGTTCTAAAATTATAGTCAGTGTACTTATTGTGTGCCATTACAAAGTCCATTATTACGGAAATACACAATTAATAAATTTAAATTTACTGAATGATTTATAAAGATCTTTGGGACCACATACAGAATAAATATTGCATTAGCTTTTAATTGCTATAATTTAGCCATAAATAGGCTTAACATTAAAAAAGTCATTACCAAGGTGTTCTGAAAACATGGTAATGATATCTAGGAACATGGTAATGACTGCTGGGCAGTAAAGTGTAAATCACTTTATGTCGCCTGTTAAAACAGACATACGATTCGTATAGTGAAAATTATTTCAAAAAATCTCACCACTATATATCATCTAGACATTTTAATTATTCTGTTACAAATTAGAATGATAAATACAGCTATCCATAAATAAATGTGTAATTATTTCGCCATTGGTCATTTCTGTGGTTCTGTCTGTCATTACAATTTTCACAAATGTCATTACCATGTTGCAATGGAAATTAAAAAATTAATTAATCTGTAATTAAGGCAAACGATCTCTGCTGGTAATTTTTTCCTCTATAGCAGACATGGATAATTGCATTAATGTAAAAAAATCAGAAATTAAACCATTTTTTTTTTTTTTTTTTTTTTTTTTTTTTCTGAAACCAATATTTACCATTATTTGAGAATGACCCATTATGAATAATTTACGAAATTTTCCTATTAGAATATTTGCATTCAATCATGTTCATTAGAATATTTGTATTCAATCATGTTCAAACCAATGTCATAAATGTAATTTTGAAGTTGTCTAATGTATTTATGATCTTCAAAATGGAAGTTTATACTCAATTGTGCCTTATTCTGACATGTTAAGTAAATCGTAAATTTCAAATAACTTACGAATTTTTTAAATTGAAAGAATCGTAGTCTATGATATTCATACCAGTATCCTAAATAATATTTCGAAAGTGGTTTGACATCTTTACGGTGAAAATATCCCTCAAGATTGACGTTTATGTGAAATTTTGCTCTATTCTGCCATGTTAAGAAATTCATAAATTTCCAATAACTTACGAATTTTTTATATTGGAAAATTTATAGTCATTAATATTCATGCCAGTGTCCTAACTAATATTTTAAAAGTAGTCTGACATCTTTACGATGAAAATATCTCTCAAAATTGACGTTTATGTGAAATTTTGCCCTATATTGCCATGTTAAGAAATTCGTAAATTTCCAATAACTTGCGAAATTTTCATAGTGGCATATTTATAGTTTCTGATGTTCCTTACGGCATCAAAACTGATATTTTAAAACTGGTCTGACATTTTTACAGTAAAAAGTTTCCATTTAATAAACGTTTAAGTGAATTTTTGTCCTATTCTCCCATGTTAAGAAAATCGTAAATTTCTCATAACTTACGAAGTTTTTTAATTCGAATGTTGCAAATGAATAGGGTCCTTGCCAGTATCGAAAGCAATATTTTAAAACTGATCTGACCTCTCTGCGATCATTTGTTCGTGAGATATCGTGTAAACAGACTAACAAACTAACGGACTAACTCACTAACGGACTGACACACTAACGGACTGACACACTAACAGACACCCTACAGACAGACACAATACAAATTTTGTCATTTTCGGATTCCTCACACCTGAAAACATATAAAAAAGTGAAAAAACCGAGGTCGAAATTTTTCACGATTACCTAAGTTTCCCATACCTATAGTATGATGGGGAACTAAAGAATGCAGAATCAAATTGAGACTTTGTTGTCTCGAGAACATCTTGTTCAATGCATCATAAAAATTTCATGTTAAATTATGATGTTTTGAGAGTATTGCTATGCAAAAATAGTCTTTCATGTGCAGTTCTGTTTATAGTAAACGTCTTTAAAAGATGTTATTGAGCTCGTAGTACATAAACTGTCAATTTCGTTCAATTGCTAAAGAAATACAATAGGCGCAATTGTGTATCAGAAAAAAGGCAATTTAAGTCGAAAATTAGCTTATTTTTAATACTGTTTGCTTGCTTTTTTTTTTTTTTTTTTTTTTTGTTTATAGACCACAAAAAATATAATTAGGAATATTTGATAAACCTTAAAATTTTGAAAAAGTAACCAAAAAGTTGCTCATGTACATAAAATATATATATATATAAGAAATCCTGTTTTCTCGATAAATTTTATATATGTCTCTAATGCTCTAATGTAGGTGGCTATTGCCCCCCCCCCCTTATGAAAAACTAATTCTGTAAAATGATACAATTAAAGAACTTATTAAAAAACATTTTCTTTTCAAAGTTATGGATGATATAAAACAATTTAGAACATCAGAAGAGCATATTTATTAACCTTTTACATGCCAATGTTCCTATTTGGGAACATGGAAATAAAAATTCATTTAAAAATTAAATATTATGAATACTGACTTGAAAAAATTATCAGATATAATAGAAAGATGACTTGAATTTTTTAAACAGAAATTACAGTTCAATCATAAAAGGGGAAATGTACAGAAAATTATAAAAATGGCCTATTCTACCATTTTTCCTTTTACCCCACAGTTTAAAAATTCACATAATTTAGAAAGATAAGCAAATGCTTCTAAAAATGGGTTGGCATGTTTAAATAGCTTGCATTATTAAAATATAATATAATATAATAATATTAAAATATAATAGCATTAAATTAATAATATTAAATATAATAATATTAATAAATAATAAATATATTATTAATAATCTTAAATTATGTTAAAAAAAATTTTTTTATACATTTTAATGATAGTTCTACAAACTAAAGCATTAGAAGGCAAAATATGTAAAAAACTAATTTAAATATCCCCCGGATCTGAATGTGGCATGTAAAAGGTTGTAACTTTTATTAAATTTTATTTCGGGAGGGGTCCAGACCCCATGGACCCCCTCCCTGGGTACGTCCTTGCCTACCACTGCCTCTCACTCTCCATCATTCCTATTTTGCATTTTATTTTATTATTATTATTATTATTATCATTTAGATTCATACTTATAAATATTGTTTAAAAATAAGAAATAATTATTGAATATTGTTTTTTATAGTCAACAAAATTTCACCAGATTGTGGGTTTGAATTAAAAATATGAGTTTTGCAGGGGGGGGGGGGAAGACGTATGGTGGAATTTTCTTTCTGTATTTTACCATGTTTTTTTTTAACTTCTATGCCTGTTTGTTTGCCCGGTACAAATCTTGCAATCGAATTTTAACTAAGTTCCCTATTAGCTAGACATTTGAAACTTTCACAATAGCACACAACCCGATGACGACAACACAATACTTCGAAGTCCGATTTTCGAATTTTTGATTAGTTTTCTTACAATTAATTAAAATATGAAAATAATAACATCCTAATAGCGTTATTATAGCCATTAAAATATTAGATATAATTGAATTGTTGCCAAAAATAATTTACGAGTTCATTTTCTTTCGACCTAAATATAAATACGTTTAATGAAACGTGAACGTTAAAAAATTATATAAAGTTAAATGATGCATCTCACAGAAATGGACGTCATTATCACTTTAAAAATTTTGTGCACATTGATAAGAGCTCTACGATTCACCAGAAAATTTAAAACACGGTATATGAAAAGTTTTCTTATCTGATAATTATTTCAATTTAACTGAGTAAAAACTTCTATGAAAGAAAACATCTTATGCAAATTTTTACTTGCTTGTGTCACTACTGTATGCACAGATGAGGAGCTTCAAATGTCATTTCCATTTTCATTACTCATTACTGAAAAAATCCTTTTTATTCACTCTATGTTATGTACAGAGTGCATACTTTTCAACCATCTCATTAATAAATAGAAGTTTTGTAGAACTCGCCTTCTTTTACTTTTCGACTAATTTTATACTTATTTAATCGTAACTACATTTGGAGATAATTATTCTAAAAATAAAGTGCTGTGGAAAAAGGGGTCTGTACTAAAAATCTTAAGTTTCATAATTTGAATGTTGGCAGGTATGATAAACCTCTGTTAAAGTCTACCCTTTAAGAAAATTTTTTCACAAAAAGAAGACTCTCTACTTATCGTCCTCCGAAGCAAAAACCAATGTTATTCTAGGGAGAATTTCGCCCCGTTGTAACTCATTCACTAGTACATGTTTTTTAATTCTGTTTTCACATTTAGAAAATTCACAACTATTAAACAGCTTATCGCTTTCTAAAGATTAATTTTTTTAATTTATTAATAATGTATTTTAAGGTTGTAAAATGCGAATTTTCACAATGTGAAATTTTGTACTTACGAGTTAATAAAATTATACTTTTAAAAAAAAATTAAAGAACACGCTTTTATTGAAATGTGAACCAAAAAGCACAAAATATCTATCTTTGTAGTATTAAAATGTAAGAGAAAATCAAGTGAGTGATACACCATAATATTTACATACTTTTAAACCTTTAATAAATAAATAATTTAGAATTAAACAAAAACCATTTTTAAAAAATCTCCCCTGACTGGTCTCGTACGCTAGACCTTTAGGTTCGTAGCCCGGAGCTTTATCTCACAGCCACAGCGTTCACCTAGGGAAAGTCTTTTTTTACAATATAGATTTTTTGTTTGCTCCCAGAGCGGTTACAAACATACATACAGGTGAAGCTAATAAAAACGTGTTAAAAAATGAAATCTTAAAAAAAAAAAAAAGAAAAAACAATTTTTAAAAAGCGATAACTTGTTTAACAGTTAGGAATTTTCTGAATGTGAAAACAGAATTTGAAAGTATGTATTAGTTAATGAATTATAACGATGCAAAATTCCCCATAGAATAACATTGGCTTCGGCTTTCGGAGACGATAAGTAGAGAGTCCCCTTTCCACATCATCTGCTATAGAATATAGATAAAGATTTATATACTATCTACTAATAACTATTTGGAGTTGGACGCTTTCGAATTTAGACATTTTGTCAAATATCTACAAAAGTTCTTTAGCAATCACCTTCAAACTTTGGTAGTGTAAAGAACACGTTATACATAATACATTTTAGCAAAAGTTTTGTTCTGAAGAGCAAAAGGGGATCAGAAAGAAAAAAAAAAGTTAAACAAAAGTCAAAATGTTTTGGATCACCCTGTAAAACGCAATGCTTGAAATGTATTTTGGTTACAGCATCTGATTATGAGGATTCTTGTAATTATCTGTATAAATTTTTATGAGGCTAACACATATATTCGTGCAGATATAAGATAACAATTTCTTTAAAAAATAGGGGGAAAAAAATTGCAACTCTTTTAATTATATCACGTAGGGAAATGTCTTTTTTTTTTTTTTTTTTTTTAATTTGGCGTACTACATTAGACACAGCATAAACCAATCAGAATGCAAAAAAGTTAAATATCTTACTAAATATCAGTATTTTTACTAAATAATTTTTAACTACGTATGCGTTAGCTTTTAAAATTTTTATTTGCATAATTTAATAGACAAAAGTATTGAGCAACTTATATATATGAAAACCCCAAACAAATATCAGGTAAATTCAAGGAGTTATGAGAGATAGAATGAACAGCATTTCAGTTCCTCTCGAAATAAAAGCTAAACTGTAAGGGTTTTACTCACATTTAAACTTTGATCCAACCCATGCCCAATGGTAATACAGTGTTCGCTGATTGTCAATAAATATTGATAAAACCCCCTATCTTTTTTTTTTTTCTTTTTTGACAGGAACTGGAATTCCGTTCATTCTATCTCTCATAATTATTTTCATTTTGAACGATATTTGCCTAAAATTTTAATATAAGTAGCTCAATATTTTTGGCTGTTACTATATTATGTAAACGAATTTTCGCTAAATTTTGTGCATGAGTAGTTAAAAATTATTGAGTGAAACTGCTCCTATTAGCAACTTGACGCTCTAACCAACTGAGCCAACGAGCAACTATAAGGACTGTTGACATTTACTTTAAAGTTGAGGTGCTTTATTTATTAGCGTGACATGAAGACGCGATAACGAAACCCAATTTCAATAAAAAGCTTCTAAAAAAATTAATTTATATATATATATATATATATATATATATATATAATATACATATTTATTTTTATTTAAATTTTTATTTTGTGCTTTTTAATAACTAGATAAAAAGCTATTGAAAAAAAAAAAAATCTTCAAAAATTATTAGGATACTGTGTGCACAAGAAATATTGCCTTTTATCAACTGATACATTTTCTATTAATTATTTGAAAAATTAACATGACACTCTAACCAACTGAGCCATTAAGAAATAGAGGTACAATGAATTGCTTACATTTTTTTTTTTTTTAAGTGGAAGTGTCTTGTTTTTTAGCGTGACAGAAAACGCGATGACAAATTCAACTTCATATAATAATAAATAATGTATATATATATAACTTCTAAAAATATTTATTTATGTATTTTGTACTTGAAACTTTTTATTTTGAGCTTTTTTAATATCTAAAATATTTTGTGTTTTCTAATATCTAAAAAAAAAGAAAAAACTTCTTAAAAAAACTCTTCGGAAATTCTTAAGATATTGTGTAGTCAACGAAAAATTTTCTTTTGTCAACTGACACCTTTTCTGCTAATTCTGTACTAATAAGTATGAAAAATTTAAGTCCAAAAATGTCGATTTTGAGTTAAGTACATAGTCAGACTCAGAAAAAAATTCTCGATCGATTGGTATAAAGGATTTAAATCCATGTCATTTCGTCTTTGAGAAAATCATTGGTGAAAAAGATTCAAGTCAGAAATTTAGCAATCATGTTTGTATATATTATATACGTAAAATATATTATATATGTAAATTTGTTAAAAATAAACAAACTTCAAAATTAAATTTATGTAGTTTATTCACAAAATTGTACATTATGATAAAATCCTGGTTAAAACTGTATTGAACGGTAAATTTTTGCACAGAATTTTTTTAGCTTTATTTTTCGTCTCCTGAAAAATCAAGAATATGGACTTAAAATCCTTTATACTTATCAGTACAGAATTATCCTCAAAAATTAACCCGCCGACCGAGCTCTCGTTCTCGTTAGCCGCGCCACCGTTTTATTAACGTCACGCTCTAATCAACTGAGCCACGGAGCCACAAGGGGAATGGCTTATATTTACTTTAATTGTTTACTAGCATGACACGATGACAAAGTCAATTTCATATAAAAAGCTCCTAATAAAAAGCTTCTAACTAATAAGCTTAGAGTTCTTTTTTTTTTTTTTTTTTTCCCCAACATAAAAGTAAATAAATTTCCTTTTCTCTCTCTGAAAAAAAAAAAAAAAGAGAGAGAGAAAGAAAGAAAGGAAGAAAAGAAAAGAGAAAAGAAAGAAAGAACGCTTATTTTAGTTATTTATTTATATTTATTTTTTCATCAACTTTTTTTTTTTTTTTTTTTTTAATAATTTAAAAGTTAAAATAGGTTTTTTAATTTAAATATCTTTTGCACCGATCACCCGATTGAACTAAAGAATACAGCATTAACTAGATTTTGACTTGATTAATAAATCTACCAGTTTTCTTAGCGATTGGCTGAACAGTTTAGCTTTGTATGGCGAATTAAAACCTGTCTTATATCTATGCTATACAAATGCGTGATTCAAAGCGGCCTACTACAGATTTCCACAGCACTAAAATCGCTATCGGAAAACAGTAGTCCTGTCGTACTAAAAATAAGACGCACAATAAATATTGAAAATTTCGACTGTTCATTTTTAAGTAAAAATGTTATAAATTTATAGAGACAAGACAATGGATAAACATTACGGAATATCCACGCATTTTACTTATTTAGTTATTCTTTACAGTGTGGACAAACATTACACTATTTGAAAGAGAATGAAACTGATATGTATTTTAGAATTTTACTACAGCACGGTTGTTACTAAAAATGACACAAGCGTCAGTTATAATGGTTCTTTTATTGAGACGCACAAAAGAATTCCAGTACATTACGGTCCATTGTAGGAACATACGAACTTGGGGGATCTTATTATACTTTTCAATTATGTTTATTTACTGATTAAAAATTGCTGAAACGGATGGCAACTACTACATGTTTGGAATGTCGAGTAGAGTCACTCTAGATTTTTAAATTACCATTTATGATTAAAAAAAAAAAAAAAAAATATGCTGTGGCCATTACAAAACTTTCTTCTATATAACAGCGCCACCTACCGTTTGACATGTAAACAAATTTAATCAACTTATTTTCTCACTGTTAAAAATTTATATATGCAATTTATATCAACAGATGCTCAGAAGTAGTCATCTGGAAAGTCAAAAAAAAAAAAAAAAAAAAAGGTAAAAGCAGCGCCTCTTCTATTCCGAAAAACGTTTTACTGAATCAGTAAGAATTTGGTGAACACACACACACAAAAGAAAAAAAAAAAAAACCCTGTTTAAATTTATTCCTATGGAAGTTTTGTTTAGGTTAAAAAAATAGTTTTTGTTGCAATTCTAACAAAAATTATTTTGTTTTTCTGACCAAAAAAAAAAAAAAAAAAAAGTTTTTCTTTTAAATCTTATTTATTTATTTATTTATTTATTTTTCAACTTACAAATATACGAAAATGAATGTAAAGTGAAACATAATACATATTATGTTTAATATGTGCAAATATAAAGAAATTTTATGAATTTCTTAACAATATATCTTATGTTGTCACAATAAAACTGATTTTTGGCATCTAATGAAAATTTCGCTTAAAAAAAAAATAAACAAATAACCTCAACGAAACTCATTTTCTAGTTTTAATTAAATCCTTTCTCGTGTATCGGCCGATCTATACCCAAATTGAATCGGCATAATTTTCCATTTCAAGTTGGGTGCATATATAAAGCAGGGAAGATGATTTATATAATCATAGCTGCGCCACCTGTCATGCGATGTGCATCCAAATTAAATGAGCATAGTTTTTCATTATAGCCATTTCACATATTAAATCTGATGCTTTTATGCAGTACAAAAATTGAGATATAGCGTACCCGACCCGTTAACGGAGGATATTGCAGAATAGTAATCTCACTTCTCGGCCAATAGGCAACCAAGTGGAATCAGCATAGTTTTACATAATATCCGTCTCGTAAATATCCATCGTAATATCTCCGAGTTTGATGCATTTCTTTTACACACTATAGTGTGATATAGATTATCACATATTATAAAATTTATTATTTATAGGATAAAATCGTTATATTTTAAGTAGTTGTTTAAGATTAAGGAATCTAATTTATAATTTAATTTATTTAGATAATTTACCTATCCCTTTAAAGAGAAAAATATAAATTTTATAATATGTGATATATCACATATACAGTGTGCATACAGATTTTTTTCTAAAAAAAAAATTATTCAAGTTTTATCTTGAAAACGTTTACGACCAGAGCATGGTTGCATTTTTTGTGGCAAGGGGAAGAAAATATGTGATATAGATTATCACATATTATAAAATTTATATTTTTCTCTTTAAAGGGATATAGACCGCGGGCCATAAGCTAAATATGTCATTTAAAAACAAGTTCGTTTCAACTTTTCGGGGGCAACCTGAAAATGTTGCTAATATATTCTTTTTAAGATAGGTAATGAAAATGTCAAATGTTCTGGAAGTAAACTTTGCACATAAATTTGGAAAACTAATTTCAATTTGAAGGAATTGAGTTTACATTTAGGATGATGGTTTAAAGCAGTGTGTAATATATTTCTGATAATACTGTGATTCGTTGAATAAATTTTAAAATTTAGCACACAAGTGCTAAAATCATACTCCTGGGAAAAAGTACTAAAAAAGGAAAAAATATTAATATTTAGTGGATCTGCAGATCAGGAGCCTCGACGTCCTATTTTCATCACTCATTACTCATTAGATCATTGATAGTTTTTATTAATTTCATATTTATATCTATCATTATCATCATCAATTTCAACCTTTATCAGTCCACTGCAGGATAAAGGCCCCTTCTAGGTGATTCCAGTCTGCCATGTTTTCTGCAATTCCTCTCCATTCTCTCTTTCAAACTTCACAATTTTATCTCTTCAACAACACACTGGTCTCTTTCTCGGTCTTTTGTTTTATCTCGGGATCCCAAGTAGGAGTGGTGGTCAATCTATCACCATTTCTTCTGGAAGTGCCCAGTCCAGCTCCATTTTAACTTAATTCTAGAAATAACGTCAGTAAAATTGGTTTGCTCCCTAATCTAATACAAATGTTTCGTTTTCTGTCTCTTCGGGTGAATCCTAACATGCATCTCTCTCTCTTTATTATACATATGTAATGTATGCATATATATGACGACTCGCTACATAAACAGATACATTTCTGGCGGGGTTACCACTCCCCTTCAACTTTCCGCTGTATATCTCTGTCGATATCTATCTCTCTACATATGTATATTTATATATTTTCTTAGAAACAGCCTTCTATTAATGCCTTGTAAATAATAAAAACGTACCAAATTTCCTGTAAAAAGACTACATAACATATCGGAATTATTTTCTATAACTCTCTAAACTAATTATCAATTCTATCGCAAAAATTTTTCATAGAAAAACAGGCTTTGAAACATTCTAATAACATTTCATTATATTTAGTGTAACCGTGTTAAAATATATTTTTAATACATACCATCTATAGATCATAATGGTACAATATTCTTTTGCGTGTTCCTCAAAACGAGTTACCGTTATTATATACACAACTAAAAATGATACTCCTAATTAATAACTCACTAATATTTCAACCTAATTTGACATCATTTGAATGATTACAGAATATCACCGGAATTCTTTTGTGTGGTCCTGTAAATAAATTTAGCTTATACATAACTTTTTTTTTTTTTTTTTTTTTTTTTTTTGAGCGAGAAAACATGCCTTTAAATATGTTTATAATATACGTTAATTCCACTAAATACAGTATAAACACGTTAAAATGCGCTTAGGTAAAAATTTGCTCATAGATTCTAATGTTATGAAATCATTTTGCGTTTTTCTGTAAAAGAACAGCAGTAAAAACATTTCAACTTATTCTATGTTTTTCAAAAATAATTGCTCGAAATTTAACAAAATTTGGATGATTACATGACATTGTCGGAATACTTTTGTAAGGTCCTGTACATTAATTATGAAGCCTAAGTACACATATTTTCTACAGAAATCATAAATTTAAGCATCTCAATAATGCACGCTAATTTAATTTCGTTGAATACAGATTAACGAAGACAAAATTCGCTTAAACGAAATTCACCCCATAGGCCACAATGATAAGAAAATCTTTAGTGTATCCCTCTACACGATCCATGAATAATCTAAACATAAAAAAACTACTCAACTATTTTTATACAGAGTCTGAACATTTATACCAATTTGCAACTCAACCGGGTGATTTTTGCGGCTTCTATCGCGGTACAAATTCTGTCCATAGGCCGTAATGATAAAAAAAAAAAAACTTTGGTGTTTCCCTGTACACACGCAAGAAACAGACACACAAACATAAACCAAAAATTTTTTGAGTCGCCATATCTAAGACCGGGAACATATTTACTTTAAAGCATTACATTCTTCTTTTTTTGCAAACTGAAAGAATAATATGGACTATAACCAACATTTGTTGATTGAAAATTGTACTTTACACTTTCTGCTAATTAGCTCGATCGTTTTTTCCCCCTGATTTTATTACATGCGACTGTTCCAGATGCAAAAATGTGAGTGGATGTCGTGGATGTCTAACCCGTACAAATGTACGCTTTCGGTCGGAAAGGGATATGGAGGCCTCCACTGATGCTTCGGTAATAATTTAGCTACATGTCAGAGTAAAACTTACTGTGTAACGCTTTCTATGGTAACCCATGTTGTTGTCTAAAGACAGTTTGGACAGTTCATTAATTTGAAGAAGAAGCAAATCGGTAGATATTTTTCTTTCACGAATATTTAAAACTTTCCACTGATCAGCAAACAATCTCACTTCAACCCAGCTTATTTGAGAAAAACACGTCACCTTTGAATATATCTCATCGCCGATGTACAAACAATTAGTAATTTCTTCTGATATTATATTACCTGTAATAATTCTACTTAAAAAGTAAAGGAAAAAAAAAGAGTAATAAAATAATTCGATCAAAATGTTAATAATACGCAAGATAATGATGTCGAGAGAAACTTTACATCTTAGTAGTGTAAAAAGGACAGTTCTGCTGCACGGTGGTGGGACGGTGGGATGATGTGGGTCAGGGTGGAGGGCGCCTCCACCCTAGACCCACCGTCCCACCACCCTACCGCAGAACGTGTCCTTTTTACACTACTTAGTCATCATCTTGGACGAGGGGGGTGTTGCCACCGGAAGAATATAAACTGTGTGTTGCCACCGGAAGAATAGAAAATTTGGGTATCATCTTAGACGATGGTTCTGTTGGCTTTCGGAGATTGTAAAGTATTTAAACTTTTTGTGTTTGAAAATGAATTTAGGGACTTAGTATTTTTTTCACAATTTCGGAGACTTAGCATTTTTCTCAATGGACAGGGAAGTTGATTGACTGAAACAAAGGTAGATGAGTATTATATAGTTAAAAACAGGGTATAGACGTTAATATTTAGGTGTTGCCACCGGAAGAATAGAAACCTTTGAAGAGTTGTCATTCGGGGATTATAAATTGATTACAGAATTAAATAGAAATTTTCCTGTGTATTTCAGGAAATTTGAGAAGATAAAACAAAGGGTTCATGTGTATTATATAATTAAAAACAGGGTATAGACATTAAAATTTAGATGTTGCCATTGGAAGAGTATAAATAATTTCCGGTGGGACTTAACATTTTTGACTGAATGAAACAATGAATGACTGAAGTTAATTAACATCAGGAACAATTTATGAGTATTTTAGAAACTTAGCATTTTTAGAGATTAAAAATATATTGTGTTAAGATAATAAATAAGGAATTTAAATAGGAGTTCATAGTTTTAGTGACATCATTACACATTTATATTACGAAATTTTTACAGAATTAAATAGAAATTTTCGTATTTTGAAGATAAGTGTCATCAGTGGATTAACACACAGATTTAAAAACAAAACAATAATAAATAATTTAAAACACATATTTTTCAATAATGAATATCATACAATTATATGTATAATTAATTATTTTAAAACAAAAACGATACGCATAAATTTAAAAACAAGAATAAATAATTTAAAACACATATTTTTTAATAATGAATATCATGTAATTATACGTATAATTAGTTATTTTAAAACAAAAACGACATTATAAGCAATAAAGTTGTTTAAACTTAACTTTATACACATCATGACTTTATGTTAACACTAAATAAGTTTCACTTTTAAAATTTCTTTAAACTCTAACTTATAAATACAATCGTTAAAATTGAACGCTGAAACAAAGGTAGATGAATTTAACGAATGGTATAGACTTTGATCTTAATATCTGCGCATTACCATTCGGAGATTATAAATTGATTACAGAATAAATAGAAATTTGCCTATGTATTTCATGGAAGTTGACAAAATAAAACAAAGGGTTCGTGAGTATTATATAATTAAAAACATTGAATGTGAATGGTATAGACTTTGATATTAAAATTTGGGTGTTACCATTGGAAGAGTATAAATAATTTATATGTTATAAATTAAACTGAATACAATAAAAATTATTTAAATTAAACTAAATATAATAAAAATTATATAAATTAAACTTTATATTCTCACTAAATAAGTTTCACACTTATTTAAACTCTAACTTACATTCGTTAAAAATTGAACACATGCACTTTAAAAAATGACTATCATATAAATTTAAAAAAAATTACTATCATATAATATTAATTAAAAAAATGCATACAAAGATATATAGTAAAGTTATAAATTTTAAAAAAATACTGTCATATGATAATAATAATTAAAAAAAAAAAATTACTATTATATAATAATATAAATTAAAAAAATTACTTTCATATAATAATATAAATTAAAAAAATTACTTTCATATAATAATATTAATTTAAAAAATGCATACAAAGATATACAGTAAAGTTATAAAATAAATAAATAAATAAAAAATAAAATAAATAAAAATAAAAATAAAATAAAAATGACTATCCTATAATAATATTAATTTAAAAATACATACAATGTTTAAAATCAACAATTAAATTTTATATACATTATAATTAACTAAACTTTATGCTGTTACTATTCAATTTATCCTAACACGAAAACTTTACATAAATTTTATAAGCAAAAAAGCTATAAGTACATGAATAGGTTATTTAAATTAAACATTATATTCTCACTAAATAAGTTTAACATTTATTCGAGTTTAACGCTGTAATATAATTCATACTATCTTGAATGAAACAGGTAAATACTTTTAAACTTGAACTAATAAAAATAAGTTATTTTTATAAAATAATTGATATAAACTATAATAATAAAAAGGATTAGTTATATTTAAAAACTATCAGTTACTAAAAGTTATTTTATATTAAACATTTCGAAATAAATTGCATAAAAATTCAATGCATCATTTTAAATGAAAATAAACAGTTTCCTTAAAAAACAGATAATACGGAATATTCTATGAGTCAGTTATCACCTGCAACGGAAAACCCCTACAGCTGATGAATCATATGTTATATACGCTGGCGAGCCATGCCTATTAGTAATCCACACTATCTCATATAAAGATTAAGTTAAAATCATTAAAACAATACAGCGAATAATTTGGAAAATGCAATAATTTTTTCACAAAGCATATCATACAATGAGTTTAAACGATTATCACCTATCTATCACTTAAACGGTATTGAAATAAATACATATAAAAGTAAGTTATAGTTAAAAAATAAAAATTTCGTTTGTGAAAGGAGTTTTATATATTGCAAAAATTAGTTTTACTCAAATAATTTCTAAACATACACAAGTTAAATGGAAACTTTTCTAGGTTTCATTTAAGCAATAATTTTCCATGTGTGAAAGTAGTTTTATTTATGCAAAATTTAGTTTTATATAAACAAAAAAAAATTTATAGTGTAACAATAAAAATAGTTTATAGTATAACAATAAAAAATTCCTTATAAGTAAATACCAATAAAAAATATTTTTTAAATTAATTTCTCTCTCTTCAATAAAACAATAAAAATTTCTTATATAACTTTCGTAAAGTTTTAATAAAATTTCTATTATAAACAAATTTTTTTATGATATAAACAAATAATTTTATTAGAATATACATATTAAGTTTATTAAATTATCAAATAGTAATAATAAATTATGAAACTTACTTAAAATTGATGAAATTTCCCTTAGCGAAATGCAACCTTCATTCACACACAAATGCGAGAAACTGTTTATCGCCACACGTTGACTCATACAGATAAGAATGTTGATTCATGCTTATCTTAGTAGAATGTTGTTAGAGTTCTGTGTTTTCAGAGTAATATAAAATAGTTTATAGAGATCATTTATTTAATATCAGTTGTAAACTACATTTAAATAATGCAATAAGAGTTGAACTCTGCAATTAACCTATTAAAATATTGAATTTTCTTAAATTTTTTTATTTAATTTTACTTTTTTTAATTATGCTAAGAAAATAATGAGATCAAAACAGAATTATTTTACGATAAGACATCCTTTTTCATTCAATAAAATGTAACTATAATTTTCAATGAAAGGTTTTAAAATCACTTAATAGGATAAAATTAAAAACAGAAATCTTATTATTTTTTCTAGTTATAAAACTAAGTAATAAACTATCTATAAATAATCATATAGCAAGCGAGATTTTTGTATAATAACTATATATTATTTTAATATATACATTACATCGCAGGGTAAAATTTTCAACTTATTTATACGGATTGAAGTAATAAAACTTAATCATTTGCATAACCGCTAAATTTTATAAGTTGGATATATGATTTAAAATACTAAACAATAATCCTTGTGAGAGAATTGGGATAACACTTTCACAGAAAGAAATTGTCCTTTACAATAAGATTTGCTTAGAATGTCTAAGTGAAAATAACTTACCGTGAGGTCAGTGAGTCATGCAGTTGTATTCGAATTTATTGTTTTTAGTTAATGAAACTTCTAATGAGAGAATTATTTTTACTAGCACATAAATGTACATTTTTATATTATTCCTATATAGATAAAATTTTAAATAATTCATTAAGTGTTAAACTTTGCATTTAATCGATTAAATAAAGTTTTCCTAAAATATAAGTGTAATTTTTTTTAATGAATCGTTTTGAAATCACTTTAACTTTATAAGAAAAAACTAAAAAGAGGTTTTTAAATCACTTAATAGGATAAAATTAAAAATCTTATTGTTTTTAGCAATTATTTTATCTAGTTATAAACTATATATTATTTTAATATACGCCTTATAGTTAAGTCAGTTTTAGAGAAAACCAAGAAAAAATCCCAACGCGCAGGTTGATGAGTTGGAATATTCTATTATACTTAAAGAATCCAGGTACGGAAAAACCGAAATACAATACGCGGAAAAACAGGCGGGATTTTCGGTTAAAACTTCAAAGCAGTGGACGGTAAACATAACACCCCGTGAAACAACCTACTCCCACGACCGCCAAACTAAGAATGAAGGGAAACGTTGAGTTGTAACACCTTATCTACTAGAGATAAGGGGGAATTCCCCATGACTCACCCCTCGTTCGTTCATGTACAACATCTTACGAGAAACTTCGTGAAGGAACGGTGACGAGTTTGAATAATATGCATAACCGCTAAATGGTATAAATGAGAATCTTTTAATGTGAGTATTATAGTAATGATAAATTTATTTTATAATCGATAACTCATCAGCTTCACACCTTATATAAAACAATGGTATATTCAAAAGTGTTACCAAATTTTACTACACAATAAACATTCACATATGGATATTCCTAAGGTTTAAGACTATGCGAGGATTCTATAAGCGAAATGCCTGTGAGTCTTTCTAAGGAATCCTAATCTGTATTTAAGCAGGTTTTAGAGAAAACCAAGAAATACTCTAGTTGACTAGGTTGATGAAATGGATTCGAATCCAACACTTCCCCTTTTACCATAGAATCGTTCACTAATCACAAGGTTAATGAGTCATGCAGTTGTATTAAAACTTATTGATTACATGTCTAAACTTATACCATTAAATATTTAACTGTTGGTTCAATAAGTGGATTGCTCTGTGTGTGAGTCTTTGTAACTTATAGTTAAGCGAGTTTTAGTGAAAACCAAGAAAAACTACAAACGGGTAGATTGTTAAGTGGAATTCGAACCTACCATTAAACATAGAATCGTTTGTTCTTCTAAAATCCTTGTAACAACATGTTTATGGACTTTATAAGAAAATGCTTAATATGGTTTGCATGCGTTAGCTATATTAAACACTTAATTTTTAACATACATTAAGGTTAGTGGATGAGTGACAGGTAATTCATTTAAAACAAAAATATAATAACGGTCGATTGAAACAAAGGGTTTGCAGTTTTAGAGAAAACCAAGAAAAAATCCCAACGGTAGGTTGATGAGTTGGAATATTCTATTATACTTAAAGAATCCAGGTACGGAAAAACTGAAATACAATACGCGGAAAAACAGGCGAGATTTTCGGCTAAAACTTCAAAGCAGTGCACGGTAAACATAACACACCGTAAACCAACCTACTCACACGACCGCCAAACTAAGAATGAAGGGAAACGTTGAGTTGTAACACCTTATCTACTAGAGATAAGGGGGAATTCCCGGAAAAGATGACTCACCCCTGTGGATCTTCCGAGAAAGTTCGTGAAGGATCGGTGACGAGTTTGAATAATTTGCATAACCGCGAAATGGTATAAGCGTGAATCTTTTAATGTGAGTATTATAGTAATGATAAATTTATTTCATAATCGATAACTCATCAGGTTCACACCTTATATAAAACAATACTATATTTAAAAGTTTTTACTATACAATAAACATTCACATATGGATATTCATAAGGTTTAAGACCGATTAAATAAATGAGGATCCTATAATCGAAATGCACGAGAGTCTTTCTAAGAAATCCTATTGCATATTTAAGCAGGTTTTAGAGAAAACCAAGAAATACTCCAATCGACTAGGTTGATGAAATGGATTCGAACCCAACACTTCCCCTTTTACCATAGAATCGTTCACTAATCACAAGGTTAATGACTCATGCAGTTGTATTGAAACTTATTGATTACAAGTCTAAACTTATACCATTAAATATTTAACTGTTGGTTCTATAAGTGGATTGCTCTGTGTGCGAGTCTTTGTAACTTATAGTTAATCGAGTTTTAGTGAAAACCAAGGAAAACTACAAACGGGTTGATTGTTAAGTTGAATTCAAACCTAGCATTAAACATAGAATCGTTTGATCTTCTAAAATACTTGTAACAACATGTTTATGAACTTTATAAGAAAATGCTTAATAGGGTTTTCATGCGTTAGCTATATTAAACACTTAATTTTTAACATACATTAAGGTTAGTGGATGAGTGTCAGGTAATTCATTTAAAACAAAACTATAATAAGGGTTGATTGAAACAAAGGGTTTGTAGGTTATAATTATAGGATAAAACGTTATGTGTTTCGAAAACCTTTCATCAAGATTGCAACAACCGTTTCGAATGATACTCTCCCTTCATCAGATAGACTTAAACTTTTATTTTATCAGAATGAAAGAAAACGATAGACGATTTACACTTATTGAAATCCCAACTTATAAATAATTCGACTTTCACTAAAAATGCAAGTCGCATATACACTTTGAAACAATCAATAAATTTTATATTATCACAATGCATTAAATAAGTTTCCCATTTAACATTCAAGATGAATTTATTTTTACATTAATTAAGAATTGAACACGTATTAATTTTTAAAATGACTATTTTTTAAAAAGTTTTAAAACAGCTAATAAATTTTATAAGCTTTTACAATTAAATAAATTTAGCATATTATGAAAGTTTTACATCACTCGATAAATTTTTTTATATAGGCAATAAAAGTTATACACATTATAAATATAAACTCATAAAATAAATTTCACACTTAACATTTAAACTCTAACCAATCAATCTTAAAGTAATTTTTTATCTTTTGTACATACTCATAAACCTTTTGTTTCTATTGTAAAGTGAAGTATGACTCATGCTTTAATTAAAATCTCTAATCAAAATTATAAGAAAGTAAAGTTTAGGAAATACCTATGTATTATAGGTAAATTAATACAGTATAAATATTCATGTTTTTCAGTTAAGTAAAAAAGTTTTATAATTAATTTTACAGAGTACTTAAATAATGTATAATTAAGTTTCAGAATTATTATTATTATTATTTTTTTTTTCTTCTATAGTATGTATATATAAATTTTAAAATACAAAGTTTTTATTAAAATACAATAACCAAAGTTTTGTATGATATTAACTTACAATGCACCTAAAACTTTAAATATATAGAAACAATTGTACAGTTGGTTTTGTCTGAAGCATATATATAAATAATAAAATCTTGTTCAGTTTAGTTTTTAAAACACTATAAAGATTTTAGATACACATATTTTTATGTTGTTTAAATAAAATTTTTAAAATGAAGCAATATTAATGTTATAAAATAATACACTCAGCATGACTCACCGAGTGTGCTATTCCATCAAATTATTCCGCATACATGTAATAACATGTCTGACTTAACTATATACTGAATTACCATTATTTCAGAAAAAGTTGGGACTTACCTTAAAACACGTCCTACACCCTTGGCAGACTTGAAGGAAATGAATGATACGAGACATTCTTATCAGTGACGCTCGGTCACGTGGTCAGTGACGTCACGAGTGATGTGATTGGCTGTGCTAGGTCACGTGATCATGACGTCATCCTCTCATCAGTGACGTCACCGATTGCTTATCAGCTACCACAACGCGCAGAAATGTCCTTCAGTACGCAGTGAAAAATATTCAAAGTCTACGGGACATTACTCGAAACGATTCCATTGTCTTATACGGTAAATTGAAATATAACACGCGGAAAAAAGATCGACATATACCGGAGAAACTATGCATACTGCCCGATGAAAATAACCCGCACAGCTAAGGAGATGCTACCAGGATGAGAGTCAAAATCTAACTGAATTCAAACAATATGACAAGGTCTATAAATCTCCCGTGTTGATTAGATGGTTTTGATGAATGGGTTTTCCCCCACACCTAAGCAGAATGGAGAAGTCATAGGTTTTTTCCTCACCTATCATGAAGATGATACTCTTAATTAAGTTTCTTAATTAAAATTATGCAAATTATATGTAAGTCTTTCAAATATCTCTTAATTATATTTTCTAATTAAAATTATGTATCATATGCTCTCCTAGTTAAAGATTTAATAAACCTAACTTTTATACAACATAAATAAATTTAATAAGTATAATCTGTTCGATGACTCATCAAACGATGACTCATCGTAAACATGTGCGAACATGTCTAAACATGTCTGAACATGAATCTACTTGAACCTTAACATTTTATTGTATAAGATTTTATATTATTGCTTTTTATATTATTCAAACCGAAAGTTATTTTTATATAAAGAAATGAACAACTTCTAAGATTATTTTTTCAATCATAATGAATAAAAATTTAATTATTAACTGCAAAATCTGTTTACTTATAAGAAACTTAATTTTCATCAAGTAGTGTTATTTACTTAATTTCCAACATCGTATACTTTGTCATTCATATAGTAATTATCACTTATTCAGTAAAATATTAAGTTTCTTATAAGTAAACAGATTTTGCAGTTAATAATTAAATTTTTATTCATTATGATTGAAAAAATAATCTTAGAAGTTGTTCATTTCTTTATATAAAAATAACTTTCGGTTTGAATAATATAAAAAGCAATAATATAAAATCTTATACAATAAAATGTTAAGGTTCAAGTAGATTCATGTTCAGACATGTTTAGACATGTTCGCACATGTTTACGATGAGTCATCGTTTGATGAGTCATCGAACAGATTATACTTATTAAATTTATTTATGTTGTATAAAAGTTAGGTTTATTAAATCTTTAACTAGGAGAGCATATGATACATAATTTTAATTAGAAAATATAATTAAGAGATATTTGAAAGACTTACATATAATTTGCATAATTTTAATTAAGAAACTTAATTAAGAGTATCATCTTCATGATAGGTGAGGAAAAAACCTATGACTTCTCCATTCTGCTTAGGTGTGGGGAAAAACCCATTCATCAAAACCATCTAATCAACACGGGAGATTTATAGACCTTGTCATATTGTTTGAATTCAGTTGGATTTTGACTCTCATCCTGGTAGCATCTCCTTAGCTGTGCGGGTTATTTTCATCGGGCAGTATGCATAGTTTCTCCGGTATATGTCGATCTTTTTTCCGCGTGTTATATTTCAATTTACCGTATAAGACAATGGAATCGTTTCGAGTAATGTCCCGTAGACTTTGAATATTTTTCACTGCGTACTGAAGGACATTTCTGCGCGTTGTGGTAGCTGATAAGCAATCGGTGACGTCACTGATGAGAGGATGACGTCATGATCACGTGACCTAGCACAGCCAATCACATCACTCGTGACGTCACTGACCACGTGACCGAGCGTCACTGATAAGAATGTCTCGTATCATTCATTTCCTTCAAGTCTGCCAAGGGTGTAGGACGTGTTTTAAGGTAAGTCCCAACTTTTTCTGAAATAATGGTAATTCAGTATATAGTTAAGTCAGACATGTTATTACATGTATGCGGAATAATTTGATGGAATAGCACACTCGGTGAGTCATGCTGAGTGTATTATTTTATAACATTAATATTGCTTCATTTTAAAAATTTTATTTAAACAACATAAAAATATGTGTATCTAAAATCTTTATAGTGTTTTAAAAACTAAACTGAACAAGATTTTATTATTTATATATATGCTTCAGACAAAACCAACTGTACAATTGTTTCTATATATTTAAAGTTTTAGGTGCATTGTAAGTTAATATCATACAAAACTTTGGTTATTGTATTTTAATAAAAACTTTGTATTTTAAAATTTATATATACATACTATAGAAGAAAAAAAAAATAATAATAATAATAATTCTGAAACTTAATTATACATTATTTAAGTACTCTGTAAAATTAATTATAAAACTTTTTTACTTAACTGAAAAACATGAATATTTATACTGTATTAATTTACCTATAATACATAGGTATTTCCTAAACTTTACTTTCTTATAATTTTGATTAGAGATTTTAATTAAAGCATGAGTCATACTTCACTTTACAATAGAAACAAAAGGTTTATGAGTATGTACAAAAGATAAAAAATTACTTTAAGATTGATTGGTTAGAGTTTAAATGTTAAGTGTGAAATTTATTTTATGAGTTTATATTTATAATGTGTATAACTTTTATTGCCTATATAAAAAAATTTATCGAGTGATGTAAAACTTTCATAATATGCTAAATTTATTTAATTGTAAAAGCTTATAAAATTTATTAGCTGTTTTAAAACTTTTTAAAAAATAGTCATTTTAAAAATTAATACGTGTTCAATTCTTAATTAATGTAAAAATAAATTCATCTTGAATGTTAAATGGGAAACTTATTTAATGCATTGTGATAATATAAAATTTATTGATTGTTTCAAAGTGTATATGCGACTTGCATTTTTAGTGAAAGTCGAATTATTTATAAGTTGGGATTTCAATAAGTGTAAATCGTCTATCGTTTTCTTTCATTCTGATAAAATAAAAGTTTAAGTCTATCTGATGAAGGGAGAGTATCATTCGAAACGGTTGTTGCAATCTTGATGAAAGGTTTTCGAAACACATAACGTTTTATCCTATAATTATAACCTACAAACCCTTTGTTTCAATCAACCCTTATTATAGTTTTGTTTTAAATGAATTACCTGACACTCATCCACTAACCTTAATGTATGTTAAAAATTAAGTGTTTAATATAGCTAACGCATGAAAACCCTATTAAGCATTTTCTTATAAAGTTCATAAACATGTTGTTACAAGTATTTTAGAAGATCAAACGATTCTATGTTTAATGCTAGGTTTGAATTCAACTTAACAATCAACCCGTTTGTAGTTTTCCTTGGTTTTCACTAAAACTCGATTAACTATAAGTTACAAAGACTCGCACACAGAGCAATCCACTTATAGAACCAACAGTTAAATATTTAATGGTATAAGTTTAGACTTGTAATCAATAAGTTTCAATACAACTGCATGAGTCATTAACCTTGTGATTAGTGAACGATTCTATGGTAAAAGGGGAAGTGTTGGGTTCGAATCCATTTCATCAACCTAGTCGATTGGAGTATTTCTTGGTTTTCTCTAAAACCTGCTTAAATATGCAATAGGATTTCTTAGAAAGACTCTCGCGCATTTCGATTATAGGATCCTCATTTATTTAATCGGTCTTAAACCTTATGAATATCCATATGTGAATGTTTATTGTATAGTAAAAACTTTTAAATATAGTATTGTTTTATATAAGGTGTGAACCTGATGAGTTATCGATTATGAAATAAATTTATCATTACTATAATACTCACATTAAAAGATTCACGCTTATACCATTTCGCGGTTATGCAAATTATTCAAACTCGTCACCGATCCTTCACGAACTTTCTCGGAAGATCCACAGGGGTGAGTCATCTTTTCCGGGAATTCCCCCTTATCTCTAGTAGATAAGGTGTTACAACTCAACGTTTCCCTTCATTCTTAGTTTGGCGGTCGTGTGAGTAGGTTGGTTTACGGTGTGTTATGTTTACCGTGCACTGCTTTGAAGTTTTAGCCGAAAATCTCGCCTGTTTTTCCGCGTATTGTATTTCAGTTTTTCCGTACCTGGATTCTTTAAGTATAATAGAATATTCCAACTCATCAACCTACCGTTGGGATTTTTTCTTGGTTTTCTCTAAAACTGCAAACCCTTTGTTTCAATCGACCGTTATTATATTTTTGTTTTAAATGAATTACCTGTCACTCATCCACTAACCTTAATGTATGTTAAAAATTAAGTGTTTAATATAGCTAACGCATGCAAACCATATTAAGCATTTTCTTATAAAGTCCATAAACATGTTGTTACAAGGATTTTAGAAGAACAAACGATTCTATGTTTAATGGTAGGTTCGAATTCCACTTAACAATCTACCCGTTTGTAGTTTTTCTTGGTTTTCACTAAAACTCGCTTAACTATAAGTTACAAAGACTCACACACAGAGCAATCCACTTATAGAACCAACAGTTAAATATTTAATGGTATAAGTTTAGACATGTAATCAATAAGTTTTAATACAACTGCATGACTCATTAACCTTGTGATTAGTGAACGATTCTATGGTAAAAGGGGAAGTGTTGGATTCGAATCCATTTCATCAACCTAGTCGACTGGAGTATTTCTTGGTTTTCTCTAAAACCTGCTTAAATACAGATTAGGATTCCTTAGAAAGACTCACAGGCATTTCGCTTATAGAATCCTCGCATAGTCTTAAACCTTAGGAATATCCATATGTGAATGTTTATTGTGTAGTAAAATTTGGTAACACTTTTGAATATACCATTGTTTTATATAAGGTGTGAAGCTGATGAGTTATCGATTATAAAATAAATTTATCATTACTATAATACTCACATTAAAAGATTCTCATTTATACCATTTAGCGGTTATGCATATTATTCAAACTCGTCACCGATCCTTCACGAAGTTTCTCGTAAGATGTTGTACATGAACGAACGAGGGGTGAGTCATGGGGAATTCCCCCTTATCTCTAGTAAATAAGGTGTTACAACTCAACGTTTCCCTTCATTCTTAGTTTGGCGGTCGTGGGAGTAGGTTGTTTCACGGGGTGTTATGTTTACCGTCCACTGCTTTGAAGTTTTAACCGAAAATCCCGCCTGTTTTTCCGCGTATTGTATTTCGGTTTTTCCGTACCAGGATTCTTTAAGTATAATAGAATATTCCAACTCATCAACCTGCGCGTTGGGATTTTTTCTTGGTTTTCTCTAAAACTGACTTAACTATTGAGTTGTAACACCTTATCTACTAGAGATAAGGGGGAATTCCCGGAAAAGCTGAGTCGCCCCCCGTGGATCTTACGAGAAAGTTCGAGAAGGATGACTCATCATTCGATTCTGTGTCGGAGTGTTCATTTGTATTATTTTCTGAGAGTAATTTTATTTCATTGTTTTCTCGAGGGTCAGATTGTTCCTGCACCCTGTATATATCAATTGTTTCGGCACCTATGAAGATTGTTCCTGCACCCTGTATATATTTTAAATTGTTTCTGCATCTATGAAGATTGTTTCTGCACCCTGTATATATCAATTGTTTCTGCACCTATGAAGATTGTTCCTGCATCCTGTATATTTTTAAATTGTTTCTGCATCCATGAAGATTGTTCCTGCACCCTGTATATATCAATTGTTTCTGCACCTATGAAGATTGTTCCTGCATCCTGTATATATTTTAAATTGTTTCGCACCTATGAAGATTGTTCCTGCACCCTGTATATATCAATTGTTTTGCACCTATGAAGATTGTTCCTGCACCCTGTATATATCAATTGTTTCTGCATCCATGAAGATTATTCCTGCACCCTGTATATATTTTAAATTGTTTCTGCACCTATGAAGATTGTTTCTGCACCCTGTATATATCAATTGTTTCTGCACCTATGAAGATTGTTCCTGCACCCTGTATATATCAATTGTTTCTGCATCCATGAAGATTATTCCTGCACCCTGTATATATTTTAAATTGTTTCTGCACCTATGAAGATTGTTTCTGCATCCTGTATATATCAATTGTTTCGCACCTATGAAGATTGTTTCTGCATCCTGTATATATTTTTAAATTGTTCCTGCACCTATGAAGATTGTTCCTACACCCTGTATATATTTTAAATTGTTTCTGCACCTATGAAGATTGTTCCTGCACCCTGTATATATTTTTAAATTGTTTCTGCACCTATGAAGATTGTTCCTGCACCCTGTATATATTTTAAATTGTTTCGCACCTATGAAGATTGTTCCTGCACCCTGTATATATCAATTGTTCCTGCATCCTGTATATTTTTAAATTGTTTCTGCATCCATGAAGATTGTTCCTGCACCTATGAAGATAAAGTTTTTTATTCTTCCGGTGGCAACGCTCTAAAAGTTTCTATTCTTCCGGTGACAACACACAGTTTCTATTCTTCCGGTGGCAACACCCCCTCGTCCAAGATGATGACTAAGTAGTGTAAAAAGGACACGTTCTGCACCACGGTGGAGGCGCGGAGGCGCTCTCCAACAGGGTGGTGGCGCGCGCGCCTCAGCGCGCCTCCGCGCCTCCACCGTGTTGCAGAACTGTCCTTTTTACACTACTCATCTTATTTGAGAAAAATACTACATTTTTTAATTTACCTCATTCCCGATATATAAACAATATGTCATTTTTTTCTCACATTATATGAAATGTAAAGATTACTTAAAAATACACGAAAAGAAAGCAATAATAGAATTGAATGAAAATGTCAACAATACTCAAGATAATGTAAACATAAATAAACGTAAACAAAACATATCAAATGCTAGCGCGCGCCGCAGCAGCAGCTGCCATTGGTCTAAAAATAAAAGCGAAAATGAAATTACTGTTTTGATTGGAGGATAAGCGACTGAATGAGTAGAGAATTTGACTATCTCTAAGTGTAAGTAGAATAGCAGGACCGCAGAAACGTCAAATTTGTAGAATTTATTTAATCAATTTTAAAATAATGTGCACATCTTCAGACCAGAACATTGCGAATTCGTAGATAATAGAATATTCTTTTAATTTTAACATTAATTTGAAATTCCCCCTCGATGATTGAAACGGACTTGAACGATATCAACCTATGGCCCACGGCCTAATAGGTAAATTATCTAAATAAATTAAATTATAAATTAGATTCCTTAATCTTAAACAACTACTTAAAATATAACGATTTTATCCTATAAATAATAAATTTTACATAATGCATTATCTAATTTTTATATCTTCCCTTTCATGCCTTTTTCAATGTAGCTGAAACAAAAATCTTTGATCAGTTCCCAGTATTCATTTAGCAAGCCTAACGTACTGGAAATTCTTTTTGCTCTGTAAATGATAATGTTTTGTGAAACTAGAAAATAATTAATTCGGTCTCTTTTAATCTTACATCGAAATGTAACTCCTGCAACCTCTTGACACCAATTTTACATCAACGGTTAAATAGAATATTTGCTTAGCTAGTTATTTTCCCAGGATCTAAATCTTGGCGAAATCATGCCAACATTCCCTAACAACGGTCAATAAATTACTCGTGGCTTTTTAAAAATATACATGTGAATATTCCTAACATAATGCAACCATTCTCTATCTTAAACTTTAAACTTGGCGTGTATGATTCAACGCCAAATGTATTGTCATTTGTTTTGCTTCAGTTTAAGAGCAGACACTTTTCTTTCTGATCATAAAACATGTAACAGCTCAAGAGCGATTCGGGCCTAGGGCCCGGCCTAATTCTCGCGATTGTTTCCCCACTCCATGCTGTAAGCTTTGTACTGTTATTCCAACTATAGTCACGTTCCAAATTAGATGCTTTGGAATATTTAATAAATTTGCTTTAACCGATATACTGCCTCTTGGATGCGTTCTTGGGTAACCAGTTTCATCTTTAATTAATTTTAACTTGACTTTTTTTTTCAGCTTATTCTTAGCGGCCAACGCAAATAAGATTAACTTTTAAACAGTTAATAAACTTCATCAGATACTGTGTTGAAACAATATAACAATAGAAGCTGACATATACCCTTTTCTTAAATGGAAAAATTGCAGCATAGCAGCGCTCTCTGTTGAACAATATTTCTGAAAAGCTAATTGCCAGCACAAATTTAAGTCACGGTCCAATGAAATATCAAGTTTGGCTATATTTTGTCCATTGGTTCGTGAGATACAACATTCAGAAAATTTTGCTAACACACGGGCACACAGACAGACATTTTTCAAAAATGGTCGAATCGTATCGTGTTCAGAACGTCTCAAAAAATGTAAATTAGTCGATAACCGGAGGCGAATATTTTCACAACTCTATTATTTTGTTCTTTAGTTTATAGAAGAAAGTAATTAAATCGTCTTTTATATTTTAATAGCCTTAAAAATTTTGCCGCTCCTCAGATTTTGCCGACCTAGGCCGGCGCCTTGCGGGCCTAAGTTTAAATCCGGTTCTGCTCTCTGCTAAATAAAAGAGCTTAGAGACAGAGAGAGAGAGAGAGAAAAATAAAAACAGCGGAGTACATTGACTTCCGAAATAGCGGTTTCAAGAAGAGAGAGAGAGAATATTGGACTATATTGGACTGTTATCGTCATAAATTTCCCGAGGGAAGTAGCAAAGCTCACATTACCCACCCGACACCGCTCGCGTTTCGAGTTGGAAATTGTGTGGTAATTTCAGAAGAGAGTCTCGCGTACGAAAATTCCGATAGAATTCCAGTCACAGATGAACACGACGAAATTGAAGTTCCAGAATGTATAGGAAGGAGTAGTTGAAAAAAGCTTAGGATTCAACGCGTTTGCATATCATGTGTATACATTACTCGGAAGATTCTGAAAATTTATGTAATAAAAGAGTACGGTACAAATGTACAGTCGGTAACAAAAGTGTCCGAACACTAGCAAAAATTCCTATGTAAAAAAAGTACACTTTATACGATTTTGCTAAATAAATCCTTATCGACTCCTGTTCTTAGTCAGTCTAAAAACAGGATTCGACAAGGATTTATTTAACAAAACTGTATGAAGTGTACTTTTTATACATAAGAATTTTTGCTAGTGTTCGGATACTTTTAATACCGACTGTATATATAGAAGCTGATCCAAGCAAATTAGTTTTTTCAGGTGCTCTTTCCAAAAAATCCATTTCATAAAATTGCGCCATTTCCAGACCTGAAAAAAATCCACTATCCATGTGACAGCTAAAAAAAGAAAGTGGTGACTTATAAAAAAAATCAGCAACTTTCCACTTTTTTTTTTTTCCAACATAAGGACAAATTTAATTAATCGACAACATGTAAAAATTGCGTATTTCACCAATTAACGCGTCGAAAAAATTCATGCATTTTTCATTTTATTCAAACAAGGCATTTAGACGCTATCGCACTTTAAATAATTTAAACCCTAGGTCATAATGGCAAAGATTTTTTTTTTTTTTTTTTTTTTTTGTATCCCTTTTTGTATCCCTGTACAAAAAAAAAAAAAAAGAACTAGATTTACCAAAATTAGTTCGTGCACGGTGACCAACTTTCAGCTCATTCGTTTAGGCGCTATTGCATTCACTAACACACATACATTCATTCTAAGAGGGAAGCTCGTGTCAAGACTAAAGTTGGAAATGTACAAATGGACGTCATGACAGTCACAAAAATATAAATTTGTAAAATTCTACGACCATTCGTTTTTTGAGGTATGCGAGATACAAAATCCATCTAGCAAATCGGGATTACAATACTTTTCTTACATTTCGGAAAGTAAAAAGGATCTTTTTTTGTTTAATCTTCCTACAAAGTTTGGAGCCATTCGTGCACTGTCACTTAAATAATGTCAGTTTTTTCTCTTCTATAATATATCCGTTTTTTCTACTTAAGACCCTTTAACATTGCCAAAGGACTTCAAATAACACTGCTTTGAAAAAAAAAAAAAAAAAAAAAAAAAAAAAAACATTCGAGATCCGATACCATTCTTGCTTATTCTTATGTAAAATGACCTCCTGAATCCGAATATGACCCCCATTTTGCCCCATCACCCATCGTTTTCTAGAAACACCTCCATCCCTCAATATTTTCCCTCTTCCATAATTTTATGACCATGAATCTGAAGAGTGAAAAGAATTAATTTAACACCTAAAAACAAAAATATATAATGTTTAAAAAATAACATTAATAACAGATTAAAAAAGTATAAGATATGCAATGCATAATTTCAGTGGCAAATCCCCCCCCCCCCAAAAAAAAAAAAAAAAAAAAAAAAAAAAATTCTCTTGTCGCAAATGTCCATTGTTTTAGAATTTTCCAACTCTGTAGCCCCTCAGAAGATATTTAACGGTTCAGATAATCGCCCCTCCTCCTAAAAATCAAACTTATAGCCATAAAATCACCGAAAAAGGATAAAAATAGGGGGCCGTTCCTAAAAAAGGTGGGTGATAGGGCAAAATGAGCGTCCTATTCGGATTCAGGAGCACATTTTACATAATAATTTGCTGAAATGGTGTCAGAGGCAATTTTCATGCCGAGCAGTGTAATTTGAGTCCATAGACAACAGTGTATATAAGAACTCTACTCTGTAATCCTACTCATAGAAATCTAGACAATTTGTTCGCCAATGAACCATAATATACCTAACCAATTTGATCTTAATCGAGTGAAGAGTTCTAGCTCTCTCTCACTCACATAATTTTATTGAACGTGATCACTCAATAAAATTATGTTGTACTCAAGTAAGTTTATAGATTATTAAATAATCGATCGAATTTTGCATTAATTTAATTTCAGAATAATTTCAAAAGTCAAATAAAGTCAATTTTTCTTAAAGGTACTTCTGTAAAGAAAAGGGGAAAGTTAAATAATTCTGGAGAAGAAAACTAAATGAGAGATTGTATTGAAGATGCTTTACAAATAAGAGAAACATACAAAATTCTCTTATTCATGTATATAAGAGAAACATACAAAAATTAACTTTTTTTTTCTATGTGAATAAAAGGTTTTAAAGGGTTCCTGGCTGAACTTATGCGACTTTCGGAGAGAACCAAGGAAAATCCCAATCAGCTAGGTCAACGAGAGAGTCCTAGGATCGATCGAAACCTGTACATACCGTCTACCATTTTTGAGCGAAGAATTTCTCGGCCACTAGTGGGGTGTATTTACAAAAAAGGGGTAACTCATTTAGTTCAGTGCTGAATTTGATACGAAAAACTTCAAAATATGCTGACTTTGTTTAATTTTATAGTTAAATAATATAAATTTCCCAAAATAGTGTCTACTGTCTCTTGCTTTAAGCAAACTTTCTTAGGGGGGAAAAAAAAAAAGTGTCAACGTGAAATTTTGAAAGTGAGCATTCGAAACTATTTTCAGTCTTTTTCAGATTCTTCTTAAATTTTAGAAGCGAAGTTTGTGTTTCCTGAGCTTTTTCGGGGCTGATTGACTTGATGTCGGTTCTATGTCTGAGTAGTGTGCCCACCGTGGAGGTCATTCTAAGGGGTCCTAGCCAGCCCGTATTTACGCGAGTTTCGGAAAAAAACAGAGAACGGCTAGGTTGACCAGCTCGATCTGCGACCTAACCCGGCGCTTCCCGTCTACCAGCTTTGAACTTCGCTATCGATGGGCCAAATATAGAAGGATAAATTAAACCACGAATTGATAGCAAAGTTAAAATAAAGAGAAAGCAAGCTAAAGAAAATACTTCAGTCCTTTCACACTAGATGGCAGCACTAAAATTCTCTCCCGTCATAAACAAATATGTTATTGACTGCCAATGTATACGCATAGCTTAATTTCCTATATTAAATAGTCTATGATAAATGAAAGAAATATTCAACTTCCATAAATAATTGTTACAAATTACAAATACAATTCTTACTTAAATTTTCTGTAATTCTGATCTATTTTTTTTTTTTTAAATACACATATATATATATATATATATATATATATATACATATTATTATTATTAATTATTCAATAAATGACAGCGTAAGTTCTTGGCCAAAATTTAATTATAAAAATTTTAAAGTATCAATTATCTAGAGAATTTATAGTTTTTTTTTTTTTTTTTTTTAATTTCATGTCATGTAAATTTTTAATTAGAATATAATTTTTTTTAAATCATCATACAGTCGAAATTTTTCCTAATTTATTTTGATGCTGCCATCTACTGAAACTAATTTAAACTATAAGTAATTTTCTTTTCTTCACGTGAAAAATGTTATACAAGTTATAGTTAGAATTATAAACGGAAAAAAAAAAAAGTTTTTTTTTTCCTTCTACCTCCTTTTCTCCTTCATAAAACAAAACTCTTGAAACACGTTTTGTTTTATTATTCTTATAGCTTCATAAATATTTTAAAAGTCATTATCCATTATTCTAAATTCTTAATTTTATTTATTTATATATTTTTACTTTCTGAACATTCATATGTGAGAAAAGAGTTGTAATCATTACAAAAATTTGACTTTGAGATTTTCTTTATCTATATGTTTCGAGGTTATTTAAATTTTTGCTATTTTTTGCGGTGATGTATGTATGTGTGTGAGTGAACACGATAGCAGCTAAAAGCTTTGTTCGAATGATCGAAGTTGGTACATATGTTAAAGGTTGCCGTAGCACGAGCTGTATAGATTTTCGTGAATCTAGCACTCAGAGAATTTTTACAGGGTCCCAACGAAATTTTTTTTATCATTTATAGTCTATGGGCTGAAATTATTTAAAGTGAAATAGGTCTAAACGCCTTATCCGATGCGCTAAAAATTTATATACATGTTAATGATTACCATCGAAGTAACCGTACAAATTTTGGTGAATCTAGTGCTTATACACTAAGGGACAATAATAATAATAATAATAATAATAATAATAATAATAAATAAATAAATAAAAATAAAAAATAAATAAAAAGCTGCATTGTAGAAAAATTGATTTATACCTTTTGTGTTTGGAATAACTTAAAAACTAATGATTGAAACAAATAAAATTGTTATTTTTGTATAATACAGAAGTCATAGCATGATATCTATGTACATTTTTGATTTAATAATTCGCTTTATTACACTCTACGAAGTATTTAATAAAATATATATATAAAATTTTGATTTTAAACGTAATATAATAAACATATACTTTGTATTGTATTATGATTTATTACATGAAATGAACACGTTATATTTTAATGTATGAAATAAAACTACTTATTTATTAGATCTAAACAATTACTTAATAAAAATATGTAGGTTCTGCATTAGAAAATTCCATCATTATATGGAATGACTGCTTTAATGCGCAATGACATACTATTTTACAGTTTTTTAACTTGAAACTCAGAAATTTCACTATGCCAAAAATCACAAATATTTTTTTCTAGTTTTTGCAAAGTTATAGACTAAACATTTTCGAAACGATTGAGATTGGGACTACTTTCAGGTCTAGTAAAGAAGAAATTATAAGATATTATTCGTGGTATTTAACTTTAAGTTAAAAAAGTTATAATAACTTACAAAGTTTTAGATGCTGATGGGTATGGATAGGTAATTTTAACAACCTGAATCAAATAAATGTACTACAGGCGCCATGTAACAAGGTGCATTATCCTCTTGAAATGCTGATCGTGGAATAGTTTGAAATACTTCCAAAGTAGTCGGTCAGGCATAAATTTTTAATGGCCGAGTTTTATTCCGGGTTAATGGATCCCTTGAACAAAAAAGTTTGCTCGATTCATTGAATAATTATTCACTTTCGTATCATAATACACGAAAATGTGTCATTAAGTGTCAATTTTCATTAAGTCGGTTACATTTTCGTCATCAGACCTGCTTGTTTCCGTCAGCTCGAAATAAGTTAAACGTGACTCATCAGAAAGAGCCACTTCAGCTCAATAATCAATTGATAATTTTTTAATTTTTTTTAACCCTCTGAAGTCTTGCTTTTCTAATTCTTTTTTTTTTTAAAGAATGGATTTTTTTTTTTTTTTTTTTTTTTTTTCAGATTTTCTGGCATTTAAACCTTTTTTATTTAATCGTTGTTGCATTGTATTTACAGAAATTGTGTTACTAAACATTTTTTCTAATCCCTTCTATGTTCTAAATGTAATACAAACTGATTTTTTTAAGCACTGGCTTTTTAACTTGCGGTCATCTCGATTGGATGAGCAACCTGGTCGTCTAGAGACAAATATCCAGTTTAAACAGCCAAAAAATTTTATATCTTGCTGAAAAAACCAGCTCACGAATATTTTGTTAACATTTAATCATTTTGACATCCCGCGCATTAATATATATATATATATTTTTTTTTTTTTAACTCTAAAATTAATGTTTTTTGTGGTATCGTTAATTGCCTTCTTCTTCCCATTTTTGAAGTACTTTCTAAAATTACAATTATTCGAACAATTGCATCTTGTTTTTAATACTTGGTCCAATCCTAAATTGCACGTTGAACACAACGTAATAAAATCTGTTCGAAAATTTACTTTTAAAATAATAAAATTGGCGATTGCAGAAAGAGACAGGAAAAATATCCAAGTGCGGCTTTTTTTGTTGTTGTTGTTGTTCCTCAGTGTCCCGGGACACAACGGTAAATTCTTTATTATTCTGACCAATGGCCTCAAATTAAGTGAAGCGCAATCGCGTCAGACATCTTATTTGATTGAGCTGTGTGATTAATTTCAGAATTCTCTAACTTTATTTAAGTAACCGTTAATTAGTTAATGGTCAGAAAGTCGAGTGGAGTCAATACAGATTTTTTAATTTTACATGCAGGATGCAAAATTTAAAGTTATCAAAAAGATTCTGTATTTGAAAAGCATAATAATCTATTTTAAAAAAACTTTTAAAGCCCAAATTCTTATTATAGCGTATCATATAAATCTTTTCGAAGTTAGAATAAAATTTAATTTGCAAAAAAATATGTAACTTTTTTATTTATTAACCAAAATTAGGGAAATTTAAACTGTGTTAAGAAAAGAGAAATTATTTCTTAAAATTCACAACAGATGGCAGCACCACACGATTGCCTATAAGTTTTGTGATTTCATTTTCTGATGAAGGGCCAATATCTGCAATTTAATTATTCGTTTGAGGCACTTTTTTATAATTATTTTAGTTTATTATTATTATTTTATATTATAACTTAACATTTTACAGATTTGGTTAATGTTTACGTGTTTTTCCTAATCATTTTTATTTTGTATTGTTAATTGTTTCATTGACATTTTAGTGAATATTCTGCCCAATAGAGGGCGCTTGTAGTCCACAAAAAACTCTTTTTTGCTTCTAAAAAGAGTTGTAAGAAAAAGGCTTCTTAAAAAAACTCTTCAAAAATTCTTAGGATATTGTGTAGTCAACGATAAATTTTCTTTTATCAATTGACATCTTTTCTACTAATTGTCCGCAAACACTCCGGACCATCAGGGTATCGAACGCGGGACCACCGGATTACTAACATGGCATATTTACCTTAAAATAGCGGCACATTTTTTATTAGGTTGAGATTCACAAACATACCGTAGTGAATGACAGTAAGTACATAAGAAATTGGGAAAAAGAAAAGAAACGAAAACAAGTTTAATTTGCGAACTAAGGAACGTTATCATTAGAAACCCTATATTAGAAAGAGACTGGACATTGGCGCGCCGACTTTTTTAACGAAATCCTCCACTTTAGTGCCAGTTGCTCCAATGCTTACCATTACGCTGAGAAAAAATTTCGATTATTTTACGTCATAACTGGAGGAAAACTTATTTATTACATTTTTACTTTATTGGGAGATATATTACTTTAATTTTAAAATTTCTTTAAGAGATAGAAATGCATTATTATTTATTTTATATTATGTTTTAAATATTTTGAATTCTCTTATTGCATGCTGTTTTACATATTTATTTCCTAACATATGAGATAATTACATTATGTATTTGCTAGCTATTAGTTTTTAAGTTCTGTTTTGCGACATACTTAATATGTTAGATCTGAATGCATTTTTCTAAATTGGCATGTATTTTTCTAATATATTTTAAGATACATATTTAAAATAACTATATTAAGAAAATATTTTTTGATTATTTGCTAGTACGCAAAATGTATCCTTTTTTTTTTTTTTTTTTTAATAAAAAAATACAGAAAATAAGATGTATATTATTTACTAGCGTATGAAATATAAATTTCTTTTAAATAATATTTGCCATAATAAATTTTATAAATCTTATACTGTTAAGTGGGCAATATTTGTATGTATATTTCACGGATCTCGAAAACGGTAGCTCGGACAGTCACGAGATTTAACACAAAGGTGCATCCCGAAGGGTCATTGTGACATCGAAGTCAGATTTTCGAATTTTTGATTAGTTTTTTCGTAATTAATTAAAATGTGAAAATCATAATCTTCTAATTTCTGATAAAAAAGCCATTTAAATTTTAACATTTTATCCATAATTTAATTGTTGCCAATTATTTTTTTCGACAAAATAATAATAATAATTATAAAAAAAACGTACATTTATTTAAAATGAGGAAAATAAATCAGAAAGATTAGAAAATAAATTAGAAATATCACTCGCATCGTTACAAATAAGACACCAAATGAAAGGGAAAATTTTTGTAAATCCGATGCATTAAACAGCTTATCAATCGGATGATTAGTTTTTTCTTAATTAATTAAAATGTGAAAATAAAAACCTTCTAATTTCTGATAAATAAGACATTTAAATTTTAAAATTTTATCCATAATTTAATTGTTGCCATTTTTTTCGACAAAATAATAATAATTAAAAAAAAAAAAAAAAAAAAAAAAGAAAAGAAAAAGTAAAACGTACACTTATTTAAAATGAGGAAAATAAATCAGAAAGATTAGAAAATAAATTAGAAGTATCAGTCGCATCGTTACAAATAAGATAGCAAATGAAAGGGAAATTTTTTTTTAATCCGATGCATTAAACAGCTTATCAATCGGACAATTAGATTTTTTAAAATTAACTAAAGTATGAATTTTAGGTGGCAACAGCAGAAGATTGTATGGAAACCGTTAGAAGAAAAAAAATGAAAAATCTGCTTCACATTAAGTCACATGATTTTTAAAATAGATTAAAAATTGCAGTTTTCAAATTCTTTTAAATTTTCTCTCACGAACACAAAAATATAATATACAGCCTGTACCCCACAAGACCAACTTGCATTTCAAATTTCATCAATTATTTTGGTTAATAAACAAAAGTTATTATTATTTTTTTTTTTTTTCAAATTAAGTTTTATTCTATTTTCGAAAAGATTTATGTGATCATAGGTATAATAATATATATAGATCTATCATCCCCATATTATCGTGCAAAGATTTTTGATGCCGAAAAAAAAGCTTTAGAATCAGCCATTAAGTGGTATTAAAGGAAAAAAAAAAAAAAGAAGAAGAAGAATGAATTTGAAACTATATCTGGGGCTTTTCATTCACTTTTAGTAAATAAATTATTCATGAATTTTATTTGCTAAAACATTCGTGCATATTCCCGTGTGTATTCACTCGGGGAAAGACTGCCATATTTTGGTAAAATCGCCGTCTTTTCCCGAGTGAAAAGGAATCACTTTTTTGTCCCCAATGATCAATCTATATATTATTACTATATCTATGTATGTAATACGATAGATTAATAATTTGGGTTTTAAAATTTTTTTTAAATAGATTATTTAAACTCTATGAACCATATTTTTATTTTATCAGCTTCATTAACAGATCCTGCTGGGCGATTTTTTAAATTTTGGTGTTGAAGTACACCGAATGTTTTTCGACAAGAAGTTTAATATAGCAACAGCCATTCTAATCTAAGTAGCGCATCAAATATATAAAAACTTAAATGATTTATTTTTACACAAAATTTACAGAACAAATGCAGTTTTAAAGATAGGAAATTTCTATTTTAAACCTAAAAAGCATTAAAAATATAAGCAGAATATAAAGGATTCTTATGTATAAACAAAAAAGAGTCTGATAAAATTATTAGCAAAATAGTCTTCCCCTTTTCATACAAAAAAAAAAAAAAAAAAAAAAAAAAAAAAAAATCCATCGCTAATATGACGACAAAAATTCAAAAGCCGCCAATGGAGCGACATAATGAAGTTGTGTAACACGATAATGTTTACCTATTTATTTATTTTTAACACGCTTATATTAGCTTCACCTGTATGTATGTATGTATGTTTGTTTGTAACTTCTCCTGGAGCAACACGTGATTGCACAAAATCCTTCATATCTCAGACAAAAAAAACAGATATCCGTAAAATTTTTGCTTTAAAATATAGCTAATACAAATGTCTAAAAATCGGTTTCTGGAATTTTTGAAATTCGGTCCCCAAGGGGGGCGGTGGAAGGGGGGGGGAAACGTGATTTCACATGCGTAAAATGCGATTTCGCATAATCCTATGTATCCCAAACAAAAAAAATAGATATACGTGAAATTTTTACTCTAAAATATAGCTAAGGCAACTATCTAAAAACCAGTTTCTGGAATTTTAGAAATTCAGCCCCCAGGTGGGGCAGCAAGGGGGGGGGGCCTGCAAAGGTCTGCAAGTCGAATGGGGATATTTTCGATTGTGTAAAGTTATTAAGAGGGGCAAGAAGTGGGGGAGGGGGGGGGGCAAAAAAATAAAAAATAGTGTCAGATCGTTCAAAATTGGTACAGATAGGTTTTAAAGGTCTGCAAGTCGAATGGGGATATTTTCGATTGTGTAAAGTTATTAGGAGGGGCAAGAAGGGGGGGAGAGGGGGGGGCAAAAAAATAAAAATAGTGTCAGATCGTTCAAAATTGGTACATAGAGGTTTTCGATACTTACAAATCGATTGCGAATATTTTTGAATTTGTAAAATTATTAGGAGGGGCGGGTAGGGGGGTGAGGGGGTAAGGGGGGGCTATGGGGCAAAAACAAATAGAAATACAGTTTGGCCGTTCAAAATTGGTACAGATAGATTTAAGAGGCCTGCAAGTAAGTCGAATGGGGATATTTTCGATTGTGTAAAGTTATTAGGAGGGGCAAGAAGTGGGGGAGGGGAGGAGGGGGCAAAAAAATAAAAAATAGTGCCAGATCGTTCAAAATTGGTACATAGAGGTTTTCGATACTTACAAATCGATTGCGGATATTTTTGAATTTGTAAAATTATTAGGAGGGGCGGGTAGGGGGGTGGGGCGGTAAGGGGGGCTATGGAGCAAAAACAAATAGAAATACAGTTAGGCCGTTGAAAATTGGTACAGATAGGTTTTAAAGGTCTGCAAGTCGAATGGGGATATTTTCGATTGTGTAAAGTTATTAGGAGGGGCAAGAAGGGGGGGAAAGGGAGGGGGGCAAAAAAATAAAAATAGTGTCAGATCGTTCAAAATTGGTACATTGAGGTTTTCGATACTTACAAATCGATTGCGGATATTTTTGAATTTGTAAAATTATTAGGAGGGGCGGGTAGGGGGTGAGGGGGGGCTATGGGGCAAAAAACAAATAGAAATACAGTTAGGCAGTTCAAAATTGGTACAGATAGATTTAAGAGGCCTGCAAGTCGAATGGGGATATTTCCGATTGTGTAAAGTTATTAAGAGGGGCAAGAAGTGGGGGAGGGGAGTGGGGGGCAAAAAAATAAAAAATAGTGTCAGATTGTTCAAAATTGGTACATAGAGGTTTTCGATACTTACAAATCGATTGCGGATATTTTTGAATTTGTAAAATTATTAGGAGAAGCGGGTAGGAGGGTGGGGCGGTAAGGGGGGCTATTTAGCAAAAACAAATAGAAATACAGTTAGGCCGTTGAAAATTGGTACAGATAGGTTTTAAAAGTCTGCAAGTCGAATGGGGATATTTTCATTTGTGTAAAGTTATTAGGAGGAGCAAGAATGGGGGGGGGAAGGGAGGGGGGGCAAAAAAATAAAAATAGTGTCAGATCGTTCAAAATTGGTACATAGAGGTTTTCGATACTTACAAATCGATTGCGGATATTTTTGAATTTATAAAATTATTAGGAGGGGCGGGTAGGGGGGTGAGGGGGTAAGGGGGGCTATGGGGCAAAAACAAATAGAAATACAGTTAGGCCGTTCAAAATTGGTACAGATAGATTTAAGAGGCCTGCAAGTCGAATGGGGATATTTTCGATTGTGTGTAAATATTTTAACCAAAAACTTACATACTGTAGCTATTTATGTGATAAATAATAAAATAATAAATATAGTTTAAAAAGCATGCTTTCATAGCACATCGAACTAAAAAGCGAAAAATAAATATAGTTTAAAAAAACTAAAAAACACGCTTTTAAAGCACATCAAACTAAAAAGTGAAACATAATTCTTAATATAAGCTGAAAACAATAATGAACGAAAAATACTAGTATAATTGTGAAAAAAGCGTGGGTTGCTCGATATACGAAAAATATGGCACAAAGCACCCCACGCTTTTTTCTCAATTATACTAGTATAATTGGGAACGAAAAATACTAGTATTTTTCGTTCATTATTGTTTTCAGCTTATATTAAGAATTATGTTTCACTTTTTAGTTTGATGTGCTTTAAAAGCGTGTTTTTTAGTTTTTTTAAACTATATTTATTTTATATAATAATCACTATGCTAATTTATCATACAAACAAATGAACCTCTGTGTGTTACTGCACTCTCACGCTGTCGAACAGAAATATTTGAAAAATTCAAATTAATATTTAAATAAATAAATAGAAATATGTTTAATGGGAAATATATATAACCATAAAAATATTAGTTGTCTAAAATACGGCAGAAATAGCGCTCATAGCATATTGTTACAAGGGATTAAGTCTTATTGTTACAATGGATTAAGTATAAAATGGTGACAAAAATTCAAAAGCCGCCAAAGAGAACTATATTAAGGCTGTACTATCAGGTTTACAACCCATGAACTATATATAAACACAAAAAATTAATTGTCTCATGCGACAGACGTAGCCGGTCACAGCATATTGTAATATTTGGCGTGAAATTGCTGTCATTTAATGGTTGGTTGGATAAACAAAAAAAAAAAAAAAAAACATATGAAATAACGTAAAAGCAAATATTATGTTGTCTAAACCCAGTTACGTTTGAGTCCAGTCCGAGTTACATGCGTGAACAACACGTATAGTGTTGTTCACATGTAACTGGGATTCAAATATAAAAGGGAAACTCCAATTTTGTCGATACTATCTATTTCGAAACTGTTATATAATAAGCACTTAAATGGAAACTCATTGGTAAACTATTGTCGCAGGTAATAGGGACAAGCGCCCGAGTTGTAATTGATGACCAAATCGCTGCTGAATGTAGCAGGGACCTGGAGCGAGCTTTTGAACAATTTCAGTATTTTATTTTATTTTATTTTTATAAAGTTATATAGAAACGAGTTTCCTTTAAATTTAGTGGCCAGCGAAGCGGGCAAAGCCTGCTAGTAATATTTAAATAAGTTATTATTTTTAAAAACTAAAAAAGGAAAAAAATCAATCAAATAAACAAATGTAAATAAAATAAATAAAAACACGTTTTTTAATTTCTAAAAATATTAATTAATAGTTTTACAAATTATTATTAATTAAAATTTTATTTTTAATTATTGGTTAATATTTTTACAACAATAAATAAGCACGTCATCATTAATAATAATGTGTAATTGAAATAAATTAAATATGTATTTTTAGCTTTTAAAAATATTACATAAATATTTTTATAAAATAATAAAAAATAATTTCCTTTCTTCTGCCGTAGTTTTACATTTATTCATGAATTAAGATTACCATACTTTTGTTAAAAAATTTCTAACTTTTTAAATATAAATGTATGTTCTTAGAAAAAATAAGGGAGAATTACTTTCACAATCAACATATTTTGCTTAATATAGAAATATATAACAAAAAATTCCGATCAGAGTTGAAAAAGTAACCATATCTTATCGAAGGTTAAAACAAAATTCGTTTTTCTTCAAATTATTTTTTTCTAAGACGAAAATAATTACATATTTATATTCTGCATTTCTTTTTAATTAAATTCAATACAATTTTCTTCTATTTATGTTGTATAGTAAAGTGTCAATCCCGAAAAAGCATTACGTTCTACGGGGATCGCTCCGATTTGACACTAAGATGGCTGACTTTTCGCCAATGTCCAGTCTCTTCATAGGGTCGCTAGTTATCGTGCTGTCTCAGCTCCAACTGTGGCCAAAGCCAAGAAGTTTTGATTTCATAGCTGGTAAACGTGAGATGCTGAGTTCGTTCCCAGGTCGCGCTAATCGGCCTATAGTTGTTGGGAGTCTTCCGTGGTTTTCTCAGAAATTTGCGTAAATATGCACTAGAATGCCTTAAAAAGACCCCCTCACGGAAGGCACTCTCCCTCAGACCTAAGATCCTCGCGCAGTCAATTGGCCTTAACCCTAACACCAACACCACATCATAATGTACAGGATTATAGAAATTTAGAAAATTTGTCTGTGTTGTTGTAGGTATCGGGGTTGAGGACAATTGACTATTCGAAGAAGTCCTAGTGAAATTGGTTCTCAAGACTAGTAGACGTGAAGTGCCGGGTTCGATCCCCAGATCGCGCGCATCGGCTTAGCCATTCGGAGTTTTCCAGGGTTCTCTCAGAAACTTCTGTAAATACGGGGTAAGACCTCTTCAGAATGACTCCCACGCTGGACCTCCCCATAGGCCTAGAAACTTAACGTAGTCAATTAGCCTTAACTCTAATGCCAATACCTAATGAAATTGCCAGCAGCATTCTAATTCAATCACTTTCATATTGAATGGTCCTTACTTTTCATTTCCTATAAATGCAAATAAATAAATAAGAAAGTATTTAAAATTTGGCATTTTGAACTTATTTTCATTTCGGATGACCAATCTTGTGACACGCTTTTAAGTGATTTTTTTTTTTTTGGGGGGGGGGTGGAGGCGGGGGTTGAGGGCATTTTTCATTTCTTTCAATCTGCAATTTTGCTGGTCACCAATTTTATAGACCACTTGGTCCTTGTACGATTATGTACGTCTTCCAACTTGAACTTAGACAAGTTTTTCGACCGACTTAGGGATACGTTCTAAAGAATTTTCGCTCGAGAACCGATCAATAACCCTATTATTTTTAATTTTTAACAGCAACAGGGCGATGTAAGATTTCGTTTGTTAAATTTATCATTCGTCTTTTAACTGCCAGGCTTTTTTCTTTTTTGACATTCTCCTTTTTATCATTTCACATTTTATGTTTTTCATTTGTCTTTTCTTTTTAAACATTCTCCATTTTAACTATCGGGTTTTCATCCTCATTTAATCTGTCTTATTCATTTTAATTAGTTGCTTTCTGCGGACAAATCTCATTTATTCTGCACTCTTACAGTCGCCGGTAAAAAGAATTTAGCGCCGGGACTCTCGTAGAATTTTTTAAAGTTTATAAATAATCGATATTATGGAGCCTTGCATCACCCCCATGATTCATCCAACAGCTGCTTCATGGTTGAATGAGATTGGACTGGAAAGCGACAGCTGCGTGACCCCAATGAGTCATACTATTGTTCTCCCCGTTTTGAAAGGGGTTGAACAATGCTTCATTGTCTGGCTTGCCAATGAGTCATCACGGGGATGGAAAGGCCCCATTCATCCAAACCATCTGCTTCAGAGTTGAATGAGAAAGCGACAGCTGTTGCTTGCGTGACCCCAATGCTGCTTCATTGTTAAAACTCAAACTATTGATACCAACCGAAGCTGTTCAAACAATTTTTATTTTCCAATTTCAAAAAACTTTATTCGGAGACTCGCCGAAGCTGATCAAAAATTTTTTATTTTCCAATTTCAAAAAACTTTATTCGGAGTGGGGCGACTCGAGATCTCTCCAACGGTATCAAGATTATGAAGATCGGCCCATTAGGTTCCGAGATATGAGCGAAAAACCATAAAAACTGGAAGTTGTCAATAAAACGGCGCCAAATTTTGGTACCAATAAAATTCTGAATAGAACTTGAAGAATGCGTGAAAAAGAAGTCCTAGACGTACAAAGCAAGTAAAAATTTGGATTAGACCCACCAGTAAGTTAAAATGTCACTATTAAAATTGGTTCCAGTGGGCGCCAAAACTGCCAAAAAATGAAAAAATGCTATGGCGTTACTCTAGTTAAGTGAAAATACAGAAAAAGTAACAACCAACGCGAAATTCCTAGGGTCATTTTGAAAGATAGGGAAAAATTGGAATAGGAAAGGCGCCCTCTGTCGGTGAAAAAAGTGAGGGAGCCTACAGGGTGGGGCGACTCGAGATCTCTCCAACGGTATCCAGATTATGAAGATCGGCCCATTAGGGCCCGAGATATAAGCGAAAAACCATAAAAACTGGAAGTTGTCAATAAAACGGCGCCAAATTTTGGTACCAATAAAATTCTGAATAGAACTTGAAGAATGAGTAAAAAAGAAGTCCTAGACGTAAAAAGCAAGTAAAAATTGGGATTAGACCCACCAATAAGTTAAAATGTCACTATTAAAATTGGCTCCACTGGTCGCCAAAACTGCCAAAAATGAAAAAATGCTATGGCGTTACTCTAGTTGAGTGAAAATACAGAAAAGGTAAGAACCAACGCGAAAGTGGTAGGGTCATTTTGAAAGATAGGGAAAAATTGGAATAGGAATGGCGCCCTCTGGCGGTCAAAAAAGTGAGGGAGCCTACAGGGTGGGGCGACTCGAGATCTCTCCAACGGTATCAAGATTATGAAGATCGGCCTATTAGGACCCGAGATATAAGCGAAAAACCATAAAAACTCAAAGTTGTCAATAAAACGGCGCCAAATTTTGGTACCAATAAAATTCTGAATAGAACTTGAAGAATGCGTGAAAAAGAAGTCCTAGGCGTAAAAAGCAAGTAAAAATTGGGATTAGACCCACCAGTAAGTTAAAATGTGTCATGTTCACTATTAAAATTGGCTCCAGTGGGCGCCAAAAGAGCCAAAAATGAAAAAATGCTATGGCGTTACTCTAGTTGAGTAAAAATACAGAAAAGGTAAGAACAAACGCTAAAATCCTAGGGTAATTTAGAAAGATAGTGAAAAATTGGAATAGGAAAGGCGCCCTCTGGCGGTCAAAAAAGTGAGGGAGCCTACAGGGTGGGGCGACTCGAGATCTATCCAACGGTATCCAGATTATGAAGATCGGCCCATTTGGGCCCGAGATATATGCGAAAAACCATAAAAACTGGAAGTTGTGGCGCCAAATTTTGGTACCAATAAAATTCTGAATAGAACTTGAAGAATGAAAAAATGTGTAACACCAGTCTTTTCTAAGATCTGTTTTTAAATACCAGTAACATTTATATATTAGTAGTTTTATTGTCTTAATTTAAATGGATGGAATCCACTCTTGATAAAGTTTATTAATAATCAATATGCCTCGGAAATATTACATCATTGCTAAAGAGAGGTTGGGACTTGAAAGCGGGCAGCTGCCGCTTGCGTGAGTCATCAACGATCCCCCCCTGAGACAGGCTGATGCCGCCATTGTTAAACATGCACCTGGTTCCCTTTTTGAAAGGGATTGAACAATGCTTCATTGCCTGGGAGGAAGAGAGCAGTTGCTTGCCAATGAGTCATACATCTCCCCCATCACGGGGTGATTAGGATCTGGTGGGAAAGAACCGTTATGCTGGTTCCAAACTCCCTTTTTGAAAGGACAATGCTTCATTGTGTTGTTGAATGAGATTGGCCGTTATATTATACTTGACAGCTGCTGCTTGCCATTGTGTTAAAACTCTTTTTGAAAGCCGTTGAACAATGCTTCATTGTGTTATACTTGAAAGCCCCCATCGTGCACCTGGTCCCTTTTTGAAAGGCACAATGAGATTGGGAAGGGAACCGTTTATACTGGCAGCTGTTGCTTGCGTGAGTCATCACGGGAACCTGGTCCCTTTTGACATCATGGTTGAGGCCGTTATACTGGAAAGCGACAGATGTTCCCCCCATCGTGCATCTGGCCATTGAACAATGCTTCATTGTCCAATGAGTCATCACGGGGTAGTCTGCTTCATGGTTGAATGAGATTGGACTCGAAAGCTGCTGCTTGTGTGACCCCAATGCTACTTCATTGTCATACTATTGTCCTTATCATGCACCCTTTTTGAAAGGACAATGCTTCATTATGTTGGTGCCGGCTTGCCAATGAGTCATCACGGGGACACCCCTTTTAAAAGGCCCCAAACCAAAGACAGCTGCAGAGCAAAGGAAACCCACTCGCCGAAGCTGACAAACTTCTCGGTGAAAGATTTTTTTTTGCTCTCTCTCAGAGTCACATCATTTATATTTTCCTTCCAAATTTTAAAATTATTTATATTATATATATATATATATATATATATATATATATATATATATATATATATATATATATATATATATATATATATATATATATATATATATTATTAATAATATATATATATATATATATATATATATATAGCTATTCGATACTAAGTGACATATATAAAATAAAAAATGTGTAACACAGAGCACCAGTTCATCAGTCTTTTCTAAGATCTGTTTTTAAATACCAGTAACATTTATATATTAGTTGTTTTACTGTCTTAATTTAAATGATTAGTTATAGGATGGACGTTTGGAAAGAATGGTTCCACTCTTGATTATATAACTTTTTTAGAGCAAAAGATCGCCTAAGCTTTCAAGATTGATAACCCATCATGACAACGCATTCCAATTTTTTTTCAATTTCAAAAAACTTTATTCGGAGATCTAGCAAGAGACCTTTCAAGACCTATCATGACAACGCATTCAAAATTTTTTTTAATTTCAAAAAACTTTATTCGGAGATCTAGCAAGAGACCTTTCAAGACCAATCATAACAACGCATTCAAAATTTTTTTTTCAATTTCAAAAAATTTTTATTCGGAGATCGAGCGAAAGAAAAATTTTTTATCGACTCACCAAAGCTTTTAAGGTTGACCAATCGCATTCAAAAAAAAATTTTTTGAAATTGGAAAAAAAATTTTTTGAATGGTTTGTCAGCTTCGGCGAGTCGGTGAAAGATTTTTTTTTGCTCTCTCTCAGAGCAAAAGATCACATCAATGTTATTTGAACCATCATTTTGGTACATCATTTATATTTTCCTTCCAAATTTTAAAATTATTTATATTATATATATATATATATATATATATATATATATATTATTATTATTATATATATATATATATATATATATATATATATATATATATATATATATATATATAGCTATTCGATACTAAGTGACATATATAAAATAAAAAATGTGTAACACAGAGCACCAGTCTTTTCTAAGATCTGTTTTTAAATACCAGTTATATATTAGTTGTTTTACTGTCTTAATTTAAATGATTAGTCGTTTGGAAAGAATGGTTCCACTCTTGATTATATAATTTTTTAGAGCAAAAGATCGCCTAAGCCCCATCATGACAAGGCATTCAAAAAAAAAATTTTATTCGGAGAAGAGTCGCCCCCATCATGACAACGCATTCAAATTTTTTTTTAATTTCAAAAAAAATTTTATTTGGAGATTGAGCGAAAGAAAATTTTTTTATCGACTCACCAAAAGCTCCAAGAAAAATTTTTTTGAAATTGGAAAAATGAATCGTTTGTCATGTAGAATTTTTTAAAGTTTATCCTCGGAGCATCATTGCTAAAGAGAGGTGGGACCGTTATACTTAAAAGCGGGCTGCTGGCGTCCCCCCTGAGACAGGCCGCCATTGTGAAACATGCACCCAGGGCCCGGGAGGAAGAGAGCAGTTGCTTGCCAATGAGTCATACATCTCCCCTGAGACAGCCGCCATTGTCCCTTTTGAAAGGGCCCGGGAGAGCAGCTGCTTGCCAATGAGTCATACATCTCCCCCCCACCTGGTCCCTTTTGAAAGGCTTGCATGCACAAACTCAATGAGAGCTGCCTCATCGCCCCCTGAGACAGGCCTCCCTTTTGAGAGAGGCTTTTGAAAGGCTGAATGCACAAACTCAATGCTCCCTTTTGAAAGGGTGCGATGGCCAGGTGGTTCCATGCATCTGGTCTCTTTTGAAAGGGCCAATGAGTCATCTCTTTTCAAATCTCATTACCCTGAATCCACACAGCCCACAATATTACCTTCAATGTTTATTATATTATTTATTTATTTATTTATTTATTTATCGGTATTAGAAAATGAGTCACACGATTGCTTCAAATCTCAAATGGACATTGCCCTGAATACATCTGATCCACATAGAAATTATACTTAAAATCCCTTATTTATTTATTTATTTATTTATTTATTTATTTATTTATTACCGAATCGGTATTAGAAAATGAAAACAATGAGTCACATGATTGCTTCAAATCTCAAATGGACATTACCCTGAATACATCTGATCCACACAGAAATTATCCCACAATATTACCTTCAATGTTTATATATATATATATATATATATATATATATATATATATATATATATATTATTATTATTATTATTTATTTATTTATTTATTTATTTATTTATTATTTTTTATCTATTACGGTATCAGAAAATGAAAACAATGAGTCACATGATTGCTTCAAAACTCAAATGGACATTGCCCTGAATACATCTGATATGGAATATCGTTATCCACATAGAAATTATACTCCCCTTCAACATTTAGAGAAATGCTAAAATATAAGTCATCCAACTGGTCAAATAAAATTAGAAAACATTTTAAATGTGAACCAGTGTATTACCCATCATAGATAAAAAGTAGAAAATGTGTTAATATTTTCAATATGTCAGAAAATGAAAACAATGAATCACATAATTACTTCAAATCTCAAATCTCTGTCTGATGTGTAATATCGTTATTATCGGCTTCACACAGAAATTTTAAAATATAAAATGTTTAAAGAAATTTTTAAAGAATATGTTTGAAGAAATTTTAAAATATATAAATCATAAATTATATATATATATATATATATATATATTACAATATAAAATATTTTTTGATGGACTCACCCTTAAAGTGTATCGAAAACAACCCTCATGATGATTGCGATCTGGTTCTAAAAAAAAACCTAAAGATAAACACGTCGAAAAAAGTATTTATTGACAGCATCCAAAATGACATCCAAAATGTTTCTTGTCTAAAATGTTTTTTTTGCACACATCTAAAATATTTTTTTAACACATCCAAAATGTTTTTGTCTAAAATGTTTTTTTTTGCATACATCTAAAATGTTTTTTTGCATACATCTAAAATGTTTTTTGAACACATCTAAAATGTTTTTGTCTAAAATATTTTTGCACACATCTAAAATGTTTATTCACACAAAATGTTTTCATCCAAATCACAAAATGTTTTTGCACCCTCCTCAGGAAACAGGGCGTCCGAGATCTCCCTCGGCAAAAAGAGTCTGGCGTGTTCCAGGTCAAACCACAGTTCGTGCTCCACCCGTCCTCGGCCCGTGGGCCATTGCCATCCGAGCACGTCTCGCGTGGTCAGCGTGGCGAATCCGTAGACCGTCTTTTCGAGGGTCGGGCTGTCCCTCTGCACGCTGACGAAATCTTTCTCCAGCGTCCCCACGTACAGCAGCGTCCGACTGCGGGCGCAAGCCCGGGCGACGTCCGCGGCCCGCAGAAACAGCCGGCCGTCTCGCGTGCGCAGCATCAGGAAAGTGCAGTCGAGCGGGGGATAACCTGTGTAAGAGAGCGACATGACTGCATCTGATTGTGAGAAGGTCTCTTCTAACTGAGTAAGTTTCAGGGGGGGGTGGAGCCAACAGCAGGAAAGGAGGTCAACCAATGATTGGGAAGGACTGAGCCAATCGTAGGAAAGGAGGTCACCAAGGGTTGGGAAGGAGGTTGTCAGCCAATAGCAGGGTGGCAGGAAAGGAGGTCAACTGGTCTTCAAAAGTCGCTTCCGACGAAGCCTTCTCTCTCATTCTCACCATGGAAAGAGTCGTGGATATCTTCCCGCAGACGGTTTCGGAGGTGTCGGCGGCTCTCACGCCGCTCTCCACTCCCAACTACAACAATCTGCACGAGGACTCGGATTTGACGCCCTTCATCATCGCCATGACCAGTGCCGACAAAGTCTATTATTACGTCCAGAAGTATAGTCAGCACTATCGGAAGCATTTCGCCGACACGGTGAAAGGCGCCCTCTGCAACCAAGGTGCCCGCGTCAAGCCTTGGACGTATGCCGACAACAAGTTGAAGCGGGTGCCCGACCAGTCCCTGAAACGCAACACAGACGTCCGGACGGGATTTGTGATGGGCCGCACCTTTCTGGTGAAGAGTGCCTTCACCTTTGGCCACCGCACCGTCAAGCCGGCCACGGGCCACGTTCTCCAGACGCACGTGGCCCCGATCATGTTCCATTTCGTGCGCAGCAAGTCTCCCCTCGGCATCCAAGAGAAACACTTTCATGCGAAGCGGGAGTACGACTACAGTGCTCGGAGACTGCAACCGAACAAAACCTATTATTGTGCTTCCGGACTCGAGTACGTGCTCTACACCATCCAGAAAACACTGTTCCGAGTGACGGTCGTGCCTGCCCAAGACGAAGAGTGGCTCACGAAGCAAGGATGGCTGGATCCCCGAAAAACAGAAGCTTCCCGAAAGCGCCGTCGGTCGTCGGAGGACGACGCACCCTGCAAAAGGCCCAAGATCAGCTACGATCCGCCGCAGACACCTTACGTGTACGACCGGCACTCGGACGAAGAGGACACATCATCAGGCTCCTACCCTCCGCCGCCCACTCCTTATGTGTACGACCCGCAACCTTCTTTGGACGAACCTTCGACATCCTCGGGCAAAAGGTCCTATCATCCGCCGCCCACTCCCTATGTGTACGACCGACAGCCGGACGAGGAGCAAAGGCCTGCTTCCGACTACGAGGACATCAGCAGTCCAGAACCGTCTCCTTCCACTGTGCCTCCTGCAAGTGACCCGTCTCCCTTTGTGGTACCTAACGTGCCACCTCCTGTTGTGCTACCTCTTACAAGTGACTCGTCTCCCTTTATGGTGCCACCTCCTTCCAGTGACCCTCCTGCCAGTGACTCTGGGGTGCTCTCCCCCTTTGTGCTGCCTCCTGCCAGTGACCTCTCCCCCTTTGTGATGCCACCGCCCCCTGCCCCCCTAGTGATGCCCGACCCCTTGGCGGACCTTGTGAACAGTGTGTCCTTCGAGGATTTAGAGAAAGCGACGTGGTGGGACGAATGGATCGTCTCCACCACGGTGACCCCCACCCCTGGAGGGGTTGTGAGCCCTCCGGCTTCAGTAGAACAGGTCAAATTTTACCAGAGCCTGACGGAACCGAAACATTGGAATACTCATTATCCGCCGCCGCCGATATGCCACGGCGTCCAGTCGAAAGAAGCCCCTCTTGACCTCAGCATGTGTAAACCTATCCATGGGTGAGTCTTTTGTAATCTTGTGTAGATGAAAAATAAATAAGTGGGTAGTTGGAGGTGATCCAACAGCCTAAAAAATATTCTATTGTTGTTTATTATGATTGTCGAATATTTTTATTTTAAAACTAAAGATAATCCCAAACTTTTTTTTTTTTTTTTTTTTTTTTTTTTAAATCTTGAGATCTCATTCAACTCTGACGGATGACCATTAAACTGTGGCGCCAAATTTTGGTACAAATAAAATGCTATTGCGTTACTCTAGTTGAGTGACAATCAACGCGAGGGTCATTTAGAAAGATAGGGAAAAATTGGAATAGGCCCTCTGGCGGTGAAAAGAGTGAGGGGGTGGGCCGACTCGAGATCTCTCCAACGGTGTCCAGATTATGAAGATCCGCCCATTAGACCCCGAGATATAAGCGAAAAACCATAAAAACTGGAAGTTGTCAATAAAACGGCGCCAAATTTTGGTACCAATAAAATTCTAAATAGAACTTGAAGAATGCGTGAACCTAGACGTACAAAGCAAATAAAAATTGAGATTAGACCCACCAGTAAGTTAAAATGTGTCATGTTCACTATTAAAATTGGCTTCAGTGGGCGCCAAAACTGCCAAAAATGAAAAAATGCTATTTCGTTACTCTAGTTGAATGAAAATACAGAAAAAGTAACAACCAACGCGAAAATGCTAGGATAATTTTGAAAGATAGGGAAAAATTGGAATAGGAAAGGCGCCCTCTAGCGGTGAACAAAGTGAGGGAGCCTACAGGGTGGGCCGACTCGAGATCTCTCCAACGGTATCCAGATTATGAAGATCGACCCATTAGACCCCGAGATATAAGCGAAAAACCATAAAAACTGGAAGTTGTCAATAAAACGGCGCCAAATTTTGGTACCAATAAAATTCTGAATAGAACTTGAAGAATGCGTGAAAAAGAAGTCCTAGACATACAAAGCAAATAAAAATTGAGATTAGACCCACCAGTAAGTTAAAATGTGTCATGTTCACTATTAAAATTGGCTTCAGTGGGCGCCAAAACTGCCAAAAATGAAAAAATGCTATTGCGTTACTCTAGTTGAATGAAAATACAGAAAAAGTAACAACCAACGCGAAAGTGGTAGGATAATTTTGAAAGATAGGGAAAAATTGGAATAGGAAACGCGCCCTCTGGCGGTGAACAAAGTGAGGGAGCCTACAGGGTGGGCCGACTCGAGATCTTTCCAACGGTATCCAGATTATGAAGATCGACCCATTACGGCCCGAGATATAAGCGAAAAACCATAAAAACTCGAAGTTGTGGCGCCAAATTTTGGTACCAATAAAATTCTGAATAGAACTTGAAGAATGCGTGAACCTAGACGCAAGTAAAAATTGGGATTAGACCCACCAGTTGTGTCATGTTCACTTGAGCCAAAAACCGTAAAAAACTCGGACCCTTAGATTGGACAAGACAATTAAAACTTAATAAAAATCTACATAAAACTTTCTCTGTAAACATAATGCATCTCGTATACTTTGTATTCTATTCTTTTAATATTAATCCTATGATTACATTTTGCGCATATATGTTTCATACAAGGGAAGTTGAACTGTAACAGATGGATAACCTACATTCAGACCAGGCCAGATGTTCGTTGAGGGGGACATTTCTTTTACACAATGGAGCTGTCTTTGAATGAATGGGGCTTTTCAAAAGAGACCCCGTTCCCGTGATGACTCATTGGCACAACACAATGAAGCATTGTTCACCCTTTCAAAAAGGGGGAACAATAGCCACAGCTGTCACGCAATCTCAGAGAGTTTTTTAAGCAGAACCAGGCAGACTTTGCAGGGATCGCATCGCTCATGACGTCACCGTCAGAGATGACCTACTTTACAGCCAATCGCATCGCTCGTGACGTCACCGTCCTCGTGAGGCTGGCTTGGCGTCCCCTGCGATCGTTCATTGCTCTCCCGGCAGCCATTGGAGGTAAGTGTCTTTCTGTGGTGAATGTTTTTAGGGTCTTTCAAATGTTTTTAATAAGAAAATGTTTAAACTATAGTGGTTTAAAAAATATTGGTCAATTTTATGTTCTTATTATGTGCTCCCCATCCATTTTAAAAAATTATATGACTATAGTTTGAAAGGTGTTTTTATAGTTTGACCGCTTTCAACTGAATAAACAAAACCCCCGATTACAAGGTTTGATTAAACTTTTGGAAACTGTAAAATAATAATATCCCTGGCATTTTTGAAAACAATTGTTATATACTTATTGTAATAACACAAAAGTTTGAAATGTATGGTTCAACTGTGGGACCAGAAAGATTTAAATCAAATGGGTTCTTGATGAATTTTTCAAAATGGGTCTATTCTCATTTGTATTTATGTTGTACACCATCCTTAAAAGGTTGTGAATAATGGTTGAAAGGGATTATGTTTAAACTATAGTTTGAAAGGTTTAAAAAATATTGGTCAATTTTATGTTCTTATTATGTTGTATTGACACCCCATCCATTTTAAAAAATTATATGACTATAGTTTGAAAGGATTGGTCCTTAAAATATATAATGTTTTTATAGTTTGACCGCTTTCAACTGAATAAACAAAACCCCAACTGGGGGCGATTACAAGTAAATTGTTTGATTAAACTTTTGAAAACTGTAAAATAATAATATGGGAAATAAAAATTTTTCAATTTCCCTGGCATTTTTGAAAACAATTGTTATATACTTATTGTAATAAGACAAAAGTTTGAAATGTATGGTTCAACTGTGGGACCAGAAAGATTTAAATCAAATATGTTCTTGATGAATTTTTCAAAATGGGTCTATTCTCATTTGTATTTATGTTGTACACCATCCTTAAAATGTTGTGAATAATGGTTGAAAGGGATTATGTTTTAACTATAGTTGGATATGATTTTGAAAAATTTGAAACTATAGTTTGAAAGTCCATTTTAAAAAATTATATGTGTTTATCTTAAAATGATAGTTTGAAAGGATAAAATGATGTCCTTAAAATATATTATGTTTTCAATAATGAGTTTGAAAGCTTTCAACTGAATAAACAAAACATTTGTTGCCCTTTGAATAACAACTATAGTTTGAAAGGGTTCACACCACACCCCACCAAATGGGCGAACCATTTAAAAAAATCCTTAAAATGTCAGTTTGAAAAGTGTATTAATGTTTTATAACTATATTAAAATTTTTTCTCATACCTCCGATGCTCACAGCTCCCTGTTCAAATAAATGTGATTTGAAATACCTGTTCCAAATGTCTTGTAAATGTCCATTCCTCTCACGGTCTGTCTCTATCCGTCCATACAGTGTGTACGCATATATATATGTAAAAAAAAAAAAAAAAAAAAAATTTTTTTTTTTTTTTTTTTTTTTTTTTTTTTTTTTTTTTCGAAATTTTTTTTTTTTTTTTTTTTTTTTTTTTTTTTTTTTTTTTCGAATTTTTTTTTTTTTTTTTTTTTTTTTTCGAAAAAAATTTTTTTTTTTTTTTTTTTTTTTTCGTCTATATCAGCGACCCGCACTTCAGCACTTGGCGGAGAGGGTCCCAATGTGCATGTCGGAGGCGGCAGAGTCGAGGAAGGATTCTCGGTGGTCATTTCTAGTGGCTACTTCTGGGAACACGTGCTCTGCCCCCCGAGGCATCCACCTACACAGCCCCCCCTGGGGACTGCAGAGTCGTGGAAGGCTTCCTGGTGGTCATTTCTAGTGCCTACGTTTGGGAACATGTACTCTGCTTCCCCCCCCTCCCCCTTCCGAAAGTCCCCCCCTCCCCCCTCCCCACATTCACACACACTCCACTCGGACCCTTCTGCCAGCTTTAGGTTAGTTTTTTAGTTTATAAGATACACCGGGCGGTGGAGCTGTCGACATGGATGGTCTACGTTGTTATGCCCGTAGACCCGCAGCTGCCATCTAACACTTCTTTTTTCTTTTTTTGTTTGGACATTAAAGATTGAAAAAGTGTCTCTGTCTCATTTATTCACACCAACACAAACACCCCACATTAGTTTTAGTATTAGTGTTTTAGTGGCCCCCGGGGAACGCCCTTTCACTCTGTGCGAGCAGTCCCTTTAACTGAAGCCCATCGTTGGCTCCTACCTAAGCGGCAGTCTCGTGCAGTACCTAAGAGGCTGATCCCGGGGTGCGAGAGAGCGCGACCTGCCAGTGTTAGGTTAGGTTTAGTGTTTAGTGGTAGTACATCTAGTGAGTAAGTACATCGGGCGGTGGAGCCGAGGATCAGGCTGCCATCTGACACCTCTATTTTTTGTTTTTTGTTTGGACATTAAAAAGTGAAAAAGTGTCTCTGTCTCATTTATTCACACCAACACAAACACCCTCTTAGTGATGTAAGATTAGTTTTAGTCTTTAGTTTTAGTGTTTAGTTAAGCGCGAGTGTTTAGTTTTTAGTGTTTTAGTTTTTAGTGTTTTAGTTTTTAGAGGCCCCCCGGGGGAACGCCCTTTCACTCTGTGCGAGCAGTCCCTTTCACTGAAGCCCATCGTTGGCTCCTACCTAAGTGGCAGTCTCGTGCAGTACCTAAGAGGCCGACCCTGGGGGGGTGCGCAAGAGAGAGAGCGCGGCGCAAGAAGCGATCATAGAAGGAGAAAAGGTAAGTCCATTCATTGTTGTTGTGCATAACTGTATGGACAAATGGTTTTCAAAACAAATGATTGTGTGCTTTTCAAAACAAATGTGTGGTTTTAAAAACAATAGTGTGAAATGATTTTAAAAACAAATGTGTGGTTTTCAAAATGCTTTTCAAAACAAATGTGTGGTTTTAAAAAACAATAGTGTGAAATGGTTTTAAAAACAAATGTGTGGTTTTCAAAATGACAAATGTGTGGTTTTAAAAACAATAGTGTGAAATTTTTTTAAAAACAAATGTGTGGTTTTTAAAACAACGGTTTTCAAAATGGTTTTAAAAACAATGGTGTGAAATGGTTTTAAAAACAAATGTGTGGTTTTCAAAATGGTTTTCACAAATGTGTGGTTTTCAAAAACAAATGTGTGGTTTTAAAAACAATGGTGTGTTTTAAAAACAATGGTTTTAAAAACAATGGTGTGTTTTAAAAACAATGGTATGACAATGGTGTGTTTTTAAAACAATGGTTTTAAAAACAATGGTGTGACAATGGTGTGTTTTAAAAACAATGGTTTTAAAAACAATGGTGTGTGTCTTTTAAAAATGGTTTTAAAAAACAATGGTGTGTGTCTTTTAAAAATGGTTTTAAAAAACAATGGTTTTAAAAATGGACACTCAAATAAGGGTTTGAGGCGACGCCCCCCTGTGTGGGGGCGCCCCGGGTCCCACTGAAAATGAAGGGTGTCACGTGTATGTGGCGGGTGGTGGAGGGAGGCCTCGGGCCGATGGCCCGGGGCCGCGCCGCATACCACAATTGTGTTTAAAAAAATTTTTAACTTTCATTTTCCTTTAGTGATTTTGCACAATTCAAACACGCACGACAGGATGAAATAGATAATAATTTGTCTTAGTATAATAAGAATATATTTTTTTCCCACCAGTGAGGTGAAAGTCCGTGGGACGGTCGAAAATTTTTAGAGGAGTCGTATATCGGGTAAATGTTTGACTTGGATTTCCCATCGCATGGGAACCTGCAATAGTTTTTGTGGGTTGACGTGTTTGTATAGTCCATTCCATGGTATAACCAATGCCAATCTAAAATTTTTTTTTTCAATTTCAAAAAAATGTTATCCGAGCTTTCAAGATTGACCACAACGTATTCAAAATTTTTTTTTTCAATTGCAAAAAAAATTTTATCCGAGCTTTCAAGATTGACCACAACGTATTCAAAATTTTTTTTTTCAATTGCAAAAAAAATTTTATCCGAGCTTTCAAGATTGACCACAAGGCATTCAAAAAGTTTTTTTTTCCCAACAATTTTATCCGGAGATCTAGCAAGAGAAAAGTTTTTCACCGACTCGCCAAAGCTTTAAAAAAAAAAAAAAAAAAAAAAAAAAAAAATTTTTTTTTTTTTTTTTTTTTTTAAGTAGGTAAAAAAAAAAAAAAATTTTTTTTTTTTTTTTTTTTTTTTTACTAAGTCAAAAAAAAAAAAAAAAAAAAAAAATTTTTTTTTTTTTTTTTTTTTTTTTTTTAAGCTTTGGTGAGTCGGTGAAAAACTTTTCTCTTGCTAGATCTCCGAATAAAATTGTTTTGAAATTGGGAAAAAAATTGTTTTGAATGCCTTGTGGTCAATCTTGAAAGCTTTGGTGAGTCGGAATGTGTTGTGGTCAATCTTGAAAGCTTTGGCGAGTCGGATAAAATTTTTTTGAAATTGAAAAAAAATTTTTGAATGCGTTGTGGTCAATCTTGAAAGCTTTGGTGAGTCGGATAAAAATTTTTTGAAATTGGAAAAAAAAATTTTGAATGCGTTGTCATGACCGACTCGCCGAAGCCTTCAAGATTGATGACAAAGCATTCAAAAAAAAATTTTTTTTCAATTTCAAAAAAATTTTATTCGGAGACCTAGCGAAAGAAAAATTTTTTATCAACTCACCAAAGCTTTCAAGGTTGACCAACACATTCAAAAAAAATTTGAAATTGAAAAAAAAAAATTGTTGAATAGTTTGTCAGCGTCGGTGAAAGATTTTTTTGTTCTCTCTCAGTCACCGACTCTTTCCTTTTAAGATTTGAAGTAATTGTTTTCATTTTCTGATACCATTTTATTTGAATTCTATCGATTATATACTGAGAATCCAAAATGGTGGTATCACATCATTTATATTTTGTTGGATTAAAGGTGAGTATAATTTCTGTGAGGAGTTTTCATTTTCTGATACTATATTGAAAATATTACCATTTCATTTTGCTCACAAAAGTTTTGAAATTATTTATATTATATATATATATATATATATATATATATATATATATATTATTATTATTATTATTATTATTATTATTATTATTATATAGCTATTCGATACTAAGTGACATATATAAAATAAAATAAAAGTGTAACACAGATCACCCTAAGATTCAGTAACATTTATATATTAGTTGTCTTAATTTAATTCACTCTTGATTATATCCGATAAACTTTAAGGAATATGTTTTTTATTTTGAATATCCAATATTGGTAAGTAATTGAATGTAAAAAAATGGGACTGGACAAGGTATTGTGGGGGTTAACCCCACAATACCTTGTCCAGTCCCATTTTTTTACTTTAAAAAAACAAACAACTTTAAAAAAACAAACAAACTGTAATAACAATAAAATATTTTTATTTATATACACATTTTTTATATACAACATTTTTTATATACAACATTTTTTATACAACAGGAGAAGAAGAGGGGAGGGCTTTCATTACTTCCCTCATAAAGAGTGTGTGTTCTTTTTTCAATTGTAAATATTGTGTATGCAATCTATTTAATTTAAAATTAAAATCTATGGAGTAATTTAAATTTTTTAAGTCTTTGATATGTTTAGCTGATTGGTTGAATTTTTTAAATGATTTTCGTAATTTTTTTTTAAGTTTTAAAGATAATTTTTTAACTAATGGAAATTTCAGGGAACTTACGGATTTTCTTCCTCTTCTTCTCCTGGAGGGGCCGGGGACTGGTGAGGTGGCCACAGAGGAAGGACTAGGGGAAATGGCTGCGGGAACCGAGGAGCTGGTGACGGTAGCGGCTGATGAGGAGGCGGTGGCAGAGACTGATGAGGAGGGACCAGAGGCGGTGGCGGTGACAGAGACTGATGAGGCGGCGGCTGATGAGGGATCAGAGGCGGTGGCGGTGGCAGAGACTGATGAGGCGGTGGATGATGAGGGACCAGAAGCGGTGGCGGTGGCAGAGACTGATGAGGCGGTGGCAGAGGCGGTGGATGAGAGGGCGGCCGCGGCCCTTAAACAATTCCAAAATTCGGGCTCAAAGCGCGTAGCCCGAAGTTCCCGTAGAGAAATAAACTGAGGGCCGGCAGAGGAAGCGGCAGAGGGAGCGGCAGAGGAAACAGCAGAGGAAGCGGCAGAGGGAGCGGCAGAGGACCCTTCGCTGGAGCGCAGCAGTTCCTCCACGCTCGGCAAATCCGGACTGCTGGAGCGGGAGGTGTCCGACGACAACTGTATCTGTTCAGGAATGTCCAGCTGCCCCTCCAGTCCTGCGTAGTAGAATTCGAACCGGCAGAGGGGACATTGGGCTTCCGAATAGCTCCGCGCATGATGTAACAGGCGCCGGACACACGTCGTGTCGAACATGTGTCCGCAGCGAAGGGTAAACCCATTCCAAGAAGAGAGAGACTCGTAACAAATGGGGCACTCCCTCTCGACTGACTCGGTAAACGGAAAGCCGCTCTAGACGTTCGCGAGGCCCCGCCTCCGCGTGTCGGGAGGAACCAATGGGAGCGAGTGGATGGGACAATTCAGATATTAATAAAAAATGATTGAATCTTCACTGGGGATTTTATTTGAGATCAACTTTTTATTCAGTTATTAATAAAAATTATATATTTATCATTATTATTATTATTATATCTTCACTGGGGATTTTATTTGAGATCAACTTTCATTCAACCATGAAGTAGCTGTTGGATGAATCATTGGGGTGCAATATTTCCGAGGCAATATTGATTCCCATTGTGCCTTTCAAAAAGGGACCAGGTGCACGATGGGGGCTTTCAAGTATAACACAATGAAGCATTGTGCTTTCAAAAAGGGTTTTAACACAATGGCGGTGCAGCAGCTGTCAAGTAGAATAGAACGGCATTCAACACAATGAAGCATTGTCCTTTCAAAAAGGGAGGCCTGTCTCAGGGGGCGATGAGACAGCAGCCCGCTCTCATGGAGTGTGTGCATTCAACCCTGATGAATGGGTCAAAAGGGACCAGGTGGATGGAATCCCGTGAGGGATGACTCATGGGTAAGCAGCTGCCTTCCCAATCGCCTGACAATGAAGCATTGTTCAAAAGGGATGAGGGGGGTCTTTGGTTTGGATGGGAACCAGTATAACGGTTCTTTCCCACCAGATCCTAATCACCCCGTGATGGGGGAGATGTATGACTCATTGGCAAGCAACTGCTCTCTTCCTCCCAGACAATGAAGCATTGTTCAATCCCTTTCAAAAAGGGAACCAGGTGCATGTTTAACAATGGCGGCGTCAGCCTATCTCAGGGGGGGGATCGTTGATGACTCACGCAAGCGGCAGCTGCCCGCTCCCAACCTCTCTTTAGCAATGATGTAATATTTCCAAGGCATATTGATTATTAATAAACTTTATCAAGAGTGGATTCCAAATGTCCATCCATTTAAATTAAGACAATAAAACAACTACTATATAAATGTTACTGGTATTTAAAAACAGATCTTAGAAAAGACTGGTGTTACACATTTTTTCATTCTTCAAGTTCTATTCAGAATTTTATTGGTACCAAAATTTGGCGCCACAACTTCCAGTTTTTATGGTTTTTCGCTTATATCTCGGGCCGTAATGGGTCGATCTTCATAATCTGGATACCGTTGGAAAGATCTCGAGTCGGCCCACCCTGTAGGCTCCCTCACTTTGTTCACCGCCAGAGGGCGCTTTTCCTATTCCAATTTTTCCCTATCTTTCAAAATGACCCTAGGATTTTCGCGTTGGTTCTTACCTTTTCTGTATTTTCACTCATCTAGAGTAACGCCATAGCATTTTTTCATTTTGGCAGTTTTGGCGCCCACTGGAGCCAATTTTAATAGTGAACATGACCCATTTTAACTTATTGGTGGGTCTAATCCCAATTTTTACTTGCTTTTTACGTCTAGGACTTCTTTTTCATGCATTCTTCAAATTCTATTCAGAATTTTATTGGTACCAAAATTTGGCGCCGTTTTATTGACAACTTCCAGTTTTTATGGTTTTTCGCTTATATCTCGGGCCCTAATGGGCCGATCTTCATAATCTGGATACCGTTGGAGAGATCTCGAGTCGCCCCACCCTGTAGGCTACCTCACTTTTTTCACCGACAGAGGGCGCCTTTCCTATTCCAATTTTTCCCTATCTTTCAAAATGACCCTAGGAATTTCGCGTTGGTTGTTACTTTGTCTGTATTTTCACTTAACTAGAGTAACGCCATAGCATTTTTTCATTTTTGGTAGTTTTGGCGCCCACTGGAACCAATTTTAATAGTGACATTTTAACTTACTGGTGGGTCTAATCCAAATTTTTACTTGCTTTGTACGTCTAGGACTTCTTTTTCACGCATTCTTCAAGTTCTATTCAGAATTTTATTGGTACCAAAATTTGGCGCCACAACTTCCAGTTTTTATGGTTTTTCGCTCATATCTCGGAACCTAATGGGCCGATCTTCATAATCTTGATACCGTTGGAGAGATCTCGAGTCGCCCCACTCCGAATAAAGTTTTTTGAAATTGGAAAATAAAAATTTTTTGATCAGCTTCGGCGAGTCTCCGAATAAAGTTTTTTGAAATTGGAAAATAAAAATTTTTTGATCAGCTTCGGTTGGTTTCAATAGTTTGAGTTTTAACAATGAAGCAGCATTGGGGTCACGCAAGCAACAGCTGTCGCTTTCGAGTCCACCCTGAAGCAGATGGTTTGGATGAATGGGGCCTTTCAAAAGGGACCATCCCCGTGATGACTCATTGGCAAGCCAGACAATGAAGCATTGTTCAACCCCTTTCAAAAAGGGGAGAACAATAGTATGACTCATTGGGGTCACGCAGCTGTCGCTTTCCAGTCCAATCTCATTCAACCATGAAGCAGCTGTTGGATGAATCATGGGGGTGGTCTCTTTAGCAATGATGCAATATTTCCGAGGCAATATTGATTATTAATAAACTTTAAAAATTTCTACGAGGGTCCTGGCACTAAATTCTTTTTACAGGTGACTGTAATTGAAAAGAATGGATTTTTACTCCCGAAAAGAACATTATTTTACAACGGCGTTCATTCTTTATGAGTATCAACTTTATCAAAAAGAGACGCTTAGGGCGGGTTCAGACTCTCGACCGATCCAGGATCGATCCAATTGGTCGTGGAACAATGCGTCCAGTCTCATCGACCGGTCTGGATCAAAGTCGTCCAGTGTAATATGTTCCATGGACCGGTCGAGGATCAAATCGCCCAAGATCTTTTTCCGAGTCATTTGATCCATTTACAAATCCATTGCTCTGATTGGCCGTTGGTTATTGCTCTGGTTCCGCCATCTATCGGTCCTTACAAACGCGAATATGCATACAAGCATTTTTTTTTTTGGTAAAGAACTGTATAATTGTTTTAGAATTATAAATATATTCATGCAATGGATTGAAATATAATACAATAATGCAAAAAAAAAAAAAAAAAAAAAAAAAAAAAATTATCGAATATTATTTAAATTTAATAAAATAAAATTTTAAAATGCTCCCTGCTAACAATTGTAAAATTTTCAGTTTAACAAAATATTTTAAATATGTTTTGTACTGCTTTGATAATATATTTGCATTAAATTTTAGCATTCAAACATAAAAGTAATTAACAATATTTAAAAATCAATATTTAATTTGTATTTAAATTAAAAAAAAAAAAATCATAAATATATTAAACATTTAAAATATTATTGATTGAAATCATAATTAATTGAATTTACAAACCAATCAATGAAGTGATAATTTAAAATTTTTTTTTTTTTTTTTTTTTTTTTTGTAATCATTGATTTAAATCAAAATTTAAATTTTATATTTTTTTGGCAATGTGTAATAGTTTCATATTTCTTACCTTAGATCAGAGCCTCCTTAAGTAGATGCCTTCCACGCGCGGCGAATCTCAATGTTAAATTAGGCAACATTTAAAAAACAAAACTAACGCTAGGTGACAGCACCTACGCAGAGCAACAATTTTCTGCTGTTTCATAGACAAGTTATATTTTTCATCTAAAAATCTAGCTATTAATTTCAATTTAAAGTCTAAAATTGTATTTTTTTTTTCTTTTAATTTGAAAAAATGATGTGAAAGTGCTTTATCGTAAATATTTTCAATAAAATATTCAAATATTTATATTTTAAAAAGTATAGGGTTTAAATTTCTTCGAAAGTTGGCAAGACCTATTTTAGCTTTTCAACTAATTGAATTACAACGTATCAAATAAATAACACCTTTTTTTTTTTTTTAATATACTATTAATTAAAAAACGAAATTTAAAATTAAATAAGCAAAAACATGGCATATCTATCACGCGATTAAATTATTTTTTATATATTTATTCAATAAAAATTTCAAATTTTTTTAAAATTTAAATATCAGATGAAAGTTTCGTTTATATAAATTAAAATCTCTGAACTTTAAATGAGTTTCAGTTCAGAATGAATAATTTATAATGATAAATTATTAAAATCATGTCTTTTTTTTTTTTTTTTTTTTTTTGGTCATGTCCTTTACGTTACATTTTTACCTTATTAGATGTGAATTATTTTTCTTAAATCGAAAATTTTATATTATTTATAAGAAAAATAGACCAGCACGTTAACGAGATAAGTTAACATTCAGCAATAAAAATTGGAGAAGAAAACAATCTGTTGTCTAGTCCGTCACAAAAAATAAATAAATAACCATTAAGATTTAAATTTTTAAAATTAAGGATTTCTTGAGTATAAGTTTTCTCTCGCACCAAGTTTTTGTGTTAGGTGTTTTTCATATAAGACTAAATTTAAATGCACAATCTGATGTGCACATAGTTTATTGAAAACATACAGGGCTATCTAAAATTAAGCTAAACGTTCTTTTCTGTAGAATGTGTGCTTTGCTACACTTTTTTTATGTCGACGAATACTGTTAAAGAACGAAAATTAATTTTTCGAACCTATAATGTAAACAAAGTATTTTTTTTTTTTTTTTTTTTTTTTTTGAAGTTCTATTTTCAACTCAGGTTTTTGAATAAAGTCACGTTTTGAGGTTCCCTGAATACAAAAAACTTATTTTTTTTTTTTTAGTTTTTAGCGATTGATTTATATGCATATTTATTATCAGAATAACTTAAAAACAAACAAATGCAGGAAATTCACAATTGTATTTTAAAACTCGCATTAGGTTTCAATTTGAAAAATTTGATAAAGATTGGCAAATTTAAGGACAAATTAATAACATCCTTGAAATATTTTTACTTCCATTACCCTACTACCGTAGGTAATGAAAGTATTGTGTTCGGTCCAAAAATTCGATATCGAGTTTTCCCCTGATTTATATTTAGCCAGTATATGTGTGTGTGTGTATACATGTGAGTGTATGGTTGTGGGGATATTTTTCATTTTTCTGATAATTTTTCAAATCAGTACTCATGATATTTAATTTTTACATGAATTTTTAATTCCATATTCCATTTCTGTGGTAAAAGGTTAATAAAAGTAATGTTTTGAATCTTAAAACTTAATATTTTTAAAAAGAACAAAAGTAGAAATAAAAATTTTCTATTTTTTCTTTTCAAGATTCCCAACACTTTTGTTTCGATTTAACTGAAATAATCAAATTTTTATACGCATTTACACAAGTCTTTAAAAAACAGTGGTATTAAAAAAATATAAATCAATCTTGTTCCTATATTGGAGTATTTTATAGTTTTATTCATTTTATGAATAAAACTACAAAATACTCCAATATAGAGTGACTTCAAAGTAACTAAGAACAAGTTATTTTTCTGTATTCCTACATCAATAAATAAAAATTTTATTTCATTTTGTAATAAGCATAACTATTTTATTTGTTAAATCTAACTTACTAACAGAGAGGTGTCAACCCTTCGAATTTTTATATCATAATTTCTTTTATATTTATCTTCGTCTTAATCACACAATTTACGATAATAAAGAAAAATAATGTTTTTTGTGAAAAATATTATTGATATTCAAAAATCCGGAGGGTTGGTAATTTTGCATTAATTATTTATGCAGTTTACATACCTTGTCTGGAAATATTTCGAAGCAATTTTTTACGCTGAATTGCATTACTTGGTATTTCGTGGAAACATATATTTTCACGGCTACTGTCTGATTTACAAAATGGAACGACGCAATACACCATATTATATAAAAAAAAAAAACTCTCACATTTGTTAAATTAATAAAACACAAACCAGAACTCAATTGAAACTCAATTGCATCGCGCTCGCGGCTCGCGGGAAATAAACATAACTTTACGTACGGTATCAAGCGCCATCTACTGGCTATGTTCTTCTTGTACTGTTGCCAAGTTTTCGAGCGACTCGCTAGGCATCTACTTAAGGAGGCTCTGCCTTAGATCATAATAATAAAACTTGAACCTACTTTTTATTTACATCAAATATTTGAATGCTAAATATTTGCTTTAAATTTCAACATTCCAACTTACAAATATTTAACAAAAATTAGCTTGATAATAAATCCATAAAATATTACTTAAAATTGTTTACAATATATCGTTAAAATGCAAAAATGCATAATTGAGGGAAATAATTAAAAAAAAATTGCTGGAAAATTTTCTAAAATTAAAATTTTATTGTTATTATTTTTTATAAATAATTTTCGAAAAAGAATTATATAATTAATATTATTGTATCTCATTGCATATGTACCCAACTATGCAGAATAGAAAAAAATAGATATGCATCTATCTTTTTTTATTCATAGTTAAATTACATTTTAAATTAATGAATTAAATTTTTCTTTAACAAATTTAATTCTAATATTTTAGAGCTAATTTCAAACTAAGTCTACAGATGGCAGCACTGATTTTGATCCAATAGAGGGATCGGAATCGTCCAGCCTCTTCTTTCGACCGGTCGTGGATCAAATGTCTCATGGCCCAGTTGGATCGGTCGAAGTGTTCCAGAGGCTTGACTCGCCCTTAGTGAAAGAATCAGGTTCGAGAAATTATCTTTGTCGGATTAAAAGCTCAAAAGCATTACGATTTCGTATTGAAACCTTAAACAAGATGGATGAAATTTACTTTTATGAGCAGGGCTCCAGAAATTTAAAAATAACTGGTCGCTAGCAAAAAAATTCTGGTAGACATTCAAAATATTCCCCGCCATTTTTTTTTCGATTTTCAAATTTACTTGAATATAGTGTAACGTATCCGGTCAGATGAGGTAGCGTCAAATGAAGTATATAACAGCCTTAAAATACAATTCTTTATTTTTAAATACAATTAATCGTAATATAGGATAAATGTAGGTTCAAACAGTGAGTTAGGTGATTGAGTCCATAAACTAGTGAAAGTTCTAAACTAGTTAGATTTATGTACAAATAATGTCGCCTGCCTTTACAAGGCAAAGTTTCTGATAGCGAAGAGAGAAGCTTCGAGCCTAGCTCGTACACAACTTAATTCCTTCTCTCTCTTCTGTTCCTTCACAAGAAGACTTGGTTTTTGGAGGGGGTGAAATTGTCCCTTAAATCTCCAATGGTCTTTTAGAAGGAGGAGATCCGTTGATATCTCATTTGTTAAGTTGTAAGCGCCAAGGTGGTTAAGTCCGTCCCATGGAGTCCCTCTTTCAGCATTTCTTAGAAAAATGCAACACATGTCAAGTGTTACAGGGCGGCTTTCCTTTTGTTAAATAATGTCAAAATCATAGACTTTCACTCTACTCTGTTTGTTCGAAACATCACAGCTTGAAACATTACAATAGAAATTAAAATTCTATGCATAAAAGCCGAATATTTTCAAGGCTAGAATGATACATCAGGAAACCTCTATTTAAAGTTAACACCATGAAACCAGTTTTATTATTTTTCCTAAACCGATACACCATCGAGATTGACACACCATTACACAGGCACAACGATTCAGCATCAGGTCGCAAAGTACGCACAAACAGGAGCAGTGTAAACTCATTCCCAATGGTGCACTAATTTAACTTCGAGTTGTGAAACATGCACGGAGAAAAGTGGTGTAAATCTCTTAATGGTGTATTGGTTCAACACAGTGTATCAAACTGTGATGAGAGGAGCGAGAATCGATACGACGAGAGATAACCTACATAGAGAGCGGAATCGGAACCCGATTCTGCGACCAATTTTTTCATCAAAATATTAAAACTAGAAAAAACTATAAAGCTTTACTTATTTATAAACTTGTGCTATTTTTAACGTCGTTTTATTCACTTTTTGATATTGCTTGCACAAAGCATCTTCATTTATCTTTCTATAGTAATGTATTAAAATTCTCTTGATTGTCCCTGTGCACGAGACATTCGCTTGATATTAACGAAAAGCTTACTGTAGCATGCCTATATGATATACATTTAGAATACCAAGTTTGAACTTTCTACCATAATTTGTTTTTGAGATATGCTGATAAAAGACAGACACACACACAGACATACACACAGACCATTTGCTAAAAACATGATTTTCGTATTCAGGGGACCTCAAAACGTGTAAATATAACAAAATCTCGCGAACCTCTCTGACGTCATAAGACGTCATGATGACGAATTTCTTTCTTTCTTTTTTCTTTTTAACCTATAATAGTCTTAATTTAACTTACATTTGTTCCAATTACAGAAGAAGAAATCTTATAAAAATTATAATTAAAACTTTACAAAAAATAAATAAAGTTTTGTGTAGTCCTGTATAAGTGCTAAATTAAAATATATTGTAATGTACTAAAAATTCTCATAACACAACTGAAAATAGCCTTCAAGCAATTTCCACGTACATTTCAATTATGTGTCTGTACAGTTTTGTGAGACACTGTAAACCAATGAATAGAACTATTTATACCCTATTCTACGGAAAACACACTTATGTGCAATGTGTACCTGGATAATATATGTTCATTTTGTTATGTATTGTGCTTGTGCAGCATAAAAATATTACAATTTGCTTTACAGATATACCTCTCTTAGACCGTAATATATTTCAATTCTTTTGACTGTTACTATGCACAAACCTATCTTGCTGTTTGTACCATTTTAATAGATAGCATACTACAGTGGATAAAATACATAAGTTTTAAGACTTTCTTAACATATTTATGGAAATTAGAGTGCGGAGGGCGAACGATCAAACAAACAGACGTATAGAAGACTCGAAGTCAAGCATTTTTAAACCCTGTTGGAAATGGTTAAAAACGTATAACTCAATTGATTCCATCCATTTTCAATTACATTCTTTAAAATATCTGGATAGTTTCGTGGGGCACTGTAAACCAGTCATTAATGCTGTTCGTACCACATGCTTTTTTTTTTTTTTTTGTACATTTGAATAATACTTGTTAAATTTGTTATGTTTTGTGCTGTACAAAAATATTAAAATATGTTTTATAAAAATAATCCTCGTAGAAAATAAATTGGAGTTCTTTTGGAATGCCCTTGAATCCAAGATGGTAATGCAATCTATATCATTTTCAATGAAGAAGACATATACAGTCGACAGCAAAATTATTGAAGCACCTATCCACACTTTTCATATATTTTTTGTTAGTTTGATCGCTAATTTTTATCATCAACTTACTTTTTTATAAACAGTATAAGACTAAGATCACGACTTGACAAATATTTACTTAACAAAACAGTATTAGGTGTCCATCTTTTAAGTAGGAATTATTGCTATTGCTTCAATAATTTTGCTGCCGACTGTATTAGCTTGAAAGCATTCTAAAAATATTTAAAGAAATTAGGTTGGTGCCAGAAAACAACACGGATAAACAGACAAACCGAAGTCATAGATACATTTCAACTTTCTTGGAAAGTGTTAATAAACTATTGAACATTTCATTGTTTCGAACTTGAACATTGCAGTAGCAACATTGATCGATAATGAGCGACACTGAAAAAAAAATGGTTGAGAATCCCCGGTGCAAATTGATACTGTAATAGGATTTTTTGTAAAAAAATATTAAAAATCGAGAAAAATCATTTCCCGATTTTAATCCCCATAATTGGGTATAGATATATATTAGTTATCGTATGCATGCGTTAGATTAAGTTGTTTTTGCTGTAAAATTGATAAAATTTGAATTTTAAATTTTAAAACTCTAGAAAAAAAAATGGCAAACTTCTATATTCGATTGAAAACATAAACATTTCATTTCAGTGGATGATATTTACATAATAAATATCAAACAAATATGCTAATTGAAGGAAAATGATTAATATTCTATCATAATTTGAAGTTAAATTTGTTTTCAAATGTCTAAATAAAGTATCTGATATAAGATACTAATATGTTGCAGCGGAATAGATTTCATATCTGTCATCCTCGGCGGAAAAAAAATCGCCAACTTATCTGGCGAACATATTTAATTTCTTTCGAAAATCTTGGTTATTTTAACAGCTTATATTAATAGAGTAATGAATAATATGAAACAATATTTCGTACAATACATATATTACGAAAATATACATCTGGCATGTATATTTTCGTATTACGTTTTTGATCGCCAAATAAACAAAATGCCAAGGACGACAGAGTTTTGAAATTTTAAATTAAAATTTTGTCAATTTAACAGCAAAATAACTCAATCTAACGTATGCACATGATAACTAATACATATCTATACAAAAATATGGGGATTAAAATCGGAAAACAATTTTCCTCGATTTTTAATAATTTTTTACAAAAAATCCAATGGGCGATTAACATAAGAAATCATTTTCTTGCATCCACGGACGGCAAGTGACGTCACGTCGCACTAGTGTTGCGCAGATGGGCGATGGTCTGCGACTCACCCCTAGAGGTGGTCCGGAGACATGCCATCGCAATTTTGATCCTCCACGGAAGGGATGTGTGACATTGGGAAAAAATGTAGTTTTACTTTCACCGATTCAAATCGATGCGATATTAGAGAAGATGTTTGAAAAAACTAATCGGCTTCTGGTGCTGCAAATCGATACAACATTTTGGGTTGGTTCGTGGGTTAGATTTAACATCGCACTAATTCTGCACAGTGGGCAGTTGGCGATAGTCTGGGTCTCATCTCGCCCCTAAGGATAAACCGGAGACATGCCATCACAATTTTAATCCTCCATGGTGGGGATAGCTCTCCTGCTTTGATGACCCACAGAGGTATAATTTGGATGGGAACATAGAGAACATTGCAGCCATGACGGATTTTATGTGCACCAACCTCCATTGATGTACACTACAGTCTTTGGCCGGCTCGAGTATGGAACCCACAATTTTCAGATTACGAATTCGGCGCTCTACGCAGCCCGTGTGACATTGGGGATGGGGAAAATGTTTAGAAATTTAACATCCTCCGATGTAAATCAATATTGGGCAATATTGGGTAAATTTGGTAAAAATATTGCCGACTTTTACCGATGGAAACCAATGTTGGGCGATATTGGAGTAATACTGTCAAAGCCATTACGCTAATACCTGGGAAGTATAAGTATCATTTCTGTGAGAAACGTCACACTTTCTTTGTATGAACTTTGCAAGACTTTTTGTAGTTTGAAAGTCTAGTTTCATTATTGTGATTTTTCTTTCCTTTAATAAAAATAAAATCCATTCATAATTGCAGTTTAATGAAATCAGTACTATAATAATCAAACGGATTATCTGTTTTTATTAATTTACTGTCGGCAGCAAAATGATTCAAGCGCTAGCAATAATTCTTATTAAAAAAAAAAAAAAAGGTACACTTAATACTGTTTTGTTAAATAAATCCTTGTCGAATCATGTTCTTATTCTTACTAAGGACATGATTCGACAAGGATTTATTTAACAAAACAGTATTAAGAGTACTTTTTTGCATAGGAGTTATTGCTAGCGTTCGAATAATTCTGCTGCTGACTGTATTATAATATAAGTGATTACAAAAAATTTTCTTCAGTGTTTTTACAGGGGATAATGAACCTGCAATCAACTTGCGAAAGCTTCTAGGCCAGGCTAAGACTACTATATAACAGGCTGAATCATTCGCCGCCATTTGTCCGTCAAGTTCGTCATTGCTAAAACTAAGACTATTGTATATGACTATTATAAGAGATTATATAAGACTAGTATATAATAGTCTTAGGTTTGACAGTGACGAACTACCATATAAGATTATTATATGAGACTATATAAGACTATTATATAGCAATCTTAAGTTTAGCAATGACGGACTTGACGTACAAATGGCGGCGAATGATTCAGCCTGTTATATAGTAGTCTTAGGCCAGGCCTAGGCACTCGTAAATTTTCTTCTTGTCGCTAACAAATTCGCTATCGGTTTTGTGGGTTTTGCAAACAATCGTTTCATCTGTAATGAAATGCAGCAGGATTTGCGTTTGGAGCAGCATAGTAGTTCTGGTTTTCTTTTCAGGTGCAGTAAGAAATCAACTAAACTCTGAGTCAATGGAGTACACAATATTGTTTTGAGAAAGAGTGGCGGTAAATAATTTTTTATTTGTATATTTTTCTCTTTATGAACTTGACAGAATTTGTAAACTTTGTTAACTTTTTTTCAGATTTCACACAATTGTAAACATGGCATATAACTACGTTGTAACTGCTCATAAACCTACTGGTGTCTCGTCATGTATAACTGGTATGGCTAATTTAATTGCTCTAGCAGATATGTATTATTATGATTAAAAAATTTTTTAGTTCTTCTAGATAATTTTTATTTATCTAGAAAAATATCTTCTGTAATTAAGTTTGTCACATGATTAATTTTACCCTTATGTTATTTAAATACTATTATTTTTATTTAATAACTTTTCTTGCATGATTCTTTGTTTACTATTGGGGCATTTTAAAATCTAAAATTTCATTCATCTGTAATCTACCGTATACTTCTAAAAGAAAAAGGATTTTTTTTATGGTGTGTTAAATGCCTGTGCACTGCAATTTCTGGAAGAAAACTTAAGAAAAATGTGCTTTACCGCACTGCTTGGCGACTTTTTTCAAAATCGCCAATTTGGCGCAGTTTTGTTTCGCAATTTTTTTAAAATGGCAGATATTACGTGTTTTAAATCAACTACCTTAAAAATAAAGCGTAAAAAGTAGGTTTTCAAAAACTTTAACAAAAGAAAATACAAATTTTAAAAATTTGCTCAATTTTCATAAAGGAAAGGTATCAAATATTAATTATTACAAGGTAGGTAAGTAGTGTTTAACGTTGCTCTAGTACTGCACTATGGGTAATTTTGAACATTACAAAACAAAAAAAATTTCTATTACTTAATTGAAAAAGCACAACAAATAAATATATGAATAAAAAATGTTTTTTCACTTACCCATTTCCAAATTTTTGTAGAAAACATTTCCCTCAGAATAAAAAAAAAGAATTAATCCTCCATCAAAACTAAAAACCTCCATCAGAACTAAATAACCATCTACACTTGCCAAATTATCACAATTTAAAATACTACTCCAAAGTTTTTGTCAAATATATTCAACATGCATACTACATACTCTAAAATCATTAATTAACAAACTTTACATAAAAACAAAAAGACCAGCTTGATTCAAAACTTGTACATCCAGTACATGTAAAATGAAAATCAAAGATCGCCTACTGTTGCCATTATTAAAAGAGAAAAACCAAACTGAACATATCAAATAAACTGCTACCATTCCAAGGTAGGTTGGATTTAACGTCGCTATGGGTAATTGGCGACGGTCTGGAATTTTGTTTTACAGCAATACGTATGTCTGCACACTTTACGTACATGAAAAAAAAAAAAGAAAAAATCACTAAATACCTCACCTGCAATCTTCATGAATGTTTAAAATGCACAATATTTTGTTTCCCAGCGATCAGTAATATGTACATCTGTATACTTTGCGTACAGGAAAATCAAATAAAAACACCACTAAGTACCTCACCCGCAATCTATATGAACCTTTAAAACGAAAGTAATTTCGTTTCACAGCGATCAGTAATATGTGCGTCTATACACTTTATGTACATGAAAACCAAAAAAAAAAAAAAAAAAAAACACTAAATGCCTCACTCTCAATCAAAATGCACAAAATTTTGTTTTACAGCGATCAGTAATAAGTAAGTCTGTATGCTTTGCGTACATGAAAACCAAACTAAAACATCACTAAATACCTCACCCGCAATCTGCATGAATCTTTAAAACATACAAAATTTCATTTCGCAGCAATCAGTACATGAAAACCAAAAGAAAAATCACTAAATACCTCACCCACAAACTCCATGAATCTTTAGCACGTATGAAATTTCGTTTGGCAACAACCAGATACGTGAAAATCACACAGCTTGATAACATCATGGTGAGGTTACCACATTTCATGCATTGATCGTTCAATGACAAATAATCATTGAGGGTGCCAAGGTTGGCATCTTTATCGGCGATCAGGAACAAGATGCCAAGCAGTGTGGTGAAGCACATTCCACCCAAAAAATTTAAAATTCTTTATAATTTTTACAGTTGTTGCTTTTATGTATATAGAGAAATCCTAGCACTGAATGTCACTTAATATTTTATAAAATTTTATTTAATCTTTTGTTTAATCTTGGATTTAAAATATAAAAAATGATGAATGCGTGATTTTATGTACAGTGAGCAACTTTTTGTATAATAATTAATTAAATAAAGAAAAACCTTAACTATACTTCATGTTTTGTCATCGTAATATTTTCGGCTGGGCGCCCAGCTCTTCTCAGTGACTTCTTCTGCAGTGGAGCTGCAGCGCAATGGCACCAGATAGAGTGTGGTACCACCTTATGGAGACGACTATACAAGAACATCAGTTCAAGAGCTCCACTGCAGAAGAAGTCGCTCAGAAGAGCTGGACGCCCAGCCGAAAATATTATGACGACAAAACATGAAGTATAGTTAAGGTTTTTCTTTATTTAATGAATTGTTTAAAAATACATCATCGAATTTATATATTCTTCAAAAGTGTTTTTGCTTAACTTCTGATGAAGTAAATGTGACAAAATTGTTTTAACTATTACTTTATTTAAATAATTAGCAAGTGCAAAAATGATCCTTCTGTCTTAAAAAAATAATGTACATTAGAAAACAATACAGCATTTTTCATGCCCCAAACCTATTTATGCACAAAACATTGATAATTAAAAAACAAACAGGAATACTATGCAAATTTTTAAAAGAACAATCCTATACTTTTAAGTCTACTTTTAACTATAGTAGTTATGGCCACTGGCCATAAATGGATTTTCTCAGTTTTGCCATTTACTGAGTGAGTGCCCAAAATAGTTAAATGTAAAACAAAAGACAGATCCTGTGGCAAAATTTAAATAACATGATCGCAGACATGCCAAGTCTCCTGCTTTTGGCAGGAGTCTCCTGCTTTTTGCTTGTTTTTCTATGCTCCTGCTTTTCCACTCATTTCTCCTGCTTTTCTGATGTAATTTTTATCTATCCCTCTTAGCATAATTTATGCTTAAAATTTGTGGGATTGGGTAAAAAAAAAATTTGAAACAAAATTGAAATTTATCTTGCCCTGCAATTTATCAAGGTTCAGTTTGATTGTGAATTACTATACAATGCTTTGAAACTAGCTTTTGCTAAGAATAAATTTTTAACTTTCATTTTTGTATAATGAAAAATGTCTTATTATCAAAAGAATTAAAAAAAAAAAAAAATACCATAACTATTGAAAACTTGAAGAATTTAATTTTCGTTAGAATATAGCTGATATTTTCATTTCTTTATTACCTTTTCTTTTAAACAGGTAATTAAGATTCTTATTGTTTTATATTAGGAGCAGAATGATCAAATCTGTCTATTTTGACTAAAATTTAAACAACTGTATGTCTGAAGGTTTTTTTTTTTTTTTTTTTTTTATAGTTTGTTTTACTGCAAGAAACATATATTATTCATTTCATTTTAATACTGATGCTTTGTAAATACCTCCTAAGCTTATAAAGCTTTACTTAAAATTATATTTGCATTATTTTACTCATTTTTCTTACAAACTTCCTTGTTGGAAAAAGTCTCGTGATTTTTGTTAAAAAATCTCCTGCTTTTTGGTCATTAGAAGTTGGCATCTCTGCATGATGACATTGTCGCAGAAAATAGTACTAGATTTGATCATAAAATTTAACGATGTTCCAAGATTTCTCTTTAAAAAAGTATTCTTCTAAAACATATTAATAATAGTTATATCTTCAGCGATGCCGTTTACGTGCTATAGCACGTAAATTATGCAAAAAATCGAAGGCAGGACGTGAAAAATTTATTGTGGTGGGTCCCAGGGAACACGTAATTTTCATTCTTAAGAAAAATTTTCAAACTGGAAGAAAGAGGAAAAAGTAAATTTTAAAATATATTTCTTGTTTGAAACTCAGACCTGCCAACTGCTACGAATAATTCGTAATTGCTACGAATTTGGGCCGTAAACTACGACGGTACGAAAATCGGCTCAAAATTACGAATTTTTATCTAGCACCAAAACTGCATTATTTCTGACGTTTTGCCTTGAGATTTTCAATCTTTTTCCGTCCACGCCATAAACATCAATTTTCATTTTAAATTTGCTTTATTAGCTTCTAGAATGTATAAAGAGATAGAACTGTTAAATATTTCTCATTCGTGTATTTTTTTGTGCCCTCCTCGCTAGCCACTCCACCTCCTAACGATCGGCAAACAAACGGCGCACGAAAGCCTTGGGATTTCTAATCTTTTTCCATTTGCAATATAAATGTCAATGTTCTTTTTAAACTTACTTTATTAGATGCTAGAACCTGAAAGGAAGTAGAGTTGTTCAATATTTCTGACTCTTTTTTTTTTTTTTACCTCCCCCCCCTCCCCTCCCCTACCAATCCATGATCAAACGCCTACAGAATCCGTTTAATGTGTTTAATATAAGATTTTTAAAACAATTATCCCAGGGCTAAGATTAGAATTTTTTGCAATCATTATAATTTGTATTTTTCAAAATTATACACATAATTAAACACACAACAAAAAATATTTATTTAATAGGTAGTATTTTTGCTGAATTTTAATGGCTGGTTGAATATAGTGTAAAAACAGGAATTCTGCATTTTGAATAAAATTATTTTGATACCTGGTTTCATAAATCATGTTTGTTTCTTAAACAGTTTTTCATTATATATGAACACGAATGCGAATTATTTAGGTAAAAATAATAACTTTTTAAATAATGTTTAATCTGAGGTTAAGGGGGGGGGGGACATTAAACATAATGTGGCTGGATTTCAGTGGCAAATAAAGCTGGATGTCTGTCATCCGGCAGTGCATATTATCTGTGGAAAATTTTTCATCAGGGATGAAAATAGTACCCCGCAGATTATACGCAAGAAAATACAGTAATATACATACATTTATTTGTTCAGGATTCATGTATCGCATGATAAAAATGAACCAATCAACCATCCAATCTATTTTTAAAATTGGTGTGCTACTAATTGTAATTTTCAAATGTTGGCAGGTATGGAAACTGATATTTTCCTTATATTTTTAAGGCATTCTGCTCTGAATAATAATAATAATAAAAAAATCCTTTAAAACTCCATTTTACCATAAAGGAAAAAGAACCAATCCTCCCTCTCTCTCTTTTTTTTTTTTTTTTTTTTCTTCCAGAGCACATTGAGCTAAATGTTTTCAATTGTTTCTTAACATCAGCCACCTCCTACATGATATTAGTTTTAAGACAATCTCAAAAAGAGCTGGTTAAAAATTCATAACAAACTGTTTTTCATCTATAATAAGATACAATTTTAATTTATATCTTTATATAAATTCATTTATGTGGGGACCCATTTTTTTGAAAAAAGAACCCAGATATTTGGAACTCATGGGTCGCAGGGACCCAGGATTTTGAAACCCAACATAAACATCACAAGCCGGGCTCGTGAACATTATTCTTCGACCACATTTCATGGAAGCATCCGCGTAAGTGCTAACTCAACGAGTCCAATGCTAAGATAGGGGTGACAGTCATCTGACACAGAGAAAATGAGCAGTAACAGAGCGCAGAATTACTGGCTTGTTTACCACGCGTTGACCCACAACACTTGGGCCCACGTTTTGTCAAGGTAAATGGCACTGGAAGGAGTTAATGTATACATGTGTATGTACAACAACAACAAAAGAATCACTAGATACCCCTACCTCAATATACATGAATCTAAAAAATGCACGTAATTGCATATTGTAGCAAACGCTATGACACATGTTATGAATGTTTCATGCACATGAAGAAACAAAGCACCACTTTAGAACTTTTTAAAAACATCATTTTAATATTTTTTAAAAGCACTAGTTTAAAACCTTTTAAGAACACCTGTTATAAATTATTTAAAAACATTAAAGGTCAAGTGACTTATAAACTTGCACCTTAAAAGAAAAAAAAGTGGTACTCAAGGACATTTTCTGTGTGTTATTATAAATTTACCTAAATGAGAAGTTTATTCCAGTGTAAATGCAAGATTTTGTTTTCGTTGAAAAAAAAGGTGAAACTTTCATTTCTGGTGTAGGATTCTTATCAAAAGTAAAAAATGGTGAAAATTTCTTATCCTCACTCAGACAGTGAGATTTCTAAAAAGAACGTGAAAACAGAAAGACACTTAAAAATATAGATTAATGTAAATTGTTAATGATGTCTTTGATTGTGAAAAGTCCATGGTTTAATTTGAGTTTTTGTTTTTAACTGCTTAAATATATTTTTTTTTTTTTTTTTTTTTTCACTGCTGATCACTGAAATAGGCAGCTATTGCTCTGCAAATTGATCGAACTTACTCCCCCCCCCCCCATATATATATACCTTCAATACAAGATTATTTACCTAATTCTAGTTTTTTCTAGTGTTTTATTTTAAAAATATGTGTTTTTATAGCTGATCCAAAATTTTTGAAAACTTTTTAAGAAACTCAACTTTTATGAGAAAGGTCTGTTTAAAATTTGCTAATTTTTGTGAAAGTTTTTCATTTCAAGTTTTTTTTTTTTTTTTTTTTTTTTTTTTTTTTTATGAATGACCAATTTTTAGGCCAAAAATTTTCATAAATTGGCCCCAGAAGAGTGCACAAATTTCTCTCAATGTTAAAAGTTTTTATGTGAGAAAAAAAATAGTATGTGAGAATTTCGTGATTTTGCGGCACATTAGTGGGAACCCTGTGGTAGCACAAAAAATGTTGATAATTACGTGCAATTTGTTGTATGTATGTGTTTTGGTTAAAAAAACTTAAAATAAAAATTTATTCTAGGAAATTTCACTGCACCAGACGATTTAAATTTAATACTTGCCAAGAACACTCGCCTTGAGATTTATCTGGTTACTCCTGAAGGATTAAGATCGTTGAAAGACATCAGTATTTATGGCCGCATCACAGTTATGAAACTTTTTCGTCCACCTGTGAGTTTAATTAATTCTTTATCCCTGTACTCTTTTAATTTGTAGAGAATTTTCTTTTTATATTTTATTAATTACCAATAAATATGTTATAAAAATGCATTTATTATAAATGTTCTCTTTCAAAGTAAAGTACAGTAGAGAGTCAAAAATCCGCACAGCTCGGGACCAGAGGTTGTGCGGATTTTAGGATTTTGCGGATTTCAGGGCCCATAAAAAATGATTTTCACTTTGAATAATAAAAATAGAATATTATTCAAACTAAACCCATACTAGTGAATAATAACACTGAATATTAAATTTCTAGGTACATAAGAATAATAATGAACATTAATAAAAATATACTATAATGAAAACAATAAATAAATATGAAAAAAAAATATTTGTCAAATTTAGATAAAATCTGGGCTAAGCTTTACTATACGGCACCCATTGCTTATTGCCGTTGCCGATGTTTTGATCGCGTGATATGATGGTGATTCGAGACCCGAATCAGAGTATCGATACTTTTTTCTGTTGTATCAAAACGTAACATTTACTGATTCATGCATCGCTAATTAGGGGTATCCAGTGATGTTTTTTTTTTTTTTTTTTTGGTTTTTAATGCTCGCGAAGCGAGCAAACAGCAGAAAACATAGTGACCGCGGCTCCATGAATTTTCATGCTCCACGAATTAGGGGCGTCCAGTGATGTTTTTTTTTGTTTTAATGCTCGCGATGCGAGCAAACAGCAGAAAACATAGTGACCGCTGCTCTATGAATTTTCACGCTTTTATTGATTCATGCTCCACGAATTAGGGGCGTCCAGTGATGTTTTTTTTTGGTTTTAATGCTCGCGAAGCGAGCAAACAGCAGAAAACCTAGTGACCGCTGCTCTATGAATTTTCATGCTTTTACTGATTCATGCTCCACGAATTAGGGGCGTCCAGTGATGTTTTTTTTGGTTTTAATGCTCGCGAAGCGAGCAAACAGCAGAAAACCTAGTGACCGCTGTCTATGAATTTTCATGCTTTTACTGATTCATGCTCCACGAATTAGGGGCGTCCAGTGATTTTTTTTTTGGTTTTAATGCTCGCGAAGCGAGCAAACAGCAGAAAACATAGTGAAACATAAAAAAAATGTTTCATAATAATGAAAATTATTGTTTCATAACATTTTGATTCGATTCACGACGTTGTGAAACGATTCGCAGTACCGACTCACAAAACGAATCAAAACACCATCATACCACGTGATCAAAACATCGGCAACGGCAATAAGCAATGGGTGCCGTATAGTAAAGCTGTTCCAAAATCTGTTCACATGTAGCTTTTAAACTAAACTTGAACCTGTATGATTTATTTATATTTTTATTTATTGTAAATAGTAGTAACACAAATTTATTTTTCTACGAATTTTATTGAGTTCTTCCTTACAAATTATGCCTCCATCAGAAAGCATTTTAAAAATTAGTTTGTTATTATTTACCTGATTGATATCATTATATCACAATAATCATTATTTTCTTTTGATGAATTTAATATACTGTCAATAATTTCATTAGCAGCAACTTGGCTCTTGCAGTCTTTCCTGTTATTATTATGTTTTTCTTTTTCGTAATCATAAAATGCAAACAAAAAAATCTGTATTCAAGATCTTTTTCAAAAATTCTGATTTGCAGTTTTGTAACTTATTAATAGTGAATTTCATTGTTTGTATCTGACAAGCTGTGCGGATTTCAGACTTCGGCGGATTTTAGGTTGGCGGATTTCTGGCTCTCTACTGTATATATTTCAAGGGTAAAATTGAAATTATATAATATTTTATCAATGTTAAAAAATGTAATCTATTAAAATTATCATATTCAAGAATTATATTCCTAAATACAGAGTGGATATAATTAAAATTTCTTTCTTTCTTTCTGTTTTTTTGTTAGCAGAAAATCAGTCATTGTCAAACTGAAATATTAATGCCAGTTGTTGACAAGCATTTTGTTGTTAATTTATAGAATTAATTTTTTTTTAAATATTTATTACTTAATTACAGGGTGAGTTCAGTTTTAATCATGGTTTAAACTGAATTTGTTTCTACCTCCCCCCCCCCCCCCAATGGTTTTATTGGTTATTTTTAAACAATTCAAAACTTTCATTCTCAAAGTTATTTTTATGTAAATGGCTTTCACTTTTAATTCAACTTATTTTCACTTGTAATCTTGCTTCAGATAAGGTTATTTTTTATTTATGTGCAAGTGTATTAAAAGTTATATTATATTATACTGAGTAAAAAAAAAAAAAAGTTACCACTTGCAAAAAGGAGACTTTGATTATATTTATGCGTTTAAAAATGATAAATGAGAAGGATGTAAGGTTAGATGCAGCCAGCCTTTCAAAAAAAAAAAAAAAAAAAAAAAAGACGAAGTTATTTAAGATTAGATACTACAGGGTGAATATTGTATAATTGAAGTCATTTTCATGTTTGATTTTTTTTCAAAGCTGAATGTAATAGTCTTTAAAACTGGATATTTGTTATTACATGGAAATTAAAACCCACCGATCTTCTTATCTGTATATAGTAAATCCAAAAGCAAGATGTGCTAATTCTAAATTATATATATATATATATAAAAAAGCAGCATTGAAATGTCTTTTTTTTCTTTCTGGAAACAATTTATTATTTATTTCCTTTGATTTTGCAACATGCAAAAAGTTCTTCATTCAAAGATGTAACTGCACTTCCATCCTGGCCAAATTGGCAGGGTGACATCAGCAGTGCATGAGTTTCCATCTCGGGATGGAACAGTGACACCAGTCAGTACCTTTTATCAATAATTCCTATCATATATTCAATCACAATAAACTACTGCACAAATATAATAGAAATTAAGGGATTTCAAAGCTGTTTTTTCTTCTTTAATTAACTTTTCAATATTTCTTACTTTGTATGATGCTTGATTTTCATTTGTAATATTTTATTGATACCTTGATAATTAAAGTTTTTCCTTTCTAGTTTTTGATCATTATAATTTTGAAATATAGACTGGCTCTTATAATTATTAGGATAGCAGTTTATCTACTTTAACTGAACACTGAAATTTATTATTGAAATAAACATATTTTTTATTAATTTGAATTACATTAATAAACAATAGGTTTCATCATTTTTCTACTTGAATAAAGTCAAAAGATTTTTTTTTTAACAAATTCACAATTATAAGGACAGTACAGTTGTTCATCATCATTATTATTAATATTTTGTGGGATTTCTTTTTAAGGTGAAACAGTCAGACTTTCTGATTAGCGTAATTTTCTTATTTAATATTCAGTTTCAATACAATTTCATATAGCATAGATATTCTCAGTAACTACACATGAACAAAAACTGCCTTCCACTTGCATGCCCTTTTTAAATATGATAAGTTAAACATTTTTCAACCTTTAGATCATCAAGTAAAAATGCTGAAAATTCTTTCTTCAAACCATTTTTTACTGTGTAGAAGTAGAGCGAAATTCTGTCTTCTTAGGGGAAAAAAATTACTGCCTTCTACCTGAAACCTAACACAACAGTCTAAGAATTCCAAGTTTAAAACTTGTGGACATTCTGTTGATAATAGTGATAGGCAAATTTACTGGATTCTTTCTGCTTTTAGCTGAAACTCCTTCTCAGAACACCATAGACCCTTTAAAATACCTTTTTCTTATCTGCCTTTAAAATACTTGCTCTGTCTCTTGCTGTTCTGAGATCAGACCAATAACTGTTAAAAATATTTGGTCAATCAAGGACAAAAAAAAATATCAATGTTTTTCTTCCAAAAATGCCAACATTTTACTGTTTTATATTGTCTTTATTTCGCTTTAACACAGATGCTCTTCCCCCAATTTTATGCTTATTGGTTACTGCTGTTTTTTAAAATTCATTTTAACATATTGATGATTTTGAATGTGTGTAAATGTTGACTCCAAATCTTTCCATCAAAATTACCAGCAAATTCAGCAGCAGACATTTTTGGTAGAACAGTAAGATGGATTTTGAGTCTTCGATTTCTGTAAGACAACTCTGATTTTGCACCAGATCTCTCTTCTATTGAACCAAAAGTTCCATTATATAAAAAAATATTTATGTAATGAATGTAATTACATTGACAATATTAAATGTACATATTTAGAATCACAAATTCATTCTTCTCCCAGAAGATACATCATTCTACCACAATTTAATAGCATTTTCTGGGCAGAAATCTTCAAATTTAGGGCTGTTTAATTTAATCATTAACAAATCGTCAACTACTTTCATAGAAAAATGGTTTCTTAAATCATTTTTTTTAGTGCTGCACCGAGTAGCACTTTGGCCGAGTACCGAGTACTCGGCCTTTTACTACTCGGTCGAGTACCGAGTAGCCGAGTACCGAATAGTTGTAAGAAAGAATGAATAATTGATGTATATATGAAGAATTTTGCACATGTTAAAATTAAAAAAAGGCCTTTTGAACACAAAAATTAAGTTAAATGGCAAACAGCATGTTTTCATGAAATGTTTCAGAACTTTTGTAGTGTATAGTATACACAATTAGGTTCATTGTTATATTTGATATGTCCAGCTTAGCGGATTATTAAAACCATAATAATTGATAATTTCATTCTTTATTATATAGTCTTTCTCAGATGCGAACCATTCTTAGATAATTCTTAGAGAATATAGAAGTTCCTATACACTCAGGCTTAATTTAAGATGCATGAAAATTTACATATGAAGTGAGAACATTAAAATAAATATTTTATCATTTCAAACATGATAGACTTCATTAATCTTCAAATTCTAGAAGAGTAAAAAAGATAGGTGTTTTTTAATTTGCAAAACAACAAATTTGATTATTAAAATATATTTTTCACATTTCAGTGTATTTACCTTTTTCATAATTATTATTTTTTACATTAAAAATCAATCTTTTCTTACAGTTTTAAAAGTGTCTTACTTTTATTTGCACAAATATATAACTAATGTTTTATCTACTATTTTAGTATTATATAAGGGTTCTTTTTTCTAAAATATTTTATTTTTGTCTGTTTTACAGATACAATTTTATGTACTAAGTTTTTATTTAAAAAATTGCATATTACACACATACAAGATGGTTATACTTAAATTCTTGTAACTAAAAGGGATAAGCTGATACCATGAATTGTCGCTATACCGAGTTTGGTGGCATACTCACCCGTTTTAACTACGAAAACTGTTTGCAGCAAAAGTTTAATGACTTTATATTTATATTTTCATAATTTTTTAGTTTAGTTATTAATAAACAGCTCTTATGAATGTTACATTTCTTTCAGTAATATATAAAAATAATGAAATTCTTACAACTACTCGGTATTGGCCGAATACTTAGTCCAAATTCGGCCGAGTAACGAGTACTCGGCAAATTAGCCGAGTAGGCTGAGTACCGAGTATATACCGAGTACTCGGTACAGCTCTAATTTTTTTATTAGGTGCAAATTAGGTTTTTATTAGCAGAGGTTAATCCAGAACGAATTTAGTGCCGCATTGAGGCACTTTCACAAAGTCAATTTTTAGCAATGAGGCACCTTCACAAATTCAACTTTCAGCAAAGAGGTACCTTCACTAAGTCAATTCTCAGCAATATAACTGCACACTAAAATATTTTATAAACTTCACTGCATCGAACACAGAAAAATACCCTCAATTCGAATATTAATTGGAGACAATGATAAATATCTAAGTAAACACTTACTTATCTTACATATAAGAAACAACTTAACTCGCCCATATATATATTTATGTTTATAACTGTTTCATTTTATTTTTTAAATGTATTTTAAAATTAAAAAAAAAACTGCTTTACGTATTTTAGTTAATTTTTCTGAAGTATCATTAATTCTCACAAACTTACTTGATGTTTTCACAAATTATTTTATAAATTCACAAATGGGGTACCATTTTTAAAAAGCTGGATTAATCCCTGATTAGATTAGGTGAAATAGACTTGTTTGCTGTCTGATGGGATTGGGAAAATTATTAGATATGATGAGGAAAAAATCCAGGCGTCAATTATGGCATCTATGATTGGAATTCTAGGCGTCAAAATGAAAAAACTGGTCACAAAATATGACTAACGACTGCTTATTTCTAACCCTGAGTTCCATGTCTAATCACATTTTCATAAGCAGTTTTACATCTTCAAATTTCATTAGGCATACAGCGAATAAAATTATCCTTCCACTTTAAAAACATGTTCATGACACTTCATGAACGTTATTATTTTTTTTTATAAGAACTATCAGTAATAGCTGCTCGAGAAAAATTGAAAGTTTATGTATGAGTTTATCTAGTTCTGTAGTTGACAGATTTGCATATCAACTGTAATATATTTGCTCATAAGTTAAATAAAACAGAAAAATCATGATTATTCCTATAATTATGAACGTCCAAAAAATGTGTAGAAAAAAAGTACTTTGCATTATTTATTATTATTTTTGTTTTATATTACAAAAATTATAACAGCATTAGTAAGTACACTTAGCATAATCTCGTTCACAATTATTTTTACTTAAGTTATTTCAGAACGTCGAGTGTCCTTATAAATATGAGAAGAGGTGTGTTTGTGTGTACATCATTTTTTATATATAAATATTATTGTGCAATTTTTTTTTTTTATAAATTATGCTTATTTTTAATAAATAGTGTATATATCTTAAAAAAAAAAAAAAGCTATTAGGTTGGAAACATGCATATATTTTTGTCTAATTTTCTCTTATGCTATTTTCCCTTTTGCAGGAAGAGCAAAAAGATTTACTTTTCATTCTGACTCATAAGTACAATGCTGCAATTTTAGAGTGCATTGAAGATGGAGACAATTTTGAAATTGTTACTAAAGCTTATGGAAATGTTGCGGTAATTATTCAGTTTTTAATTTTTTAGGATTTTATTCACCTTAAAGATAGAAATTATTATGTTTCTTGACACATTTTGATTTTTTTTTTTTTTTTTAAGCTTATTGAAGCTGCTTACTTTCATTATTTGTGATCATAAAGTTTATTTAGAATCCAAAACAAACATGTTTGTTATTATCTTCTGTATATATAAGAAGAAACTATTAAATTTGTGAAAAAATCCTGTTTTTGATGGAATTACATGTTTTGAGATGTTCTGAACATTTGACTGTTTTTAAAAAATGTCTGTCTATGTGTAGTGTATGTATCACAAATTTTGTGGAGGCTATATATCATGTACCAATAAATGGAAAACCAAACTTGGTATTTAGTTGGACCCTGACCTAAACTGGTGTTGATTACATTTGGGGATCAATCGCTCAACAGGTGGTGTAATCTTTCTACATTTTTAATGCGGCAGTATAAGACAAAATTTCGTGTAAATGAGATCTGAGCTATTTGTGACACATGATTCTAAAATTAATATAAATTATTGATAATAGTAGTAGTAAACTAGTAAAAAAAGTGTGCATGTAGGAGTATCGTTCTCTCCCTCCCTAGGGAATACATTTCTCCCTGGGGAGAAGTACTTCCTTGAAGGTGTAAATTTTCAATATGGGTATCTTTCAGAAAAACTTGTCAATACCTTTAAAATAAATGGTTGAAATATGGATTTAGGAAAATTTAAAACAAAGTTATTGATTTTTTTTTTTTTTTCATTTTTTATGGGGGAAAAAATGTTGGCACAAAATTGACTTTCTTTTGGCATTTAGTGTTATACTTCTCTGGGATAAAAATTGTCTGCTTTCTTCATGAAAAATAATTTGTACTGCATGAATTTGTATAGGATTATGTAGAAAAAAGTTTTGGGGTGGCCACAACATACTAATTTTGTTATTTGTTTCTATTCTATTCTTTCATTAAAATAGTTTAATGGTGAGAAGTTTAGGTTTTTTGTTCATATGCATTATACATTTTTATATTTTAAGTATTATAAATTATATTTGGGAACATTGCTGAACATTTGAGAATGTTATGATATATTACTTTTGTAAATTGGAGAAAATTTGTTATCAGTTTTTTTTTTTTTTAAATCAACACAAAATATTGTTATGTTGCTTTATGTTTATACTGTTGTATACAGTTAACGGCCCTCTTCACTTACCGTCGCCGGAAGCCCAATCCAATGTTATTCTATGGGGAAATTTTCTTGACAAATAACTTATTAACCAATAGATATTTTTTAATTCTGTTTTCACATTCAGAAAATTCCCAACCGTTAAATGGACAGACCTTTTTTAAAAATGTATTTTTTTAATATTTTATTTTGAAATTGCAAAATGAAAAAATTTCACATATTGAAAATTCGTATTTTACAGCTTCAAAATAAAATATAAAAAATTTAAAAAATAATTTTTTAAAAAAGGTGCGTCAATTTAACAACTTTTAATTTTCAGAATGTGAAAACAGAATTTAAAAATATGTTTTAGTTAATAAGTTATTTGTAAAGAAAAATTTCCCATAGAATAACATTAGCTTCGGTTTCCGGCAGCGGTGAGTGAAGCGGGCCCTTAAAGAAAGAAAGGGGGGGGGGGGGGGGAAATGGTGTGTAACAACCACTCAACCATTATATGTAGTATGAACTATTATATGTAGTATGAACTCATTTTGGAGATAGTGTGGTCAAAAGACATAAAATTGTTTAATCCTAACTCTGCAGTTTTCCTGTTGCAACCAATCAATACATATGTTGTAAAAAAAAGATTTATATATTATAGTAAGTTTAAAGAACATCACTAGAGTCATTTTTGAGAACCCCGATCTAAAAATCACCTATCTGATCAGGATGGCTGTCAATTTTCCTGTATTAACTTATTTCAGTCAATTAACTAATATATGTACAAATAGACATCTAAAAAGGGGTTTATGTAGCAAATTAGAAGAAAAATCATTAGAACTGTTTTTGATATACTGGCTTTTTTCCTTTTATCCAATTTTCACCAAAACTTTATAAACTGATCTATACACCAGAAACCAACTAATACATATGTATGAAAGGGTTAATATGGTGAATTCGAAGAAAATCTGTAAAGCCATTTTTTAAGACAACCATTTGTTGGTGCTGTTTTTTCAGATATGATCTTAAACTCCTATTTTTAGCTTTTCATATCTAACTTTTGTTTTTCCAATTTTCACCAGAAGTTAGAAAATTCACATAACTTCCTTTAATTATAAAGTTTTATGTTCTGCCTTTTTTTTCATTTTGGAAAAATGATAGAATTCCCCCTCCTCACCTACCCGGACACACACACTAACCAATTAAAAAAAGAACACTTTTTTGACTTAAAAGACCTTAAAATATGTATGTAAACCAATTTTTGTTCAAATATCTATGGCAATCTGGTAATGGAAGTAAAAAAAAAATATTAAAGAGGGTAAAGATTGAATTGTATGATTATTTTAGTATTTATTGCTTAATGTTTCAAGCAAGGATAAGAAATAAATGAGAGCATTGATTAAAATGAAAAATATTTCAGACTGTTAACCATGTTACTTATTGTTTGCCACCTAAGTGATGTTACTTCCAATCAGTGATTTGGTCTAAAAAAAGTAGCTATCAATGGAACCTCTTTAAAAGTTGGTTATGAAATACAGTTTTTAGCATAGCACTTTATTTGATATTTTTTTTTTAATCAAGATTCCAGATTAAACAAAATGCATTTCTTGTCACTTTTTGAAAATCCTTTCATTTGTGAAAAAATTGGGTCACAAACATGCAAAATAAACAGCAGTAGTAATAACTTTTTTTTTTTTTTTTTTTTTTTTTTTTTTCAGAATAAAGAGAAATAAAATACACTTTATTCTAATATATGTAAGGAATTGTTTCTTTAGAAGATGATTAGTTACTGTCACTTCATATTAAGATAGTTCACTCAATAAATATTCCAAAATAGTTTATGCAGTCGTTTTATTGAAGACACTTAGGCATTCTACAGGTTATTAACAGTCAGTCAGTCTGAGCACGCTGGCATGTACATCCATCCCCGTGTAAAATTAGTTTTATGACAATGCTTAGACCTAATGACTGGAAAATAACCTGTAAGATGTCCAAGAGTTTCGAATAAATGACTGCATGGAACCACTAGACTCGTTAATAAGTGAAAAGCCTCTCTTCATTATGGATAATATGTGTCACTGAGTAATGTTCGGGACATATATATATATATTTTTCAGGAAGATTTTATGTTAAATTACAATTTGATTACATTGTATAATTGTATAAATGTAGATTTTATGTTTATTACATACTTTATTGATTAGTGAATCCTTTAAAGTAATTTCTCTATATCATCCTTGTTGTCGGGGGAAGGGAAAAAAAAAACTTTAGTGCTTGACTTTTTTCTGCTGCCTGTTCTAATGCTTTAGAATTATTAAAACCCGAATAAACTACTATGTCAGAAACGCCAAAGAAAAATAGTTGAGATGCATACAGCTGTTTCGGTAGCCTTAAGAGTATCGTCTTCAGTGCAAAAAGAATTCTGAATCTGGTGAAGTGCTTGTATATATAGGAGAGGGACCGAATTTAGTTCAACCAATAGGATTACGGACAAGGTGGGGAGTGTGACCAATAGGAATTTATGAATGTGAAGCTGTGTAAACAGTAGAAAAATTAAGAAAACAGAAGAGAAATTAGAATTATGCAAAGAATTAAGAAATTAGAATTATGCAAATCTTTAAATTGAAATTCTGCTATTAGGAATCGATCCATTCAAAAATTGAAGATTTTAACTGCCCTTTCACAAAATTAAAAATCTTAAAAAGGATTCTTTAACAGAATTTTCATTTTATAAAAAATGATCCCTTTATAAAGTTTTTCAAATAAAAATTCACTCCTCCCCACAAAAATTGGCCACAGAATTTAAATCTGAATGATTCCAAGTTAGATTGTAATAAACATCTGCCAGAATTAAACAATGGATTCTTATCTGTCTGATCAAATAAGATAACCTGTGCTTGAATATAAGGAAAACTAAATTAGTTTCTATGATTTTAATATGATTTAGTCTTTATTCCCAATTTTCATATTATAAATTGAAGAGCTTGTTTCCAAAAGGCGTTAAGTCAAAAATTTCAAAAATTGACTTTTCAATGCAAAAGGTCGCAGCACACGTCTAAGAATATATTTTCAATAAGTAGAAGTTCCAAATGAAGTTTAGTCATAATAAAAACAGAAAGTGAAATCCGTGTTTTTTTCCAAAAAGAATTAAGTCACAAATAAGTTTTGTGCCAAAAAGGATTAAGTCAAGTTTAATCAATTGTAGCATGCCTTGAGATCACGTGGTTTGTCTGGTCTTGGGTGAAAAGTCCAAGAGTTTCGAATAAATGACTGCATGGAACCACTAGACTCGTTAATAAGTGAAAAGCTTATAGGAGAAGATGAAATTACAATATGTTTTGACCTGATGCAAAATCAGGAATTGCCACACAAATAAAAATTATACCATATTAGGAATGTTTTCAGCAGTGGCTGCTCGAAAAGACCTCACCTTCACATACTATTTACCAGTGCGTGGTCACTCCTACTTACCAGCAGATAGAAGATTCGGACGAGTGAAGACTAGTTTAAAGAAAGTGGATACAATTTTACTTTCTAATGAATATATTGAACATTTCTGTAAGGTTGGAAATCTTTTCGAGTATAAGAAGCAGTGGAATATTTTAGACTGGAAAAATTTTGCACATAGTTGTCTGAAAAGCAAACAAGGTTTCTTTATTTCAGAGGCAAAAGTACTGGAAATTACAAAGTGAGATGTGGGAATCAAGACAACATACTGTGGTTCGTTTTGCCGCCAAAACATCCTGAAACGAGGGACAAAAAAATCTCCCTTGCGCCCCTTCTGAAATAAAAACAAAAAATATGAAACAAGCAAAGAAAAACAGATTCTTTTAAATTACTTAACGCTTTGGGAATTAACAAATTGGACGAATGTTTTTATTTTTATGAATAATCTCTCAATTATATTGCTAACGCTAACATAAGGGAAAATAATAATAAAGGTAGCGATATCATATAGAATTTGTAAATGAAGATTTGTAGTAACTAACTACCTTCCAAAATTGTATAGCTAAAATTTATGCTGTATTTACATGAAAAAAAAAAAAATACTGGGGATTACTTTCAAATGGAAGTAAGTCATTTCATTTCGTTATTTGTTTGTGCCAAAAGGGTGTAAGTCACAGTTTTGTTCCAAAAGCAGTTAAGTCATTTCTTTCTTTTTAAGCTATTGCATAGCTTCTATCGCGGGCTTTGAGCGCAGTGACCGAATCAACAAATTCCGTAATGAAAAAAAACCTAACACAGTTCGGCAGACTTCGGCACTTCAAAACGTAATTTCACAAAATCCTTCATTTCTCAGACAAAAAAAACAGATATCCGTAAAATTTTTGCTTTAAAATTTAGCTAATAGAAATGTCTAAAAATCTGTTTCTGGAATTTTTGAAATTCGGTCCCCAAGGTGGGCAAAACGTGATTTCACATGCGTAAAATGTGATTTCGCATAATCCTATATATCTCAAACAAAAAAAATCAATAAACGTGAAATTTTTGCTTTAAAATATAGCTAATGCAACTTTCTAAAAACAAATTTCTGGAATTTTAGAATTTCAGCCCCCAGGTGGGGCAGCAAAGGGGGGGGGGCTATGGAGCAAAAACAAATAGAAGCACAGTTAGGCTGTTCAAAATTGGTACAGATAGGTTTTAAAGGCCCCAGGAGCAGAATTATATCCGATGTTCTGCAACAAGACATTAAAATTTGCAGATGTTCTGCAGGTATTTTGTCCAAATTTGTCAAAGCACAGTAAAATGCAAAATAAGCATAAAAATAATACTTATTAGTAAAATATTTATTGCACATTTATAATAAAACATGATTTAAAATTTTTATAATCTAAAACTGAGGAATACACCCAGAATTTGCAATTTTTTCAATGGCTTTTGGCATTAGTATTGTCACATTAATGTGGATATACTACTTACAAAATGTTTATAAATTTTGTCTATACATTGAAACAATGACTGTTTCCAGCAATTTTCTAGTATGCAAACAGATTTACAGGTCAGTTGAACATATCTAGGTTTTATTAATTTTAGAATGTTAGTTGTATCAACATCATTGAGTTAGGGGATAGATGAAATGTTCTGCAAAAGCCTCAATTGTTCTGCGACATGCGTCGCAGTTTTAAGCACTTTCTGCTCCTGGGTTAAAGGCCTGCAAGTCGAATAGGGATATTTTCGATTGTGTAAAGTTATTTGGAGGGGCGAGAAGGGGGGGGGGGAGGGGGGGGGGAATAAAAATAGTGTCAGATCGTTCAAAATTGGTACATAGAGGATTTTATGCTTACAAATCGATTGCGTATGATTTTGAATTTGTAAAATTATTAGGAGGGGCGGGTAGGGGGGTGGGGCAGTAAGGGGGGGCTATGGGGTAAAAACAAATAAAAATACAGTTAGGCCGTTCAAAATTGGTACAGATAGGTTTAAGAGGCCTGCAAGTCGAATGGAGATATTTTCGAAAGTGTAAAGTTATTAGGAGGGGCGATAAGGGGGGAGGGGGGGGCAAACAAATAAAAATACAGTTAGATCGTTCAAAATTGGTATATAGAGGTTTTCGATACTTACAAATCGATTGCGGATATTTTTGAATTTGTAAAATTATTAGGAGGGGCGGTAAGGGGGGACTATGGGCAAAAACAAATAGAAATACAGTTAGGCCATTGAAAATTGGTACAGATAGGTTTTAGAGGCCTGCAAATCGAATGGGGATATTTTTGAAAGTGTAAAGTTATTAGAAGGGCCGGGGAGGGGGGGGGACAGAGGGGCAAAAAAAAATAGAGTTAGATCATTCAAATTTGGTACATCGAGGTTTTTGATACCTACAAATCGATTGCGGATATTTTTGAATTTTTAAAATTACTGGGAGGGGCGGGACGGGGGGGAGGGAGCAGAAGGGTAAAAAATAAAATAAATAAATAATTATAATTGCATAAGTTGATAAAAAATGCTATGCTATAGCTTTACCGCGGCAGTCCCCAAGTGCCACACGTATTTTTTTTTATTTCTAAATAACTATACTGTCAGGATTTTTTCAAACATGCAATTTAGTGTTATCATCCATAGATTACTGGGAAAAATTATCTTTTCTTTAAATTCAATAATAAATCTTAGATAACAAAACCGCGTTTTCTCAAGAACTGAAAAAAATGACTTAACGCCATTTGGAAACAAGCTCTTCAATTAATGTTGTCTTTTAGATATCTGAGTTCCAGAAGCTTTTTTAGATTTTATTTTTTTACCTGCCACACTTATTATATACATATATGAAATGAATAATGTGTGTATCAATGGTTCTATTTTTCCTTTTGGGTTTCTGATAAAGACCTTTGACAGAAGGTCAAACTTTTAAGCTTTTTCATTAAGCAAAGTATTGCACAATGAAAATTGTTAAATTTTAAGATTGAAAAATAATTTGACTAGTAACTAGAAAATGTTACTCAAGTAAAGACAAAGAAAAAAAATTTAAACTTAACACATTTATTTATATAAGAAAACCAACATTTGTAGATATTTAACAGTAGATAACAATTAGTAGATTTATTAGATACGTTAATTTCAAAAATAGTATAAACTAGTAGGGATGAAACGGATATCCGGTAACTATCCGGTATCCGGCCTATTCGGCTGAGTTTTAAATATCCGACGGATATCCGAAGCAGAAAATTCCGGCTTAAACTCCCATCAAATAAAAATTTTGCGTCAATTATTTTATTTTTTTAGATCCGTTGTAGCATAAAGGTTTTTTTTTTTTTTTTTTTTAAAGAGGAAAAAAAAAAAAAGTAAGCCTTTGTGAAATTTGAAATTAGCCTCTTTAGCAAACAAATTTAGACAAAAGTAGCTTCAGGTCTAAGAAATATAGAAGCCCTATTTTAATTTTATACATAGAGTTAGCTAGGTTTTTCCAGAGTGACCTATATCATTCCCCCTAATCCTCCCCATAACAATAAAAAGAGCTGTTCCTAAACAAATGATATTCAATCTGTGCAGTGCGTATAACTCTGTTTTTATGACTTTTGTTTAACATGTTGTTAGATTGTTTAGTAATATTGTTAGTATTGGAAATAAAAGTTGTTAGATTGTTTCGAAAATGAGTCAAAAAATGCGCATTTATTGACTAGAATCTGCTTGTTTATTTACAATCCACTTTTTCATACATAAGAAAGTTCTTGTTTTTGTGACCATATATTTATACTAGCAGAGCATCTACATTGCTTGCGCCATCTACCTATTCGATTTGTATTATTAAAAAAAAAAAAAAAAAAAAAAAAAAGAAAAACATTTTATATAAATTTATGTTTTTAATAGAATATCTTCCTAAAGCACCTGAATTAAGAATTCCCATTACATTGCATAGATATATTCCCCCAAATTAAAATCACTTCAAATAAAAGTACATATTTAAATTTTCAGAAAGTCTGTACTTTGACTTTCAGATTGTTAAAGGAGAAGAAAAAAATATTTTTTTTAAATGTTCAATTATTTAAAGTTTTTGATTTTGAACATTAGAAAAACTTAACTTTTAATTAAAAAATTTTAAATAATATAAACTTTTCTTTCATATCGGTACAGAATATAAAAATATAAAATAAGTAAAATTTATACAAAGAAAAAAACATAAATTCATTTTTAATTATTATTTTCTTCTATGTTAAATAGAAGGAAGTATTAGATTCGTAAAAATTTTCAACTTCTAGTTTTCAGTGGATTTACGCATTTTTGGGAACCAGAACACAATTTGACCATTTTTAGAAAATGTCTGTGTGACAAAAATTTTGTGTAGCAGCTCTATCTCTAGAGTTAATGCACAGAATTTCATATAAATTTATACATAGTTACACCTTAACAAAAAAGAAAAAGTGTCCATGAACTTTTGGTGCAAATCACTCAACAGGTGGTGCTGCTATACTGTGATTTCTCCTATTTAAAGGAAGACTATATCTCAGCTTCTACTGTGTATAATTAAAAAAAACTATGTCACAGGGCTATTATTAAACATGTTTATTTAATTTCTGTGCATATCAGCCAATAGGTGGTGCTGCTATGCTGCAGTTTTCCTGTGATTGGGGAAGTTATATCTCAGTTGTGTATAATTGCACAAAATTTGGTGCATACCGGTCAATAGGTGGCTATACTATGCTGCAATTTACTCTGTCAATAGGAAGGCTAAATTTCAACATTTATAATATTTAACTGCACTTAACTTTATATACAAGATAAATAATATGAGAGCGAAAGCTGGCTTAATTTTGGAGTATGTCAACCAACAGGTCGTGCAGCTGTACCTCACCTTCTATGATTCTCCACAGGGCTACATCTCAAAATCTTTTGATTAAAATCGCACTAAACTCTATATCTAAAATCTTTATTGTAAAAAGCTATGATTAAGTTTCTTTATTTTGGGTGTATATCGGTCAACAGGTGGTAATACTGTGCTGCAATTTACCTCATAAATGGGCTAAGTCTCAACTTCTATGACATAAGTGCATAAAACTTGATATGTAAGACAACCATTATGAAAACGAATGTCAACCTTATTTAGGTGTATATCAGCCAATAGGTGGAGCTGCTATTATAATTTTTCACAAGCCTATATCTCAGCATCTGTTTATTAAAATTGCACTGAACTCCATATGCAAAATATTTATTGTGAGAAGCTATGGTTAAACTTTTGTACAACGTAAACACAAACAGTAAGTGGCACTGTTATATAGAATGATATAACAGAAAGTTTTGTGATTATCACAACATATTAGTTTTCCTATGAAAATAACCCTTCAACTATGATTATATTAGTAAAATATTTTATTTCACTTTTTTAATACTAGTAATGTAAAAAATATGTAAATAATAAGTTTTAGTCTTGTAATTCTGAACAAAACCTATCTTTTTGTGACAATCCTTTTCATGACAAGCTGCAAGTATAGGAATGAGTATGTTAGGCTTATCTTCCTGGTGATATTGCACAAATAAATATAATATTAAATATGTTTAAGTAAATTATATTTAAAATGTTTTTAAAAGAATAGTATATAAAATCTGTTTATATTTTATTGTTTAAATATATATATATATATATATACAAAAAATAAAACTAATGCCGGAATCCGGTCCGGATATCCGTATCCGGCAGGCACAAGAGCTCCGGATATCCGGTATCCGGCAAAATCACTATCCGTTTCATCCCTATGAACTAGGCTGAATATTTACCTCACACATGAAGGACACAATTCGTTACGATATTCTTATTTCTGTAAAATCGCCTGACATGAGCTTTAAATAGTAATCTTGTAAAAATAGTTCTTGAAAAAAACACACAAGAAGATAATTTGATTTTACATACAACTCTAGATCGCCATGTTTATCATTGAGGTAGCTGGGGATGAATTAATATTTCAAGGTCGCCATGTTGACGATTGACGAAAAAAAAAAAAAAACGAAACTGTAAATGAAAAACTAGTTAAACAACAATTTTATATCCATTGAAAGGAAAAACAAAACTATAGATGAAAATAAGTTAAACAATGATTTCACATCGTTTCAAGGTCGCTGTGTTGACCGTTGAAGCAGAAAAAACGAAACTGTAGATAAAACTTAATTGAAGAATGATCATCATCTCAAGGTTGCCATGTTAACCACTGAGGAAATAACTGACATAATATTAACATCTCAAGATTGCCATGTTGACCATTGAGATAGAAATGATAATCATTTAAAAAATATGCAACTGTTTCTTAAAAAAAAAAAAAATCTAATTAATCAACTATCAACTCACACTAAATTTTAAATAAATCAGCTCTAAAAAAACTAACTCCATAACTGAGAAGCTAATAAAACTTCATTCTAAAATTGCAACACGAGACCAGCTCACCATCTACACACCAGAAGCTCTTGCTGCCGTTCAACTGCCTACCCCTGAAATAATTGCTTATTTCAGCAATAGACTAAGAAAATTGCAAATTTTCACAATTACCAATGAAATGGCCCTTTATTTCAGAAATTTCCTTAAAAAAATAAGTAAATAAAATGTGTGGATTTTTATCAGTAAATGCTGAAATATCGTTTACTGGGTTGGTCGCAAATTTTTTGTATGTTTCGGGAATCTGCTTTGAAAACAGCATGAATTTTATCAGTTGTAAAATGATCGCATATTTTGCAGTCTCGGCTGTGCAATTATCGCTTATTTCAGTAGTCTACTTAAAAAAAAAAAAAATGCACCAATTTTATCAGTTATCGGTGAATCGTTTAGTTCAGTGATCAGTTGCAAAATTATCACATATTTCAGGAATCTACTTTGAAAAAATCATGAATTTTATCAAATAGCAGTCAAATAATCACATATTCAACACACAAAATTACCTATTTTGGGAATTTGCTTTGTAAAACAGTGTTGATTTTAAGCACTTTTTGATGTAGTTAAACCTAAGTTAAGTTCAGTTCTGAAGCAATTCTCTTTAAGCTTAATTAAAATTAGTTTTTTTTTTACTGCCATGTATTATGAGGATCATTAATTGTAAAGTTATTTTATATTTATTAAAATACTAGTTGTATAGTTAAGTTATACAGATAAACATCGTTTTCAATTCATATCTTAAGTATTGAAATATATATAAGTTTAATGATATAGTATATAGAAATAAGTGAATCTCTTTATTTTAAACTTACTCTTTTTCTTTTTCAAACTTCTGTTAAAAGTATTTTCTATTTAATAAGTCTTTTAATTTAAATTGTGTTTACGTTTGCTGTACATGACACGTTACCGATAGAAGTAGAAATGAAGTTTTCATCTTTGGCCGCTAGATGGCATGGTAGTGTTTAATTCGTAGCGTTGCTACGGTGATTAAACACGTGTGGGGAGTTGCCAAATCAGCAGCATAGTCTCAGTATTGCTGCTGAATGGCTAATTAGTAATCCTACTTGTAAGAGTATAAATAAGGTATGTTACTTTGTTTCTCTCTCTTCTTTCTTTTCTCTTACCGTCAACATTAAGTTAAGTTGACATGTATTAAAAGATTTATTATGATTTTCTTTAGTTGAACTCAAAGCTATGAGTTCGGTTTTTATTTTTAGTTAATTAAAAAATGTCATTAGTTCTTTAAATGAAGTTATTAAGTTTAGATAGTCGATTTGAGATGTCGGCAATGTTTGTGCCTGGCATTTATTTGAATCTCGTCGATAATCAAATTTGAAATGACATTTTTGTCTTCATTAAATTCTTCAAGTTTAATAAGTTTGATCCTCTGGGCTGGGCAGTATATAAGTTATAATCGCTGGCAGTAATATATTTAATTAGTTTATATTTTATTTCAAGTTTTCCTATTGACTTATTCATAGTCAATTTTCACAACTTATTCACAGTCATCTTTGTTAAGTTTAACATTTAATAAAATTTATTGTTGTTACTTTAAACTGTCTGTTTTAATCAAATAGCAACACATAAGCATTTTAAGAGCAAAGTTGAGAAGCTTTTCCACTGTTATTCTGCTAATGCAAATGACTTAGTAGTTGTTTCAGCTATTACTTTTAAATGATTGCGCATTACAGCGATCAGTCGCAAAAACACCGCATATTTTGCAAATCTGCTTTGATCAAAGCGTGAATTTTATTAATTAGCGGTAAAATGATCCAGTATTTCGATGATCGCTGCAAAATAATTGCATATTTCGACAGTTAGTAAGTAGCAAAAATAATATATTTTAGGAATCTGCATTGAAATCGTCAAATTTTATCCATTAATGGTGAAATGATCATGTATTTCAGCAATCAGACACAAAATTGATGATTCAGGGAAACTGCTTTTAAAAAAGTGATTTTTTTAAGAGCCAATTTAAAAAAGAGGGAAAGCACAAAAAATAGCATTAAAAAATAACCGCGTATTTCGACAATCAGTCGCAATACTATCTCATGTTTCGGGAATCTGCTTAAAAAAAAAAAAAAAAAAAAAAAAAAAGAAATTGGATGACAAAAATAGATTTTTTGAGTTAGTACTGAAATGATCACGTATTTCGTTGATCAGTTGCGAAATATCATATATTTTGAGAATTAACTTTGAAAAGAAAAGAAAGAAAAAGAAAACACAAATTTTCAGCATTAGGGGCAAAATAATAGCCTATTTTCAGCAACTAGTTGCAATTAATTACAAATTTTGTCAGTTAGTAGTGAAGTAATCACTTATTTTGGCAATCAGTTGCAAAAATGTTACCAGGGGTTAATCCAGCTTTTTAAAAATGGTACCTCATTTGTGAATTTATAAAATAATTTGTGAAAACATCAAGTAAGTTTGTGAAAATTAATGATACTTCAGAACAATTAACCAAAATACACAAAGCAGTTTTTTTAAATTTTAAAATACATTTAAAAAATAAAATGAAACAGTTGTAAAATATATATATATATATGGGCAAGTTAAGTTGCTTCTCATATGCAAGATAAGAAGGTGTTTACTTATATATTTATATTAAGGTGTTTACTTATAAAATTTTTTAGTGTGCAGCTACATTGCTGAGAATTGACTTTGTGAAGGTACCTCTTTGTTGAAAGTTGAATTTGTGAAGGTACCTCACTGCTAAAAACTGACTTTGTGAAAGTGCCTCAATGCAGCACTAAATTTGTTCTGGATTAACCTCTGGTTACATATATCTCTTATTATTATAATTTGTCAAATATATAGCTTCTGAAATAATCATCAGCTGCTAAGATACGACAGTATAAATTAACGCTGAAAAATTGCTGAAAAAATAGCATTCTAGTATATTTAAGATCTTACTATTAAGTAATTAAACAGTTTCATTCTATATATACTTTTTTTCCTATGAGAGAACACTCTTCATTAAAAAAAAAAAAAGAAAAAGGCTAGACTCTGTATCCAGTGTGTTATACAACATCATATAAAACTTTCAAGAATCATGTGCTGTGAGCATGTGATAAGAAAATTTTCTATTAGATTTGATGGTGATGTGTACATGAGTACATGGGCAAGCACATATCCATGGGGACATTAATTTTTGTTAGAATAAACAAAAGTATGTTATTAAAAGACTGGATATTTTTCACTCCAAAATACTGTTTTGCTGTTTAAACTTAAGAAATCTGCTCTGAAATAGCAATTTGATGCTCCAAAATGAGGGCTTTTTTTTTTCTTACACCGAAATTGCTCCAAGAATTTTAGCAATTGAAACCTTGCTTTTGCCTATCACTGGCATAATGATCCTGCATTTCAGCAATCAGCTGCCAGAATATGGCACATTCAATCAGTTAGGCACACACGCAAAGAAATGCCAATGATTTGTAGTGAAGTGATCACACATATCTAAAAATAGCTTTGAAAAAAAAAAAAAAAAAAAAAAATGAAATTTGAAGATAAGAAATGAAATAATTGCTAATTAGTTATTATGAAAGTATCACAGCATATATTTCTTCTATTGACCTCTGGAAAATAGCAATTTGATAAAGAATTACCACATAATTTATCAATTAGTGAATTTCTGGCCACAAAAAATGTTTTTCTTTGTGTATATAATTAATAATCATATATTTAGGGATTCAGTTTAAAATAATAATAATAATAACTCAAATTTTGCCAGAGGCAAAAAAGATCTCATGCTTCAACAATCGTTTGCAAGAGTATTGTGTAATTAAATTTTTTAAATGCCTAGAAATTATTGAAATAAAAATTTCAATAAATTTCAGTTTTCTAGAATTGAAATGTAATATAATAAGTGTACAGTTGATTTTGCTTTTTGAGGGTGGACAACAGATTTTTATGACAAAAAGGATGAGAGACAATTATTTTGGCATATTTGGCTTTGAAGTAGGGGTAAAATAGAAAGTTTTTACAATGTGCCTCTTTAATTTTGAAGGTTTAGTTTAATTTAGGTACTTTTTACTCTATATTACAATTTTATGTATAGAAGAAGTTGCTAAAAAAGTGTAGAAATTTTTCAATTTATTTTATTGACAATATGATTCACTGAAGTAATATGCTAATACTGTAACTTCAGTCTTGTTTCTTTTCCTTAAGGGGACTCTCTACCTATCGTCTCCGAAAGCTGAAGCCAATGTTATTCTATGGGAAATTTTGCCCCTTTATAATTCATTAACTAATACATATATTTAAATTACGTTTTCACTTTCGCAAAATTCACAACTATTAAACAATTTATCGCTTTCTAAAAATTGATTTTTTTTATTTTTAAGATTTCATTTTTAAGGCCAAAAATGAAAAATTTCACATTCTGAAAATTCACATTTTACAACCTCAAAATAGAATATTAAAAACTTTAAAAAATAATTTTTAGAAAGCGATGAATTGTTTAATAGTTGTGAAGTTTCTGAATGTGAAAATGGAATTTAAAAATATATATTTGTTAATAAGTTATAGTGGGGCAAAATTCTCCATAGAATAACATTGGCACTGGCTCCTGGGGATGATAAGTGGAGAGGCCTCTTAAAAAGTGGTTTCCTTTAGTCCCCTTTTCACATTTTTGTAACAAAAATTGAGTGGGAGCCCTGCTTTAGCTTAGGTTCCAAATATCCAAGGCTTAATTAAATATGTAAGATCTGACTGTAGTTAATGTAAAATTGCACTGATGTTTGCAGAATCTTATTAATCCCTAACTAATTAACCAATTAATAACAAACACATATTCAAAATTGCAATAATCAGTAGATGGAAACACTAATCAAGAGATGGCTGAACTAATTAATTGCAGCAAGAGGTTTTTTTTAACCTGTTGCTTCAAAGAGTTAAAAAATTTGCATTTTTTTAAAATTTAAGCTATTGTCATTTATTACAATACATAAATTCATAAAAGATAAAATAGAATGTAGTACATTTGAATTTTTTGTATTGTTTGTTAAAGCCTCATATTTGTCAATCATAATTATATTTAATGAGAGTAAATTTATAATAAATATGCTTTTGTAAGTTACATTCTCTGTCTAAAATAAAGAAATTTGTATGTGTTTTAAGGTCTTGTAAAACTGTTTTTTCTTTTGTATAGGAATATATATTTTATAATTGTTGTTATATAATTATTTCCTTTTTTCATAGGATGCAATAGCAAGACCATCAGAAACTGGCAGTATTGGTATTATAGATCCGTCATGTAGAATTGTAGCTCTTCGACTCTATGACGGCTTGCTGAAGATTATTCCTCTTGATAAGGATATTAAAGAACTAAAAGCTTTTAATTTAAGGTCAGTATATACTATATACAGTCAACTCTCAAAAATCCGCAACCCTAAAATCCACAATTCTCTAAAATCTGCATATCATTTGCAAAGTAAACAAACATTGTCACAACTGATTTGTTGATTAGTGGATTGCAAAACTTCAACTGTATTAGGAGATAAATGAATTATTAACTGGTGCTGATGAATCACCAATCCCTCAGCATATTACAGAGGAGAAAATGATAAGTATAATTATGTATAATTATCAAAAAATAAATTATATTAATTTAGAGGAAGAAGGAGAAAGACAGTTTCATGAAAGATTTTCTCACATGAAGATAAATATTCAAACTTTCTCATAGCACAAACTTATGTGATTGACCAAGAATTGTTGACTTTTTTGCAGGTTATAGGAAAATAAATATGTATGACTATTCTTACTTAAACTACTATTGATCAGACTTTCAAAAATCTAGATAATTTGTAACTATAATATGATGTATAAAAATTGCTCCTTAAATTAAATTTTAATGAACATTTGTGCTTTTATTAGGCACACTTTATTTCAGCATTTGTATGTATAACAAATAAATTGTTTCTTAAAGATTTTCTACTTAAATGAGGTTTTAGATGTAAATAAAAGAAATTACTCTAAAATCTGCAAAATTCAGAAATCCGCAAAACACTTCGTTTCAAGCTGTGTGGATTTTTGAGAGTGTACTGTAATAACTTCTTAAAAAAAAAAAAAAAAAAAAAAAACATTATTTAACTTGCTTGTTACAGTACTTTTCAGGATTCCAGTTTAAAAAGTCAATTTAATTTGATCCTGTTATATTATTAAAAATTGTAATTATAGTACATAGTAATCATCAAAAAGCATAGAAATTGAGTTTTATTTATTTTACTGTTAGTAGTACGAGTATGACAGGATTATTTCTCTCCAGACAGTGATTTTGCATTGTCGCCATTTAGGTTATTATACACCTTGAATTTATCAAGATGCCCGCCAATATTCAATTTTACCATTTAATTTCTTAAATTATCTTAAAATATCATGTCATATCTGTAAAAAATTTACATTTTTTGAAAAATATTGATGTCATAAATTCTTCCTTGATTGTATGTAAAAAAAAAAAACCAATTGTCGATTTCTGTATAAGAAAGTACCGCATTTAAAACAATTAGTGCAAAACTTTGAATAGGCACCATAAAATACAAAAACTTGCAACAATTCTTTTGGATGCGTTGCCACTTTGTTTGCAACACTTGTGCCTATTTTGTTACCTACTACACTTATGAACTCACACATCTTAGTAAATAAATATAAAAATATATTAGTGTTATGGCCATATCACATGGGAGAATATATATACTCAACACAACATTATACTCAACATGTTCACTCAGCATCGTTCAAAGTTGGGGAAGCTGAACGAACAAGAAAACCGATCAGCTGTCCATAGGGTTTCCCTGAACTGATAGTGTGAAGTATTCCCTTCTCTAAGGGTATTCCAGGAAAAAATCCTGTTCATCCCTCCTATTGGTCAATTTTGATGAGCACGCTGAACATAGTCAACTTTTTCTAAAGCCCGTCGTAAAAAGCTGATCATCCAAAAATGTGCTGTCCTTGAACAAGGTCAGGCTGAGTGTGTTGGGTATAATGTTGTGTTTAGTAAAAAGTTGAGCAAAAATCTCTTGTGTGATACAGCCATTACAAGCCTATAAGGGTTTTTTTTACAAAAAAGAACATTTGTAACATGGTTGAAAAAATTGGATCTTCAAATTAAATACACAGCATGTATAAAACCCCTTATGAAATTTCAACTCTGGAAAATACCTAAAATCTAGTTCTTTCTTGTGCTGACAATTTGCTTAATTTTTACTCTATTCAAATGAACTTTTGACAAAAGTTGTTCAATATATCTAGCTTTCAGCCTATGTAATAAAATGTTTTCTATTTTTCACGCTTGCACAGTAAAATAATATTTACTATTATTAAATGTAAATGTTCATATCTCAGCGGATATTACTTGTGGGAATTTTATGTTTCAGAATAATGTTTTGCAAATGTTTTGTCAATATTTCTGTTAATTTTGTAAAATTTTATGGAAATCTGCTCTAGTTAAAAGCAAAAAACTTAACACACAAAAAAAAAAAATTATATCTACCTAAATATTTGCACAATTTCCACAACAAAACATATGAATATTATATAGAGCATTGTGTTGAAGTTACAAGTCATTTATAGCTTTTTATGATTATGATACAGGGTGATCCAAAGTATTTGCGCTCTTCTTCAATTTGTGGTTGGTCCCGTAATTGCAATATCAACTAAATCGATAGTGGAAAATGTGAATTTTTAAATGTTCTCTGCATGTCTGAAATCCCGGGCCATTTTGTCTAGTAATTTTTTAGAAAATTAAAAAAATGTAGAAAAAAAAAATTCTGATAACTTTATCACCCACTATATATATTGATTATGGCTTCTGGATATTTGTTGGCTATATCTTCTGGATGTAGCCCACAAGTATTTGAAAGCGATTAAAAAAATAAATTAAAAATAGATGGAATAAAATTTTGGGAAAATCTCGAGAAATTGTCAAGGATTTCAGAAAAGTTTAAATGCTAGCCATCTTGTAGTAAATTCTGTTCAGTGATTACTAAATTTTTGTTTATGTAAGCTAACCTTGATTTTTTTATTTGCTTCCTCGAGGCCATCTATTCATATTTATGCTAATAAACTATGAGTTTCTTTGTAGCTGCACAAATGGGGCAACTAAAACAAGCTATGAGATAACTGATAGTTGGGATCCCAGGCAAATAAATGATAACTATAAGTTCTTTCATAGTTGGCAATTATGTTAAATTACAAATGTAAAAGAAAATTTATTTATTTTTCAATTAAATTATTTATTTATTGTAAATTGAAGGTAGATTTTTGTAGATTTATTTTACAAAACTCCATCAAAAATATATTATTCTACAATTGCACACAAGTCTGAAAAAAAATAATTTAGCTACATGACTTTTTTTTTTGTAAACTTGTTTAATAGGGTGCTAAGTAAAGTAAGTGACCTCCATTTTTGCCCATCACATATGTTTTTTTTTTTTTTTTTTTTTTTTTTTTTCTTAAGAATAATACGTGTTTACAAAAACAACAACAAAAAAAAATCAGTAATTTTATGGCTTGAGCTAAACACATTCTTTCTCTTAATGAAACAAATAGTTCCATATGATATATTTAATGATCTTTGTCCACCTATTTTGCCTGTGTACCCCCACCTGTTTTTTATGTTTTTCCTATTATGCTTACATTTTCACCCTTTCCACTGCTCTGCATCCCTCCCATTTTCTATTTGTACTATTTTTTTTTTTTCTGTTTACTCCTATAAATATTATTTTAAAGAAAGAAATAATCAACAACTATGGTTTTTATAATTGACAACAAGGATGCCTGATTTTATGTTGAATAAAAAGTTTCATGGAAAATTAAATTGAAAATACAGTATAGGACCAAAAATCCGGAATTCCGAAATCCAGAAGGATCCAAAATCCGGAACGTTTTAAAATTCCAATCATTCCTGCACTGAACAGTCTGCGGGGGGGAAAAGGTAGAAGGGGGGGGAACTATGTTTCCAGTAAATTACGGTAACTTAATTCAATCTTAACGAGTTTTTTAATTCTCTCTCCATTAACCCTCGCTTTCCCAAGATCAAGGTGTTACTGCTGAAAAATTGCTTTCAGGTGCTGCTTGGCTCGTTTGGCAAAAATTACCAGCACCACGCCTTTTTGTATTGTTTAGAAGTTACAACATTCCACTGTTTTCATTTGCTATCTCTGGCGAATTAGTGCACTTTTTGAATGAGGCGGGCTTAACTAAATTTCAACTACAAAATGTGGTCATAATGACCCCATCTTGGGAAAGCGAGGGTTAAATGATAATCTCTAACCATTTTCCACTTCTTTCTAAAACAGCAGGCAGACAATCAGCCTATTTTTTTTCTTTCTCTATGTTTATCTTCAAAAGGTTTTGTTTATTGTTCCGTTGAGTAAAGAGATAGCAGAATTGTGCGTTTGTCTTTGTAATTATAAGTATTTGAGCTTTATTTTTTAATTTTTATTTAAGGAATAATTTAATAGGATTAAATAAATGAAGCTTTGCACTTTCGGGTCTGTCATGTGGACCACATTATAGTCTGTTTAGAAATGCGGTATTTTCATTATAGTGTGAATGCTATTCCTATTTTATTTCTGTTATTTAATCACCATAGTTTCATAATAATTAAAGTTTTTAATTATCGTTCACATGGTATAAAATTATATTGGAATATGTCAGTAATTATTTCTTTGGTGCTTAATTATAAGGGTTGGACTAAAATTTAAAAAATGTCCGGTAAATAGATATTTTTTTGAAAAGTTTCTAAAATCCGGAATGGCGTCGGTCCCGCGGTTTCTGGATTTTCGGTCCCATTGTGGTGATTAATTAAAGCTCTTATGAATTTTTTTATTTATAATCCGACCACATAATCCCATCAAAACACATTGCGTTGTTCAAATACTAAAATATCTGCAATAACCCAAAATTTATTTTCAAATAAATTCCAATAATATCAATTTTATTTAACTATCAATTTATCATTATTATTCTTTTATCTTTATTCATTCATATATCTATTTTATTATTATCTTTTAAACCTTTCAAATCTTATCCTTCAACCTAGAAAAACATTAATTCAATCTCTACACATTTATCTAAATTAAAAAAAAATCATAGACACAAAATACAGTATTAATTATCAAATATATCATTTATTTATCCATTTTAAAATGCTGGGATATATATATATATTATTACTCAATTTACCATCTATCACTTTAAAGGGGATGTTTGCCACAAAAATAAAAATTGAATAATAGCCACTTACCCTTAAACAGATGCGGCACTTTCGGAAAATATTGTTCTTAGATAACCGTATAATCCATAATTTATAGTAGCACTGTCCACACATATTAAACGTTCACACATGTAATTTATGAATTCCACACTCATGGAAATTTTCATTAATATATTATACACGCAGATTGTTGAGATCGCATACGTTATTCCAGTAATTCTACACCTATGAAGGTTGTTATAAAATTATATTTCGTCGACACACGAAATTCTTTGAGTACACTTACAATATTTATTTTAATTGAAGAAGCTAATTATATCACACTAATATCGTTGAGTCCACACATATGAAAATTTTCATAGATAAAGAACATTTTTTTTCGCATCACCGTTCATGTAGCATACTTATAAAAATAACTAATTCTTTGCTCCATACTAATATCGTTGAGTCCACACATGTGAAAAATTTTCATAGATAAATAACATTTTCTTTTTTCAATCACCGTTCATATGGCATAAGGTATGAGGGATCCTCCAAAACAATAGACTCTAAGAATATAAGAGGATTGTTACTATTATATTTCCAGGAGCATATTCATCAAAAGCAAAATTATCAATTTCGACTGAATGGAGATTCATCTTTTTCTTCTTTAAATAAGGAACACTTCTTTTCGCATCACAGATCATCTTGCATATTTCATAAAATAAACTACTTCTTTGCTCCATTTCGAGGTATGAGGGATCCTCCAAAACAATAGCCTCTTCGGATATATGAAGACTGTTAAAATTATATTTCCAGGAGCATATTCATCAAAGGAAAAAAATTATCAATTTCGACTAAATAGAGATTCATCTTTTTCTTCTTTTTTAACATTCTTCAAGACTGCTTAGCGATAGAGCATCCGGGGCATTTTTCTAATAATATTTTTCACTCATCAAAAATCTTCGAGAGATCTTATATCCATACCTTCTTTTTTTCTTCTGGCCAATCTATATTATTTTTTGACTCCTTGAGAGGGGCTGAACCTCTTTTTTTTTTTTTTTTTTTATTATTATTATTATTTTTTATATTTTTATTGGTAGCTTGCTTCACCAATAGCTAAGCATCTCATTAGAAATTTCCCTCTCTCTCACACACTTCTTTGAATTTTTGCGTTCGCACCTCCGAGGACCGGACGATGGTTTTTACAGCCTAACATCCCCTGCAGCATCATTTTCCTTCCTTCTCAGAGCTCTGTTCTCTCTATGGGGTGGTCCAAGTTTCTCTCTTTTATTCAAGTAAACAGGATAATAGAATAATAGTTTTATTGCTTTATGTTTTAAAAGCGTCCATTTTCCCATGCACATAAAATAACGGAAGGAAGAAAAGATTTGTCACCAACCCATCTGTTTTATATATAACATCTAATATAATTATTTATGCTGGTAAGTGGCTATCAGTGGCACTTTACATGATATGGGAATTAGGATATTTCCCATATTATTATCCCCCGTCACATAAGTATAAGAAAAATGTAATATCATAGAAAATACATCTTGATAGCATAACAAAACATTAATGAACAATGTCTAGTATACTATAATAATATACTTTGTTTGGATAGATATACTTACATACAAAATTGCTTGGCTAAAAAAAAAACATAAATCATAATACCTGTTTTATATCTAGATAATTTCTAATAAAATAAACATAAAATAATAATAATACTTTGTTTACATCTATGTACATAGTTAAATGTACTTGAAATATAAGTGGCAATATTCAACTCGGTTTGTGGCAAACAATTATTCTCTCTTATTCTAAATTCATACTTTCTCATTATTGCCATGTTTAAAAATCGAAGAAAAGAGAAAAAGAAATGGATATGATATGATATGATATGATATGGCATGATATGATCTGCTCATAACTAGAATTTTAGGCAAAGAGGGTATTAGACTTAAATTGTCTTTTTAAATTAGTATTGCAGTCTATATTTCTATCTATTTTAATTCTTATTATTGCTCCTACCCTAAATGTAACTCCTACTGTATACTTATGCTACCGACGAAAGAGTCTGTTAGTCCGAACCATTTATATCGTCCAGTATTTTCTTGTCTAACCAAAAACGTCGCTAAGACAGGATTTTTTTTTAATTAAACAAATACATACATATTTATATCTATATATATTAATGTTTCTTTGTATCTAGTTAATCCCTTATTAAATATCCTGTTTATTTCTGCTGTGATTTTATTAATCTTTCTTTATGTATTCCCTTCACTCCTCCTTTGTGGCTAATTCCCGATTCAATTAGCGAGGCCTTCCAGGGTTAGCGTATCTGCCACCATTGCCCGCAACATTGGCATTTAGAGCTTCCTTGGCACTAATTGAACAAGGCTCAGCCTTTAGAACAATAAAAAAAAAATATCATATTAGAGGTGTTTTTTTTTTTTTTTTTTTATGTGTAATTATCTATTGGATTATTTATTAAGATTGTAGATTACCTAATAATTCTGGTTTTCGATGACTTGTTCTAAAATGACCGCAGTAGACCTTCCGTATTCTCTTTATACCTTTTATTTGGTATATATAATTTTTTATTACTTCTTCCTTCATCATAGTTTAGACTGCATTGAAGTTCACCCTGTATTCTCGTCAACTTTTTTCTGCCTGATGCGTAACCTTTGTCTCTCACGCTGTTTTATTTATTTTTTTAAACTGAGTTTACCAGTTATTTTCCTATCCAAGGCACTATGCGCATTTTTTTTTTTTTTTTTTTTTTTTTTTTTTTTTTTATCTATATTCCCATGGTGAACAAACCCTCCTTTTTGAAAGAAAATAATCTCTCTATATATATGACCATATCTATTGTACATCTGTCATATGTACTAATTCATATTTACACAATTATAGCCATCTCTTAAACTTCCATTTCTTTATTTATTCTTTGTATATCTATATCAACGTGCATATTGATATTTTAATATGATCATGTCATGTAGAAACCTGTGTTATATTAATTTGAATTACACTATGTACATCAATCCTACGTTTTCATCGTTGAGGAAGATGTTTAAAGCAAAATACTCATTTTACTGGAGTCAGTTTTGTGTGTGTGTGTGGGGGGGGGGGGGGGGGGGTTACTATTTAATCTTCTTTTTTTTTTTTTTTTTTTTTTTTTTATCGTTTGTTCTAACTGACTGTGGTGCCTCTTTTGACCTAATATATACTAGTAGCTTTTTCTTTTATACATCTATCGCTACGATTGAAAGATTCTACACTTCCTAGCGATTCTTTTCACTTCCCCATCGCGATCAACAACTCGTTTGAGCATCTCCTCTTCGCTCTAAAATTTTCTCTTGTATCTTCCGGTGTCGTGAGCCCTGGGGGTTGAGCGAGGGGTGAGAGCGTGTTTTACGTGATTGAATCTCTCCTTCTAACGTATTGTATCCTTACTGAGTATTTCTCCATCAATTTCCTCCATCTAATCTCATTTTTACGTACAATCTGTGTACGCGTGCTTTTATGTGTATAGATTCACGAACCCACATATTTACACGTATCTATCTACATTATTTTGATTATTTCGATATGCATAATATATGTATAATTATCGAAAATATACTTTCTTGGATACATTTACAAACGTTTTAACCTAAAGTACAATATTTACAATTCTCATTTTCTTTCTTTCTTTCTTTTTTTTTTTTTTTTTTTTTTTTTGTAATTCGCCTTTACAATTAATTTTGATTTTCTATTATTATTTTCTGCGTAAATAAACTTATTTTCATTTTACATTCTTGTAATTATTGCTTATTATCTTCATTCTCCCTCAAAAAATTATCGCTTGGAATTTTAAACAGCTTTGTAATGTGCCGTTTTATTTTTTTGCCCATTGGGTTGTCTTTAGGTGTCAAAAGCATATTATTATTTCGCAGCTTTCTTGAGATCAAAAATGGTCCCGCAAATTTAGGTTGTAATGCTCCTGTTTTACCCATTAATTTTAAATACACTTCATCATTTAAATCTAGTTCAACATCTTTCTTTGAAAGATTTATTTTATCATATTCGTTGAGTGTTTGTCTTGCGTTTTCTTGAGCAATTTTTCTAACTTCATTAATATTATAATTCAATTCTTTTACATACTGACTTATATTTGTCATTCGTGGTTGTTCAAAATTATTAAAGGGGTTACGTATTTCCCTTCCCAAAAATAGTAGTGCGGGGGTGTACTCTGTCGATCGATGTTGCTGTGTATTATACGCGAGTTTAAAAAAATTTAGTTGTACATCCCAGTCAAAAGACCTATTACATATCGATGCAATTGAATTTTTCATAGTTCTGTGTACACGTTCTATTAAAGCATTGCTCCTCGGTAAATATGGGCTACTGTGTCTAATTTCGATATTTAATGATGTTAAATATTCTTTAAATAATTTACTTTTGAAATATGGTCCATTGTCCATTTGTAAAGTTTGGCATAAGCCAACTCTTCCAAAATAGTTATTAAAACACGATATAATCGATTCTGTATTCGTATTTGGCAAAGCAAAAGTTTCTAAAAAGCGTGAAAAACTATCAATTACCGTGAGGACGAATCTATTCTTTTTATATGATAATGGTAGAGGTCCTACAATGTCGCATTGTAAATAAGAACCTGGTGGGTCATTTCTTTCAATTTTGGTTAATTTAGGGTCACAAGTCGGTCTGCTTTTAAATGTATTACAATTTATGCATTTAGCTACATAATATTTAATTGTATTATACATGCCAATCCAATAAAATCTGGTTTTTATGGTATGATACGTTTTTGCGAAACCAAAATGGGGCTTATGTCCCACTTCCATAATTCTTTGCCTTAATCTATATGGTGCTATATAAATTGGATTATCATACTGGTTTTCTTTATCCTTTAATACCAATATTTCATTATCAATTAAATGATATTTCTTTTTTAATTTGGTACTCGTATCATTAATTAGCGCTTGTCTTATTTTACTAATCTGTGTGTCCTTATGCTGCTCTTTTTTTATATTTTCTCTTGTTAGACCTTTTTCCACCGTAAAAATATCTATTTCCCTGGCCTGTTGGTGGGTTAAAGTATTTATATGTCGACTCATGAAATCCGCAGGATTATTTTTTCCTTTTATAAACCTAATCGAATAATCAAAATTTTGGATATTAAAAATCCAACGATTAATTAAATCTGATTGGTGTTCCAGACTTATATTATACGTTAGTGCTTTACTATCTGTCCAAATATTTATTTTTTTCCCTAATATTAAATGTTTGAAGAACATCAAAGAATCGTGAATACTAAGCAATTCTAACTTCATCGCTGGGTATTTACATTCAGTCTGTTTTAATTTTCTGGCAAAATATTCAATTGGAATTAATTCACCTTGATCATTCTTTTGTGCTAAAATGCCGCAGAGTGCAATTTTTGAGGCATCACTTATAAGATAAAATTCTTTTTTAAAATCTGGAGGTTTTAACGTTGGATTATGTATGATCGCCTCTTGTATTTTCCTAAATGCATTTTCTTCTATCTCCGTCCATCTAAATTTCTTATCATTCCTCGTTAATTCCGTGAGTGGGTATATGATTTCGGAATAGTTGTGAATTAGTGTTTTAAAAAAATTTGTAAAACCGATTAGGGATTGTACGCCTTTCTTGTTCTTGGGTCGTTTAAGATTTTTCGCTTTAGTTATATTATCCTCGGATGGCGAATATCCATTTTTATCAATTTTATAACCCAAAAATTCTATTTTTTCTTTCATAATTTGTGCCTTTCTTGGGTCAATCGTTAAATTATTTTCTTTTAAAGTTTGTAATACCTGTTCTAATATTTCTAGCATTTCCTCCTGTGAATTTGCCGCCAAAATAATATCGTCGATATAGTACTGAACTTTACTTTTATCAAATTTTCCCAGTACTGTGTCCATTAATTCCGAAAAGTATATAGAACTTAATTTATTCCCAAAACATAAGCGGTTGGATTCGAAAAGTCCAAACTCCGTAATAAATGCAAATTTCTGCCTGTCTTCAGGCCGTAAATTAATCTGAAAAAATGCGCTATGGAAATCTAAAGTCGTATAATACTGTTTTCCGCTAATGGAATGTAAAATATTTCTCAATTGCGGCAAAGGATAAGGTTTATTTTCAATTATCTCATTAATTAAACGAAAATCAATGGCCGCTCTCATCCTAATTTTGGCCATTATTTGTATTTGGTATAGGCTTTTTTTTAACAAAGATTACAGGAAATGCGTAATTAGAGGTGGATTTTTTAATAATACCTGCCTCTAATAACTCGTCTATCTCCTTTTTCGCAGCTTCTCGGTAGTGTTCTGATATTTTATATGGACGAGATTGTATGGGATAATGATGTAAAAATTTAAATTCCGGCGTTACTAAAGAGGTTTGACCCAGAGTAGCATAACTTTTTGAGAATGCTTCTGCATTCTCTAGCAAAATTTTTTGTACTTGTGATTTCATTGGTTCACTTAAATGATCTAATTGGAAATCTTCTTTTTTTAATTGATTTATTCTTAATTGTTTGATTTCTTGTAACGACAATGCATTAATTTGTTCAGTATTCCAATCATTATTCTCAGAAATATCTTCCTCTATTATGAAATCTGTATCAATTTTTGCAATTTTAGTGTGTTTATTAATAGTGCATTTCTTGTCCGATTTGTTAGTAACAATTACCGATATATTATTATCTTTATCAACCGTATGAATTGATAAATCCATTCTAATATTATCCGTTTCTTTATATTGTTCTAACAGAATTGTCGTATCGGGTTCAATTTGCGATGCGCATCTCAACTTAATTATCTTTGCTTCCTTAGGCCCTAAAAATACTTTTTTTACCAATTTCGCAAAAACTGCTTTATTATCACTTTCCTTTAATTCAGTCGTTCCATTGTTTTTTATTTCCAACTGATTTATTTGTTGATTCTGTGGGATTGGATTATCTGTTTGTGTATCGTCTAATAATGGGATTTCTCTGTCTTTTAATTTTAATTGTTTTTTTGGACAGTCTAATAAAATTCTATTTGACTTTAGAAAGTCATAACCTAATATAAGATGGTATTGTCTGTTAAACTTTTGGGTCGTCACATAAAATGTACCTGAAACATAAATTCCTTCTATTCTGAAATTAATCTTAATGCAACATTTAAAAGGGATTGTGGAATTATCTAAAGTATGGATTGTTACCTGTCTTGATAAATAGTGTATCTTTATAGTATCATTTTTTAATTGCTCGTATAATTCATCACTAATTAATGATATACTGGCCCCACTGTCGACGAGCCCTATAACTGGAACTTTTGCTATACTGAATTTGATTAAGGGCAAATTATTTATATTGTCTCCATGTGCACTAGTGATCTGCTCTCTTTTGATACATGTATCATTTTTTTGTCTCTCATCTATTCTATATTCAATTTTTTTTCTTTTCTTTTTATCTGTTTGGAAATTATTTTTTCTCATTTGATATTTTTCTGAGTCAAATTTATACTTATCAAATTTATACTGCCCATTCTTAGGGAATTTTCTGTGGGCATTACAGTGCTTTTTGTTAATATTATACAATTGCGAAAATTCCCTTTTTAGTTTCCCTGATTATTGTTCCATTTGGAATTTTTATAATATTTTTTCTGTTGATCGAAATTTTGCTTAGGGGAGTTTCTACGACCTTCTCTATTATAATTACTGGTATTTTGCCTATAACTTCTCCCTTGTTGGTACCCAGTCTGTTTTTCAAATTTATTACCTGGTGGAAATGAATTTCGTCCCTGATAATTTTCTCTATTAAAACCTCTCTCATTGTGATAATTTATTGATCTGTACGGGTCAATATTTTGTAGAAAATCTCCAGTATTATCTTGTGAATTCGGGTTATAGTACATAGGTGGTATATAATTTGTTGTCATAGGTTGTATATTACCTCCTACTGGAAGAGACTGATATTGTGTTACCTGACTTTCTCCATGTTGCCAGTTATTTTTTGTTTTTGTTTGTGGGTTTTGTACTCTCGAATTAAACCAGCATATATCAGTGTTATGACTGGTGTTTTTACAAATGACACACCATCGACTTTCTGCTAATTGTGTCTTACTTTCCTCATTAGTATTTTTAATTTTTAGGGAATTAATTTCCTCTTGTAACCTGTTAATCTGATCATTTTGATTTTTTGATAATTCTAATAGTGTTGAACATAATGTATTCACTTGTTCCGCATTATTAGCATCTGATTGTTTGCTTTCGAAAGCCAACTCTATTTGTTTAGCTATTTTCGTGGCCTCTTCATATGTTGCTGGAGCATTTTTTCTTACTTCAAATGCGATGTCACTACGGATTGAATCGAGAAAGCGCGATAATTTTATTGTTTTTAATAAATCCAATGCGCCTTCTTTCGCATTATGCCCTGATTGTTTCAAATATTTTGCTGATATTATATCAAATTGTTTTTGAAATTCATCTATGTTTTGATTCGGAAGCTGTTTTAATTCCATAAATTTTTTTTGTGTCGTTTCAAAAGACTTTGGAGTGCTAAAAATGTCTTTTAACTTAGTTTTCAAATTTTCATAATTAGTTTCTTCTACAATTTCTGTAGAATTGTTAAGCAACTCCCTATTCTTACCTTGGATTTTATTTTTAAGTAGAATAATTTTTATTGGTTCTGGCAACTCTAAACTAGTTGTTATATCATCAATTTGTTTAATCAATGAATTTATGTCAATTTGTTTTTTATCATCAAAATTAGGCACTAAATTAATTAGCGTATCCATGCTTAATGTGGGTTTGTCCCCCATATTTCTTTTTTCTTTAATTTTGTGACTAATTTCCTTTTCACAATAATTAATCTGTTTTTTAACTTCTCTGGGAAGCTGTGTTCTTTTTGACATAAATTATTACTTAAATACTCATCGAATTTTACCCCAAAGATTTTCTTCAAACTCTTTCGTGCCTTATGTATCAATTCACATGCAATATTTTGACATGAAAAAAACCCTTAACTCTTATCAAAAGCTTCTAAATCCTACATATCATAATATATATATATCTATATATAATACTAAAACCATGAAAATATTTAATACACATACAAAAATTCATTTAACTCCTGGAATTAAAGGCAGCCAATATACTAACTGATATTATACCCCAAAATTTTTTTTTTCTTTAACACCTGGAATTACGGCACCAAAAATATGGCTATGAGGCCATGTGGTGATTAATTAAAGCTCTTATGAATTTTTTTATTTATAATCCGACCACATAATCCCATCAAAACACATTGCGTTGTTCAAATACTAAAATATCTGCAATAACCCAAAATTTATTTTCAAATAAATTCCAATAATATCAATTTTATTTAACTATCAATTTATCATTATTATTCTTTTATCTTTATTCATTCATATATCTATTTTATTATTATCTTTTAAACCTTTCAAATCTTATCCTTCAACCTAGAAAAACATTAATTCAATCTCTACACATTTATCTAAATTAAAAAAAAATCATAGACACAAAATACAGTATTAATTATCAAATATATCATTTATTTATCCATTTTAAAATGCTGGGATATATATATATATTATTACTCAATTTACCATCTATCACTTTAAAGGGGATGTTTGCCACAAAAATAAAAATTGAATAATAGCCACTTACCCTTAAACAGATGCGGCACTTTCGGAAAATATTGTTCTTAGATAACCGTATAATCCATAATTTATAGTAGCACTGTCCACACATATTAAACGTTCACACATGTAATTTATGAATTCCACACTCATGGAAATTTTCATTAATATATTATACACGCAGATTGTTGAGATCGCATACGTTATTCCAGTAATTCTACACCTATGAAGGTTGTTATAAAATTATATTTCGTCGACACACGAAATTCTTTGAGTACACTTACAATATTTATTTTAATTGAAGAAGCTAATTATATCACACTAATATCGTTGAGTCCACACATATGAAAATTTTCATAGATAAAGAACATTTTTTTTCGCATCACCGTTCATGTAGCATACTTATAAAAATAACTAATTCTTTGCTCCATACTAATATCGTTGAGTCCACACATGTGAAAAATTTTCATAGATAAATAACATTTTCTTTTTTCAATCACCGTTCATATGGCATAAGGTATGAGGGATCCTCCAAAACAATAGACTCTAAGAATATAAGAGGATTGTTACTATTATATTTCCAGGAGCATATTCATCAAAAGCAAAATTATCAATTTCGACTGAATGGAGATTCATCTTTTTCTTCTTTAAATAAGGAACACTTCTTTTCGCATCACAGATCATCTTGCATATTTCATAAAATAAACTACTTCTTTGCTCCATTTCGAGGTATGAGGGATCCTCCAAAACAATAGCCTCTTCGGATATATGAAGACTGTTAAAATTATATTTCCAGGAGCATATTCATCAAAGGAAAAAAATTATCAATTTCGACTAAATAGAGATTCATCTTTTTCTTCTTTTTTAACATTCTTCAAGACTGCTTAGCGATAGAGCATCCGGGGCATTTTTCTAATAATATTTTTCACTCATCAAAAATCTTCGAGAGATCTTATATCCATACCTTCTTTTTTTCTTCTGGCCAATCTATATTATTTTTTGACTCCTTGAGAGGGGCTGAACCTCTTTTTTTTTTTTTTTTTTATTATTATTATTATTTTTTATATTTTTATTGGTAGCTTGCTTCACCAATAGCTAAGCATCTCATTAGAAATTTCCCTCTCTCTCACACACTTCTTTGAATTTTTGCGTTCGCACCTCCGAGGACCGGACGATGGTTTTTACAGCCTAACATCCCCTGCAGCATCATTTTCCTTCCTTCTCAGAGCTCTGTTCTCTCTATGGGGTGGTCCAAGTTTCTCTCTTTTATTCAAGTAAACAGGATAATAGAATAATAGTTTTATTGCTTTATGTTTTAAAAGCGTCCATTTTCCCATGCACATAAAATAACGGAAGGAAGAAAAGATTTGTCACCAACCCATCTGTTTTATATATAACATCTAATATAATTATTTATGCTGGTAAGTGGCTATCAGTGGCACTTTACATGATATGGGAATTAGGATATTTCCCATACCCATACTGTATAAGTTTTGTAAAAAGAAAAAAATATTACATGAAGGACTTTTTTTTTACTATCTTTTGGCTTCAATAAGTAAAAATCTATATGAAATGGTTAAAAAAAATTTTCGTTGCAGATTTGTGTAACCTAATTATCTTTCATTATTCTGCTCATTTTGCATAGTTTTTACATGTGCTTTACTCTTTCTTTTTCCCTTAGAATGGAAGAATTACTGGTACATGATATCCAGTTTCTGTATGGCTATGCTAATCCAACTCTTGCATTAATTTACCAAGATGGTCAAGCTCGACATGTTATTACGTATGAAATATCCATGAGAGATAAAGAGCTCATCAAAGGTCCATGGCAGCTCAATAATGTGGAGATTGAAGCAGCAACTCTCATTCCTGGTATATGATATATATTTATATAATATATAAAAATAAATCTTAAATTTGCCCTACATTAATTAAAGAATTGCCCTTGTATTATAATTTTTTCTGCATTGCACTTTGGGGTTATAGGTGCTTAAAATTATTTTGAGAAATTTTTCAGACAGAATGGGTTTAAGCCTAGACACCATACAAAAGCTAAATTACAAATTAGAATTAATAATCTTCATCAGAAAAGCCCTTTCATTCCTAGTGAGATTCATGCTCATTGACTTAGCATTCAGAGTTTTCCATGGTTTTCTCCAAGACTCACATAAAAATAGGCTAGGGCTCCTTTAACATATTCATATAGAGGGCATTTTACACTGGTCTAAAACACTTTACAATCAATTGGCCTTGACTCCTGCACGAGTACTTGGTGAGAATCGCCAGACTTAATCAAACATGCAGGAAATACTGAATAGCAGAAATTTCATCTGTACCATCTGCCTAAATTGTCACTCATTGGTTAGGTTTATCTAAAATTTGAACTTTTAAGATGCTTTAATTGGAATGTATTGCAATGCTAAATCTATTTAGTTATATAATAAAATAAGGTGTGTGTGTGAGATTTTTAAGAAAACGGCTGATGGCAGAGCTACACAAATTTGCATGAGGGTTCGTTATAACTTGTTTTGGTGCACCTCGAAGCCCGATTTTCAAATTTTTGATTCGATTTTTTAAAAATAATTTAAATATGAAAATAATAACCTATTAGCTTTAAAATTAGCCCTTTAAATTTTTAATTGTTGCTGAAATAATTTACGAGTTAATTATTATTATTTTTTTAAACATAAAATGAAATATATTTTCGCGCGAATATTGAAAAAATATCAAAATTAAATTTGCTTATGCATGTGACAAAATGACGTCTTTAAAAAATATTCTGTGTCACCTCACTATCCTGTTTTTTTTTTTTTTTTAAGGTTGATTTCTTTAGAAATCGACCTATTGCAATCACTTCCTTTTTCTATCTATCTGTCTGTCTATCTATTTATCATAATGAAAATATTGTCATCACGATAACTTCCAAAATAATACTTCAGATCAAACTAAATTTGCGCAGCGAACTTATCTGTATAAGATAAGTTCTATAAGATAAGATATCTTGGATGAGTTCGATAACCAAGTTGCTCTGCCTTTTTATCTTCAAGTGGCGGCCACTTGAAAATTTCAAATCCACATTGTAAAAAGTGTATTTAAATCTGGATTTGCTTGAATTTTGATGTAAATAAGGGTCTCAATCACGTTTATTAATGAACTTTATCTGCCATTTTTAACAAAGTGGCAGATATCTTAAGTTAAGTGTGGCCATTTGAAATCGGGCTACTACTTGAAAATTTAACATCACAATAACTTCCAAAATAATACTCCAAATTGAATCAAATTTGGACAGTGGACTTATCTTATAAATATCTTGAATGAGTTTGTTAACCAAGTTGTTCTGCCATTTTGTTTTCAAGTGGAGACCTTGAAAATTCCAAATTCACATTCATTGTAAAAAGTGTATTCCGAATTTGTTTGAATTTTAACGTATACATAGACCATATAAAGGGGGGGGGGGTGAAAAAATTTAGTATTTGCTGCCTTGAAGTAAACAAATGACTTCATAAACAATGAAGAAGATGAGCTTCCAGTACAGGTGAAACCATCGAGAGTAAAACATATTGTCTGCTGTTGATGTGGAAAGAGCATTTTCTGCAGCTAGTGATTGTAGGGGAAGGAAAAAAAAATTACAATTAGAAATTTCGAAAGATACCTTCTTGCTTATTGTAATATGAATTATTTATAAGTAAATCTCTGTTTTCCTAAAATGAAATTAAAAAAATATTAGTTTTCTTTATAGGGTTTCAAAAAATAAAAATTTAGATATCTTAAAATCAATTAATATTTTTATAAATGTATTAAAAATATATTTATTTTTTAAAGTGCTTATAATCTGCTCTCTACTTATCATAATTTAATGTCTTCTACCATTTCATATATATTATACAGTTGTGTTTGGATTTAAAAAAACTTAACTAGGATAAAAAATGAAGTTAATTTATAAAAGTCATCATAAATCTAAATTTAACAATTCAATGGTGTCTATGGATCTTAGTTTTATTTAGATAATTTTCAGGGAACATTTATTAAACATCCAAATATTGCTTCAAAATTTACTGTGTTAAGGCATCATTATTAATTTTTATTCCAGTTCTGTAATTTCAAGTTTAAAAAAAATTAAAACTAATTAATCATACCGGTACTTCATATGTGTTTATTTAAAATGCAGGTATCATTTGTTTCACTTTCTAAATGCAAAAACATGTTTTTCAAATATAAATTTGCATGAACATCATTATTAATTTTCAATTTGATTCTCTTATTTTAAATACAAATAAATTTAAAACATTGAAAATGGAGACAATTCATTCATATAACCAAACTTGGATTAAAAATTGATTCCAATGTTCACATGAATTAATATTTAAAAAATGGATTTTCACTTTTGTAAAAATGAAATATAGGTTATCCACTCATTAAATAGATATATTTAATATGTTATGGGTATTGAAAGTTTTGCTGCGTATATTAGAGATGTGGGTAACTCAAAAAACAATTTGATACTTTTTAAAATCATCACCCTGTATAACAAGATAATACTTATGCATTGGGGGAATACTTAAAACTTGAGTTTGTTAGTCTCTGTGCATGATAACTCAAGAACAAATGATCAAAAAGAAGTTGGACTAGTTTTAAAATAATATCACTTATAACACTGGCAAAAGCTTTTTTTTTTTTTTTTTTTTTAATATTCTAATTTGAGATCTTAGTAAGTTATTCGGTATATTTACAATTTTCTTAACATTAGTGAATAATGAAATATTTGACATAAATGTATATTGCAAATGTATTATTGATTATTTTCATCATAAAAATACTGAACAGTTTTAAAATATTTATGGTACTAGAATGAACAACATTGATTACCCATACAGCACAGAATGTTTCAGTTATGTTGCAAAACACTTACAATTTTTCATTATCGTAATATGTTTTTGTATGTTTTCAGATACCTGTCTGAAACATTTACCCTTTTTGATGTTCCATCTGTTAAGTTGTTGAAACATTTTTGTTATGCATTCGATTTTTTGTTATGATTGCAAACATTTCTATGATTTTAAACTAATTGGAAAGCAAACTGCAAGTTTCAAAATGCTTCTGAAATACTTAAAATGCTTTTGGCACATTTTGTGCTGTTAGAATGTAGACTTTCTACTTTGAAAGTTTTGTAAGTTATCAAAATTTGTGATTTTCTGAACACGGCAGAATAGACAGAATATTTCACACAATTTTGCATTATGGGAATTATTGGATTGAAATGAAAGCATTGCATGAAGCTGAAATATGAAATTGATCATAATAAAATTAAACAATAAATTGGGATAAAGTAAATGTATCAAAGCAGCGTGAAGGTAGGCTATTGGGTAGGGCATTTCTTTCTATGACCTTGCTGAGTAATTGGTAGATTTATTTTCTTCTGACATGAATATAGTAGAGCTGTAGTAGAAATATTTGAAAATAAATATGTGATGGGGAATTGAGCAGAGTTCACCTATGCCAAGTAATTTTGACATATTTAGGGTTTGAAAATGATTAATTTAGTTTGCGTTAAATGCAGGGTTACCACAGGCTACTAAAAGGCAACTATTAGCGACTATTTTCAGCCTAAGGCGACTAAGGCAACTTTTTTTGCCTAAAAAGCTTTAAAAAGCAACTATTTTCACAAGAAGGAGACTATTTTTTACCTTTTGCAAAGTTCTTTTTCCAGAAATGTCAAGAAAATCTTTCAGAGAGAAATGTTTTCTATTCATTTTATAAGCAAATCCATATCTTCACATGTTCACCTTTTTTTACCTTAAAAGGATGGCATACACTTAATATTGACATTAAATTAGGTGTTATTTATGAGAATGGAGAAACTGCACCAGACATGACATATGAGCCGCTCAGTGCACACATCGATTAACTCCATAAAACAAAAAGTTGAGAAACGCGATGATGTAATGTATATTGTTTTTTAAAATTCCTCTGATAATATGAATTCAAATATATAATGTAGAATGCATAATTGCAGATATAGCTTTCATCTAACGGTGTATAAAATTAATAAGAAAGAATAGCCAACAAACAATCGTCAGTAATGTTACAGTTTTTATGTGACTGGTGGAGTTAATCGATTTGGCAACTGAAAAAAGTAATAAAGTTAAATTAAGTCTTTACATTTTTAAGTTTTTTATTACAGAAAAAGTTAGTTATTATACATTTTTATCACAGCTTTTCCATAAGAATGTATGTTGTCAGTTCTGTTATATTATAATTTTTGTAATTAATTCATAGCAGTTTTATGTCAGCGGCATTATTCTTTGGGATGATTCAGCAATATTATAAATAATGTCTTCTTCATCAGCTGTATGCGAGGATTCGTCATTTCGATTTGTTGACAATCGTATATCCGCCCGTCACTCACCTGATAAGTGTCTCTAAAATATTTTTTACAAACGGGAATATCAAGTCTCTCTTTTCGAAAGTAATATGTAAACGAATGTAATCTTCGTTCTTTAGTTTCATTCGTAGGGCGCCTTCTTTTTATTTCGTTAACTTTGATACAACCTCTTAAGAAAATATTTTGGTCAAGTTGACTATGTAAACTATAAAATGCTTTCATGGCAGCCTCTCTCTCATCCGAAATAATTTTTTGATTGCAATTTTGACGGCATCTGCATGGTATATCGACAAATGTTTTTGCAGGTATTAATTTTCCTCCCCTATTCCTGTATGCCAAACCTTTTATCCTGTTATGCTTTTGTAAATTTCGTATCCATTTAACAGGATTACGACTTCTTTTCCTCCCAATCAATGTGTTTGTTGGGTTTGTACTGTTGCAATCCGATGAATCCGAGGAAAACGATAAACGTCTTGGACCAGACTTTCTGTTGATAAATCGTATTGAAGAATCATCACTGCTTTCCTCACTCACATTATTAGTCTCACTCATCTTGATTATAACGGTATAATATTTATTTCTTTAAAAACAATCTGGGAGTAATGTTGAAAAGACTAAGAAGTACAGAATAACATTCAGCGTGCGAGATCACTGCTATACTAACTACCGTTTGCATTGCGCTTATTTTTATCTGTTTACCGATGCGATTTTGTTACGAATATTATTGAGAGGGAGAAAGCATCTTCCGCTGTTTAAAAACAAATAAGCGTCGATGCACGGCCAGAACAGATACAGCGTTACCGAAACGATTTACATTAGAGTATGGAGTTAATCGAAATGGCTTCTGAAATAAATTACTTATTATTCAATGGCCAAAAAAAATTTGCCATTTAACGGTGCTAATCTTTATTATTCCGGAAAGTTATTATAAATACAAAAAGTTATGATTATACCAAGTGCTTTGACATAAAATTTAAGATTTTTCAAAAAGTGGAGTTAGTCTATGTGTGCACTGAACGGCTCATATGTAGCTTTTAAGCTGGCCAGTTTGTTTATTGCAATTGACTACAGTTAACTCTCTTCAATCTGCACTCCTATAATCTGCAAATTCCTCTAATCCACAATAGATTTTGTAATGTAAAGAAAGACATTTATAGCTGAGATTTTGAAAAAATTGCAAGTTTTCTCACATTTTTACTTTTTTTTTCTTTTAACATATTTGAATTTTTAACTTAATCCTTACTTTCAGCTATTACTTAATACTACAATTTTTTATTTTATGGGATGATGCAATAGATATAAACACTTGTGTTTCTGTTAGATAAAATCGAATTTTTATGTTCTCGATAATTTGATGCAACATTTAAATAACTAACACACACACACAAAGAATAAATAAGTTAATTAATGAAAAAAGAAACAATAATTGCTAAATAATCACAATTACGAATAGGATACACTTGGGGGGAAAAAAAAAAGGATTCTCATAATAATAATCCTGCAGTTTATACGCCCAGTAGCAGAAATAGTGCAGCACAGCAGCGAGCGCTGCAGATTGTTTAAGGCTCTGCAGATTAATTTAACAGCTCAAATAGAAATGCTAAGTTTGAAAGTACTTAAATATAAGTTTGATTATGTCTAGATTACTGTACTAGTTACATATTCTTAATTTTTTTGTTTTTTAAATATAAATTTTATGTAATTCATTAATAGCTCTACTTTTTTCTGATACATGACTTCATAAGGGAATTCTGGATCGCAGATAAATTTTGTTTTGCTGCAGATAGATACAGAAAATTCTGCTACTGGGTCTATACAGATTAGTGCAAGATCAGGACGAAAATTTTGGGAAAGCTTATAAAAATTTAAAAACATATTTATTACGTCAGTATTTAACAAAATTAAAAACAATCAGTGATGAATATTCATTTCATTAAAATATATTTTCTTTTGCATTTTAAAAATAAATATTTATATTTTACTGCTGTGTATTATTTAAGTACACTTAAATTATTTGCATTCATATTTTTAAAGAAATATTTTATTCTGAATTTTTTAGAAATCATCTCTCCATTTTTATGTCTATTTATGGATTGATAATTAATTTTGTATCTGCAAAAGGAAAATGCAAACAAAGACAATCCCCTATAATCTGCAAAATATATAATCCACACAACCTCTGAACAAAACTTTTGGGGATTAGAGGGAGTTGACTGTTCTAGTACACTCCTGTTTTGCATGCTATATCCTTCCTCAAACTGATTTCATGTAAGAAAAAATAGCTAAATTAGAATAGAAAGCCCTTTTAGTAAATCAGAAAAGGAATACAACAAAAGAAATGGTTGATAAGTTATCTGAAGAGATAAACAAGAGGCTGAAAAAAGCTCTTAAGAGCAGGCAATACCTAATCTCGGCAACAACAATTTTCACATTCAGAAAATTCACAACCGTTAAATTAGTACTCATCTTTTAAAAATTATTTTTAATATTTTATTTTTCGTAAAGGAGCATTTAACATTTGTTGAATTTTATGAATGTGAAAATAGAATAAAAAAAAAAAAAAAAAAAAAAATAATAATAATAATTGTAGAAACAAATTTTCTCATGGAATTACATGGAACTTGGCTGTCGGTGAGATTAGGTATTCAGGGGTTAATACAGGTCGAGTTTACTACCGTTTATGGGTACCTTCACAAAAATCGACCTGGCAAAAACGGTATCTTCACAAAAATCATACAGCTAAAATCGGTACTTTCACAAAAATCTTAGTCCTCCCAGCAAAATCTAACATTTTTAATTAGCACATTTTCAAAGGAAAGTAATTCGTGCATTTCTGTTGATGCGATTTGCGAAGCAAGAATCATACAGAATGTTGGTTTTAATCTACACACAAGCGTTTGTTATGGGCGAGAAACAGTGCAGCATATGTAAACAAAACGATCCTTGTGTGTATCGGTACAGCCACGCTCTGAAATTGTGGCCATAGTGTACTGTTTGCTGATTCGTCAGGTGGTTTAACATTTTGGTGACTGTATGGTGATGTGTTTATCCTCCCTGGTACAATTCATGTATACTGCAGTGATACTAACACAAATAAAAACAACTTCTACTTACACTATCTCTACTGAACTGTTTACTTCAGAGTGAAGTAAGTTTTGGATTTTGGTTCCTGTTCTGCTATAAGCCTCACACTAGCTGCTGAGAGTTAATTTTATTATTCTACTTTGTTCAAACTCCCCCCCCCCCATACACACAGAGAGAAAGAAAAAGAGTGCACTACAATTTTTCACAAAAATAAAATATAGTTAAGATTTTTCACAAAAATAGGTATTAAGTTTGAAATCTTAGATTGGCCCCTGGTATTGTCCACTCTTAGGCTAAAAATAACATGAAGCTAATGGATAAAAAACAGATCAAATTTTTAATAAAAGGAAACAATGTTTGATGCAATCATTCATGTCCAAAAAGCCTAAAAGTAATTTTAAAAATAAATTTAATAAAGTGCTTTTCACAAGATTATGTGGCAATTTTCTTATTATAGAACATATTTATTTTGCAATTTCTATAAAACCTAATTGAAGAATCTGATTTTGTACATAATATTGAGAAATCCATCTCAATGAGAATTAGTTATACATTCTTTGCCTATTTTTATGAATTAAATAGAAAATCTACTACAGTATAGGATCCGTTATCCAGAAAGCTTGGGGGCTGGGATATTCTGGATAAGGGGTTTTTCCGTAATTCGGAACACTTTATTACATGTATAAAAATGGTACAAAATAATTTCATAAATAGCAGTGAAAGTGATAAACATGAATAATATATATAAACACTTTACCTATATTCATTTAATAAATTATTTCCACAAAACAAAACAAAAAATCTTAATTAGAATTTTAAACTACAAATAATAATAATAATAAATAATAAATAAATATATATATATATAGAAAGTAATTTTGGATCTGAGAGTAAAATCCTTTCATTTGGATTTTGCAAACATTTCTATATTTTTTTGCTTATAGTGTGTCTCTGTTACTAATTGTTCATAATTGTTTCAAATATTTTTAGCACATAATACTAAAATTTTATAAAATGAATTTTAAAAATAATGGGATTTAATAAAAACTATTTAAAATTTTCATAAAAATTGAGACTTCATGCAAGTGACCTGAGTTCAAGAATAAAATTCATCTGTTATTGAGCAATTTAAGAAGTATGTGTTATTAATGTTTATCTGTTATAATATACCATAAAAATTCATTTTCTAACCTAAATTTGCAAAATTTTCAGTAATTAACCCTTTCCACTCCAGGGACGTACGTGCGTACGTCCTAGTGTTAATGGCTATTAATACCATGGACGTACGTGCATACGTCCAAAGAAAGTATACGATACTATTTCAAAATTATAATCTGGTATTTCAGGCATTTACACTACAGCTAGCCTGGAGCGGAAGGGGTTAATTGGACAATTTTGTGCTCACCCTATTTCCCCAGAATAATACTGTAGCATTAAAGAAAGTATGTTGTAAAACTATAATTCTGACCGCTGCTCTTGTATAACTTTAATTCTTAAATTTTACGAACATTAAAAATTTTGGTAATTGGAATTTTGCATTCTGGTTTTCGGAACATTCTGGATAACGGGTTTCCGGATAACGGATCCTATACTGTATTAGAATACATATAGTATCATTTAAAACTGTTATCTTTTGAAGATTTTTTTTTTTTTAATGATGTACTTCAGTTAAATAGTAAAGAAATACATGTTTTTCTTACCCTTCAATGTTCATTAGAATATGTGATATGTAATATAGTATTTTGGCAACTAATTGGCAAGAGTAGTTAGGCTACTAAAAGCAACTATTTTTGCTCTGTTTCGTTTGTGTCAACACTGTAAATGTAATTTCTTTCTTCTTTATTTTTCATGTTGAGTAAATTTTTGTTAATGCAATTTGACTATGTTATTATATAATTTTGTGCTTCTTATTTAAAGGAACAATGTTTGATTTTATAAATTAAATATATTTGAATGTTTTTTATCTGAGAACATTTTGAAATTACACTTTCCTTCTAAATGTTTGCTTTGCCTGTATTCTAGTTCCTGATCCTATAGGAGGTGCTATAGTAATTGGACAAGAATCTATCACCTACTACAATGCGGGTAAACATGTAGCGATTGCACCACCCCTTATTAAGGTACACATTAAATATTATGCTTATATTTGCTCTATGTTAGTGGTGCACCACCTTTAGGAGGGAGGACGCTTGTACAGCTGATTACTGCAAGGAGAACAATTCAATAACAATGCATGAAAAATCATTACCAAGATTAATGTTTGTTTACAAATATCTGCTTAGCTTTCATTAAAGTTACAGTGAGAAAACATTTGTCCTGCGGGGCCAATAGTTGAATGGAGATTTTTTTTTTTTTTTTCATGAATAAGTAGTAGTGTTGATAAATGTAAACATACATTAACATTTTAGCGTTAGCATCTTTTTCCATCATTCAGTAGTTGACATTAAAGACTACTGTTAAAATTTTGTAACGTGCAATATTTTTTTCAGAAAAAATAAGATAACAAAGTATCTGTAGTAATTAGTAATACAATTTCATATTTATACTTAACTTGATATTTATTTTATGAGTCATCAACCAAATATGTTGGAAAAATGCTTAACAGTGAAAGGGTTAACTTTCGTAAGGCCCATTATATATTCCAGTCAGCTATATTGAGATTGAGAAACTTTCCTCCTTGCAATCAGCTGTACTATTGCCCTTGTTCTTAAAAGGTTATACACTACTATGTCATCTATTTCACTCTCACTAATTTCAAATTTACTTGATTTTTGTGGTACAAAAAATAGTTTTATTCAAATGTTTCTAGAACATTAATTAAAGAGCATTTGTCAATTAGAACCTGCTTGTGTCTTTACAAATTACTTTCTACACTCATAAATATTGACAATTTTTATAATAACATCATTATGGTCTCTATCATTAGTTTCTTTTAAAATCTCTCTGATGGTAGGTAATATTCAAAACCTTTGTAAATTTGGTAGTTATGAATATAGCTTTCATAAATATCTCTCAAACGGAAAATAACAGAAAGACTAAAAAGGGAGGTGCATAACTAGATATAATAATCCTACATACCAATCTACAACATTTTACATTTAATGGTTTTTGAGTTATGCAAAATACAGACATGTTTGTACATAACATACAGACATCATGAAAAGTCGTGTAAAATCAACTAACGAATAACTTTATAAATTACAATTAAGAGTATCTCTGACATAGTATAACCTGTTTTAGATATTGCTAAAACAGTAACATGTGTCAAGACCAAAGTTGGAGGTGTATGAATAGATATCATTTACAGTCACAAATATAAATTTACAGCATTCTACGATCATTCGTTTTTAAGCTAAGCAAAGGAACAAAATCCATCTTGAAAATCGGGATTACAATACTTCCTTATACTTTGTATAAGTCAAAATATTGTTCAAAACTTCTGCTGTAGCAGTCACTGTCTATAATGTTTAATATCAAATTAATCGGGTTTCATTGAACCAAGAATGGGCACACTATAAAAATAATACTGGAAACATGGAAAAATCTGATGAAAGGTTCATATTTATAAAATAAAATCTTATATGAAAGGGCTGTTTTTATGAATTTTAGTTTTGTGAAGGGGCCCATTTTATAGATTCAAATTTTGTGAGGAGGACCTTTTTATGATGTGGAATTTAGTGAAAAGGCAGCACAAGGGCCCCGTTTTTTGCCTGGATTGACCCCTGTTTCATTTTGTGTAGCTCATTACTAAGGGAGCAAGAGATATACATGTGACCTTATTATGACATTCTTTTGAGTAGAATCTAATATTCCACCAGGTTTCTCTCCATTGAATTCATATGTCAGAGACACAATAAAAATGAGAGTGTAAAATGGTAAGTAAAAAAATATATAAGTGAGCACTTGTATATATTTTTTCTATTTTTACTGAATGTATCAATGGTTTTATGCAAAAACAACGCAAACACTTTATTTTTATAATATTCAAAACACAAACTACATATGTGTGTCTGTTTAGTTAATACATTTCCCTCAAAGATAGGAAAAAGTTTAGTTTGAGTACTTATGAGCGGACAAAACCTAATTTTGTTGACAGCTACAGCCCATGTTATTCTGTGGGGAAATTTGTTTACACAATGACTCATTACCTGATTTTTTTTTTTTTTTTTTAACATTTTGTTTTCACATTCTGAAAATTTGCAACCGTTAAATTTCCAAAAATTCATTTAATTATTTCAATATTTTATTTTTAAGTCAAAAAAATAATTAGTACATTTTTTATCTAGAAAATAAAATGTGAAAAATCTATTTTTGAGTTAAAAAAATAATTAGTACATTTTTCAGCTGGAAAATAAAACATGAAAAAATAATTTTTAGAAAATCAATACTAATTTAACAGTTATGCATTTTCTGAATGTGAAAAAGGAATAATAATACAGTGAAACTTGAATAATTCAAACTCGTTTAATTCGAAATTCTGGATAATTCGGATTTTTTACTTGGTCCCTTGAATTTTGTATTAAAGTAAGGCTAAGAAATCGTGGATAATTTGAATTCTATTTTGGATAATTCGAATTTTTCATAAGATTACCTTTAAAACATTACAGCAAAATTTGTTCCCGAGATTTTTCTCACCTAAAGTGCATTATTTATTTTAAGTCTTTCAAAAGAAGGATAAGGAAATACAAGAGAAGCCCCTACCTAGTGCATCAGAAGATGTGGTGCACATACATGAACTTCAAGGTTTTTTTTAATTGAAAGTCATGCCTAATGTAGAAGATTCTATTTTTGTAGCAACTGATAGGTTGAAGTCATATGCTATGACACAAAGACTGTACTTAAAGAAGAGATGAAAAATATCTGACTATTTTTTAAAAAGTGTGGAATAATTAAGCTCGTAAAAAATATTGATTTACCAGGAGAAAAAAATGTAGCAGTATTCTTAGATATAAAGTTTATGTGTTAAATCGTTGATTGTAGATTTTTAATTTTTTAATTCATCTCTTCTTTTTGACAAAATAGTATATGTAATTCGAATTTTTGGATATTTCGAATTTTTCTCTGGTCCCTTCAACTTCGAATTATCCAAGTTCTATTGTAATAATAAAAAGTACATTAAGTAATAAGTCATCGTGGAAACAAATTTCTCCATACAATAACAAGGACTGTGGTTGTCAGCGAGATTAGGTATTGACCTCTCTTAATTCAAACATATGAATTATTCAAGATAGATTTTTAACAACCTGTAGTAAATTGCACTGAAAAAAGTACTTTTGAAAGAGGAAGAAAGTAAATATAAACCATAGAAAATTGTAAAAAATACTCACAGATGTCTAAGTGTGAAATAATTTACACATACATACATCACTGTAAAAATAGCAAAAAATACACATTCAAATTTTTCCATTATCACAATACTTTCTTTTCATAGTATATGTTCAGAAAGTAAAAATCATAAACATATTTAGCCAATTATTAACAATTTAATAATAGGAAATTCAATTTTCATAAAACCTTTTACAAATTATTTTCTAGAATTATAAAAAATTATTTCTCAAAGAAGAATTTAAAATTTACATACAAACATTTCTAAAAGTTTTCTTTTTCAGTGATATACTTGTTTATTTTCTAGCAAAGTGTGATAAATTGCCATTGTAAAGTGGATGAGAACGGAGTTCGTTATTTACTTGGAAATATGTCTGGTAAACTCTTCATGTTACTGATAGATAAAGAAGATCAAATGGATGGCCATGTTCTAATTAGAGATTTAAAATTTGAATTTTTAGGAGAAGTAAGTTCCCTTTCCAAATAAAATACTTCTTTTGTAATTATTTTGTTTCTTAGGTTATTTGATTTAAAATGTTCTCTAATTTTTTTTTTTAATTATTAATTTTTTCCACAGCATGAGATTAATTAAATTGACATTTCTATAAAGTTCATATCCATGGGAAATAATAAAATTTAAGGAAAGTAGCTGTCCCATTTAGAAAACAGACAGGGTCTTTCAAAAGGTTTTAAGGAAAATAAAATTTAGTAAAGGTGTATTTTTTTTTTTTTGGCTTTAGAAATTTTAATGATGTTTAATTTATTCTTGTTAAACTACTTTTACTATCTGAATATAATGATATATAAGCATGTAACATTACAAGTTACAATGTTAAGTACTTTAGACCAGTGGTCCGTAGACCACTAGTGTTCTGTGAGAAAATTTTGGTGGTCTCCAGAAAAACCTGAGCATTATTTGATTTTTTTTTTTATGTTTTATTTTCATTTCACTTGTTATTATAATTTAATATCACTTATTAATAAAATTTCACATCACTTATTCGTATAATAGCATATCACTTATTAACCCCTTACCTGCTGATGAAAATTTACCAGATTAATTTCCCAGTGTTACCCTTCACGCTCAACTCTGAAATGAGTAAATCCTTCGAATACACTGTCAAGATCCCATTGATTCAAAGTTATTTTATTACATTGTCAAACCATGTCAGTAGTTTCACTGGTGGCAATACAATACAAAAGAATGTATATATACGTCCGGGCCAGTTAAGGGCTTAATAAAATTTTATATCACTTATTAATATAAAATCTCGATAAAAAAAAAAATTACTTTAAAATTGCTCAAAATTTCAGTTTGAATATGTGATGCCTTTGGCACTACCTTTTTCCAATTACTTTATGCTGAGTCTGGATCTAAACTACCTGTGGCAGCGCCTTACACAGACGCTCTTTGCACATACAGAAGCTACATCATTAGCACATGAACTTTGGTCGGAGTCTTCTCTGCCTGCAGCAGCGGCTGCCTATCCCCCTTTGGTTTTATAACCTCAAAAGTAAGTTCAATAGAGTCCCAATACCAAAAACTTAAAAACCTGGGTTTTATGGCTCCTAGATCTGTTTTAAATTGTAAAATAATTGTCCCTATCTCCCCCCCTAATCCCGTCATATGATTTTCAGCTTCAAAAGTACACACAATCGATTCTTAACATTAAAGACCCTAGTTACACAGTCAGGTTTACAAGTCCTATTTAAGATTGTTAAATACATGTTCCCTTAATAATTTTACTACTTTGAAAGTATATGCAATCAATTCCTCACCCCTAAGAACACAGAAATGCTATTTTTCAAGGCCTTAGTTCCAATTTAAAAATTTTAATTTATTTGCCCTCCCATTTCTCTATTCATTTTTCAACTTCAAAAGTACGCTGCAAATATTGAAACCTAACTGCACCTATTTAGGCATAAATTTTGCAATGAACCGAGAAATTTACAGTAAAATTAGGTAAATTACAAAAAATGTGGCAAACTTAAATATAAAAAATTCAGATTAGCCGTAAAATAAGGCTAAATTTCAGTAACAAGGTTAAAATTTTTTACAGTGTATACATAATCAGTTCCTGACCCAAACACCTATTAACACGGCTTTTGTAGCTCCTAGCTCTGATTTTCTAAATATCTGTCCTCATTTCCCTCCTAACAATTTTACCGATTCGAAATTATAAGCAATCTGTTCCTTGCCATCTCAAAAACCTACTGACACAGATTTTCAAAACCTGAGCTCCACGAAATATTTGCTCCCTTATTTCTACTGTTATTTTTAGAGCTTTGAAATTGTGCAGAATAGATTACTCACCTCCAAAAGAAAAAAAAAAAAAAAAAAAAAAAAAAAAAAAACATTTATTCTGTAGTTTTATTTAAAAATTTATAAAACTGAATCTTTCCTTATATATTCCAATATAGAATTTTAATGTATATAATATACTGGCATATATGACAAGTGGGGCTGTTACACTGAAATTTTCCCTGCTTGCAAAAAAGCTATATGTCAGTTTGTGTAAAATTTAAGTGTGTCAAATTTGATAGGCAAAACAGGTATTATCAAAAGTTGTAGGCATAAAAAGATATAAATGCAAAATGGTGCAAGTAACAGGGATATTCTTGCAGGTTATCACTGATTATTTAAATTTTTTTTATTAACCCATTCATGATCACACCATTTTCATTTTTTTTTTTTTTTTTTTAGACGTTTTTACTGGAATGAATTTTATAATTTTTTAAGTACAAATAAAGTTACAAATTTATTAGTAATACTGAGAAACTGATTTTCTTCTATGTAGCAAATTCATAGCAACGAATAAACCATTGAGTAGGAAAAAAAACTCTGACCGCATATATACGCTCATGCCACGAAAGGGTTAAAATAATCAGTTATATTTTAGGATTATTTGCTTTTTTTAATGTTTTACTGGAAATTATACTGATGTGAACATAATTTTTTTCTGAATCATTCATACGCACAACATTAGACTTCAGGATTTTCTGAATGAAGTTAATACACATAGAAGTCAGTTAATTTTACCTCTGCTAAACTTTACAGGTAGTTAAAGGGTATGAAGATATACTCTCTTGTCAATTTATATCAGCAAAAGTTACTTCAGAACAGAGGCATTGGTGTTTGAAGTTGAAACTATTTTTTTCCCAATATTGTGACATCTATTTGACTTTTTTATTTTTTCCCCCACCAAACATGTGCTGTTGATTTATTTATCTAAATTGTATTTTTTAATTGTCTGCACATACATATTTTTCTTGTTTAAGAATACATTTTTTAAAAGATTGGAAAAATAACGTGTTTTTGTATAAGAGAGATTTCAATTAGAATTTTTAATAATTCATTTAATTCCTATTTTATTGTACAACATGGTAACATGGAGTGCATCAAGCAGTTAATAAAATAATACACGGCGAGTGGATATTTCTAGGTCTATTTTGTCAGAATTTTACAAACATATATGTCTACATTCTTTCTTACAAGCAATCTGAAATACAATTTAAATAAATAAATCAACAGCAGTTGGGGGGGGGGGATAGAAAAGTCAAATAGATAAATTGAATGATACCACAATATTGGAAAAAAATAGTCCCAACTTCAAACACCAATACCTCTGTTCTGAAGTAACATTTGCCATTATAAATTGATAGAAGTGTATATCTTTGTATCCTGTAAATACTTGTAAAGTCTGGTTGTAATCGGTGTGTCACAGTTCATGAATGCTCCTTGTGAGACAAAATTCCAAGTTTTTGAAGATGCAAGTGAATAAATGCAAAATGATATTTTAATTGTGCAAATATGCTTTCAGAAGTGATAGAAAATATATCTGAATAATTTCTGAACTAAGCAAAAGATATATATTTTTTTTGGGGGGGGGGGGGGGGCAGACGTTGAGTGTCAAAACATATGAATTAAGTAAGATTAAAAAGTTCATTTCATGTTTCTTGAGAGGTGTAAACGATTGTGAAAATTCATACCTATTTTGTTACAAATTACCAATTCTGTTGACGACAAACAATAAAACTTTGTTATAAACTTTTTTAGATGCCAAATTTTTGCCAGGTAGGGAAAAAAAGAAATACTTCTTCTCTCCCTTATTTCAAAGTTGTTTACAGAAACTTTGAAAACAAAATTTAGTTACTTTTTGTTCTTTAATTTGAGTCATAAACAAATAAGGATGATTCTATTCTCAGATTAGAACTCTGTTTGTTTACGACTTTAATCAGTAAATGAACAGTACTGAAAATTAATTTGAAAACTCTTCAATAGGAAAGTTTTTGTTTGTATAAAACTGTTTGGAAAATTTAATAAAATCTTAATTAAATCTGTAAGTAAAAATGTTGAAAAATTGATTTTGCAATATTTCAAGTAGTAACTTTTTATACTCAAGTGTAAATTTGATATATATTGTGTAAATATTTGTTTAAAGTTTCATTCTTTAACAATTTTAAAATTTTCCCTTACAGATTACAATACCAGAATGTCTGACATATTTAGACAATGGTGTTGTTTATGTTGGCTCAAGATTAGGCGATTCTCAACTTATTAAACTGAGTGTCCAAGTTAATGAAAATGGTTCTTTTGCTGGTGTAATGGAAACTTTTACAAATTTGGGCCCCATTGTAGATATGTGTGTTGTTGACCTGGAACGTCAAGGCCAGGGACAAGTAAGAGCAGGAATAAAATCTGTTATTCTTGATCTTGACATTTTATAATAATTTGTGATTTGTCATATGTATTTGAAAACTTTATTTTTTTTAGATTATTATTTTAAACACAGAGAGATAATTTCAAACTATTTCATAAGCACTTCAGAATTATAATCAGGGTTATTTAGAGTTCTGCATTTCACATTGGACAATTTATTTCTCAAACGCAATGTCAGCTCAGATGGCTTATAAAAATAAAAGTAATAAAAGCGCTGTGGAGTTCAAGCTATACAAAATTGTTCTCAAGCTATAACAATGCGTAGCGCACATGCAAACTGTCGGATCTAGTTAATTATAAAAACAGAAAATCTAGATTCTTAAACAACTTCGGTGTCATATAAAGAAAACCGCTTCGTATTTCATACATTTGTTGAAAACCCTTCTGAACATATTAAAATGAGGAATAATTCTATTCTTAATTTCCACAATTTCATTAGGGCTATGTGAATGAGAAACATTGTGAATGTGATAACTATCAACCTAGGGTAACTAAAGCAGTAGGCACCCTATATGGATGGTTCTCTTTGAAATGGAATTTCTTCTAAGGATGATTCTCTTCAAAAATGATGTACATTTATGTTAAATTATTCCGAACAACTTAAAAAATCTGTTATTAATTCCACATATAAACCATCTCTCCCCCCCCCCCCCACCCAAAAAAAAAAAAAAAAAAATGCAAGGAAAGAGAGGGCGAGAGGAAAAAAAAAAAAACTTTTTTATGTGAAAAATAAAAGAGATAAGGCCAGAAATTGGAAGGAATGTATAGCTCTTTAACACGTTCACGCTGGCGCCTTTTGTTTACATAGTCTTCTCAAAAGTATCCAAGCACTAGCCAATAATTCCGATATCAAAAAAGTACACTTAAAACTGTTTTGTACAATAAATCCTTGTTGAATCATGTTCTTAGACTAAGTACATGACTCGACAAGGATTTATTTAACAAAGCAGCATTAAGTGTACTTTTTTTAGACAGGGATTATTGTTAGTGCTCAGATACTTTTGCTGCCGACTGTAGCTGTGACCCACCGGTGGGTCACGCTGGCGTGAATGTATTAAACTCTTTTGCCACATATATAATTTATTCTAACGAATAACAAAGTTATCTATCAGTTGATGTGTTTCTCAAGTTCAAGGGTGAAAGTTGATTGACAATCTGCTGTATGAAATAATCAAGTTTGTTTCACATTAGAAATGTTTTTTTTATTTTGTTTGTGGATAAATGATCGATATGTACAAAAAAAAAAAAAAAAAAATAGGTCCAAAAGAATTTGGGGGGAAACGAAATCAAAGGAGAACGTAGAAAAAAATGTGTGTTGTTCAGAAATTGAAAATATTAAATGCTATTCAATTCTTAAGTTTCAAGTTAAGACATCTTTAAATTTTGAAAAAAAAAAAAAAAAGATTGGATAATATTCAATAAGTAATTCTTTAACAATAATGAAAGGTATTGTTTTATAATTTTATGAAGAGGGTTATGGAAGTTTATGATTGTGAATTTAAAATAAGATCATTTTTGTATTATCTTTATTGAATAACTTAAATAACTATTTGAAATTTTATTGCCTTTTTTATCATTTAATTTTTGTATGCTTAAAATGATTAGAAACATTATGTTGGTGAATATGTGCAGCGTATCCGATGACTTTTTTTTTTTAATCAACTTTTGCTGATACGGCATATATGTGGCTTATCTCCCTGAAATTACGGTGATATTTACTGAAAGAATAATTTATCTATCCAAGATCGTAATATTATTATTGAAAAACTTAATAATATGAACTATAATAAAAATTGGATATTTGTTTCTAAAACTCATTCTTTTTTATGTGTGAATTAAATTAATGTTTTTATTTTAGGTTGACTAACAAGTTTTAAAAATTAAAGAAAAAATAATAATAAAAATTTAATGTAGATATCTAAATCAGAATGAAAATATATAGAAGTTTATTTGTAAAATGTTAGAGTTATTGTGGTAATTTAATTAATAAAAATCACGCAAGGTCAGATAAATGGGATCATGTGGTAGAATTCAAACAAAGTATAATAAGATCTAAATAATCACCACAAAGTTTAATGATGATATTCACAGGAGTTTATCTTTACAAAATGAGTTTTTACTCTTTGAAAGTGAAACAAACAGTACCTGCACATTATATAAAGATATACTAAACGAATTATGGTGTTGAAATTGAAAGTCTTACTACTTTATTAATTTGTCTGTCTTTATTGTAGTTAGTTACATGTTCTGGTGCATTTAAAGAAGGTTCTTTGCGAATAATAAGGAATGGTATTGGCATACATGAGCATGCCAGTATTGATCTCCCTGGAGTGAAAGGCATGTGGCCTTTGAAAGTTGACAGCACCCAGTTTGATGATACTCTAATCTTATCATTTGTGGGTCAAACAAGGTAGAATATTAATTTTCTTTATTTAACGTTTCAAATGCTTTTACTTAATTTTTTATAAACTAGTCGACTTTACTTGCTGCGTTTGTCACTATGTTTAAGTAAATCATTTATAAATATAAAATATAAAAAAATATATAAACTTTGAAATGAAAATTATTAAATTCTGTACAATCCTCATTGTAGGTTGTCACAGTCTTCGGAGGCATTTTCCTGCAATATGTCAAATTCGGGTTCCCTACTGTTTGCGGCAGCACGTTACCCGTTTGTACTATTTTGGGTGTGGGTCCCCATTACCTGTGGCAATGTCTTATCCAGGTGCATTTCACATATGAATCTCTGTTAGTGAAAGAAAATTATGCTAGAAATGATGGTTATGATAAAGTGACAGAGTAAATTTAGTACAAAATTTCAAAGTAATAAACACAGTGGATTATAGTTAGTCACAAGGAATGAAACTAACAAAATACCGGCTTAAAAAATGTCTTTATTATGATAAAAGAGAAAAGAAAGTATTAGACAAAACTTCAAACTAGCCAGTACAATAAAAGATAGACACAGGTGATGCGAGAAACAAAGTAGTGGCTTGAAAAATTCACAGAACAAAAGTATTTAGGTCCGTAATATTTTTTCTGCTGGCCAAATCAAGGATCATTTTGCAAAAACCACACATTAAATGGGTCCAGTAGTTATCACACTAAAACATACAAATATTGTACATAGTAAATGTAACAATGTATTAAAGTTATAAGTCATTTGTGATACAGAGTGATCCAAAGTATTTTTGCTCTTCTTCAATTTGTAGTGGGTTCCCTAATTGCACTCTGACTAAATCGATAGGGGAAAATATGAGTTTTTAAATGTTCCTTGCATGTATGAAGTTTCAGGCTATTTTGTCTAGTATTTTTTTAGAAACTCGAAAAAGTGTCAAAAAAAAAAAAAAAAAAAAAAAAATTCAAATGATAGATTTGATCACCCACTGTAGTAATGAATTGTAAAAAGAAAAGCTTTTCCCAGGCAATATTGCAGCAGGCTGCTGACTATAAAATATGAGTAATAAATATTTATATATTTTATTAACTGTAAATTATGAAATTGATATTTTTAATTGATAATCTCTCATTTTAATGATCAGGGTGCTTACTTTATGTGGTGAAGAAGTAGAAGAAACAAGTTTAGAAGGATTTGATGTCAGTCAACAGACATTTTTATGCCAAAATGTTGCATATGATCAAATCGTCCAAGTATGTCATTTTTTTTTCTTTTAAATATCTCTCGAATATTTATTAACTTTTTTTATTTTAAGCTATGTTCTGTTATGGGTGGATATTGATAAATCAGATTAATTTTTAAAGAAATTATAGTAGTTTCGCTGCAATTATTTTGTACATTAAAGGACTGTCAGACTTTGTACATTTAGCTGGTTACTATATTTAAATGAATTAAAAAAATATATATATACATATATTTATAGATTTTATAAATAAAAATTTTTAAAAATTCCACTGAAATTACTTTAAATATCACGTTGGGTACTTGCCTTCGGCAGTATCCAATGTGATAATACACACCCACAATGCATATAATGCACAAAGCAAGCAATAAATACCCACCCACAATGCATAGAGTCTGAGTTTCCACTACCTAGGACATTATATGGGTACTTTTTTTGGATATGAAGGATTACATATCCATAAACACTCTATTACAAAATTTATTTTATTTTAGCAAAATTACAGGCAGGGAAACCTGGTTGAAGTTTGGAGTTAATGTAAAATAGAAAAGAACTAGTCTGCAGAGTTCAATTTGTTTAAATCAAAAATTATGTTCAAGTTAAATTAAAATATGAATGCATGAAGTCAAATAATAACTAAGTTTTAATTAACCAAAAAAGTTTATTAAAGTCTAATAAAAACACATGTAAACGAAAAATAACAAAGTAGTATAACTAAATAGTAGTTATCTTTTAACTTATAACAACAAAATATGTTTCATTATTAAATTAATTCAAAAATAGATTATATCAAAAACGTAATTAGAGTTTCTTAACATTATAAACTTTAACAGTATAAGAAAAATGGTTTCATGACTCGATAATAAAATTTATACGTTCTGAGCAGTAGGAAAAAATAAAAGTTCTTTTAAAAGAAATTTGAATAAAATAAAAGTTTACCAACATAAATTTCTTTTACTAGCTTGAAGATCTTTTACTTCACCAAAAAAATAAAGGCAAACTTAAAATGTACTTTCACATTGGGCCAACAGGTACTCAATCCCCACGTCAATAAGGAAAAACAGAAAAAACAAAAGCAAGTATCAAAGCACACAGCTGTCCTATATCATTCTTTACTTCATTAATATTCACGCCGGTAAAGAAAAGTTCTAGAGGATTCTACAACATATTTGCATACTACAATCAGCTGTGAGAAAATTATCGATGATACGGTAAATTACATGATCGGCAGCTCGACGAATCAGCAATTACTAGACATTCACCTCCACCTACAGGGAGAAAAGAGGAACTATGTCTTTTGCTACTGGCTTTCGAGAGAGCGGGATCGTTATGAGTGATGTTGCCGACACGATATAAACAAAGTAATGAAAAATATGGATTGAATTAATTTAAACTTACTAAGTTAATTCAAACAGGTAAGAAATATGTTTTTTATTGTATTTTTACTGTTAATAAAGATTTATTTTACTTTTATTATATAAATATAGAGAGATATTAATTTAAAATAATAATTAAAAATCTTGATTCTTTTTATCCTTTCATATCCCCCTCCAAGCCGACGCTCCCCCAGATTTGCCTGCAAGTCTGTGGGAAGTCCCTCTGAGGTAGAAAATACTCCAGGAAAATTTTTCACTTAAAATGGAAAATTTGAGAATTTAGAAAATTTGACTAAAAATGAAAAATTTTACTAGAAAATTTTGTCTAAAAAATTTTCACTGTTACTTTTGTTACTGTCACGAGAAAGTCATAAAAATTTTTTTTAGCTTATAAAACCTTAAATTTTGCCGGATTAAACTTTAACCCACTCAGGATGTCCATGTTTTGGCCTGTACATAAGAAATACAAAATGTTAGCAAAATTGCAGTTTATTTCTCGTAGTTTATATTAATTTAAAAATCTAAGAAAACTATACACAGGGATAATTTTTATAAAATGAAATTTTGTAAAAATGTTTGTATGAATTAAAATTTGTAAAGAGGATATTTTTTTATTTGAATTTTTTGAAAGGGCTTTTAGTAGAGTTTATTGAAGAATGGACAGCTAAGTAGCACCATTTTTGGCCAGATTAACCCGCGATTACAATTGAGAATTTTATTGTTTTTTGTTCATTTAACTTGTGAAATAGTATTTATTTTTTTATTTATTTTTACATACTCTCTTTAGGTAACTGCAACTTCGATACGTTTAATTAGCAGGCCTACCAAGCAAATGCTGAGTCAGTGGATGCCTCCACCTGGTCAGAACATATGTGTAGTTTCAGCAAATTTTTCACAAGTAGTGTGCGCTAATAGAAATGAAATGTATTACTTTGAAATTTTTGAAAAAGAAATCAGACAAGTTGGGTAATGAATTTTAACATATTTATGTTTCATTTAAAAGTTATATCTTTAATTTTTTTTTCTTTAATTCATAAAGAACATATTAAAAACTAAAAGTCAAGATTCACTGTCCCTACTCATTACATTTTCAGTATAAAATTATAATATTTCCATTTTGTTACAGGGTGGCAACAATCAGGGTAAACAGGGAAATCATGAAAAAATTAGGGTACTTTATCAGCCTGGAAATATCAGGGAATTTTGTAAAAACACCCCAAATTCATGGAAATTTTCATTTTTGCCCAGCAAGCATGACTGAAAGATCGCCAAACAGGTGTTATTTTAACCATGATTGCACATGATTGGCTGTTTTCTAGTTGAATCTCACCAAGTTAACATTCAAATAAATATTTTTAGTTCAACAACATGAGGAATAATTTTATGTCTTGATGTTAATATTGTACTGTTAAAATAAATCTAATTTTTATCATTTTGTTAATTTCTCCAAAATTTTGAATTTTATTTTCCTTTTTGTAAGTGAAAAAATAAAATAATAAAGAGATAGATATATTTTTTCAATCAGTATAGTTATTTGAATTGCAGTGGTTTAGCGAGCATTTTACACAAGAGTGTGATATACATAAAATTATAGAATGTATATAATATGTAATGGAAATCATGGAAAAATCAGGGAACTTTTTTTTCTGAATATCTGTAGCCACCCTGTGTTACTGTTAGAAATGTTAAGAAAAAAATAGAAATTCATTAATAGTTAAATATAGGAAGAATGTTTCCTTTAACTTAGTTAAAATTCTATTACTTTACCATATTTCTTTTTGAAATGGTAAATTTTGTAATATATATATGCAAGTATTATTCACAGAATAGAGAATGTAAAATAATCGTTGCTAATACTATTTTTGACATTAAATTCACAAGAATAAATGATGAAAAAAAACGAAGAATCACTATAAGAATTATGCTGAAATGCTATAGCACACTAATCTATTTAATGACGAACACAAATTTACAATTAATATATACAATGCATCAGTTAGAACTGTTTAGAAAATAACATTAACTTGTGAGCACCGTCTGTGCTAATTTTCATCTCATTTTCTGAAAACAACTTCTGAGCATTTATGTTCAATCACTTATGATCCCATCTGATCATTCTGACATCTCTCGAAGAACTCCCGCTTCTTCTCGTAACTTTCGTTTCAGCTAACAGCTATTGCCATTCTGCATCAACTAATAAATGAGAGGCTACGTGAAAGTGTTTTCTCTGGAAGTGGGAAAGTTGTATTCCTTACATACATATATATATATATAAATGAAGAATTTAATATTACATTTTTAATAAATATGTTTTGAAGCATTTTTTGAATGAATTTACAAATAAAATTAGAAAATACAGTAAAATCTTCCCTTTCCTTTTCTGCCATTATGACTGGTGGAGAATAGACCAAAACACAATCACTACCTTTGTAAAAAATGATGCATCTATCTTCTGTCAGGTTAAAATTCATATAGCATATTCAGAGAAGTAAATCAAATGTCTTTTCATACAAAATGTTTCTCACTGTGTTCAAATTCAAAATAATAAATATAGATTAACCCTATAAGTGTTAAGCCCGTCTTTTTCCGGCACACATAGTCACAATAAAAGGCTTGTGTAGCTAAATTTTGAAATATATGTAGCTTTTTTCAAGAAAATAAAATTAATAAATATTTGTAGTATACAGTATTAAATTCTCATATTCAGTGGCGGTCCATCATTAAGGGCCAGTGGGCACGGCCCCACTTAAATTTTTTCTCGATTGTAATAATAATAATTCTTTTCTTTTTCGTAACTGTTCAAAAATATATACACAAAATAAAAACGTCTATCTAACGTTTTCTTAATCTTCTTTCTTTTCTAAATCATTTGTCTATATATTCTTTTCGGCAGTCATAAATCATTTAATGACGCACCGCTACTACCCTTTTCCTTATCTGAGAGAACGGGCCTCAATGGCGGGCCATTTTCAAGTGGCCCGAGATTGGCGTGTTTATTTGTACATATTTATTCTATTAGAGCAGCTGGTTAACAGCCTTGGCGATGAACTGCTTTATTAGTTTTAGCAAGCTGTAATTTCTTCGTTGGTGGGCCCATGAAGTCTGGCCCATTGAAGCAAAACTATAGGGAAAAAACTGTCTACTTTAAAATATGTTAACCATAGAATTCGCGGATAAAACTTGGCGGCTTTTGCATTACTTTTTTTTTTCCCTTACTTATTTTTCGGAGCATTTTTTAGAGTCATATATGATAGTCTATAATTTTGGTGTTTAAAAAAAAATCTTGTAATACTCAAAAATATTTTTCTAGATTAGCTTTTGAGATAAAAGCTTGTATAAGAATTTGAGACCTCTTTAACTGAAATATTTTAAATATAAATGAAGAAAGAAAAAAAGAAAGAAAATGTGATTCCCCCCCCCCCCTTCAAAATGGTGTACTATAACTTTTATGCAAATGAAATGTAGAATTTTTAGATAAATAATTAATGGATTTACTTGGATATAGATTAAATATCTGCATAAAATTGTGATTTATTATTATTATTAATTGATTTTTCTTTTAAATACGATTTAATAGAAACATCTGCAATGTTTCTTTTCTCTTTCTTTCTTTTCTTTTCTTTTTTTTTAAAGATGATAGGCGGTCTCATTTATTTATTGAAATTTAATTTAAATTATCTAAAATTCAGCTCTTAAAGTGAGAAACATGGTATTTTTGTAATATGTATCTACGTTACATTAATTATGTTTTTCTAAATTTCAATATAACTTCTTACAAATTGGTTAAGGATTACTTTATTTTTTAAAATAAAAAACCTGAATATAGCATTTGAAATTCTATACTTTAAAGATTTGGGGATATAATTCGCTCAGGCTAAATAATATTACACTCTGAGAAATTTTAGTTTAAATTTTAATAATGTGTAAGAGGTTCCTAGACCTGAGTGGTGTACTCTCTGTAAAAGTTTCTAAGTGTTACCTTATTTATGAGAGATTCGGAGAAAACTGTGGAAAACTCCAAACGTATAAGTCGACGAAAGCGACCTGGTATAGAACTTGGCAATTACTGTCTACCAGCTTCCAGATATTTTAATATTCAATTGATCAGAACATTACAGAATTTTGCAATTGTAGTTACAAAACTTTAATTTTTGAGATAATTTTATGTAGTTTTTTTTTTTTTTTTCTTCCAAAATTTCATTTTACATCCCATTTTAATAATGTTTGTTTGCATGTTTCAGTAATGAATATTATTATGTTAAATAACATGTCATGCGATAGTCCGGGCCCCACCTGTGAAAATTTCCACGAGCCGCCACTGCTCATATTTATACTGTGCATAGTATTAATTTTATGAATCATTAAACAGATATACTGGAAAACAGCTAACGCTGAAAGGGTTAAGTGATTCAAACATTAAAAATGCAGTTTTAAGTTTAGGACAATTAAAGCATTTTTCATAAAAAATTATTTATGTGAAAACATTTAAATGCTTTAAGATTCTAGTTAATGTGCAAATTTTGCCATTTGTTCTTCTATAACATTGCTCATAATTTTTTTTTTTTTGAAAAGAACTTATACATAGTATTACTGAAATAAAAATATAAAATTTATAATTTAGACTCAATAGATGAAAGATATTGCTGAATATCGGGAATGATTGCCTAAGAATAACAAATTGATTCTTGGTTAATGCAATTTTCTTATCAAAAGAAAGAAGGTTTGTATACACTATTTATGAGCACATCTAATTCTAAGGGGGGGGGGATAAAAATAAATTAAATGAATTTAAAAAATCAAGAACATCTTGTTTGAAACAATTTCAGAAAAATTTGTTACCACAATGTAAGCAGAAAAAAATAACCAAAAGTAGGTGGAAATACCAAAATACCACCATAAAGAAAGGATATATAATATATATATAAGCAAAGATAAATAAACAAATCTAGCTTTCAAAAATAAAGTTCTTGTTCTGTAGTCATACAGTAGGAGTTTTTTTGATGCATTTTACTTAGAATAAAATGTGTATTTATGAAAGTTTTACGATGACCACATCTAATTTGGTTACTAAATTGATTTTATAGGCATGTTTTTATGGAGTATGAAATAGCTTGCTTAGATATCAATCTTCTAGATGAAAATGCAGAATCCACTCACATATGTGCTGTGGGACTATGGACAGATATATCAATTAGAATAGTAAATCTTCCTTCTTTGAAAGAAATGCATAAAGAAATGTTGGGAGGTGGTAAGTTAGATTTTTTTTTTTTTTAAAGCATGTATTATTTTAGAGTTAAAAAAAAAAAAATAATAGTGATAAGTTTTAGATACTTAACCCAGGAGGATATGCTATACTTTACGAAATATGAGAATGCATATTGCAAATACATTTTATAGGCACATCTTACCTCCTCCTGTGTTAAGGGCACATTTAATATTTAAAATCTGTGCATTTGTTTGAAGATTCAATTATAAGTATGCATGCAATAATTATGTTTTAAACTGTTATTAATTTTCTTGTTACTGATATTTAGATAAATGTCCAGGTTTTTCTAAAGTGTTCTCTAGAGTTTTTATCTATAGAATATCCAGGTCATAAACCATAATTTTATTTGCATCATTTATCTTCACTTTATTATTATTCTTCAATTTGAAGATCGTTTTTGACAATCTTCAAATTGATTTTAACTTCTTCTTGTTTTTGATTGATTTTCCTGTAAATATTGAGTTAGGATCCCTTAAAGAAATTTCTTATAGAAATATTTCTTTTATTTCATTTTCCATGAATAGATAATAATTGGTCATAACACAAGCAATACTAACACCATTTGTAGCATCTGTTTAGTAAGTTTTTGCTGAATTCTAATTTAGAAATGATTAATCACTTGCGATAAAATGACAAGTATCATTGGTTTTTCATGACCTACCATACAATGACGATTTCAGTTTATTTATGTATGTAGAAACTGGGTAAATATTATGGATCCTTATCACATATTATTTAAAAATGTGATAAGCATTATTTTTAAATAATTTTTTTATACACAAATATTCATGACTAAATTGTACCATAAGAGATTATATATTAATAAGTAGCTTTGCCATTATAATAAGAGACGAGCAAAAAAATATTTGCATTTGAAGGATTTAAAATAGAAGAATATGTCAAAATGAAGCATTAATTAAAAATATATTTTGTATATGAATAAAAACAACTACTGGGTGAGTGTTCAGTAATGTTAAAGTCAATAAAAGTTTTTTATTTATTTATTTATTTTTTAAATAAAAGGACAAGCAGAATGCTGCACAATCCCGAGACTGTTTGCAAAAAACTATGTTATTAAATTTGTATAAACCAAATGAAATGTTGGGAATTATATAGATCCAGATTAGATTGTCTCTGAAATGAATCAGGCTTTTTTCAAATTTTGTCTACTTTGTTAGTCTTTCAATTTGTGTTGAGTCTGTTACCATAATTTTTAGTATTAAAATGATACATTTTGCTATTTTATTTTTAAATATTATTTACTGAATATATTAGAGCAAATTTGTGTTGTTAATGAAATTTCAAACTATGCATTGTTTTTTCCTTCTTTTTTTGATTTGGAAATGAAGTTAGTCCTTCTAAAATCTGTTACCAGGCAAGCCACAAAATGAGATATACAAAATACATTTTTTATTTGCTTTTGTTAAGAAAGAAGTTTATGCAGTATTTATCATAAATGTAACACACAAATAGTTCATATTTAACCTAATTCAACTTTTAAAAAAGAAAATAATAATAAGGAAAAAGTATTTAATTGCTTAAAATAAAGGGTAGGCATTTTTTCCCTAGAATCATATTTTAAAAGATTCATGTCCAAAGAAATTTTATTTTTTTAAATTTTTATTATTAAAATCTTTAAATATGTCGTTTAAGCTAAAATTGTGAAATATCTAAACAAAGAATCTGAAATAGCTAAATGAAATATCTAAACAAAGTTTAAAAAATGAGCCAATCATTTCTTCCTTTTATTTGTATTTATGATGCTGAATGAGATTCATTGTTTTCAAAGTTCTCTATCATTGTTCATTTATCAAATGTTCATTATTCATGATACCTTTAATACTTCTTTTTCAGATATCATACCTAGGTCTATTTTAGCTACTTCATTTGAAAATTCGCAATATGTTCTCTGTGCATTAGGTGATGGTTCACTCTTTTATTTCTCCATGAATTCAACTACTGGATGTCTTTCTGATAAAAAGAAGGTAACGTTTTTAAATTCCTACATTATAGTTCATTTCATACATCCTGTCCATGTCAAAACATGATTAACTCTTGAGCATTTGAAATAGATTTTTCATTTTACTGAGCAGTTGTTAATGTCACTATACTCTGATATACTTATAATTCAACTATAGATTCACAGCTAATTTCCTTAAGGGCCCTCTTCACTCACCGCTGCCGGAAGCCGGACCTTTTTTAAAAAAGTATTTTTTTTAATTTTTTATATTTTATTTTGAAGCTGTAAAATACGAATTTTCAATATGTGAAATGTTTCATATTGCAATTTCAAAATAAAATATTAAAAATTAAAAAAATACATTTTTAAGAAAGATCCGTCCATTTAACAGTTGGGAATTTTCTGAATGTAAAAACAGAATTTAAAAATATGTATTAGTTAACAAGATATTTGTAAAGAAAAATTTCCCATAGAATAACATTGGCTCGGGCTTCTGGCAACGGTGAGTGAAGAGGGCTGTTAAGCATGAAGATCACATATAATAGTTATGAGGATTATCTTCAAATGCATAATCATATTTCTAATTTCAAGCTGAAATAATTTTTGGTAAAGATCATGCAGGGAAAACAATTTTCTCCTTTCCCAAGATGCTCAGTGGGTTAAATTTAGTAAATACGAAACAATAAATGCTTAAATTAATAATAATTTTAAAAAAGTACTTAAAGGATAGAGCAAAATATTTTTGACTATTATTGTGGACTATCATGCCTATCAGTGTCATTAATTATGTATGACTATTTTTTCGTCTTCAATATTTTCTTTTGCTTTTTTCAATTCGAAGCTTTAAAGATTTTATATGCGAAATGACAGAGAGCACAACAAGATACCAACTAGATGGTACCACATACTACAGAAAAACAGAAAGATTAATTTGAAGAAAAAATCGAAGAATAAAAAATGTCAGTTTAGGGTAATGCTGAAGAAAACCACAAAGAGGGTCAAAAATATTTTTCTGCATCTAGATATATAAAATTCACTCCGATAATCTTTTTGTACAATATTTGAAAATATGCTACTACAAGTTATTTATAATAATAACAACAGTCTAAAAATTATTTAAATTACTGTGTCATGTAAAATAAATAATTAATGATAAGTTTATTATGTAAGTGTAGCAATTGTATTATGTTCAACTCTTTTCTGTAAGCAAAATTAACTTGTAGGTAATATTTTAAACACAGACATTTATAAACAATATAGCCCCATGTAATGATGAAAATTTTCAATTAAATTGAGTCCAGGAAGCTTCAGTGACTTCCTAATAATATGGGAAAAAAAAAAAAAAAATATGTTTCAATATAACTAGATATATTTATAATGTAATCAACACTGAGAATGACCATTCATTCCTAAAAATTATTTGAAAAAACTGCTTTTTGTTTAAGATATGTCAGTAAGAATGGCTGATAGTGGGAGATGAAAATCAAAAAAATATTTTCAGGGAACTTCAAATGTCTTTCAAATTATTAGCCTTGATATGAACTTTTTTTTTTTTTTTTTTTTTAAGATATGCTAGTTCCCTTGTATTTTGTCAAGGACAAGTGTAAAGTTAGCTTTATTAAAAAAAAAAAAAAAAAAAAAAAAACCTTAAATATGATTGTTCTATACAATTTGTAGTTTTCAATTGGATAAACATTAGCTTACAAATTATAAACAAAGTTCTGCTTAAAGAGCAGCATCGCGAGAATCTCACATATATATATTTTTTATTTTCTCACATAAAATTTTTAACTTTGAGAGAAATTCATGCACTCTTCTGAGGTCAATTTAAATAAATTTTTATAATGAAAAAGTTTTTCGTAAAAACTAACAATTTTGAAATAGGCCATTCACAAAAATCAGCAAATTTAAACTGACTCTTCTTTAAAGTTAAATGACTTTAAAAAGTTTTCAAAACACTTGGATAAGAAAATTAGATATTTTACTGATCAGCTGCTGAAATATATTATACTTCTACAATGAAACGTTAGGTAATCAGGAAATTTTTGTACCTTCATGTAAATAATCTTGTATTTTAGGTATATGTAAGTAAGTTTTATATAAAGTATATATTAGTATAAAGTAAGTTTTATCAATTAGCAGCACAGTCTGTAATTGGTAGTGAAAACAGTGGGCATATTTAAGCAATTAAACTAAAACTCACCAATGATCTGTAAAATTAGACGTTATTAGCAAATTATAGTAATTTAGAAAGTGTCAGGTCACTAGCACTGAAGAAGACCAAGAAAATGGTCAAAAATATTTCATTCCCTCCTGAGAGGCTGTCAGATATTTTTAAATTTGAGTTTTATTGATTAAATATTTTTTATGTTTAGTTAAAAATGTACTTTTCTTTTTTCTTTAAGGTGACACTTGGAACTCAACCTACAGTGTTAAAAACTTTCCGTTCTCTAGCTACAACAAATGTGTTTGCTTGTTCTGATCGTCCAACTGTGATATATTCTAGCAACCACAAACTTGTATTTTCAAATGTTAACCTGAAAGAAGTTAGTCATATGTGTCCTCTTAATTCAGACGGTTACCCTGATAGGTAAGCTTTTTCCTTTTTTGACCCCCCCCCCCTTTTCTTTTTTGTGTGTAGGGGGCTTTAATGAGACAGAGAAAATGCTTGTGGTAAGAGGAAGGAACATTTTTTACTGTCTTCTATCTTCAATAGAAGAAAGTATTGGATTCGTAAAAATTTTCGATTTGGGGTTTTTGATGGATTTATACGTTTTGAGAGCAGTAGAACACAATTTGAGCATTTTTAGAAAATGTCTGTGTCTGTCTGTGTGTGTGTGACAAAATTTTGTGGCAACTGTATCTCTGGAACTACTGCACAGAATTTCATACAAATTGGTATGTAGTTGCACCTTGACATAAATTAGTGCCTATCAACTTTTGGTAAAAATCGTCTTACAGGTTGCGTTGCCATCCCGCTTTTTCTAAATTTTTAACAGGGTGATATAGGGCAAAAATTTTCAAGATGGGTATCTTTCGAAAGGTCTCGTCAGTACCTTTAAAACGAATGGTTGAACTATAAATCTGTGATAATTTAAAACAAAGTTATCGATTTTTTTTACTTTTTACGAAAAAAAAACTTAGAAAAAAAATCTTTTTTTTTTCTCTCCCCTTAATTTTATCAAACTCCCACGGTTTCCGTGTTCTGACAAACTTAAACTAATTTTTGCTTTTTTCCCCTAATTTTGTCAAAGTCCTACGGTTTCCGTGTCTTGACAAACTTTAACAAATTTTCACATTTTACCCAAAATTTTGTCAAAGTCCCACTTATTTTTTTTTTTTAATCTCTCCCCTTAATTCTATCAAACTCCCACGGTTTCTGTGTTCTGACAAACTTAAACAAATTTTTGCATTTTCCCCCCAATTTTGTCAAAGTCCCACGGTTTCCGTGTTTTGACAGACTTAGAATAATTTTCACATTTTACCCAAAATTTTGTCAAAGTCCCACTTTTTTTTTTTTTTTTTTTTTTTTTAATTATTGTTACTGAGTGAATTTGTATAGGAAAATATAGAAGAAAGTCTCGTGGTGGCCACAACATACTAGTTTCATATGTTTGCTGTCTGTCCAATTACAGTTTAACCTGGTTTAGTGTTTGAAAAGGACAAATATTTTAAATTCATAGTGAAAATAATAATTAAGACAATAAAATTTTACCTTCATAATGTCAACACATTATATTAATTTGCAAATGACAAAAGTAAAATAAAATTTTACTTTAGAATACTTTCACTTCTTGAAAATGATAAAAATAAATGAATTGCAAAGCATAAGCATAAGCAGGTAATAAGAATAGAAGAACTAGAAATATACAAAATAAATAAGTAAATCCCCTCAATTTTATTTTTCAGCCCTACTAAATTGTTTTGTATTACCCTTCACCCTTATTGGCCATTTGTGAAAATTTCACGCTATCTGTGGGTAGACAATACTTAAGTAATTTCATTTTTAATTGATACCATTTTATAGGTGTATTCAGAGGTATGTACCTTATTTGTATTCACAGAATGATTTTTTAATGTATTCATACTTCAGTGAATCTTTTAATAAATGCTTTCTCAGGCATGATTGTTTTTTGTATTGTAGTGCAAATTATTATTATTATTAAAAAAAAAAAAAAACTTTTTGGCAATTTGGCACAGTATGTCCTATTGTGGACACCATTAAAAACCAACCACCTTTTTTGGCAATTTGATTTTCCCATTTCTTCTATATATTTATGCTGTTTTATCAGGTTTTTCTTCTGTCATTCTTTATACATTTTCTTGTTATAGCTCTATTTTGGCCATGCTTCACTCTATATATGAAATTCCATTTCCTACTTTGATTTAGTATTAATGTTTTTTTCTTTCCAGTTTGGCTCTTGCAAATGATAGCACTCTCTTAATAGGTACTATTGATGAAATTCAAAAACTACATATAAGAACGGTCCCCCTAGGAGAATCGCCTCGGTAAGTAATTTATATAGAGTACTACTTGTGAAAAAATAACTTTTCCATATTATTTTTCATTTAAATTTTGGAGGAAATAGGTGGCGTTTAGTGTTACATTAAAAGTAAATTTTATTTTGAAATGTAAACATTATAAGTTTAAAGAAGAAGTTTAGTAATAAAAAGAAGCTACTTATAGAAAAATTTACCTTTGAAAATAGTTACTTTCTTTAAAACTTTAATTAAAAATCTTAAAAAAAAAAAAAAAAAAAATTAATTATAGCTTTGTTTACGGTTTACTGATAGCGTTGCACATTGACTTGCAACGTAGCAATGGCGAAATCTCTCTATTGAGCCAATAGATGATGTTAAGTGATCTTTGTTTGTTGCTACTATAGCAATGGATCATGTGGGAAGCGTCCCTGGGCGAATTGCAGTCTCTTGAAGTGTGGTGCTTGTTGAATGGTCAAATTCCAAGCCGTTCTCAAAGATATAAATATGGAAGGAAAGTTTTTTTCTTATAATTTTATGGTTTCTGTAGTTATGTTTCATTGATTACTTTTAGTTATGGCTAAATTATTATGTAATCATTTGAGTATATTAAGCACTTACTGTGTATGCTAGGTATGTTTACTATTTTAATGACTATGTTTATTAAAGCTTAAATATTTCATTTTATCTTCATATTTCCTCCAGGTACATAGTGTAAATTAAATTTAAATTATTCGCCGGCAAACCCAGCTTAAAATTAATACATGTTGATTTATTTGTCTCTCTGTTAAAATGTTTTTAACTCACTTGTTAAGTTTTGTTTAATAAAATCATTGTTTGTTATCTAACTTGCCATTTCATTGAGTTGCCACATGACATAACTTTCAAGCTGAACTGAATTGTTTCCACTATGTGATTATGAATATTCTGCAAAAGTAAATACGACAAACTTGGTTTTGTTATAAGAGTTTTCAACTAAAAGATTATCTCATTTTCAATAAAATACTTATCTAAGTTTTTTCATTTACCTTCCACATTGAAATACAAAGCTATTGCTTTAAGACCAAAATAGGGACATTTGAGAATGCAGGAAATTCCTTGATTTAATGTGAAATAAAATAAAATGTATTTCACTATTGTTAATTTTTGCAGATTCATTCTACCAATTTCGGTCAATTCAGACAAAACACACAAAATTTATTTTGTTTTTTGCACAAAAAATTACAAAATTGCTTTAGATGTTGGTGCAACACCACTTGTTGACAAAAATTTTAATGAATTATTTATTTATTTTTTTTTTTCCCAAAGCGCATTTTTGACCTACTAACAAAAATAATTAGGTGGTACTACATACTAAAGAAATTTTGTTTGTTTGAAGCCATATAATAAAGCCTTCTGATTGGCAAACATTAATTATAACAACCTGTATATATATTTTAAATTGTTAAGTCACGTGCTACTTTCATCAAAAAGTTGTTCAAAATGCGAAGAAACTCTTCAAATTTCAAAGCCTGTGAATTTTCTTGCGAACAGAAACTAAGTAATTGGGTAAATATGGATGTAAAATGTCTTGCTTGCAACTCTGTTTGAGCTTGGGGGTTGAGATAGTGTTTTATACATATCATACATTAGAGCTACGTAATGGGCAATTAGCAACAGTCTGGTATTCACTCCTAAAAGTGGTTTGGACTTGGGATTTAGAAAAAGTGCAAGTCAGAAAAGTAAAGATTTAGGAAAAGTAACCATGTTTTAAACTTAAGAAAAATTTGCTTAACCTTTTCTTTACGAGCGGAATTTCCACAGTCCTGAGCAAAAAGCTGTTTAAGAATATGGAGTTGGTATTACCGTCGTCCCAAACATTTCTTTCCCCCTTATCCTTCCCCCTTTTTTTAAAGGGTAATGGGAAATAATTTTTTTTCTATGATTTATGCATTAAATTATTAAATATTTCAATTTCTTTCATTTTTTTTTTTTTCTTTAGAAGAAAATTACAGATGTACAGAAACGTCCCTTAAAGTTTTACAAAATTTATTGCATTTTCGTTAGTAACTTCACTGTCATTGCTTTGAAAACCAACAGTTATCGAACACAATGCCTGGCTAGTTCATATATTTAAAACAATTTTATTTTATCAGTGTCTAAATTTTGTGCATTTTATCTATTTACATTTAGGCGAATTGCATATCAAGAGGAAACTCAAACATTTGGTATTATTACTTCAAGAATTGATTTCCATGACAGCTACGGATTAACACCTACTCGGCGCAGTGCAAGTACTCAAGCTCAGAATGTTACATCCAGGTGGGTATATTTTGTATGAAATATGAAGTCATTTTACAGAGGTGAACATGAGGTAACTATAACAATATACAGATGTTGTAGTTGTCTTTTCTGTTGATGTTGTTCATAATGGAAATTAGATTAATTGTCTGTTTAACATCAGTGAAGGAAAAAATAATGAAAAAATACAGATATTTTTATTATTTATGAATGCGAGGGGAGGATCATTTGTATATTATTTAAACCAGCATTTTTTTTTTTACATATGTTTTGAGCTTTTTTGTAGAGAATACTGTAATCCTGTTAAATATCTGAATTGAAAGGCAATGAACTAGCTATTTGGAGCAACATATTGTAGATTTAATGTTTATGTTATCCTTTATATGTTATCATTTGTATATTATTTTAACAAGCAAACATTTTTTTCCCTATATGTTTTGAGTTTCTTTGAAGAGAATACTGTAATTATGTTAAATATCTGAAAGACAGTGAACTAGCTATTTAAAACAATATATTTTAAATGTAATGCTCAAATAATTTTTAACGAGCAGACAGTTAGCCAGGCCAAGTTAAACCTTTGTTTTTTGGTGCAATGCAAAAATACTTTGCCACTAAACTCACCTAAGTGATTTCTGACTGGCATTATTCACTCAAAGTGTTTCATATTAATAACAATAAAAAGGAACTGAAGCCTATTTTTGTTCACTTACACACCCCTTCTCCCTCGATTAATTTTGCCACAAATCACTGTATGAATATGTGACTGGTGCCAATTCATTTGTAATATTGTCTAGTTTGTAACGGTATAGTTCAATTTTGCTGAATTGTCTACCTATTAAAACTGGTATCAGTTTCATTTTTTTTTTTCAATGGCAACTCTCACTCCTTTGTCTACTTCACTGGTATTCAAAGATAATAGTGCTTCATTTGGGAGATTTTTTAAAAGCAATGTCATTCTAACATGTTATAAAAGTTATTTTGATTTTATTTATATTATGTCACTATGTTATTTTGACGTATTTACAGTAAAATGCAATGCCTAAATTACATTCATAAAATTTTGACAAAAGCGTAATTTTATATTTTAATCATTTCACAGCTATATAATTTTGAATTTGAAAAACCTCTACTTACAGGGAATATGTATACATTAAAAGTAGCCTATATATTAAATTTGGAGTGTCTAGTTGCATTTTTACTATAGAAATAATACAAAAGTGTGTGACTGTTTTCCCTCACCCACCTCCCAATTCCCACAGTACTTTAACCCTGGTGATAATAGTAACTGAGGCAAGTTTGGTTGAAATTGGTTTAGTGTTTTGCGTGGGAATGTAAGACATACATACAATGACTTTTTATTCATATAGTAAAAATATTATAGTTTTACAAAATTAAAGAACACGCTTTTATAGAAATGTGAACTAAAAAGCACAAAATATCTATCTTAGTATTAAAATGCAGGGTAAGAGAAAATCGTGTGAGTGACACACCATAATAATTACATACATTTAAATCTTTAATTAAAATAATTTAGAATTAAACAAAAACTATTTTTAAAAAATCTCCCCTGACTGGGCTCGAACGCTAGACCTTCAGGTTCGTAGCGCGGAGCTTTACCTCACAGCCACAGCGTTCATGTAGGGAAAGTCTTTTTTTACAATATAGATTTTTTGTTTGCTCCCAGAGTGGTTACAAACATACATACAGGTGAAGCTAATAAAAGTGTGTTAAAAATAGTAATTGATAAGTGTAGGTTTTTCCTTTCTAAAGGTTTCCCTCAAAAAATAAATTGTTCTTTAATTACTCATTTGAAGGTTTTTTTTTATTATTCAAGGTAATTTATATTCCATAGACTAATAATCAAGGAAGATGGCACTTATCAATAGTCAAATACTTACATTTCCCTTCTAGTGAATTGCCAGTGAATGTTACACCTGTGATGCAGTTCCTTGAAGTAAGGTATCCATCCTTGGCGCATTTATCGCTGTTTGTTGTGGGTGTTGCCTCACTGACTGATTGACAAAGAGACGAGATGATTAAAAAATCTTGCCAGCAAGTCGCCAACCAATCATATTGCAGCATTGTCACGACCCTATACCCGACATTCCTAGATTTTTTAAACCAGAACCAAAACACATACACGACATCTTATTCATTATACATATGTGTTATATTCATTGCTGTCTATCCTTATTTTTAATGACATAATTGTGCTTACAAATTTTTATATTTGTAATGATCTGAAATTGATATTTAAAAAATAAAACTTACTTTATTCATTATAAAAATAAGAAACCTTACTTAAGCTTCTGTTGTTTTGCCAATGTCCTTTCGAGGGAGCTTCCCCTCATCATCAGTGGCTGGCTTGTGGGGCTTGCTTCACTCTTCAAACTTCTCACCTTTGATCCGGCGATTTATTAGGTGGCGCCATGATCAGCATAAATTGATTTGAATATATGAAGCATTTATTTAATCAGAAGCTTTTAAACATTATAAAAATAAGAAATCTTACTTAAGCTTCTGTTGTTTTGCCAAAGTCCTTTCGAGGGAGCTCTACCTCATCATCACACCACTTGCGCCGATGCCACCTAATAAATCGCCGGACTGAAGGTAAACAGTTTGAAGAGCGAAGCAAGTCACACAAGCTAGCCACTGCTGATCAGGGGGAGCTCCCTCGAAACTACTTTATCAGAACAATAGAAGCTTATTCATTTACTTTATCGACTTAAGTTTTATTTTAATTTAGCAAGTTTAATTTGTAAATTTGATATATAAAAATTAAATTTATTTGCAACTAAACACACACACATATATATATTAAAAGATTTTTAATATGCAAGTTCATAATTTTTTTAAGAAAATTTTCTCTCAGAGTAGGGGGTCAACTTATATGAGAGTATTTATGGTAATTTTTCTAACCCAAATTATTTCAAGAAATCTGGTGGTGTGATGTTGAAATTTAGGCCAATAGTCTCAAGGCTTTGGGTTAATGCTCTCTTTTGGGGGATTTCCTGAGAGATTCCTGTAGCTCTTACCTGTGCGAGTTACCTTAAAAAAGCCTGAATGGCTAAAAAACTGATGAACACGACCTGAAATTGAGCCCGGCATCTTTTGTCTAGCAGTTTTAAGAACAAAATCTTTCAGCCACTAGTGGGGGCCTAAGACAAGATCGTAAGTGTTATTGCGTAATGTGTGGTAATAATTCTGAGATTTATATTTGTCAGAGACATTTCTGTAAAATTGTGTTGCAATAGTTCCTGAAAAGCAATATTCATACTCTATGTTGTATATAACCTATTATTGTGACTATTGTGGTTTCAGCAATAGTTTTATTAGATTATTTTGTGAATATTCATAAACTGGATCATGCCTGTTTGTTAATGAACCACTTACAAAACTCGGAAATGTCAACAGTTTTGTAACAGTATGTATATTTCAGTAGTGCCCAGTAGCAGAAACAGTGCAGCTAGGTAACATACCCTTCAGATTGTTTAAATCTCCGCAGTTTAATTTAATAGCTCAAAAAGAAGTGCCAGGCTTTAAAAATACAAATATAATTTGTATTTTGTCACTAGATGCTGTACTTGTTGTATATTCTTAATTTATTTTCTTTATAGATGCAAATGTTACATATTTTATAAAATGTTAATAGTTCTTATGATACAAGACTTGCTTCAGCATTACAGATAAATTTTGTTTGTGCTGCAGATCGATATACAAATTTTACTATTGGGAATAGGTGTATAAGGATATAGGGTGCTCATGTCATATTTTTTAAATTTAATTTTGGTTATTTCTAACATTTTTTTTTTTTTTTTTAATATTTTTTTTTAAATGTGTGTTAGTTTTTAGATTGTAAGTACATTTTCTTCTATCATCTATGGTTGGAAAGAAAGGAATCAAAGTTGAATCAGCTTATTTTGGAGTGGAAGGCTTTTTTTTTTTTTCTAACAACTATGTGAAAAATACCAGAGCCGGGAATCGAACCTGGGCCTTCCGCTTTACATGCAGATGCTCAAACCATTGAGCTACCCTAGCTGATTACCAGCATAGTATTTCTCACATAACATTCATTGGCAAAGTCACCAAGTCTGTAAACACAGCTATATCAAGGCCCGGGTTCGACTCCTGGCTCTGGTATTTTTCACATAGTTGGTATTAAAAATCAGTCTTCCACTCCAAAATTTTCTGAAATGAACTTTCAGGCTTGATGAATAAATTTCTAAATCAGCTTATTTTTACATTACTTAATCTTCTTACTGATTTTCTTAAGTAATAATGTGTTTCCATATGTCAAATAGGCTTTTCTACTTTCTTCTTTCTATGTAATATGAAATTTGTGTCCCAAAATGTCTTGTCCAATTATATTTTATTTCTTTTAGCACTCCTAGTAATTCCGTCATGAAGATTAGCAGTGGTATTCACTCTCATTCTGGAAACATTAATAATGATGATGCTGGAAAAGAAGTTGAAGTGTATAATTTATTAATTGTTGATCAGCATACATTTGAAGGTAAAAAATATTTCCATTATGAAAATCATAAAAAAAAAAAAAAGTTCAGCTTTTTAATATTTTTTGTGTGACTTTTTAGAATACTTTTGCAAAACTTTTATGAATATAGATTTTTAGCACTAAATGAAAAAAATGTTGAAGATAAATAGATTTATTTTTTGCCAATATTTTTCTGTTTTAAACCTTTAATGTTCACTACATGTTTTCATTTTAAAATTACTAAACTGATTCCAGGGATGATATTTTTCAGCTTTTCAGCTGATTTCAGCTTTTTTGTACATTTTAGCTTTTCAGCTTTTTTTATGTTTCTAATGTGCATTTATTCTTTTTTTATACATTGAAGATTAAAATAAATGTTTATTACTCTAATGTAATAGATTTTGTCATCAAAATTCTGGTATTTTATTTTAATTTGCCTTTGCATGCAGTTTCAGCTTTTTTCTATTTTAGCTAATCTCATCCCTGTGATTCCAAAAATGTCTTAGACACATAGCTGATCATGTTAAAAGGGGAAATAATAATAATAATAATAAAAATAATAATAATAATAATTTTCAAGAAATTTTTGGTGTAAAACATCTTATGTAAACCTGATTCAATTCAAAGAATAATTTAGTTAATAAATAACTTTGTCAATAAACACTGTTAATTGCAAAAAGTTGCAAACAATTGTTTTATTTCAAAATAAAAGCATGGTCCTTTATCAGATGAATAAACTAGGTGCAAATGTGTCATTAAAGCAACAAACTGCACTCTTGCCGACTAAGAAATTTAAAGGGACTTCTGCATATACAGTCTCCTCTCAAAAACCATTTGTTAAATTTTGTAGTACAGCTGTTATCTACCAAATAGAAAAGGAACAGAAATTTAACCCGACAGAACAGAACGTGCACCGTGAAATGTAATGGGAGGACAGGTGTGAGGTGTCAGCGCACCCCAAACATATTAAATAACATAAATACAAAAAAAATCTTTAGAATTCAATGTGTTAGTGAAATTTATGATAATTACACTACTTCTCGTGAAAATAAATAATTGAAATGTTAAATTATCGTTAACTTTAAAAATTAATAGAAAATAAATTGGAAGAACTCAATTTTTTCCTCCTTGTTCAAAAAACTTAATTTTTCCTATGTGGCACTTAATTATTTTCTTTACAATATTTATTATAATAAAAAATGATACATTACTGTGGATTAGAATATTGAGACATTAATTTTCCTAATAATTAGGGTGTACATGGATCAGAAACTTTAGATTTTTTGCAGTTTTTACGTATAGCTTCAATTTCTGAGTGTTATATAAGAAAGAAAAACAGTCTGAATTTGCCGTTTTCATACGCTCCGCATGGAGGATGACCTTGGAGGCAGGTACTGAAAGACCCGACCACTTCTGTTTATAGAGAGAGACAGCAGATAAATATTTCTGGGCATGGGGTGTCAAAACACCCCGCACTCGTCCTCCCGGGTTAAAAATGGATTGAAACAAGGAAACAATATTGAGGTATTGTTCACAAAAAAAAAAAAAAAAAAGTTTTGTTTTCAGTGCAAAACGTATGAATGTTTAAAGGGTTAACCAGTACATTTAATTAGAACCAAGAAATACATTTTACATAACTTTTTTTTTTAACATGCTTTTATTAGCTTCACCTGTATGTATTTATCAATGTATGTTTGTAATCGCTCTGGGAGCAAACAAAAAATCTATATTGTAAAAAAAAAGACATTCCCTACATGAATGCTGTGGCTGTGAGGTAAAGTTCCGCGCTACGAACCTAATGGTCTAGCGTTCGAGCCCATTCAGGGGAGATTTTTTAAAAATGTTTTTTGTTTAATTCTAAATTATTTTAATTAAAGATTTAAATGTATGTAAATATTATGGTGTGTCACTCACACGATTTTCTCTTACCCTGCATTTTAATACTAAGGTAGATATTTTGTGCTTTTCAGTTCACATCTCTATAAAAGCATGTTTTTTAATTTTTTAAAACTATAATATTATTTTCTTCCTATTTTAGTGTTACATGCTCATCAATTTCTACCCAACGAATATGCTTTGAGCGTCATTTCAACTAAACTTGGGGAAGATCCAGCTACTTATTATGTTGTTGGAACTGCTGTTGTATTTTCTGAAGAAGCCGAACCTAAACAAGGGCGTTTCATACTATTTCAATGGAAAGATGGTTAGTCCATTTTATTACTTCCTTTGAGTTCTAATATTTTATTTCATTTTTTGTATAATCAAGGTTGCTGTAGTCTCACCTTTTTATCCCGAGTTTTCCATGAAAAATTGTTGATAACACTGATTCTATTCTGAAATAAAGGTTTATTAAATTTGATCTATTAAGGTTTTAGATTAAAAGCTAAAACTAACCACTACCTTAAAATAGGTTAATAAACTTAAAATGCCACAACACAGATTTGTTATAATACAGTGAAACTTGAATAATTCGAACTCGTTTAATTCGAAATTCTGGATAAATCGAATTTTTTATTCAGACCCTTGAATTTTGTATGAAAATAATATTAAAAAATCATGGATAATTCGAATTCTATTTGGGATAATTCGAATTTTTCACATGATTACCTTTAAAATATTACAGTAAAATTTGTTCCCGAGATTTTTCTCAGCTAAAGTTGCATTATTTTTTTTAACTGTCTTACAAAAGAAGGATAAGGAAATACAAGAGTATTTCCTACCTAGTGCATCAGAAGATATGGTCCACATACATGAACTTTGCGGGGGTTTTTAATTGAAAGTCATGTCTAATATAGAAGATTCTATTTTTGTATCAATTGATAGGTTGAAGTCATATACACAAAGATTGTACTTCAAGAAGCAATCAAAAATATCTGACTATTTTTTAAAAAGTGTTCAATAATTACACTCTTAAAAAAAATATTGATGGGGGGGAGGTGAATGTAGCAGTATTCTTAGATATATAGTTTATGTGTTAAATCTTTGATCGTAGAGTTTTATTTTTTTTATTTATCTCTTCTTTTTGACAAAATAGTATATGTAATTCGAATTTTTCTCTGATCCCTTCAACTTCGAATTATCCAAGTTCTACTGTATAAAAGAAATTGTAATTATTGAAAAATTATGTCAATTGATGCTAAACAATTTATTTTAATAAAAATGAATTTATAATAGGAAATAAGTTAAACTTATTAGGTATATCTATCCTTTATGAACCATCCAGTAATTTTTTCCTTCTATTTTTCTAATAACTGAAATTGAATAATTCTTTTTTCTAGGGAAGTTACAGCAAGTTGCAGAAAAAGAAATTAGAGGAGCTCCTTATTCTTTAGTAGAATTTAATGGCAAACTTTTAGCTGCAATAAATAGTACTGTTCGTCTCTATGAATGGACTACTGATAGAGAATTTCACAACGAATGCAGCTATTACAATAACATTATTGCTCTGTACTTAAAAACGAAAGGAGATTTTATATTAGTGGGTGATATTATGCGATCTATGGCTCTTTTAGTGTATAAGCCATTAGAAGGAAGCTTTGAAGAGGTATATTTTTTCTTTAGAAGTTTCATAATCATTTTAACTTAAATTATGTTACTTTATGAATTATTTATTTTGTAAATCTGAACAAATAATAATTTTTTAAAGTTTTATTCTTATTCAATATTTTAGAAGTATTTTTTCACTTTAACATGCTTTTGTATAACATGGTTTATTAATCAATCATTGTTTGTGTATGAATTTTAGCTTTATCAATGCATTCTATAAAATTTCCCATATATTACAGTTTATAAATCTGCGTCAATTATAGATCATGTATTCATAAAAATTAATGCTCAATTAATATCATTAAGATTCTTTTTTTTTTTTTAATTTATTTACATACTTTTGTGACTTGTTTCATTATAAAATATTTAGATAATGCAAAGCAGAAAAGTAAAAATTTTATTACTGATTAAATTTATCTTTTTATGTCTTTATATAGTAGTTAGGGCCTTACGATATATCGGTACATTAGGAAACAGAGAATTAAATCTAACATTATCAAACCAGTTGTATTATTTTCTTTAAACCGATACACCATATGTACGGACAAACCATTACACCCATTCAGTGTTGGGTCACAAAACATAGTGGTGTATTTCCATAACAATATATCAATTAAACACAGTGATGCAAAATATATCCAGACTAACATGATGCGTGTTGTCACTGTTTTCATTTTCTCTACATGTATGATATGAACTGTACCAGTTTATCATTGGTTTAGCCTTTGCACGCCAGTCTCTACAATGGGTAGAAAGAAAAGCTACTCTCTTTTGGTGTAATGCATGATCTGTGCACGCATCTCCTCACAAGAGAAAGTGCCTGACAATTTTGAAAACTTGAACCAGTTTAGAAAAACTGTCTTTGTCTGTTATGGAATATTCTTTATTTTGGTTTTAATATCTGGAAAATCTACAGCTTCATTAAGAAATATTTAGATTTCAGCGTAAACATTTTGCAAGTGTTACAGTAAATTTAATATTAATAATGCTTAGAAAATATATTTTTCTCTTAGGTAATTATTGCTTATAAATAAAACTATATTTTGCATATTCAGAATATTCCTATTAGAAGTTTTTTTTTTTTTTATGTTCAGAGTTTAATAGAACAATTTCATAGTTTAATATGAAAGAATATTTGATTAAATATGTATATATTTAAGCCTTTCCGACCCAGGCTGTACGATCATGCGGGTTAGACATCCACTTACATTTTTGCATCTGGAACAGTGGTACGTAATAAAATCCGGAAATGAATGATCGAGCTAATTAACAGAAAGTGTAAAGTACAATTTTCAATCAACGAATGTCGGTTATAGTCTATATTTTTCTTTCAATTTGCAAAAACAGAAGAATATAATGTTTTAAGGTAAAAATGTTTTATTATACCTATTTATTCAGATAACTAACAATTGAATTTCATAATTTAATTATTATCTTTTTTTAGAATTGTATCATTTTATTTAAAATAAATAAATAAAAATATATATTGCTATAACTGTTTTTAATTAATATCTGCTTTAGATTTTACCTCTCAAAAGTTATAGAAATACAACAAAAATAGAAATTTAAATATTTAAAATTTAAAACTTTTTAAAAAACAGACCAACTTGAATTTAATTACTTTATAAAAATACCTTTTATAATGCTCTGTTACGATGCTAGAGATCTTTCAGGGCGAAATCCGCCCCTTCTTCAGTAGCTACATGGTCTGTCTCTGTTGCCGAAACTGATCTTTCATCCCGCTTCTCCTTCTCGGTCTTGCTCTTCATAATGTGGCACCACACTCTATCCAAATCGGCATGCGACTCGTGCCTGTTACACGCTAAATTGTCTTTCATTATTTCTATTGTTTCACGGTATAAAGCGTAATCGGGATTGTTGTAATTTGCTAATTTTCTCGTTTCGTTAAATTTAATATCTATGTTATTTTCTTTATTAACTTTAGTGAGGGCTGTACTTGTTTTATCATATTTGATGTCATTTTGATGCTCTTTGATTCTAGTTGATATTTTTCTTTTGGTTACTCCAATATAATTTCCTCTTTTTCCATCTGTATTAAGGGATTTGATAAATTCCTGCTGTTTCAAGAGGGGGGGGGGGGGTTATGTCTTTATCGTTTCGAATTAATTGGTATATATTAGGATTTGGTTTTATAGGTATATTGTGTTTTTTGGCTATATTTTAAACTTTAATTGAAATTCCTTGATCATATAGTATGGAATGAGTAAAATTTGGGGAGGTTTTTTGGTAGTTTGGGATATTATTGAGTTTTTTGATTCTTTTTTTAAACAATTTATTAACAAGATTTTTACTATAACCTGCTTTAAGAGCCATATTTTTGATGTTGTTTATTTCTTCTTTTAAATCGGCGGGGTTATTACGAATTAAAATTGCGCGATTTATGTAGGCTTGTATTGCATTAATCTTATATGTGTAAGGGGTTTTACTACGGTTGTTAATTATTTCTTCGTTTGCTGTTGGTTTTCTGTAAATTGTGGTATTAATATTATTTTGATGATGTTTTATTTTAACGTCGAGGTAGTTAATTTCGTTATTAATTTCGGTTTCACATGTAAATTTTATATTATGGTCAATTTTATTTAAGGTTTCTAGGATTTCATTACTGTTTTCGTTTTCATCAATGATCGCAAACACGTCATCGACATAACGAACCCAAAGGATTAATTTATCTTTTAAAATTTCAAATATGTTTTTCTCTAAAATTCTTAGTTTATGCTCGACAATTAGTCCTGAAACGGGGGACCTCATTGGGACTCCTTTATTTTGTTTATAAATTTTCCCGTTAAACTTTAAGAAACTTTCGTTTAATATCAAATTACTGGTAGCTATTAAAGTATTTGCCATTTCTTGGTCATATTTTTCTTTAATTAAGTTATTTATGGTGTTGGATATTTCTTTGACATCTATTGAGGGGTATAAATTAACTATATCGAAACTTACGAATTTATATTTGTTTTTGAAATCAAACTCCCTTATTCTCTTAATGAAATCTTCAGTAGAAACTAAACTATTATCGGTGGGGGGTAAGAGTTTGCGGTAAATTTTAACCATGTATTTTTCTAAATCATATGTAGGGCCTTCACGTTTATTAACAATTGGTCGAAATTTTGGGGGGGTTCTTTTTTGGTAGATACAAAGATCATAAGAACCCCCTAAAATTTCGACCAATTGTTAATAAACGCGAAGGCCCTACATATGATTTAGAAAAATACATGGTTAAAATTTACCGCAAACTCTTACCCCCCACCGATAATAGTTTAGTTTCTACTGAAGATTTCAAGAGAATTAGGGAGTTTGATTTCAAAAACAATTATAAATTCGTAAGTTTCGATATAGTTAATTTATACCCCTCAATAGATGTCAAAGAAATATCCAACACCATAAATAACTTAATTAAAGAAAAATATGACCAAGAAACGGCAAATACTTTAATAGCTACCAGTAATTTGATATTAAACAAAAGTTTCTTTAAGTTTAACGGGAAAATTTATAAACAAAATAAAGGAGTCCCAATGGGGTCCCCCGTTTCAGGACTAATTGCCGAGCATAAACTAAGAATTTTAGAGAAAAACATATTTGAAATTTTAAAAGATAAATTAATCCTTTGGGTCCGTTATGTCGATGACGTGTTCGCGATCATTGATGAAAACGAAAACAGTAATGAAATCCTAGAAACCTTAAATAAAATTTACCATAATATAAAATTTACATGTGAAACCGAAATTAATAACGAAATTAACTACCTCGACGTTAAAATAAAACATCATCAAAATAATATTAATACCACAATTTACAGAAAACCAACAGCAAACGAAGAAATAATTAACAACCGTAGTAAAACCCCTTACACATATAAGATTAATGCAATACAAGCCTATATAAATCGCGCAATTTTAATTTGTAATAACCCCGCCGATTTAAAAGAAGAAATAAACCACATCAAAAATATGGCTCTTAAAGCAGGTTATAGTAAAAATCTTGTTAATAAATTGTATAAAAAAAGAATAAAAAAACTCAATAATATCCCAAACTACCAAAAAAAACCTCCCCAAATTTTACTCATTCCATACCATATGATCAAGGAATTTCAATTAAAGTTAAAAATATAGCCAAAAAACACAATGTTGTAAATGTTGAAAAGTTCAACATACAAACATAAAGAAAAATTAAAGAAGACTTATATTATACACAGTGGAAAAACGTTACCTGATCCTAACAATGTGTGTGAGTGGCACAGGAAAGACACAAGTTTTAAAATAAATTTCAATTTTATTTATAGCTTTAAATATATATATATATATATATAAACAGAAAAAGAAGAATTATTAAATATATATATGAATAAATCTATTTAAATGCAAATTATGGAAGATTTATACAAAAAACACAAGTCAAAACATCCATAGTATCTGCTGCTTCAAACATAGTATCCAGGTAAGTGAACATCATACACCATCCTATTATAGGTGGTGTCTAAAACTGCCGCTCTTTAAAGATTAATAAAACAGTACTTACAAAATCATTGGATTATTTGAAGACTTTAAACAAACATATTGAAGAGGAACATTTCCAAGAAATATTAGATCATAATGCAAGATGCAGCTAATGATGAGCATAGATCACACTGAATATATTTGAAGGAAAAACACAATTTAATTTATTAATAGCGTTTCCAAAAAAACTATCGCTATTTTAGCTTTAAGCATTTTTTAAACTAATCATTAAATTGATCAAGAAAAATTTGACACCTGATATTCATTTTTTAAACTATTAATTCAACTATTAATCATTCATCATTACTATTATTATACTAAAAATGAACTGTTTCTTTAACAGTTTAAATTAAAAGGAATTAAACGAAATGAAATTATAATTTAACTGGAAAAACGGCAAGACGACCTGCGTCTGCAACAAAAACATCGCGACTATGCTTGACAGCCGCCGAGAGCATATACTGTCATTCCTCCCTATTTATAGGTTTCATTTTATGAAGATTTGCATATTTGCAGTGAATCGGCATGTGCCGTTGAACGACTACACGATGCAACAACGTTACCTGCAACCGCTAACTGAGGCCGTTGCAAAAATAGCGGCATGTCGCCGGAAACGTGAATGAATCAAATGATTCATTCACGGAACACGCCGAAAACAAAACAAACACCGGCGTTAAACAGGTAAGTGTTTTTAAAGTGAATAAAAGAGGTATTAACTATTTAATTTATATAATTAATAAAAATAAACCTTTTAATAAGTAATGAATAAACTTTTTAACAATTAAGTTGATCAATATTTTTAATAAAACTTAAGCAATTAACAAAGGTTAAATTTCCTGTTTAAGTATGACTTCAAAGTTATCTGCCAAAGTAATGGCGTTGGAAAAGTTGGGAGCTGGAATATTTCCAACACACAATATACCTATAAAACCAAATCCTAATATATACCAATTAATTCAAAACAATAAAGACATAACCCCCCCCTCTTGAAACAGCTGGAATTTATCAAATCCCTTTTAAATATACAGATGGAAAAAGAGGAAATTATATTGGAGTAACCAAAAGAAAAATATCAATTAGAATCAAAGAGCATCAGAATGACATCAAATATGATAAAACAACTACAGCTCTCCCTAAAGTTAATAAAGAAAATATCATAGATATTAAATTTAACGAAACGAGAAAATTAGCAAATTACAACAATCCCGATTACGCTTTTTACCGTGAAACAATAGAAATAATGAAAGATAATTTAGCGTGTAACATGCACGAGTCGCGCGCCGATTTGGATAGAGTGTGGCGCCACATTATGAAGAGCAAGACCGAGAAGGAGAAGCGGGATGAAAGATCAGTTTCGGCAACAGAGACAGACCATGTAGCTACTGAAGAAGGGGGGGATTTCGCCCTGAAAGATCTCTAGCATCGTAACAGAGCATTATAAAAGGTATTTTTATTAAGTAATTAAAAATAGAAATATTGCCATAATAAAAGTTCCTGCGAAATCCCAGAATTGTGAAAGAAAAAATTCAATGTAATTTTCCATTAAGAATAAGAATTTCTTAAATTAAAGACATGCAAATTTAAAAAATCTAAATGGAGATCTTCATTTTTCAGTTTCTTATAAAACATATGTATAGATGATTTTTTAATAATCCTCTTCCTCTTTTTTTTTTTTTTTTAATATAAATATTTGTTTTTACAAGTTGTTTTTTTTCTTTTTTTTTTTTTTTAGTAAATCCAGAAACTTATTTGTTAATAATTATTACTTTAAGTTACGTTTATGATAAAGTGTTTCTATCCACTACTTAAATATATTCATCGTAATGACATCTACGTGATTGTAATAATAAAAGAGTAGAGGTTGTAAATGGATAGTTAGTACAAAGCACTAGGAACAATTTTAAAAAGAAGTTTGCTAGTTGATGTACATAGGCAACATGATCCTAAAAATAAGAAAAAGCAGAAAGAGCTCACCAGTTCTTGAAAAGAGACAGTGGCTTGAATTATTTTTAAAAATCAACTTCTTTAATTATTCCATAAGAAGGGAGATGACATGGAGAATTAGGCGGCTGCATCTACAAGGTCAGGAGATCACTGGGAAATTATATTCCATGCTAATCATGTGTAAGAGTTATGATATTAAAAATTAGGAATCAATTTCTGGATGAACTGTAACTTATTGTTTTAAAAGATAAATTTATTTTTGTAGTTAATTTTGGGACTAATTAGCAAATATGGATGTAGAAGCGCACGCCATCGCATGGCCCATGTGATGGCTCCCAGCAGGAGCCCTCGAGCTAACGTGCTACCTTCTTAAAGTCCCTAGATCAAGTGTTGAAAAACTGTGCACACTATGCAAAGCGGCGGGTGTTGAAAACGTCACAGCACAGAGCAACCAATCAGGAGCTGAAAATCACAGAGTGTGATGGGGTGACGAAACAACGACATCATGGCTGCTGTGTGCTAGCAACACCTGCTCAAATAATACAAAGCCTACGGACAAATTTGACACGTCATTATTCAAGGTCCCAAGTGCATCGCTTTTTTTCTCCTCAATGGGACTTCAAAGCTGAAATTATGTCCATTGAAAAACGTATTTTAAAAATGCAAAAAGCCAATATTTATTTAATGAAAGAATTGTGATAATTAATTTCCTACTTTATAAATTCATTTGTTTTTAAACATTTTACTATCTTTAAATGAATTTTCATTTTTATTGTGCCTTTTTAATATAAATGTATATGCTTGAGTTATTTTCTACCTATTTTTAGGAATTTATTTAAAAATATTTTAAATATTACTATTAAATATTTTAAAATAAATTTTTAAAAGTATTTAAGATTAAAAAAAAATATGGCTAAAATAAAAAATAAAACCATTTTAAAAATTAAATGTCATCCTAGATATCTTTACTTACACAAAGAAAATCTTTATATTATTCAATATTGAGGAGGAAGAAGTAAGTGGTAAATAAATGATTAAAACATTACATGATTTTTAAAAGTCCAAATTTAAGCAATTTATTAATATCTTAAAAGAAATATCTGGTTCATTTAACAATACATTTTTTTATTTATTATTTTGCTGAAAATAATTTGTATTTTTAAATGTTCAGAAAAATAGTTTGAATATTTTAATTTAGAAATTTATTCATCAAGCCTGAAAGTTAATTTCAGAAAAAATTATGGAGTGAAAGGCTGAATTTTATATACCAACTATGTGAAAAATACCAGAGATGGAAATCGAACCCGGGCCTTCCGCTTTATGTGTGGATGCTCAAACCATCGAGCTACCCTGGCTGATTACCAGCTAGGCATTTCTCACATAACATTCATTGGCAAAGTCACCGAGTCTGCAAACACAGCTGTATCAAGTTACATTATTAATCATGGCACAGCTCCAGTAGACCATGAAATTTTCAGTTATAATTAAAATTGTTTCAGTCAGTTGTTTATTAAACTTTGTCGTAGTCAGTGCTATTGTGTAATTATTGTGATGGGTGAAAAACCTTCACTTACTGCTACAAAATGGTCAGAAATATTGACCCTGCATAAAATTGGATTTTCTGAACGGCAAATAAGTTCGAGGGTAAATGTGAACAAGACAGTTGTGCATAAAGCTATTAGTAAATTTAAAATTTCAGGAAAATTTGTGGACCTTACGTGTTGTTTCTTTTTCATACTTGGAGTAAGTTGAGGTTTCCTTGCTGGTTTATAGGATGATAAACCAAAATCTTTAACTAAACATCTTGAAATAGTATTCATACTGACGTTTGTGTCCTTTGCAATCAGAGAATGTCTAATAGTATTGCAGGAGGTTCGTGATCTCGTATGACCATCCTTCTTATCACATGATCCTCATGTGCGCACTTGTTTTTCTAGTGCAACCGCTTCTCTTAATGTCCACAAATTTTCTCGAAATTTTAAATATACTAATAGCTTGATGCACAGCTGTCTTGCTCACATTTACCTTCAAACTTATTTGACGTTCATAAATTCCAATTTTATGCAGGGTCAATTAGGGATGTGGGTTTTCCGGAAAATTTTGAAACGGAAAATTTTCTGGAAAATTTACCGAAAATTTTCAATCTCTAAATTACGAAGGTTTTTGTAAAATAAAACTAAATACATTAAAAGCTACAAGTAAACAAAACTATTCAAAGATAAGGATGAATAATAATTCAATTCAAAAAGAAATTAATAAACAAAACACAGAAATTATGATTTAATGGTTTATTTTAAACATGTATAAAGCTAGAAAGTTATAATTTTTAATGACTGTTTTGCATGTATAATGGTTGAATAATCTATATAAAAAAGGTGTCTGAACATTCTGTAGCTGTCACAGTCCCTCACATATCACTGCCAACAGCTGAACTCCATTTCATTATATAGGGAAAATTATAATGAGAATTAATGATTTTTTTTTTTTTTTTTAATTTCTCAGTATATAAAAATAAATAAATAAAAAATATTTAGAAAAATTAAATTAGCCTTTGTTTTTCCTAAAATTTATTTAATTTTTAATACTTCATACTAAAGTTACAAAATGGAAAAAAATGATCAAAGTTTTTTTTTTTTTTTTTGGTACTTTATAATTTCAAAATAAAACATTAAAAAAAAAAAAAAATACTGTTTTTGAAAAACAAGAACAAATTTAACAATTGCGATTTTTCTGAAAGTAAACAGAATAATAATAATAATAATAAAAACAGAGGTAATTATCATAACGAATTTCTGTTTAGAATAATATGGGGCTTGGCTGCTAGTGGCAGAGAAATCATACAGTCGGCAGCAAAATTATTGAAGCACACATCCATATTTTTCTTTCTTTCTTTCTTTTTATTTAATTTGATCACTAATTTTTATCATGAACTTACTTTTTTATAAACAGTATAAGACTAAGATCATGAATCGATAAATATTTACTTAACAAAATAGTACTAGGTGCATATCTTTTAAATAGAAATTATTGCTAGTGCATCAATAATTTTGCTGCCGACTGTACAAGAGGTAATTAGTAAGGTATGGCTCAGACCATACAAGGGTTCATTTCATCAAAATTCTTTTGATTTTAACTTTTTTCGATTTGTTCTACTTTTAAGCATAGTTTGCGTACACAAAATTATATTTTTTAATAGTTGGTGGTATTGGATAATGAATGTAATCCTCTTTTCAAAAAAATTAATCTGGAAGTTTGAGATTATTATTATTATTGTTATTTAACGTTAAATTTAACACCCACTATGAGATTTTTCAAGTACAATTCAATTTCGGATATTTTAAGCAAATAAATATTAAGTTCTTTCAACTAAACCTCCAGTTTCAAGATATGATGCGATTAATTTTATCTATTTGATTTCCTTAAATTTTAATCAAAATCTTACTGTTTATTTATTTAGGCAATCAATTGTATTTCCTGTTGCTTGCATTAAAAAAAAAAAAAAAAAAATTCTACATTAGAAATCAGTTTTGAAAAGTGATTAAAAAAAAAAAAATGTTTTTATATAAGATTTTTCTCTAAAATTTTCAACAACGCCAATTTTGTAAAAAGCATTTTTTTTTTTTTTTTTTTTTTTTTTAGTTTCGCTCTTTTTTTTTTTTTTTTTTTTTTTTTAATTGAATATTTAATGAAGATTATGACAATGTCCTTTTCTGAGTCAGAACCTCTCAGAACCAGAGACCATATGGTGACCTAAGTCAGAATTGCTGCCTGAGTTTGAAAAACATCGGCGTATCATCATTTATCAAATGAATATTTTGAGAAACAGATATACATGCTCAGCAGTATAGTAGTGCATTAATTTATCAATATATTCTTTTTTTGTAATGTTGCCAAATGCTTTATAATTAAATTATGTTTTTACAAACTTATTGAATGGAGATTTAAAATTCTGATTAGCAACCACAGATCTCTTGTATTATAATAAATAACCTCAAGTTGCTCTAAACATATATCTGGTAACTTTCTAAATGATGACTTTAATCAGAAACTTTTGTTTTTCCCACTGTATATAGCATTACTGTGACTAATAAAAGAAAACTTAAATATATCATGCAAAGGATTTGCTAAAAAAATTGTTTTTCTGGTTGGAAAATTTTCCGGAAAAACATAGTAGAAAATTTTCTGGAAAATTTTCCAAAACGGAAAATTTTCCGCAGAAAATTTTCCACCCCACATCACTAGGGTCAATATTTCTGACTGTTTTGTAACAGTAAGTGAAGGTTTTTTTACCCAATACAATAATTACACAACAGCACTGTCTACGACAAAATCCAATAAACAACTGGCGATAAACATGCCAGGCACCTTTATTTATAGCAGTAGAATGCATCTGATGCAATCAGCACATGAGATGACACAATAATCTGTACAAATAATGCAGTGTGTTAAAACATTTCAGTTGTAAAAGTTTTATAGACTCAAAAAAGTATTCATGGAAACCTTATCAGATTTTGCTAAGATATACATCAGCTATTTGTGGGTTGCAGTATTAAACAATCTTTCGATTTTAGCAAATTTTTATGTTGACTTTTTTATCTTTTATGCAATTTTGCATTTTTTCCCGACATTTTTATTTGAGCTGTAATTTTACATGATGCCACGAAAATAAAATGCATAAAAATTTGTATTTATTTTTTTAAATAAAAGAAACATTAGAAATTATATAACTTAAAACGAGACATCACTATAACTACTTTAAATTAGAAAAACCTTTTTAACTTGTCTCGTTGTTGGCTGTAAGCTTTTCACCTGGACGTCCAGGCCTCCTGGCCAAGATATATCGAGAAATCATTCCCCCCTCAGAACACACCCTAGAATCCACTGAAGATTTTGTTAAAAAGTTAAGGGAAATCCATAATGAAGACCATTACCATTTCGTTAGTTTTGACGTCATTAACTTATATCCATCTATAAATATCGTCGAGGTTAACCAAATTGTTAACGACACTATCATAAATAAATTTCAGGACCCCAAAATTGCTCAAACTCTTACCGCAACCACCAATCTTTTACTTAACGAAAACTATTTTAAATTTAATAATAAAATCTACCAACAAATAAAAGGAATGCCAATGGGATCGCCCATCTCAAGATTCATTGCAGATTTCAAGTTAAGAACTATTGAAACAGAAATAATAGAACGTCATAAAGATAAAATTTTTTATTGGTATAGGTACGTCGATGACGTTTTTGCCGTTATCGACAAAAATTGTAATATCCAACAGATACTAAACTCCATTAATAGCATTGACTCAAATATACAATTCACATACGAAGAAGAGAAAGACCACCAAATTAATTTCCTCGATGTCCAAATTACCCGCACAAAAAAACAAAATTAAAACCACTGTTTACCGAAAACCTACAAATAGTAATGAAATTGTACATTATAAAAGTAAAACACCTTTCTGATATAAAATCAACGCTATCCGATCATACATTAACCGGGCCATCTTAATTTGTGAAGAAACTGAAGACCTAAATTACGAAATAAATACCATCAAAGATTTCACTAAAAAAGCAGGGTACCCCCATAAAATAATCAACAAACTAGTTAAAAACAGATTAAAAAACCTAAATAGCATTCCTAATTTTCAAAAACCCTCCTCTAAATTTACATCTTCAATTCCATATGACCGAGGAGACGCTAATAAAATTAAAAGTTCAGCTAATAAGTACGGTATCAATATCCCGATTAAACCAAATAGAAATATATATCAATTAATACGCAACGATAAAGATCCAATTTCACCACTAAAAACAGCCGGAATGTACAAAATACCTTATATTAATCAAAATAAAAACGCAGGTTCATATATCGGAGTTAGAAAAAGGAAAATTAAAACCCGCATTAACGAACACAAACATGATATTAAAACTGACAAAATAAATACCGCACTAGCTAAAACATATAACAGCGAAAATATAGAGATTAAATTTAACGAAACTAAAAAATTAGCCGATTATAACAATTACTATTATGCGATGTTCCGTGAATCTTTGGAAATTACAACCAACCATAATGTGTGCAATGACAGCGACGCAATGGCCCCAAATGAAGCGTGGACACATCTCATAAAGAGAACCGCCCACAGACAACAACACCGTCCGAATTTCACGACAGATGAAGCCGCTGAGGAGGCCTGGACGTCCAGGTGAAAAGCTTGCGGCCAACAACGAGGCAAGTTAAAAAGGTTTTTCTAATTTAAAGTAGTTAAAAGAAACATTTTCTTACACATTAATTAAATAATAATAATAATAAGAATTAAACCCGTATTATTAAAAATTTCAGATAAAATTGACGTCATAATAGTTTAAAATTTTTATTTATTATTTGAATGTTAATTTCAATTAATCAAATAATCTTGTATGTTTGATTTTTGTTGGTTTTTCTCGTTTGCAAACTAATGTGAATGCATATTTTGTTTATTTTAAGTTAACCATGATTCTAATTAATATAATTAAACACAAATAATTAAATGTTATTTAAATTTCATTAATGGTGGTGTATAGCGGGATTTGGCCATGGTTTTTAATTACTGAAAATGGTTGTCAGTTGGAATATATTTATTTAAATGTTTGTTATTCATTTTTTTAAAATTCATTTAAGTATTGTTATCAGTGAAGCAGACACAGCCTGCTACACTGCTGGACAGAACTTTGGTGTTTGACCATCTCATTTTTGTTTTTTTCATTATAATCTTTTTTGTTTTTGCGATAATATAGTAACTTGATATTCATATGTACATATTATTGATTTATATTGTTATTTTACATGCATAGCATTTTATTAATAATACACACCAAGATTCAAGTGGTCGCCAAAGTTTTCTCCAGCAGTGTAGGTAAGCGGCCGTGGGTGTTGGTGGGTGAAGGGAGCAGAGCTCCCTAGTACATATATATAATAAAAACCAACTCAAGAGTTAAATTGTAGACGTGTCATTATTGTAATAAAATTAAAAATACGTTTAAAAATACATTTATTAAAAAGATTAGACTTCCAAAGCTTTTCACCTTAGATAAAACAAGGCATCATCAGGGATTTAGTTTTACACACTACAGAGCAGTTATATATACTTTTGTACCATATGGTCAACAGTTAAGTCCTTACAAAAAATAAATTCAACTGGAAGTTATACATAGAGGCTAGAACTATAACTTCCAGTTGAATTTATTTTTTGTAAGGACTTAACTGTTGACCATATGGTACAAAAGTATATATAACTGCTCTGTAAAACTGTAAAACTAAATCCTTGATGATGCCTTGTTTTATTTAAGGCAAAAAGCTTTGGAAGTCTTTTATCTTTTTAATAAATGTATTTTTAAACATGTTTTTAAAGGGTTTTTAATTTTATTACCTATATATATTGTTAAAATTAGGGACGAGGATAACATAGTTCTCAACAAAACAATACGAATAATTTAATCTTTTAGAATCGGCTGGCATAAAAATTGTTTCAAATTGGAGCATTCTCAAAATTTCTCTCTTTCACAGATGAAAACTCAGTATAAATAGTTATCAGCTAAGGGAATAATCATTATTCATTTTAGGTATATCATTTCAGCAACTTATTTTATTATTATTATTTTTGCATAATGAGTTGGCATATTAATTGCTCATTCCCTACTTTAACACTGGAAAGAAAGCAACAAAATAAATACCACTTTCTTAAAAAAACATATTTTAATTTCAGTGTTATTTAATTGCTATTATGGTATATAAAATTAGTTATCCTTTAAGGCAGTAATCAATATTAATTTTAGGTTTGTCATTTCTGAAGCCGTTTCTTTTTTCCCATTTTCTTTTAATAAGTTTGAACTTGCAGATTCTCTACTTTAACTAATTTCAATGTTATTTTATTATTATTATGTATGTATAAACTGCTTTATTGCTTTAATTTATTTTTGTTAGATTGCACGAGATCATCAACCTAATTGGATGACAGCTGTTGAAATTTTAGATGATGATACAGTGTTGGGTGCTGAGAACTCATATAATTTATTTGTTTGTCAAAAAGACAGGTAACTTATATTACTAATATATACTTGTAATTTTTTTAGAACATAGATGAAATCACGAAAGAGGATTATTGATTTTCTGAACCGTGATTGTTTCCCCCCTATTAATTAATCTGTTGTGTGTAGATTAAATATTTATGTATATTTTTGAAGCATTTTTTATTTATTTATTTCTTCTTTTTTTTTTACAATTCCAAAAAGAGGGGTGTTATAAGTTGGTAGTTGAGTCCTGCATCGGGTCGGGTAACCCGATTTTACCTCGACCCGACCCGCAGGTCGGGTTGACAGAATTTTTTCTCTTGCGGGTCGGGTTGAGTGATCTTTTTTTCGTGCGGGTCGGGTTCGGGTCGGGTTTGGTTTTCAACAAGTCGGGTCGACTTGAGAACACCTTTTAAAATAATTTTTACAATCATAAACATACATTTATAGGCATGTTTACAACTATGTAACTAATTTAAACATTCTGCACGTACTAGACATGTATCGGTTGGTTGGTTGGTTGGAGGATTTAAGGTCGATTGACTCCAGATGTGTCCTAGGCCTATAGGGGGATTGCCTTCCATTTGAGTCTTTCTGAGGGATCCTATCCCGTATTTACGCGTGTTTCTGAGGAAACCAAGGAAAACTCCGAACGGCTAGGTCGATGAGCGCGACCTGGGATCGAACTCGACACCTCCCATCTACCAGCTTCAAGCGCAGAACCGCTCGGCTGCTGGTGGGCAGACATGTACCGGAGCTCCCTATTCGTATCCGCGTATATCCGCCAGAAAAATAGATCCGTATTTGTATCTGGATCTGTTTTCTTTTCTTCAACAGAACTAATATGTATCTTTTGTAGAAACTGTATGAAAATTAGAAAAGTATTATAAATCTTTCTCGACTGTTGTTAATATATAAATTAAAGAAATACAAATACAGTATAACCTCGCATTTGCATTCTGGAAATTGAAAAGATTTCGCAGTTTAAAAGCTTTTTTTTTTTTTTTTACTTTTTTTTTACTTTTTTCTATATTTAGTAGAAGAAAGTATTAGATTCTATCAACTTTTGGTGTCAACCGCTCGACGGGTGGCACTGCTATACAGCGATTTCTGCAATTTCAGGGGAGGCTATATCACAGGTTCTGTTGCGTATAATCAAACAAAACTTGATATGTGAGAAGACCAATATAAGATATTATGCTGATTCAATTTGAAAGCCTATCAGCCAACAGGTGGCGCTGCTACACAGCGATTTCCGCAATTTAAGGAAAGGCTATAGCTCAAGAACTACTGCACATAATTTCATATAAATTTGTATGTAGGTGCCATTTAATATATATTAGCGCCTGTCAACTTTTGGTGTAAACCGCTCAACAGGTGGCGATGCTACACAGCGATTTCTACAATTACAAGGACAGCTATATCTCATGTTCTATTGTGTATCATCAAACAAAATTTAATATGTGAGAAGGCGAGATTATGAGACATTATGCTGACTCAGTTTGAATGCTTGTCAGCCAATAGGTGGCGTTGTTATACTGCAAATTTCATCGATAACAGGATGGCTATATCGCAACTTCTATGCCATATAACTGTACGAACCATGATATGTGAGATAACCATTATAAAAACGCATTGTTTAAGAAGTTATTTATAGACGATAAAACTGTCTCTCTTTGGATATTTAGTGAGATTTCCCTAAGATGAAAATTATTTGCATTCATCACGTTAAGCTTTTTAATAATAGTTTTAATAAATTATTCGCACTTAGTGAATTTGGCAGAAAAATGTAGAAGAATGCCTTGTGGTGACCACAACATACTAGTTTTTTTTTTTATAATTTACCAACTGTGTGACAATGAAAATTTACTTTTTATATTTTATATCATGTTATATCATTTTACCTTGATTTTTAGATGAATAAGTAATGTTGATTTATTTTTCGGGTTTCGGGTCGGGTTCGGGTCGCAAAAAATTCTCTGTTGCGGGTTCGGGTTGGTTTAAAATTTATCTGTCGGGTTCGGGTCGGGTAAAACCCGACCCGCGCAGGACTCTAGTTGGTAGCCTTTCTCTGTTTATCTGTGTATGTATGTCTGTCTGTCTATTGTACTGTAGCTCCAAAACAAATGAAAAAGTCATTTCAGGATTTTCTTGGCAAGGGTGTAACCAGAAACAATTTGCAAGGGCTAAGGTGGCTTGAGACCAACTTCTTAGTTTGTTTCAATGGTCAAAAGTGAAAATTTCATTTTGAAATATCTGGATGGCCTGGAACTTAAGTACCCCTTCCCCCTCCTTCTTTGCTTCTTAGCTGTGCTATATAAAAGTCTGTTTCCTAAATTTTGTTAAATAATTAAATGTGATTTTTTTCAACCACTTTGCAATGATATTTTAAAATTTGTGAGCTGTCAATCTTCCAACTTAGTCAGATGATTTTTTTTTTCTTTTTTTTTGGAAGTATAAAACTGCTTTTTTTTTTAAATCACAAATTTGAAACCTATTTTGAAAAAGTTAAAAATTGGCTCTAGTGATTGAATTTACAGTTATAAACATCAAAGTCATTTTGCAATGATATTTTTAAATATGCTAGCTGTCAATCTTCCAATCTGGCTAAAAATGTGTTCACAGTCCAAAATGAGTCCATAGTGGAAAATTAGATATTTTAAAGAAAGATAATATTTAATTTAATTCAAGGCTACCCTTGTATTAACATTTTATAATTTGTGGGCTAGTGTTTTTCCTACAGAAAATTACAAATTTTGTATAATAATATTTAATTAAATTAAAGATTATTATTATTAGTTAGCTTTACACTGTTTCTGCCCATGTTACAACGAGAGCAAAAGCTTTAAATTAAAAATTCATTAACATTTGCTTTTTGTTTTTTCTCTAAAGTTTAGTTAAGTCAGTTTTCATAAGTTTTAGTTTAAAGTTTTTTTTAAAAAATACCAACTTTCAAATTTTCGATGATCACTGTAACACAGTGTTACTGAGGTTTTTGCTATTGTAAGTGCATTTTAAATTTTTAGATAGGTTTATGGGTGCATCATTTCTTTTATCAGTTTTCATAGTAGCCAAATGTATATGAACATTAAAAACATGGCAAAGTGCATATATAGTATAAACATAGTTAAGAGTGGATGTCCTGATCATTGACTGATGATCTTGATGAGTAAACTGTCTTTTAGTGTCTTAGTATCTCTTGCTCATGAAGAACAACTAATTTTTAATCACTTCACCGGCCATCATGAATAATGTGTAAAAAAGTTGGGTTTCCTTAAGAGTTATCTCTGGGTTACTGGTGAAGTAGGTAATAGTTAAATTTATTAATTAACAGTAAACACTTATCATTATAAAACCAAGTTTATAATATCAAGAAAATCATAATTTAGCTTATACTTATAAAGGTAATTTTTTTAGTAATTTTTTTTTTTTTTTTTTTTTTTTTTAAGTGACAACATTATTTTTTTCAGTGCATGTTTTTATAATATGTATTGCATCTAATATAATATAATTGTTCTATGTTTAAAGTTTTTTCAGTTTTTGTAAATTATTTTCAGTGTGAATGCAATTTCTTATTTACTTATTATTTTAATAGTGCTGCTGCTACTGATGAAGACCGCCAACATTTAGCAGAAATCGGTCATTTTCATTTAGGTGAAATGGTTAATGTATTTCGTCATGGTAAGTTTAAATATTATTTTTGGCAGTTATACATGATTTGCGACTTTTAATTTGAACAGTTAAGAATTGTTTAAAAAAAAAAAATATTTTGTTTAAGTAAAAATATTATGGAAACCAATCTTTTTGCATAACTCTTTACTTTATTTTCAAAGATAACACCAACTTTCTTAAATGTTATTCAAACTAATTAACACTTTACGATCAGAACAAAATAATCCTCCCAAATAACCAAACAATCCTTATAATCATCTCAACGTGATAGGACTTGATTAAACTTATTAATGCATCTATTTCTTATGTATTTGCTTTAAATATTTATTCTTTTGTTTTTCATTTTCATGTGTAACAAACTGTTCATTTGTAGGTTCGCTTGTTATGCAACATCCTGGTGAAAGTACAACACCTACTCAGGGGTCAATATTATTTGGAACAGTAAATGGTGCAATAGGTATAGAAATTTCACTTGTAATTATTGTCCAAATTTGAGTTTTATTTGATTATGTGATATTTCCCCTCATTCTAATTTATTTTTTATTCGTTTTAATTCACAATGTATAGTATATCAAAATATAGTATTCATCATATATGGTATATATATAGTATAGGACCCATTATACGGAAGACCCAAAATTCAGAATCATTTCAGATTTTTTTTTTTTTTTTTTTTTTTTTTTTTTTTTTATGATTAAAATACATTTTATATTTAAAATCAGAAAAAAGAAAAAAGAAAAAAAAGAAAGAAAATCGCCCTAAAATGAATTATTGTGTGTTTTTATTAGGTACTATTATGAAAATTTAGAAATTAAAACAGAATTTCATTCTTTCATATGGTGAAGGATGTTTGTGGTCTAGGAAAACCCAGGAATTCACAGCAAGCCACATAAAAAAAAATTCAAATTTATTTTATGATAGATTTTAGGTGAATTTTAACTTCTCATTAAGATCTTAAAAAAAAAAAAAAAAAGAAATGGAAATTTTTAAAGAAAAATCTTTTTTTTTTTTTTTTCGCAAAAAATCTTGACTTCCAGTTTTTGATTTATTTGCATGTTTTAAGAGCTCTAGAATATAATTTGAATATTTTTTATAAGTGTCTGTCTGTATGTGAATTAGTTGCTCCTAGGAGTAAATTAGTACCTGTCAATTACTGAGTTATGTTTTATAATTACGGGAAAGCAATAATGAGAAAAGACCCCAAATCCAGAAAATTCTGAAATCGAGAATTCTTCTGGTCCTGTGGGTTCCAGATAATGGGTCCTGTACTGTATATATGTATATCTGCTTTAGAAAGTTTATTATGTTGCATTTACATATTTTGAGAGGTTTCGAACATAATTTGACCGTTTTTAGAAAATACTTGTGTGTGTTTTTCTGCCAATTCTAGCATGAGAATGAATGAACATAATTTCACAAAAAAAAATTTACATTTAGTTGCACCTAATTGATGCTTATCAACTTTTGATGCATATTGCTCAACAGATAGCGTTGTCATTCTGCTTTATAATATAGTATGGGATGGGATGTATATAGTATGGGATGAATTTTCACATAAATGCATTGGGTGAGAATCATTTTTTAACCAATCATTGTGAAATTAAAAAATGAGTAATATTAGTAGTCAACGAAAATGAAATTTTTGTATAGGTAGGAGAAGGCAGTTTGTGATGATACTAATTTTTTCCATATATTTTTTGAGACTCAAAAAGCAGTCATGTTTCTTGAAAGAAAAATTAAGTTTTCCAACCTGACACTGGTTTATAAAGCTCAGCTCACAGAGAACATCCAGCCTATGTTTTAAATAATAATGATATTGATGTTGAATTTTGATTCGAATACCTTGTTATAATGAAATGATTTAAATTTTATTTAAGAAACAGGCAAACTTTATTGTATATTTGACATTCAGTGTTCATTTTCATTAATTTTCAGTCTTTTAAAAATCACAAAATTTTACTGTTATAATTATTTTAATGTAATTTAACTTATTTTTTAGGTTTAGTCACACAATTACCAGCAGAGTATTATAACTTTCTTAATGATGTGCAAGAGAAACTTGCAAGAGTTGTCCAATCTGTCGGCAAAATAAGTCATTCATCGTATCCTTTTGATCTGTAGTGCAAAATAATTCTATCTCATACCTTGAAAATATTTTGTTGATGAAATAATATTCGCTTCATCTCAACACATTTTTAAACTACATTATAGATACAGAGAATAAATTATGTGTTTCGAAAGAGTGAATTCCCAATAACTTAATATATTACGTACTAGGAGGCTTTGCCCACTTTGTTAGTTCCTATATTTATTGTTTTTTTTTTTTTTTTTTTTTTTTAAATTGAATAATTGAAATGGTCAAATAAATTTGTTTCAATTGGTGACTATTTTCAGCAAATCAAAACCATAGCCAAGTACCATGATATACAGTTATTAATAAAATGTAAATCAGGAAAAAATGAAAAAAAAAAAAAATCTCATAAAACACAGACATTACGAAAATCTAAATGTATGTTGCAAATCTGCACATATTCCTTTATCTAGATTTTTTTTTTTTTTTTTTTCAGAATTGTACATGCTATAGATTTTTCTGTACATCACACACAGAAAAACCCTTTCTTTTTTTAGTACAGATAGAAAATCATATCTTGCAGATTATGGCCATTGTCATTGGTGCATTGAATTGAAGAAATTTTCAAACTAGACTTTTTGTTTTTCTTATCAGCCTCTTTTTTTTTATTTTTTAATATACACTCTACCATTTATACTTTTTTCAAGAAACTGTTCTTAAAAACAACCAAATATTTATTTTAACACACTAATGCATAATAAAGAAATAAAATTTAATACATTTTCATGATTGCCTTTTGTATCTTTTCAATTCAGATAATTTAAACATGATATTTATATATTTTGGTATTTAAGTTAATTTTAAAGCATGCTAATTTTGCTGAATACGAGGAGAGGCTGAAAAGTTCCTGGCTTTGCCTAGAAAGAAAATAGAGTTCTAAAATTATATATTTATTCAACTCAGTCACTCTGGAGATTGAAACACTTTTTACAGTGATGTTCTAACATTTGTAGATTATTAAAAAAAAAAAAAAAAAAAATGCATTTGGTTGTTTCTGAAACCAGTTTTCAGCAGCATCATGTCCTCAAAACATTTCCTCTTCTGTTCTTTTCAAATTAGAAAATAGAAAATAATCAGAAGGGACTAGGTCAGGTGAAAAGGTTTTATGGTGGAACAATTGGAAACCCATTGTGTTCAATTTAACTGAAACAATGTTGGAAGTGTGCTCAGGTGTACTGCAAAAACAGGATTCCTCTGGTCAACTTCCCCTGGTGTTTATTTTTAATTGCTTCTTTTAGTTGGTCTAGAAGGTTAGCATAATACTTTCCAGTTATAGTAAAGCCCCCTGGTAAAAAGTCCACCACCCATCTTTGTCCCAGAAAGTAGACACCATAACTTTTTTGATTGACTTCTGGGTGCAGAACTTTTTCAGCCAAGGGAAATCTCTGAGGCACCATTCTTTTGATTGATTCTTTGTTTCAGGATCATAAATGTGGAGCCATGTTTTGTCTTCTGTCACTAACCTAGACCGAAAGTCTGGTGAAGCTTCAAAATGGGCCGTGGTTGTTTCAACTCACTCCTCCTTCTGATCATTGTTCAAACATTTTGGCACAAAAAAAAAAAAAAAATGTTGTGAAAATCAGAATGACTTGACATTTGTGCTGTTATCTATCAAGACATTTAGATTTCATTTGCCACAAAATTTATTCTTCTGTTTCAACTCAAAGCCATACAGTGCAAAATTGCTCTTAATTAATTTTTTGTGCTTTACAGATTTAAAACGAAATATTAAAGATTTAAAAAAATTAATTGTTGAAAAAGAAGAAACATTTTTAATGGTTGTGAATTTACTAATTATGAAAATGGAATAATAATAAAAAAAGATACATTATGTAAATTTATAAAACAAATTTCTCCATAGAATAAATACCATGGGATTAGACTGCTCTGTCTGTCAAATTAGGTAAAGTATCTCTTTAAGTATCTTATTATTATACTCTTCACTTATAAGAGCAAAATGTTTATATAATATGCAGTGAGTTACTTCTAAATTCTTTTACAATATTTTGTTTGTGTGAGTATTTCTTAATGTATTGTAAAGTTATCGAGCATTTGCAACAGAAAGAAAGCAAGAAGCTTCTACGGGGTTTATAGACGGTGATCTCATTGAAAGCTTTTTAGATTTGACAAGAGAACAAATGGAGAAAGTAGTTGAAGATATCCCCGTAAGTTACTCAGCTGTACTTTAGAATTTTCATTTAGAATCTGTACCTTTTTTTTTTGTCCTATTATCATGCAATTGTTGTTTTGAGTTGGAATAATTTAGTATGACAAGGGTTGCATGGAAAAAGAAGAAATGCCAAAAATCTTGTAAAAATCCGGGACAATGCAGATTAATTGAAATTTTTTCTTAAAAGCTTTCTAAGTAGAAGGAATTTTTAACTTCTTTCTAAGAAATATTCTGTAATCTGTGTGAGATAGAAAAATTAATTTTTAAAGAAAATTTAGTTTTTAATTAAATTATTAATTAAAAAGAAAGTTTTCTTTTATTCACTTTTTGTTTTCTTCCGTATTGATTTAAACAAAATTAATAGTTAACATAATTTTTCTACTGAATTGTACATGTTTTTTCAAAGGTCTAAATTTATTAAGAAGAAAGAATTTTTGTGCAGTCAGCCAAGGGGGAGAAGACGCTTCCCTTCTGCAACTATTTTCTTAGTAAACTGTCATAAAAAATATGGTTGGTGCCAATCAATTAGTAATAATGCCTAGTTTATAACGATATACTTTAGATTTTGCTTAATGGGTTTTCTACTAATTAAAACTTGTATAACTTATTATTTTTTTTATTATTATTAAAATTTATATATAGAAAAGGCTTTGCCCGCTTCGCTGGCTACTAAATTTAAAGGAAACTCTTTTCTATATAGCTTTATAAAAATAAAATAAATTACTGAAATTGTTCAAAAGCTCACTCCAGGTCCCTGCTGCATTCGGCAGCGATTTGGTCATCCACTGCAACTTGGGTGCTTGTCCCTATTACCTGTGACAATAGTTTACCAATGAGCTTCCATTTAGGTGCTTATTATATAACAGTTTCAAAATAGATAGTATTGAAAAAATTGGAGTTCCCTTTTATATTTGAATCCCAGTTACATGTGAACAACACTATACGTGTTGTTCACATGTAACTCAGACTGGACTCAAATGTAACTGGGTTTAGACAACATAATATTTGCTTTTACGTTATTTCATATGTTTATTTTGTTTATCCAATCAACCATTAAATGACAGCAATTTCACGCCAAATATTAAAATATGCTGTGACCGACTACGTCTGTCGCATGAGACAATTAATTATTTGTGTTTATATATAATTCATCGGTTGTAAACCTGATAGTACAGCCTTAATATAGTTCTCTTTGGCGGCTTTTGAATTTTTGTCACCATTTTAGACTTAATCCATTGTAACAATAAGACTTAATCCCTTGTAACAATATGCTATGAGCACTATTTCTGCCGTATTTTAGACAACTAATCTTTTTATGGTTATATATATTTCCCATTAAACATATTTTTATTTATTTAAATATTAATTTGAATTTTTCAAATATTTCTGTTCGACAGCGTGCAAGTGCAGTAACACACAGAGGCTCATTTGTTTGTATGATAAATTAGCATAGTGATTATTATATAAAAAAATAAATAAATAGGTAAACATTACCGTGTTACACAACTTTATTATGTCGCTCCATTGGCGGCTTTTGAATTTTTGTCGCCATATTAGCGATGTATTTTTTTTTTTTTTTTTGTATGAAAAGGGGAAGACTATTTTGCTAATAATTTTATCAGACTCTTTTTTGTTTATACATAAGAATCCTTTATATTCTGCTTATATTTTTAATGGTTTTTAGGTTTAAAATAGTGCTTGTTGAAATAAATTTCCTATCTTTAAAACTGCATTTGTTCTGTAAATTTTGTGTAAAAATAAATCATTTATGTTTTTATATATTTGATGCGCTACTTAGATTAAAATGGCTGTTGCTAAATTAAACTTCTTGTCGAAAAACGTTTGGTGTACTTCAACACCAAAATTTAAAAAATCGCCCGGCAGGATCTGTTAATGAAACTGATAAAATAAAAATATGGTTCATAGAGTTTAAATAATCTATTTAAAAAAAACTTTTAAAACCCAAATTATTAATGTATCGTATCACATACATAGATATAGTAATAATATATAGATTGATCATTGGGGAGGAAAAAGTAATTCCTTTTCACTCGGGAAAAGACGGCGATTTTACCAAAATATGGCAGTCTTTCCCTGAGTGAATACACACGAATGTTTTAGCTAATAAAATTCATGAATAATTTATTTACTAAAGGTGAATGAAAAGTTCCAGATATAGTTTCAAATTCATTCTTCTTTTTTTCCTTCAATACCACTTAATGGCTGATTCCAAAGCTTTTTTTTCGGCATCAAAAATCTTTACACGATAATATGGGGATGATAGATCTATATATATTATTATATCTATGATCACATAAATCTTTTCAAAGATAGAATAAAACTTAATTTGAAAAAAAAAATAATAATAATAACTTTTGTTTATTAACCAAAATAATTGATGAAATTTGAAATGCAAGTTGGTCTTGTGGGGTCTCTGTGTATTATATTTTTGTGTTCGTGAGAGAAAATTTAAAAGAATTTGAAAACTGCAATTTTTAATCCCACTTAAAAATCATGTGACTTAATGTGAAGCAGATTTTTCATTTTTTTTCTCCTAACGGTTTTCATACAATCTTCTGCTGTTGCCACCTAAAATTCATACTTTAGTTAATTTTAAAAAATCTAATTGTCCGATTGATAAGCTGTTTAATGCATCGGATTTGCAAAAATTTTCCCTTTCATTTGCTATCTTATTTGTAACTATGCGACTGATATTTCTAATTTATTTTCTAATCTTTTTGATTTATTTTCCTCATTTTAAATAAATGTACGTTTTTAATTTTTTTTATTATTATTTTGTCGAAAAAAAAATTGGCAACAATTAAATTATGGATAAAATTTTAAAATTTAAATGGCTTATTTATCAAAAATTAGAAGGTTGTTATTTTCACATTTTAATTAAGAAAAAACTAATCAAAAATTTGAAAATCTGACTTCGATGTGCACAATGACCCTTCGGGGGGCCACCTTTGTGTTAAATCTCGTGACTGTCCAAGCTATCGTTCTCGAGAACAGTGAAATATACAAATATTGCTCACTTAATAGTATAAGATATTTATTTTTCTGAACTTCTCAAAGAAATTTTTAATCTTATTGGTCATTGGTGTTTCAGTGATCTTGTATCTGTTGCTTGGCTTCTACTATGCTTAATAGATCATCATTACCATACATATATATGGCGAAACCAAATATTCAATAAAATGGTTGAATACTAAATATTTGGTACATCCTAATCTTAACAACTTGAACTGTTCTAATCAGTTTTTATAGAAATACAGAATAAGGCTCACAACAAATTGTCTAAATTTCACTTCAATGTTAATTATCAAATAGTTAACTATGTATAATTAAGTCTCTTTTAATTTTGTTTATTTCTTTTCAGTTTGAGGATGGTTCTGGAATGAAAAGAGACGCCACTGTGGATGACTTAGTGAAAATAGTTGAGGAGCTCACCAGAATTCATTAGTGATAGGTTTTGAAGTGTTTTCTTTTGAGTTGCCTTGTCTGTAAAATATGAACTTTGTAAAGACTTAAATAATGTAGTATGTAAATAAAACCCACAAGTAACAGTTTTATATTATCCTTAAAGCATTTATATCCTTTAAGAATTTATTTTGTAAATAAAAATGTCATATTTTTGTGAGTGTTTCAACAATGCATAGACTTGTAATGTAATTACATGGATTTTAGCATTAAATATTTTTTTTTTCCAAACATTTAATTTATTAATTTATTTTCTCATTTATAAGTAAGTATTAAGTAATTATTTTTGCTACCTCATATTCACCCTATTTGTACTTAGCCATGTACATTTATAGACAGCTTCTTGTTAATTTTCAGTGTGTTTAAGGCGTAATTTCAGACTTGTATTTCAACTTTGATCTTTATTAAAATTTTGAACTCTTTCTATGTCATTTTTTTAGGCAACACACGATTTCTATTTTTGTTTAAGCCCTTTTCTTCAATTTCTCTCAATAGAATTTTTAATTTTTCTCCATACAATGCTGCAAATTGTAGTAGCAGGGTTCCTTTGTACGAGTATGAAGCTTTTAAGATATTCTATACAAATAACAAAAGAAAATGTATGACCAGTTTTTATTTTCTTATCCATATGCATCAATGACTATCTTAACCCTAGATAACAAACTTAAATCAGTGTTTCTCTGTAACTAATCATTCGACTCATAGACTGTGGATTAAAAACAAATATATTTTTATATTTCCTTTATTTATTTCAAACAAATTCTACATTTGTTCACCGTACTTTTACCACTTTCATGTGCTTATCACCTTCGGATAACTCATTTTACGAGTTATGAAGGTACTGGAGTGAGGTGGTGTGAGCGCAACAGGAATATCTCAAATTCACATAACTGGCAGGGGTCAATAAGACGAATGTTTAGTTATCTAGGGTTAATTTCACTTTTTTGGCAAACAATGCCACACTCCAATGAGCATTACCTTTTATTTATTCTTGAACAAGACTGGATTACAATGAATAATTGTTGAGTATAGCTTCAAACTGTGATCAAATGTAAATTGAACGAATTTGATGTAAAGGCTAAATTTTAAAATTTTTTGCCAGTCAGCCAGATTACTTTAGTGTAACTTTGCATTTGTGCTTTTATAAGCAAAGAACTCTAGTTTGATTGTTATTTTTCTCTTGTTAAAATTATCCAGCAGCTTCTTCAAATTTGATGGTTGTGTTGATTCTTAACTATAAGTTCTAGCTTTTCCATAAAAGAACATTTCTCATAACATTGTCATGTTAGTTTTATCCCATATCTGTTATTCAGTGTTCTTAAGATTCAGTTTATCTGTGGGTTATTTTGACAAATCAAAGTAGTAATAACCATGCAATTTTATTATATAATATTTGTTTGAATTAGACATAGAGTTGGAGAATTTCTCTGTATGGAATTTAATTTTAATCAAAAAGAAAATCAAATTATAGAAAACTTTAAGAAAAGGAAATTTGTGCTATGACCCTAGAGAATGGCTTCGTCATTGTACAGAAAAGTTTTGAGGTATTTTTGCCCACCTTTGATTTGCAGTTTGGCAAGCATGTTACACAAAGGTGCAGTATACATAAATTATAGAATGTATGTAACAGGGTTGCCTCTTAAACTGGAGAATGAAATTCCTCGACCTTTTCCAGGTTTTCCAGTTAGAAGAAAATTTCAGTTTAACCCTATAGTGAGTATTGGCAGCAGTGATGCCACTAGTCTCTCAAAATCCTGGGTCTCTGGAACCCATGAGTTCCGAAACTCTGGGTCTTTTTTTTTTCTTTTTTTAAAAAAAGGGTCACTATATAAATGAATTTATAAATTAAAATTTTGTTGTATTGTAGATGAAAAACAGTTTATGAATTTTTAACCTGCTCTTTTTTGAGATTGTTTTAAAAATATTATGTAGGAGGTAGTTGCTGTTAAGAAACAACTGAAAACATTTAGCTCAATGTGCTATGGAACCAGAAAAAAATAAATGAATAAATAAATAAACTAGAAACATTTTTAAAAGGTCCTTGAAATTATCAGCATTAAGAGAACAAAATGAGAATTTTTTTTTGGAGAAACGAGGAGTTTTGAAATAAGCAGATAGATTAAAAATTTTTGTTACACATTCCACTTCAAATACCTACCATTATCCAACATTCGCGGGACCGACTCCGGATCTCAGCACTTGCCGAAAACAGAAATATCATGCAAAACATTTAAAATACCTTATAAAAAACTTTTCCATTTATTTGGCTTATTAATTTCAAACACTCTCCCCAGCAGAGTAAACATCAGAAGAAAGACGGCGTTTAGTTATTAATTTCAAACACTCCGTGTTCATCTTCAGCAATATCATGTCTGCAAAAGCTACCTCTGGTCCCCCAACCCTCCTTTAACCACAAAATAATTTACCGATAACTTAAATATTGCATTAGAGAAAAAAGTAAAAGAATTCTATTTATTTAAATCAAATTGGAGTGTAAAGGTTATTTTTTTTTTTTATTTATTACCAACTATGCGAAAAATACCAGAGCCGGGAATCGAACCCGGGCACCTCCACTTAACGTGCGAATGCTCTACCACTGAGCTACCCTGGCTGACAACCAGCTAGGCACTTCTCGCATAATATTCGTTGGCAAAGTCACCGAGTCTGCAAACGCAGATATATCAGGTGAGACAACAACAATCGTAGCACAACTCCATAGACCACGAAATTTCAATTTAGAAATTTTTATTCATGAATTCATCAACCGTGAATATTTATTTAAATCAAATTGGAGTGTAAAGGTTGATATTTTTTTTTATTAATTACCAACTATGCGAAAAATAAAAATTTCTAAATTGAAGTCTATTTATTTATCTGTGAAAGAAATTATTTATCCGTTTTGTTTCAGCGAACTTAAAATGCAGCAGGGTGAAGCGATTCAATGTATCGGCACTTTAACTAGTAAGTTTTTCGTATCGGAACTTTGTTTTCGCACCAGCCACTCAGGTGTGTTTATCGTATCGTATTGGATTGGTATATCAAATTGGATAAGAATGTTTTTGATTTTTTAAAAGAATAGTTTGGTGACCATTTTTTGAATTTTGTATTTTGGCAAAGCTTCGATAGAGGGCACCTATTGGCAATTCATTGCAAAGTGGTGTGATTTGGTGTATCGTACCATAGCCTTCTGCATGGGGTATCAGTAAAGAGTGTATGATCATAGCCTCCTAAACTAGATGCCTTCTGCGTGGCTCAGAAACTTGGCAACAGTTCACGAGGTAGACAGCACCACCTGGTAGAGATTGTGCGACTTATTCAACTGTCATCATTAATTTTAAGAAGTGATATATCATATATAATCGACATTTCTTCCAATTTATTCGCCTTTTATGTATATCAAATCCCACTTTTAAAATTTTTGGTGGCTGTTGAATAAAAAAGTTGCGCAATCTGTACCCGGTGGTGCTTGCTGTCTACTGCTTGAACTGTCACCAAATTTCCGAGCCACGCGGAAGGCATCTAGTTTAGGAGGCTATGATCATCCACTTTTTACTGATAATCTTTTTGCATCGGAACTTCATTTTCTTGTCTTAGAGTCGGAACTTTGTTTTTGATTATATGCTGGCTGCTCATTTGTGTTTATCATATAGGATTGGTTCTTTTTCCTTCATTGTAAAATGGAGTTTGAAGGATTTTTTTCTTCTTCAGAGCAGAATGCTCTAAAAATGTAAGGAAAATATCAGTTTTAAAAATTTTATTTATTTTTTTTTTCTTCTGCCCCCTGGGACCTGCCACAATAAATTTTTCACATCCTGTCCGATTTTTTGTGTAATTTACACGCTATAGCATGTAAGCGGCATCGCTAGGTAGTGTTGTGGGCAAATTAATCATGGTACTTACTTCTTGAAAATACAAGTTACATATGACAAAAATTATATATAGTGATAGCATCTTCTGCTTATAAGCAAGATAAATTTCTTTTGTGAGCGGAAAGGAAGGCTGGGACAAATAACAGAAGCTGAGGGGAAAAAAAAAAAAAAAAAATGACCCTACATTGGCAATTATTTTATAAAATTCCTTGACTATTCCAAGTAGCGTGGCAACCCTGGATATAATAGTGAATAGAAATCTGTCAAAATTAGCCTGGGAAATCGGGAACTTCTGTAGCCACCCTAAATAAATCTTAGTTACAATGCCTAAGTCAGTTATACATTATTATTAAACAGGAATTAAAAAAAAACTCCTTCAATAAAATATCTGTAAAATTATATGGTGATTTCTTTGGGTTTTATCATTTTCAATTTGTCAAAACAATTCTTAAAAAAAAAAAAAAAAAAAAAAAGGGGGGAAACAAAAACACTGAACAAATTTCAGTGTGTTGGTGATGTTACAGTTAAGACCAATGGAGTGCACGATCTTTGTAAGGACTCAGCCCATATTTATACAAGCTTTGGAGAAAACCATGAAAAACAGCTAGTTCACAACAAACTCAACCTAGCACTTCCTGTTTACCAGTTTTAAAAGAACTCCCTCCTTAAGAGAATGTGGGATAATATTGACATAACATAGCAATGTTTCAAAAAAAAAAAAGGTGGAAAATTCAAGCTAGAACTTATAGTTAAGAAATGAAAGTAAATCATTACTTTTAAAATCATTTTAATAAACTATAAAACACCTTCAACACGTAAAATAAATGAGGCACAAGTGCAGTGTAAAGAAGTAATTTCTCTTTCTATTTATTAGACACAAAAGAAAAACTTAAAATCACAATGTGAAAATATTTAAAAACAATGGATATCTTACAGAGTTTAGGATTACTAAATTTATTCAGAGCTTTATAGACTGCACTTGTGCTTACTAATTTTACTTGATTATTTCACCTTAAAATGTTATTTTTGAAATTTATGTTTGCTTATAAAATTTTTATTCTTTGAAAACTGATTCACTTATGCCACGAACTGATTCACAGTGCAGCCATGTTCCTAGCATTGAGGTCCAAAGGCACCAATAGATTTAGGATTTGGTAAGCATCCAGTCATTCCCTTTTTGCTTATTTTCTCTCAGTTATAAGGTTATTGGATATACATAATATACTTTCAATCTTAGAAGTGACTAGGCAAACGTTACAAATAAAAATTATTGGTGACGTGACTATTGAATAAAAAAAAGGCCAAATCTGGCAACCCTGGTTTTAATTAACACTTCCGCGACTGCTGACGTAGATTCACGTCATTTGAAAATCTGTAACTCCGGCAGTGGGCGTTTCTTTCTCAATTTGCATGTTATTTATTTCCCTATTTTAACACTAGATTCGTTGAGTCAGTTAGCACTTTTGCAGAAGCTTCCATGATTGTAAGAAATGTGGTTGAAGAATACAGTGAGTTATGTTTGGTGATAGCACCAGAGTATCCAGAGCTTGATTTATTTTTCTTCTGGGAAGGGAGTCTCATTCCATCATGCACCATAACATGTGAATTAAATATATATAGATAGAAATACAATTTACAAAACATTCCACATATTTAAATACGCTACTAACTCTAGTTTTCATTGAACTGCTCAAAAATTGTGTATTAGTGCTATTTTTAGTCTGTTATTGATTTCATACTGTACTCGTGTCTGAGAAATAGTGTGCTTTTACTTATTGCTATCACCTTTAAATATTTTTTCAGTATATTTTACAAGTTATTAAAAATCCATCTTGCATAATTTATATTTCTCTGTTTATGAAGGGATTCATTATTATTAATAAAATAAACACATAGATAAGCAGTTTACATTTAGAATTTATGTAGTTTTGCATAAAAGCATAGAAACAGGCAGTAAAAATATGTACACTCATACTTGTTTGTCTACATTTTTAATTACTCAAACATAACCTACGTTGTCTTTTTGGACAACTTAATTTTCAATGCTGCAATGAGCCTTACTAACATTTCTGAATGAGGGGGGGGGGGAGACTTGAACTGTTTGGTGAAAGGAAAAATACTCTTGAAATCCACATTTATTTTGTTTTACTAAGCAGAGAAATTATAGAATACCAATGAACACGACGACATAACACTATTGAAATAACTCTATATAAGCACTTTTGCCACTAGCTCCAGGGCCATCTTCAGATCTTTCTGTAACATCTTCTGTTTTGGCTCTAGTGTCAATGAAAGTAGGTTCAACATTGTTTCATGTTGCCAGATTGCCCGATACCTCCGAGTGTGAGTTATTTTTGTTGTCTATGAAAATAATAGTTATACCCTGAAATGTGAAGCTGTGGAGGCATTACCCAATCCAGCAACATATAACAATGTCAATCATATTCTCATGGTATTTTCTGCTAGACCAGAACCTAAACAGCAACATTCTCAGCACTACAGAAAGATCTGAAGATGCCTTTTGCCCATTGACAGAAATGTTTATTATATAGAGATATTTCTAAGGAAAAACGAATTTGTTTCTTTAAACTACTGAAATAATTATGAAAAATGGGGGAAGTTTTAAGTCAAAAGAATACCATAATCCTTCAAGTGAAAAAAGAAAATGGACATAGGCAAGATTAAACATGTGATAGGAATTTTTTGCATTTCATGATATTTATATTCTCATAATTAACTCAAGATATCGTTCTTTTATAAATTTATCTTTCACTAATACAGCTGAATTGAAATTGTTCATGTTGTCAGTAACTAATCTTCATTTTGACGGGGATTGTGCAAACATAATATATATTAGATTACACAATTGAGTCTTTTGTATAAAATTCAAAATGTTAAATAACATCAAATAAACACACTCTCATAATTAAAACAATTTTCGTTTAATGAACAAATAAGTATAGCAACAAGAATATCTTGTAATAAATGTCCTTAATGAGATTAAAAAATAAGATATGCAGTTCATCTTGCAAGCAAGTTTTAATGATGTTTATGCACTGAATGTACTTTCTTTACTCAGAATCAGATTCTTGTGCTAAAAAAAAGAAAAGAAAATTGTCATTAAATATGTAAAATAAAGGAAGACTTACATAATACAAATTTGACAAACTGTTAGAAAATGCATTATATATGATTGGAATTAATATAATGTCATGGTACAGACTTCAGCATCTACAAAATAAAGAGTGCAACATCTATGGGTGAATATTCACCATTTGGGGCAGCAAACTTAATATATATTTTTTTTTCATTGTTTTTACAAATTGTTCATTAAAACTATTTTCTTTATTTTTTCTCTTAGAGAAGAATTTATACACTACCTTTCCATAAAGGACTGGACACTTTTGATATATCTCAAGAAGTACTTGAAACTTCAGGAGTAAGAAGAACATGCTACATCTCATTTCAGTGAAAGGGGCACCAGTAAAAAATTAAAGAAAAATGAAAGTGTTTGGCATCGCCCTGTAAAAAGTAATGCTTGAAATGTGATCTGGCTGTTGTATAAATTTTTATGCCACATGTTAACACATGTAATTAGGGAGATAAAGGTTTCTTTAAAAAATTGCAAAAAAAAAAAAAAAAAAAAAAAAAAAATCACTTTTTTAGCTATAACACACAATCCAGTGCAAAGCCATTTTCAGGAAACTTGACATAAAATATTAGACACAGTATACTGCAATTGGAATGAAAAAATATTAAATATCTAATGAAATATGAGTATTTTTACTAAATAATTTTTAACTGTACACGCGCAAGATTCAGCGAAATTTCTTTGCATAATTTAATAGCCAAATGTATTGAGCTACTTATATAAAAACCCCAAACATGTATCTTGTAAACTCAAAAAGTTGTACATGATAGAATGAACTGCTCTCTCTTTTACTCACATTTTTATTTTGATTCAATGAATGGTGATAAGTTTTTGATGACTGGAAATAAATATTGAGAAAACCCCCTTATCATTTTCTTAATTTTGAAGACAGCTGAAATTCAGTTCACTCTATCGTGTATAACTTTTTGGGTTTACATGACACTTGTTTGGGGTTTTTATATAAGTAGCTCAATACATTTGGCTATTAAATCATGCAAATGAAATCTTGCGCATGCATAGTTAAAAATTATTTATTAAAAATGCTCATATTTCATTAAATGTTTAATATTTTTTCATTCCAATTGCAGTATACTGTGTCTAATATTGTATGTCAAGTTTCCTGAAAATACCTTGCATGCTTTAGCTAAAAAAGTGACAATGTTTTTTGCAATTTTTTAAAGAAACCGTTATATCTTTCTGATTCAGTAGAGACATCCAATTTTATACAGATAATAAGAAAGAGCCTCATAATCACATGCTACAGCCAGATTGCATTTCAAGCATTATTTTTTACAGGGTGATGTCAAACACTTTCATTTTTCTTGCAACTTTGATTCTTTAATGGTCCTCCTTTCACTTTCGCTGAAGGAAAACATGTTTTTCACAATCCTGAAGTTTCAAGATGGTTTGTTTAAAACAATTTGAGATAAATTAAATACATGTAAATAAAAAACCTAGTTATTTACTTCGTGCGTCGTTTTAGATCTTTCAAAACCAGGTACCCAGTCCACTTCAGAAACTAACTTTTGTGCTTGAAACTAAAACGACGCACAAAGTAAATAACTAGGTAATTGTAATTATACTTCGTTTTTATTTTTATTATACATTTTGAGATATTTCAAAAAACATCTGAAATTGAAAGTATCCAGTCATTTATGGAAAGGTAGTGTATATTAATACCCAAACATGAAATATGTCACATGTTTTCAGTCTACTTTATCAGGGATGAGATTAACAAAAAGACAAAAAATCTGAAACTATATGAAAAGGCAAGATGTTGAAATGAAATACTAAAATTTTAATGACAAATACTACTATATTGAAGTATTAAATATAGTTTTTATTCTTCAATCTATATAAAAGAACAAATGATTATGCTTCAGAACTCAATAATACTTTATTTGATTAGCTAATGTAACAAATTCACATTAAAAATACTGAAAAATCTCATCCCTTTTTAATAAGACAAGGGCAAATTAACGTTGTTCCAAATTTATGGTTAATTTGGGTTGAAGTAAATAAAAATAACTCATATCAGGTCAAGAAAGCAAACAAAGATACCTTTAATTTTATATAGGTAACCTGTGCATTTAAAATCCCCGTAGAAGAAAATTGTCAACACGTTGAGCACTATGCAAATTCTTAAGGAAATCCCCATCAAGCCACACGCACTGCTTAGAAATGCTGGTATTGCGGTATAGCAATGTGAAGCATTACAGGAATGCATTTTTATGTTTACCGTGTTTCAATAAAATCCATTAAAACGCCTTAATGATTATAATCTTGTAATAAATAAAAATTAAGTAAATTTTAAATAAATTTCCAGTAATTACTTGAAACAACGTAATTTTTTTTAGTTTTATATGCTAATAAACACTGTAAACAGGGGAAATAAAAAAAAAAGTTATGATTGTTTTAGGTCAAAATAAGCCATGGCCTTTCATCAGCTGAAAAATCTAGGGACAAGTATGTCATTAAAGCAGCCACAATACACTCGTGCTAACTAAGTCCTTAAGAGCGGACAATACCTAATCTCGCCAGCAGCCTTTGCCCATGTTATTCTATGGGAAAATTTGTTTACATAATTACTCATTACCTAATGTATATTTTTCAATTCTGTTTTCACATTTAGAAAATTCATAAGCGTTAAATTAGTACTTGTTTTCCAAAAATTGATTTTTTTAAATTTAAGTATTTCATTTTGCGACTAGAAAATGAGAAAAATGCATTTTGTGAAAAATCGCATTTTTGAACTCAAAATAAAATGTAAAAATTAAAAAAAAATGAATTTTTCAAAAAGGAGTACTCATTTAACGGTTATGAATTTTCTGACCCTGAAAACAGAATTAAAAAATATACATTAGGTAATGTGTAACTGTCGCAACAAATTTTCCCATAGAATAACATTGGCCACGGCTGTCCACGGGATTAGGTATTGTCCCCTCTTAAAAGGGACTTCTGTAATGGCCAAAATTGAGAAAATCCATTAGAGGGCAGTGGCCACTAGATGCAGTTTTTTTACTGGCCACTCCTTTTGAAGTTTAGTTTTATTTTACACATTAGTAGCAATATAAAATTATACAATCCAAACAAATAAGCTGATACTAATAAAAGTATTAAGATTTTTAAAAAGCTATATTAAAGAACAATTCCATGGGTAACTGAATAGACTAACGTTTACAAAACAAAATACTATAAAAATAAAAATTTTTGTTAAATACTACACAAAAAATGCAACATTTAAAAAAAAAAAAGTTTTTGTTTTTTTTGCTGAATTCAAAGGTGTAACTGATGTTTAAAAATACTTTTTATATAATTTTATAAAATTAATAGACCAGTGCTTCTCAAGATTTTCAAAAAGTAATGTTAAAGAAGTTGATTTAGAAAGATGCGACAATTTTCTAATTTTGAAATGCTAATGTGATGAACAGATTGCTTGTAGCAAGTGCAAATTTTTATTGAATGAAACATACAACTTTCTTCTGAAAATAACTAAGCATCAATATACAGATTTCTGCAGTTCTAATTAATCAACAGTAGAAAACTGACAAATACCTTTTGAAAACAATGTAACAGCAATCTTTTTGCTGTTGTTGCAGCCACTTTGCTGGCCACCACTTTTCAGCAGCCAGAAAAGTGGTGGCCAGCAATAGCAAAATTTTTAGTGGCTACTTTTTAACAGTAAATGGCCATGTGGTCAGTGATCAGTGCTACTTTTGCACTATAGACTTCTGCATTTGGTTTCCTTTGAAACTGTTTGTGGGATTTTGGGGTAGTGCTGCTTTCAGCTGAATACAGATGAACCAAAAGGTTAAGAAGTTGATTAGAACAAGGAATGAATATTGAAAAAAATATTTTATTTCACTGTGAAACAAAGAAATGAATTATAATAATCATCCTATTAAAAAAGGACTAACCAGAATGGGCTGCTTCTTCCCCACTAGACTTTTCCGCTTCTAAAAACAAAGTTAAAAGGTATTTTAAAATAGGAATTGTAATTGGCAAAAAGACAAAAATGCTTACACTATATGCAAAGGAATGCACTGAAATGAAATACAAGATAGGATTTAGAATACAAAATCATTACATTAGATTATTAAATATATAAGATATAGATTATATATAGATCTTCAATCTTTTTTTAAAAAATAATCTATAGTATTTAATCATTGACATGAATAGGTTAAAATAAATAATTACAAGATAAAAAGAACTTTTTATATACCATGTTTTTAAATTTTCTGTTGAATCATATAAACGCTACCGAAGGCAGCAGGAACCCAGAAAAATTGGTTAAAAGTATTAAAAAAATTCATTGCTATCGTGTTTTGAGCTATTATAAAAGTTTCAAATGGCTAGCTAGCCGGGAAGTTAGTTAAAAATCGATTGCAAGCTTTGTACTGGTAACGTTGGCGAAGGCAGCAGGGTCCCGAAGCAGTTGGTTAAAAATATTTTAAAAATGCATTTTCACCGTGTTTCTGAACTATTCTGAAAGTTTCAAATGTCTAGCTAGTCAGGAAGTTAGTTAAATAAATTTTCTGTTGAATGATATAAATGCTGCCGAAGGCAGTAGGGAGCTGAAACAGTTGAATAAAAGTATTTAAAAAATGTATTGTCACGGTGTTCTGAGCTATCCTGAAAGTTTCAAATGTCTAGTTAGTCTGGAAGTTAATGAAAAATCGATTGCAAGCTTTGTACTGGTAACGCTGCCGAAGGCAGCAGGAACCCAAAACAGTTGGGTAAAAGCATTTTAAAAAATGCATTTTCACCGTGTTCTTAACTATTCTGAAAGTTTTAAATGTCTAGCTAGTCAGGAAGTTAGTTGAATAAATTTACTCCACTGTTTTTAATTTGAAGCTTAATTAGCGTTCATGCTATTGGTGCCAACAACGAGATAAATAAATAATAACTATCCAGATCTCTATATCAAATTAAATTCAGAATTGGAGAAAAGGCATAAGGAACTTCGTTCCTGACAGGGGTCTTTCGATCGCACACTTTTTTTTTTTTAGTTAAAAAAAAAAAAAAAAGGCCATACTTGAAATCTGCTCTTCATTTGGACCAATTTTGTAATTGGAAGTATGCATCTAACACTTATGATGGTGAAAATAAAAGTCATTCCGATTACATGTGGACACCCTGTATATAAATATAAAATACTATACCACTGATTCATTCATTAATTGATCCATCCATTAACACAGAGTCCAAACTGCTAAAAATAAAACTTGGACACTAGATCCCTTTCATTATTGAGAGGCTCACTAAGAATGGAATGAAATTTAACCCTTCAGGGGTCGGAAGGAGCAAAATGTTTTCACCTTATCTCAACAGTGGTTTCTAAGAGAAGCAAAATGTCTCTTCCTAGGCCCTAATAAATAAAATAGGAGAATCTTTCAAAATTGAACCCTTAAGGCTTCCCAACAGTCAGATACCTTCCTTTTTCCTCCTGAAGAAAGAAAGGTATTGGACACGTATCCCCATGTAAAATGACATGGGGCCTTTTTACTAGCAACAAAACGCCCCATGTAATCCAATGGGATTTTTGTTGCTTTATATTATCAGGATATCTCGTTCAAAAATAAAGTTTTTTGAATTCCACTCTTTGAACATGCTTAAAGCAATTAAATATACATTGGAGCACCGTTTATACGTTTTTCAAGGGACCTTTCCTAAAAAACGTATAACTGAAAATTCGTTTTAACGTTAATACACAATAAAGTGTCATATTAATAATAAAAGTCTAATCAATTTTCATTATTTCCTTTACATTTATTCGAATAAGATACAGTTTTAATTATATTAAAAATATTTTTAAAAGGTAGAATAAAAATTAAATGATAATTAAAAATATAAAAATTCAGAATTTTTTTTCAAGATTTCAATTTTAACCTTTAAAAACAAAGAGTTTTGTTCTCTAAACGAAGATGACATTTTTGCAAACGGTTAAAAGGAAGGGGGGGAAAAAAAAAAAAAAAAAAAAAAACGTGTTTCTCCAACTGTAATGTTAAATAAACACAGATAGTTCTAAGAAAAGATAAGAATAAAACATAAAGAGCTTTCAATTTTTTTTTTTTTTTTTTTTTTTTTTTAAATCCTGAAATGAAACTCAAACTTGGGATTCTACAAGGAGAAAAAAAAAAACGTATAAGTGAAATTAAGTATTTACTTGTGTCGTATAAACGAAATATTTTAACATTAGAATTCAAGGGAATGATTTGGGACCAAAGTTGAAAAATGTATAAATGAGAAACGTATAAAAGGTGCTCCACTGTATATATATATATATATATATATATATTAATCTCCAAAAAAAAAAAAAAAAGTAATAATAATAATAAAATAAATAAATAAAAAAAAATTCTCACTAAGAGGAAAAAAAGAGATATGTTCAAAGAGTGGCATTCGAAAAACTTAATTTTTGAACAAGATATCCTGATAATAGAAAGCAACAAAAATCCAACTGGATTACATGGGAAAGGAGAAACGGAGAGTATCTGACAACCAAGGATCCTTAAGGCTGCACATCACTTAGATTCATCCTTTCTTCCTTCCTATGATATCCTACTGAATTTTTGTTGCTTCATTATCTCATTCATTTTCCAGTTCTGTTTTTGGAATATTACTCTTTGAACATGTCACCTTTTAGATTGTGAGCAATTTTTTGAAAAAATAAATTTAAATATTTTGTTTAGAGATTGAAAATTAGAGTCAAAGAAATGAAAAAATTAAATTAAAAAAAAAAAAAAAAAGAATTGCTCATAATCATGACATTTGGACTGTAGGTTCTCCTTTCACAATATTAATAAAAGTAAAGAGTTTCATTAATAAAAGACTTAATGAAATGTAATCCTTAAGAGGCCACTCCACTTATCGTCCCCAGAAGCCAAAGAGAATGTTAGTCTATGGAGAATTTCACCCCATTAATTAATGTATATTTTTAAATTCCGTTTTCACTCTCCGAAAATTCACAACTATTAAACAATTTATCGCTTTCTAAAAAAATTATTATTATTATTATTATTTTTTTAAGATTCCATTTTTAAGCTCAAAAATGAAAAATTTCACATTGTGAAAATTCAAATTTTACAACCTCAAAATAAAATAATAAAAATTTAAAAAAATAATTTTTAGAAAACGATAAATTGTTTAATGGTTGAGAAGTTTCTGAATGTGAAAACGGAATTTAAAAATATATATTAGTTAGTAAGTTAAAATGGGGCGAAATTCTCCATAGAATAACATTGGCTCTGGCTTCTGGAAATGATAAGTGGAGAGGCCTCTTAAGAATTCAAAGGGAGGTATTCAAAAAATTTTAAAACTTTTTACCAAATCTGCGAAATGGTTTCCAATAAAAGCTTAATTTTTAGCAAAATGTCTCGTCTTAGGCCCTAATTAAGGTAAAAGAAAATCTGAAATTCAATACCTAAAGGGGTGAAAAATGTTATTTTGGGTGTATTTCTACAAATCTTTATTTTTTCAGAACTGAGAACAGGGTTCGATCTAGGCGAAAATTGGGGCCCCTTTGCTGCCCCTTCACAAAATTCCACATCAAATGTTTTCAGTATTATTTTTAATTAATTGGTTCAATGAAACCATATTAATTTGATATTCAAAATCTATTTAGAATGACTGTTAAAATGGAAGGTTTTATACAATATTTTGTTTTTCACAAAAAGGGACCCAAAATTTAAAAGCTGGATCGACCCCTGGGGAATAAAAAACCTCTTGCCAATAGGTCAAAATAATTTTGAACAAGGAACTGGTAAAACTGTTAAATATTAATATTTTTTTTCTTAATCAATTACTGATTTAATATTAATTAGCATATTTTACTAGACCTTTTTTTAAATAAAAGTTTTTTATGGTCCAAATCAAAGAAAATTATTTATTATTGTTATTACTTTTTTTTAAAATTAATTATTTTCTAATCAAATACTGATTTAATAATAGGGTATTTTCCAAGTTTTTTTTTTTTTTTTTAAATAAAAGTTAGAGATCTTCATCAAAGAAAATCTCTCTACTTATTATTATAATATACAAAATTAAATCAAAATTATATTAATTGTAGTCATAAAACTGACTAATACGCAAGTTTTTAAAAAATTCTAATTCAAGAATTAAAAAGCTCAAGATTTTAAAATGATTTTGGTGCATACCAGTTTGTTTTTAAAGTTATAATCTGAAAAATAAATAAATTACAGTTTAATAACTGAACTTACCAGAGTGAGCAGATTTTTCAGAATCGGATCTTTTAGCTTCATTATCTATATAGAAAAGGAATGGCAATTTAAGTGATTAATTAATAATTTAGAAAATATACTAAAAAACTTTGTAGAAAAATTAACAATAAAAAAAATAACTATTCATATAAAAAACTCTGAGAAGAGGATTAAAAAAAAAAACAGGTGTGTACGGTTTGAGACCTATTGTCTGAACTAGGAACCTGGATGAAATTGGGATACCCTTCATGAGGGTATTTTTAAGAGAACCTAGCATTTATTTAGACTAATTTTGGAGAAAAAAAAAAAAGGGGGGGGGGGGTGGAAATTGAAAACAACTAGGTCAATGTGCACAACACCTAGATTTGAAACTGGCATTTCCCGTTTATCAGTTTGAAGAGCAAAACTTATCAGCTACTAGCAGAGAAAAAAATAAATAAATAAATTACATTTTATTATTATTATTATTATTAACTTGAATGCTTAGAGAATTATTTCAAATGCCCAAAATATGAAGATAGAAATCTCAGAAGAAAATATTAACTAGAAAGTTTTAGCCTGCTTTGGATGCATGTATTTCAAATTATTACTTGAAAAATCTGTATTTGTAAATTCTTATTCCAATCCTAAAAAAGAAGAAATTTTATAACACATAACGTACGAGATACTAATTAAAACATCGACCAGTGCCTAATTAAAAAGCGAGTGGATCGTAATTTTCGCCCTTCAGCGTGTTCCTTAAAAGAGAAAGCAGAGAGAGAAAAATTTCATGGGTTTTTCTAAAGCGATCGCTGCCGATCTGTTGGAAATATCAAAAATACACCTGTACAACGAGAAAGAGCATTTATTACCGATTCTTACGGTACAATGTTTTTTGAAAAATACGGATTTTTTATATTTTTAAAAAAAGTTTTAAAAAGGGTCGAAAATTTCTCTTTTTCTCGATTGTCTTTTTTGAAACGCCCTGTACGACCGAGTAACTGTTCCATTTCTTAACAACTGGTATATTTGGAAAGGACATTTAATCTTCTTTCGAACCATATAAACATTTTTACAAAATACGGATTAGCGATCCATATTTTTAGATTTTACGAAACATCGATTTTTTCACAAAACATTTTATAACTCAAAAGCGTTTAGAGATAAATCATTTCTTTTTTTTTTTGTATATAGATCTCGCTTCAACAATTCAATACCCAAAAGATTGAGAGAAAATTTCAAAAACTGAATGAGTTATAATTTTTTTAATTTTCAGTATCGCGGCAGTTTTCGATGAAATTCTCAATCGACGTTTCTGAACTCTTGCAACTGACCTTGACAGAGAAGAGAGAATAAGATTCTTCAGTGCCAGGTGCTAGAGGTCGGGAAAAAGTTGCTTTTCATTTTTCGGCCACGTGACAAAGTATACTGGAAATAAAAAAAGCAGTTTTTTAATTTTTTCAATTTAAAATCGATCAAAAGCAGAACTTCGAAATTGCCCGTCATTATGGCTCACCTGTATGCAATTAAAAAATCTAAAGTATAGCTTTAAAAATAAAATAAATAGACATATTATATTCATTTAAATTCATTTTTATTTCATCTATTAATGACACCATTCACCAATTTCATCTGTTAATCTTTAATTTAATCTTTTAACAGAATGATATTGATTTTTTTTTTTTTTTTTTTTTATGAATTCGGTTGTAAAAAAGCAGTTTTGGAATTCTTAAATTTTAGATGGATTTCAATAGAAATCGTTAATCGCCCTTGATAGATTAGCCATTTCGAGTCTAAAATATATCATAGATATTCATTATTGTAATACATAATACATCATTCAAAAGATATTTTAAAGTATTTTTATTGCAGGCTATTAAAATGACATAAGTCGTTCAAATTCTGTACGAAACTTTCGGAGAAAACTACGGAAAAACCAGAAAACTTTTATTCTTTTATATTTTACAGAGTTTCAAATTCAGATTTTCGCTCACATTTCGTACTAATAATTTTTAATGGTATATAGCCCGGAATTAAGCAAGTTTTGGAGAAAACCACAGATAAGTCAGACACAAATCTTTTTAAAAAATGTTATACGGCGCCGCAGGCACCACCGAGCGGGACTTAACTCAAGTCAGAAATTTGAAAGATCATAACATGGTGAGCAAACAGGCTGTTTCAGATATTGAAAAGGGAAGAGGGCGCCGAAGGTGCTAGCGCACGGGATTTTACTGCGCTTTCAATAAGCTATTTTCGGGATATATCGATAAGCTGTTATTAGATCTGAAAGGGGAAAAAGGTGCCGCAGGCGCCACCGAGCGGGAGTTTCATAAAGTCGGATTTTTCAGGGATCGCGAACCAGCTGGTCGCCGAAGGTGGCTAGTTTAAAATAAATTTGGACATTTATGACAAAAATAATTCAGTTGTACTAAATCATACATTATTTGGCAATGGATCCAAATCAGTAGTGACACTAAACTTTAGGGCCCTCCCAAAAAACAAAACAATATAGTTTATTTAATAGTCCACTTCCAGCTCTTTCTAATATATTGAATTGTAAATTAATCTTTTATTAATTTGTATTTTCCACTGCTGATGCAACAAAATATCAAGAAGTAGAAAAAAAAAAAACTGTAACAGTTTTAGAAAGAAAAACTTAGAAAATTAGAAATTTTTGCCCCTTTTCAGAGACCTCTTAAAAAATTCAAGATTTCTAACACAATCTTTCTTGTATTGAATTGCACTTAATTTCAGATATATATATATATATATATATATATATATATATAAAGTGTTAATACCAATATTAGGCAAATCTAAATATATGAAATTCATATATATATATATATTAATTTGAACTGACATAATACTAATAAATAATAATAGTCAAAATACATTCAAACTGTTATATATGTTATAATGTAATTATATATGTTATAATGTTATATATATATATGTTAAATGGCAGGAAGAAGAGAGAAATTTCCAAATTTACCAGAATGAGCAGATTTTTCCGAGTCTGATCTCTTAGCTTCATTATCTGTATTAATAAACAAATAAGACTTTTAATAGCAATAATAATTTTAATAGATAATGATTTAAAGAGAACATTAACAACACAATTTTAAAATAATTATTCACCTCATAACAATTCTGAGAAAAGACTAGAAAAAAGTCATTCTTATTAAAAAGTTTAAGAAAGGCTTTTTATTAGAAAGAATCCAAGTCAGTCAAAACCCTGTGATATCTTATGGGGAGATGTGTCCCCTATTATTCACTACACAATGCATATTTTTATATTTGTATTCAGAAAATTCACAACTGTTAAATAAGTCCTTGATTTTTTGAAATTGATTTTCTACATTTTTAATACTGTATTTTGAAGCTGCAAACATTTTATATTTTACTATTTCAAAATAAATTTGAAAATTATGAAAGAGATCAATTTTTAGAAAACAAGAACTTATTTAACAATAATAAATTTTCTGAATGTTAAAAAGGAATTATAAAGTATGCATTAGGACCGCTTCTTGATAGGGAGTCTTGAGAAGTAAAAATAGAAAGGTAAATCACAAAGTACAAATAAAATAATATAAATAAAAAAGCAATGACTCTTTTTTTTTTAACTGCAAAGGACACTACTTGGAATGGATAAAATATGAAAATTGAAACCTTGAGGGGGGGGGGATGTTTAGTTTATATCAGGGTTTAAGCTGAGTAAAAATTTTCTTTAGCCAAAAAGCTAAAATAAAAAAAAAAAAAAAAAAAAGCTTTAGCAAAATGCGAAAATGCCAGAAGCAGTAGAAAAAGATGAATATCAGTTTACACATTATTCTAAATGCCTCGACATGTTTGATTTTCATTTGTAAATTAATCTTAAAAGTTTTTAATCAGGTCTTTAAAGAGTTATACACAGAAGATAATTTTTTTTTTAAATTTGAAATAAAAAACAAAAAAGTAATTAATAATTAAACTTACCACTGTAACCAGATCAATTCGAATATAGTACAAGCATATATTTTAACACATTTATTGGCAGACATGAAAAATATTAATCTTTTTAGATTATTACTTTATTCTGTAAACTTTTTAAAAGCAATATGAACATCTTATATACAAATTATATTATTTTTCTGGAGATTTAATTATCACTATGGCACGTAAAACTACATTAAGCTTTACTGTATCTGAAAATAAAAACATAACTTACAAAAATAATAATAAAAAAGTAATATAAGTGAAATTTGTTTATTACTATTGAAAGCTTTTAGATTTACAATTTATAATTTTTCTTTCTTTCATATTAGACCACTTTACAAATGCCTCATGCTTATTTACAAATTGGTTTCCTGTATGCGATTCTTATGCATAGTTCAGCATTTGATTTTCCTTATATGCATAAAACGAAGGATTTTTCTTGATCAATGTTGCAATTTTTTTCCCATGAAAGATTCGTTATAATATTATCGAAGATTTTTTTTTTTCAATTTGTCTTTAGTAAGACGCTTTAGCAAAAAAGCCAAAACATGTTATTTCATTTTCGCATTTTGGATAAGTCTTTTAGCATTTCGTGACAAATGTTACCGTAGCGGAAACACTGGTTTATATTCATTAAAAAGAAAATTGCCTTTTTTTTGCTAAACATATTTGAAACTATTACTTGAAAATCTATACTTAAGCATTATATCAACAGTCATATAAAGAAGAAAATGTATGATAAATAGTGTACTTCATTATTAATGGTTAATTGAAGGGAAAAAAAAAAAAAGATACAGTAAATTTAGATATCTCTAAAAGAGTTGCCACAAAAATTACTCAATATCACTAAATTATGATCAAAATACCCTACTTAACAACAAATCGAATAAACATACTAAAATTAAAAGTAAATACTAATAAATCTAACTCTAGATGGCTAGCTCTTGAAATTTTTTATCACCCACTAACAAGCTTTACTTGCTTCACTGGTCACTCTATTTAAATGATTTGCTTATTTGATTCACTCCTATATTAATTAATAATTCTTAAAATAATTATAAAAGAAGAGAAATTAGTCAGAACTTTTAGTTTGAGTCCCGATTGACAGTGGCTGGGTACAAATGTGTACAAAATCTGCTCTGGTTGTTGATGTTTTGCATTTTTATTATGAATCTTCTTGATTCTAATTGGTTGTTAATATTTCCAGGGATCACAAAAATATGAGACTATAGGACAACAAACAAAGTAGAGCTGTCTGTGTTAACCTGCGAAAATTAATTTTTTTTTTTTTTTCATTTTATTGTGTTATTTACCAAAACTAAATCAGGGCTAAAATTTAATAGTGGTTTGTTTGTTAGGGACCAGAAAAACATTCAACAGACCAGTAAAATATAAATTATAGTAGTCTGCTGGACTAGTAAAACACTCCAGTTCATTTTATTTATTTATTTTTATTATATTACCAGTAAAGTTTTCTCATTTTCTTAAAAAAAAAAAAAAAAAACTTCCCTTACTTTGTTTCATTGAAAGTGCAGCACCAATTATTTCAGGATAAAAATGTATACGTGACATTTATCCTATTTATTAAAACATATATTTTTGATTTACATGAGACTTCATTTGTACTTTTTAATAGATCTGCAAAAATTCAATTATTTATTTTGCTTTACAAAATTTTAAGTATTTTTAAAAATATAATAAAACAGGTGAATTGACCATGAAAGTATGTAGGGACCAGTGAAATCTAAACATCACTGATTCACGGAACCAGTGACTTAATTTTTACTCTTGTAAGTTTCCAGGGGTAATTTAAGAATTATTAAAGGTCTATAATTAGGAAATAGAATTTTCCCTAATGTATTAACTCTTTTATATCCTTTCATATATATATAATACAGTCGAACCTTGTTATCATAAATCACACTATCAGTAACTAATCTTTATATAATTAAACTAATCTTCATTTTGACAAAGATTGTGTAAACAGTCCATGTTAAAAGTAGTTCACGTTAACGAGGTTCGACTGTATATGTAATGTGATATTACTCACACGTTATATCCATGTTGTTGTCTCCCAAGTAAAGACTCCAAGGTATTAATGAAATCGTTTATTGTGTGCTCTTTGAGGTATGCTACAATTTATTCCAAATAGTGAGATCGATAAAACTGAACATTCAGATGACAGCTGAGCAGCATCGATTGTATTTACGATCTTAACTCTGATTCTGGTCCCGGGGTGGTATTTCATCTAGGTATGTTTAGACAAGAGCTACTTGCAAAAATATACCAATTTTCGCATGCAACCCGTTATATACTTCTAATTTTGGTGCAAATCGCTAGAGCGCCTAATCTACTCCTACACTTTTTCACTGATTTTTAACTTTATAATCGACAATTTTGCTTGGTCCCAAAAATAAAGGAGTTAATTAATATGCATTATCTTATCATAAAAAGAGGAGAACTGCATACTATTCAGCAACTTTTGTTCTAAAATTAGTTTTCTGACTTTTGCATTATGAAAGTGTCTTAGAGTGAAACACACTTTACAGGAGAAACTTCTGAATTATTTTTCAAGTTATGACTTTTGAATGGGATTTTCTTTAAATTATCATACAATAAAAGTTTAAAATAATAATTTAAAATCTTAATTATTTCATATATATATACATATAATTCTTGAACAATTCCTTGACTTTTCCTGCACTACAAACTTTACCAGTTTTTCCCACTTTTTAGGTCATTAGCCACCAGGGTTTAACCTGACAAAAAAATTACTTTAGCATTTTAGCGAAATAGGCAAGCAAGCACTATTTTAGCTATTTCGAAAGTTAATTAATTCTTTGGATACCATTGATTTCTTTTACTTACAAGGAACATCACCCAAGTGTCTGGCTCGGATTTCAATGAGAGAGAGGCCTTTCTTTCATATTTGATATGCTATCAAATTTTACTCAAAAATATGCGAAAAATTTGTATTTATACAGCAAGTGAATACTCAAATGAATAATTCAGTTGAAATAATTTTCAGTACTGTAAATTTTCATTTGTAACTTAAACATGAAAGCACAAAATCATTTAGTATTTTTAAGTCACACCCAAAGGCGGAGCTTACTGTTGATATGTGGCTGATGTGGTTTTTAACATTTTAAAAATTCAATAAATATAGAAAACATGGGCAATGGCAAAAATTTCTACGATCAAAAATATTTGGTACATGCCCTCTATCAGAAATTAAAGTTTCATTAAAATCGCAGCCGGACACGATGTTCCTTGTTATCTTTGCTATTCTCAGTTTTGTTTTTTATTCCTTTTGTTCATCGATGATTTTAACCAAGCATCCATATTTGTGACTTTAAAAATATGAATCAGGGAAACTATGTTTTGATTTTAACAATAGAAAAAGAGGTACTCATATCATACGTGTAAAATGAAAAAGCAATTTAAAAATTAAATAAAGTGTAGTGGTAGATAATTGTGAAATACTAGTGCTAAGAATGTTTCTATGAAGCAAATTCTGAATTCTGACATACTTTTAAATATTTTTTGCATTTAAATTCAATCATTAATAAATCCAAATTACTATATAAATAATGATTCCCAAAAATTTCTGTCCTTTCGTAGTTTTTGCCTGCAAAAAAAAAAAAAAAAAAAAAATCTGAGTTATTATATAGAGATATTTTATACAGTTATCCAGTTTTAGCTTTTTAGCGAAATTCTGACCAACGTGTTTTAGCAAAATATGATACCTTTTAGCAAAATGCTAAAAAAACTAATGGCAGTTTAAACCCTGCTAGCCACCATATAACTAAATTTATCTATCTTATATTTAAAACAACAATTAAAAGAAATTAGCATATTTTTGTTGTATACTACAAACTACATTAGATTTAAAATTAAAGTTTTTTTTTTTTTTTAAATGGATGGAGTAGAAGAAATTTTTTAACTTACCAGAATGAGCTGATTTTTCTGAATCTGATCTTTTAGCTTCATTATCTGTATAATAATAATAAATAAAAGTTCCACAAGAATTTGAGACTGAACAATAATTAATGTTTTGGTAAGAAAATTAACTATAGAACTTAGTATAAAAGTTTAACATAGGGGAAAAAGCTATCAATCTAAGGATTTTGAGAAAAGCATAGGGAAAACAGTGAATCAATCCTATTAAAAGACTTGACATGGTTTAAAATAGTAATTACAATCATGCATACTAAACATAAGTTTAAAACAATCAGTAACAATTTCATTTTTGGCCACAATGAGAATTTTATTACTTTCTTTTTACTTTTTAAATTATTATTTATATAATTAATTTAAATACCTTTTTTAAACGAACTCTTTTAGCTGTCTTCAGGTATTCTGAGGACTTAAACTTTCTTCCACCTGTTGTGTCACTTTCAGACTGCCACCTTATATCGAGGTTCCTTGTCATTACATGCATGCACATCAGATAATATTGTGGTTGATTGCATAGTTTTCATTTAAATAATTTGCTACTTTTTTTTACTCTCTTTAAAATTTATTTTTATAGTCTGGTCTTTGTTGATTTTGGTTAGGGCAATTGTAGTCTGGTTATATTTTCTATCATTAAAGAGCTCTTTTATTCATTTATTTGTTTTACTTTTCATCATGCTGACACAGGTTCCTACTTCATTATTTTCATTTTCGTTTTCCAATTCAGTATGGTATATTCCAGCTGTTTCAAGGAAGATGATCCACTACCAAACTTCCTTTATAAAAATAAAAATAGAAGCAGTGAAAATAGGTACAGTGAAACCCCGATCTATCATTCCCGCATTGATCAATTTATTTCTATGGTCCCTGCACAAAATGTATTTAAATACATAGCTGCCAACCTTTGAGAATCAAAATTAGGGAGATTCCAAGCTTTTAGAATCATAATTAGGGAGATTTTGTATACAACATAGTTTATGCTGTAAATAGAACATTAATAGCACAGTAATTGTTGGAAAGTGAAGGAGCAAATAAGAGGGAAATTTTCCCAATATCCAGATACTTTCTTCTTATTGCAAATTATGAGAAAAAATAAACAAAACATACTGAATTTAAAATACTACTAGATTATATTAAATTCTAACCATACTGAAATTATATATACACACACTGACTTGGGAAAAACTTTCCTACCTAAAAAATCTAATCATTTTTTTCCCATGTTTAAACATATGAGATGGATATGACATATAAATATTTAATTAAGGAAAAGTACATAGATTCATTAACTTCAGCAATACAGTCTAAACATAATTACATACATGAGAAATATTGAGCACTTTGTTTGCTTTATTGTTTCTAGAATTGATCATTGATCACTATGAGGAAAGGGGGAAGGGGGAGGATAAAAAAAATAATTACAGAGTAAGAAATAGTAAACTCTTTCAATTCTACTTCTAGAATCTAATAAAAGCAAATTTAAAATGAATATTATCATTTATGTTGCAGATGAATAAGGACTGGGAGATAAAGACTTGTGTAGAACATTTGATTACCGATTGCTAGTTGGAAATAAAGGGGGAGGGTGGGTGAAAAATAACTACATGAGCAAGAAATATTTAACAATTCTATTTCTTTATAGGTCCTAGAATCGCATAAAGCAAGTTTGAAATGAATATTGACATTTATGTTGTGGATGAAGAAAGATTGGAAATCGGGAACTTTCGTAGAACATTCGATCGCCGATTGTTCCATGCGGTTTCTTTTTATAAAACTAACGATATCCGCGACTTTTATGAAAGAGAAATTCGTGGAATTCCGTGAATTAGACAATTAAAAAAAAAATATATATCACGTATTTCCGCAAATTTGCGGCAAAAATTCCATGCCTAAAACATCGGCAAGGGGAGGACAATAGGGGGCAAAAAAATTACGTGCGGCGTGTGACGAAAATTTTGAAAAATTCGGGAGATATTAATGTTTTTCGGGAGTTCGGGAGATTGCCCCAAAATTCGGGAGTCTCCCTAATTTTTCAGGAGAATTGGCAGCTATGTAAATAATATTTATGGAACCCACATATATCGTTTATCAAAAACTCATTTTCCCGCATTCATCGTTGTAATTTTTTTTTTTTCCTGACCGAAATGAAATTGAAAATCAAGCGATACCATATGGCATTCAAACTGGAATTACTTCAATTCAGAAATTTAATTCATCAACCTGGAAATTAACTTTTGATAGAATGGAGTAGAAGGCTGATTTTTACCAACTATGTGAAAAATACCAGAGCCGGGAATCGAACCTCGGGCTAAAGGGCAAAACTGGGAAAATTCATTAGTGGCCAGTGGCCGGTACTGTCAGTTTCATTAGTAGCCACTTTTTTAAGTTAGTGGCCACTTTTCACATAAGACTATTTCTTTCAGAGTGCAAAAAGCATTGTTACCATTTTGTGGTATAATTACCACAAGAAAAATATGAAAATAAGAAATACATATAATAAAATTAACACAGGGACACTGAAATTGTAATTACGCTCTTTTTAAAAATCCTAAATTGCACATCCTAAATTGAAATATGCTTAGGGCTGTAATAATAACAGCAAAAGTTTTTATATTTCAGATAATTTAGTAGTACTTTTTTTTTCAATTTATTTAAGTGAAATAAGCTGTTATCATTCACAGTTCACATTGCTATTTTCTAAGTAAATGAATGATTCATCATCATCACAACCTTTTACATGGTCATGTTTAAATACAGTTAGCAGTTTTATTATTTTTTTCTTATTTCTAAAGACACACTTTTTTAAATGATTTTATTTCAATAGAGTTAAAATATTTCCTCTTAAAAAGTATAGATATGGAAACTTAGCTGCTTCATTAAATATAATTTACTTACCTGCCAAATTTGTAGCTTTAAAAATAGGGAGATTTCTACTTTAAAATGGGAAGAAAAAAGGAAGATTTCTACAAAATTTTTTTGAAAAATACACATTTAAGTCAAACCAAATTTTGATACACACATTGTCAAATATCTTAAATGGGTAAAATATACACTATTTACTATGGAGATAATAATGGAAAAAGACACTGCTTTGCAGGACATTTGATATTTAACTGCTGGTTGAACTGGAGCGCACATGTGTGTGTGTGGGGGGGGGATACATCCATATACTTCTTTATAGGTTCTAGAATCTAATCAAGAAAGTTTAAAATGAATATTTACATTTATGTTATGGATGGAGAAAGATTGTAAATCACAAGGCTTCAGTGGAGCATGTGATTGCTAATCATTGGAGGGGGGGGGGGATTACAAGAATTATGAGTAAGAGATATTAAACAATTCTACTTCTTTACAGATTCTAGAATTTAATAAAGTAAGTTTAAAATAGATATTTATATTTTTGCAGCAAATGGAAAATGGTTAGAAATTATAAAGCTTTCTATAAGCTGTGTGATCACAGATCGTTAGGGGGGGGGGGTGTCCAAAGAATTATATGAGTGAGATATATTAAACAATTCTACTTCTTTATAGGTTGTAGAATATAATAAAGCAAGTTTAAAATGAACATTGACATTTATGCCATGGATGGAAAAAGATTGGAAATCACAAAGCTTAGATTCCCTATCATCGCTCGATTTTTAGAATCTTTTAATGATCACAAAAAGTGGCGACTTTAGTGGCGATCGATGCATAATTTTTAATCGCCATATTTTTTTATTTAGTCGCCACGTGGCCGGTGGCGACCGTTAATTTTGCCCTTTACCTCGGGCCTTCCGCTTAATGCGCGGATGGCCCGGATTGATCAGTTAATTACTTCTTTTATCCTAAAGTAACTCTTTTCCTCCTCCACGGAGGATAAAAATTGTGATGGAATGTCTCCGGATCATCTTTAAACGCGAGTTCCAGACCGTCGCTATTTGCCCATATTGTAACACTAGTGCGATGTAAAACCCAGCCAACCTCAACTACTTAAGCTTATGCTGTTTTAGGCAAAGAACAGGGATTGTGCAGATATTGTAACATGTTAATAAGAAAGCATCACAGAACTGGTGTTATAAAGTAATTAAAAAACATTGAATAAAGACCATAAAATGCAATAAACAGGCAACAATTGTTTTGGATAGAAAGCATACATGACCCTTCATCAGGTGAACAAAGCAGACATGAGTGCTGCAATCAAAGAGACAATGCAATGCGTTGCCGCTTTGATAACAGCACTCGTGCCTACTTTGTTCACCTGACGAAGGGTCGTATGTGATTTTGATCCGAAACAATTGTTCCAAGTTTATTGCATTTCATAGTGTTTATTCAAAGTTTTGTAATTATTATTGTAATATGTGCCTATGAATTACTTAAAACAGATCGTGTGTTGTTGCTTGGATATTCTAGTTTGTGTAAAGAAGAGAATGAATGCATCCATTTTTTTCACATTCCTCAGGAAGTGCCTACACCACTGCTAAGTGTATCTGACGTAATTACGGCATTTGGCAATGCATGAATTTTTTGTATGCACATGAAATTTCAGAAAAGGTAAAAAAAATGCTGTAAATCTGGGAAATCTCCGTTTAATTTATAAAATGAACAAAAAATCCAATATAAAATTACTGATTTTAAAAATAAATATCACTCAATGTTCTACAACTTTGATTTATTTCTTTGACAGTTTAGAGAGTAACAAATTAGTTTTTATTAGCAGTATACTATATATATTTCGTGTATTATTTCATAAACATTGTTTTATTCATGTTTTTACTTTAACCTGCTTTCATCGTTGTTTTTTTGTTTTTTTTACACACCCCATGAAAAACGACGGATCGAGGTTCTACTGTATTGATATTCTGATTAAACCAAACCCTAGCATCTTTCAAAGAAACTGAAACGACAAAAATCTGATCCACCTCTTTGAAACAGCTGGAATATACTATACTATATTGAATTTGAAAATGAAAATAATGAAACAGGAACTTATATTGGCATGACGAAAAGGAAAATAAATAAACGAATAAAAGAGCACTCTAATGATGTAAAATATAACTGTATTATGACTGTACTAACCAAAATCAACAAAGGCCAAAAAATTATAATACATTTTGAAATAAGTAAAAAAAAAAGCAAATTATTTAAATCAAAATTATGCAATCAACCACAAAAATATTGAAATACTTGCCGATGTGCACACATGTAATGGTAAAGGACCAACCAGAAATTTCAACATAATGTGGCAGACTGAAATTGAAAAAGTAGGTGGAAGGAAGTGCTCAAGTCATCAGAACATCTAAAGAATGCTGGATGCACAGCTGAAAGCATTCAAATTATAAACATATTTATTTTTAATTAATTACAGTTTACAATTCTTTGAAATTTAAGTTTTGTGTATATATATTAATTTATTTTAAAAAGGATTAATTACACTTTACTTATAAAAACATATACCTAAATATATTATCCTTTTTAAGAAATATGCATTTACAGCTTTAGAGCAAATATATTTTAGATACATCGTATCCATCTTCAGTGCATCACTGCGACACCTCCTTCTGTTCTGGGTTGTTTCTGTCTTCTTGATCCACTATTCTCTTCATTTCGTACATTTTTTTCTTTATTAGGTGTTGCTATGCTCACGATCGTTAATGGAAAGACTGTTAGTTATTATTTCAATGGCTTCTCTTTTGAGAGCATAATGGTGTTTGTTATAGGGGGCTATTTTTTGGGTATTTATTGTATTAAGATTAATTGGGTTAGTTTTATGGGTGGTAAACAGAGCAGTAGAAGACCTATTAAATTTCATATCTGAGAAATGTCCTTTTTTGTGATCATTAATACAATGTTTTGTCATGCCAATGTAACAACCTCTTTTATTATTTTCATGTTTAAATTCGATTTTATAAATACCTGAAGTGATTTTTGGGTCGATTTGATCTTTTTCAGAGTCGTTGAAATATGTTTTTGTTTGGTTTAATGGGGATATTTATATTAAGTTTTTTAGCGTCATTATTTATCTTTAGAGCAGCACCGTTACAAAAAGGTACAGAGGTAGTAAAATATGGTTTAGATTTTTCTGCATTGCTAATGAAATTTAATGTTTTTAAATGTTTTTTATAAATTTTATTGATGAGATTTTTACTATAGTTAGATTTTTTCACGATTTCTTAGATAAATTTGATTTCGTCTTTTAATAAAGTTTTATTAGAACAAATCAGGATGGCATGGTTTATATAGGAACGGAGAGCGGCATATTTATATGAAAGGAAGGTGTTGCATTTCCTATTAATAATTTCATTATTTGCAGTAGGTTTCCTATAAAGAGTGGTATCGAAAGAATTATTGGGATTTTTGATAATGAAAACATCGAGGAAATTTAAAGTGTTATTAGTCTCTGTTTCAATCGTGAATTTTTTGATTATCAAGGTTATTAAGATTTTCAAGAAGGTTTGTAGGATTAATATTAACAGGGAAAACAGTGAAAATGTCGTTGACATAACGATAAATAAATGCAAATTTTGGAATCGTTATGTCGACAACATGTATTTTAAAAAAAGTTTAAAGTTAACAATACTTTCTTTTTACTATCTATAATAATAAATTGAAAGGTTTGTCTGTCTGTCTGTCTGTCTGTTCTTTTATACGTTCAGCCCCTACTGAACACAGAAGTACAAGAATTGACATACTGATGCTCTGGAGCCTTTCCGAGTTCCTCCTCGAAACAGAATTTAAAAATTTTAATTAGTTGTGGAGATATTAATTAAAATGGTGTGATGTTAAAAACATCACTTCTTTTTAAATTTTAAATAAGATCGTTTTCTGCACTTAAATGCATTGTTTCTCTCAGCTGGCTCAACTCACCCTGTTGTGTTTGCTTTACTGCAACACACACACAGGAGAAAAATTGGTTCTTCTTTACTAGTGGTGATGTCATCTCACACCATTCTAAGAACCAATAGGGTGATGGTTCTGACCCCACCTTCTGTGATCCCGGCAGTTTTAAATTCAGTTGGGTTTCAGCAGCTCTCAAGAGAAGAACATGGGGTGAGAAAGATTTGTTTTGCTTCTGTTTTAAAATAATGACCATTTTATCATTTGGAGAGAGAGTGCCTACTTATTAATAATAAATATATATATATTAGTTTATATGAATACATATTCAAATTTTAAAAACCATTAATTTTTATATCCTACTTAATTTGGAATTACTAGTGTGGTTTGGAAAATAAAGAAATTAATTTTGATGCAGCAGTTTAATTTTATTACAAACATTATTTTTGTATGCATTTTTCTTTTTACAGCATTCTAGCCAATAAGTAAATTTATTCCTCTTTTCTCTTAAGTAAATAAAAATATTTGACATTCTGACCCAAAGAACAAAAGGGTTAGCGGTCAAAATGCAATGTACGCCATGAGGTTTTTGATTCCTCAATAATGAAATTCTTTGATAATTAAAATTAAAAATGTTAATAAGATAAATTAAAATATGAAAACATAAAAAGTAAATGAATTATTTACACCACATTTGGTGCCGGAAAGGAATACTTGATTATTGTTCTTAAGAATAAATGATACTGTAGAGATTGTTTATTTTGAATAAGTTATTTTATTTTTATTGCTAGAATTACTGAAATTATTTTTTTAAAGTCATACATTACCAATTACATTTTTTTGGTGATTGAATATGATTGATACCAAGTAACCTATAAGACAATTCCCTGTTTCAAAAATTGTGATATGCTGGAACATTGTACAAATGAAATTTTTTTTTTTGGTTCAATATATTTTGAATAACTGATTAAATAAATAATAACCAACAGAACTTTGTATTGTTGGCTTAAAAAAAAAAAAAAAAAATTGTAGGTATCACTCTCTCCTCAACTACGTGAATTTATTATATGCAAATAGCTATCAACACATGTAAAAATCAAGAAATTTAAATAACAAGCTTCATACATCTGTGTTGTTTTTTTTAAACCAATATAGTAGTTTCATATATATACAAAAAATAATGGCTTCTAACAAAGGATTGCAAGAGGTTTACCATTCAAAACTTTAGTAACGCCATTTTCTGGAGACCCTCATTTATTGGATTTTTTTATTGAACAAGTGAAATTTAAAATTGAGAACAGCAAATGGGAAGAATCCCATGCTTTGGCTTTTGTGAAATCAAAATTGGCAGATACTGCTCTTAAGTTTTATGTCTCCTCCCCAGCTTGCCAAAAAGCCAAAAATACAAAAGAGTTATTTAATATATTTAAGAAATATTTTAAGGTAGAGTCGGCAACTGCAATAGCACAACAATTTAACGAATTTAAGTTTGAGTCCGATGTCAATATTAATATTTTTGCTAATAAGCTTGAAAATTTAGTGAGAAAACGATTTCCTGATATGGAAGAAAAAGCCCTTGAACAATTACTAATCGCAAAATTCAATGATCTCATTCCGCCCCACTTTAGAATTCATCTACTATCACAAAAAGCCACAACCTTTTATCAGATGGTGGAATGTCTCGAAAAATTCCAGAAAATTTATAACTTGCAAGTAAACCCTGTCTTACCAGGAACATCTTTTGCTACTATTCAGAACTTCAATCATAAAATAGATAGTGAAGTGATAGGTACAAACTCAGAAAACAATTTGACTAAGATTAACAATGCATCTTATAGCAAGCGGCCATACAATAAATTTCCACAAAATAAAGGTTCGCACACGATTCAATGCCAATGGTGTGAAAGACCTGGACATTCTGCTCAGAGGTGCTTTGCACTCAGAAAATTACAAAATAATAAGTTTTCTCACAGATATCGTAATGGGCAAACTTTCTCTAGACCTTATAGAGACATGTCACGGAGAGCCAGGGCCCCTAAAACATTTAAATCCAACTCCCCTCAAACCAAAACTAATCATTCACAATGACTAGAAGTGGAGAATGGTAGAAGTGACACTAAACTCCTAAATACAAAGAGTTCCTCATATAGGTCAGGTTTGAATAAAGTCAATTACCATAACAACTTTTCACAGACTAACTCAACATATTCTAATCTACCTAATAATTTTTTTGTAAATAACAATGAAATCATTCTGAGATCTCCAGACACACAGGCAAAGTTCCCTTTGTCATTAGAACGCAAAGTAAAATCTGTTGCAATACAGACAACATCTCCTGTACTGGTAACGTCCCCGAGTGTGGAGGAAAATGGAGACTGCATATTAGTTAATTCACTGGAATTCTTGTTACACACAGACAATGATCTGCCCAATCTCCCCATCATACAATTACTGTTAAACAAAACATTAGAGAATTTTCTTCTCGACTCAGGAGCTTCTGTGTCATTACTCTCAAAACATTACTTCTTACAAAATCAAAACAAATTATATTACAAAAGAATTGCTTCAAGAGTCAAGATATCTACAGTAAACTCTATAGTCCAATGTGACGGATGTGTTTGCATTTCCTTTAAAATAGGGAAAACTTTTTACAAACACACCTTTTTTCTTATTGAAATACCAACTGAATCTAAATTTATTGGTATACTTGGCTTTGATTTTTTAAAGTCCCATCACGTAGTTATCAATTTACACAATAACAAAATACAAATTAATGAAAATGCTTTAGATATTCTAGACACTGTACCCTCTTGCAGTCTTCTATCATCTGAATCTGATATGAATCGGGCATCACATAAGATAGCTACTCATATGGATTTTCCCCAAACTGGATATAAAAAATCTAAAATTGATGTTCATAAAGAGAACTTACCCTCTTATCAAAAATGTTGGCTTACCCAGAAGATTATGATTGATCCACAGGATACTATATATGTGCCTGTGCGGTCCACGCTTATTCCAGAAAATCAGTTAGTAATGTTTACATCGTCTAACAAGCATTGTCCACTTGTGTCCTATCCTTCTCTTATGGAGGTACAACATATCAAGGAAAATTCTACTAAACAAGAATTAATTCAATTTTTTATTCCTATGTAAAATAATTCGAGCAAGAAACTGCATATAAATAAAAATACCGTTTGCGGATACATTTCAGAGATAGATAAAATAGAAGAAAATACCTTAGATCTTGCAACAAATACACCTGATCACATGTGTAATCTAATTAAGGCTACACCAGAAGTTTTATCCTTAAGACAGAAAGAATTTAATGTAAATAATTTTTCTATTCAGCATTTAAAACCTACAGAAAGGGTAATAATACAAGATATTCTTCAGAAATTTAACTCTGTATTTTCATGTTCACTAAAGTCGATTGGACACACCGATCATATCACTCCACATATAAAATTCATTTCAGATATTCCCTTAAAAACTTACCCTTTTCCTATTCCACAAGCTATTCAAGAAGAGGCAAAAGATCAACTTGACAAATTACTGGATGCAGGGATCATTGAGAGAAATATCTCTGAATGGGCATGCCCAATGCTCATGGTTAAAAAGAAAGCTGTGTCTAAGGAGGATAAACCTTCCTTTAGACTGGCCCTAGATTTAAGGTTAATCAACTCTATGATTCGATGCTCCACTTATCCTCTTCCAAGAATTGATACGATAATAAATAACATCTCAAAATTTAAATATTTTACAACATTAGACTTTCCCTCAGCGTATCATCAAATTTCATTACCTAAAGAATACAGACGACGTCTCTCATTTACTACACAATGGGGAACTTATTCATTTAAAAGATTAATGTTTGGGCTGAGATCAGCCGCATCAACATTCCAAATGCTTATTGACACAATTATACAAGAGTGCAATTGTTCAGGCATATATGCTTACCAGGACGACATCATTATAGGAAGTGACTCTTTCCAGGAAACAACAGAAAAATTACAAACACTTTTAGCTACTCTACAAAAGTACAATCTGACATTGTCTCCAAAGAAATGTAAATTCCATCAGTCATCTATTGAATATCTTGGTTTCAGCATCCAAAATCAAAAAATACATCCTATTTCTTCCAACATTACAAAAATTACTCAATTTCCTATCCCAGCAACCAGAAAACAACTAAAAAGATTTATAGGATTGTGTGGATTATACAGAAAACTCATTCCCTGCTACTCGCGATTAATTGATCCTTTGATAAAATTAACATCTCCGAAAACTACATTTAAATGGACAGAGCAACATGCTGAAGTCTTTAAACAAATACAGAAAGTTTTTTTCTCTAAACCTTTTCTTTCTTTACCCGATTGGTCAAAACAATTTTTTCTTAATACAGATGCTAGCAAAATTGCTATTTCAGGGGTTCTTCTACAAGAAAAGGAAGGCATTCTGCTTCCGGTTAGTTACTTTAGTAAAACACTATCTAAATCAGAACAGCGATATTCAGCCATCAAGCTTGAGCTGATGGCCATAGCCAAGTCAGTCAGTGCATTTAAATTTTTCCTTTTCAATCGACCTTTCACCATTCTCAGCGATAGCAGACCACTCGAACACTATAAGAAAATTTCCTCTCCTGCTGATCTAACTACTAAATGGCTAATTGAATTATCAAACTATCAATACACATTCAGATATGTAAAAGGTAAAACAAATGTTTTGGCAGACTATTTTTCAAGAGAAGACTTTTCTGCATACACTCAAGATCTTAACTCAAACCCAGAATTAATTAAAGAGGCTAACAATTTACCCATTTCTTCAGCTTCTCCAACAATTGAACTCCATCATTTCAATGTCACACAAAAATCTGATAAGTCACTCACCTCATCAGAGCCTCATCGTTCTTCCTTACCTCAGTTGTTAAGCAACGATGCTGCTCCACTCAGTCGTTCCTTAAACAGCTCTGATGCAGATAATCTTATGATGGAAATCTCGGAAGAATTTTTTTTTAAAGAGCAAAGAGAAGATGACTTTCTGCTAAAAATTATTGTCGATATCACTTCGGAGAAACCTTCTCCTAAATATAAAAATTATTTTGTCCATCCGGACACTGGTCTGTTAATGATCAAACGAAAGTTTCACCAGCCTGAAAATTCTCCAAAAACAAAAATTGTAGTACCACAGAAGTTAAAACCTAAAGTATTAAAAATTTGTCACATGCCTCACTTTGGAATTAGAAATACATACAGAAGAATACTTAAACACTTTTATTGGACAGGATTATTTGAAGATGTGAAAAACTTTGTTCTGTCCTGTACATTATGTATTCAATATAAACCACACAGAATTCCACCTGCTCCACTGCAGGAAATGTTTGTTCCTTCTGCGCCGAGTATGTTAGTTTCCATGGACTTTTTGGGTCCTTTCTCTAATGGCTTCCATGTGTTAACATTCCTCGATCATTTTTCTAAACATATTGAATTGGTACCAGTAAAAAATGCAACAGCACAAGCTGTAGTTAAAGCCATTACGGGATACATTACTACCTTTGGTCGACCCTCTGCGATACTCTCAGACTTAGGCCCACAGTTCACAGCAAACATCTTTAACAACTTGGCACAGACATTGAAAATTACAATCTCCCATTCATCATCAGGACACCCGCAAACACAAGGCTCATCAGAAAGAATTAATACCAGCATTAAATCCTCAATTTCCACTCTTACCAAGGAAGGATTTGATTTTCATCAGGCTTTGATGATACACAAGAACCTGTATAACACCACCGTTCATTCTTCAACTGGATATTCTCCAGCCTTTCTGCATTTTGGCAGGTCAATAACAAGCATCTTTGACTTGTTTGAAGCTCCTCAGTTAGAAACACTGGATTTTCCATATGAATACCATAAATACATGGAATCAATGAAACAGATCTTTAGGCAAGTGCATCATAACATGAAGTTTTACCAAAACCAACGTAATACTAGACAAAATAAAAAAGCAGTTCTCCGGAAATTCAAAGAAAATGATATGGTCTTTATAAAAACCAAAGATACATTTAAACCAAGATTCATAGGCCCATATTCAGTTCAAAAAGTAATATCTGACGTGTTACTCTCCGTCAGAGAATTCGAAAATGAAGGGGCTGAACCATTCACTATTAACATAGACCGTGTCATCCTGGCGCATAAAAGAAAGCAACATCTCATTCCACAAACAATTCTGACAGGTCAACCAGCTGGGATTGTTCAATCGCAGTCTCATTATGATCTCAGACCAAGATGCAAAACTTAATTTTTTTTTTTTGTTTTTTTTTGTTTCCATTTTCACAAATGTTCTTTTAACATGTTTTTTTTTTAAAGTTTTTTTTAGGGGACTTAATCAGGTGATTCGCCAAAGTTGCCTGTTCTAAACAAAGGTGATTTTGTACAGGTATATTTTATAAGTTGTGTTATATATATTGTCCTGTTATATATTGTGTAATTATATATATATATATTTTTTTTTTCCTGTGGCAAATGTTGAGTATCTACAACTTAGGCAGTGTGTATTGTATTTATTATGAATATAAACCTTCTGTTATGCTGATTTATTTTATATATTGTCTTATTTGTTAAATTTGATAAATATACTATAAGTAATTTCTGCTCAAAATGTACAGTAAGTGTGTGTTATATGTATCGGAAACTTGCATATTTATATGTGTATACATAATTTTTCTTCTCTCTTTTCATATATTAATTACTACACATTGTCATGTTTATGGATATATTGGGTTATTAAATACAATTTCTGGAAGCTTTCACACCATTTTCACAGACACAAACATCACTTATACAACACAAGTATACACTACATCCACACTATTACACAATCAAATAAATACACAATCCACACATGATATGTATATAAATGTGTATAATGTTTGATAAAATTTTTTGTTTATTGTGATTATTGACATTGCAGTTTTGTTTTGGTTATATCTGATAGTATGTTTATTTGAGTATTACTTGACGTTTATATTAAGTGCATTTTTGATTTTGTTTAGTAATCTAACTTGGTGGCCTCAGTAGCCACTCACATTTATTATTTCCATTTATAATATGTATATTCTTTAAATAATAATAATAATGGTAATGATAATAATAATGGTAATGATAAAATTTTAAAAAATCTTATTCGAATATTATACTCGAGTACTTGGAATGCCTTTTCCGTAATGTAATATTTATCTGTAAGATTATTTTGACATTTGTATTGATACTTATTTTGATTTTTTTTCTGCTTCATAATAATGCTTCAAGAGGTCATCTGTAAATATTTTATAATGAAATATAACTGATTTTGTTTTATCAGTTGTTAACAAGATTTCTTTGACATTTATTTAGTATAGTTGTTCTTTCATGTGTATATACATTGATTAATCGGTAGATGGTATTTAATATCAAGATTATTGGTTAAATATTTTTGTTGATATTGCACATCCACTGAAATTCTTTTGTCATGTCATACATTTTTTTATTCTCGTTAACTAATTATTTTTACAAATTTATAAGAAAGCAAATTTTACAGCAATTAACATGCTTTTCAATATTTCTGTTATAATACTATTTTCTTTAAAAGGTATCAATGTTTTTTTACTCATGTCACTTGTTGATAAAAGCTGTGTCTGTTTGCATTTATAGATATATTTTATTAGTTGTCAATATCCTAATAAATATTGTTAGATATGTCACTGACCACTTTTGTATCAATAAAATCTTTTATTTGAGAATGTCTGTAACCACAGTGCTGAAATAGTATTGTTTTTGATGAAATGGTGTATTCCTCGCCTATTTTGGTAGAATTGATCACCTACCAGGGTAGGCGTTGATATTAGGTTGTTTGTCGGAATTTTATTGTTTCAGCTTTACTTATCGATTTTGTATTGTGTTTGGTTCAGATTTTGTGTCACATGTACATTGTTCTCAAAATTTCCAAATTTTTTTATCAAGTGCATGTTATTAAGAGTATTGTAAGACCTTTCAGTTGCTTAAAAATTTGCTTTGTTACATTCATGCCTTTAATGGCCGTTCCTACAATATTATGTAGTCAATATGGATATTTTTTTTTTCACATGTAAGTAAAAAAAAAAAAAAAAAATTGTAATCCTTCATGTAAATGTAGGTATGCACTCTCCATTCACATTTTTAGTCTTCCAAATTTTTTTAATGGTCGTTAGGGGTAATGTGATGTTAAAAACATCACTTCTTTTTAAATTTTAAATAAGATCGTTTTCTGCACTTAAATGCATTGTTTCTCTCAGCTGGCTCAACTCACTCTGTTGTGTTTGCTTTAGTGCAACACACACACAGGAGAAAAATTGGTTCTTCTTTACTAGTGGTGATGTCATCTCACACCATTCTAAGAACCAATAGGGTGATGGTTCTGACCCCACCTTCTGTGATCCCGGCAGTTTTAAATTCAGTTGGGTTTCAGCAGCTCTCAAGAGAAGAACATGGGGTGAGAAAGATTTGTTTTGCTTCTGTTTTAAAATAATGACCATTTTATCATTTGGAGAGAGAGTGCCTACTTATTAATAATAAATATATATATATTAGTTTATATGAATACATATTCAAATTTTAAAAACCATTAATTTTTATATCCTACTTAATTTGGAATTACTAGTGTGGTTTGGAAAATAAAGAAATTAATTTTGATGCAGCAGTTTAATTTTATTACAAACATTATTTTTGTATGCATTTTTCTTTTTACAGCATTCTAGCCAATAAGTAAATTTATTCCTCTTTTCTCTTAAGTAAATAAAAATATTTGACATTCTGACCCAAAGAACAAAAGGGTTAGCGGTCAAAATGCAATGTACGCCATGAGGTTTTTGATTCCTCAATAATGAAATTCTTTGATAATTAAAATTAAAAATGTTAATAAGATAAATTAAAATATGAAAACATAAAAAGTAAATGAATTATTTACACCACAAATGGCCACTCATGTCTAATCAAAAAGCGATCTCAATGACTGAGAATTTACCGCCATTGCATAAAAAAAGATATTTTAACAGAGTTAAAAAGGAAATGAAAAAGGAAATTATAGTAACCGATCAAGATGTTACGTGTTTTACAGTGGGGATAAAAAATGCAATTTTCAAACTTTTTCAAATTTTCATTCACGTTACATTTGAATTAATATTCAGCTTAGACAGCATATTATAAAGCTACTGTTCAATTTTCATGAAAATATCCGGATAAACAAAAAAATTAGATTATTTTGCAGTATATATTTTAAATTGAGATATGCCGTTGAAATTTCGTAATATTTGGTTTTACCGCCCGATAATTCGATTATGAATATTTTTGAAAGTGTAGAATTATTAGGAAGGGCTTGAGGGGGAGAGGGGGAGGGCGAAGGAAAAAAAAAAAAAAAAGAGTTACAGTGTTTAAAATTGGTATTATTAGGTTCTAAGGAAAGATACATCGATTGCGAATATTTCCAACTGTAAAATTATTAGAAGGGACGGAAAGGGGGGCGGGGGGAAGGGGCAAAAACGTAGAAAAGGAACAGTTGTTTCGGAGAAAACAACATAAAACTCAGAACGCCTTTATTCTTTTATATTTTGCAGAGTTTCGAATTCTGATACTCCTTTCACATTTCATACTATTGATTTTTAACAGTATTTAGCCCGGAATTATGCAAGTTTCGGAGAAAACCACGAAAAAGTCAGACATAAGTCGTTTTATAATAGTGTTTATATCATTTTTGTATCTCAGCTTCTAATTAGCATAATTTCAAAAGTAATATGTCATTTTGAAACTTATTTGAATTGAATTTCAAGAGTAGATGCCACAAATTTTTGTCACCTTCCATTAACCGACTACCGTAAGTAATGGAATTCGAGATTTCACGTGATTTATACGTTTTAAGGTGTCCTGATTTTATTTTATTTTATTTTTTTTTTTTAATCTCAACTACTAATTAAAATAATTTTATAAGTAATACATTATTTGAAAGCTTTGTTGATTTGGAATTGAACAGTAGATTACAGAATTTTCTACCGCCAGATGGTGCTGTAATATTTTAAAATTTCAATATTTCGAATTCTGAATATGATTAAATTATTTTTAATACATCATTCGAAAGATATTTTAAAGAGCTTTTATATTATCCAAAGTGGAATTCGAGATTTCACCAGATTTACACGTTTTAAGGTCTCCTGATTAGGTTTTCTTTTGTATCTCAGCTACTAATTAAAATAATTTCATAAGTAATACATCATTTTAAAGCTTTGTTGATTTGGAATTGAACAGTAGATTACAGAAATTTCTACAGCCAGATGGTGCTACAATATTTTAAAATTTCAATATTTTGAATTCTAAATATGATTAAATTATTTTTAATACATCATTCGAAAGTTATTTTAAAGTACTTTTATATTATCTAATAACCTATATTAAATTTATCCAATAGAGGGCGCTAATGGCAATTATTCGAGATTTCACCTGATTTATATGTTTTAAGATGTCATCAAGGGGGCCAAAAAATTAGAAATTGAGTTAGACTGTTCAAAATTGGTATATATAGGTTTTGGGTGCCTACAAGTCGAATGAGGATATTTTCGAAAGTGTAAAATTAAGGAGGGACAAGAAGAGTGGTGAAGGAATATTCGCACGCAGCGAGCGTATATATATTAATTCGTGAGCACTGCGCGCACACGGGTCTACGCTGACGAAGGCAGAGGGGACTCTGTGTGAGTTTTTACCCAATCAGAAATGATTTTTTTTTTTTTTTTTTTTAATTCCTTTTCTTAAGAATAGAAGTTTATGAGTAATAACATTCCATTCATAAGGGTGATGAAGGAATATGCGCGCAGAGCTCATATATATGCATTCGTGCGTGTGCATCGCGCACGGGTCTACGCTGCCGAAGGCAGTGGGGACCCGGTGCGACATTTTTCCTGATCAGAGTTTTTCTTCTTTTTTTGTTTCACATGATAAAAATTAATGCAATTTTGAGAATTCATTAATTATAATGATTCATTTAAAAATAGTGACCAGCGAAGTGGGCGTAGCCTGCTAGTAATAAATAAGAGAAAGAGAGAGAGAAAAAAAAGAGAGGGGGGGGGGGGTTAAAAATTAGCAAATAACGACAGAGAAAAAAAAAAAATAGTTTTTAACTATTATCTTTTAAAATCAATATAATATTAATCTAATACTTAATGCAAAAGCCTCTTTTGAAAATAAATAAATAAAATTGCAAATACTGACTTTATGATTATAATCAACTCCAGAATTTGCATCAATAAAAGGAAAAATGGATTATTTTATTTAGTTCTCAAAAATTTTATACAAAAATATTACTTTTTAAAAGTGGCTTTCACATATTCATGTATGCTTTCTAACTGCCAGTATATATTTGTAATAGAATGAGATAAACCACACAGTTTCACACAGTAAAATGTCTATTACTAGTTGCTTAATGTTAAAATCTGAAGTAAATAATAATTTTGTTGCAGTCAAAATAAACCTATTTTATTTAATATGGTGTGTGAGTGTTCACACATATGTCCTTTAAAAGTTTATTTATTTATTCAAATTTAATATATAACAAAAAGTAGGGATTAATAGAGATTATATAAAATAAATCCTTTTTAAATTTATGTAATTCAATTAATTAATTATATAGAATTTCCCGTTTTATTTACAAATCAAAATCTTTCATTTAATAGCGTTCTTTGTCCTTTATTGTTACAAACACACTGCTCTCGGAATAATATAATGCAATTTTTATATCAGGGTTTTTGAAAAATAATTTTGTTTATACTCTTTCTGCGAAAGAATTAAATCAATTTAGCTATAATTATTTATTTTCAGAAGGTAATTTAAAAAGTCGTTATCAGCCTATTTCTAGCATAAGCAGCTATTAATAAAATAAAAAACAGTCATTTCAGTTCATATTTATTACCCTCATGTTTACATTAAAAGCTACTATTATTTCAAACAGGTCATTATAGTTCTAAAAATAGATTTATAATCGTTTTTTTCCCCGTCTAAGTGGCCTCGCTTATGTACGTTGAAAATTGATTGACAGTTGGCGATTAGTTTTAATGTCAAATCGATCTAACTTTTCTAACGACATTTTTATATTCAAAATTTTGTATTAAAATCTTAGGAGGACAAAGAAACAGCTTGGCACTCTTTTGGCTGAATTTTAAGGATGCCAGCCTTTGGGGTTGCACTTTACATTCTCTGGGGCTGGCAGATCTAGTTAAGTTTTTCGATTTTGACTTGGTTGGATTAAGACAATACCTTTTTGGTCTGCTCCTCCCTCTCTGTCTAGATAACTGGGGTAGAATATTTACCAGCTTTACCAATGAAGTGATGATATAAAAAATTATCTGTGACTAAGAACATATGTATTGAATCGCTACTACAATAAAACACAGTAAAGAATGATTTGTATGCTGATTATTTAGAGGTAAAGACTTCTGCATTATTCACCACGAGTTTACGATCTGGCCGTTGTGAGAACAGAACCTGGCTCTAATAATTTTTTTTCACATATGGTAAGCAGATATTCAAAAAGAACATAAAACAGCAAGCATCTTATAAGTTGGTTAAAAAAAAAAAAAAAAAAACATCAATAAAATTCATTGGTATCTGGTATAAACTGAAACAAACACATTTGCTAAAATCTTTCACAATCTGACAGCATGAAATATACAGATAAAACTTTGAGATACACATTTCATTTACAATAACCAAAATAAATATAAGGAAAGACTAAACTTGTAGACCTAAATATGTAACTCTGAATATGTTATCATTGTAATCTTTCTTAGAACATTTTCTACTTGAATTACTTATCAATTTCATAGGGAAAAAAAAAAGTTATAAGCAAAAATAAAACTGACCTGAATGTTCAGCTTCTTTATCGGAACCAGAGGCTTGACTAGCATTTTCATTATCTATTATAAAAATACACAAATAAATATCATTATAGAAATAACAACAGCAATAAATTCTCTAATATTTAAAAATACAACCTTTAATAAACTTCATGTTTCCTTGGCCGGAACGTTTTCACTGGGGTGCCCCAGCTTTCTCAACGGCAATCCAGTGCTTGAAGTTTCGAAACTGCAATGTTTTCCTTGGCCACCACTACTCTTAAGCATGTGGCGCCACTGTTGGTCTAGCCCTGCTCCATTGTTGCCATTACGCGAATTAGGAAAACTTTAAATTTCAATGGATTTTCTGAAAGCAGCATATTTATGATTTTGATAATTTGCGATTTTTCTGACGTCTTCAAATTTAATATTTATTTCTTCATTTTTATTTACATGGGTTAAAGCTGTAGTTATTTTAGCAGTGGCAATGTCGTGACTATGCTCTTTAATTCTTGTTTTTATTTTTATTTTTGTTTTGCCAATGTAACACTTTTCATTACCTTCACTATCAGTGTAAGAGACTTTATAAATTCCTGCAGTTTCTAATGGATGGATTGGTACTTTATCATTTCTCATTATTTGAAAAATGCTTGGGTTAGGTTTAATAGGAATGTTTATGTTATGTTTAGCAGTAACTTTTTTAATTCTACAGGAAGCTCCGCGATCATAAAGATTGAGATGGTAAATTTAAGTTGAGGTTTTTGAAAATTATTTATTAAATCTAGATTTTTTAAATGTTTTCTATGAAGCTTATCAATTAATTTGTTTGAATAACCTGCCTTTTTGGCAAACTTCTTTATAATGGTTAATTCTTTATTAAGGTCACTAGGTTCTTTACAAACAATTATTGCCCTATTAATATAAGCTTGAATAGCATTAATTTTATATTTAAACGGAGTTTTACTATTTTTATGGATAATTTCATTACTACTGTTCGGTTTTCTGTATACTTTAGTTGTTATTCGGTCTTTATGATGCGTAATGGAGACATCTAGAAAATTTAACTGACTATTTTCTTCTTCTTCGAGGGTAAACATAAAAATAATAAAACTCTGTTTAAATAAAAAATTAATGCTATTCAAGCTTATATTAATAGGACAATTGTTTGTAAAGAACCCAGTGACCTTAATATTTAACCATTATAAAGAAGTTTGCCGAAAAGGCAGGTTATTCAAACAAATTAATTGATAAGCTTTATAGAAAACATTTAAAAAATCTAGATTTAATAAATAATTTTCAAAAACCTCAACTTAAATTTACCATCTCAATCTTTATGATCGTGGAGCTTCCTGTAGAATTAAAAAAGTTGCTGCTAAACATAATGTAAACATTCCTATCAAACCTAACCCAAGCATTTTTCAAATAATGAGAAATGATAAAGACTCGATCCATCCATTAGAAACTGCAGGAATTTATAAAGTCTCTTACACTGATAGTGAAGGTAATGAAAAATGTTACATTGGCAAAACAAAAATAAAAACAAGAATTAAAGAGTATAGTCATGTTATTGCCACTGGTAAAATAACTACAGCCTTAACCCATGTAAATAAAAATGAAGAAATAAATATTAAATTTGAAGACGTGAGAAAAATCACAAATTATCAAAATCATAAATATGCTGTTTTCAGAAAATCCATTGTTTTCCTAATTCGTGTAATGGCAACAATGGAGCAGGGCTAGACCAACAGTGGCGCCACATGCTTAAGAGTAGTGGCGGCCAAGGAAAACATTGCAGTTTTGAAACTTCAAGCACCGGATTGCCGTCGAGAAAGCTGGGGCGCCCTTGCCACAGTGAAAATGTTCCGGCCAAGAAAACATGAAGTTTATTAAAGGTTGTATTTTTAAATATTAGTTAATTTTAGTACTTCATAATATATTTTTTGAAACAATAAATTCTATTTAATTCCTCGTAATCTATTCTGTGAAATCAGACGGACCATTTTCAAGCACACTACATTGAACAAGGAAGTAACCAAGGAGTGGAAGGGGGGGGGGGGACTATGGTGACTTGAGCCCCCTTCAGTTACCTCAAAGTTAAATAAATTTTTATTTTTGACCATGAAACTAATTAGGGACTTGATTTCATATCATCCTTCATAATGCATATTTAAAAGTTTTCTCCAAGTCCTTAATTTTTAAAATAAACTAGATAGTTAGATTAAAGATTTTTGCAGAAAAATTTCACCTTTAAGTCATATTGAAAAGAATAGGACAGATGCTTAACTACATCTATGATTATCATACCAGTTAAATCACGTTCTAATGCTTTCTAATAACAAATAATACTACAAAAAAAAAAAAAAAAAAAAACTTTTATTAAGGTTTAATCAGTATATTTTTCACTGTATTTCATTTCACAAAATGATCATCAGGAAATTATTACTTTTTGAATTTAACTGTTCACAGCTGAGGAGCAAAAAATACACTTTAATCAATTCCTCATCTGTTATTAATGATTCTTTTTAATTTTTTATATATACTTTTTTTCTATTGCATTTTAGATAATTATATTATAACAAGATTTCAAAAAGTAGCTTATATAAACAATTAAAATCATAACTGAAAAATTGTTGCATTTGAAAATAACAATAAAAATAACGACAATTTTAATTAGCAGAACAGAAGTAAGACATTAACTTTATTTGATCTGTTCTCCTAAAATTAAAATTCATTTGATTTTATTTATAACCTCTGAGTCTTTATTATTATTATCATTTTGTACATATTAACAATTTGTAGAAAGTAAAATACTAAAAAATTCATATCATTATCATATAATTTATACAAGTTGCAAAATAATAAACATTTATGTAGCATTAAAATGATGAAATATGCAATTATTAGTACGACAGGACTATTTCTTTAAATCTGCCATTTTTTGTCTGTACCAATTTATAGTGTTCCACTTCAAAAATGCCTGCCAATATCCAATTTTACCATTTAATTTCTTACTCTATTTAAAAATATTTTGTGAAATCCGCAATATATATATATACAATCTCTGGCAATAAAGTTCGGTGAATGAAGTCAGAACGGCCGATCTGGCAACACTGGTGAAACAAAATGTTGCACTTGCATAGCGGCAGGTGTTGACCATCTGCCCCCACCGCTGTTCAGTTGAGCGTCATTTGTGTTTCGTGTAAGACTTGTTTTACAAAGTGCTTGTTTAGTGCATTGGTTCTTAACTGAGAACAGGAAAATAAAAAGATCAATTTAAAGTTTTGTTTTAAGCTTGGCAAGACACCGAAAGAAGCTCATGCGATGCTGGTACGTGTTTATGAAGATCAAGCACTGTCCATGAAGTGTGTGTAAGAGTGGTTCGCCCATTTTCAAGAAGGCCGGGAAAGTGTTTCTGACAAACCCGTAGCAAAAGACAGGTGAATTCCATCAGTGACGAAAACATTGAGAAAGTGTGGAAATTAATCACGAAAGATCGTCGATTAAATGTGCGCATGATAGCTGATGAACTGCAGATTAACCGTGAATCCGTGCGACAAATCATTACCCAAAATTTAGGGATGAGAAAAACGTGTTGTCGTCTTGTGCCACATCACTTGAGTGACGATCAGAAGCAGGCACGTTTAGAGGGTGGTGCAAATTGAACATCCACCATACTCACCAAATCTCAATCCTCCAGACTTCTTCCTATTTCCATGACTCAGATTCACTTTGAAAGAAAAAAGATTTGATGATATTCCTGGCATCCAACGAAACGTAACGAGGCTTTTGAACACCATCCCAAAAGAAGACTTCTTGCAAAGTTTCCAGGACATGTATAGCAGATCTCAGCGGTGCATAGTTAAGGGAGGTGACTATTTCGAAGGACAGTAAGGTAACTTTCGTTAATATTTCATCCACATTAATATTACAGGACTATTCACTGAACTTTATTGTCAGAGGTTGTATATATAGATATATTTTTTTTTTGTACTTCCTATCAGTATGGATCGAACTCACAACCTCTGGGTTCGTAGTTGTGTACTCTGACCACACAGTCAGCAGATCTTGGCTGAATATTTCCTGATTATTTAGACTAGTGTTTTCAGATATTTTTAGACTAAAACTGTGAAATTTATTTAAAATGTGTGTTATTTTCCGATTTATAAGATGAGTATATTGATATTAATTATGTTTTTGAGAAACGGATGGATTATTATTAATTAATCTGTGATGAATTTTGAGGATAATTTAAGCATCGAATAATTCAATTTAGAAATTTATTCATCAAACATGAAAGTTCAGAAAATTTTGGAGTGGAAGGCTGATTTTTTATACCAACTATGTGAAAAATACCAGAGCCAGCAATCGAACCCGGGCCTTGATACAGCTGTGTTTACAGACTCGATGACTTTGCCAAAGAATGTTATGTGAGAAATGCCTAGCTGGTAATCAGCCAGAGTAGCTCAATGGTTTGAGCATCCGCACGCAAAGCAGAGGGCCCGGGTTAAATTCCCGGCTCTGGTATTTTTCACATAGTTGGTATAAAAAATCAGCCTTCCACTCCAAAATTTTCTAAAATGATCGAATACTTTGTTTATAGTTTTTTTAATATTATGTTTTGTTCTGTAGAAATTGAAGCTGTAAATTATTAATAATAAATACGAAATCGTTATTAAGATTATTTTACTAAAAATATTTAGTACTATAGTTATATATATATATATTTAGGGATTTATTTTTTTAACTAATATGGGTTAGTGTACATTGCATCTGTAATTGGCAACCCTGAGCAAACCGAACAGACAAATGCTGTGTATGCATACATTGATGAGTAAAAGTCAACTTTATGCTACAGCCTGGTGATCTGTGCTGATGCAATTTCTGGCGATGATAGCCTTTATCCCATATTTTATATGAATGTCACGGAGAATCTCAACGTTGTTGTGCAGCAATGATAATCACCATGTAGCTTTAGCTGAATGACACATTATTTGCAGGTGGATGAAATAGAGGAGATCTCCCGGTATTGTTTTGAATCCATAGTCACAAAGCCAGGGTTAAAGGGTTTGAAAATGTGAGAACATGGACGATTGCACACATCCCAGCAGTGCATGCAAGAAAGTTAAAAACATTTGGAAAATGTTATTTTCAAAATATATTGATACCTGCCTGATGCTACATACTGTAGTAATTACCAATTTATGTACTTATATTTCATAACTGCATTAAATTGCTACTTGCATTCAGCTCCACATTTCTGTTATCATTTGAAGTTGCTGATACATTATGTGCCACCTTGAAAAATGGAATTTACCAATTAAGTACATACCTGAATGAGCAACTTCTCTGTCAGATCCCGAAGCTCTACTTTGCTGCTCGTTGTCTAATGAATGAAAAATTAGGATTATTTTGATTATTTAAAATTAAAACAAAAACTTCAAAATAAAATAAAATAAATAAAAATGTTTACATAAAACAACAATGTTAAATATGAGAATTTAAGAACTTCAATTTTTTTTTTTTTTTTTTTTTTTTTTTAAATACCATTGAACTTGACATCAAAATCTTAAATAACAAATAAACTTTTAATATTATTTCAACAAAATATTTCTTTCAGTGTACTTTATTTTCAGTATTCACACTAGAAAAACGAGTGGAATTGTCCCACTTTACCAAAAAACTTAAGTGGGATTTTTCAAATTTAAGTGGAAAATTACATAGTTTACATTATGCAGATTTTATTTATTATTTTTTCCTCAAGAATTACAAATATGCAAACCAAATAACTGTTAAAAAAAAAAAAAAAAAAAAAAAAAAAAGTAAATGCTAAAAATGGAAGTTTAATATTTTTTTTTTTTTTTTTTTCCCTTTTATGGTGAAGGATTGATGCTACTTCAATATTCAGAATGCATTTTTATTTATTTATTTATTTATTTTTTTAAAGAATGTAGAAGAAATTTCTCAAACTCTCACTATCCATCTCAAAATTTATTTTTAATTTGAAAATGGTGATTGACAGAGGTGAAATAACTGGAATAACCAAAATTATTTCATGTATAATTGCAACCTTTAGTTTCTACACTATGCTGCTGTTTGATAATAAAATATACGTTTCATATACTTTCTTAACAAATCTTTAAAATTAAGAAGTGTTTTAAAATTATTACTCATTTTTTTTTCATCTAGAATTTCTACAGAAGTTAAAATATTATAGGCTTCTATAAGCAACTAATATATTACCTAATGTAACTAAAAAATGGATGAAATACTCAATGAACAATGTGAAAAAAATTAGGGGGAATCTCCCTTCCAATATATTTTTGAGTGGACTCTTGCAATCCCACATTGTGCTTAACTGTACACAACTCGGAAAAGTATACTATTTATAAAAAAAAAAAAAAAAAAAAAAAAAAAACTTTGGTCAATTATGATAGATTTGTGGATCCTTCTTTTCATAAATTTAATTGTTTGAAAGCTTATTCTTCTAGAACCCAATTTAAAATAATTTTATTTTTAGAAGAAAAATGTTTGATATGTTCAAATGACAAGATTTCAAAACAAAGGAAATCAGAAATAAAAAAATATTGGATCAGAAATAATAAGAAACAATAATTTTATTTAGTAGAACATAATTACATATTTTTATTTATTTCACTCTCGTTAAAATTTCTATTAATACTTTGTTGTGTGTGTGTGTGTGTGTATTTCTTATTTGTTTCTAAACATAACAACAATCTATAATGTGTCAAATCCTGAAAAATCAATGCCATTGTAATTTATACAAGCTTTGTATTATTGGACAATTATGAAGCATTAAAATAATGATTATATAATATTATAATTAATATTATTATAAATATTATTTTAAAGATTCATCCTATGTAACTTGAAAAGCAAGATGAAAGAAGATGAAAGAAGCTATAGATACCTGAATGCGCAACTTCTCGGTCGGATCCAGAAGCTTTACTTTGACGCTCATTATCTAATAAACAAAAAGTTGCATTTTGAATTACTAGAATAAACATAAATACTATACAATGAAATAAACAAAAATAAATGTTAATAGAAAAGAATAATAAAAGAAGAAGAAAAAAAAAGTAACATTACCAATGTTTAAAAATGAATAAGACAGGAGGTGTAATATGAGCATAAAATTTGGATGGCATATTTGTTATCATATCATTAGTCGAATTTTATATAACTTTAGCATACGTAATAATTTTTAAACCAATAATTATTCAATATTTCTCAAAAGTAAGCTTGGGAAAAAATGAGAAATTTCAACAATTTTAGAAAAGTGATCGAGTGTACTCCTAAAGCCTGAGTTAGCCGGTTCCCGCGTGACAAGTCTATCCATGTGGATAGCCATGAATTTTGAGAAATTATCCTGAAACTCGGGCCGTGAGTTGTTCTTTTTATTTTGAGTACTCATTCATTTATTTTGTTTTATTATTTATTTACTTTATTATCTTACCTATCTTATCTAAAAATATACTGAAATTTTTACAATTTTCAGTTTGCCCTCTCATGAAAAATTTTCTGGTAATGCCACTGCACAAATCCAATACTTTCTTCTCATGTATATAAAGAGAGTAGAAAAAATATTTGTTAATCTTCAGAGTTTTCATCAAATTTTTAATTTAAATAAACTATTTAAAATTTATATTTGCAAAGAATTCATGTTGGTGTGTTGGTCTATGAAGAATAATGCTGACATCTCTTTACTTTTCTTTAATCAAAATAATCGTGCCATCTGGCGTAGATGTAAATGTGATCCGATTGGCTGCAAACATTATCATTTGTTAACACTTCCACTATTTCATGCCATAATGTATATTGATTATTAATAAAATTAGATAACCTTTCAGAGTTATTAAAGTTAATTTCTATTGATTCAGTTTGATTTAATTTTAGTAACTGCAGATGTGATTTTTCTAAGTTTGATATCATTCTGATGTTCTTTAATTTGATTTTTGATTTTCCTCATGTCATTTGAATGCATGAACCAAATTAATTATTCTGTCTTTTTTTGTACAATAATATTTGCAACCAATCTGATTCCATTTACATCAATGTCAAATGGCACAACAATCTTTTGGATTTTAGAAAAACTAAGAGATGACAGCATGAATCTTCATAGACCAACACACTAACTGAACTGATGAAACTGGTGCTCGGTGGTGAAAATCTTTGGAAATGAAGTAATGTAGGTTTTTGTTTAAATTTATAATATGTTAAACTTCGTTTTTTGTTAAAATTAAACTAGAGCATATTTACAAATGATAAGTTTACTTGCAAACTTACAATGACAATTAAATCTGATAAATATCTTTAGATGTTTATTCACAAATTTTTGCTTGATAATAATTTTTTAAGTACCTTACAGCAGTATGTAAAATATCTTGTTTGAAAAGAATATGTTTTTTATTTATGATAAAAATCTTTAAAAAGATATATTTATTTGTGATTGAATGTTGAATTATTTAAAAATAAATAAATAATTAGTAAATAAATAATAGATTAATCATGATATTTTTAAAGGAATAAATGATTGTCTGAAACGATATATTAAATTATCTAAAAAAGAAATGAGTGCTAGATAATTATGATATTGTGATCGCTTAAATCACAGAATAGTAGATTAATGTAATTTAATTATCATCAATTTTGTTCTTATTTTATTTCAATATATACAGATGAGGTCGGAGATAGATGTATCTTTAGGATAAATTGCTTAGAATTAATGGCATTTTATTTTTTTGTTTGTTATTATTATTTTAATAATAGTTTTTTTATTAGAATCCTAAATTCTCCGAACTCAGCTGTATCAAAATGGCTGCAAGAGAAATAAAAAAATAAATAAACTCTTACCTCAAAATTAAAGCAGAATAGCAGATGTGATGCATCAATATTTTATTAACTTCAATTAACACACTTTATGAAAGTTAGCTCCGGAGCCATAAATGACATAACAGAAATGCGTAATAACAGTAGATTTAAGGAAACATACTTCTTAATTAATTAATTAGATTGTTTATATGCAATTTTAAACATCATAGTCATAATTACGATTGGGCCTATAAGGCTATTTTATATAGATAGACTAGTCTGATTTTCAACTATATTAATTAACTTATCATAAGTTGCGGCATCTTGAGTTGTCATATAGTTGAATGCAATCTATCTTTTTGCAAATTTATGGTCTGGCCTGTGAAGCACTTTTATCAATACTGGCCACTCAAATTTCTGATCATATGAATTATCTTCTTATAAATCGTAGCACCTTAAGTTGGCATGTTGTTGATCGTAATCGAGAGATCGATTTTATCAATATATGCTAGTTAAAGTTTTTAGCATATAAATCGCAGCAATTTTAAGTAAACACATAGTTGACTGGAATTAATATATGTCAAGTTGCTGAGTTGTCTTCATATCAGATATGGAGAATTCTACCAGAGTAATTGTAGATCATCGGTCGAGGATCATTACGCCGCATCTCTCTCGCAGCCGTTATTTCTTGCTTCCTCTTGAAGAGTAGGTTCGCGGCAGAATGCCTCTCCGCCGAAGCGTAGAAGCTCCCACCAGTCTCTTTCTTCTTCTCAAGCTTATGCCCTTGTGTGGTCTGTTTCTGTCATCAAAGCATCCGTTCTTTCTCCAATCGCTCCCTCTTCCCATCCGAATAGATACGCGAGATGAAAAGAGCGCACATTAAATATTTTTTTTATATGTACATTCTCTGTTTATGATTTTAATCTTTTCTTTGAAAATATTTTTGCTAGGGCTATAATTAAATTCTTTATAATTTTTTTCTGTATTTAACTTCTAATTTTAATAATTTTATATTTTTTTGAAAAGGACGCCAAATTGACGCTCATTTAAAATTCCGCGGAAGATTACCTCCGGAATTTTGTTTGTCTGGGAATTTTGAAAACTTGGAATGCGGGGGTGGTAAAACTCTTGAGCGTCCCTTTGGATTCTGGGGTGAATGCACTAAGTTGAACTCTTATTTTCTGTGGGTGTTAAATGAAAGGAAAATGGCTAGATTTTGAAGCTGAAAATATTCTCTTGAACATATTTTTCACATAATCTTAAGCTATCTTAATAGTTCTGGATATTATTAATTCTGATTTAATTTAATTTTTTTTTTTTTTTGAGCATTTTAATTCAGATTATTTTTCTTAAAACTCTCTTTTAGAAATTATTTAATGATTGCTTTTGGAAACGTTTTTCTCTGAGTATTTCTAATCAGAATTATAAAGTAAGCCATGTTAAAACTATTTTGTAGTTTTAACACAGTATAACAATGTTAACACTAAAATACAATCATTTCAATAATTCAAATTAATATTAAAAAAAAGAAAAAGAAAAAAGCTGATTTGAAAATTAAACAAAACACTAACCTTCAGAATCTGAATCCAGTACTCTGCGTTTTTTGGAAGTTACTGCACCTTCAGACTCACTGCCACTATCAGAAACAATTTTCCTCTTTCCCTTTTGAATTGATTCTTCATCACTTCCACTCTTTTCACCTCCACTTCTATCACTTCTATCACTTTTATCACTTCTATCACTCTTATCACTTCTGTCACTCTTATCGCTTCTGTCACTCTTATCACTTTTATCACTGGCACTTTTGAAACTTCTTTCACTGGCACTTCCACTAACACTAGACCTAAGGAGAACATTTTTTTTATTACATACTTAAAAAAAAAAAAGTAAAACATAATCTTAGAATATCAACTCTTAAAAAAATATGTTGTTTAAAGAAAAGAACTCAATATGAATAAAATATAATAATGAAAATAAATATTTATCTGTAACATGCAAATGCTGCCTAATACTATGTTACAGCTTTGAATTAAGATTACTATTTCTTACTAGTTATTCTATCACTAGTAAATAAAAGCCAAACACTATTATAGTAAAGCATAGCAATTTTCTCTACGTAAATCACTTCTAAAAAATAACATTTTCAAAGATGACAATACTTCAATTAGGAGGTTTTCTGAAAGCAACATCATTCAAACATGCAACAAAAATTATTTTAATTTTAATTATATTAAGACACTACGCCACTTTAATGTACTCGCAGTAAAATGTTTAAATTGCATACATGAAATTTTGACAAAAGCATATTTTTTTAAAAAATCATTTCACTGTTTTTAAACTTCAAATGTTTTAAAACCTTTACTTAGGGAGAAAGTATACATTAGAAGTAGCTTGCATATCAAATTTTAAAATTACAGAAATCATATAAAAATGTTATTTTAGAGAAGACTTTTCCCAGCCTCCCTCCCACTGAGTATACACTATAAATGTCAAAATCTCTCAGTACATCAACTCTGGTAATAAGCAGTAATTTTATTAAGTCTGGTTGAAATTAGTTCATCAGTTTGGAAGGAAATGTAGGACATATATATATATATATACAGACAATGACTTTTACTAGCTGTCTTTGCCTACTTTCCTAGTCACTATTTTTAAATGAATCCTTTTTATAATAATAGGAGCCCACTCCAAACGGATTTAACAATTATAAACCTTTAGGGGTTCAAATGTAAGTCAAAGTTCTCTGACCATTTCACACTATTTCAGCAGTGGGTTCCAATATGAGCTTGAAGTTTAGCAAAATCTCTCTTTTTATGTCCTAATTAAAGTAAAAGATAAAAATTTCCCTAAAATTTAGTCCTAAAAGGATTGAAATGGGGCGTCTAACAATTTCACTCGTTTTTCACATATGGAAAATTGCAGTGATTTCCAACAAAATCTTTAAATTTAGTAAAATGTCCCTTCTTAAGCCATAATTATGGTTAAACATGAGAATCTTCTAAAATTTAACACTTAAAGGTGCGAAAGAAAGTGTCTAGCATTTCTACCTGTTCTTTGTATGGGAAAAATTGCAGTGGTTACCTGTGGAAGCTTGAAATTTAGAAAAATGGCTCATCTTAGGCATTATTTAAGGTAAAATATGAGAATATTTGAGATGCATACAGCTGTTTCGGTAGCATTAAGCGTACCGTCTTCAGTGCAAAAAGCACTGAAGACGGTACGCTTAATGCTACCGAAACAGCTGTATGCATCTCAAATATTTTTCTTTGGTGTTTCTGACGTAGTAGTTTATTAGGGTTTTAACATTCCAACGCCAAGTCTCCTGTTATTATTATTAAAATATGAGAATCTTCTGAAATTTAACTTTTAAGGGGATAAGAAGGGGTATATAGGATTTCTGCCCATTCTTCATACATAGAAAAATCACAGTGGTTTACAATAAAATTATTCAATTGTTTTGAACAAAGCTTAGTCTTCATCAACACTCAAAATAAACAATCTCTTGCTAACAGGTGAAATAAATTGGCTTTTCTTTCATTTTCTTTTTTCAGTGACATCAATCAAACATGTTGTTATAACCCTTTCCAACCCGAAACATTCCCCATTTAAAACATTACATTCTTCTGTTTTTGCAAACTGAAAGAAAAATATGGACTATAACTGACATTTGTTGATTGAAAATTGTACTTTACACTTTCTGCTAATTAATTCGATCATTCATTTCCTGATTTTATTACATACCACTGTTCCAGATGCAAAAATGTAAATGGATGTCTAACCCGCACGATCGTACGGCCTGGGTTGGAATGGGTTAAAAAATTACTTTGACTTTAATTACATTCAAATGCTACATTATTTGGTACAATGTTTTCTAATATCACAGTAAAATGTTTAAATTGCATGCATGAAATTTTGACAAAAGCATAATTTTAGAATGATTTTTTAAATTATTTCACTATTTTTTAATTTCAAATATTTATAAACCTCTATTTAGGTAGAATATATGCATTAGAAAAAACTTATAGATCAAATTTGAAGTTTCTAGCTACATTATTACTGGAGAGATCATACAAAGATATTATATGGGTTTCAAGAGGGTTTTTACGCAACTCTTCCCATTGAGCATTCTTTAGAAATTTGAAACACTTACAATACTTCAACCATAGTCATAAGCAGTAACTGTGTCAAATTAAGTTCAAATCGGTTCAATGGTTTGGAAGGAAATGAAAGACATAGCCACATACCCACCCATATGTAATGACTTTTATTTATATTAACCTTTTACATGCCACATTCAGATCCGAGTGTAATTTAAATTAGTTTTTTACATATTTTGTCTTCTAATGCTTTAGTAGTTTAAAGAACTCCATCATTAAAATGTGTAAAAAAAATTTGTAATATAATTTAAGATTATTATACTTAATATTATTAATTTAATATTATATTTAATGGTATTATATTTTAATATTATATTATATTTTAATAATGTAAGCTATTTTAAACATGCCAGCCCATTTTTAGAAGCATTTGCTTATTTTTCTAAATTATGTGAATTTTTAAACTGTGGGGTAAAAGGGGAAAATGGTAAAATAGGTCATTTTTATAATTTTCTGTACATTTGCCCTTTTACGATTGAACTGTAATTTCTATTTCAAAAAATCAAGTCATCTTTTTATTATAACTGATAATTTTTTCAAATCAGTATTCATGATATTTAATTTTTAAATGAATTTTTAATTCCATGTTCCATTTATGGAACATTGGCGTGTAAAAGGTTAAGATTAAGATTAAGATAAATAATACTGAAAAGAAAAATATAAGCATAACTGAAAAATTTAAACTGTTAGAATTTATCTAAAGAATAACACAGACACAATTAAAATATTTGTGCATTATTACATTACAGTTAAAAAAACAAAAAAACTTCAAAATAGTGGAAGTTGAACAGCTTTACATCTTTATTCCATTTGTCAGAATCCGAATATTACAAACAGAACATGATTCTGATGGTTTAGCGTATGCTTAAAAAATATACACACAGAGCAAATGTTTAATAAAAGTGATCTACATGCACAATTTTATTATGAAGAATAAATTGTAAAATTAAAATAAAAAATTATAATTTTTTTTTAACAGGATATAAATTTAATAAAGAAGCACCACAAAACTGGCGTTGTAAAAATTATTACTTACAGACTTTGAATAAACACCATAAAATGCAATAAACTCGCAACAATTGTTTCGGATCGAAAAAACACACGACCCTTCATCAGGCGAATAAAGTAAGCACGAGAGCTTGCCGCTTTGACTGCAGCACTCGTGCTTACTTTATTCGCCTGATGAAGGGTCGTGTGTTTTTTCGACCCGAAACAATTGTTGCAAGTTTATTGCATTTTATGGTGTTTATTCAAAGTCTGTAAGTAATAATAGGATATAAATTTTGCTATTGATTCTCCAAATTACAATTTAAATATGTGTATTTCATCCTCTGATAAATTTTTTTCACCTCTCTGAGCTTCTCCTACATATATATATATATTTTCATTCTTATTATTCTTTGTGGTTTCAGTGATCTTGTATCTGTTGCTTGGCTTTTACTACACTTCATAAATCATTATTATATTACACACACATATATATATTAACAGGAGTTAATACAGGTCGATTTTACTACCGTTTATGGGTACCTTCACAAAATTTAACCTGGCAAAAAAGGTACCTTCACAGAAAATCTTACAGCTAAAATTGGTACTTGCACAAAAATCTTAGTCATCCCAGGAAAATCTGACATTTTAAATGAGCAAAGAAAAGTAACTTATTTGTGCATTTCTGTTGATGCGATTCACGAAGCAAGAATCATGCAGAATGTTGGTTTTAACCACTTGACTACGGCTACGCACAATGTGCACATAGCTATAGTCAAGTGGTTAATCTACACACAAGCGTTTGCTATGGTTGAGAAATGGTGTAGCATAAGGTAAACAAAATTATCCTCGCATGTATTGATACAGACATGCTCTAGAGTTGTGGCCATAGTGTACTGTTTCCTGATTCGTCAGGTGGTTTGATGTTTTGATGACTTGACTATGGTGATGTATCTGTCCTCCCTTGTATAATTATTCATGTATAGTGCAATGATACTAGCACGAATAAAAACAACGTCTTCTTACACTATCTCTATTGAACTGTTTATTTTATAGAGAAGTGAGTGTTGGTTCCTGTTTTGCTATAAGCCTCACACTAACTGCTGAGCGATATTTTTGTTATTTTATTTAGTTTAACCCCCCCCCCCTCACATACACAGAAAAAGAGTGTTCTGCAATTTTTCACAAAAATAAAATATAATTAAGATTTTTCACAAAAATAGGTATTAAGTTTGAAATCCTGGATTGGCCCCTGATTTATATAAAATAAAAATCTTATTTCCATTGTTTTTACTGAATTAAAAATAATAAAATAAAACAATAAGAAGGCATAGCTAAAAATTGGCATTTTGTACTAAAAATGATTTTTTATGTTTTTTACAAAGTTCAATATAATTAGCTTTATAAATTAGCTTTTTCATTTTAAATTAATTCAAAAAGGTTTTTTATCTTTGATCTATGTCATTCATGTCTGATGTTTGAAAACTACTCTTCCCTCTCATTGTTATTTGATTTTCTTTCTTTTTTTTTTTCCACATCATCACTTGGTATTAGTTTAATATCTTTGTCTCCCTATTTTTTATTTACTTTAATCTCTGCCAAATTGCAATAATTTATTATTATTATTTTCTTGTTAAGTGTTCAATATTTTTTTTTTTTAGTCTTAGTATAATAGTTCTTAAGAGGTATAGTCACACAGAGAATTTTCTCCATGTAATGTTAGTTAAGTCTGTGAGTGTATGATATGTTCATATTTTCAAAATATCTAACGAGATAGTCAAAAATTTTAATTTCTGTAATTTGTACATCTTTCCTAAAAGCTGTCTCCTTTTACCACTTTTTTTTTCTTTTCAGAAACATGTACTAAAAGATATACAATGATTAATTTAGGAAAAACTCTATTAAAAATTATAAATTGCTCAGAATTCATAATGTCTCCCATAACTTTTATTTCATGGCAAGACACTTTTATAGTGCAAGAATTAAAAAAAAAAAAAAAAAGAATAGAGGTACTTTAATTTTTTCAGACATCTGTGTGATTTTACTTTAACTGTGTTCAAAAATCATACATCAATAATTCCTTGAATATCTGGAACTGAGCTAAACTGTCAAACATAAGAATAATAACCAATTGAACTAAGAAAGTGTTAATACACCCTCTAGTGGTAAGTATAAAAACTATTCACAACACAGCTTCTCTATTTCAGAAGAAAAGGTTTTTTTTTTTTTTTTTTTTAATTTCTTATCAATAGTGACATAGTTTAACAAAATTTACTTCATAAAGTGAAATGTTAAAAATCTGCTGTTGAAAGTTTATATCAAACTGTTGTAAATCATATTGTACAGGGTCATACTCCAGAGTTTTCTAGACCATTTTCAAAGCATTATTATTAGCAATACATTATATAATTATACGAGGGCAATATCTGCTGCCCTAGCAGCACAGTATTCATTTAGCCTGATATTAACTTTCTATCCTTTGTTCCCTTTCAAATAAGACATAATGAGTTAATTATTTGTACAGTATTTGTTAGACATTTTGGTAAATTATTATAGATTATATGGTCTATGTTACTGTCCTTTGTAATAATGCAAATGAAAGTATATTTTCACAATACTTTATCATCTGAATCAAGATGAATATGAAAAAATATAAGAAGAAATTTCATTTCTTCAAATTTTACAGAAAACAGAAATTTTTTCCAAGATTTTAATAAAAATTTTAATTTTCCATGAGATTTAGAATCGAAATCTTAATTCCTGAGCCTTGAAGACTTTTGAGGTTTTCCCTGAAAAGTATAAACCTTTTTGTATAGTAATATTTAATCGGAGGAAATAATGTTTTTCCAAAAATAAAATATTACAGACTATAGTAACAATCATAGGCAAATATGTATTAGAGAATGAAGTTATAGAATATTCCAAAATTCAATATTTTGCTTATTCGAATAATTTGATACAACTGAAATATACAAAGCTTAAGAAAAAACATTTAGTAAATTTAAGAAAATGTATGGAATTAACATTAGATAGCATTGCCAATATTAACTCAACTATCAAAACTTTTATACATGTAAAGCAATTACAGTACAGCCTCGTTTATCCTAGGTAATGTGGACTGAGAGTACCTAGAATAATTGAAAACTCAGATAACACAGCCTCTGTTGTAAATCGAAGGGGAAACATACGACGAAGTTTAAAATGGGTGAAAACGTAGTCAATGAAGTAAAATAATACATATATTACATATCTAAATGTAGTCAAGCAGAGATGCCAACTTTTAATGACAAAAAAGCAGGAGATATTTTAACAGAAATCAGGAGACTTTTTCCAACAACAAAGTTTGTAAGTAAAATGAGTGAAATAATGCAAATTTAATTCTAAGTAAAGCTTTATAAGCTTGGGAGGTATTTACAAAGCATCAGTATTAAAATTAAATGAATAATATATGTTTCTTGCAGTAAAACAATAAAAAAAAATAAAATAAAAAAAAACCCTCAGACATACAGTTGTTTAAAATTTAAGTCAAAATAGACAGATTTGATCATTCTGCTCCTAATATAAAACAATAAGAATCAATTATCATTATGTTTCTTTAAAAAAAAAAAAAACAAAAAAAAAACATAACCGCCAATCCACCGCACTTGCTTCTACCCACTCCTCTAACCCAATTAATATTAACACCATAACAACTAAAAAAATCGCTCACTATAATAATCACAGTTACGCACTAAAAAGAGAAGCCCTTGAAATTATTACTAACCCTACTGCAATTAACGAACGCGAACACGCTACTATACCCAGAATCTGGAACCATCTGATCCTAAACGACCGAAACAAGCGAAGTGAAGCGAAAAAAGGAAGACAGGAGGAAAACAACAAATACGCCGGCAGCGATGGATGTCACAGTTCATCTGAGGAAGGTTGCGATTGCAACCGAAATGCATATGAAAGTTATATGGACTAATTTTAAGGTATAAATAAAATTTAATTATTGAAATTTATCGTCCTAAAATGAAATAGAAAGTTATATAATGCCGATACCGGGCTTAAATTCTTCTAATGAAGAAAAACTACATGTGACGTTCGAATTCATCGCTGACATGGAAAAAGGACAAGTGACTCTTGAATTGCTGGATCATAACACCTACTAATTTGTAATGTATATTTTTAACATTTTACCTTGTCCTATTTTATACTTTTTTAATCTTTTAAGATTTTAACTTTTAGCCTTTAGCATTTTTACCTTTTCAGTGTTTATACTCTTGCACTCTTTTGATTACAAACGTTTGATTTTTAACTGTAGTTTATGCATTTACTAAGAATTCGTTGGCGCTCTTGGTCTTGATCTTTTACACTTGACCCTTAATCCACGATCGTTTTCACGTTTCTTTGGCTTGATAGCGTACGAAAAACTTGAAATTCTTGACCCCTCTTCCTTATCGCGTAATAATGTCTCAGCAAATCCTCTTCGGTCAACTCCGAAAAACGGCCAAAAAGTTAACCCGTGACACTAGCCACCACTCCTTCTTAAAAAATTGCCTTCATTATAAAATCACACCCAAATTCTTAAGGATTAAAAATAAATACATTAATAAAACCTACCGGCACTTAGCGAAACAACTAGAAATAACCCTCATTAAGAAAATAATAAAACGTAAATCAATCGATATTTATAAAACCAAGCAATACTACAAAAAATTAGAAACCGATCTAAAAACCACCACTTCAAACGAAGAATTTAACCAAATAAACGAAAAAATTAAAAAGTACAACGAAATAGAAGAAGAAATACTAACTAAACGACATAATAAAAAACTCCAATTTTGGTTAAAAAACAAAAAAGATAAAATCTTAAACAATGCCACCCCCAATACTTACCCCTACCTTAATCTTTCTAACAATCACCCTAATACCCACGAAGACGCACTCTTAAAGTTAGGCTCCAAGTATATCATAAACGAAGCTAATGACATCAAGGACACTATCGCACATATTGAAACCGCCATCGAAAAAGCTCCTCCCGAAACAAAACAAAATATTAGAAATGTCGCAATTAAATCCATCACTGAAACCAATAAACAATTCACTAACTCCGCTGATATAAAATGCCTCAAAGGTTTAAAAAACAACCGTAAACTCGCCATCTTAAAATCTGATAAAACTAACTTAATCACAATCCTAAACCGCGAACAATATAACGAACTTATGTATGATACAATTAATAAACTTAATGCAGAAAAAATTAAAAATTCCCCACTAAATAAACTTAACGGAAAAATTAAGGACTTACTAAAAACCGGACAATGGCCCAATAACATCCCCCCAAAAAATAATAACTTCGCTCCTATTATCCCCCGACTATTTGCCAAATACAAAGACCACAAAAATCCGGCCTCATTACGTCCCATAGTTAATAAATCCGAAGGTCCAACATATTTCCTGGAAAAATACATGAAAAATATATACCAAACCCTTCTCCCCCCCTCTAATATATCAATAAACTCTAACGAACTCTTCATGCAAAAACTCCAAGACACAAAAATCAACTACGACGATATAATGGTAAGCTACGACGTAAAGGAATTATACCCCTCAATCGACACTATAGAAATTAGTAACATAATTAACGAAAAACTAATAGAAACATACGAAAAAAACAAAATTAGTGAAACTCTGATTAGAACTAGTAACTTACTCCTCAACGAATCTTATTTCCAATTTAATAACGAAATTTATCGGCAAAAACAAGGCGTGCCTATGGGGTCCCCCATCTCAGGGACTCTCGCGGAACTTAAAATGAGACTAATCGAAAATTCTGCCACCAACATCACTGAAAACAGTAAAATCTGGACCAGGTACGTGGATGACATATTTGCAATCATTCCAAATAATAACGACACTAATAATCTCTTAAATAAACTCAACAAACTAGATAAAAATATAAAATTTACAATGGAAGAAGAAAACAATAACACAATAAACTATCTGGACATAAAAATCATAAAAAACCCAAACAATACCATCGACACAACTATATATAGAAAACCAACTTCCAATATCGAAATTATAAATAACCACTGTAATACCCCCCTCCCATATAAATATGCCGCCATCCGTTCATACATTAATCGCGCAATCCTAATATGCTCCAACAAAAAACTCCTAAATGAAGAACTCAAATTTATCAAAAATATTGTACAAAAAGCAAACTACCCGAAAAATCTGGTTAACAAACTATATAAAAAACGTATCAAAAAACTAAATAAAATCGATAACGCACAGAAAGAAACAAAAAAATTCACAACCTCCATCCCCTTCTGTAATGGAAATAGTATAAAAATCCAAAATGAAGCCAAAAAACACAATATCAATATCCCAATAAAACCAAACCGCAACATCTTTCAACATATCCGGAATGAAAAAGACATAATTGATAACCAATCATCCGCCGGGATTTATAAAATAGACTTCAAACACATAGATAATTCTCAAGCATGTTATATCGGAGTTACAAAACGGAAAATTTACGACAGAGAAAAAGAACACAAAGCCGATCTTAAACATAACCGCCAATCCACCGCACTTGCTTCTACCCACTCCTCTAACCCAATTAATATTAACACCATAACAACTAAAAAAATCGCTCACTATAATAATCACAGTTACGCACTAAAAAGAGAAGCCCTTGAAATTATTACTAACCCTACTGCAATTAACGAACGCGAACACGCTACTATACCCAGAATCTGGAACCATCTGATCCTAAACGACCGAAACAAGCGAAGTGAAGCGAAAAAAGGAAGACAGGAGGAAAACAACAAATACGCCGGCAGCGATGGATGTCACAGTTCATCTGAGGAAGGTTGCGATTGCAACCGAAATGCATATGAAAGTTATATGGACTAATTTTAAGGTATAAATAAAATTTAATTATTGAATATCAGCTATATTCTAATGAAATTTGAATTCTTTAAGTTTTCAATAGTTGGTATTAAAAAAAAAAAAAAAAAAAAATCTTTTAATAAGACATTTTTCATTATGCAAAAATGAAAATTAAAAATTTATTTTTAGCAAAAATTAGTTTCAAAGCACAGTATAGTAAATCACATTTCAACTAAACTTGATAAATTGCAGGGCAAGATAAATTTCAATTTTTTTTCAAAATTTTTTACCCAATCCCACAAATTTTAAGCATAAATTAGATAAAAATTACATCAGAAAAGCAGGAGAAATGAGTAGAAAATCAGGAGCATGGAAAAACAAGCAAAAATCAGGAGACTTGGCATGTCTGTAGTCAGTTAAAAATGCAATACAATAAATACCTATATAAATTTATAAAGTACAGTGATGAATAATAAAATTTATCAAAATTATCTAAGCCATTTGTCAAAAGCCAAACCTCCTCTGAGACGTGGTCTTTTCGGGATTACCTTGGTTAACCGCAGCTCTAATGTAGAAGTAAATAAAATTTTATATTTACAATATATATTAAAATATAACAAGTATAAAAATCCCATACATACCTCTTCTTTCTTTTTTTAGGCCTTTCTTTATCACTCTCAGAATCTTCACTAGAAGATATTGTGGCCTTTGATACAACTCTACTTTTCTGTTTGGAAGTAAGGCCAGCTTCTTTAGGCTTCTTTTTCTGTTTTGTTTCTCTATCTTTTTTGCGTCTTTTACGAGATTTTTTATCCCCTCCTTCATCTCCTTCATCATCTGTTTCACGGTCATCTCTTGCCAAACGCCTGGAATTACGAGAAAAAAGCATAAAAATAACTATGTACTGACATTTAAAAAGAATTTTATAAATATAGATGAAGTAGCAAATTTAAATAAAAGTTTTGTAAAAAAATGGCATGTTAAATGAACAGAATTTAAGAAAGAAGTTCTTGGACCATGAATGCTTCTGCTGTACCAAGTGACCGAGTACTTGGTCCCTTACTACTTGGCTGAGTACTAAATAGCCAAGTAGTTGAAATAATTTATGTACATACGAAAAATTTTACACATTTAAAAAAAGAGTACAAAATGTGTTAAATGGCAAACAGCATGTTTTCATGAAGTGTTTCAGAACTTTTGTAAAAAACTCCATGTTAAATACATAGTTAGGTTCATTGCTATGTTTGATACTTTCAGCTAAGTAAATTATTTAAACTATAATAATTGATAACTTATTCTTAAAATCTTTCTAAGATGCAAAATTATCGTCCTTAGATAATTTTTAATAAATATAAAAGTTCCTATACATTGACACTTAATTTAAGATGTATGAAATACACATAAGAAATGAGAACATTTAAATAAATATTTCATCATTTCAAATATGATAAACTTCATAAAACTTCTTCCTAGAAATGTAAAAAGACTGATGGTTTCCGGACATAGTTTGCAAATCAGATTTGATTATTGAAATATATTTTTAATGACATTTTAGTATATTTTCTTCTTTTTAGATAATATGTATATATTTTTTAAATCCAAAATCATTCTTTTCTTACAGTTTTAAAAGTGGGTTGCATTCATTTGTACAAATGTATAGCTAAAATTTTGTTTTTGTAAAGTTTTTTTTTTTTTTTTTTTTTTAATATTTTTGTCTATTTTGTAGATACAATTTATGTACTAAGATTTTATAAATTATTGGATATATTACATACATATAACAGTTATAATTAAATTCTTCTATAAACAGCCCCTATAGCTAAAACAGACAACCGTATCTCCAGAATCATCTTTATATCAAATTTGGTGGCAATGTACTTACCCGTTTTAAGTGCAGAAAGCTGTTTACAGGAAAAGTTCGATTATAATGATTTTGTATTTATATTTTCATAATTTTTTAGCTTAGTAATTAATAAACACCTGCTATTAATACATTTGTCTTTAATAATGCATAAAAATAATGAAATTCTTATAGCTACTTCATAATGACCTAATACTTAGTCAAAATATGGCCATGTGGTCCAAAATGCTGATTAGATACTAAAAATTCAATAGAGCTCCACTTCTTAAATATATTCTCTCTTGTACACAGTATAAGAAAAATACAATTTTATTACCAAAACATTCAGAATATAATTATATGAAATAATAAAAGCCAACATATGTCGTTAATTAAAAGATGAGTTTACAAACAGTTTACTAACACTTATACAGACGTACTCAAGCAAGTAGCATAAATAACCTAGAGATCATAATTTCCCTAAGACCAGGACCACCATTTATCCCCGATTAATTAAACCATTGTTACTCATAGGAAAATTAGTTATTTTACAATTTTGTTTAATTGTTCCTAATATACTAATGAATGCCACTATTCCCACAGCACAAAATGTTTCAGGTATGCTGCAAAAAGTTACAATCTTCATTATCACACTTCAGACACACTTTCTGATATATTTTTGAAACATTCACCCTTTTCTATGTTCTATCTATTACATAGTAAGTTTTCTGTTATGTTTCTGTTTTTCTTTTTCTTTCTTTTTGTTGCAATTGCAGACATTTTTATGTTTTTGAAATTAAACATTTTGAAATCTTTATATAGTAGTAGTGATGTTTCGGTGTTATTTAGTTCTTACGTTTCTGAAACATTTTGTGCTTTTTAAGGAAAGGTTAAATACCATCTTAATGTGAATATTAATTCCTATAGGCCTTTAAATTTTGATTGAATGTTTAAAAAATGTTTAGAGTAGGGGTGCACAACCTGCGGTCCGGAAGGCATCAATTTGCAGCCCATGGAAAAACTGACATTTTAGGCTGCCTTAATCATCAGCATGAGCGAAAAATAAAGAGAGAAAGAAAAAACAGTTTATTTGTTACATTCACAAAAACTTTTTTTTTGCAGGGGGTTTTGGGATGAAAAATGATGGGTTTTATAGAAATTCTTGTTTGAAAGCTAAGTTTTTCATTCTATTTCTCAATTATGTAACAATATGTTCCTTAATTTTTTGTCGGAATAATCTAGTGGCAAGTGCTTATCTTTATCTATCTGAGAAGATTAAAAAATTAAAAATATAGCAATCTGTAAGTAAAAGCTGCCCCTCGCCCTCCTTTTTTTAAAATCTGTCTTCAAAACATAATTATGTGCATTAAAATTAACAGAGGTGTAAAATCAATAAAAGTCAGTATTTTTCAGATTGATCAGTATTTTAGGAATTTAGTCAGTAAAGTCAGTATTTTTGGCCTAACTAATTAGGCCATTATTAGGTATTTCTTTTTCTTACACAAAAAAGTACCAAAAGAAACATTCATCGGTAATATTGCAATCTTAAATTTTGCCAACAACTTTGTCATTTCTTTAAGGCTAAGCACATATTCTTAACTATTGCACGTTTTGTCTTATTGTGCTTCTGTGGTACTTAGTAGTGTAAGAAAAGTGACCAATTATTCGTGATGATCCAGAATAATCATTAACTCAGAAAAAATAACCCATTCTTTGAGTTAAACGACAAATAATACTAAAGAAGCTGCAGAATCTAAAGATTAGACTAAATATAGGAAAAAATATATTAAAAGAAGTTGAAAAGGTCTTAAAAGAAGAATTTGAATTGAAAGAACAAGCTGATGCTATTCATAAAACAACTGAAAAGAGAAATAATGTCAGACAGCCAGACAAATAAAAAAAAAATTTAAAACACTTTTTTTTTTTTTTAATTAACTAAAAACTTTAAATTAGCAGAAAAAGTGATAGCAAGATTTGACCAGACAGACAGGTTTTCCCCTGGAAACTTCCCTGATAAGATAAGATTCTGAAAATATTTTTATTGTCACCGACTATGAAGTAATTTGTCTAAAATTTGAGTGAAATTAGTTTGGCAGAAGTGCATCAAAAATTAATTGCAAGACTGCACGGGCCAACCAATTTTTGCTTCTGGAACCTGCCCTTGGTGAGATAATTCCTTGAAAGTATCTGCATATTATATATTGCCATCAGCTGTGAGCTTGTGTGACATTTTGAACAAAATACGTTCAATGGAAATTAAGTTAAAAATGGATCCCAACATTTGCCACAGACAGAAAAAGAACCAATGAAGTTAAATAAAAAGATGTGGGAAAACTTCAATAAAATCATTTTTCAATAAGTAAACAAATGTTTTGTCACAAAATGTTTACCACAAACAAAATCACAACCGCGTTAACAAAAGCTAATCAAGAAGACAATTACTAAAATTGCGAATTACCACAATCATAATGATACTGCATACAGCGAAGCTGTAGAGATTATTTATTCCAGATTATTTATTCCAGTAGAGATTATTTAATTCTTGCAATGACAACGATGTGGCGGGGCTTGATGACCAGTGGAGAGACATGCTTAAAAGAACAGTAAACAGAAACTACAAGTGCAAGGCTTCTGAGGTGAGCAAGCCGGGGTACCCCGGTGAAAACGTGTTACAGCTTATCATGAAGTATGTAAAAGGTTTTTTCTTATTATAATTAGTTTAAATCTTCATGTAAAACAAAGAATTTATAGTGAAAACAAAATTTAAAAAATATGTTTTAACAGAGTTATAATAGGGCAAAATTCCTCATAGAATAATACTGGCTTTGGCTTCTGGTGACAATCGGTAGACAGTTCCTTTAACATTTTAAAAAGTTCAAAGCAGGTCCTTTTTCTGTCCTATCTTTGTTTGTTTTTTTCACCTTTCAGCAAAAAAATTTTAAATAATATTAATACATATACAAAGTGTGTGACTAACTGTTTATGAAATTAAAACCAAAACTGACTTGTAGCATGGTACTGTGAGAAAATTAAGAATCTTAACAATTTTAACTAATTTTTAGGTTTTTGCTCTAATTTAGTGTAATGTTTTAGCCATAATTTGGCAATTTTTAACCAGGGGCCAAGAAAGAAAACCGCCAAATCGCAAAGTGGCAGTATTTACATAACATTATATCTATTCTTTTAAAGTATCTTTCAGACTTACTTTATTTATTTAAAATCACTGATAAAAATTATTTTTTATCAATATATTGTCACAACTGAGACATCCTATTTTTTGTATAAATCACCCTTCTTCCATTATTTTATTCATTTCTTTAAACCAAAGATAAAAATTTACTTAAAAAAAAAAAAGAAAATTCAATACATTTTTGGAATAATGACATTAGTTTCAGGAAACTTGAACTTTTATTATTAAGAAGAAGATATGTGCAGTATAAAGGTATTCAAATGTGACGTACATAAATGGCTCTCATAGCAATCAATGCATTATCATTATTTAGGCTTCCCTGTCAGGGTTTAAACTGCCATTAGTTTTTTTTTAGCATTTTGCTAAAAGGTATCATATTTTGCTAAAACATGTTGGTCAGAATTTCGCTAAAAAGCTAAAACTGGGTAGCTGTATAAAATATCTTTATAATAACTTGAAATTTTTTTTTTTTTTTTGTAATATTTGCAGGCAGAAACTACAAAAGGACTGAAATTTTTGGGAATGATTATTTATGTAGTAATTTGGATTTATTTTTAATTTTTAATGATTGAATTTAAATGCAAAAATATTTAAAAGTATGTCAGAATTCAGAATTTGATTCATAGAAGCATTCTTAGCACTAGTATTTCACGATTATCTAACACTACACTTTACTTAATTTTTCAATTGCATTTTCATTTTACACATATGAGTACCACTTTTTTTTATTGTTAAAATCAAAACATAGTTTCCTTGATTAATATTTTTAAAGTCACAAATATGGATGCTTGGTTAAAATCATCAATGAACAAAAGAATAGAAAATAAAACTGAGGATAACAAAGCTAAGTAAAAGAAATCAATGGAATCTAAAGAATTAACTTTTGAAAAAGCTAAAATAGTGCTTGCCTATTTTCGCTAAAATGCTAAAGTAATTTTTTTGCCAGGTTAAACCCTGGTCCCTGTACATACAAACATTTTAAGGTATTATATTATACTACTTTCAATAGAGAACATGTTACAGTGAACTTGAATAATGCATATTAGTTTTAAGAAATTCTAGTAGAGTGTGGTTACACAAACAAATCAAGGTCAAATACTTTTAAATTTTGTTGGATAGTGGTAAAAACTACTGGATTGATTTAGACACAGTTTTCTATAAAATTATCCACATTGTCAGTGTAGGCTTGAAGCTACTGAAATCCTTTAAATGACCAGCAAAATGAAAATTAGGGGCCTATATGTTTTTGTAATAAAAATTCTTTCACGCCAACATTTTATTTCTTACCTGTGCCTGTCTTTTACAATACTGGCCACTTGCTCTCAGATTTACTTTGCCCATTTATCATAGTAAGAGCTTTCTTTACTCCCGATTTTCTTTTACTGACATTCTTGGGGTCATGCAAAAGAGAAAGATGCTGCCGAAGGCAATGAAGGCTCCTGTGCAAATTCTTTTTTCTTTTTTTGCAACATGCTCGCAGCAAGTGCAGGTTAGACACTTCTACAGGCTCTGGGGACTCAAACCCACATATTGTGGACAGGGAAGACATTTTCAAAGATAACAGCGACCTGCATCAAGCACTGGACCAAATTCATTGAAATTTCATTTCTGAATTATATTTTTTTCCAGATTTTATAAGTAATTCATATGAACATAGTAACCAGCAAAACTATGCTAGTTAACTGCAGATTTAACTGTGATACTCGCTAGTTAAATCTGAAATAATTGCTGGCAAGATCGATGGACCTCATAATGTAAGCAGGAATGGGGGATATGAAAAGATACAGAAATAATTGATGGTTTAAATGGGATTAATGGTAATCCCTATTTGAAGTTATACATACAGTAAATAAAGAACTTTATTATGTGACAGACAACAAAGAAATGAACATTTAAAAATAAAAATGCTGAATAAACACTATTTGCATTGTGGTTGACAAATGTGAATTTGTTTTTAAAAAATGTGTTCAAATTAACGATAAGATGCATTGTTACAGGTGATGAAATCTATATCTATGTTTTTGATACAAAAGTAGCTCAACAATCAAATGAATGCCACTTCAAAGATGAAATAAGTCCAACAAGACAATGTCAAAGTCACTTTAATATCTGAAAAATATTGACTGTGTTCTTTAATTCTCACGGTGTTGTGCTTTATGAATTTCTACCAACTGGCTAGATATTCAAAAAGGGCTATTATTTTAATGCTTTGCATCATTTACCTAAAGTAATTCACTGAAAACAACCTGAACAGTGTCAAGAAATTTTTATGTTTTAGAACCACTGTAATGCTCCTTCCCACAGTGACTTTATTACTCACAAGTTTTTGATTAAACATTCAACAAACATAGCCCCACAGGATCCGTACTTACCTGATATAGTACTGTATAACTTTTTCTTATTTTTACAGTTGAAACTCCATGCTCTTTGAGACCATTGATTCAAGAAAAAATATTTCAGTAAAATTCTCAAAAATGTTTTCACAAAAAGCACTTTAAGGCATGTTTTGTTCGATTGGGGGTAGGGGGGGAATAAAAAAAAAATTGCAATGGGAAGAGGTTACTTTGAAAGATAGTAGTCAATTTTGATCAATAAATTGATATCTTTTGTGTCAGATATTTAAAATAGAGTAAGTAATATATATTACTTCTTCTTTTTCTTCTTCTTATCTTTCTTCCTCCTTTGTCTGTCTTCATCTCCTTCTCCTCCTCCTACATCAGAGCCACTACTATCACTAACGTAATCAGCCTTCCTTCCCTGTTTCAAAATGATGAAAATTATTATTCAAATGCATTTAACAGAAAAATAATAAGATAAAATAAGAATATTAATCTTACCTTCTTTCTTGGTTTCTCATCAAATTCAAACACCAGCTTGCTTTTACTTTTTTCGACGAATTCCTGACGCTTCATAATAAGCTCTTGTTCTTGCCTTAATCTTTCTTCTTGCATTTTTTGCTAGAGTAAAATTGATACATAATAATGGAATACAAGAATAATATATTTAACAGATTTCATAATGATCTACATTCAAGAATAAAAGTGCGAGTCAGAGCGGTAGTTCAATTAAATAGGGATATCTAGGAAAAACTATCTCCCTCCCCCCCCCCCCCCCCCGGGAAAAAAAAAAAAAAAAAAAAAAAAGAATCTTTTTTATACCACTTCATCGTCAATTCTAACAAATGATATAAAGATACTTTTATATATTTTTTTTTTTGCCAGTACTTGAGAAAATATGTCCTTTTCCTTTAGTCAATTGATAAAATTTCATATATATTTTTTTTCTTTTAGGCTGATTAAAAAATTATGCATAGTACTTTTATTATTGATTGCTAAACTATTAAATCCAAAATGCCTGACGAATCCCATTAATTAAAAGTAATTGCTTTTCCGACATTCCACTGCCAAAATATGCAATATTCTTGCAATAAAATACTAAAATGCAGGGTCATTTTACTGCTGATTGATAAAATTTAATTTTAATTGCAACTAATATGCTAATTTTAATTGCAACTAATCATATAACTCATTATATGATTATTTTTCACTGCTAATTACTAAAATAGGCATTAATCCACCACTAATTAATGAGAATTGAAGTTTCTTCAACCCTCTCTAAAAGTGTTTTTTATAAAATTAATGATTATTGGGCAAATAAATTAGCACATTTAATGCTCCTTTGGTGTCAAATTGCTGAAATATGCCACTTAATGTACTATTTAATGTAGCTGATAAAAAAGAAAGAGAAAATAGTATAAACTTTTTGATAAAAACATTTTTAAAATCATCTGTTTGTGAAGGGTCTATTTTAAAATCATCACTTTTTGTGAAGAGCCTATTTTCAAACCCAAATTTTTCTTAAATAAGACCCTTGTTTAATGTAAATATAATGGAAAATAGTTCTTGCTCAGTGTTGCCAATAATTTTTTTTTCCCGCTAAAAGAACACAGGAAAATCCGCTAAAAATTCAATTGCCCATAGTCTAGCAACAGTGCAATGTAATATCGAATACGCTAAAACTTTATTCTTTTCTGTAAATCGTGTCAAAAATCCACTAAATTTAGCGGAAATTCTGCTAAATTGGCAACACTGCTCTTGCTGATTATACTATGTACATATGATGTGCAAGAAAATATGGCAAATTTTCTTTCACTAATCAGAATTTAAAATGCAAATCATACAGGAATAATATGTACTTTACACTGATAAAAGGTAATTTCTATTCACCTGTTGCTCTAATATCTTTTGCCTCAATGCTTCTCTCTCTTCTTCCTGTTTGCGTTTAAACTCTCTTTCTTCTGCATCTAACCTCCTCGCTCTTGCTACATGGTACTGAGCTTGACTTAGAAGATCTTGACATTGTCTGTTAAGAACAACAAATTGCTCATAAGCTGATACAACACTATACTCTGACTTTACAAAATTTAAATTTGGAAGAACAAGTAATTTAAACTAATTTTCAATGTGCATTTTAATTATTTTTTTTATTTTGGATTAGATTTTGAAATTCATATCATAACTAACTATTATATCATCAAAAATTTCTTTATCGTATTTGATCATTTAATTTCAAATTAAAAACATGTAATTGAGATAAAATTTCACTAAATAAAATTAGTGATATATTTGACATAATGGACATTTTTTATAGGAACAATAATACAAAATATATTGGAGTTTAGAGTAATTTGAACAAAATTTATGACAACTAATAGTGATATTTAATGTTTTAATTTGATCCCGGGGAAGAGAAAAATGTGCAATTTGTTTAGCTTCAAAAGGGAAAACTATTATTTATAATTCACATAAATAAGGCTTTGTTTTGAGCCAATATGAACACATTTAATAGGCTATTAATATACTAATAAATTAAGTAATTTTAATGATATTTTTATATGAAATCTTATAATCATCTTATAGTTTTCAATACATTTAATGTTACTGAATTAATAACAAAGCGCAAATTAACTTTAGGTAAAAAAGTTATTTTAAAAAAAAAGAAAAAGAAAAAATTTTAAATGACCGCTGTAAGTGAAAACATGTTTTAGCAAAATTGCAGTTGCTCTGATTAAAGTTGAACCTTTTTAAATTTCAAAATAAGGAGTCAAATATTTAATTTTTATGTTCTTTTAGTTTTTTTGCATTTGTCAAAATAGGCTAGCTAACTTTCCTTTTATATTTTGCCATTCTGTTGTACATTTTAATCATAAGTAAAATTTAAAAGTTAGCATTAAAAATCAATCTAAAATAAACACATTTGCCACATTCTCTTGTACTTCATAACACACTGAAAAATTGGATATAGTTGTCTGTTTCATAAGAAAATTAAATTATTTTTTACCCCTGAAGAATACCAGGTTGTTCAATAAGTTTTGTCATTCAATAAGAGATGGTGCTAGTAGGTTCGTTGTTTTCTTTTTCTAAAATTAGTACTACTTTTTTATGAGCATGTGTGAAGTTTCATGTAGATCTGTCAACTTATTTGTATATTTGAAGCTGTTCAAGTTGATGTATTTTTGTACAATGGAAAAATTTGAATATCATACAGTAATAAAATTTTTATTTTTGAAAGATGTAGCGCCAAATCAAATTCATGAACAATTGTTAAAAGTGTATAAAGACTTTTTATCTTCAATTCGAACAGTAAAAAGATGGGTTGCTGCATTTAAAAGTGGTCATACAAGTCTTGATGATGATCCATGTGAAGGACATCCAAAAAGTGCATCAAAACTAGAAGCCATAGGCAGTGTTGAGCAATATTTTGGCTGAAGTTTTTGGTTACAGAAAAATGTGTGCAAAGTGAATGCCACATTCACTAACAATGGAACAAAAACACACTCATATGCAACTTTCTCAACAACATTTGGAGCATTTTATAAAAGATAAAAAGGATTTTGTGCATCATTTTATCACTGTAGATGAGACTTGGGTCTACCACCATGATCCTGAATCAAAAGAAAAGACTAAGGAGTATTATGAACCTAGTACTTTGGCTCCAAAGTAAGTTAGGGTCCAGAAATCGGCCAAAACAGTGTTAGCAACAGTTTTTGGGATACTAAAGGAATTTTGTTTGTGGATTACCTTCAAACTGATAAAACAATAAACACGATTATTATTGTAAGCTTTTGAACCAGCTGGATGTAAAAACTTGTGAGAAAAGACCTGGTTTAAAAAAGAAAATAATAATTTTTCATCAAAATAACGCACCCTCTCTTACAGCTAAAAAAATCATAATGAAAATCAGTGAATTAAGATACAAACTGTTGAAACATCCACCCTTCGCTAGACTTGGTTCCCTCTGACTTCTGGCATTTCTTACATCTCAAAAAATTCATGTGGGGAAAATTATTTTCTTCGAACAAAGAGGTAATAGCAGCCATGGAAACATATTTCGACATTATTCCGGATTCTCCCTTCAGGGATGGAATTCATAATTAGAAAATCATTGGAACAAGTGTATTGAAGTTCAAGGAGATTATATTGAATAATAAAATGTATTTCAAACAAAAATCGTGTTTTTCTTATCGAACAACAAAACTTATTGAACAACCTGGTAAATTCCAGATATTTTCATTCTCATCTGTGAGTAGACTCATGATTTTGTCCCAAAATTTCACTTTGTGCTTGTATGACTCCTTTTAATGTATGGAATAAATGGAGCTGTCAATCATGTACCAACATTTACGATATTCTTTAGACTGAACTGAAAAGAGAGAATGATCAATTGATCCCAATCAAGAATGATTGACACAACACAAGCATGTGGCTAGATGACAGCACCCAACTTGTTTACAAATCGTAGAAGCAAAACCATTTCAAGAATTTTCTGATGAAAATGAAGACACCCAAGATGTATCTTTAAATAAAAATTATTTTGTTATTGTAAAATTTTCAGAAGAATTTTTTTTTTTTTTTTTTTTTTAATTTTAATGAACTTTTTGAAAGAAAAAGGATCAAAACTTTATGTGTTAGATTAAACACTCCAAACAACAAGAGTTTTGACATTTATGTTTGATTTTTCCTATTTTAAAAGTATTTACAATTAAAAAAAAAAAAAAATACAAAATAGACTTAAGCTAGATTTCTTGAATTGTAGTAAGTGTAGCACTATTTTAAATATTGCATTTGACATGAAATTCAAACTCTATTTCTCTTTGCTTTGAACTGTTTAAATATATTTGCTTCCAGGTTCAAGTTTCCATTGATAAAGGATCAAATATCTCTAAAATTAGGATAGTGCATTTGTCCCCACCCGCCCCCCAGGTGAAAAAAATTTATATAAAATTTAAGAATTCATTTATAAAAAGAAATGTCATATAAATAAAGTACAGTCATGCCATTTATAATGATTCAAAATATATAACAAACCTTTCACCAAGAAAAAATAATCTGCAAAAAAGGATCAAATTTCCCTTAGGTTTGCATAGGTTTCTTTTTTAAATTGGTTGTAGATAGTTCATTTTAACTATCATGCACATTGTACATTGAAAGAAACAAGCAAAATGCAATAACAAGCCTTGGGATTCTAACATTTTGATACTTAAAAAAAAAAAAAAATGTTACTGCAACATGAAAAATGTATTTTATTTACATTTTGATAAGAAACAAAGAAGAAAAAAAAAGTTTCATTTTACCTGTAATAATTAAGAAAATTATTTGAGAAAATGAAATACCTGGCTTCTAAAGATGCTTGAATCAAATCATATCTCATCTTGTCTCCATGTTGACTGAGGTAGTAAAAATATCTAGAAAAAGGCAGGAAAATAATGAGGACAGTAAACAGGCCTTGATTTCTTATAAAAAAATGTTTGGCAACACTAATGTTCTACGTCTTTCATTATGAGTCTATCAATGAATTTTTAAATATTTTTTTAAATTGTAAACCAAATCTTAGAAAAGGCAGCAAGGTAATGTCTTACTTTTCATTCGAAATTTACAGTTAATCTAGTATTTTTTTTCTTTGAAAACAAACTTGCTGCTTATGTTCTACTATTTGCTCACATACTTTTGACATTTCAGTTGATACATGAAACTTGAAAATATGTTTGCAACTGGATAATCAGTAAAAAATAACAACACAAACTGTTTTTCATTTATGATTACTTCTAACAATTCCTGTCACTGTGTGAAAAAGGAGAAAGAAAAATCACAAGTCTACAGCTGAGAAAGGTAGATAGAAAGAAAAAGTTTTTACATTACACATTGTAGATGTTTTTCATAAGAAAGTAATCATGAAAACTCTAGGCAAGAATAATTATAAGATAAAAAACTTTTTATATACCATGTTTTTAAATTTTCTGTTGAATCATAGCTATAGAACTACATTAGCACTTTATCAATGCATATAAAATTTTTAAAGTGATAATGGCGTCCATTTTTATGAGATGCATAATTTAACTTTTTACAATTTTTTAACATTCATGTTTAACAACCCTCTTCACTTTCCGTCACTGGAAGCCCGAGTCAATGTTATTCTATGGGGAAATTTTCTTTACAAATAACTTATTAACTAATACCTATTTTTAAATTCTGTTTTCACATTCAGAAAATTCCCAACTGTTAAATGGACGGACCTTTTTCAAAAATGTATTTTTTAATTTTTAATATTTTATTTTGAAATTGCAAAATGAAAAAAATTCACATATTGAAAATTCGTATTTTGCAGCTTTAAAATAAAATATAAAAAATTTAAAAAATATATTTTTGAAAAAGGTCCGCCAGTTTAACAGTTGGGAATTTTCTGAATGTGAAAACAGAATTTAAAAATAGGTATTAGTTAATAATTTATTTGTAAAGAAAAATTTCCCATAGAATAACATTAGCTTAGGCTTCCGGCAGCAGTGAGTGAAGAGGGCCCTTAATTAAATGTATTTATTTTTATGTCGAAAGAAAACGAGCCCGTGAATTATTTTTGGCAACAATTAAATTATAGCTAATATTTTAATGGCAATTTTTAAAGCTATTAGGAGGTTATTATTTTCATATTTTATTTGTATTTGAAAATCGGGTTTCAAAGTATCATGGTGTCATTGGATTCCGAGCTATTCTGAAAGTTTCAAAAGTCTAGCTAGTAGGGAAGTTAGTTAAAAATTGATTGCAAGATTTGTACCAGACAAACAAACAAGAATCGAAGTTAATAAAAACATGGTAAAAATAACAATTTAGGGACTTTGATTTTATAGAAATAATGTACTGATGAGTTCTAGTAAGCAGTATTGATGTGTTCCATAAAAGTTTGCTAAAATAAAAGTAGTATAGGAACAGCATCCCCATGAGTTCCCATGCAAATTAAGCCCTGACAAAGAAATACCACATTTTCAAAAGCTACAGATACAAGAATACAAACAAAAATATTAAATATTTATATAAGAATAAAAAGAATGAATTCTATTTATGTTATTAATTATTGAGAAAAACTACTGTAATGAATAGAGGAAAGAAAATAACTTCTTAGTTCTGTAAATTAATCCTCAGCAATAAAATATTAAATTTCAAATGAACAGCTTAAATTGTGTTTTGAATTCAAAAGCTATAATGCAAAAGTTATAAGACTGGCCAACAATTTAATCAATATGCAAAAAATACAGGGTGACAAGAAATAACTTGGACGAAGTTTAAAACCAAATATCTGTAACTACCACTATCGCAAACTCATTTTGGAAGATGTCTTACTTTGGTCGCAAAAGTTCTTTGGAAACAAAAGATGGACCTTCCAACAGGATTCCGCACCTACACACAGAGCTAAAGGCACTCAAGATTGGTGCAAGACAAATTTTCCTGACTTCATTGGAGCTCAATAATGGCCACCGTATTCCCCAGATTTGAACCTAATGGATTATTCTGTTTGGTCCATCTTGGAGACAAGGGTGTGTGCTAAACCTCATAAAATTTTGGCATCCCTAAAGGAATTCTTATGCAAGGAATGGGATAAAATATCAGTAAGTGAGTTGCGGCCCATAGCCGAAAATTTTGTGACACGTTTAAAGCTCTGTATTAAGGCTGTAGGTAGCCACTTTGAAAATTTGTAAATATAATAGACAAAATAATGTATTCATATTTATTGAAGTTTGGTCATAATATTTTCATTAGCATTAAAGTTATAATGTATCATGTGTGTCCAAGTTATTTCTTGTCACCCTGTATACTAAATATTCTCAAAATTTGATATACTTTAAAAATTACTTTAAATAATAGTAATAAAACAATCAAAGATAAAGTATTTTGTACACTAAATGTATTGAAAGTTTTTATTTTATTTATTTATTTTGGGCTGAAATTAAAGATAATATTAAAATTTATAAAAAAAAAAAAAAAAAAAAATATATATATATATCACTTTACAGTAACCATATATGTACACTGGCAAACAAATATTTAAAAAAAGTGTTAATTTTAACAATTACAGTTAGAAAAACAGCCACAGCACTAGAAATTTGCATGAATGTGAAATGTACTCTGTTATGTGCAATTTATGTAAGCTTTAGTTTTTCTATATGCATTCATCATATAACAGAAGAGACAAAAAATTATTTTTGTGCATGCAATACAGGTCAATCAGGGTTTGCTTTACAATTTTAGCAGCCCTAGGCAATAAATTTTTGGCAGCCCCCTCTAAAAGATATGCCAGGGCAGCTTACATATTTCATGTCACCCCATTTTCAGACTCAGACACCCCCCCCCCCCCATTTCTAAAAAAAAAAAAAAAAAAAAAAGTCACACCCACACAAGAAAAAATCTTTTTGATTACAAGTTATTATATTAAGACTCGACTTATTCTAATAATATAAGTGAATATAAATTTAAACAACTTTCACACTTTTTGTAAAAAATGAGTTGGACTGGGCATACTTATGAATAAGAAAAAATAAACTTTCAGCTTTTCTACCTGACAATGCTAAATGTTTGATTAGGACAATGCCTTAAAATTTCAATCTATAAGAATTTCTATTCTGTACATGGCATCACATGTATTGATTCACCAAAAGTTGTTGGCTGAAATTTTGAATAAAACCATATTGCAATGGAATGAAACAGAAAAAAACAGTAATGAGAAATGCATTATTTCCACTATCCTCCTCATCACCAGTCACATTACCATTGCTCACGCTATCAAAGTGAGACAATTCATCACAAACTGAAGAGAGAATCAATTAAGTTGCTGCATTTTTTTTTTTTTTTCTTTTCACCGAAAAAGGTGTTCCGCTGTGAATAATAATAATAATAATAATAATAAAATATTACTGCTTTTTTTTTTTTTTAATTATTTCTTACTTTTACTATAAGTTTAACTGTCCCGTAATAAATCATAATTTTCAATTGTACATTAAATCAGATGGCAACAAGAATTAATTTCAATCTTTAACCCGTTTTAGCGTTCAGCCCGTCTTTTTCCGGCATGCATAGTCAAAATAAAAGGCTGGTGTTGCTAAATTTTGAAATATATGTTGCTTTTTTCAAGAAAATAAGATTATTAAACATGTGTAGTATATAGTACTAAATTCTCATATTGATACTTTGCATAGTATTGATTTTATGAATCATTAAACAGATATACTGGAAAACGGCTAATGCTGAAAGGGTTAAACAAGAACGAAAAATCATGTGGTTCCAATAGACAATTAACACTTTCCATCTGTACTTGCTTTTTGCATTGTTTAACCTTCAAAGTACTTTGCATATATGATCACACAATAGACAAAAATACAAAGAGATACACTAACTGAATTCATAATCACTCTTAAACAGTTTTGGAAAGTGTTAAAAACACAACCCTTGACACAAACAAAAATGCAGTTCCAGCAATTTCCAATTGTAGCTCTCTATGTATCTAAGTATTTTAGTTTGACCCTGTAAATCTTAACACTAAACGTACCATATTCCGTAGTAAAGATTTTTTTTTCTTGTATGTGAAAAGTAAATGTAAATTGTAATATGATTTGCACAGTACAAAGATTTCAAATATTTTATAAAAATGCATCTCATAGAAAGCAATGCATTGCAATTATTTTGGGGATGTCTCTGTACTCAAGCCAGTTGTGCTATTTCTACCATTTTAAATAGAGAACATTGACTATGGCTTTATAGACAAGCCGAAATCATAAACTTTTTTGAAACTTTGTTGGACATGTTAAAAATGTTTCTCCTTCATATTTGCTGAAACTTTTTGCTTATTGTAACTGTGAAATAAAATTTTCACAAATTCATTTCTTGGTGGATAGATTTATCAGATGAAGTTTTGTGTTGGCTATTATTAATTCCAAACTAATCATTTCAAACACAATTACGAAGCCTTTTCATTCATAAATGCACAAGGTAATTAGATACTCTTATTTCGGTATGATGATACGAATCAAAGTAGCGTTTACTTTTTCCATATGAAAGTAAAGCCTGTCTAAGTCAACACTTTAAACAGATTTTCTAGATACAATAGTCGGGAAAAGGGGGGATCTTTATATAATTCATATTTACTCTTATTTATTTTTTAATTTTAATTTATATATTTTGCATACTTTAAATAATTAAGACTTTCTAAATTTAAACTTTTTCTGACTTATATAAATATTAAATAAAATACCTTATAATTCAACTTCGTGCGTGGCAGAAGAGCTCTTTTCGGACGGGGGGCCCCTTCCGTCTTCGGTGCCATCTGCACTTCGCGGCTGGCAGTCGTAGGTCTGATGTTCTTCCTTAAGTAGGTGCCGCCATATTTCTCCTATCTCCGCCGATTCGTGGTCATTAATTGCGTCACTATGATGCACGATCTCTATGCTTTCACGGATGTACGCGTAGGTTGAGTTGTTATAGTTTGCTATTTTTTCTACATTTTCAAAGTCGATTTCTATGTTATCTTCAAAATATTTTCTAGCAAGCGTGGTGGTGCAACGATTAAATTTAATGTCGTTTTTATGTTCTTTTATCCTGGTCCTAATCTTCCTTTTGGTGACGCCTATATATTTAAATTCTTTATTTTCTTTATTTTTTACGGGAATTTTATAGATACCTGCAGTTTCGGTGGAGGGGGGATCGAATCTTTATCGCTTCTTATTAATTGGTATATATTGGGATTGGGTTTAATGGGAATGTTTACGTTAAATTCACTTTTTGTTAGATCTTCCAATTCATTCTTTATTTTGATATAATTATATAATTCAGATTTTTTACGCTTTATTATCTTGGAATAATAAAGCGTTCCAAGATAATAAAGCGTAAAAAATCTGAATTATATAATTATATCAAAATAAAGAATGAATTGGAAGATCTAACAAAAAGTGAAATGGACAATGACTGCTTTAATGAATTAAAGAAGAAAATTGTAATCTATAATAATATTGAAAAGAACATCGCGATCAAAAAACACAATAAAAAACTTAGGGGGTGGATTAATCGAGATTTTCTAAATGAGAAAAAGATAAAAGAACAACCATATATTAACATTTCGGATTATAATTTAACAGCCATGAAGATGCATTATTGAAACTTGGCCCCAAATTCATACTTGATCAACCTATAAATGTTAATGATTCAATAGCCAAAATTGAGACCGCCATAAATAAAACCTCGACCGAATATAAAAATACTGTTCGTAACGTTGCCCATGATCTCATTAGCAAAAACATAAAAGACAAGCACCATAATATTAATCATGCCGACCTCAAAACCCTAAAACAACTTAAGAAAAATAGAAATATAACCTGTACACTTACTGATAAAACACGCAAAATAGCCATCCTAAATCGTACCGATTACGAAAATAAAATACACGAAACCATAAAAGAGATTAACGCCACCAAATTATCAATCGACCCCAATGGAAAACTTATTAATAAAGTCCAACAGTTAATCAAAAAAGGTAATTGGCCCAATAATAAACCTCCATATATAAATAACTTTGCCCCTAACACCCCACGTTTATTTGGACGTTACAAAGACCACAAAAACTCTCCAAAATTCAGGCCCATTGTTAACAAGAAAGAAGGACCCACGTATCCGTTAGAAAAATACATGACCAAAATATATAGCGAACTTCTACCCCCCTCCCATACTAGTTTATACTCAATTGAAGATTTTATTAAACAATTAAAAGAAGTTTCTTTACACCAAAATGATTATCTTGTAAGCTTCGACGTTGTAAATTTGTACCCCTCCATAGACACAAACGAAATATCCGAAATCATTAATAACGCAATTAAAGAGAAATATGAAACACCCATTGCAAACACACTAATTTCAACAAGTAATTTAATTTTAAAAGAAAGCTACTTTCAATTCAATAACACTATCTACAAACAAAATATGGGCGTCCCCATGGGGTCCCCCATATCAGGCATAGTTGCAGAATATAAATTAAGACTCATGGAAAATCACATCACCAAACAACTAGGAAATAAAATTAAATTCTGGGTCCGCTACGTCGACGACGTGTTTGCCGTCATTAAAGATAATTACAATAGCAACGAAATCCTAAACCAATTAAACCAACTAGACAACAATATCAAATTCAAGGTTGAACACGAAAATAATGGGGAAATCAACTACCCAGACGTCAAAATCATCAAAGATAATAATAAATTCAAAACCGCAGTATACCGAAAACCTACCGCAAGCAATGAAATCATTAGTAACAAAAGCAAAACCCCCTACAGGTACAAAATTAATACCATACGCAGCTATATTAATCGCGCCATCCTAATTTGCTCAGATGAAAAAGAATTAAGAAAAGAATTAAAATTTATCAATAAATTAACAATCGATGCAGGCTACCCCAAAACATTAGTCAACCACTTATACAGAAAACGAGTAAAACAATTAAACAATATTCCAGATGCCCAAAAAACCTCCACAAAATACACCTTTTCCATTCCCTACAATCAAGGCACATTAAACAAAATAAAACATACCGCCAATAAATTTAACGTAAACATTCCCATTAAACCCAATCCCAATATATACCAATTAATAAGAAGCGATAAAGATTCGATCCCCCCCACCGAAACTGCAGATATCTATAAAATTCCCGTAGAAAATAAAGAATTTAAATATATAGGCGTCACCAAAAGGAAGATTAGGACCAGGATAAAAGAACATAAAAACGACATTAAATTTAATCGTTGCACCACCACGCTTGCTAGAAAATATTTTGAAGATAACATAGAAATCGACTTTGAAAATGTAGAAAAAATAGCAAACTATAACAACTCAACCTATGCGTACATCCGTGAAAGCATCGAGATCGCGCATCATAGTGACGCAATTAATGACCACGAGTCGGCGGAGATAGGAGAAATATGGCGGCACCTACTTAAGGAAGAACATCAGACCTACGACTGCCAGCCGCGAAGTGCAGATGGCACCGAAGACGGAAGGGGCCCCCCGTCCGAAAAGAGCTCTTCTGCCGCGCACGAAGTTGAATTATAAGGTATTTTATTTAATATTTATATATGTTTAAGTAACTTCGTTAAAATCATAAGTTATAATATTTTCTGATTTACTTATGAAGCTATTTTTACGCAAACATATAAAACTTTCAGGTATTTTTATTTAGATACTTATAAACTGAATAGTGTTTTCTATCTTCTCATTTTTAGTTCTGTTATTTAGTTAACTATGTATACATTTGATCGACATAAGGAGTTGGAATTGGAAATTGGATGAGTTTAAAAATAAGGCCGTCATGCGAAACTGTGTCAAAGGCTATAGTAATGACAAGAAAAAAAGCTCTGACTTTATCAGATTTAATAAAACTATCGTGAATGAATTCTGCTACTCATTAAGCTTATGTCTATAACCAAATTGTTTGGGTTGCAACTGCAAATCACTTCATCTTCCCCTCTTCTTCGTTTTCATATAATTTTAAAAAAGACCTAGCCTTCATTCATTATAACTATACAATTAAAGCATATATTTATTAAAAGTAAATATTTTAATACCTTACGGTGTTTTTACACAAAGTTAAAATCTTTAAAGAAGATTACTCTTAATTTACAACTTAATACTCACATATGCTTTAAAAGAAAGAAAATCAAAAATTGGTTTATGATTTTAGAATTTCCTTTCTTTTTCTCAAGCTTTTGCGCAGTGTCCTAATGATTTTTGGCGGCCCTGCTTTTCTGTTGGCCCTAAGCGACCGCCTAGGTTCGCCTAATGGTAAAGCGGACCCTGAGGTCAATGCACATTAGATATAAAAATTTGAAGAATTAATTACATAAAGTATTAATTATCAGAATTGTGATAATGTTTTCTGAGCATTGTTTAAAAGACTTTATTCATAAAGAAAAGCAAATAAAAGGGTGCCAAATGACAAATATTGCCAATGAATTTAAACAACAGATACAGTATTGATTCTCAGCTATGGGCAGCATTTTAAGCAAATGTAAAGGACATGTATAGGGGGATGGGGAGTTGTCCTAACAGTATGACACACCAAGCAGATTTATATATTGGTATTTTAACAGAAATACGCACGTCTTAGATGCTCTCTGGTAGGAGCTCTAGAGCCCCTTATAGGTGCTTTGGTAGGAACACATAAAACAGGCGACCTAGGAGCCTAGATCTCTCTTGATAGGCAGCATTATGCGTGTATTCTTTTCTCCTGTTACCTGTTACTGAGATTCTACAGGAACGTAGAAAAGTGCTAATTTCATTTAAAACTGCTCCAAAACTTCTCCTCCACTTCAAAATTCACTTATAAAAATTTCTGTATCAAAACTAAAACTAATACTTTTATTATTTATAATGTGTTGTGTCAAACATTGCTATAAAATATTTAATTGAATGAGTTAAACTTATTATTTTATAATTGTGTATACTATATTGTTCTGTAGTAAAATTGTATTGTATATTGTTGCACGAGATCACCACTTTTGTTAAGCCCCCCCCCCTTTTTTTTTCAGATTGTCGCTATCAGCTTTCAGGCTTTTTGAGTTTAAGCCATTTTCACCCCTGACTACATGCAAATTTGCCAGACAGATTATGAAATTTTAAAAACCTGTCACAGACAGCTACAAAATTTTCTGCCACTGGGATGATGACTAATTTTAACAATTATGAAACAATCAATAATTACTTTTGAGCTAAATCAAGTTCATGCACAGCACATAATACAGTCTTTAAATTGCTTTTTTCATCTTTAAGTGTTTGAGTGGCTAACTTCTGAAGAACTAATGCAATGTTGTACAGAATAACAGTATCATGTGGAGCCACTCTTCTTGCCTGAAAATGAAGTTTAAAAATTTTTTTATTATAGCAAACAAACAAAACGGATAAATAACAATGTAAGGAAAATAAAATATAGCTTACCTTCAGTAATACTTGTTTGCACTCTGCCAGTTTACCGCAACGGTAATGTGCTCTGGCTAAATACATCAGTATCTCTACATTGTGATGTTTAAAGAATTTTTTCAGACAATTTTCATACTAAAAATAAATAAAAAAATTATCAGAAAAATACTGTAGGAAAAAATATATATATATATATTTTTTTCCTACTGAATATATATATATATATACTGAATTTCTACTTTCCTATACTGAAACATTGAGTTCTAATATATAATTTCAATTTTTATTGTAAAATAAAACTATAATTTAGATGCAAAAAGTTAGATTTTTTCCATAAAATAATCTTAAACATTTAACATAGTAAATAAAATTAAAATGTTCAAAATATGACAAAAAAAAAAAAAAAAAAAAAAAAAAAGCTTAAAATCATTATACACTCAACTTTCATTAATTTGAATTTTCACTTAATCTAAAGTCCTAAAATTTTCAACGGCAGAATAACAATCATTTCCATTAATTTAAACTCCTTTTATTGGTTTGTTTTAACTATCAAGAATTTCATTTTTTCTATAATTTATCACAAATTTCAGATGTTTGAAATAATCAGTTTTCTTCTTTTTTTCTTCTTCTTCTCTCTCTCTTTTTTTTTAAAATCCGTATGTCAGAAAATTTCAGAACTTACTCATACATAATCCCATGCAGACTGCAATTCACTTTCTTAGTGATTCTTCTATCCATCAATGTCATATATTCTTTTTATGCATGTTACTTTTTTTTTTTTTTTTTAAGTATTATCATTTGTTCAAAATTATTTCTTAAAAAATCCTTTTTTATTTCTAGGATAGCAATTCCTGCAGAAAAATTCCCTATTTATTTCTCTTCAGTATGTTCTTTCCCTGATAAAAATGATGCCAACAATGCCATTTTTCTGCCTGATTGGCATGTAACACAGTTTGGCAGAATGCATTCTTATATCTCTAATTTATTAGATTTTCCACCAAGATACCTTAATGGTTCTCTATTAATTCCAGAAAGAAAATTTCCTTGTTTTCCAGTTGGGGATACACTTGTATTTCATTTTCAACAATTGCTTTAGAAACATATGCAGACTTTACACTTCAGGAGATCCAGCGCAATTCGAAAAAAAACCCCAGGGTTAAAAAATATGCACCAAGACATCAAAGAAACAGAAATTTCAAATGCTCTGAAAAGTTCCAGTGTGATATATGTTCTCAGAATATGTAAATGGTTCAAATAATTTATAAGAAATACAATGAGAATGAGGAATCAGAATTTAATGGTTCAGTTTCATGTTAATTTCATACTAAAATGTTAATTGCATAATCAATTGAGTTTTTGTGCACATTCACCTATATGCAGTCATCACAAGAAAATGAACTTAACAGCCTTTTATAAATTAAAAAAATTGGCTAAACCGTACCAAATAAATAGGGCAAAGCAAATATATACTGATTAGTTTTATCATAGTGTTAATACGAAATAGTTTCATAAATGTTCAGAAAATTCCAAATAAGAACATTTTATGAAATTTTAAAATGCAGTTGTTTCAGATTTTAATGTTAAGTCCTAATAACTTTGATGATAGCAGAAAAAAGAAGTCAGAAAATAAATTTCTCTCATATTTTTGATAATTTGAACTTCAGAAAATTTAAACACTCCTTCTAGTCCCTATGAGTTCAAACTGACAAAACTCAGCTGTGTATATGTATATATATATATATATATATAAAAAAAAAAAAAAAAAAAAAAAAAGATTTTTTTTTAAATTGCAAAAGAAATTATACAAAATTATGTCATATAATTAAAATATGCTTTTTTGGCAGACTTTTAAATTTTGAAACTCAATTTAAAAAAAGCAAAATTATGAAATTTTAAAAGTTTTTTTTTTTTTTCTATATATATTAAAAAAAAAAGTAACTGACTCTGGCATCATTTTTTTGCCTGCGACAGCATCTCCTCGCGGAGGGCAAAGGGCTCTGCATCATGAGAGGTAGCAGTGTGTTCCGAATGCTTCAAGGAAGGCATTTCAGGTAGTTAGAAATCTGTATCATCTTAATTAATGAAGTCATTAACTAAAAATTTCAGGTTTATAAAGGTACTCTATTTGCCACTGTAGAAAAAGTTTCTCTTATTACGTTCTTCTACTGTCATGACATCATTTTCCACTGGAAAATTAAAATGTGATCCATGGTGTAAAAAATAATAAAATCAATGTGAATGTTGCTATTAACATTGAGAAAAATATTTCTATTACTAGAAATTTCTTATGTTGTTTATCAATTTTTTAATATGTTCTTTCTCGTGAATAATGATCATGATTATCCATTATAGGTCAGCATAAGTTTTTAAAAAATTTGTTGAATTTAGGTTTGGAAACTTGATTTCCAAAATAGCATTTCTTATGAATCGGATTATTTATTCTTTTAAAATTATCATCCTTGTGAGCACCATTTCTTTTTATCTTTAAAGTGTATTTATCTTTTTTTTATTAAACTTTTTTAAAACAAAAAAGATATTTAATATTCAGTATTCTATTCTATTTCTGCTATTTTATTTAACGAAAGGTTGGCCTATTTTTGGAAAAGAAGGTGAATGTATTAGAATTTTTTTTCAGTCAACTGTTTAGAGGGAAATAATTTTGGAATTTTTGAAAAATGTGGATTAGGAAATCTGGTTTATATAATCGTATTTTCTCGGCCACTGCAGAACATTTAAATGGTTTAAATGTACAGGAAGCATATATTATATATATATTTATGCATACTGATGATCCTTGTTATTTTTTCATGCAAAGTAAGGAAAGTTAATTTCAAATATTTGTTTTATTAATATTGAAAATAGACGTATTTTGGAAAACGCATCTTCGCTTTGTTTATGTTTGGAATCTATGGCAACCACTTCCGAAAATCTCATCTTTCTATTATTTAAATGAAACAGAAATAAATGTCAGTCGAAGGGAACCTGAAAAACAATTTTCGAAAGGAAAAACAATAACGGAAACAAGGAGTCATCATTTTTTAATCCCATAACAACAGATGAAATCACAATGAAGCGCACAAGTTTGGATCCTGATATATCTCTCAGGTGGAACTTTTATACTGGAGAAGGAAGAACAACAATGCTACAAGATGTTGAACCAAGTCTCCAGAATTGTGTTGCATGTGTTTATGAAGGAAACTGGTGGATTGGATTGGCGAGTAAAATAAATAAAACAGAAGGAGATTATTCAATGCAATTCATGCATCCACACGGTCCTTCTGAAACATTTTTATTGGCCAAAATGGCAAGATGAGTACTCTGTACCCACTCAACACATTTTATGCATGGTTAATATTCCAGAAGTGACATCACAAGTTGGGCGTTACTATAAAATAAGATCTAAAACTGAAAAAGAAATTGATGAAAAGAGGAAAACATTCCAGAAAAACTATCAAAATCTGTTTAATATTAAAAAGAAAAATCTCTTTTCTATTTATGTAACTAAAAAAAAAAAAAAAAAAAAAAAAAAAAACGCTTCTTACATATAATTTAACAAATTGTAAAGAATTTTTCATTATTTTATTTACATGATGATAACACTTAACTTTAAAGTTTAAAAATATGTATATGCATTCTTTTGTAACTAGCAATGGGCAAGTGTAACAGGTATGTTTGTATTTTCAAAATTTAGGAACTTAATCTGCTGTAAGTTGGTGAAAACACAAAACCCCACTAATTTTATTGTACCATTTATTTCATTTTTTACCTAGTTTTTAATGATATAATGGGTCTGTGGGGGTTTTGGAGAGAGACTTGTGATATAAAACAGTTTTTGAGTACAAGTTTAAAATTTTCAAATATTTTATTTTTGCACATTTTTGAAAGTTTTAACTATATTAATGATTTTTAAACATAAATCTTTTTTTGTAATTTGATTATTCATTTAATACTGTATTAAATAAAAAAATAAATAAATAATTCTTAAAAATAATAGTATTAGAGCAAAAAAAAAAAAAAAAAAAGCAGAAGCATTCAGAGTAGATCAAAGAGTGGTTAATTGTTTTACACTTATTTTTGAGGTGCTATCATACTGAAACGAATTGATAAAAAGAGATAGCATTTACTGTGTGTTCTTATATCCATATATAGAACAAAATCAGCAAGTGTCATTAAAATTTGCCAACCTTGGGTGTCAAAATGCATTTTAGCTGGACGATTTGACATAGAATGACCCAGTATGAAATTTTTCTAAAACATGTATGTTAAAGCCAAAAAAAAAAAAAAAAAAAATAATAATAATAAATAAATAAATAAAAGCATGATGACTTAAGTTTCCCCCCCCCCCCCCAATATGAGCTAACTAAAGCTGGCAATAAGAATTCAGTGTTTAACATTAGTTGGTGATAGAATAACAAAAGTTGTACAAAAGACTAAAATAAACATGTATATATACTGCTCCAATCATTTATTAGTAAAAATAAAAGTATAAAAAAGTTTTACTTTTTATATTTTTAGTTTCTGAAATTTTTTTTTTTCTTCTAAATCATCAGTATAGAGTCAAGAACCTTATCCTAGAAAAGTGGTCTTTAACCCGTTAGTAGTCGCTACAGACAGCGCCACCTATTACAGATTACGCACTTTTTATTTAGCTGTCACCAATAATTTTAAGAAGTGATGTGATTGACGTTTCTTCGATTTTATTCGCGTTTTAAGTATGTCAAATGCCACTTCTAAAAATTTTTGTTGGCTATTGAATAAAAAAACCTGGCAACTCTGAAGGATGGGCGGCAAATTGTCCAACTAGCGACTACTAACGGGTTAAGAACAGTGTCAGGATTTTTCTTTTTTTCCAGTCACTGAGTATCTCATGCCATTTTATTTTTAAGAGTATGAAAAAAGCCAGATCTTAAGGTTGAGTATAGTGTGTGCTGCTTGAAGGATGTAGCACAAACATAATATTGTTACTCTTACATTTGTTGATAATATGTGTTCTTTTTGATCTATTATATAAAGCAACCATAAGACCATTTTCAGCCTATAAATTGTGAAGATTTCCTGCTTTTTCTTTTTAATTCCCTGTAATATGATGCTGTTCATAAAAAGTAATAAAACTGACTTATATTTGGTAGCCTTTGTTACCTTATCCATTTAAAAATACAGAGAAAAAAACGAAAATGGAAATATAATCTATGAAGTAAAAAATCCATAAATGTAGTTTTTAAGGTTATGTTTGAAAATCTTTATAGTGAATTTAATTTAAAAATATTAGCTGAATGATTAAAGTTATGAAACATATAAATTTATGATGAAATTATCTTAAATATAAATAAAAGTGTATAAACTTACCTTTAAAACACACACAGTATTTAAATATATGATTCAAAATTTTACTAAGACATGGCACTGACTGCATGACAGTTAATAATCAAACTCAAAACAGTGTTGCCAAAATTAGCATCTAAAATTTACCCAGCAAAATGTCTTAATAATCTGTGGCTTAAGTAAGCCCAGATTATAGTACAGCTTACTTCACCATTTAAGTTAGAAAATTAACATCCCAAAATTAACAACTGTAAGCAGAGATTAATCTAGAACAAATTTAGTGCCACATTGAGGCACTTTCACAAAGTCAACTTTTTGCAAAGATGCACTTTCACAAAATCAACTTTCAGCAAAGAGACATCTTCACAAAGTCAATTCTCAGTAATATAGCTGCACACTAAAAATTTCTATAAGCTTTGCTACATCGAACACATAATAAATAGACTTATTTTGGATATTTACTGGAGACAATGGTAAATATCTTAGTAAATAAGTTACATGTTAGAAATTATTCATCCCACATATATATTTATTTTACAACTATTCCATTTTATTTTTCAAATGCATTTTTAAATTAAATAAACTGCTTTGCATATTTCTGTGAATTGTTTGGAAGCATCATTAATTTTCACAAATTATTTTATAAATTCAGAAATGGGGTACCATTTAAAAAAACCTGAATTAAACCCTGGTAGGTTTTTATTTTACTTGCTTAAAAAAATTTGTACTTTGATGAGATACACTAGGACGAAAAGAAATACCTGAATTTATTAATTTTATGAGCCTTCCAATAACAAAAAAGGTCATCTTTTCTATGACTGATTTAATTATAAATTCTCTCACAGACACAAATTTTGAACAGATTATCCAAGACCAACAGTTTCCTGAGTACAATGCAAGTAAAATTCATTCTATAAAAATAATATATATAAATTACATTTTAAATATACTTACCATTTGAATAGCAGCAACATACTGACGTTGTTCAACATATATATGAGCAATGTTCAGCCAGACATCACAAAAATCAGCTGTAGCTTCTCTTACTTGTGCAAAACAGTCTCTAGCTTCAGTTATATACCCTTTATGAGCTAACACAGAACCTAAAGGAAAAAATAATAAATGTATTGTAAATTTAAATATTAAAGTGTTAACAAAAGAAAATCTATCCATTTATCTACAAATTTGTTATGAACAGAATATATATTTTAATTCCAAATATTAAATACATTTTTAGTTCTCTGGCTCTCAGTTTTTCAGTCAGTTGCCTGGCCATCTTCAGCAAATTTCTCTGTTTGACTGCTAGCGCGCCTCTGTCTTTTATTTTCATAATGCACAGTCATTTCTGGTTCAGCTGTTGGTTAGACTTCATGCATTAAAGTTGCACTCATTGGCCATGATTTCAATTGTTTTGTGCATAAGTGCATACTTATGGTTATTTAATTTGATAATTTCTGGATATTTTTTAAATCAATGTCTTTTTGATTTGTTGATAGTCTTAGTTGATATTGTAATTTTTCCATATTTTATATTGCTTTGATGTTCCTTTATCTTATTGTTGACTTTTTTTTTTTTGGCCACCCTGTTACAACAATTCATTAGCCGATATAACAGCCTCAGTAAAAACATTTTCACTATTCTTGTACCTGATTTCATAATTCCGAAAATTTGGAGAGGATTGACCAAAAGAAAAAAAAAAAAACAATAGGATAAAGAAACATCAGAGCGATATAAAATACGGAAAAATTACATGAGCATTAACCAAAACTAACAACAAATCAATAATAGACATTGATTTTAAAGATATCCAGAAATTATCAAATTATAATAATCATAAATATGCACTTATATGCAATTGAAATCATGGCCAATGAACGCAATTATAATGATATGCAAATCAGCCAACAGCTGGACCAGAGATGGCACTGTTTTATGAAAATAAAGAAGAGAGGAGCTGGCAGTCAGACAGAGAAATTTACTGACAATGGTCAGGTGCCTGACTGAAAGGCTTTGAACTAAAGTCCTGCATCAGGTCAGGGACTGTGGTTACCCACTTTGCAGGTCGAATTAGCATTGATTTTTGACCCACAGGTAAAAACATGGGTGTACCCACAAAACACTTTATATTTGATGAATTTTTAATGTTGCTTCTTTGTAAATATAATCTTTTGAATGCAGAGAGATAACATTCTCTTCTTTTATAGCAATTTTGAGTAACATGACTTGTAACTGATAAATGCATGAATAGTTAATTTAATTCGTAAAAAAGAAATGCATAAATAGTAATACTTGATATTTAAAACATTATATGAGATAATTATTTGCCTTCCAATAAACATTTGCTTCCTTATTTTACTTGTTTTTTTATGTATCGTGAATAGTTAAAGCAGTGAATTTGTTAAAATAAGTGTAATACACAAGAAATTAACTTTTTATTATACACTGAAATTTTCTTTATAATTAGAATAGTTATTTTTAATATAATTTTAATTATACACTAGTTTTAATATAATTATATACTTGTAATATTTATGTAATATTTAATTCTCTGAAAGATATGTTAAATAATATAACTGGATTTCATTAAATAGCATTTTAATTCAGTTTTTAATATAATGTTAAATTAATAATACTTTTTTGCTGGTTACAGGTCGAGTTGCAGGTTCGGGTCAGGTTTATTCGACCCGTGCAAAACTCTACTTTGAGCCAGAGAACTAAAAAAATACTTAATATTTTAAAGTAAAAAGTTAATCCTTTTTAAACTTTAATGTTTTTACTACATTATTTTTTCAAATGTTTCATTTTTAAAATTCACTCACATACACATCAGCATAAAAATAGCAAAAATGAACTCCGGGAACCTCAAAATGTATAGCTACACCAAAATCTCAAAGTTGACTTTTTGTCATGATTACAATACTTTCCTTACATATGTATGTTCAAAAAATAAATAAATAAATAAAAATGAAATAAATTCAAAATAACATACTTCTTATAAAAAAAAAAGAAAAAAAAAAGAAAAAAAAACAGATATTTGAAATACATAATAAAAAGAAAAGAAAATCTGGGAAAATTAGAGTACTTGGCAACTATGAAAGAACAAATTAACGAATTCAGTTATCAAAGGATTTATTCTTTGCTTCTATTTTTAACTTTATATACTTTTCTAGTCAAATTATACACCAATACATTTTAAAAATTAATATAGTAAAAAAAAAAAAAAAAAAACATTATTATTATTATTATTATTTATTTATTTTTTCTACATTGGTTTTGGAGCAACTGATATTAAATTTATTCTGAAATACTTTTTAAATATTTTCTGTTCAGAATAAATATATCTTGTAGAAAAATGGAAAGTGTTTTTCTGGTAAGAGTGAATTATTCGGGAAATCATTTCAGTTGTTAATAACATTGATATGGTAAGCCAAAAATCCAAAGTTCAATTCTTAGCCTAGACATTTCTCGCTCAGTAATAAAAATAATTTAATTTGAAATCATGATATTTTATAGCTGATAAAGTTAAATGGATCATTACCAATCACTATATTGTTTAATATTTCAGCAATAGAATTTGACTTTGATCTCAAGTATTCAATTTTCTCCATGAATACGTGAACAGGAAAATTCATATAAATCTTTTGACTTTTATCATTAACATATTCTTAAACATATAGATTTAAAATATCTCAATAGTATGTAAAAGTGTTTTAAAATAACATACCAATACCATTCGCTGCCCAAATATTTCTGTTGTCAATGCACAAAACATTTTTATACATCAATAAAGCTCTATCTTGATGTCTCTTTTCTTTATCTTTGTCTCGACTGGGTGCATGAAGAGTCTGAAGCCATACGTTACCCATAGCAACTAATGAATAAGTGTCTTTGGGAGCTTTCTTTAATATCCGTTCAAATTTCTTTTGGCCTGGACCCCACTCTTGTTTGGCAAGATGCAAATTGCCAATTAAGGACCAAGCATCTTTGTGATCCTGAAATTAAAAAAATTAAACAGTAATTCCCTAATAAATAGTAGGTATACATGAAATATAACAGATAAAAAGAAATAAGAATTAATATTTTATATTTTAAATTATTGTTTTCATATTTTCAGGGTATTCTGTTTATATTTCAAAGTAATATTGCAAAATAAATTAAAAGAGGTTTCATATTAGGCTGTAAGATTAAAAGCATAAAAAATAATGAAAGGAAATTGCAATCGCGATCATCATTTGAAAATAAACAAAGTAATCATTTAAGTATTTTGATATCTGGAAATAACCTATAAATAATATTTAATGAGCAATAAACAATAGCAGGCACTGGAAAGATACAATTTAAAGGAATAAAAGATTTATGATTCTAAATTAAGGGTTGATTACTTAATGTCAGAAAGAGAGCAATAAATAATTGTATTAATGACTTGGCGAATTGGCAACTTTGGTGAGTTAAGGCTCCAGACTGTCTGGGAAAAACGAAAGTACAACCAATAAGACTTGTTATTATTAAAAGGATAGCCAATTAGAGAAAAGGGGATGGAATTAGAGCTACGCCAAATTACACCAAAAATTACGGGTATAAAACACGAAACTCACAAAAAATGAGATGGAGTTTTTAGAGATATTTGAACTACCATCGGCTAGAAAGATTTAAAGAATATTCATCTGCCGCGGGCCGCCAGGCTCTGCGGCCCGTATGCCTGATAACCGCGTCAAACCATGAAACCCCAATGTAATTACATGCCACGATCCGAGACTGCAACATTAAAGTACTGAGACTGGATATAACATCCTCATTCTCCATCGTCTTCTAAGTCCTTACTCTCTAAATAATAAATAAAGTGAAGTTCCATAAATCAAATCTGTTTCCTTGAAGATCCACGAATGTGCACCCAGCACCTAACAATATCATTACATACATACAATAACACTAGATACAATATAATAGTTATCATAAGTGAAGTATTTTAAGAGGTCCATGAAATAGTTGAATGCACGATAACATTTATTGAAGACAAAACACTTAACGAAATATACAAAAAATTAAGAAAAATCATTCTAAATGAAATGAATATATATTTCATACATTTTTGTTTTTGTGAACCACGTAGGTTACGGCCACATAGGCCAACACACACAGCTACATACTTTTTCTCGCCTGGTGCTCAGCTGGAGGCTCTCTCTCACATGCATGCACTAGAGATGAGACGGGCTCAGCCCGAGCCCGTAAGCCCGAGCCCGAGCCCGATCGGGCTCAAATCTTACGCAAGTCTTCGGGCTCCGGGCGGGCTCGGATTCAAGCTAAAAGTTCCGTTTATTTTATTCATCACTAACTGGAAAATGTAAAAAAAAAAAAAAAAAGGGAAAAGAAAAGAGAAAAAAAAAAAAAAAAAAAAAGAAAAAGAAATTTTATTCATTTTGAGAGCACCTTTAGTTATGACATAATAGTCATGATAGGTTATAAATCACAAAATAATCTTGCAAACCTTAGTAGCTTTGACTTTCCTTTTTCTAAATCGAACTTTTTTTTCAACAGGATGCATATTATGACATAGTGTTTTACAGTAATCTTCCTCCGTTATATTGGGCCACATTATATCACTCATTATGATAAATTTTTTGTCCCCCGATAGGCGCGTTATAAACAATGGGCTGCACTATAAATATATATTATATAAATATACATACATGTATACAGAGACACAGACATAAATTTTTATAATAATATTTATAGTTATTTAAATTGAGGATTGATAATAAGAAAATTAATTTTAAAATGAAAACGGTATTTAATTTTATTACTGTGTATGCGTTGCATAGACTTTCAATATCGCACCACTTTCAATATCGGGCTCGGGCTCTGATCACACAAAATTTTTCGGGCTCGGGCGAGCTCAGTTCAAAAATGTTTCGGGCTCAGGCAGGCTCGGATTGCCAAAATAGAGCCCGAACTCACCTCTAGCATGCACAGTTAACAAGGAGCTATTGTTCTAAAATAGATCGCTTGCTACACCTCCAACAATAAGAAATAAGAAACATTGCATAGAAACAATCTATAATAGTTAAGAATTATATTTTTATTTTTTAGAAAATTCATGATCGCTACTGAAATTAAGTGATATAATTACAATGGGCTTCTATATAAAGCAATAATAATATGGACAAACTAACAAACCTTTTAAAATAAAATATTTTAGTACGGGGGGGGGGGGGAGAAAGAAAATGAATGCATAGCTAGAACTCAGTAATGCCATACCTGATTTACTTGCAGAGCTTCTTTGAACCAATCAGAAGCTTCATAAATTTGTCCTCTGTCTCTAGCCATACATCCCAATCTTAAATAGCCTAAATAGACAATTTTTGTCAAGATTTTTTTTAAATGTACAGAATACAAATTTATTTACATGTTTATTCTTTCATGAAAAATTTTTCAGCAGAGAAAATTTATAATTTATTATCATCATTTTTTAAAAGGAGATTTGCATTTAAACACAGTAATCAGAATTACGCTAAAAAGTCTAGAGATTTTTTTTTAAATCTGAACCACGGCAGAAAAATACAATAAGTAAGCTGTATACATTTATTTTGATAAATTTATAAATGAATGTCCAATTTCAACCAATAATCAAGCAAGTATAATTGAGTTTTCTGAAGTATTTCAGAATGTTACATACAGGAACAGTTTAAACATTAATAAGTTAATCAATTTTTTCATATCAAAACAACAACTGATGTTTTATGATTTTTCTGGTTTCTTAAAATTGCAGATATAAAATTATATGAACATTTAGAGTTTAACTTTGTGACACGTTTAGAAAAAAAAAGAAAAGAAACAATTTACTATTTTGGTCTATAGGAAATCAAATTTTGATTATAATTCTAAATCTTTCCATTCTAAAGAGTCTGACAGTTGAATGGCTAGTGCCTTGTCCTCCAGTTGCCAGGTTTGCATGGATATTTGTAGTGGTTTGGTATCTACTTTAAGTTGTAGGTCCTGGTCTAATGAGCCTTAATGTACAAAAAAATAGAGTAGAGCAACATCCGAAACTTCTTTATAAAAAGTATGAATATATAACATAACACAATGTTGGTTACCTACACTGGGTGGCTACAGATACTCAGAAAAAAGTTCCCTGATTTCCATTGACTAATTTTGGTAGATTTTCATGATTTCCATTACCTACTATATGCATTTCATCAGGGTTAGAAATAAGCGGTCGTTAGTCGTATTTTGCGACCAGTGTTTTCATTTTGATGCCTAGAATTCCAATCATAGGTGCCATGTTTGACACCTGGATTTTCTCCTCATCATATCTAATAATTTTCCCAATCCCATCTCATCAGACAGCAAACAAGTCTATTTCACCTAACCTAATAAATACCTAATTTGAACCTAATAAAAACTGATTTAAGAGATCATTTCTCTAAGAAAGTAGTTGACGATTTGTTAATGACTAAACAGCCCTAAATTGGAAGATTTCTGCCCAGAAAATGCTATCAAATTGTGATGGAATGATGTATTTTCTGAGCGAAGAATGAATTTATGATTTTAAATATGTACGTTTAATATTGTCAATGTAATTACATTCATTACATAAATATTTTTTATATAATTTTGCATATATTATTTACAAGTTGAAGCTTTATTATTATTATTATTATTTTAAATATACATATTTAATTATAGGTGGCACCTAGATTTTTGATTTGGACACCCAAAAAATTTAATCCAGGCATTATTTTGATGCCTAGTTTCAAAATTCTTATTTCTAACACTGCATTTCATAATCTTGTGTACATCACACTCCTGTGTAACATGCTCACTAAACGACTGAAATTCAAAAAACTATACAAATGAGCAAAAATATCCCAAACTTTTTATTTTTTTCTTTGTTCACTTTGTTTACATGCACAAAAAGGAAAATAAAAGATAGCTATGATTAATAAATGATAGCTATGAAAAAACACTTTGAAAACAAACATCGTAAATTGCAAAAATTCACAAAAGTTAAAAACACTTATATTAGGTTGAATGCATGACCTTTCATCAGGTGAATAAAAGTAGGCATAAGTTCAAAAAACGGCGCCACCAATTTTTTCAAAACTTACTATGTATACAGGAAAACTGTTAGGCAATCTGATTGGTCAGGTCCATTTTACATCTTCTGACCACACTATCTCTAAAAAGAGTTCATAATATACGTATTAGTGAGTAATGGTTGTTTTGTGGTGGTTGCACACCAGGTGTTTTTTTTTTTTTTAATGTTAGAAATTTTTTTTGTTACGTTGATTTATATTAAGAAAAGAAAAGTTTAAAAATGGTTCATCTTTGAAATCCGTTAAAAATAGTTCACTTTATCTTGATTCCAGAAATACATGTATGATCTATAAAATTGGCGGCCACCTCATAAAAGTGCAAGTGAAATAAATAAGTCTTTCACTTTTAAAAAAATCTAAAATAATAATGATAGAATCTATAAGCAAAGAACTTAGTATAGATTGAAAGAATCTCTTCTAACACATACTATAGTTAGATAAAATTTCCAGATAAAAAGTTATAATATATATATATAAGAAATAAATACATTATGTTTAATATAAGAACTGAAAACTATGTGAAATAAGGGTAAAATCCAAACAAATGAAACTGAAATACATATATGCACATATTTTACTTACAATCTACATAATTGGGATGTTCTCTTAAAATATTTTTATATAATCTCTCAGCTGTGGTGAAAGAACTCAAAGCTTCATACACTCGAGCTAAGTTATAATTGGTGGTAACAGATATTGCATTATAATAATTTTCATCATGTTTTGCTTCATTGTGGCAGCGCTCCAAAGATGCTTTAAAAAATTTCTGAAAGAAAAAAAAAATTTTTCATGAATATTTTTAAATTGTACTACTGTAAATAATAATAATAATAAAAGTACTATTACTACTGCGAATTTATCCATCTTTATATAAATAAGACATTGTATGTATATATGTCATATGTGGGATATATGTCTTACATCTCCTTGCCACTGAACTGATTTCAACTGAACTTGACACAATTACTGCTTATTATCAAGGCTGAAGTATTATGGAAGCTTGATATCTCTAGCACATGCAAAATAGGAGGAGGTGAGGAGAAACATTCTTGAAAATCACATTTTTGTATAATTTCTATAGCAATAATGAAACTACAAATTTAATATGTAGGCCACTTCTAATATATACATTCTCCCTAAGTTAAGATTGTTAAACGTTTGTAATTAAAAAGCATAGAAATGATTAAAAAAACAAAACAAAACAAATCTAAAATTATGCTTTTGGCACAATTTCATACAGGCATTTTTCTGTGAATATGTCAAATTTGTGAGATACTGTATAACAAACACGTTACGACACTGACATAATACTCCCATTGTAACATCATCACTGGGCTTTAAACAGAGTTTCTTTTAGGTTTAGAAAAGGGCAGGGTGCTGCTAGTAAGAAAATTGTACTTTCTAGGCAGTTTTGGACTCTGGAGGACACAAAATCCAGACTCTCATTTTAAGATTCCATTCTAGATATGCATACAATAACTAACTTTTAACTTTAAAAATTAAATGTTGCCTTACTCGTTTTTCTCTTTAAGCTTATTCAGCCAGGCGCCTGGCCATCCTCAGGAAGTTGTTGACATGTTCTGTTCTGCTAGTTCTGCTTACCTCTTCTTTTAACATGTAGCGCCGTCTCTAATCTATAAGCTGATCGGATTGCTGGTCATTGCATGCATGCTCGCTGGCCAAAATTTCTATGCTTTTGCGTATAGTTGCATATTTGTAATTATTAAAATTAGCAAATATCCTTACATTTTCAACATCTATTTTTATGTTTGAATCTCTATTTGTTTTGGTTAGGACTGTTGTTATTTTACCGTATCTAATATTGTTTTCATGTTCTTTCATTCTGTTTTTGATTTTTCTTTTAGTTATTCCTATGTAAAAATCTGTTTCTTTTTCTTCATTTTTGTATTTTATTTTGTAGATTCTTATAGTTTGTAATGGGTCTGTCTTTATCATTCCTTATTCTTTGGAAAGCATTACTATTGGGTTTTACAGGTATGCTTATATTAATGTCGGCTGTTTCAGTTTTTATTGTAACAGAGGTGCCTTTATTATATGGGATTGATGTTGCATATTTGTTTTTGGTTTTTTGTACATACTTAATTTGGTTTAAGCTTTTAATCCTTTATTTATAAAATTTATTCACAAGTTATTTACTGCAGCCTGCTCTTAATGCAATTTTATTGATTTTGTTTAGTTCTACAATATAAGTAGCAATATAAGTAGATATTTTGCGATGCATATACAATAGATTTTACTTTTCTAATGAAGTCAAACATAAATTCAAATCAAGATTACTGTATCATTCACCAAACTTTAAAAATTACTGGCTTATCTTCAGGGGTCTGTTCAGACTTTTCAGACAGGGCTCTGCTTTTGTGAAATTGTAAAAAAATCTACACGTAATTTTGTGAATCTAAATTCAGTATAAAAATAATGTTCTTCTGAACTTTTCGGCTAGGGTCTTCTTTTTGTGAAATTGTGAAAAATTTAATTTTGCCAAATAAAATTACAATTAAGGCTTCATTTTAAACAATGGTTCATTTTTATCAAGCTAAACTCACACATATGCACAGAAGTCCTTTATAAATTAGAAATTCACTATCAGCTTTTCAGGTAAATACAGCAAAGCATGAACGATTATTTAGGCAGTCTGATTGTACCATGGAAGATTAGTTTTCGAAATGAAACAGATTTCTCAAAGGTTTGTTTTTAGGGGGGGGGGGGGGAATTTTGTGAAGGGTCCTTTTTTAGGATAAAAAATTTTATTAAGGATTCTTTTTTAGAATAAATAATTTAACGGACCTAAATTTTCCTCTGGACAGAACCCCGATCTTGCAACTTTTAGAATAGTTCAGAACATGGTGAAAATGCATTTTTTTAAATACTGTTAGCCAACTGTTTCGGGTTACTACTGCCTTCGGCAGCGTTACCAGTACACATCTTGCAATCGCTTTTTAACTAACTTCCCGACTAGCTAGACATTTGAAATTTTCAGGATAGCTCAGAACACGGTGACAATACATTTTTTAACACTTTTAGTCAACTGCTTCAGGTCCCTACTGCCTTCGGCAGCGTTTATATGATTCAACAGAAAATTTATTTAACTAATTTCCCGACTAGCTAGACATTTGAAACTTTCAGAATAGTTCAGAACACTGTGAAAATGCATTTTTTTTAATACTTTTAGCCAACTGTTTTGGGTTCCTGCTGCCATCAGCAGCATTACCAGCACAACGCTTGCAATCGATTTTTAACTAACTTCCCGACTAGTTAGGCATTTGAAACTATCAGTATAGCTCAGAACACATTGACAATACAATTTTTAGCGCTTTTAGTAAAATGTTTCAGGTCCCTACTGCATTTGGCAGCGTTTATATGATTCAACAGAAAATTTATTTAACTAATTTCCCGACTAGCTAGACATTTGAAACTTTCAGAATAGTTCAGAACACGGTGACAACACATTTTTAATGCTTTTAAGTCAACTGTATCGGGTTCCTGCTGCCATCGGTAGCGTTACCAGTACACATCTTGCAATAGCTTTTTAACTAACTTACCGACTAGCTAGACATTTGAAACTTTCAGGATAGCTCAGAACACGGTGACAATACATTTTTACCAATTTTAAAATCCTTTGAGGACAAATGTTCTCGAATTTACAAATTTGTCCTCACATGTCCTCAAATTAAAGCATAATTTAACTCTGTCCTCAAATGGCCTTTCAATTTGAGGACGCTGCAATGATTTGTCCTCAAATTGGGTTTAAAAAATTTGGTTGCCTTAGTTAAACCCAGTATCAACTTGAGTTTCACCCGAAAACACAGCTTAAATAACAGCTGACAACATATAAATCACAGCACAAACGATACCAGAGTCATAACATACAGAAATAAACTACAATTCAATGGTAGAGACTTTGTCAAGCAGAACTTTCTATTCCATAAAGTCTTAGCGAGAAACTCACTTCAGTGGTCGGAACGGGACCCCTTTTATAGCCTGCCATTAATCCTGAATTTTACAGTAACTTCTGTAATAATCGAGTTACACCTTGGACAATGGGTCTATCAATAATAAAGGTTTTTTTTCCCAAGGTCGTCAAAATAGTTGTCAAGGTGCAATAAAGTCGCCAAATTCATTGCCAAGTCCATTACATGCCCTGATAAAGTGCGTTTTTAACGGAGAAGGATCTTTTTTAACGCGGAAACAAGCTAGAAATGTGAAAAATTGACATTTTATAATGTGACTAAACCTCTTAGAAAGAAATCAGATAAAAATAACTAGTACTATTTAGAAATCTGTAACACTATATTTACATCTATGCATAACACGCACGATTTTTATTGATCTATTACACAAATATATTCATTATGCATACGTATTATATTTATAAAAGCACATACATAACCTGCAAAAAGAAGTGATATCTCATAAAAAAACGATACTATTGTAAATGTCACCCCGCCCAGCAAAAACTCTTACCTTTCTTAAGCAGCCAAAAAAAGGATTGATATCAAATTTCGTCGCCGCTATTGAATCTCGGGTACTCAAATGCCTAGCTTAATGAAGATCTGGACAATAACACTGCATGTATCTTTCTAATATCCTAATATCTTTCAAAATTCTTTGTTATCTGTGTTAGTTTTTTTTCGCAGCATTATAAAGTTATAATTTAAAGTATTTTTACGGCAGGGTGCATCCCCTATGTAGAAGTTTTAATTAATAAAAAATTTAGTTAGTAAAGATTAAAATATTATGCACCCCGCCGTAAAAATACCTTAAATTATAACTTTATAATGCAGCGAAAAAACTAACACAGATAACAAAGAATGTTGAAAGAGATTAGGATTTATTAGAAAGATACATGCAGTGTTATTGGCAGATCTTCATTAAGCTAGGCATTGAATACCCGGAATTCAATAGCGGCGGCGAAATTTGATATCCTTCTTTTGGCTGCTTAAGAAAGATAAAGAGTTTTTGCTGGGCGGGGTGACTTTTACAAGAGTATTTTTTTTATGAGATTTATTTATTTCTCATAATTCAGATCTGCTTAGAAAGAAAAAACATTCTGCTGTGCCTACTACATAGTGAAAATCTTCTTCATTTTTTTGAAATATTCTTGCTTTTTGAACTCAATTTTCTTGATTCATCTAGTAAGAATTTACCAGGTATGAAAACGGTACATTTGTTATAATATGGTAATTAAAACAAGCTGATTTACATATGAAATGAAAAGCAAAATATACTGATTTTAAATTAACAAATATAAAAGAAGCAGCATTGGAATATGTCTATCCCTACAAACAATGAGTCATTGACCCATCACCAGATAATGATATGCATGATTGGCACTTGGTTAGTTAAATTAAGAATGTTAAGTTTTAAGAAATGTTTTGGGTAAAATTTGTCTCAATAATTTAGAATAAACTTCTAAATGTAATAACAGCTTTTTTTTTTGTATTATTATTATTTTAATATATGTAACTATGTTAAAAAGGGCTGCGGTAGCCTGGTCGGTAAGAGCAGCGAGTTTGTGATTGAAAGATTGCGGGTTCGGTCCTCGAGCCGACCGAAGACTGTCGTGTATGCTAATGGCGACTGGTGCACGTTAAATTCCGACGTGGTTGCAAAGTCTTCCCATCAAAAATTATACCTCTGGGGATACCAGAACATGGGTTTAACTCGCTCTGATCCGGATCAAAATTAGAGTTCCTGTTGCTTGGCTGGTGCTGCCATCTTTCACCAGCTTCTGGAGCTAAAGTCGTACTTCCTCCCTATGAGGCGCTCCTAAATAATGGAAGACGCACCCCCTCATGCCTTAAAAAAAATCCGGTTAGTTCCACTACCGGGGCTCGGAATTTCCGAGTGGCACTCGACAACAACAACAACTATATTAAATCAAGGGAATGAGGAGGGCAGGAGCCCCCTCAAGCAGAAATACGTATCTAATAAAATTGTTTTTAAAACTATTTTAAAGCACCTTTATGTACAGACTTGTTATGTTACTCCTTAATCTGTAATCTGTCTTTATAGTATTGAAATGCAAGGTAAGAAAAATTCATAGAAGTGACACACCAGATTATTTATTTAATGTCAACAAAATAGAAGTTTCTTTACATTATCTGAATTTCCTTTGATATAATTATCAAAAGGGATCATTTTGAATAGATTCTTTTTTTAGGAACAAAATATGGATTTGATATTTCACTTAAAATATATACCTAAAAAATATCCTTTCTATAACTGCACTTACGGTTTAAAAAACAAATATATTTCAGACGCACTCGCACACATCTTCAGTGCGTTGTAGTGACTTTACTTCCTCTGTCTTGGTCCGCCTTCGTTTCTTGATCTTCGGATCTCTTCACTTCAGAATTGGTGTTTTTCTTTATTAGTTGTTGCCATATGGGTGGAATTATGCTGTGCTCACAGTCATTAATGGATAAATTGTTAGTAACTATTCAATTGCTTCTCTTTTGAGGACATAGTGGTGGTTATTATAGGGTGCTATTTTACAGGTATTAGCGGTATTACTACAACGCACTGAAGATGGGCGCAAGTGCGTCTGAAATATATTTGTTTTTTAAACCGTAAGTGCAGTTATAGAAAGGATATTTTTTAGGTATATATTTTAAGTGAAATGTAATTCAATCCTTTTTTTAAAAAACTAAGTTAATGTATGGATTTGATATATTTGAGGCAAAATTTCAAAAGTATAAAGCAAAAAAGGCACATAGAGTTTAAAAAACTAAAATGCAGAATGCACCGTTAAGAAATACCTTAGACTCTTCAAGATTTCCAAGACGATAATGAAGAGCCCCTACATTATTCAATATTTCTGGAGGAACATCGGCTTCAACTTTCTCTTTTAAAATATCAGTCGCTGTTCCATATGCTGAAAGTGCACCTTGAATATCAGATTGTTCCAGAATTTGGGCAAGTTCAATCCAGGCTTCCACATCATCTGGATACTGCTCAGTAACTTTTTTCAAATGAGCCTATAAGATATTACAGGAGTAAAGAAACAAATATGTGAATTCCCTCAGAGCATGATTTAAATTAAAATAAATAATGAGCTACAAAAAAGAGGGAAGTACTTAATAGAAAACTATAATCTCACAGTTTCTGATACCGATAATATAAACAACAGCAATCATTAATTACACAGGTATGCAAAATCATACTATTCATTTTTTTTTTCATTTCTTTGGGTGTTATGAATGTGTTTTGAAATGCTAAATTCAGAATTGGTTGTCTTTTCTTCCTATCACGTAAGAGTTTTTTTATGTATAAAAATACATTGAAACAGGCTATTATTTACACATTATCTTTTAAATGTGTTTCTTCACATCAAAGCTCTTTTTAGATATTTTTCTCTTATGCACAGCTTAACGGCCCTCTTCACTTACCGTTGCCGGAAGCCCGAGCCAATGTTATTCTATGGGAAATTTTTCTTTACAAATAACTTATTAACTAATACATATTTTTGAATTCTGTTTTCACATTCAAAAAATTCCCAATCGTTAAATTGACGGACCTTTTTTAAAAATGTATTTTATTTTTTATTTTTTATACTTTATTTTGAAATTGCAAAATTAAAAAAATTCACATATTGAAAATTCGTATTTTGCAGCTTCAAAATAAAAAATTTAAAAAATAATTTTTTAAAAAAGGTCTGTCCATTTAACAGCTAGGAATTTTCTGAATGTGAAAACAGAATTTAAAAATATGTATTAGTTAATAAGTTATTTGTAAAGAAAATTTCCCCATAGAATAACATTAGCTTCGGCTTCTGGCGGCGGTGAGTGAAGCGGGCCCTTAAGGGCTTTGAGAGAGGGGGGGAAGAACGGCGATTCTCTAAGCAGCAGATAACAATCTGCTAACATATTAACACTCCATCGTTCTTCCTCTTCTTGTTCTTCATTCATGCCACCCAGATTTTCTGAAAAACAATTTAGATGGGAGCTAAAAAAGTGAAGCTTTAAGTTCAAAAGATTTTATTTTCTGACAAATCTGTATAGGATGGAAATTTTTGAGTAGTTTTTCCTTAATCAGCATCAAAAATGCACCAGAAAAACATATCACCTTGAAGAAAAAATTTCATCGCAGACCTGTGTTACCTGTCTTATTTTTCAAGAATTACATAAATTTATTTTTTTTATATTTTACTAATAAATACAGAAATTTTTAATAATATTTCAAAATTTAAATCAGCTCAATATATTAAATAATAATATTATTATTAAATATTTCAATAATTTTAACATGCCTAATACAGTTATTTTATTTTAATCACCAAGGCTAATATGAACAGCATGCATATTTTAGAAGGAATCTCTTTATAGTTGGAGGACACATTCATTATTGTGCAGAGTAAACCTATTTCTCATCTGCATTAAAGAAAAATCAAAATCTTTGGAAGTATTTGAGATAGATTCACAAGCTAAGTAATAATTGAGAAAGGCTTAAAAAAAAAAAAAAAAAAAAAAAAATGCTTAGAAACTACTGATTAGGAAACAAAATCATTGCTCATTTCAATGTAAGTAATTATAAAAGTAAATATTTTGTTACACAATAATAAAAAATATATATATAAAATTTTATGACACCATCACACTTTTACATTGCTTTATAAAGCAATTTATAAAAGGATTTTGGAAAAAAATGCATTTTAAACTGCTATTTAGCAAATATAACGTAATTTAAAATCAATAATGGATAAACAGGTGTACTCTTTAAAAAAAATAAAACTATAGAACAAATACACATAAAAGTGAAATTATTCTTATAAATACCTTTGCCTGGTCACGTTTAGATTGATTTGGGTTATGAGCATATAATGATCCTAGAATCTTCATGGTCTCATAGTTGCCCGGCTGTGCTTTCAAAACTTTTTCAAAACACTGTGCAGCCTTTATAAAGAAAAATATACATAGCTATAGGTATAAATACTTAAAAAAAAAATTATTGAAGGTTTAAAAGAAAAACCTATATATACTTACATTTTCCATATCTCCTCTGGATATATACATCTGTCCCAAACCGTAATAAGGAAGCACAAAACTGGGAGTGGCAAACTGTGTGGCTTGATAATAATATTGAAAAGCTTGATCAAAGTCATTTTGTATATGAAAAGCTCTGGCTAATTGATAACAACTTTCAGCACGCATTGCTTCATTTTCAGTGTTATGAAATGCATGCAGGGCTAAATGCTGAACTTTGCTGTAATCCTGAAAAATATAATTCATAGTAATTGTCAAAATACTTAACAATAAAAATTCAGAAGACTAAATAAAACATAATGCATGATTCTATTTATGTATTTATTTTTATACTTATAGCAGCTTTGGGCTTTCAAAATAACACTGGATCAAACTGGGCTTATTAACTGTTTATAAACTACAAAATCAAATTAATTAAATATTATTGTGTCAGAATTAAAAAAAAAAAGTCACAAAGTTCAAAGATAGAGATTTTTTTTGATAAAATCTCACAATCATCTCAAATTAATATTTGTCAGTCTGGTAAAATTTACAGCTCCGTCGAACTGTTGTTGTTAAGCAACAAAGATGTTATAATTACACTACATCATGTACACATATATATTGTCGAATAAAAATCAACTAATTAGAACTTCTGATTAATTATTTAGTAGCATAAACCAGTGATCCAAACATTAGTAAACTTACTGCTATAATTAAAAATCTATAAAAATAATTTTTACTATTTTTTGTAATGACCAAAAATTGTAAATGGCTTTATTTCAAAACAATAATTTTGGTTTTACTTGAATGCTGCAGTGCACTCAAATTTAAAATTAATACAAACAGGTGCGTAACATTAGAACTTTCCCCAAATTCCTTGACTTTACCATGACTTATTTTTAATCATTTTCTATGACTTATGCTGCCCCCCCCCCCCCCAAAAAAAAAAAATAATAATAATAATAAAATAAATAAATAAATAAAGTTAAGCAAGTAACTTAACAGTTTACAATAGCAAGCTTTCAAATATAGTTTATTTAAAAATAATAATAATAATTGTCGAAACTGACTTTTCCTGTCCCCCCCCCCCCTCCATATAAAATACTCCTTGATATTATATTTATCAAATCAATTGAATTTAGACATTTAAAATAAATATCTGTGTAAAAAGAATTATTAATTATATGTAAAAAATGTTTTGCAAAATGTATTTCTAACCCTATGGCACCATGAAAACAGCTTTACAATCTGTCTGGACAACAGACAACAAAAACTACATTAAAATAATTTATTACTGATTAGTTTAGTGCTTACTTTTTCAATAATAATAATAATCTTAGTGATGATGATGAATATAAAAAATATTTTGAAATTTTTTTAGTATAAGTTCTAACAGAACTTATGTTCACGCTGTGTGCAAAGAATTTCAAAACATGGCACAGAAAATACACAGTGTGAAAATGTGAAGAATGAAGGACTGTTTGCATCACTATCTAAACAATATTCAGAAAAAAAAAAAAAAAAATCATAGAATATGTCAACATATAGAAGTAACAATGAATTCACTTTTAACAATACAATTTTTCACTTTGCTTATAACAAGCAATGCTAATTGTGCAGGCACAGAAAAACTGAACATATGACATGTTACAAGGATCAAGCATTTAAAACGGACTGCCTCATATTCAGTACAAAGAAATCAGCCTGCAGAGATAGCAATTTCTAATAACAAAAAAGCAGGAGATTTTTTAACAGAAATCAGGAGACTTTTTTTAAATGTGTAAAATACATGTGAAGAGAAAAAATGTGTAAAATAATAAGAAAAATGTGTAAAATAATGCAAATTTAATTTTAAGTAAAGCTTTATAAGCTTAGCAGGTATTTACAAAGCATCAGTATTAAAATTAAATGAATAACATATGTTTCTTGCAATAAAACAAACTATCCAAAAAAAAAAAAAAAAAAAAAAAAAAAAACCTCGGACATACAGTTGTTTAAAATTTAAGTCAAAATAAACAGATTGGATCATTCTGCTCCGAATATAAAACAATAATTATCTTTGTAAAAGAAAAGGTAATAAAGAAATGAAATTATCAGCTATATTCTAATGAAATTTGAATTCTTTAAGTTTTCAATAATTATGGTATTTCAAAAAAAAAAAAAAAAAAAAAAAAAAAAATTAATAATAAGACATTTTTCATTACGCAAAAATGAAAGTAAAAAATTTATTCTTAGCAAAAATTAGTTTCAAAGCAGCACATTATTGACACAGAATACAATATAGCAATATTTATTTACTTTCCATTATGTAATAAAATAGATTTTGAATATGATTCTTGAAACTACAAATAAGAAATGTTGAAAGTCTAAGTTAAAAAAAAAGAAAGAAAAAAAGTTAGCTATCATTTTTTATAATTTTAATAAAATCTCACAAAACAAATACCTCTACATTATAAAATATTAAAAAAATAATTTTAATGCTTGTTATAGAATAATCCAAAGTAATATTTGTTAATAGAGTAATTAACAAATACAGAGAATCAAAGATAAAATTCATAAACAAATAGACAGAATTATACCTTTTTAAAAAAGAAGTGATTAGCCAAGTGATTCAATACCATGGGATACGAGGAATCAATGGTGTAAGCTTTTGACAGCATTTGAACACCATTTCTAATGGCCTCTGGTGTTTTTTGATTCAATTCTAAGATGGCCAGACCAACTAAAGCTCCAACACACTGGGAATCAAGAGCAAGCGCTCTTTCAAATGCCAGCCTAGAATAACACAAATAATTTAATATTATACAGAATAGTTAATTAATAAAACTATTTACTTACTAAACAAAAAATGTATCTCCTTATCCATTTAAATTACTAAACATTGATTTACATATTTAAAATAAATGACAATTTAAAATGAGCCTACTTTATTTCACTCATGGTCCCATTCAGTTGAGTACCCGACTATCTTCAGGAGAGACTGATCGTGCTTTGCTTTTCCATCTTCTAGCTTCTTTTAACATGCTGCGCCACCTGCCGTCAATCCGTTCGTTTGGCAATCATTGCAAGATTGCTCGTTGGCCATGATTTCGATTATTTCACGAATTAAGGCATATTTATGTAATTAGCTAGTTTTCCAATGTTATTAAAATCAATATTTATGTTTTGTTTGAACTTATGAAACGAACTTAAAGAAATTTACGAAATCGCGAACTAAGCAAGTTATAATAAAAAGCTTAATAACATCTATAAAAAAAGAATTAAAAACTTATATAAAATTACCAACACACAAAAAACAAATAAAAAATATACAACTGCGATCCCTTACAATAGAGGTTCATCAATTAAAATAAAAAATGAAGGCACTAATTTTAATGTAAACATACCCATAAAACCAAATAATAACATTTTTTCAACATATACGCAGCGATAAAGACTCCATCGCCCCCTTACAAACTGCAGGTATCTATGAAATAAAATTGAAAATAACGACCTTGGATATTACATTGGTATGACTGAAAGAAAAATTGTTAATTGAATTAAAGAACATAAGAATGACATCAAATATGACAAAATAACTACAGCTTTAACCAAAACGAGCCATGAACAAAACATAAATATTGATTTTAATAACATTAGAAAACTACCTAATTATAACAACTATAAATATGCCGCAATTCGTGAAATAATCGCCAGATGAACGAATAGATTGACAACAGGTGGTGCAGCATGTTAAAAGAAGCTAGAAGCTAGAAAAGCAAAGCACGATCAGTCTCTCCTGAAGATGGTCGGGTACTCGACCAAATGGGACCATGAGTGAAATAAAGTAAGATCATTTTAAATATAAAGGTTTTTCCTCTTGTCTAATATTTATGAAGATAAATGATAATCTTTTATCATAATCTTTACATGTTTTAAATTTAAAATGTCATAATAATTCTTTAATTTAAATTTTAAAAACACGTGTCTACATTATTATTTATATTATTAATTTCTCATGCCATATCTGAATTTTATATATTTAATTTATTGTTAATATTTTCCAGTGACGTATTAAAATTCTGCCGAGTAATGAAAAGAGTTTAGTCTAAAAAATAAATTGTTTTGCTTTATTCAAGCTTTGTTTTGTGGATGAATAAATTTTGGAAAACTACATTTGGTTATTAATGTTTTCTGATATCGTAATAACATAACTATCATGAAAAACGGCAGTTTTTCGAGTGATGCAAGCGGAAGGACAAAATGAACGCTGCGAACTCATATATACGGCTAGTTTGACATCAAAGAGATTTGTAAAAGCAGACACTTAATATCTCAGCAAACATGCCATATTTTGTTCTGATCTTTTCAAAATAGTCTTTTATCTTCGGTCTTAATCTATCCTGAAAATTTTACATTTCTACATGCAGTATGTTTTGAGATCTGAATCTCAATTTAAAGCAAAAAGGGAAAATGTGTGGTGTAAGGATGTAATGGACTAAATTCATGAAAAAATATCTCTAAAACCGCACAAACGATTTTAATTTAATTAATATATGTTGTTAATGGGATCTTTCTGAATCTAGTAACGTTTTTGTTTTTTTTCCGGAAAACTCTTGTTTTTTTATAAAAGTTGTTTTAAAAATGGAAGTATATTACTCCGCCAATTACATGCTTTCCTTCGGCAAAAACGTCGTGATTCGTTTCTTACTAGCAAGGCTTGAGTTGTTCCCGTTGGTTGGTTGACCAACGTGAATGCAGTCAATGAATTAGTTAAATTTTCCCTTTTTTTAACGCAAAAATACTTTATTACATTTTTTATATATTTATTGTATATATACCAAGTCAAATTGACTTAAATATATTTTCTCTTTTGCTATGAAAAAAATATTTTTGATTTCAAAATTTCATATTTAGTCAAAAATCATTTAGATAACATTTTAAATAAGGAAGTATTTTGTAATTTTAGATATTCCATTTTAGCATAATAATGATGAATTTACAATTTTTTAAAGCGAAATTTTTTTTATCATTCATAAACCTCGATTTTATAGTAGCTCAATAATTTGCGATTCCTATTCATGTATCTGTGAAACTCTAATTTTAGGAAATTGCTAAAATTGTGAAACTTCAAGATGTAAATACTTTAAATTGTGAAACATTAAGATATTAAATTTAAATGTAATAGTATAATTTCAATGAAATTAAAATTAGGAAATATGAGAGCTTTAACACTCAAACGATTAATTTCTTAAATCCTAAAAATTCATTTGTAAATAAATCTACAATTAAATAAGACTACATTTAATGGCCGTAGTAGTAATTGCGTTGGTAGTATACAAGATCCGATGACGACTTAAGAAAACACTTGAGCTAAAATAAAATTTAAATAAAATAACTCACCACACTACCAGACTTGAAAGAAGACAAAAATTCTTTACCACAATTATTCACTTTTTATTTTGCATAAACACACACATATATTAAAATGCTGGCCAGCACTGGATATTCAACGACTTAAATAAACGTAGTGGATACATTTGTTAACCTAAGTTAATGGGTCATGATTGCCTTAAATAATTTGACGATCTTATTTTTGTTTTCTTCCAAAAGTGAAAACTCATTACACATTTCGGTGATTGTATCTTTGATTGTTTTACACCATAGTCACGTTTCAGTTATTTCAGTCATAAGTTCTGTTTCTGAATATGAAAACAATCGAGAATCCGCTCAATATTTGAAAGCACTTCCCGGTGATAATACTGGATGACTGGTATTTAACAGAACAAAATGGCGCAAGGCACTTTACTGTGATACTAATAGATGACTTCTATTCAACAAAATGAAATGGTGCAAGACACTTTCCGGTAATAATGAGTGCAAGACACTTTCCTGTGGTACTAATAGATGACTGATATTCAACACAGCAATATGTTGTATCACGATCGGCAGCTCAAAATGGCGCCCGGTATCACTTGACGGATCATAGATTAAAACGAGCACTTCGTAGATATAAAATTCATCAATCTTTCACTGGAGTAATTTATTGACATCAATCTTGAAAATGAATTAGGCATTAGTCGAATAAGTTGTATTCCACTCCCTAATCCAAGACAGGAGTGGAATTGTAAAGAAAAAGCTGTAGACAAGATCTGCTGAACATAATTCTTCAACGGAAAATTTTACTCTGGCTTCGGCTCTGAGTCCACGGCATAAAACTGCCGGGCTCTTAGCCTCACGACTCACTCCTACTTGCTCTCTTCTGAATCTGATCAAAACGTATTTTTTCGCCGGCGAATTTTGAATGAACCACCAATCAGTCTTCCACCAATCAGCTTGCGCAAATTCTCGCACATCTCCCGGAAGTCGAGCGTATCGTCACTTCCTTTAATTGTTCTATCATGTTCTACGAGGTTTTTTAAGGAATTCCCTGCCTGCCTCCCCTCTTATCGGGCGGGAAAACGGGAAGAAGCGATGAGAGAAAATGGCTGACCGGTGAAAGTGAAAAAAAAACAGTGGCGCGTGTATTTAAAATAGGCAAAATTGTTGTATTAAAATTTTGAAGTTGGATCGCGATATTTTCAACGTATATGGATGGGGAATATCTCATTTTAAAGGTAATGATTTGTAGATTACTCCTGTATCGATGTCATTGCCGAGATACCTACCGACAATATTTTATTTTGGAATCTAAAAGGGAAAGTAAAATATTAAGGAATGGTTATAATTGACTGTTTGTAAAATTGTTTCATTAGATTTTGAGCGATTTAGCGTTTTATCTGAATACAAAATTATTTTAGAATGTAGTATTACAGGAGTAATTAAGTTTTATGGTGGATTATTATCCATAATTATGTATATTGTCTATTTTAATAACTTTTAACGATGTCTGCGTCGGGAAATTTTAATGAAATAAATGTTACTGATATTTTTAACGATGTATACGTCGGGAAATTTTAATTTAAAAATGTTACTAATAAACCAGTGTGTAACAGTATCCTTCCGAACCCGGAATGGAAAAAAAAAACAGCAAATGGAGTTTTGGCACCATCTTTTGTTTTTAACTTAAGTTAAAACATACGCTTTAGAATATATATATATATTTCTTTTAAAAAATTAAAAATCTCCTTTTAAAATACAGTTAGAGTGTATTCATATATTTACTTTTCAGACTTTAAAATGATACACATTTTAAAAATTAACATAATCAAACTAATTTTTTTATTATTATTTAAAGCAATAATGGCTAGGGGATGAAAGTGGGGATAAATACACTGTATATTAAAAAAACCCCATGAAAATAGAATTAAAATTTATGAAAAATGTGTCAAATAGCAATTATTGAAAAGCACGTCAAAATAAATAAATAACATCTTTACTTTCAAACCCATAATAATTTATTTAAAAAATATAATTATCTCTTTCTTTCTTTCTTTTTTAATTAATTAATTTCTGCATGAAAAATTCCATTTCATAAATATATTTACAACTACAATAAACAAAAACCCTCCTTTAATTTTAAATAATTATTTCTACATGTTTCTAAGCAATTAAAAGTGTTCTTTATTTTTATTTTTCTTTTAAGAAAAATAAATTAAATATAGAAATGTTTATGGTTTTAATCATGAAGGTAATAATTTGGCCATCTAGTGGCGCCATCTCGTAGCATATACATTCCTATATTTAATTTATTTTTCTTAAAAAAAAAAAAAAAAAAAAAAAACACTTAATTGCTTAGAAACATGTAGAAATCAGGGTTCCCCTTTGAGCCTTTGAGAAGGGCGTCGCGCCCTGCCTGCCCTTTAAATTTTTATGAGCGCCCTAACTGCCCTTTAAAGTACAAAAATGCGCCCTCCTTGCCCAAAAAACGCACCCTTTATGCCCGAAAATCGCGCCCTTCTTGCTCCCAAATTTAACCACCACAACCCAAAATAGCGCATTTTTTCTCCTTTTTAAATATTCTTAGTGCTTTATTAATACAAATTTTCTTTCTAGAAGCTTTTTCACTTTTCTGTGTGTTCTACTTATTGCAAAAGCGAGTTGACACTTAGCAGGTGTATAAACTATTTATCAGCATAAACATAGTTGCCGTCGAACTTCTTTAAATGACCCTGCAGCCTGCTGGCTATAAGGGTGGGGTGGGGAACAGGGACGTATCCAGAGGGGGGGCTCTGGGGGCTCGAGCCCCCCCCCCGAAATTGTCTGAGACAATTTTTTTCATGTTCTACTAATCAGAAAAAAATTTGTAAAAAAAGTGAATTTTTTTTCGACAATATCTTATTTTTTGTTGTTGTTGTTAGTTTGTTTGCTTGTGAAACCTTATTTATTAGCAATTTTCTGTCTTGTAAAGTCCAAATTACCGAAATGCATATTAGCTCTTTGTAAAAAACACTTAAAAGAGATCTTTATGGTACTTATTGTTGAACACTGTAATGTGTCTCCTTTCTTTTAAACACTTCTCTTGTCAGAAATAGCGTTTTAATTCCATGTGAGACAAAAGATTCGTCATTAACAGAGATCACAGTTGCATATGGAACTTCTAGTTTTGTTAGTTATGCACGTAGTATACCTTCCATAGAGTATGAACTTTAACAATAGAAAGCAGACAATATAAAGTCTACTTTACAGAAAGACATGTGGTGAAAGATTGTATTATCTTATCCTACTTAAAGCAAAAATGCCAGTAATAACATCATAGAGTATAGCATTCAGTATTCATATTTGCAGCGAGGCAGATTTTCAAACAAATGTCCAGATTCTCAAACCAGACTGGGCTTTGACTGGACCAGACTCTAGAGGGTATATGCAGTCAACAGGTTCTGTCAAAGAAATTCCGTATCAATTTTCCTTGTTTTCCAAAAGGAAACCGAAGTGTTAAACCCACTTGCGGAAAAAGCCACCATATGTGGCTACTACATTTACAAAACATGGAGGACACAACAGATTTTACTTGCACCAGATACCATTAATCTACATGACAGTCTTTGGATGGCTCCAACATCGATCGCTCAATCTTTCAATTACGAGCTCGACTCCTTATTAACCGGAATACCGTGAGTCAAGTTTTTGGGGATTTTCTCCGTTTGTCACGGATTAAAGAACTCTCTAGCAGAGACTTGTGCATTTTAAAAGACTAGTTCCATCAGTTTTAGGCCCAAGGCACTTTTTAGAATTATTATTATTAAATCTTTTTTTGCCATTTCAGATTTTAGGAATTACATTGTTTGCCGCCATGCGGCGTTGTAACCGATCTTATTTATAGCGCATAACGATTTTACTATGCCTAGATACGAATTTTAAGGCTATAACTTATATTTGTTTTAAAGTTACGGTGATTTATGGCGGGGGGGGGGGGGGGGGGACAAACTTTAATGCACTCGCTCTTGGTGTACATATATATGTGCGGATACACGACCAACATCTGAGTGAAAGTTGGGCCCCCTCCGAAATTTTTTTCTGGATAAGGCCTTGGTGGGGAACAGACAAATAAGTGCCTCCCCGGTGTTAGCAAAAAAAGAACAGGAAAATATGGAAGATATTGCTCTTTTCTTATATTCCAATAATCCTTTTGCATCATTAAATCATGTTGTTTTTTTTTTTTTGTTTTTTTTTAATCTTTAAAATCACATTAACAAAAATAGCAAATCTAATTACTTTTATGATCTAGCTGAAGAACCACAAAAATCATCGTTAAGTTCAATCTCATAAATAAGTTTAAAAAAAAATGACTCCGGAAAGAGAAGTGTTTGTTTACATTAGATGAAAAACCACAATCAATTAGAATCAAAAGCTGAAAGAAGGGGGAATGAAAAGGAAATCTAGATTGTGCAGTGCTTTGGTTTTTATTTACACGATAACCACAGACAAGGATATTCTTTTTATCTGTGACAATAACAAAAGTTCATTTATTTTAATGATATTTTGAAATTTGTGTAAAAATGCTCTCGCATTTCGGTAATTAGTCACAAAATTATTACAAATATCACAAATCATTTAAAAAAAAAAAAAAAAAACTAATTACATCGATTAGCGTAAAATTAAAGCCTATCTTAGGTATTGCTATTAAACATAAATTTTGATAATTAACGGCAAAATGATTAAATACTTCCGCTATCGGCTAAAAAAAATATTGTGAATTTAGAAAGTCAGCTTTTTATAAAAGTACGGATTTTATTAACATCGGAATAATAAAGTATTTCATAAATAGTTGCAATTAAACGTAAATTTTCGAAAGTTAGCGGTGAAATCGAAATGATCCCATATTTCCGAAATCGGCTGCAAAATTACTGCATATTTTGAGATTAAACTATAAAAATAACTCAAATTTTATCAATTAATGACGGAATAGATAATGATTTGGAAATTTAGCTTTGAAAACAATGTAATCTTAGCAGCAAAATAATAGAGTATTTCGATTCTTACAGTTTCCTTTTTACTTTCTTCTATATTTAATAGAAGAAAGTACTGGATTCGTAAAAATTTTCGACGGATTTACACGTTTTGAGAGGTCTAGAACATGATTTGACCATTTTTAGACAATGTCTGTCTGTGTGTGTATGTGTGATAAAAATTTTGTGGCAACTGTATCTCTGGAACTACAGCTCAGAATTGTATATAAATTTATATGTCGATACACCTTGACCAAAATTAGTACCTATCAACTTTTGGTGAAAATCGCTCAACAGGTGGCGCTGCTATACAGCGATTTCCGAAATTTAAAGGAGGCTATATCTCAGGTTCTATTGCATATAATCGAACAAAACTTGATTTTTAAGGTCTTTATGAGACATTATGATGATTCAATGTAAATGTTTATCGGCCAACAGGTGGCGCTGCTATACATCAATTTCTGCAATTTATGGGAAGACTATATTTCAGGAACTACTGCACAAAATTGCATATAAATTTATATGTAGATGCACCTTGACATAAATTAGTATCTATCAACTTTTAGTGTCAACCACTCAACAGGTAGCGCTGCTGCAGTGTTTTCTGCAATTTAAGGAAAGGCTATATCTCAGGTTCTATTGTGTATAATCAAACAAAACTTGACATGTGCAAAGGCCATTATGAGACATTATGCTGATTCAAATTGGATGCTTTCAACCAATAGATGGCGCTGCTACACTGGAAATTTCTTCGATAATGGGAAGGCTATATCTCAGTTTGTATGGCATATAACTGTACAAAATGTGATATGTGAGATACTCATTATAAAAGCATATTTTTAAGATGTTATTTATAGACAATAAAACTTTCTCTGGATATTTAGTGTTAGCTTTCTCTAAGATGAAAATCATTTGCATTCATCATGTTAGATAATTTTAATAAATAATAGTTTTAATAAATTATTTGCCCTTAGTGAATTTGTATAGGAAAATATAGAAGAAAGTCTTGTGGTGACCACAACATACTATTCCCCCCCCCCCTCCACAAAATAAATATATTAACCTGTGATACTCCTTGATGGTTAGATAATGCAGAGTTCAAAATTTAGCAACCTCTGATTTTCATGCTAGTTATTTGTTATTTTGTTTTTATAGAAACTTCTCATTTTGGGTGTTAAATTTGCCTTATATGTATAAGAACTTTATAAATTTAACTCATTATAGGTACACATAAGTACTTTTAATAATAACCTATATAAATATTCCATCCTCCATTATTCATTCCACAGCCAAGTAGTAACAGTTTCCAGGGATTTTGCATGTTGGGTAGTTTCATCCCTAATAGTTGTAGGAGCTACATTTTTAGAGATCAAATTTCAAAAGAATATTTCATTTACCATTATTGAAATCCAGCAAACAAAGTGAGTAAATTCCAAGGATACATTAAATTTACTAACTGATTGTAACATTAGAAATTAGCAATAATACATAAAAAATTGGAAACTATTTAAAAAAATATCATTAATTAATTAAATCGAACTTTATATCAAACTATTTGATTAGAATGTTTAATATTTTTCTTTAATAATCACTAAAAAAGGTCTTTGGTTTTTATCTTAAGAAATTTGCGAAAATCTTATTAAAGATAATTTTTATTATAGTTCTTTACTTTCATTTCAACATTTATAAGATTTTCAAGAGCTTTTTACATATTTTTCAGGAAACAATTTTAATACTTTTTATTAGGTTTAATAGAACTATAGTTAAAGATAAAAGAATGTGAAAAAATAAATTTATTTATCTAATTTTTGCTGACTAATTTGTACATTTAGTGTGTGGGGGGGGGAGGGGGGGAATTGCTGATTGCTTAGCAACTGCATTTATAAATATAATAAAATTGTTTGTAATTTTGGAGGCTATTTTTTGCAAAGCGATATGCCCTTTTTATAAAATGTGCCCTTTTTCATTCTCCACAAATGTGCCCTCTTTTTATAGCACCCTCCTGCCCCTTTTTCCTTGGTAGCAGCACCCTGCCCTTTTTCAAACCTAGGGGGAACTCTGTAGAAATAATTATTTAAAATTAAAGGAGGGTTTTTTGCTTATTGTAGTTGTAAATATATTTATGAAATGGAATTTTTCATGCAGAAATTAATTAATAAAAAAGAAAGAAAGAAAGAGAGAATTATATTTCTAAAATAAATTATTATGGGTTTCAAAGTAAAGATGTTATTCATTTTTATTTTAGAAAGTCTTTATTTATCAACCTTAATTAATTTAGAAAATTTGGAGTGGAAGGATGATTTTTATACCAACTATGTGAAAAATACCAGAGCCGGGAATCGAACCCGGGCCTTCCGCTTGACGCGCGGATGCTCTACCACTGAGCTACCCTGGGTGATAACCAGCTAGGCATTTCTCACTTCTCTTCATTCGATTCCCGGCTCTGGTATTTTTCACATAGTTGGTATAAAAATCATCCTTCCACTCCAAATTTTCTAAATTAATTAAGGTTGATAAATAAAGACTTTCTAAATTAAAATTTCGTGGTCTATTGGAGTTGTGCCACGAATAATTATGTCACTTGATATAGCTGCGTTTGCAGACTCGGTGACCTTGCCAATGAATATTATGTGAGAAATGCCTAGCTGGTTATCACCCAGGGTAGCTCAGTGGTAGAGCATCCGCGCGTCAAGCGGAAGGCCCGGGTTCGATTCCCGGCTCTGGTATTTTTCACATAGTTGGTATAAAAATCATCCTTCCACTCCAAATTTTCTAAAAAAAAAAAGATGTTATTCATTTATTTTGACGTGTTTTTCAATAATTGCTATTTATCACATTTTTCATGAATTTTAATTCTATTTTCATGTTGTTTTTTTTTTTTTAATATATAGTGTATTTATCCCTTCTTTCATCCCCTAGCCATTATTGCTTCAAATAATAATACAAAAAAAATGTTTGATTATTTTAATATTTAAAATATGTATCATTTCAAAGTCTGAAAAGTAAGTATATGAATAAACTCTAACTGTATTTTAAAAAGAAATATATATATATATGTACTGATAAGTATAAAGGATTTAAGTCCAAAAATGTCGATTTTGAGTTAAGTACATAGTCAGACTAAGAAAAAAATTCTCTATCGATTGGTATAAAGGATTTAATTCTACGTCATTTAGTCTTTGAGAAAATCCATTGGTAAAAAAAGGACCAATTTAGAAATTTACCATTCATGTATGGTATAAAATATTTAATTCAATTTTTCCCGTTATTAAATGAAGGTTGACAACCACTGAATGGTATAAAGGGTAAAAATCAACGAAATACCTTTTCCCTAATCCATTCTTCTGATTTGTTTTTAGCTAGTTAAACTTTATTTTTCGTCTCCTGAAAAATCAAGAATATGGACTTAAATCCTTTATACTTATCACTACAGATATATAACTTGTATTTTCCATAAAATTTAAGCTTAACTTGTATTTTACTTAACGTGTATTAACTTTAGCTTAACTTGTATTTTCCATAAAATTTTTCTCCAAATGATTTTATCTTATTTTTAAAATTATAGAAATGTAGAGCTTAATTTATATTTTGTCTATTTTTTCCCCCCAAATATTTTTATGAAATAGTTTTTACCTGCACTTTTAATGAAAATTTAAATTGTGAATATTGGAGCGGTATATGTACTTACACTCAAAAGGGAAAAGAAAATAAATAAATTTCCATTTTTAACATTAACTTGATTTTTTTTTTTTTTTTAATTGTTTAATTTGCATTTGTAATTCTCTAAAAAGAAACTTGCAAAATGTAAATTATGTAATTCTAACTTAAATTTGAAATTTCCCACTTATTATTATTATTATTTTAAGAGTTTGAGAATCCCACTCAATATTTTTTTCAAGTGCGAAGCTTCTCCATTTTGTTTCCAAGTGGCAGGTTTCTTGAAAATTTGTCAGCATGATAACGTTTGAAATACTGAATTAATTCAAACTAAATTTTTAGTGTGGATTTATCTCAGAAATGTATTTGGTATGTTCATTTCCTAACTTAATCTACCCTCTTGTTTCCCTGTGCCAGCCCACTGAAAATTTCAAATTTACATTAGAAAGGTACTATGAACCGATTTGCTTAAAAGTCCATTTGAGGCCATTTTGAAAAAATAAAATAAATGGTACCAACTTCATAATAAAAGATAAATCAGTTTACCCTTCCTAGGAGCCAGAAGGACTTGTTTTAATTTTTTGATCAATAACCCCTAAAAAGTAATGATATCAGTACAAAAAACCCTTAACGGGTTAAAAGTTTGTGACGCCGCTACTTTATGGCTATAAGAATTTGAAATATGAGTCTTAAAAATAATGATATCAAATTTTAAGTGAGGTTTTGCAATTAGTTAAAATATACATAGGTTTTCTTATTTGATCATTTATTTTTTACTTTTGTTTATATTTATAATGCAAACGTAATATTTTTAGCTTCAAGATCTGACTGATATATAAAATACACTCACTTATGCTTTTTCATTCACATTTCAAATTCAAAATAACAGTTTTAAAAGGAATAATATAAAAATTCCAGTGGCGCCTCGGTATTATTTTAAAAGATTTGTTTTTAGATTCCATTAGAATTACTTTTGTTTTGTCTAATAAAGTATATTTACATATTGAAACAGTGCTTTTAATTTTCAAATATACTGTCAAATAATTATACTTTCACTGAGTTTGCATTACAAAATAAAATTATTTATTTCAATAAATTGATTTATCTTTTGCGTCATGCTATCCAAAACTGCAAGTAAAATTTATGTAAATGTTTTCTTTACGTCACACTACCTCTTTGCGCAAATTTTCACTCAGTTGGATACTATGTTTTGGATAGCGTAACGCAAAAGATAAATCAATTTGTTGAAATAAATAATTTTAATTTATAATGCAAACTCAGTGAAAGTATAATTATTTGACAGTATATTTGAAAATTAAAGGCACTGTTTCAATATGTAAATATAGTTTACTAGACAAAACAAAAGTAATTTTAATGGAATCTAAAAACAAATCTTTTAAAATAATACCGAGGCGCCACTGGAATTTTTATATCATTCTTTTTAAAACTGTTATTTTGAATTTGAAATGTGAATGAAAAAGCATAAGTGAGTGCATTTTGTATATCTGTCTGATCTTGAAGCTAAAAATATTACGTTTGCATTATAAATATAAATAAAAGATAAAAGTAAATGATCAAATAAGAAAATCTATGTATATTTTAACTAATTGCAAAACGTCACTTAAAATTTGATATCATTATTTTTAAGACTCATATTTCAAATTCTTATAGCCATAAAGTAGCGGCGTCACAAACTTTTAACCCGTTAAGGGTTTTTTGTACTGATATTATATATACTGTACAAAAGTTGTGGTATGATTTTTTTCTGTTAAATAATTCTCAAGAAACTTAAGCTATTATTATTAAGAAGATATTAAGTGACTGGGGTGCTTAATATAAATCTTATATTAGATAGTAAGTGCAACCCTGTCAAATGGTTCCTAGGCCCAACATGGTCCACTAGCTTCTTGATGTGTTTACTTTATATAAAATTTTGTGTTTTCTTTTTAATAGCATGAGTTATATATATATATATATATATATATATATATATATATATATATAATAAAGATGATCTATTAAGCATAGTAGAAGCCAAGCAACAGATACAAGATCACTGAAACACCAATGACCAATAAGATTAAAAAAAAAAAAAAAATCATCAGTGGATGAAATACATTAATGTAAAGAAACCAGATCTATTAATTAACAGTCTGCAAAACAAACGAATCAATAAAGTAAAACAACAAATCTTAACTTAAAACCATAAACTTATCAAAATTAATGAAAAAACAACCCAAGAAACACAAGATAGGAAGAAGGAGGCAGGCGGCAAGACTTGTGACTTGCCTGTGGGGTTACACTAGTTTTACGCCGGCAACACTCCCCCAGCCTGCCACAACCAGAACAGGAACCATATGGATTTAAAAATGCAAAATTTCAAAGCAGATGAACAACAATGAAACCACGAAGCCACAATGAAATTCACCGATTGATCACATTGTGTTTAACAGTATAATTAGAACATTAAATATAGTTGACAACTCAAAAAGGAGAAATCTGAAATTTTATTGGAAAATGAAAGTTTGCATAGTAATACAAAGCAAATGCAACAAGCCTTCTACTTTTTTTATTTTTTATTTTTTAATTTAATTTCACAAACCCACCCAACCATCCAGCCTTACAACACCACCCCACCTCCGTAATCAAACATCTGCCCACCCAACCGCCACCTTTTTTATTGTCTTTTATTATTTTATAATTTTTTTGTTGATATACACAAGAGTGTACACAGCTTTTTTTTTTTTTTTTTTTTTTGTACTGACAGAGACATGGTTAAGGATATAAAATAGAAAATACAAAGTTTTTAGGAAAACCCATTTTAGCAGTGGCTTTGATCAGTTTATTAATATTCTTGTTTTTAAACTTTGCAGAGCATAAATTATTAATTCGAAATAAATGGTTAATGATGATGTTTCTAAATACCGAAAGATGCAGACATGAATTAAAATGTGTAAATAAGTTGACATTAAAAACAAAAATCTTGCCGTTTTTCATAGATATCTGTGTAAAGTTTATTACCATCGATGATTATTTTGAGATCTAAAAAGTTAATTGATTGATTAGTCAGAGTATTTTGAGTTAGCTTTAAATTAGGTGGATAATTGAAGGAAAAGCCATTTTGTGAGTTCTTGTTGAGATAAAATACAATAATATCATCGATGTAACGATAAAATCAAACATCATCATTGCAAATTTGCTTTTCATAATAATAAAGATAGAGATCTGCCAAAATACTGGAGCTACAACCTCCTTGTGGGATGCCTAATTGTTGCAAATAGATAGCGTTGTTGTGGAAGATATAATTATTATGGATAACAAAGTTAAGAAGAGTTTTAAATTTTTCTGCTTTAAAATTGTAAGGAAGATTAATTTGAGCTTTATATTCTTGAAAAAGACTGTAAATGATATTACTAAGATCTGATAACTCAATATTATTGAAAAGATCTTGAAAGTCAAAAGTCATAATATTGTCTATTGAATCGAGCGATTTTATGTATTGAATTAATTGAAAGCTATTTTTAAGATAGTGTAAATTATCAACTTTGCAAGTACATTTGCAAATTTGTTTTAGAATATCCAGTAGAGCTTTATTAGCATTGTTGTTATAAGTGTTACACCCAACAGTGACAGTGCGAAATTTAATTGGAGATTTGTGAAACTTAGGTATGAGAACTATATAAGGATAATTAAAGTTATTGAAGGGAAGTTGAAGTAGTTTATAGTAATTATGTATTTTTCGGTTATTAATAATAAGGTTATTATTAGTTAAACTGAAGATGTTACTATTATTGATTGAAGAGTTTAAAATAGAGAGATAGTAGGATTTACAAATAATGGCATAATTATTAGGTGATTTGTCAACATAAGTGATCACAAAGTCATCCTGTAGTGATTTGATTGAGTTAAGAAGTACAGATTTTTTAAATAACACCAGATTTGAAGAATTGATAAATAATGCATTTTTGATTTTTTGTAACACTAAAACTTTCCATTGAGTGAAGTAGGCAATAGGTTTATTATGAGTAATAGATATTTTATAAATAAATAAATCTAGGTCATAAGAAAACTGTTGAAAGATTTGTGGAATGCTAGTTTTAACTGGAAGTCTAAATTTGGTGCCAAATTTCATGAATTTTTTTAATTGATAATTATCAATAATATTGAGATTACCCGTGATAATGTGTCCATGGTCTCTGTCAATAAATTTTGAGAAAGAAGGATCATTGCATTTACAGGTTACAGTGTTAGTAAAAGAGGTAGACTTAGATACAGAATTATAATTGAATATCTTTCTGCCAAGAGGAAGAGGATATTTGAAGGTACGAGATAGATTTAAATCTTTAATCGGAAACAAACATTCTTTGTCATTAATGATAGACGTAATGTTAATACTGTTCAATATTTGATTTGTAAAATTCACAATTAATTGAGTATTTGTTTTAAATTTGTTGGGCTTTTTATTAAGTTTTAAATTAAATTGTTTGATTTTGTACATTATAATATCATAAAAAATGTCTGAAAAATGTTTATTATAGGATTGGCTTTGAAAGACATTCAGAAAGTTTACTAAGTATTTCTTTTTAATTGCAAAAATAAATTTTCGAATAATGAACCAGTTATAGTTAGATAAGTAATTAGTCTGTAGATCTGAAATGAGTTTAATAATGGCACTTTTAGAAAAGATTAAATCTGTTTTTTTACTACCTCGTTTAGTTCTAGAAGTTTTATTGTTAATTTTGTGATTAAGTTGTGCATAAATAGTCGAATAATCATGTAGAGGGTTGATGTTAGAAAATGCTTTAATGATAGTATTTATTTTTATTTATTTATTTTATTTATAATTTTTTTTTTTTTTTTTACATTTTCAGATTTTGCCATTGGAAATGTGGTAGCTTTAAAATAAATAAATGAAACAAAACTTTTTTTTTTTTAATCTTCTAATTTGAACAACAAATAGAGCAATCAGAAGTCAACTCAGATAGCTCAACATTGGCTGTTATGTCAAGCACCCATGTTTGATTTCTGGCCTGATTACTTTCTACTCTTGTTAAAATTAATTTGGTACTTCAACATTAAAATGTAGTGTATAAATGGACACAGTTATAATTCTATTGATACATACATCAAATAAAAATCATATACATATATATGTGTGAACTCCCCACTTAGAGCACTGCTACGCTTACCTATTTTATGGTTCAGGGAGATGCAGATGACATCATATCTTCACTGTAGCAGACCACCAATAACAACGGACTGATATGGGAGAATAAAAGATTTACTTCCCACCAGAAATGGCAACAGTGTAAAAAGATGAGAAACCTGCACAAGAGATCGCCTCGAGCCAATGAGAGGAAAAGGTGCAAGTTATCACTAATGAGTTTAAAATTATGTTTTCTGAGCATAACCCCCCCCCCCCTCCTGTAAATAACTCCTCTTAAATTCATTAAGTAGTATTTAGTTTAATGCTTCTGATTCTATTATGTTCCTCTCTTACATACAGGAGCTCGTGTTTGAAATGTTCCCGAGATCAACTGAGTCTTTTGACAAAATTTAAATGTTCCTCTTTTACATATATATAGAGAGAGAAAGGGATAAAAAAAAAAAAATGTAAAGTATTAAAAAAACTAATTAAAAGTGTAAAAATCGCTAGTCGAAATTATAATCGCTAATAATTCATAATAACCCCTTTAAATATTGTTTCCTAGCAGAAGACTTTATAACTCAGAAATCAGAAAAGGAACGAAATTATAAGTCGAAATTCGCTGACATTAACACAATTTGTAACTGTTGCAGCATTGAGCTGCATATTAATTAACCCCAGAAATCCCTTTTAAGAGCCCAGATAATCTAAAGAACCAATCAGCAGCTCAGAAAATTCAGTATAAAAGCCCAAACATTAAACAAACGGACACTTTTTTCCACGTCTTTCTAGTGCTAATAAACTTAATGTTGATCGCTCCTCCAAAATTACGCAGGTCCTGCAAGCTTCCTAACTGAGTCCGCGGCTGAGAGCCGCTAGCCTTCAATGTATGCTGCTGCACGGGAATCAGCAATTCGTCCGTCTGACTCCAGTCGCCTTTCACTCTGTCCTGACTTAGCAATAATGAAGAAATAAAGGTGTCACCTGAAAGAAATCTTAGTAATCCTTGTGTTTAACGACTGCCATCTCTCTCTTATCCAGTAATTAATCCATTACATATATTTTTTGTCACAATTACTTTTTTTAATTAAAAGAAAGGCCGAGTGGCATTTTAGTAAACCTATGAATAAAGGAACAGCTAAAGCAATTAATCTTGATAAATTATTATATAGAAACTATACAAACCTAGCTTTTTCTAATCTTCCTAATTTGTAAAAGCAGTGACCCATGCCAAGACGAACAGCAGCTGGACATTTGGGATTTGTTCTTAAGGCTTTTTTGTATAAAGCCAAAGCTCCACGGTAGTCTTTCTTATTAAAAGCAATGCAAGCTTTACCCAGAAGAGATGGAATGTTATTTATAGACTGCAAATAAATAAATATTCAGTACCAATAGGATAAATATAGCTATTTAACAACATACTAAGATTACACTTATGATACTTGTATTATTGTACAATATTTTATAAGAATTCTATATAACAACATACATACACCAGTATACATTTCTAAAAACAAAACTAATAAAAAAAAAATTGCATTTCAGTGATTTTGAAAATTAAATACTAATTATTATATTCTTTAAATAAGACAGCTATTTAATGAAATGTTTCTCCATGTGATTGCATATTAGTATGTATGTTACACAAAAGTGCAATACTTATGAAATGTATATAATAGGTAATGGAAATCATGGAAAAATCAGAGGATTTCTGTAGCCATTCTGCCGTGCTTACTTCATCTCTTGATGAAAGATCGTGTTTTCTTTCAAACCAAAACAACTGTTGCTAGTTCCTATATTTTAAGGTGTTAATTCAAAACTTTGTACTTATTATTTTTAAATGCCAGCTCTGTGGTGCTTTACTTATCCAGGACCCATTATCCAGAACCCACGGAACCAAAAGTATTCCAGACTTAAGCATTTACTGGATTTTAGATCTTTTTCTATTATTTATTTCCCTGAATTATAAAACATAACTCAAAAACTAACTGGCAATTATTTACATTTAAGTCTAACTACATGTAAATTTTTATGAATTTCTGTGCCTTATTCCGTTATTTAGAGCTGCCATAACATATTAGTTACATTCAGACAGGCATTTTCTAAAAATACTCAAATCATATACTAGAACTTTCTAAATGAGCAAATCAATCAAAAACTTAAGAATTTAATACTTTCTTCTATTGAATATAACAGAAAATAAAAAATAACTATAATATATAAACATGTACACAAGTACACTACTGCTGCTGTCGTCAGCATCATAGATGCCCGTCATTGTTTTCACTAAATGTGAATGACAACTTGATCATAAGAGCAAAAGGTTAAATGATTTTTCTTTTAAAATTTCCCTTCCCTTTTCTTTTTTTTTTACTTATATTGAACAAAACTGTCTCGTTGATAAATTAAAAATCTCAGGAAATCAATCACTGAATAAAATCCAGAATTATTTATATGATTGGACATGAATTCCAGAGATGTCTCAGACTCTAACCCCTCCACTGATCACTGAGAAAATGAATTATGTTTTAATTTCTGATTTTCACAATATCTAATAAAATGCTTGATATTTAATCTTAATGGTTTTTTTTTTTTTTTTTAGTAAAAAAAATTCTGGCTTTAGATACAAAAATTAAAATGTTTAAAATCATAAAAAAAAAAAAAAAGATCTAAAATGATTTCGGATTTTGTAATTCCAGATAATCGATCCTATACTGTTTAAAATAATCGGAATAAGTAAACAGTCATTTTTACAGACGCTTTATAAAAAAAAAAAAAAAAAAAAAAAAAAAAAAAAACAGATATATATATAGATATTTTTTTTAATTCTGAGTTTTTCAGATTTATTTATTTATTTTCTTTTTTTTAAATATTAGCTATATATTATATAACACCAGATAGATGGTACTTGTTGCTCTTGCAACCTAGAATTGGTTTAGCCTGCACTGTTAAAAAAATGCAACTTTGCTGCCAAAAATTCTCTGTAATTAGAGAAAAATATGTTTTGTCAACGCAATTTTTCAGTAATTTACGACTTTTTTGTCAAATTACAGAGAATTTCTGGCAGCAAAGTTGCATTTCTTTTTAACAGTGAGATATTAAATTTCTATCCTTTGTTCTCTTTCAAACAACACACAAAGAGTTGATTTGCTTAATATAAAATTTTGTGAAAATTTAACTTTGGACCAGGATTTTCCTTTTTTTTAAAAATATAATCTCAGATGTTGTTCTTTTTAGTTGCTAAATGATTTTATAGCTTCGAAAAGCTTAATGTTATGAGCCAGAAATGTCAATTTTCAACATCTTCCTGTAAAACATAAATTTCTTATGTATTAGTTTATAATTGCTGAAACTTTGCAGCGAACAGTTGCAGCGATCATGGAAAGCATATCTTAGTTAATATTATCAAAGAAATTTTTGCCAAACTTATTTGAAAGCATAATTCTATTGACCATGAAACAGTACTTATATCTTCAGCTGACTTCTGAACACAAAATTTTCCAAAAAAAAAAAAAAAAAAAAGTGCTCTTGAGCTCAGTATTCAATTATTTCTGACAGAATTTACTCTTTTCACATATTTTGTACAATATCTGCAAGTAAAATTGAATTTTGATGCAGTTCTTTGCTCTTTCATTGTGAGAGTGGCCTTTTTAAATTTAGGACACAAAATGTTAGGCTGCATAATAAATCAGTCTCTTCGTTATACCTCTACTTTTTCTAATGTTTCAAATATAACTTGCTCTACATTCTTAAAGAATAGAGCTGGTGGTAGAAGTTCTTGCAAAATTTTGTTTTTAAAAAATGCATTAATAACCATGCTGATTCTTAATGGATAATGAGCTATATCTTGCAGAAAAATTGGGTCAAATTTATGAAATTGAGTTTCTGTTATATTTACACGTTTTGAGGTCCGATGAATTCAAAAAACATGTTTTTAGTGGTTGGTCTGTGTGGGCGTGTCTGTTATCAGCATATCTCAAGAACAAATAGTAGCAGAAAGTCCAAACTCAGTATTTTAAACATGTATCATGTAGGGATGCTTCAGTAAACTTTTTGCTGAAATCAAGCAAATGGTTTGTATAGAGGATCATCCAAGAGAATTCAAATACATTACATCTACAGGGAAATTTCTGATAAGTAATGTGTAAAATATATAGGCTGACTTAAACAAAACAGGATGAACAAAATTTTTTATATGCATAAAAGTATATTTTGTGTAGATTGTAGTATGGAAATCACTCATCATTCGTTTACAAGGCTACCCAAAGTATTTCGATATATTCGGCTATACATGAAAATTGCATAGAAATTTATTTTGCGTTAGAGGTTTTTCAAATAAGACTAAATTTAAATACACGATATTGTTTATAGACAATATACAGTGCTAACCAAAATTGAACTAAGTGTTCTTTTTTATTGAATATGATTGGTGGAAGTGCTTTACTATATTTTACTGTGTCGACGCACACTGCCCAGGAATTTTTCATACCCACACTGTAAACAAAGCATTTTTCAAAGTTCTATTTTCAACTCTGTTTTTTTTTTTTTTTGTAAAATATCCTGTTTAGAGGTGCCCAGATTACAAAAGTCCAATTGTTAGCGGTTGATCCATACGTATATCTGTTATCCACATAATTTAAAAACAATAAAGTGCAGGAAATTCAAATTTGGTATTTTGAAGTTTGTATTAGGTTGCCACTTAAAAATTTGATCGAGACTGGCAACTTTAAAAGCAAATTAATAACAGCCTTGATTTTTTTTTTTTTAAATGATTGTAGGCACTATAATTGAATGGATGTTGAGGAGGGCAGTAGCCCCCCCTCAAACAGAATTATAAATAAAATAAAACTCTTCCTAAACCTATTTTAGATTACTTTTAAAGTATATTAAACTTCATTATCTTACCTTATCAATCTTAGACTTAATATGCTATCTATCTTTAAGAGTATTGAATTGCAAGGTAAGAGAAAGTTGTGTGAGTGACACACCAGATTATTTTTATGGGGAGAAAACAAAAAAATTATTGCAGGGATTAGCTTACTATGCAAAGCAAAAATTCTCATATTATAATACTGTTATTAAGACAGCAAGTTTGCAATTGCATTATGACCAATTAATTCATATCTTGCAAGTTAAATTTTACAACTGAATGATATTTTTCAGACAGTTATTCTTTAATATAAGACTTTTTTGTTTAATCTTAGACTTGTTGTTTTAAGATAAAAGCTGTTGATTTTCTTTGAGTTTTAGTAGTAAAATTTTGTAAGTTAATATATCAAAGCTAATTATTTGATGTACATAGTGTTTTAATAAATAGTTTTGAGGGTTCTTTTCAAAATGTATAACATTTGTACAGTATTAAATAAAAACTCATCACTTTTTATTAAAAATGTCTAACTTTCAAGAGTCCTTTCTTTCAAGTCCGACCCCTGTTTCAATTATTTGTTCTTTTTGTTCCATTTTCTCTCTCATAAATTCTTTGGTTTATTTTAAATAGAGATTATTACTATCATACTAGCCATTAAAATTCAATATTCAATTTATGTGCTGAAAATTTCATCTATTTTAAAAAGCAATCTTTTAAGTTCACATAATGAGAATTTTTTTCCTGTAGCTAATAGAAAATTTTGCTGGCTTACATGCATTTTTAAATTTTTGAAGGTTTGGTCATTACATTAAAGTTTTTTGTAAAAATTGTTGCCTTGCTATTGTTATCCAAATAGAAAAATTATTGTCAACAGTAACCTTTTAAAACCGTCTGACAACCATTTAATCAGTTGCATAAATTTATACATAAGACTCAATTTCAAAAAGCACAATTTATTGCACTGAAATTCCATTAAAGTAAAACTCTGGTGTACATATAGCCATTAAGTTAACCACTTAGTTTAGTAGGCCTTTTTAAATGTATTTATATAATTACTTGGGGGGGGGGGAGTGACAGACCAGTTTTAAGATTAGTAGTAATATGTAAGCATAAAAATGAAATAATAAACAAAGTTATCAATCAAATAAACCAACATACCTGATTCAATACGAAATTAAACTGGGCATCTGCTTGGTCCATTTTATCACCTTCAAGAAGGCAAAAGTAAGCTCGACCAAGTAAATGATTCTGAAAAATAAATTAATGAGAAAATTAATTTTTTATAAATAAGGTTTGATGTATAATTATACTTCATGTTATTACTATTATTATTATTATTATTATTATTATTTTACTTTCTCTTATCCATAAGGTAGAGAGAAAGTATTGTTTTGGGGTCAAATTTTCGAAAGTGTGTTTTTGTTATGTTTATATGTTTTGAGGTCCCCTAAATCCAAAAATCATGTTTTTAGCAGTTCGTTTGTGTGTGTGTGTCTGTTATCAGCATATCTCAAAAACAAATTATAGTAGAAAGTTCAAACTTGGTATTCTAAATGTGTATGATATAGGGATGTTACACTAAACTTTTTGTTGAGATCAAGAAAATGGTTCATGTACAGGGACACCCAAGAGAATTCAAATACATTACATCTATGGGGAAATTGCAGGTAAATAGAGTTTAACATCTATAGACTGCACTAAACCAAATGAAACAAATACATAATTTTTATATGCGTAAAAACATGTCTCATGTAAAATATGGTAGGGAAATCATTCACTGTTCATTTACAGGGCTACCACAAAAGAACTAGATGAAAGTGCGACAATAATTGCAAATTGACGAAAGTATATTTCAGGCTGGGCCATATATTATTACTATAGGATTATATTTAGGTGCACCATGTGGTCTGTACATAATCTTCAAAAGATATACAGGGCTGCAAATATTTAAGCAATAACATTCTTTTTTGTTGTTAGAGGATGTGCTTTATTAATACTAATATTTTACCCTTTCCAGGAATTTAAATGAATTCCTCATAGAGATAAGGTATATAATGTATGTTTTAAAGCTAAATATTCATCACTTGTTTTTTGTAAATTTACACGTTTTGAGGCTTCCTGATTACCGAAGTTAAGTTTTTTAATGTTTGATTTTTGTTTGTGTCTCTTAGAATAACTTAAAAACGAATAATTTTAGGAGATCCAAATGCCATATTTTGAAGTTAATATAAGTTTGTTGCTGGAAAAGTTTGATCAAGATTGATAAGTTTCAAGGAATGTTGCATGTGAAAGTTGTCTGAATAATTTTAAGTGAACTTTTAACATTAATAACAGATTTAAATTCTATATAAATGTAGGTGCAATAATGAAACGGAGGGTTGAGTGGGGCAGAGAAATAATTATCATATAAAACTCTTCCAAAGCTTAATTTGAATTGTTTTAACATATGCTTTCATAACGGTACTCGTTATCTTACCCCTTAATCTCAAACATGTATTTATAGCATTCAATTTCAGGGTAAGAAAAAGTCGTGCGAGTGACACACCAGATTATTTTAAATAAATTTAAAATACAATCATCTACAAAAGTCAAGGAATAACTTGTTTTACTGTTTTCTTCTTTTGTGCATAATTTTTAAGGGGGCATGGCACCTTTGACTTGCTACCACAGATGGTTTCATATAAATGCTGATATTTACCATTTAATATTTAGAAATCAAACTATATAAGATTTGTGCAAAAAATATATATATTCAGGTAACAATTCTTATGGTTTTTGATATATTTTTTTACAGATTTGAATTCTTTAAATTGCATTATCTCAGTTTGCACTTTTTCATGAATTCATGATCTTAAAAGTGCTAAAACTTTTACACCCATTTAAGAAAAGATTTAATATTTTTCTTGGATGTTTAACCCCTTAATGCACCGCACACTGTCCTCGCTGCGAGGACGCAAAATTTAAGATCCAACTGCAAAAATTCATCCCAGAAATTTTTTTAGCAAAAATTTACGTTTATAACATAGCAAAAAAGGCTGTTTTTTTTAACCTTAAAATTTAAAATTTCTTTTAGTTTAATTTAGTTTATGAATTCCGGTGGCAGTATAATTTAAGTGATCCGAATTGTCTTGCGCCGCATAGGGTTAATAGAACCTACCTAAAAGAATTAGGGATTAATTTTGCAATATCTAAAAAAATAAATAAAAAAATAAAATAAAAAAGTAACAAAAAATATTTTTTTTCTTTTGCAAATTTTTACATAAATGTAGCTTTTAATTTTTTTTTTTTTTTTTTTTTTTTTAATTTGTTGATAAATTTTTAAATCCCTAATTCTTTTAAGTGTGCTCTATTAAGAAAAAAAAAAAAAAAAGGAGGAAAAGACGAAGTTTTTCCTTAAATATCTGTAGAAGTTTAAGCATTTTGAAGATCATAAATTCATGAAAAAATGCAAAGTTAGAAAACACAATTTAAAGTTTTTAAATCTGTAAAAAATGTATTAAAAGCCATAAAAATTGTTGCTTGAATATACATTTCAATGATCATACCTAATAAAGTTCAATTTATAATTATTAAATGGGAATGTAAACTTTTTGCCAAAACATCAGTGGAGGCCTCCATGTGGAGACTCAAAAAGATTTTGGGTTCTGTTTGTATGTCTGCCTGTCTTGTGATAGCAGCTGCAAAAATCATGCTATTCACTTGCAATTTGGTACAGCTGATCATGAGCCACATGGAATTAACTGTATACTTTTGGATATGTATTCTATTTGTAGTTCATGTACAGGGATACTCCAAAGTTTTTCTTATCATTTGTATGGACCGAAATAGCGGCCAGAATACAAAAATTCACCGATTGGCTTGGAAATAGGTACACATGTTCAAGCTCTGTATGGAAATAGCTGTATAATTGTTTATGTCTATATTGATTACTAGCCGCCTTCGGCGACCAGCTGGTTCGGATCCCTGAAAAATCCGACTTTACGAAATTCCCGCTCGGTGGCGCCTGCGGCGCCTTTTTCCCGTATCAGGTCTAATAACAGCTTATTGATATATCGTGAAAATAGCTTATCTAAATCGCAGTAAACTCCCGTGCGGTAGCGCCTTCGGCGCTGATATTTCAAATTTCTAACTTTAGCTAAGTCCCGCTCGGTGGCTCCTGCGGCGCCTTATCCCCGTTTTAGAACTTACAACACCTTCCTCGCTCATTGGAATTTGAAATATTGAAATTTTAAAATATAGCAGCGCCATCTGGCGGTAGAAATTTCTGTAATATATTGTTCAATTCCAAATCAACAAAGCTTTCAAATGATGTATTACTTATGAAAATATTTTAATTAGTAGCTGAGATACAAAAGAAAACCTTAAAAGGAAACCTTAAAACGTGTAAATCGGGTAAAATCTCGAATAATACTTTCGATAATGTAAAAGAACTTTAAAATATCTTTCGAATGATGTATTAAAAATTATATAATCATAATTAGAATTTGAAATTTTAAAATATTTCAGCGCCATCTCGCGGTAGAAATTTCTGTAATCTACTGTTCAATTCCAAATCAACAAAGCTTTCAAATGATGTATTACTTATGAAATTATTTTAATTAGAAGCTGGGATAAAAAAGAAAACCAAATACCTTGCCTTAAAATCTTAATATGCCAACCAATTTCAAACGCTGCAACTCTTTTTTTTTTTTTTTTTTGCCTTTTTTCCCTGTTCCTCAAGCCCTCCCTAATAATCGTACTCTTTCAAAAATATTCACAATCGAATTATCGGGCATTAAAACTACATACTACGAAATTTCGACTACTGCAAATACTGCAAAAAAATAAAAGAAGACAATCTTTTTCCAATAAATATGTCATTTTTTTAATTATTCATATATTTTCATGAAAATTGAACAGTAGCTTTATAATATGCTGTCTAGGCCGAATATTAATTCAAATGTAACGTGAATGAAAATTTGAAAAAAATTGAAAATTGCAATTTTTCCCCCCAGTATAAAACACATGATATCTTAATTGATTACAACCATTTCCGTTTTCATCACAGACAGTTGTCTCGTATGTGTTTTGTTTCCGATCGAGACCGCTTAGAAAATCGTCTGCCTGTTGCCAACTAAATTTCATAGTTTAGTTAATTTAAAAAAATCTAATTGACGTATCGATAAGCCGCTTGCACTCTTAGATTCGGAAAAAATTCCCCTTTCATTTGGTACCAAATTCGTAATGATCGGACTAATATTTCTAATTTATTTTCCATTTTTTCTGCTTTTAACTCCGTTAAAATATCTACTTTTATGCAATCTCGGTGAATTCTGAGTCATTGAGATCGCTTTTTGATTAAGACATAGGTCTACATTTTAATTAATATCTCCGCAACTAATTAAAATTTTTAAATTCTGCTTTGACTATCCCCTCGGGCAGGCTTCTGAGCACCCGTATGTCAAATTTTGTAGTTCTGCGTTCAGTAGGGGCTTAACGTATAGATGCTCAGACAGACAGACAGACAGACAGACATCTTCTTTTATTATTATAGATGGATGGTGTACAGGTACACACCAAAATTTTTCTTATAACTATGGCCTATGGAGTGAATTTCACTGAAACACATTTTAACACTGTTTCTCTGTATCCAACAAAAAGAAATTAGCATACATTACTGAGATGCTTAAACTCCTGTTTTCTGTAGAAAATATGTGTCCATATGCTTCATAAATAATGTACAGGACCTTACAAAAGTGTTCGGACACTGTCATGTAATCATCCAAATTTTGAACAATTATTCATGAAAAACATAGAATAAGTTGAATAGTTTTTACTGGTGTATACAATGTTTATGGTTTGTTTACAGAAACACACAGAATAATTTTGCGACATTAGAGCTTATGGGCAAGATTTTATCAAAGTGCATTTTAATGTATTTATGTTGCATTCGACATAATGGGATTAACATGCATTATAAAAATGCTTAAAAGTATATTTTCTCTCTAAAAAAAAAAAAAAAAAGGCATGTATAAACTAAATTATTTATTTATAGGACCACCCAAAAGAATTTTGTACCATAACAGTCTATAGACGGTATTTCTTAAAAGTGTATTTTCACAAGGTTACACCCCATTAAATATAATGAAATGTTATTAGAATGTTTAAGAGCATGTTTTTCTGTGGAAAATTGCAGGCAGAGAATTAGTAATTAGTTTACAGGGTTAAACAAAAAAATTCCGATATGTTATGTAATCATTTTGCATGAAATTGGGTACCAGTATTTATGAGTTAGAAGGAATTAATACAAGGCTCTCAGTTACTAACAATATATATACAGATAAATATAGAAAGAAAGATACATATCAAACATATGAATGCATAATCAAACATACGGATGTATGCACATCTTTAACTATGTAATGTATCCTTAACAGCACTTCTCATTTAGTTTTCTTTGCTAAAATATTTTTTTTTAATTTCATTTCTTCAAAAACTTATTTTTGAGGAAATTTGAAATAATATCCATTTAAAAATTATTATTTATGTTAAGGTCATATAAAATTCAACTGATGACTTCATAATGATCATGTTATTCAAATTTTATGCTCATATGTTCACTTGTTTAAAAATTATGTGCAAAAGAATAAAACGGGAACACAGGAAATTCCTTAACTTCCGGACATAAGTGTAGTAAATTACAGCAAGTTCAAAAAACAGAAATCTACATTATATACAGTGGTGGACATAATTATAAGACACCTATCTAATTTAACAAATAGTGAAAGAAAAGATTCAGAGCTTAAAAATGTTTTATCAAATACGTCAAAAACATAAATTTATTCTGTTATCACATGTAATTGTTTTACAGAAATGATATTTTTATAGAGTTTAATAAAAAAAAAATTAAAAATACCATGGACAAAATTATAAGACGCCCTAAAATTTTAATTAAAACACCTGCTTTTTTTTTTAAATGATGTGCAATATGCAAATTTTCTGCACGCTGTTATGACGTCCGTAGTTAACTAAAGCACATGATAACCGACTTCTTGCATTTACAAAAATGCCACGAGGTACAGAATTAAAAGACAGGGAAATTCGCAACATTTGGAGATTAAATGGAACTGGTGCTTCAATTAATATTATTAAACGCTCTAGATGTGCAATTAGAAATGTTTTGAAAAGAGGAATTAATGGATCGGTGATTAAAAGATCTAGACGTACTCCTTGCTTCTCCTCGAGAGACAGACGCCATGTGCTTTCGCTCGCTACACAGAATAAGATGACCACTACAGGCATTAAAAATGCTTCGAAACTGAATTGTTCAAGGACCATTTGCAGGGTGTTGCATAATGCTTCCTATGTGAAATATAAAAAATTGAAGAAAAAACCACTGCTTCTAAGCCTGACAAAATGGAGCGTCTAAACTTCGCTAAACAAGCTATCGCATGGACCTCCAAATGGTACTCTGTATTATTTTCTGGTGAAAAAAGTTTAACCTGGATGGTCCTAACGGGTTTCAATAATTATGGCATGATTTACAGAAGTCTCCTCATGTACTAATGAGCTGCCAAATGGGTGGAGGCTCAGTAATGGTTTGGGCTGGTTTTTCGGCTCAAGGGAAAACGGATATTGTCTTTGTGCATTCAAGAATGAATTCCGAAAAGTATCAGAATCTTCTTAAAGATCAACTAGCCATATACGGTGAACTTCTTTGTGGCGAAAACTACACTTTCCAGTACAATAACGTGCCGATTCATGCATCACACGAAACAAAAAAGTGGCTTTCAGAGCAAAGTAGCAATGTTCTCCCGTGGCCTTCTCGCTCCCCAGACTTAAATCCCATCGAAAACTTGTGAGGGATCTTAGCTCGTGCGGTTTGCCAAAATGGGAGGCAGGATGGATGGTCCTGATGGGTTTCAATATTATTGGCATGATTTACGGAAGTCTCCTCATGTACTAATGAGCCGCCAAATGGGTGGAGGCTCAGTAATGATTTGGGCTGGTTTTTCGGCTCAAGGGAAAACGGATATTGTTTTTGTGCATTCAAGAGTGAATTCGGAAAAGTATAAGAATCTTCTTAAAGACCAACTAGCCCAGGGTTGGCAAGTTTCTTCCAAGGCGGAAAAAACCGGCCGGAAGAAATAGGTTTCTTCCAAGTGGAAGAAATGGAAGAAACTGTTTTTCTTAAAAATTTATCCTATAAATTGCAGATTTGTAAGATACAATTGATGCATTTGCCTTATAAACAACTTTAAGTAACTTTAATTATACCTATAAAAATTTAATTACATATTTAATTAATAATTATGAGATTTTTACCCAAGTGATCTTCGGTACCTGATAATCACGCACAAGTGCTGTACAGTGGGCAATTGGCGACGGTCTGGAACTCACCCCTAGAGGTGGTCCGGAGACATGCCATCACAATTTTGATCCTACACGGAGAGGATGACTCCTCTGCTTCGTTAACCCCCAGAGGTATAATTTTGATGGGAACATGGAGGACATTGTGGCCACGACAGATATTATGCGCACCAGTCACTATTAGTGTACACGACGATCTTTGGCCAGCTCGAGTACCGAAACCGCAATCTTCCAATTACAAGCTCGGCGCTCTACCGACTGGGCTACCACGGCCATAAATACAAACTGTAGAGTAGAAATCTTTACATATATATAAAAATACAGAGTTTGTTTTACGCTTTGTAATAATTTTTAATTTTATGCTCTTTATTAACTCAATTCTCCTTGTTGGCGGAAAAACCCTGCCTGGATTTATGCATAGGTAAAGTAGCACTTTTTGGGGTGCGGCAATTTTTCAGAAATCAAACACTCGATCATATTGTGAAAAAAAAAAAAAAAAAAAAAATGATAATAATCTTTTTTTCTTTATTTGGGGGGGGGGGGGGGGGGAAAGGGGGAATCCATCATTGCATATGAGTGGCAAATCCGAGCCTTTGTGAAAACATACTTTATTATATTTAATACATACTTTATTCTATGTCATGAAAACTGCATTACTAGGAAAAGAAACATTGTTTGTTTAGCACATGGGGTCATTTAAACATCCGAAAAGAGATTTTGAGGCAGTGCGGGGGAGCAATACATAAGCCTTATAGATATGCCTTTAAACTTTGCACGATTTCTATCCCATAAGTAAAGAAGGGTGGAGTGCACAAGAGTATATATCTGATTGTCGAACCCGTGGCATCAATCAAATAAAATTTTTACAAACAGCATTATTGGAAATATGAAAATAAGACAATTTTTAACGGGAGATAGAGGTGAGTGAATGTACTAATTTAAATCCTAAATACAAATGAATTTCGGAGATGCCCTTGTATAATTAAATGAAATAACTGAATTAAAACTAACAACACATTCTGCACTGGAGCGTTTAGCACACCCTCCCAAATTAGAAATTGGTGCTTTCATCTTAATATTTAATTTGCTGAAATTGTGCATTTGTTCTCTTCGCATTCCTTTATCCTTTGAGATATCGGTTCCAAATCTTGCACACACACACTACCTAACAGGCAAGACAGAAATATGATGTTTTTTAGTTATTAAATTTTAATTAGCTTTTTTCTAGTTAATTTTTAATGATTTTAATATTAGATCTATGGGAAAATTTTCTTCATTTTTGTTGTTGTAGTAAAAAATGAAGTATTGTATTAAAAGAAGAAACGTCTCCTTTTGACGTAAATCAGCTTTTTGGCACAAGTCAGCTGTGAAAGGGTTTTTCTATCCTAAAGTTTATTAAAATCAGATTAAGATCAATATTATGTCAGTCAAATCTTGAGGCCTTTCTTGTGATGCAGATCTAAAGGGTAAAACTTGCAGCAATCGATAATGATTTAATAATAAGCAAACTCTGTTATCAAAGCTCTGAAAGACTTTTAATATTGTTACAACGGATTAAATTTCTTCTCCTGTCTCAACTGTCTCCTGTTGCAGTGAAAGTAGTTTTACAGGCAAGGGGGAAATACTAGGCGAGAAGTATTAATCCTGGTCGTTATATTTAACGCCCCAGCCTGTCCGTTCCCGCTCTTCGATGTCTTTTTCTAGTAAATTTTCTCCTTTTATTACTTCCGGTGTGAGCCTTTTTTTTTTTTTTTTTTAACACGCTTGACATTGTGAGTTTTTTTTTGTTTTTCTTCCCATGCTATTTCTATGGGGGTTTTAGTATTTCCCCCCCTCTTTTTCTACATTCTAAAGTGCGGTGTCACTTTCAATGAAGTCTCCCTTGGCAAAGAACTTGCGACGAATTTAGCTATATAATTTGACAAAAATAGTAGTTTAGGGTTCCCGAAGTTTCGAATTCGTACTATGCACGGGGGCCTTCTAGAACTTTTCATGGGTTTCTGGATTGAAATACCTCGAAATCCCATTGTCAAAAGGTATAAATAAGAGGGAGTTAACTTCTGCGAATGAGTGTGCAGTCACTGCGATTCAGAGTTATTCTAAGCGATTGCACTTTGGAAATTGTGCTTTAAGAGACAGAACTTTGTTCGTTAGCTAGCGATAATTTATGCTCTGGAATATTTGATGTTATTTGTTTTACTCCTAAGGCACAAGAGCAAGTGATTGCTTTCTTGTAGAGTAAAAAAAAAAATTCAAGCCAAATTACGGACATTGTCCGGCAGCAGAGATTCCAGGCAAATACCATAAAAAAAACATTTGGACACAAATAATGTATTCCCCTGTAATTTTACGTTTTGACAAACATACAAATTTGAACATATCAATCGCTATTTCCATGAGTGTTTAAAGAAACTCTCTCAACCAATAAAACTACAATTATATTTTCAGTTTCAAATATGATGTGATTCTTATATGACGTCACTGAAAAGCTAGCACTTTACATTTGAAGGGATTTGACCATAAAAATACAGTTTGATGGCAGATTTGAGTAAAGATTAACAACATTTGCCAGTAAAAAGAACGCCCGTATTCTAAAATTAGGCTTTCATGACATTAAATTATGGGCTTTAGCCATTTAGGTAGCAAAACAGTCATTTCCCGTAAAATTAAACGCTCAAACCCAGTGATTTTACATATTTTTTTTACAGGGGGAATATTCTAGAGCATTCGTCGGATAGTGACTTTTGCGATACGAGTGGCAGTTTCATTGGATTTCTTGCAAAACATTAAAAAATTTAGTAGTACTCTTGGACTTTTTTCGTTGTAATAGCAGTTTTGTTAAAGATTCAAGAAGTTACGCAAAATAAAGTGCATTCGTCGACCAGAACTTGCCTGTTTTTTTACGAACTACTTTCTCACATAAGAAAGTCGACAAGTTTTTCGTAACAGTATTTTGAGTCTTATGTATAAGTCATATTGTAATAGATGGTAGTGTTTATGTAATTGCAATATTATGTAAGTAAACAAATGAAAGTTACGCACTGTTGACATTTATTTTATATTTTGCATTATTGCCTCTATTTCATATGAAAATCAGAAATAGAATAAAAATTTCCCATAGAACTAATGATTAAATTCTCAAAAATTAATTAAAAACTAGTATGCAGTGGTCATCACAAAACTTTTTTCTATATTTTCTCAAACAAATTCACACAGTACAAATTATTTGTTATTTTTTATTCATTATGAATGCAAACGAATTTCATCTCAGTATTTATTCTTTACTAGTTTGTTGTAGGGCGACTAAGGCACCCGCTGAAAAATGATCGTTTCATTTTATTTATTTCTCACTTTAAATAATTCATTTGCTAGCAAGCCCGTGCGTAATTTTCTCACTTTATTTATCTCTTCGTTACCTTTAAAATTATTATTTAATAGACGTCATTTTTTCATATGCGTGAGCAAATTTATTTTTATTTCGTTTTATTTCATTTATTTATTTGTTTATTTTTATTTGTTTATTTTACGGGAAAGCATATTTAATTTTATGCTGAAAAAAAAAATGGCAACAATTAAAATTTTAAATTTATTTTAAAGCTTTTATTTTATATTTTAATTAATTTTAAAAAATCTAATCATAAATTCGTTACAAATAAGGTACTAAATGAAAGGGGGAATTTTCCTGAATCCGTCGGATTAAACAGTTAATCGATTGGACAATTAGATTTTTTTAAATTAACTAAAGTATGAAAATTAGGAGTCAGAGTCCAAGGAAATCTCTTAAGCCTATTTCTTAAGCCTAAAGTGTGACAGAATCAGGCACTGATGAGCGTAACTATATATGCTGATTATTACACTAAATGTCAAATAAAAGTTAAATTTTACCGTGCAGATAACATCCTTCACATTTCCGGGAAAAACTGCAATATAACCGCGACACCTATGGCGGATATGGACTGAATTTAGTCAGCATAATGTCTCATAATGGCCTTTACATATATCAAGTTTTGTTCGATTATACGCAATAGAACCGAACATATAGCCTTCCCTTACATTGTGGAAATTGCTGTATAGCGGAATCACCTGTCAAATGATTGGCACCAAAAGTTAATAGACATTAATTTATGTCAAGGTGCATTTACGTATAAATTTATATGCATTTCTCTGCAGTAATTCCTGAAATGTATTGCCTTCCCTGAAATTGTGGAAATAGCTGTGTAGCAGTGTTACCTGTTAAGCGATTGGTACCAAAAGTTAATAGACATTAATTTATGTCAAGGTGCATCTACATATGCATTTATATGCAGTAGTTCCTGAAATATAGCCTTCTCTGAAATTGATGAAATTGCAGTATAGCAGTGCGACATGTTGAGCAATTGGCACCAAAAGTTGATAGCCATTAATTTATGTCAAGGTCATCTACATATAAATTTATATGCATTTCTGTGCAATAGTTCTTGAGATACAGACTTCCCTGAAACTGCTGAAATCGCTGTATAGCAGCGCTACCTGTTGAGCGATTAGCACCAGAAATTGATACACTAATTTATGTCAAGGTATATAAATTTATATCAATTTTGAGTAACAGCTTTTAAGATACAGTCGCCACAAATTCTTGTGACATACACTCACATACATTTTTTAAATATGGTCAAATCGTGTTCTGGACCTCTCAAAACATGTAAATCCATTGAAAACTAGAAGTCGAAAATTTTTACGAATCCAATTCTCTCTTCCATTGAAGCTAACTGAAATTTAATAACTAAAAATACATCATTAAGTGCCCCCCCCCCCTATTAAATAATGTGTGTGTAAATTTGGAACCGATAGTTCAAATGATAAAGGAATGCGACGCGAACAAACACACAAACACTCAACGTTAGCAGATTATTATGTAAAATATAACTATTTATCTGTAAAATGCCTGAACCATCCCTTTTCCGTTATATATAACTAACTAATAACGACTTGCACCCTCCAAAAATTCAAGGTATGCGCCTTTCCAGAGGACCCAGTTCGCTTCTGGCAAAAAGTTGTAAAAATATCAGCATTGAAAAGTAAAAACCCATCACTTATATATATTTAGTGTTTGTTATAAAATAACTTATTTTTCTAACAATATTTTTAATATTAATTGGATTATAGTTTAGATTTGACATTATATTTACACTTTGAGTTTATATAGTTCATAAATTTTAATGTAGAACATCTGTTTTGTCTTCTGGTTAGATTCTTCCATTTCTTCCAGTTTTTCCCAGTTTCTTCCGGAAGAAACCCAACCCTGAACTAGCCATATATGGTAAACTTCTTTGTGGCGAAAACTACACTTTCCAGCACGATAACACGCCGATTCATGCATCACATGAAACAAAAAAGTGGCTTTCAGAGCAAAGTATCAATGTTCTCCCGTAGCCTTCTGGCTCCTTAGACTTAAATCCCACCGAAAATTTATGGCAGATCTTAGCTTGTGCAGTTTACTGAAATGGGAGGCAGTTTATGTGTGTTGAAGACCTAAAGAATGCTATAAAATGTGCTTGGGAAGAACTGTGTTGCGATATTTTGTTAGAATTGATAGATTCGATGCCGAATCGCATCTTTCATGTTATAAACAACAATGGCGGCTCCACCAAATATTGAATAACCATGTTAGAGGATTTTCTTTTAGACCATTAGTGTCTGCTAATTATGTTGACCACTGTATTTGGAAAAAACGGTTGGTGTCTTATAATTTTGTCCATTATACTTTTAAGTTTTTTTTTAATTAAATTGTATGAAAATATCATTTTATTTGATAAAACGTTTTTAAGCTCTGAATCTTTTCTTTCACTATTTGCCAAATTAGATAGGTATCTTATAATTATGTCCACCACTGTACTATATACAAACATTATAGAGGGAGTGAAAAAAAAAAAAAAAATGTAGAATAAAATAAAATACAAAAAGCTACTTACTAAATCATACATGATGATTTTGTCAGCAGTCGTGTAAAGCAGAGTTGCTTTTGTAAACAGATCCCTTTTCTTTTCACGATCTTTCTCTTTATTAGCAAGCTGGACATAATAAGCTGACAATGTATCGAGAGCAGCCATTTGATCCTGCTCCATGTTAGGGTAATCGATATTAGCATCTGTACGAGATGCATCAAGAATTTTCACAAAGTCCTCAACATTACCTTGCCGATAGTACGCCAGCTAAAATAGGACATACATATTTTTTAATAAATATAATCAAATAATTAAAATTACTAATTATTCATACACTAAATTAAAGAATCAAGAGACTTATTCCCTACAGAGAAATAAATTCAAACTTACAACTTTAGTGAATTTTGTGCGGAAATATCATAGATTTATCATAAATTGATATAAGAGTCAGCAGAGCAGAGTCAAATTTGTGTCAGCATAAATTTTTAAATTATTATTATTATTTTTTTTAAATTTAATTATGGATAAATTTTTATTAATATTTCTTTAGATTTAAATGAAAATAGTCTATGCATAGTCTATTAATAGTCTATCTTTAAAATTTAGTGTTTAACAGCAATTTATGAACAGGTATTTAAATGCATTAGAGCTTTTTTAAAAATGCCATTTCTCCTTTCTGGAAAATACTACCCATTTATAGTAATATATATATATATATATATATATATATATATATATTAGTAAATAAAGAAATATCTTCCTCTATTAATATATTTTACAAAACAATAATTTAAAGAATACTTTTTCTATGTCTATAATATCTTAAGAATTGTTTTAACGAATTTTAATTGTTTTATCTTCGAAAAAGACAAAATTGCAATGTTATTTTTTCACTGCATGCCTAGTAGCAAAAAACATTACAACACAGTAGAAAGTGGAGCAGATTATTTAAAGCTCTACAGATTAATTTAACGTAGTATCCAAAACATAGTATCATAGTATCCAACTAAGTGAAAATTTGCTCAAAGAGGTAATGTGACGTAAAGAAAACATTTACACAAATTTTACTTGCAGTTTTGGATAGCGTGACGCAAAAGATAAATCAATTTATTGAAATAAATAATTTTACTTTATGATGCAAACTCAGTGAAAGTATAATTAATTGACAGTATATTTGAAAATTAAAAGCACTGTTTAATTGTGTAAATATACTTTATTAGACAAAACAAAAGTAATTTTAATGGAATCTAAAAACAAATCTTTTAAAATAATACCGAGGCGCCACTGGAATTTTTATATCATTCCTTTTAAAACTGTTATTTAGAATTTGAAATGCGAAGGAAAACACATCAGTGAGTGTATTTTATATATCTGTCTGATCTTGAAGTTAAAAATATTACGTTTGCAATATAAATATAAATAAAAGATAAAAGTAAATGATCAAATAAGAAAATCTATGTATATTTTAACTAATTGCAAAGCGTCACTTAAAATTTGATATCATTATTTTTAAGACTCATATTTCAAATTCTTATAGCCATAAAGTAGCGGCGTCACAAACTTTTAAGCCATTAAGGGTTTTTTGTACTGATATAATTACTTTTTAGTGGTTATTGATAAAAAAATTAAAGCAAGTCCTTCTGGCTCCTAGGAAGGGTAAACTAATTTATCTTTTCTTATGAAGTTGCCACCATTTTTTTTCAAAATGGCAGCTACAATTTATTAATGGACTTAGTAGATTTATAAATGAAGGCTATGTATATATGGAGTTTTAAGCAAATCGGTTCATAAAACCTTTATGTAAATTTGAAATTTTCAGTGTGCTAACACAGGGAAACAAGAGGGTGGATTAAGTTGGCAAATGAACATATCAAATACATTTCTAAGATAAATCTACACTACAAATTTAGTGTGAATTAATTCAGTATTTCAAAAGTTATCATGGCTGACAAATTTTCAAGTAGCCTGCCACTTGGAAACAAAATGGAGAAGCTTCACACTAGAAAAATTTATCGACTGGGATTCTCAAACTCTTAAAAAAAAAAAAAAAAAAAAAAAAAAAACCTCAAAAGTGCAGGTAAAAATTACTTCATATATATTTTCATATAAAAAGTTTGAGGGAAAAAATAGACAAAATATAAATTAAGCTTTACATTTCTATAATTTTAAAAATAAGATAAAATCACATGGAGTCCTGGAGAAAAATTTTATGGAAAATATAAGTTAAGCTTAAAAAAAAAAAAAAAAAAAAAAAAAAAAAATGAAATTTCTGCATAAAAATTCTATTTTATAAATATATTTACAACTACAATAAACAAAAGACCCTCCTTTTAATTTTAAATAATTATTTCTACATGTTTCGAAGCAATTAAAAGTTTTTTCTTTCTTTCTTTTTTTTAAAGAAAAATAAACTAAATGTAGTGGCACCATCTAGTAGTTTATATTAAAATCATATACATATATATTTAACTTTTTTTTTTTTCCTTAAAAGAAAAAAAAAATCTTGTTTAGAAACAGGTAGAAATAGTTATTTAAAATTAAAGGAGGATTTTTTGTTTATTGTAATTGTAAATATATTTATGAAATACAATTTTTCATGCAGAAATTAATTAATTAAAAAAAGAAAAGAAAGAATAATATTTTTTAAATAAATTATTATGGGTTTCAAAGTAAAGATGTTATTTATTTTGACGTGTTTTTTAACAATTGCTATTTGACACATTTTTCATGAATTTTAATAAAATTCATGAAATAATGTTTTTTCTAATAAACAGTGTAAGCACTGTTTCATCCCCTAGTCATTATTGCCTTAAATAATAAAAAAAAAATTTGATTATGTTAATATTTAAAATATGTATCATTTTAAAGTCTGAAAAATAAATAAATGAATAAACTCTAACTGTATTTTCAAAAGAGATTTTTAATTTTTAAAAAGAAAAATATATCTATATATGTATTTACGAAAGTGTATGTTCTAATAAAAAACTATAGATGGTGCCAAAACCCTATTTGCTGTTTTTTTCCATTCCCGGTGCGGAAGGATACATGAATAGGAATCGCAAATCATTGAGTTATTATAAAATCGATGTTCATGAATGATTAAAAATTTTTTTACTTTAAAAAATTGTAAATTCATCATTATTATGATAAAATGGAATATCTAAAATTACAAAATACTTTCTTATTTAAAATATTATCTAAATATTTTTTTGACTAAATATGGAATTTTGAAATCAAAAATATTTTTTTCATACCAGAAGAGAAAATATATTTAAGTGAATTTGACTTAGTACATATACAATAAATATTTTAAACATGTAATAAAGTACTTTTGCGTTAAAAAAAATCTAAATAATTCATTGGCTGCTTTCAAGTCGGTCAACCAACCAACCCACATACTCACAAGTAAGAACCGCATAACAGCGTTTTATATAAAAAACAAGAGTTTTCCTGAAAAAAAACGAAAACGTTACTAGATTCAGAAAGATCCCATTAACAACATATATTAATTATATGAAAATCCTTCGAGACGTTTTAGAGATATTTCTCAGAATTTCAGTCCATTACACCAACCTTTTCCCCTTTTTGGCTTTAAATTGAGATTCAGATCTCAAAACATACTGCATGTAGAAATGTAAAATTTTCAGGATAGATTAAGACCGAATATAAAAGACTATTTTGAAAGGATCAGAACAAAATATGGCATATTTGCTGAGATATTAAGTGTCGGCTTTTACAAATCTCTTTGATGTCAAACTAGCCTTATATATGAGTTTGCAGCGTCCCGTTTTTCCCTCCGCTTGCATCACTCAAAAAACTGCCGTTTTTCATGATAAGATAACCGAAAGCCTTCAACAATAATAAACAAGTTTATTTTGCATTATTATACACTTTAATCTTCTAAGTTATGTTGTTATATTTCTGGCAAACAAGGTCTGGATGATGTGCACTCTATTAGGGAGGGGGGGGGGATTTGCTTTCTAGTCTGTATTTATGCAAATTCTAGTGAAAATTACAGAAAACTCTGAATGGCTAGATTGGTGAGCAAAATCTGGTATTGAACATGACACTGCTATCTACCAACCTCTTGGCCACTGATGGGGTTTTAGCTTATGGAACACAAAATATTCTACAGGCAGCTAACTTATCTTTCTAGAATATGTGCATCCAGCAAATAAATCTTGAGCTTAGCTTAACAGTATGCGTTGAAGAAAGTAGAGTGGAGAAGCGGGCGCCAGCGTATCCGAACCAGACTGTCACGTGATCAGGGGGGGAACAGAACTTCATGCTTTTTTTTTTTTTTAACATATTCTTCCAGTCAAAGAAAAAGACTGATACATTCATAATTTATAGTTGATTCGAAATGATATTTAATCCTGAACACTATTCTGTGTTAAAACTTTATTTTGTATTTTTGTGACAATTCAGTTAAATCAGAACCATGTACGATAAAATTCGAAAAAACTTCTTTGAAACCTTAGTCGATCTCATATTCTGTGACATGAGGATAACATGTTTTCATCAATAATCTGCATGGGAAGTCTGTCATTAAATTCAAGTATATCAGTAATTCGGATTTGAATATTTATTTACGTGTGGCTGCCTTTTTACTTCAAGCATCGAGGAAACGCGGGAGAGTGGTGAGTAAAAATAAATTTGATTTTCTTGCATGCTAAATAAAGTTTGGGTTTGAAAAATTTATTCAGGTTACAATTGTTATTCTTTTATTTCAATTCTAATTAAACATACAGTATGGATTCCAGCATATTTTACTGAGCAGAAACATGACTTTTTTTTTTTTTTGCTTCAGCCAATTACTAAATTTAAATTATTTTATATAAATCATTAAGTTAAAAATTGGAGCAAAATATTAATTTATACTACAATATTGATATAAATTTTTATGAAATTTCCTGTTTTCCACCTTAAGTGCAAGCTGATACATCTATTATTTAAATACTTACAGCTAGTGTGATGTGGGGTGGAAAATTTTCTAGGTTTTCCCGGAAAATGTAAAAAAAAAAAAAAAAAAATTATTATTAGTCACAGTACAGTTATTAGTTACAGTAATGCTATATACAGTGTAAAAAACAAAAGTTTTTGATTAAAGTCATCATTTAGAAAGCTACCAGCAGACCCGCATAATATACACAAACGTTTGAACGGCGTTCGCAGAACATTTTCCGCAGTCAGCAATCGTTAAAAATTTGCTGAGTTTAAAAAAAGTTTTCTGCAAACAGCAATCGCGGGAAAATCATATCGCTACTACAGTTCTGGTCTTGCGGTTGAAACTACTCCTTAATCTGTGAATAAATGAATATGAAAGAATTTAACCAAAAGGGCTTCATTTTTGGTTTCTGTTTGCGTAATATATTATTAGCGAACGCCGATCGTCTGCACTAAACAGGAAGCAAACGTAACTGATAAGAGAGCAGCGGTTCTGTTTTCTCCCCACTCATTCCAAAGTCCGACCGAAGTCTGGGCTTTTGCGGCAGACGCCAGCCTCTTTAGGACAGGAGGGGGAGGAAGAAGAAGCAATCAGCTTTCTCTTTCTTTAATCACGGTAGGTTTTAAATCGCCGCTTGGTATTTGTTGCGCATCGCATCATGCTTGGAGGCGAGGGAGCCTTTTGAATGGAAAAACTCAGAGTAGGGAGAGGGGGAATCATTAGCGGATGGAGATAATCATTTTCTTTGATACTACATCCTAACCGGCATGGGATCAGGGAGAGAAGAAGATGCTATGCTGTTTTAGTTTAGTTAGGCTGTGAGTTACAACTTTTTCATGAATTATTAATGTATTATTACTTTTTTTCTGCCGTCTTGTAAAAACTTATTGATACACATAACTACTTGGCATAGTTTCAAAATCTCACAAAAAAATACACTTGTGACCGTATTCATCATTAACTTCAACTCCCGGTTCAATGCAAAAACTTGAAAAGCGTCTAAAGGCAGGGTGCAGCCTTCCATCAAACTTTGGCACGCTGTTTCTGCCATCTTAGCGTTGAGGATTTTATATAATCTCTTATTGGTTATTTTCACCTGAAAAATCTTAAAATAACTATACCGCTAGATGGCAGAAATAACGCTTCAAACTTTGCACCCCGCCTTTATACGCTTTTCAGATTTTCTTGTTCAACCGGGAATTAAAGTTATTGGTGAATAACAGACAAAGATTTATTTATCACAATTAACTCGGTTATCAACTGTCAAAAGAGGACTTTTTTTTTTTTTTTTTTTGCAGAAAATTTTTGTTTTAGATTTTGTGTTCGCAGGAAGTTTTTCATTTTATCTGAGTCTGGCTACCAGATATAAGATTTGAGCAACTTGCTCGAGAAAGAGGTTATTTATTATAATACAAGAGATTTCTGGTTGCTAATCAAAATTTTGAATGTCCACTCAATAAGTTTGTGTGAACATAATTATAAAGCATTTGGCAACATAACAAAAAAAGAAGAAGAAATTAATAAATTAATGCACTACTATACTGCTGAGCATATTTATCTGTTTTTCAAAATATTCATTTGATAAATGATGATACGCCAATGCTTTTCAAACTCAGGCAGCAATTCTGACTTAGGTCACCTTATGGTTTCTGGTTCTGAGAGTGACTCAGAAAGTTAGGACATTGTCATAATCTTCATTAAATATTCAGTAAAAAAAAAAAAAAAAAAAATTGCTTTAATTACAAAATTGGCATTATTGAACATTTTAGAGAAAAATCTTATATAAAAACATAATTATATCTTTTTAAATGCTTTTTAAAACTAATTTCTTAAGTGAAAAAAAAAAATGTTTTTTTATGCAAGCAACAGGAAATACAATTAATTGCCTAAATAAATAAACAGCACGATTTTGATTAAAAATTTAAGGAAATCAAATAGATAAAATGAATCATATCATAATTTGTAGATGGAGGTTTAATTAAAAGAACTCAATATTTTTTTTATTTGCTTAAAATATCTGAAATTGAATTGAAAAATCTCATAGTGGGTGTTACATTTAAAGTTAATAATAATAATTAAAAAAAAGAAAAAAAAATCTTTTCAAACTTACAGATTAAATTTTTTGAATAGAGGATTACATCATTATCCAATACTACGAACTATTAAAAAATATGATTCTGTGTTCACAAATTATGCTTAAAAGTAGAACAAATCGAAAAAAGTAAGAATTGGTCAGGTATGGCCTGAGCCATACTTGACTAGTTACTTTGTACAGTCGGCAGCAAAATTATTGAAGCACTAGCAATAATTTCCATTTAAAAGATGTGCACCTAATACTATTTTGTTAAATAAATATTTGTCAAGTCATGATCTTAGTCTTACACTATTTATAAAAAAGTAAGTTGATTATAAAAATTAGCAATTAAACTGAAAAAGAAAAAAAAAAAAAAAATGGTGTGTGCTTCAATAATTTTGCTGCCAACTGTAAAATTTTTCTGCCACTAGCAGCCAAACCCCATATTATTCTATACAGAAATTCGTTATGATAATTACCTCTTTTTTTTTAAATTCCATGTTTACTTTCAGAAAATTCACAATTGTTAAATTTGTTCTTGTTTTTCAATAACAGTTTTTTTTTTTTTTTAATGTTTCATTTTCAAGATATAAAGTGCAAAAAAGAACTTTGATCAATTTTTCCCTTTTATAACTTCAATACAAGGCAAATTTAATTTTTCTAGATTTTTTTTGATAATGAAAACAGAATAAAAAAAAAAATAAATAAATAAATAAATAAATAAAAAAATATCATTAATTCTCATAACAATTTTTCTTATATAATAAAATGGTATTCAGCTGTTGCTGTTGGCAATAATATGTAAGGGTTTCTGAGAGCTACAGAACGTTCACAGACACAATATTTATATAGATTATTCAACCATTATACATGCAAAACAGTCATTAAAAATTATAACTTTCTAGCTTTAAAAAACTGTTTAAAAAAACATTAAATCATAATTTCTGTGTTTTGTTTATTAATTTCTTAGTGAATTGAATTCATACCGAATAGTTTTATTTACTTGCAGCTTTTAATGTATTAGTTTTATTTTACAAAACCTACATAATTTAGAGACTGAAAATTTTCCGAAAACCCCACATCCCTACTTACAGCCAACTGCACCCATATATTAAGAGTTGCTTGTTCTTGGCGAAGAATACCCAATACTTCATCTCCATCTGGTAATTGATCAGTTTGCAACTCTATCACCTAAAAAAGAACACAGATATCAATGTTTTATGTTTGTTTCTAACTGATGAATCAATACCAAAGCATAGTCAAATTTTATATATATATAGATAGATACAATACATGTTAAAATGTGAACAAACAAATGTAATAAAAATTCAAATAACAATTTGCAACAAACCATAAAATATATATATAAAAAAAAAAAAAAAACTTATGTTTACAAATCAGTAAAAAATGACTTAAAATAATCATTTATCTTACAGGGACGAGATTAGTAAAAAGTCATAACGGCTGAAAACACAAATTTATACACATTGAAAAATATTTTAAATAATACATAAACACTTTGGATAGAAGGCTTACACAAAAAATCTGATGTCGACACCACATGACTTCCTTATACACCCATTGGAATGTACACATTGTTATGAAAACATTGACATTTTTGTGTGAGATAACAGATTTGTAAATAAACAAGCAGGTTCCAAACACACACACACACACACACACACACACACACACACACACACACACAAAAAAAAAAAAAAAAAAAAGCTTCTCCCACCACAAAATCATGATAATAGGATTATATATACTGCCAAACAAATATACTGTTTTTTTCAGGAATGGCTTATTACAGAATCTCTCAATGGCAAACTCATAGCTTAGAGTTGAATGAAAATCCTTCGAGTATAGATGGCCTACTTTTGTTCTCTTTGCCAAAAATTAGAGGTGGGAAACGATACATTTTACTGAAACAATTAATTTAGTTAAAATTCAGAAAGGATTTACTAATTCTAGCTATCCTGAAACAATATTTGCAGCCAAATTTCATTGCTAATCTCGTCAAGTTACAAAGTCTGCAGTCAACACTGACTTTAGTTTTGGCATAGATCTTGCCGATTTTCTGTTGAATTTGGTGACCAAATTTGGCAAAAAAATTAAATATATACAAAAATACCTTACATAATGTCCTTAGTTTCTTTTACCTGCACAATATGTATTTCGAGTGCTTTGTACTCATCATCAGTGCTAAGTCTTTGGCAAAAATTTTTAGTTTAGAATTGCCAAACTTTTAAAGCTATAACTTCAATAAGAACAGAATTCTTGAATTTTCTAGAAAAATTCATTGGTTTATAGCACTGAACTAAATTCTTCGAAAATTCCTTAAATGACAAACAAAACTAAAACAAAATAAAGTGCATTCGTTGACTAGAACCTTTATATATTAAGAATTACTTTCTACACTCAAAAATGTCGGCAATATTCATAATAATATCATTATGGGTTCTGTCATTAGCTTATTTTGAAATTTCTATAATGGTAGGTCATATATAACGGCCAAAACCTTTGTATTTTTAGTCATTATGATTATAATTTTCGTAAGTATTTCAAAAATAAATGGAAAGTCACAGAAAGACCAAAAAGGGAGGTGCACAACTAGATGTTATTACAAACCTATATACCAATTTGCAACATTCTATGTCCAACCGTTTGAGTTATGTGAGATACATTACATATACACACATTTACAGACGCCACGAAAAATTGTGTAAAGTTGTTGATATCTCCAAAACACGAGCTCATATTAAAACAAAACTTACAGGTGTACAACTAGACATCATGACAGTCCCACATATAAATTTTCAACATTTTACAATGATCCGTTTATGATTTATGAAGATATAAAATCTATTTCGAAAATCGAGATTACAATACTTCCTTATATTTTGCATAAAGAAGTAAAAACACAATATAAATTTATTATATTGTGTTTCAGTCATATATGCTTTCTTTTACTGTTACCTAATTATTTTCCAAGGTTTATAAAGTTTTAAAAATATTTCTATTTTATTTTTTAGTATGTCCAACATCATAGACTGAAACACTTAGCCTTAATTTAAGCTAAGCAGGAAGAAGACACAGGTTTGGCACGGTTTAAAAAAATTGTTTTTTTTTTTTTTTTCCCCTTTTCAAAAAATTCAAAGTTTTTATTCTTTTATCCTTTTTTAATTGAAATTTATAAATAATTTTTATGTAAATGACTTTTACTTTTAATTCAATTTCTTTCAATTGTAATTTTACTTCAGAGAAGGTTTCAGTTATGGTGTTTTATGTGTGATTGGCTGGCTTTATTAAAAGTTATTATATATTGGGGGGGGGGGGGGAGGAATCTTGAAATTATAGAAGAAAAATGTCTACAGTAATTATCTTAAATTATAAATGTAAGGGTCAAAGGCTAAATGCAGTAAAGTAAAATAAAATAAATAATAATGGAAAGTACATTTATTTTGTACAAGATATAAAGTGGAAATTGTATAATTAAAAAAAACTGCTCTCATCTTTCTTTTATTCAAAACTTAACAAAGTGGTCTTTTAAAAAATATATATGTATATGGTATATGTTATAATACGGTGATTAACAGCAGCCCATTTTCTTAGCTATATGTTACCGTTAAAACTCGAAATCTGTTAATGTGCACATTACCTAGCTAATCTGCAGATTAACTGAAATAATCTGTTAAAGTGCGGAATCAAGAGTTTTCTGCATTTTAACTAGGTAATCTGCACATTAGCAGCTTTTGTGTCGGGAAAGTTCACATGTTTGCTTCGAGCCTGTTTTTTTACATTCACTATGACGTCACACAGTCATGTGATACAGATACATGAATGACCTTCAAACACAAACTAAAACTTTTATCCCTTCTGCTCCACTATGATAAACGGTAAACACCAAACGTGGAATATATGCGTGGAGCATTGAAGCCATGATTAGGTTTCTTATTATGACCAACACAAAATTTAAAGTAACAAGTAAGTTATAATTGTTTTAATTTAGATTTTATTTCTTTTCTTTTTTAACTCTGTCAATATAAGTTTGACAAGGGTCTACATTTTATTAATGAAATCTAATCTTAATTAAAAGCTCTCTCTCGTGAAACTTCATTTTGAATTATGAATATTAAATTTACAACACAGTAATTACACTACTGGCCATTAAAATTGCTACACCAAGAAGGAATAATAATAATGGAATGAAATTTGTTGGACACATACATTATAGTAGGAAGAACAATTGATTAAAATTTCAGGAAATTTGGAGTAATATGTACTCAGAAAACAGTACATAAAGCAGCGACCTCTGTGAACAATAACAGAACTTATCTGCCTAGGCATTGAATTGAACAGCGATTGGATGACATGTACAGGTAGAGCACTTCATGAAGTTTTAACACGATACCACAATTTATCGATCGAAGTTACTGGTGAGTGGTGGGGGCCAGTCGTTTTTCAACGATTAAACAGTCATTTTCTTTGGTGCAAGGTCTGGAGAAAGCGCTGGCCAGAGCAACAGTCGAACAGAATCGGCATCATTGAAGGTCCAGACAATAAGGACAACTTGCGGTCGTTCATTGTCCTGCTTAAATGTTGCGCTTCGGAGGCCTTGAACATAAGGCAGAGCGATGGGCCTTAACTCGTCAGAAATGTAATGGCTGGTATTCAGAGTGGCGGGAATGAAAACAAGAGGTGACCGGGACGTGTATCCAATGGTACAACATACCATCAATCCAGGTGGTGACTCAGTATGCGGCTACCAAAATTCTGATTACCCTCAAAACTGCATCCCTAATATGGGTGCAATTAATGCGTGATCAACGATGAACCTGGACACAGGAATGGCGTGAAGTCACTTTTAGACAAATCACAATCCTGTTTACAGCATCAAGATTGTCTTATCCGTATTTATCGGCATTATGAATACTGCACATTGCCAACTGGGATTCGGCATCATCATACTGTCCATAATTCGCAATGATGTTATGGGTTCCCATTGGATACACGTCTCGATTACTTCATGATGATATTCCTGGCACTCTAAACAGCGGCCATTAAATTTCTGATGAGTTAAGGCCCGCCCTTCTGCCCTGTATTCGAGGTCTCTGTAGCGCAAAATTTAGGCAAGATAATACACAACCGGAAGTTGTTTGTATTGTCCGTACTTTTTTTGATACAGAATGTGTTCGACTGTTGCTCTGGTCAGCGCATTCTCCTGATCTCGCACCAATGAAAATGACTGTTTAATCGTTGAAAAGCGACTGGCCCCCCACCACTCACCAGTAACTTCAATCGATGAATTGGCGCATCGTGTTTAAACTTCGTGAAGTGCTCTTCCCGTACATGTCATCCCATTGCTGTTCGATTCAATGCATAGGCAGATATGTGCTGTTATTGCTCACAGAGGTTCCTGCTTTATGTAGTGTTTTTTTCTCAGTACATATTACTCCAAATTTCCTGAAATTTTAATCAATTGTTCTTCCTACTATAATGTATGTGTCCAACAAATTTCCGTTATAATTATTCCTTCTTGGTGTAGCAATTTTAATGGCCAGTAGTATATTTCCTCCCAAAATAAAACTATTTAACTACAACTTTTTAAAACTAATTTATTTTAAAATTGATTGAAATTACTATTACTTACTGAAAAAAAAAAAAAAAAAAAAAAAAAAAAAGTATTAATTTTTAACTCTGAAAAATATGGCATTCAATATTATGACATAATTTAATAAATATTAAAAATTTAAAACTTTTAAACAGACTATTTAACTTAATTACATAAAAATTACCTTTGATTATGCTCCGTTAAAAACTATAGACCTTTCAGGGTGAAATCTGCCCCCTCTTAAGTAGCTATTACATGGTCTGCTTTGGTTGAACTTGAAACTGATTTAACGCGCGGCACAAGTCGCGCACCGATTTAGATTGAGCGTGGCGCCACATCATAGAAGATCAGCACAAAAAGGAAGATAGAAACAGTTTCAACCAAAGCAGACCATGTAATAGCTACTGAAGAGGGGGCGGAGGTACAACTATAGTATTTCCCCTCAGCTAGATTTGGCGATTTTTCGTTGGCGCCGGTTTGAGCGATAACGATGTCGTTCTGGATTGTTTGCAATACAATATGGCAACCTGCATGCAGTTTACTTTTTAAGCCATAGCAACCAGCGTTTGGTCACTTTTTTATTACCATGCAAATTAATAATAAATTATAAACAAAATTAATCAATAGTAAAAAATAAAATACGACCGTTTTATATAATGATTTTTGTAGTAATTTAGGTGAAATATTATAACATCATTTCAACATCGTCTGCAGGCTGCATACTATTTATTTTTTATGCCATAGCAACTAGCGTTATGTTTTTTAATTACCATGGGAGGACAGGAAAATTAAAATTAGTGATTAATATTGTTTACTTATAAGTACGGAACTTGTTTCTATTGTTTTTTTTTTGGCTAAGCTTTACTATACAGCACCCATTGCTTATTACCGTTGTCGATGTTTTGATCGCGTGATATGACGGTGATTCGAGACCCGAATCAGAGTATCGATACTTTTTTCTGTTGTATCGAAACGTAACATTTACTGATTCATGCATCGCTAATTAGGGGTATACAGTGATGTTTTTTTTTTTTTTTTTTTTTTTTTTTTTTAATGTTTGCGAAGCGAGCAAACAGCAGAAAACATAGTGACCGAGGCTCTATGAATCTTCATGCTTTTACTGATTCATGCTCCACGAATTAGGCGCGTCCAGCGATGTTTTTTTTGGTTTTAATGCTCGCGAAGCGAGCAAACAGCAGAAAACATAGTGACCGCTGCTCCATGAATTTTCATGCTTTTAATGATTCATGCTCCACGAATTAGGGGCATCCAGTGATGTTTTTTTTGGTTTTAATGCTCGCGAAGCGAGCAAACAGCAGAAAACATAGTGACCGCTGCTCCATGAATTTTCATGCTTTTACTGATTCATGCTCCACGAATTAGGGGCGTCCAGTGATGTTTTTTTTTGGTTTTAATGCTCGCGAAGCGAGCAAACAGCAGAAAACATAGTGACCGCTGCTCCATGAATTTTCATGCTTTTACTGATTCATGCTCCACGAATTAGGGGCGTCCAGTGATGTTCTTTTTGGTTTTAATGCTCGCGAAGCGAGCAAACAGCAGAAAACATAGTGACCGCTGCTCCATGAATTTTCATGCTTTTAATGATTCATGCTCCACGAATTAGGGGCGTCCAGTGATGTTTTTTTTCGGTTTTAATGCTCGCGAAGCGAGCAAACAGCAGAAAACATAGTGAAACATAAAAAAAATGTTTCATAGTGATGAAAAGTATTGTTTTATAACATTTTGATTCGATTCACGACGTTGTGAAACGATTCGCAGTACCGACTCCACAAACTGAATCAAAACACCATCATACCACGTGATCAAAACATCGGCAACGGCAATAAGCAATGGGTGCCGTATAGTAAAGCTGTTCCTTTTTTTTTTTTTTTTTATATAAATAAATGTACATATATGTACATTAAAAATAATTTTTTCCTTTTGTTAAGAATGTTAAACGAAATTCTAATTTATATAATCATATTTTACCAGTAAATATAAAATAGCATTTAAACTGAATAACTGTATGGAATGTAAAAGCATAACGAAATTCATAAACATCAAGAAAGTAAGTCAATTTTAAATACATATTTATTTTGTTATTATTAGAAATAAGTTCAATGAATTATTTTAATGATGCGATTCTGAAAAACATATTTCGGTTTTGTTTACGTTAGAAATCCATGGCAACCACTTCAAAAGTAGAATTTACCCATAATCGCCAACGAAAAATCGCCAAATCTAGCTGAGGGGAAATACTATAGTTGTTCCGGGGCGGATTTCACACTGAAAGGTCTATAGTTTTTAACAGAGCATAAACAAAGATAGTTTTTATAAGTAATTATATTTAATAAATACTTAATATGAAATTTTTATGCATTTTTTAGCATTTCATTACAATTTTTTTTTTTTTTTTTTTTTGTTTCTTTCAATTTTCCTTTATATATTTTATATATCATGATTATATTTTTATTTTTAATATTGTTCGCTTTTTCAGATAATTTTGTTGTAGTTTATCACATAAAATGCGTTAATAAAGTTTTTTTCTTTTAATTGTAAAATTAATATATTTGCTCAACTTGTACAGATATATGTATGTTGCAAAATATAATTTAATAAAGCATTGGAAAACTGTCATTTTACTTTTCATGCATTTTAAAAATTATTAAAGCAGTTTTAATTATTTGAAGTACTTTTTAAATAATGCTTCTGATTTGTCTAATCTAATATTTCTTTAGCGAATTAAAAATTGGTGCATAACTTTTTTTAAAAATAGTACTTAACAGCAATATAAGTTGTTAATAAAACATTTTTTTTTTAAATTTAAATATTTTTATTTTGAAAATAAATCGTTACTGTATTACAATATTCTAACATTCATTTATAAAATAGAATTTATTGAAAGCTTCTGCACTTTAGCGGTAACATATATACTAAATCCAAAAGCAAAATATACTGATTTTGAATTATCAAATAAAAAAGAAGCTGCATTAGAATTTGTCTAAGCAGCTGTTAAAAAAAAAAAAAAAAAAAAAAAAAAAAAGAACCCTTGATTTTAAAATTTCATGCAAAAAGTTCTCCATTCAAGGACATTTTGAAAATTATTTTATTAAAATGAAACAGCACTAGAATTAAGAAAATGGCATTAAAAATTTTAATTTCCAAGTATTGAAAAATGTTGAAATAATTCTAATCGCAAAAGATTCTACGTCCAATGAAGAGTGTTTTCTTAAAATAGAAAATTTAGTTTCAATAAAAGCTATAAAACTTCTAATTTTATTTAAAATATTAAATGTAAATTCTATTCAATATGTAACTTTCAAATGGATTGCAACATTCCATTACACCATTGCATAATCCAAAAGCATATTTTTTTCTTAAATCTCTTCCTATAACTCTTTTTTATTGTATTGAAATTTTTCCCTAATTCATTAAATTGTAGGAAAGGCATGTTAGGTTTAACTTAACATTCACTTAAAAAAAAAAAAAAAAAAAAAAAAAAAAAAATGTCAACTCACAGTAATCCTGTTATTACCATTTACATCATTTTAATGAAAACTCAATACTACAATTATGAAATATTTTTAGAAGTTCTGAATAGAAAAGATTTTAGCTATAATAAAATTTAATGCACTTTCATATAATAGTTCTTTAATTCAAGGATGAGACGGACAAAAGTGTAAAAAATATCAATAAATAAATAAAACCTTATGAAAAAGATTAATATTACAGCAAAATATGAGAATTCAGGTGGCAAAAGCCTGTGTTACAGAAATAAATGATTTGATTGTTTTATTTTTAACATAAAAATAAATAAGTGTTTTATTAAAATGGCTATGTGAAAACATTTTAAATTTAGATAAGATATAAGAGAATTTCATGTCTGAAAGCACGGTTCTGTCCAGAGCAGGGGTTGATCCAGGTTTTATTTTTGGAGCCCATTTTTGTGAAAATTTATATCTTTTTACGATAAAAAACAAAAAAAAAAATTATCATCTGTAACGTATCGTTTTAGCAGTTTTTCTATCTAATTTTTTAAATCAAGTTAATGGCATTTTATTGAATCAAATAATGGCACTCATTAAAAATAATACTGTAAACATAGAAAATTTTTACAAAATTATCCTTTTTATAAAAAGAAATCTTTTCAAAGGGCTGTTTTTATGAATCTGAATTTTGTGAAGGAACCCATTTTATAGATTTGAATTTTGTGAAGGGGCAGCAAAAGGGTCCCAATTTTTGCCTGGATCGACCCCTGCAGAGGCATACCTTAGTCTGTTAAAGGACCCTTCACAAAATTTTATATCTTAAAAAAGGACCCTTCACAAAATTATTTATCCTAAAACAGGACTCTTCACAAAATATTTTATCCTAAAAAGGAACCATCACAAAATTTTCCGCCTTAAAAACCTTTGATAAATCTGTTTCATTTTCAAATAAAATCTTCCATGGAATGAACAGGCTGCCTGAATAATCGCATGTGTTTCTTTTACTGTATTTCTCCGAAAAGCTGACATTCAATTTCTAATTTATAAAGGGCTTCTATGCATATGTGTGAGCCCAGGAGCAAAATTACATCCGATGTTCTGCAGGTATTTTGTCCAAATTTGTCAAAGCACAGTAAAATGCAAAATAAGCATAAAAATAATACTTATTAGTAAAACATTTATTATACATTTACAGGGTTCGTTGATTTAAATCAGTTTGATTAAAATCATGATTTAAATCTTGATTTAAATCAATGGATTTTTTTAAAAAAATCGTTGATTTAAATCAACTGATTTTTTTAAAAAGTCTTTTATTAAAATTGAATCATTTTTCAAAACTTTTTATGATCTAAATTTTTAAAATCTTGTTAGAAAGAGTTTCAAATACAAAATATGTTGCATTTACAACCTTTAATTAGCAAAACTATATATATAGGTATCTGTACGTGTGTGTGTGTTGGCACATATGAACCAATTACTTTAAATCTTACACAATTATTTGTTATGCTTCAGAAATGAATTAAAGAACTTGAAAGCAAATTTTATATATTAATATAACTAAAAAATGTACTAATTCAGTACAGGATTTTACACTAAGACCATATATTATCATAAAAACTCTATGAACTTGTCTTTTTTTTTTTTTAAACATTTTAACAACAAAGCATAATTCAACTATTATGATAACATATAAAGCATGGAAGTTTTCACTTTTATTTATTTATGTATTTTTAATGACATTTCAGCTTCATTTATTAATTTTTTAATGTCATTCAGCATTTATATATATATTATATTGTGTCCATAAAAATGTTTCTTTTCTAAAATTTTTCTCATTTAAAGTACTGCATATATTAGTTTTTATAAAATTACTATTTAATGATTTGTTATTATATTTTATTATTTTATGAGTTTTTATGTTAATCATAAAGTTGAATGATTTCTATAATGAGAACTTTTATATGATAATACTTTTTCTCAAAAATATTTCTATTTTTCACTAAAATTTGCCTCAAAAATAAAACCTGGATCGACCTATGCTTAAGCTTCAGTTATTTTCTTTGATAACATTTTATTTTGATTATTCACGTGCATTATTGGGATTATGCATATTTCAAAATTTTTTTAGATAGTGTTAACTTTCATGCCATAATTAACATGGTTTATAATAATACCATAGATAATTACATATAGATCTATTAAATTAACAATACAGTATGTTATCCAGAATCAGAATGGTCAAAGAGATGTTTTATTCTTCCCTAACACTCAGAGACGTTTATTTTTGAATATGGAAATTGTCTGCTTCATTTGTATTTTTAAATTTTAAATAAAAGGTATTTAGTTAAAATGAGAAGTTTCATCTTTTAGTAATAAAGTGATCATATGATTTTACAAAATGATGAGCTGAAAAATCTATATCTATATATAAAATAGAGAACTTCTAATAATATGTATTTAGAGTAAAAGTAAATATTCATATAACATGACAGTTGTTTTTCATATGCATTCTGTTTTAAAAACTAAAAGGGAAGGTACAAGTTCACGTTAAATTTGCTTGTTAATTTGTATTTGAGTATGCTATAATTCTTGTGGTCTTAAATGATAAATTTCATTATCCATCAGTGTTAAAAGTTAAAACTGATGTATATATGCTTATAAAAAGTATAGCTTCTGGCATGAAATTTACTTAAATTACATTTTTAGACATTGTTTAAGATATAGATTACTTTTACAGGAATAAAGTAATGAGTAACTATAAATTTGTAGACTTTTAAAAAAAATCAGATTTAAATCGAAAAAATCCGATTTAAATCAAAAAAATCCGATTTAAATCAAAAAAATCCGATTTTTTTGATTTTTTTAAAAAAATCAAAAAAATCACGAACCCTGTACATTTATAATAAAACACAATTTAAAATTTTTATAATCTAAAACTGAGGAATACAATCAGAATTTGCAATATTTTCAATGGCTTTTGGCATTAATATTGTCACATTAATGTGGATATACTACTTACAAAATGTTTATAAATATTGTCTATGCATTGAAACAATGACTGTTTCCAGCAATTTTCTAGTATGCTAACAGATTTACAGGTCAGTTGAATATATCTAGGTTTTATTAATTTTAGAATGTTAGCTGTATCAACATCATCCGGTTAGGGGATAAAAGAAATGTTCTGCAAAAGCCTCAATTGTTCTGTGACGTGCGTCGCCATTTTAAGCACTTTCTGCTCCTGGGTGTGTGAGTTTAGTTCTATGAAAGTAAACTGTCATTGTCTAAAATGAAACTTTAATTGTAATTTTACTTTGCAAAGTTACATTTTCCCCAATTTCACAAAAAGAGGACCTGAGCCAAAAAGTTCGGAAGAACATTTTTTTTCCACACTAAATTTAGATTCACAAAATTACGTGTAGAATTTTTCACAATTTCACAAAAACAGGACCCTGCCTGAAAAGTCTGGACAGACCCCTGGAAAGTACAACCTTTGTTTCTTGTATACATTGTTATAGAAAGAAATTCACAACCTACAAAAAAAAAAGCTAAAAAAAATCTCATCTGTTTATAATTAATTACTTTATTTTATTAATTACTTTTCAAAGTGGCAATTATATTTACAAATATTTATAATGTGACTGGGAAACATATACTAATAAAAACCTAGTTTAAACAAAAGAAAAAAAAAGGGGGAGGGGAGGTTGGTTTTTACCAACACTGAAGAAACACATCTCTACAAACATCGTTTGGATCGTAATGATGCTGAAAACATTCCAAAATGAATATTTGTATGACCCTAGTAGCAAAATTTTCTTAATCAATTTGCAGCATCACCTGGCGTTACCAGATAGTACATTTTTCAGAGATATTAATTTACACATTTAAACCTTTTTAATACAATGATTTCATCAATTTTCTTTAAAACATTGGATTTTTGTAATTTTTAAAATAAATTTCAGCTTATGTTTTCAGATTGCTTTAAAAATTTTACTTATTTATACACTGTCTGTCACATAAACGTTATACGTTATATACCTGTTATCAACTGGGAAGAAAAAAAAAAAAAGAAGATAGAAAAAATGATAACTTCTAACTGGGACCAGCGATTTTCTTTTTGGCAATTTTGGTTTTCGCTAAGAACGACAGATAACAAATCAGATCCTAATATTTCATTATTTGTTGCAGTACCTTATGATTTATTTTTTATTTTTAACACACAAATAGAGTTAAAATGATATATAGCGGTTGCGGAAACAAAGTCCTCGGCGAAAAATGTACGAGCTATTTCGTCGCCATATTTCAAGTCACCTTAGGTGCCCTACTCTAAAACTATTCCAAAAACTTGGCACTATATTTATAAAAAAAATTACAAATGCATCACACACGCATAGTTTAAGAAATGTATAAATTAATTTTTACATGACATCAATCGATTTCAAAAAAAGTGAAAGAACTGTATCAAACCAGATTGAATTATATCAAAATAGAATAAATGAAATGAAATAATCTATAATAATAAATGTAATAAATAAAATACGACAATGAATAATATTATGAAAAGATGTTAGTGCGGTGAGCAGAATTCTTAGATGCAATGTAACATGCTTTTAAAACAAAGTGGACTTTTTTTTTCACAAAAAAATACAAAATTACCTCTTCCGTATCCCTCAACGGAATTTCTATGCAGCCTGACGACATGTTTGTTACAATGTCAGAATTTCATTACAATATAGGCGAAAAACAACAAAACATACAATAACAACAACACTAATAAACTTCCTACAGACTGACGAGACTGACTGATTGGTTAATTGGTTGTATTGTAGTTGGTTTGTAGGAGGAAGCCAGACAGTGTATGGACCATTGACTTCAGTCAGTCCGAGCACTAGCCGAAAATTCTGATGTCAAAAAAATACACTTAAGACTGTTTTGTTAAATAAATCCTTGTCGAATCATGTTCTTAAACTAACTAAGAACATGACTCGATAAGGATTTATTTAACAAAGTAGTATTAAGTGTACTTTTTTTTAGACAAGGATTATTGCTAATGCTCTTTTAATCCGTGGCTAGGATACTTCTCCTTACACGTTATCATCTTCTCCTCCTCCTCTCCATCTTCACTACTACTACTACTTCTACACTGTAAAAAAAAATGCATAGACAAGTAGAGTGAAAAATTTCACAGTTTGTTCCTCTGAAGTGATTAGCTGCGATTTGCTATTACAGTGATTTCAAAGCAGTGTTGTCAATTGTCAATGCATGCAGGGATTTGTTCCTTTCCTGTACGTAGGGACTTCTAGCAGTTTTCTTTAGCATGTAGGAACTTTTTGAAGATATCCTTTCTCCCCAAAGCATCCTCAGGATATCTTGAACATAAACGTACATCCTACAGACGTCCTGAGTAATAATAGGGACTTTTGTAATCAGTGTGTAAGGCCAATTTCAGCAGTCCGTAATGGCAAAACTTGCCATTGCCAACACTGTTTGAAAGGCTTTTGGAGATTCCAATAACAAAACAGCTGACGTTTACGTTTATATGCTCGTGTGGGAGTAAATAGAGCATTAAACGACAAGAAATTACTATTCGCGACTCATGAAAGTGTCATTTAAATTTCTAAATTATATTAGTCATAGCTTTTTGTTGTACCAGCTATAAATTAAATGTCATGTTCATTTTATATTGTTTTGAAATTAATTTGAATGTAACAAGAATTAACATAAATTATTTATTTCTCTTTTCTGAATAATGATTAATTTATTTAGTAAGCTGTAATATTTTCTAAAAGGTTAGTCACATTTTTGAAATCAGAAGTTTAAATAAAATATCTCTATAATGTCTGTTTTGAGCAAGTTAAGAGAACTTTCGCTTCCTTATAATTGTTATGAAGTTGGACATACTTGGACTCCAGAATGTTATGAGGCTGCATTGTCTGTTGGATTTTGTTGTTTAGTTGAAGGAATGAAAATTTATGCACCGCTTTATTTAGTAAGTAATTTGTTTTTTAGTTATTTTACATGATAGCTGTTTTTGTAAAGTAAATATTTTTAAGAGAGTTCACCAGTAATTTTCAAATTAAATGCAATTTGGTTAAAAAAATGACAGTTCTGTATTATGCAGTAAATAAGTAATTATTCATGATATTCATCTCAGTATATCTAAGAGCCAGAAAATTCTGTGAAAAGTATTTTGAAATTTCTAAAAGAAATATCTCTATAATGGAATCATCGTGAATAATTTAAATTAAAGCCATACTATTATCGTTAGAAAAAGCGCTAAGCTATAGTAAATTCATAAAGCCTAAAGCTTTATAAAGAATATTTTGAGTAAGTGTATAGTGCATAAATAGCCTAAATTACTACTCTTACATTAAATAGCGTAAAGCTTTGTAAAGCAAATATTTTAATTAAGTGTATAAATAATATTACATTGCTTATGTGATAAAAAAGCTTACCTTGTTAATATATAATATTGCAACAAATGAAGAAAACCTCGTACTGCAAGTCAGGGTTACTTGATAATGGGGTTACTCTCTAGAATAAAAGGGCTGTCTATTTTCAAAAAGGACATTTGCATAATTTGCTGTCTTTTGTGTTGTGATTTTTGTTCATGACAAAAGTAAATCACTAATTTTCCATGCATTTATGTTGGCTATTTCCATGCATTTATTCTTGCTGGATGGAATGCTGTAAAAATATTCCCAGAAAGCTACATATCATGAAGAAAAGTATCTTAAAGGCCTCTGGACTAGGGCTGGATTAAATATCAACATATTGTTAAATATTGATATTTCTTTAACATCGTGATAACAAGATTTTAAATTTAATTTCATTGATGTATCCCTTTTCTTGTGATATGTTTTTTTTTTTTTGCACCGAAATTTCAGAACAATTTCCCAAAACAAATAAATAATCCACCGCATAATAAAAAATAAACCAGTATTTATTGAAAGCCATCTGCTTTCATTATTGCGCAAATAAGCGGAAATATATTCCTTTAATTACCAATGCTTCATTCTACCTCTCCAGAAGAAAACACTGTCTTTATCACTTTTAGTCTGAGATATTCGAATAATATCATGATACGTTCACTAGCAATACATACTCGCTCCTACAATCAGCAACCGTGTTCAGTAGGAAAGACATTTAATACTTGCAAGTAAACATTCAAAAGGTGTCGTCTTCAAAAAAATATTGAAAAACATATATATGTGATTCTACTCTTCTTAAAACACCAGAAAGTGAAAATATTATCGGCTGAAATGAATTACAGTGACCACAAAAAATTATCAGAATTCAGCATATTTGGCAATTTCACATTGTTAGGCGATTAATTTTGAGTACTTGGCGGAGAAACAAAACACGGTTCTGTTAGTTTACGGCAATCTTGGTGCTAGTGAACTGAACGCCTAGCAGCACTAAAATGCCAAATATGCTTAATTTTGATAATTTTTTGTGGTCACTGTAATTCATTTCAGCTGATAATTTTTTCACTTCCTGGTGTTTTATGAAGAGTAGAATCGCATATATTTTAATGTACACAAACATCAAACTGGCATCAAACATTAATTGGATCTAACTGGCGTAATATATTTAATTCCTTGTAAAAATTGTAAATATGTTTATATAGGTGAAATGGGCCATACAGCAAAAATTAGACTATAAGAGCACAGACGATCTTTTAAAAATTGCAACCAAATTTCTAAAATTGTAATCCATTCAATAGAAACTGATCACAGGGTTGGTTTTTTGACGTCAAAAACTGGTTTTTGATGTGACAGGTGTCAAAAACTAGTGTAAGCTGTCAAAAAGCGGTTTAAACTGTCGAAAACTACATGAGAAAAATTGAAGCTATAAACTTAAATAATTTTATGCATATTTTTAAGTTGCAATGTACTATGTATTAACATTGATTATATACATATAATATATATATATATACACATATTTTTTTTTCCACAAAAAGAAAAATTGTGTTAGGAACGTAAGGGGAGTGTGAACTAAAGCTGGAAATTAGCGGTCGCCACTCGCCACATGGCGACTAGATTTTCAAAAGTGGCGACTAAAGAAATTGCCTTTGGTCGCCACTGCAGTGGCCACTTCTCTTCTACCCATTCTTTATAAAATATACCCCATTCCACGGCAAACTTGGATCGTGCGGTGGCTTTTTCGCGGTAAACGCGCCGCGCAAAGAATTCAGGCTGTTCTAAAATCTAACCTCGCCACTTGCAAGCATATTTCGGAAGTCAATTTTAATAGTAAACACTTAAAATTCTTCTACCCATTCTTTATAGAAATACCCCATTCCAATGCAAACTTGGATCGCGCGGCGGCATTTTCGCAGTAAACGCGCCGTGCGCCTCGAATTCAGGCTTTCTCAAATCTAACATCGTCACTTAGACATTTTCGGAAGTCAATTTTAACAGTAAACACTGGAAATTGGCAGGTAGTCTTATTCATATACTAAAAAAAGTATGACTTTTTTCCATTTTTCTATAAAAGTATTAGATTTTGATTTTAAAAAAATGTCAAAATGAGAGTTTCGGCCGACAGAGACGAAAAGGAAGCTCGTGAGATAATCAATCGGCTGAAACTCCGATTGTATTACGTTCGCAGAAAAATTTAAAACGTCATTCGACGCATTTTCTTTGTTATTTTATACCACTACTTTCTTTTCAAACTTGGCATTTCTATCCATTCCCAACGGCCGTATCGCATTCAGTCATACGTGTGGTTTCTCGAAATTTCAATCTTTAAAACAAGCTTTATATAGTAATATAAATTTTGGATTTATTGCTTTAATATGAAGAGATTTAAAGAAAATCCTGAATCACAAAGCAATCGTAGTGGTAGTAAACGTGGAGCTACAGATAATTCTCTAAAAATAACATCTTTTTTCGGAAAAAGGTAAGTGCGTTTTCTGTTATTATTTAAAAAAAAAAAAAAAATGTATATATGTATGTATATTTTTAGTTCTTAATCAGAAGAATGCATAATTTATTGAATATTTTATTTAATTACTACATATTATTTAATATTTGTTATTGCATATGAACTATTTTTTACTTTATTCTATATGTAATATAGAGAAAGTATTGTATTCGCGAAAATTTTCGACCTCCGTTTTTTGACGGATCTACACGTTTTGGGGGTGTCCTGAACACGAATTGATAGTTTTTAAAAAATGTCTGTACAGCCACACTCTCTAAATTCAGTTAGAGAGTGGGATTATAATTGCAAATTATTAAAAATTCATTATTATTAAAGAAAAGTTAATTTATAATTCATTTGTAACATGAAAAAAAAAAAAAGGAAAAAGAGACTTGCAAAATAAAAAAGTATTATTAAAAAAATATTTTTTTTTTATTTACATATACTAATATATTTTCATGAATCAAAAATGTTTTTTTTTTTTTTTTCTTTGAAAAAGTAGAAAATCGACCCCATTCAGGATAGTGAAGGGGCAATATAATCAGAATTTTTCTGTTATAAAATAATATAACCAAAAGAGCATTTTAAACATATGAATTTTGTATTGAATAGTATTTTCTTACATTCATAGTATAAATTATGTAAATCTATTCCTATTTCATTTATTAAAATTTATCAGAAATGTATTATTGTGAATGAGTTTCAAAAAGTTGACTACCTTAATTATTTTCTTAATGATTTGTCGAGACTGAACATTGAAAAAATTAAAGAAAAGAAAATTTTATTTTACTTTTACTTTTATCAGCGGGTGGTCAGTGGCCACTAACTTTTTAAAAGTGGCCATTAAAAAAATGAAGGCTAGTGGCCAGTGGCTACCAACCAAATTTCTTAATTTCCACCTTTAGTGTGAACATAATAAATCTTAAAGAAAAAGAAAAAACGAAGTATAATAATAACTACATATTAAGATATAAAAACCTAACTTCACTTCGTGGCCGTTTAAGATCTTTCGAAACCGGGTACCCGGTCCTCATCAGAAACGCTGCTTCTGTGGTGGAAAAGTTGACACTGGTCACTCTTCTGTTGATTTCTCATCAGCTGGCTCCAGGCTCTATTTGGGGCTACTGCGCCGCTATCATTGCATACGTCGCTATTGGTTGAAATTTCGATCGATTCGCGATACATAGCATATTGATAACTATCGTAATCGGCTAATTTTACGGTTTTATCAAAATCTATTTTAATATTGTGTTTACTGTATGTTTTAGCTAACATGGTATTAAATTTTCCAGTCCTTATGTCATTTTCATGTTCTTTAATTCTAGTTTTAATTTTCCTCTTAGTGACGCCAATATATGAACCGGGTTTATTGTTTTCGTCTATAAATGGAATTTTATAAATACCTGCGGTTTCAAGAGGGGGGATGGGGTCTTTATCGCTTCGGATTAGTTGAAAAATATTTTTGTTAGGTTTGATGGGTATATTTATACCATATTTATTAGCTGCATTCTTAATCCTATTAGTGGCTCCGCGATCGTAAGGGATAGATGGAGTAAATTTAGGGGGTGGTTTCTGGTGATTGGGGATTTGGTCGAGGTTTTTGAATCTATTTTTAATTAATTTGTTGACAATTTTATCAGGGTATCCTGCTTTTCTTGTGAAATTTTTGATAAGGTTTAGTTCTTTTTCAAGGTCTTCGGGTTCATTACATATTAAAATTGCGCGATTAATGTGTGATCGGATAGCGTTTGTTTTATAGCGAAATAGTGTTTTGCTTTTAAAATGGATAATTTCGTTACTATTTGTGTTTTTTCTATAGACGTGGTTCTGAAATTATTTTTATTACGAGTAATTTTAACGTCAAGGAAGTTTAATTGTGAATCGCTCTCCTCTTCGTAGGTAAATTGGATATTTTGATCATGGCTATTAAAATAAGGTTAAGAATTTTATTAACGTCAATATTTTTCTTGACAAGGGCGAAAATGTCATCGACGTAATGCAGGGTTGGGTTTCTTCCGGAAGAAACTAGTTTCTTCCAGGACAGTGGAAGAAACTGGAAAAAACCGGAAGAAACTGGAAGAAACCGGAAGAAATGGAAGAAACTAACCAGAAGACAAAACAGATATTCGAAATTAAAATTTATGAACTATATAAACTCAAAGCATAAATATAATGTCAAATCTAAACTATAATCCAATTAATATTAAAAATATTGTTAGAAAAATAAGTTATTTTATAACAAACACTAAATATATATAGGTGATGGGTTTTTACTTTTCAATGCTGATATTTTTAGAACTTTTTGCATATATACTATCTCATATTAGTATACATTCAGACAGTACAAGTGATAATAATTACGGAATTAACCATAATATTTGCATTTTTTTTTTTTTTTTTTAAAGGATACAATTTTTTGTAAAACTCGAAGCTGGTAAACTGTATCAATAAGTAATATACCTACTTTTAAACTCTCCTGCAAGTTCTCTAGGATTAAAAAAAAAAAAAAAGCATAGTTTGTATTTATCTCTTTTAAGTTGAAAATTAAAGTGCAGTATTGAACTACTCTAAAAAACATTTCAATTGTTTTACAGTTTTTAACTCCCTCTAAATCTCAAAAATTTTGTCTAGAGGTTGTGCGGATTATAGGAATTTGTAGATTAGAGATTATTGCCTTTGTTTACAGTTTTCTTTTGCAGATACAGAGTCAGTTATTATTAATTCATAAATAGACATCAGAATGGAAAGACGACTTCTAATAAATTTTAGAATAAAGTATTTCTTCAATATTAATAAACGTGAGGTGCCGGGTTCGATCCCCGGTCGCGCTCGTCGGCCTAGCCGTTCGGAGTTTTCCGTGGTTTCCTCCGAAACTTGCGTAAATACGGGCTAGGACCCCTTAGAAAGACCTCCACGGAAGGCACTCCCCCTCAGGCCTAGGACCCCAGTGTTGTCAATCGGCCTTAATCCCTAACACCAACACCATCAATATTAATAAAACTAATCGATCACATTCATATATGATAAATAATTTAAGCATATTCAAATAATAGGTACCTATAAAATGTAAACAAACATATTTAAGAAATATGAAACTAAATATTTTTGAAAGTTCGGAAATAATATTAATCACTGATTAATTTTGTTAAACATTGATGTAATAGTGATTTGTTTTAAGCACTAGTCTGTATGAATTGCAGGATAATAAATACAAGAATGTTACCCCCCCCCCCCTCCTAAGTTGAGTTTCAAAGCAAGGATTAAGCTAAAAATTTGATTTAAAAAAAAAGTAAAAATGTGAGAAATGTGAATTTATTTGAAATATGAGATGTAAATTTCTTTTTCACTGTACTGTATTAGGAAAATGAAGTTTTTGATGACATTTTGTAATACAGTAATTATTGAATACTGGTTTTTTTTAATTAACTGAATGTTTGTTAAGAGCTGTTTTATCAGAAAGTATAAGCAAGTGATACAAACTATTATTTATTACCAGTTAAAGAAATAAAATTGTCTAAATAATAAATTATAAAACTTTACGCTTTTAAAATTGAAATTGATTTTTTTACTGGATTTTGAGTATTTTGGAACGTGATTATCAGATAAAAATCTCATAATTATTAATTAAATATCAGGGTTCGCACTAAGGAAAAAAAATGAGTGGGATTCTCCCACTCTAACAAAAAAATTAAGTGGGATTTTGAAAATTGAAGTGCGATTTTTGAAATTTAAGTCAGTAATTACATTTTACAGAAAAAAAGTATTTTCAAGAAATATGCAAATTACAGACATGTGATTGCTGAAATTAGAAATTAGCTGAAAATTTTTCACTAATGTAATTGATTGGATGATTAGTTGAATATTGATAACGTCACTTTCAATAAACTGATGACATAAACATTTATATATATAGTTTTTATCTACATTGAGCATTTTAAGGATTTTTTCATTAGCGTAAAAAAATTTCTTCAGTGTACCAGCAATAACTTCTATATCCACATAAAATCTTATTAAAATTTCACACCAAGAGTAAAACAAAATTTTCAAACAAATATAGAATATGATTTTTATATATGTACATTAATCATTCATATAAAAGTAGCAGTAGCTAATTATTAGTTTCAAACGTGCATAAAACCAACTGAGTGTTAATTTTCTTCAATTGATTTGGAAAAAATTTTCTTACTTGAAAAATCTATTCTTTATTTCCCCCATGTTTGCAAATTTGGTATAGGTATCGCACCCCATTAAGACTTAATTTAATTGAGAAAACATAAATAGATTCGTTACGTTCACGACTAAAGGTCCAAAAATAATTACATATGTCAGAAATATTGAGCACTTCTATTGCTTTATTGTTTCTAGAATTGATCATTGACCACAATCCGTATTCCGGAGATGGGAAAGAGGGGAGGGGGGGGGGGGGGGGCGGAGATTAAAAAAATAATTACAGAGTAAGAAATATTAAACTCTTTCAATTCTACTTCTAGAATCTAATAAAGCAAGTTTAAAATGAATATTATAAATAAAATTTATGTTTCAGATGGGTAAATATTGGGAAACAAGACTTCTGCAGAACATTTGATTGCGGATCGCTAGATGGAGATAAATAAAGGGGGAGGTGGGCAAAAAATAATTACATGAGCAAGAAATATTAACAATTGTATTTCTTTACAGGTTCTAGAATCTCATAAAGCAAGTTTGAAATGGAATTGACATTTATGTTGTGGAAGGAGAAAGATTAGGAATCAGAAGCTTTTGCAGAACATTTGATCGCCTATTGTTCCATTTTTATTTATTTATTTTTTAACGAATGATATCCGCGATTTTTTTAAAAACGGAAAAAATAAATTCACGGAGTTTAGTGAATTAGATTAAAAAAAAAAAAAAAAAAAAATCGCGGGAAAAGCGCGCATATAAAACATTTTTAAGTGGGATTATTTTTTAATATTGCGCGATTCCCGCGATCCCGCACTCTAGCGCGAACCCTGAATATGTAATTAAATTTTTATAGGTATAATTAAAGTTACTTAAAGTTGTTTATAAGACAAATGCATCCATTGTATCTTACAAATCTGCAATTTATAGGATAAATTTTTAAGAAAAACAGTTTCTTCCATTTCTTCCACTTGGAAGAAACCTATTTCTTCCGGCCGGTTTTTTCCGCGGTTTTTTCCGCCTTGGAAGAAACTTGCCAACCCTGGCTGACAATATTAATGCCAAAAGCCATTGAAAAAATTGCGAATTCTGAGTGTATTCCTCAGTTTTAGATTATAAAAATTTTAAATCATGTTTTATTATAAATGTGTAATAAATATTTTACTAATAAGTATTATTTTTATGCTTATTTTGCATTTTACTGTGTTTTGACCAATTTGGACAAAATGCCTCCAGAACATCTGCAAATTTTAATGTCTCGTTGCAGAACATTGGATATAATTTCTGCTCCTGGAGTGTTATTGATCGATGGAAAACGAAATTTCGTACTTTTAAGATTCATGGAGTTAATGTGAGACGTATTTAGTGATATCTTTTGGTTTTTATGTATGCGTTACCAATCGATACGAAACAAAATTTTGTATGTTTAAAAGATTCATGCAGAATGCGGGTGAAGTATCCATTGATGTTTTCTTTTATGTACGCGGAGCACACAGACGTGCATATTACTGGGCGCTGAAAAACGAAATTTCATGCATTTTAAAGATTCATGCAGGATGCGGGTGAGGTATCCACCCTAACAACACACACTTGTCCATAATACATCCTGAAGATGAGCACAGGACGTCCTTTCGTCCATAACGCATCCTGAGGACATCATTTTGGAGAAGGTGTGCTTTTAGGGCAGTGATTTTTTTTTTTTTTTTTTTCATGTACGCGGAGCATACAGACGTGCCCCAGACAGCACATCGCCTTCCCAGGATATCTTCAGGATGTCTTCTGGATGAAAAGGCATCCCAGAAACGTCCTTAAGATGTACTGTGGATAAATTAAGCCTAACTGTGCTGTTAGGGGCCTATTACTACCCAGACAGCACATCGCCTCCCCAGGATATCTTCAAGGCGTCTTCTGGATAAAAAGACATCCCAGAAACGTCCTTAAGATGTACTGTGGATAAGTTAAGCCTAACTGTGCTGTTAGGGAGTCGCTGCAAAATGAAAATTCATGCATTTTAAAGATTCATGCAGAATGCGGGTGAGGTATCCATTCTTAACATGCTTGTCCATAATACATCCTGAAGATGTCCACAGGATGTTCTTTCATCCATAAGACATCCTGAAGATGTCCACATCACGTCCTTTCATCCATAAGACATCCTGAGGACATAATTTGGAGAAAGTGTACTTATAGGGCAGTGATGTTTTCTTTTGTTTTCAGGTACGCAGAGCGTGCAGATTACTGATTGCTGCAAAATGAAATTTCATGCTTAATTAAATAAATACCTTTATTTTGCTTCGTTACTCATGGCAGAAAGCTTTTTCACTAGAGGGTCTTTTGTGTCCTTGGTGCCTACTGCTTGTAGTGGACGTAGTCCACTACAAGCGTAATTTATTCAGAAGCGAAATTTATTCAAATTTCTACAAGCAAAATTTATTCAAGTGTAATTTATTCAAAACTTCAACAAATCTTCAATTTTTTAAGCAAAATTTTTGCTTTTGCTGAGAAAAATTCTCATAGATCTCAGTATATAGCACTATTTTTAATTAATAATTACTAAATTTTTACTTAATAATTAAAAATAAGTTATGTGTATATAGATTTTTGATAGTTTAAGCCATGGATTAAACTCTACTGTCATATGTCAAAAACTCATCAGTGTTGCTTAGGCCTGAAAATGCCATGTATAAAATCTGTTATTTTGATCTTTCAATGTTGGCAGATATGTAATGTTTAATATTTTCTTGTTGTTTCTTCTTCCTACATTTATACTGAAAGAGAGAGAAACTGATTTTGGCTTAAAACACATTTTTCATGATATGGAGGGAATTGATCTAAGAATCAACTACAGGGTAGCTACTAAGTATCCGGAAAAATATTGAGGAGATTTTATGGACTACCTACTTTATTATAACCACTCTTTTGTAGTTGTAATGCCTTTATCTTTAAATATTATTTAAAAATTAAATATTATTTATAATTTGCATTTATTCAATGAGCAATTTTTGAGCGATCAAGGAAAGTAAAATCTATTAGATAAATGCAAAAAGTTTCGGGATTGTTTCAAAGTATAGCGCATCTAAGATATGTGGTCCGATGATAAAGTTTTTACTGAAGTTAATATGATAATAGTAATCAATATGTAAAATTAATATTGATAATAGTAGTAGTTAACTAGGAAAAAAATTTTGTGCATGAGGAGGCATCGCTTCCCCCCCTTGGGGGGGGAGGGGAGTACCCCACCGGGGAGAGTAAATTTTCAATATGGGCATCTTTCGAAAGGTCTGGTCAATACCTTTAAAACGAATGGTTGAACTATACATATGTGATAATTTAAAACAAAGTTATCGATTTTTTTTTACTTTTAACGAAAAAAAAGTCTCATTTCTTCTGATAATTGCAAAAAAATGACTTTCCTTTGGCATTTAAATTTGGTAATTAGAATAAATTTTGAGTAAAACTAGAAGAAAGTCATGTGGTGGCCACACCATACTGGTTTTTACTTTCTTCTATATGTAATATAGAGAAAGTATTGGATTCGTGAAAATTTTCAACCTCCGTTTTTTGATGGATTTACACGTTTTGGGATGTCCTGAACACGAATTGATAGTTTTTAGAAAATGTCTATCTGTGTGTGTGTGTGTGTATCACAAATTTTGTATCCACTGTATCTCACGAACCAATGAATGAAATTTAACCAAACTTGGTATTTTGTTGTACCCTAACATAAACTGGTGCTGATTAGATTTGGGGATCAATCACTCAACAGGTGGCGCTGTGATCTCATTTTTTGTAAACTTTTAACATGTCAGTATAGGACAAAATTTCGTATAAATGTGCATAATGAGAGTTACTTTAAACTTGTGATAGTAAAATAAATAGGAATTATTGATAATAGTATTAAACTAGGAAAATAATTTTGTGCATGTGGGGGCATCGTTTCCCCCCCCCCTCTTCCCTGGGGGGGGGGAATTTTCAAGATGGGTATCTTTCGAAAGGTCTCGTGAATAACATTAAAACGAATGGTTGAACTATAAATCTGCAATAATTTAAAACAAAGTTATCGATTTTTTTACTTATAACAAAAATCAACTTAGAAAAAAAAATATTTTTTTTTTTTTTTTTTAGTATATTGTTACTGAGTGAATTTGTATAGGAAAATATACAAGAAAGTCTTGTGGTGACCACAGCATACTAGTTCTGTATCTTTTAATAAATGATCCAAGGTATTCTACCAGTGGTGTACCTTGGACCTAATTGCAATTTTTTTTTTAATTTTTAGAAAATATAATTGATATTATATATTATATTAATAAAATTTTGGAATAAATATATGTTGTATATAACACCATACAGTATTTAAAAAAGCTATTCATATTTAGTTTTGGCGAATAATTACAAAATTAAAATTGAAAAAGTCAAAATAGGTTTGAGGTACCCCCACAACTAAAAATTTCCTGTTTTGACTGTAAAATAATAATAAAGTAATACATTGTAAATACTGAATGACTTATTTCAATGATGGTAATTTTCTTTTCAGATCTCTCAGATCTTACAGAGGAAGTTTTCCTTAAAAGAGTTCTGGAACACCATTCAAGGCATTTATACGTCGTCTTGTTTTCTTGGATTCAATGCCTTTGCTTTCATTTTTATATTTTGTATGCTAAGGTAAGTACATGAATTATGTCGTTACTGTCAGACATTTAAATGAGTAATTAGCTTCCTCGTTGTCTTGAGGTGAGAAGCTTTGATAGTCATCTCAATATAGTCAAAAACATGTTTTTCTCTATTACAACAATTTTTATCACTGTTGTGTATGCATTGGGACTATTTTTCAATGACAAAAAAGTTTTCTTTTCATCATTTCATTATTTTTTTTATTTCATTATTTTTTTTTTTTTTTTACAAATGTGATGAAAGAAAAAAAGTTAAAGTATTACTGAAATAGGCTTTGATTAAAAGTAAATTTTGTCAGGCAGCAATAAAACAGTCCTCCCTTTTGTCAGTGCTCGCCACAAAAATATCCATAAATATCACTTGTCAGTCAACCTAAAAAAAAATGCAAATATCATAATTGGTTTTATAAAAAAAATTACATATCATTTAGCTGCAAGAAACTCTTTCAATTATTGGGCTCAAAAGGACAAAACATAATAATAAAGTACTAAATATAGGGATATAGGCTCTTTATTCTCCGGTTCTTTTAATTTCTTGCCTCCTCTTTTCAAAAAAAAAAAAAAATAGTTGGGGTATTTTAAACCTGAAGCCTTTGTCTCTGTGGTATTATATCTCTTAAAAAAATGGGCTGATTTCAATGAGATGTTCAGAATATTAGTTCAATTAGGATAGTTCTTAGCTAAATTCGAAAATAAATAAATAAATAAATCTTTTTAATAGATTTTTTAAAATAATTTAATTTTTTTTTTTTTTTTTTTTTTTGTCATTTTACATTGACATTATTTAGAATTTGCATGCTAGAAATTTTCCAACTTCCAATTTATTTTTTATACTAAATCACAGGATTTCAAGCATGGATTATTTAAAAAAAACGGGATTTTTTAACCGATTTTTACAATAAATAAATAGACTATCCCGCTGCCAAGTTTGTTGCTTTGTGATCAGTGGTCTGAGCTCTAGAGCAAACACACAGACATTTCATTTCATTTTATTTATTTAAATAGTGAATACCAAGCATTGTATTGTAACAAAATTGGTCAGAATAAGTGGATTCCATTCAGTTTCTCATCATAAAGTTTTCTTAAATTTGTACTGTAGGTCATGTTTAATTAAGGATAGTAGTGAACTCTGTTGATCTATTTGGTAAGGCTGGAGACTGAAATGCTCCACCTTTTAAACTACTCTTACTCTATTTCCATACAATTACTTAATTCTTATTTTCTACAACATTTCATTGTTGTTAGTGGTGTTTCAATTTAATGCAATTCCATGTTATTTCACAAGCAATAATCCTGACAATTCAAATTTGTGTGAATTATTGGCCTCATTCTCTTGTGTTACATAAAATTTAAATTTTGAATAATTTGCAAAGCTTTTGAAGTACACTCATGAATAATGCTAGCTGAGGCAAATAAAGGTTCTGAAGCAAAACAAATATGACTTATTCATAAAGCCCATTTATTAAACAAAAGATCAAGAACAAAAAAAGGTGGTTTATGTAGGATACCATTTATAAAAACTACGGTTTTTGCTCCCTGAAGCAACTACAAAAAAATATCTCCCTTACAAAATATTAGCATTACATGGTTGGTATGATGGTTAATACATTGTATGCCTCTCAGATGATGAAATACAGTCCTTACAACGCCTAGGAATGCTGAGTATTAAACTATTGATCTGATCTTGGGGAAGATTACTCTACTCAGTAAGCAATGCTCTCCGAAGTTCCGGTATGCATGTAGGAGGTGGTTGACGGACTACAACTCGTCGGAAAAGCATGTCCTATACATGCTCTATCAGATTCTAGTCAGGTGAGAATGCGGGCCATTCCATGCGGGTGATAGCTTCAGATTGTAGGCATCCATGTATAACGCTTGCACGGCGAGGAAGCGCATTGTCATCCATAAACACAAATTCTGATCTCATGGCACCCCTAAACAAACGTACATGTTGTTCCCGAATGATGTCCCAATAAATTTATCCTATCATTCTTCCGATTTGAACATGCAGATCTGTTCTGTTGCCCAATATGATCCCCCCCCCCCCCCCCCAAAAAAAAAAAAAAAAAAAAAAAAGCACTCCTGCCCCACAGTAACGGTGTCATTCAATGATGTTGTTTTGGTGGTAACGAGTTTCTGACGTTCTACATATGAAAGTCTGGCATAAATTATGCTGCCAGTTAAACCTGGACTCGTCGAAAAACATCAAACAAGCTCACTGTGCCGATGTCTACATTGCATGTTCTCTACTTCAAGTTAACCGCTGGCATAGTGCATTTCCGTCAGTGGAACACATCTAACAGGCCTGTGAGCATATAGACCAATATATCCCAAACGTCTACACGGTTTGTCTTGAAACTGTGGCACTCATGGCTGCAGACAGCTGCCGAGACATGTCTGATGCTGTGCTTTATCTGCTTATTTTGGCAGTCACTGCCAAATACTGGTGGTCATTCGGCATTGTAACTCGGGGCCGACCAGTACTGTAACGTCGACTGGCATTTCCATCATTTTGGAATCGTTGCCAAAGCCTAGAGATGAAACTTTGGGCAATTCTAAGTTTCCCCGATACTTCTATCTGAGTACGCCCACATTCTAGTCGGCCGATAATTCTACCACGTAAAAAATTATCTGCATGCGTCCTCTGTGTCATAACCATTCGGTTGTTTCACTGAGCAGCACACAGAACGCTTGTGAACAATTTTCCTTCTTTGCTCCCATTCCTTATCTACCCCCTTCTTACACTTTCGTCATTGTAATATTATATCGGCGTCATCTGATGGCTTCCTATAATTTGCATATTATTCTTAAAGATGTCTGTGGTATTTCTACAGGTGAAATTTTTGCATTGAAGTTCGATTTCAGTGTGAATCTGAATTATCCTTAATTTATGGACATGAGTGTAGAATTCTTAAATTCGTAAGTTTCTGGCCAGCACCATTGATGACATTTAAAAACTAGTCTCACTTCATGATAAGAGCACTCCATATAATACATGTTCATGCAAAATTTTGCCCTACTCCGTCATGTTATGAAAAATCATAAAAGTGAATAACTTACGAAGTTTTTTAATTAGACTGTTGAAACTCAATACTTCTTGCCAGAATCCTAAATGATATTTTAAAACTGGTAAGATTTTTTTATTTCTGAGATAGTGTCTACACACATTAAACAAACTGGCAAAAATATTAACCAAGTGATTTATAGAAGAAATGGACACCATATCTATATTTGGATTCTTCATACCGCAAAACATATTTATTTTATTATTTTTTAAAGGTTTAAAAATATTCACGGATATCTCCTTATACATCTGTATTATGATAGCGAATTAAAGATATATTTTATTTCCAGTTGGTAAATACTGAATAGTAAAATCTCTCCAAGATTAATAAACTATATTTATATGCCATAGTTAATAAATTAAAATCTTCGTTTAAAAATCCCCCTTTTTACTTTCTTCTATATGTAATATAGAGAAAGTATTGGATTCGTGAAAATTTTTGAACTCCTGTTTTCGATGGATTTGCACGTTTTGGGATGTCCTGAAAACAATTTGACTGTTTTTAGAAAATGTCTGTCTGTCTGTGTTTGTGTATCACGAATTTTGTGGACGCTGTATCTCACGAACCAATGAACGAAATTTAACCAAACTTGGTATTTAGTTGGACCCTGGCATAAACTGATGCTGATTAGATTTGGGGATCATTCTCTCAACAGTTGGCGCTGTGATCGCATTTTATTCTAAATTTTTAAAATTTTTGGACAAAATTTCGTATAAATGTGCATAATGAGAGTTATTTTAATCGTGTGATTGTAAAATTAATATGAATTATTGATAAGAGTAGTAGTTAACTAAGAAAAAAAATTTTGTGCATGTGGGGGCATCGCTTCCCCCCCTGGAGGGAGAAGTAAATTTTCAAGATGGGTATCTTTTGAAAGGTCTCGTCAATACCTTTAAAACGAATGGTTGAACTATAGATCTGTGATAATTTAAAACAAAGTTATCGATTTTTTTTACTTTTAACAAAGAAAAAAAAAAAACTTAAAAAAATCGCATTTCTTCTGATAATTGCAAAAAAAATGACTTTCTTTTGGCATTTAGTGATATAATTTTGTTAGATAAAAATCGTCTGCACTTATAATGAAAAATAATTTAATAATTTAATAAACGATTTGTTTTGAATAAATTTTGTGTAAAATTATATAAGAAAGTCATGTGGTGGCCACATCATACTAGTTTTTTAAATGTCATTATTTTTATTCTTATTCTTTTTTTTTTTTTTTTTTTTTTGTAAAGTTTTTGTAATTTTTCTTGTTTTAATATTTTTTGGGTTTTTGCTTTTTATTCATTTTTGTTTTTTCCTTTTTTTAGGAGAACTATGGGTAAATTTTACTATCTACATTGTTCTTATTTCCCAGCTTTTGCTGCGAGTTTTCTCGCCATTCTGATTGAAAGGAAAAATAGGTAATGATGATTTTTTTTTTTTCTTCTAATACTTAAAAGTCATACGAACCTTGTATGTTTATTATTTTAATTTGTATATAATTTTTTTTTTTTTTCAGGCGAGGGCCATTAGCTTTATATGTAACAAATGTTGTAAGTATATATTTTATTATGCTTTTATAAATTGCATTTCTTTTCCTTTTAGAATGTCTATTCCAGATCAAATTTCAAATTAGTCTTTAGTAGAAATTTCATTTTTATATTATAGAATGTTTAATTTATGGGCATTGAATATAATATGGGCATTAATATATCTTAACTGCCATTTTCCATATGTTAATAAAACAAAATTATTTTTTGTTCTACATAAATAATATGTATAAACTATAGGAGCCATAATATATATATATATTTTTTTTTTTTTGTGGGGGGGGGGGGATTTCTCATAGAGCTAATGAAATATTCCATAAATGTGATACTTTCAAGAATTTTTTTTATTTTTTATTTCCCCTAATGGGTCATTCCATGCCAAATCAACCAAAAAATTTCAATTTTCAACCTGACCACCTCAGATTTCTATGAAACTTGCAGGAATCATTCTCCTTGATGACATAAATGAGAATATATTTTTAGAAAATTTTTATCTCTTTCGATTTTTTTAAAATTAATTTTTTAATTTTCAAAAAATCAGCATTTTTTAGCTTGTGTAAGGATTTTCAATCTCAAATTTCTCAAGTTCTATAAGGGATAGAGAAGTTTACGACCCCTCATTTTAAAGAGTATTTTCCAAGGTTTAATTTGATATGCAACATCATTATGTTGGGTAAAAATTTTAAAAATTATTAAATTTTAAAATTTTAAATTTTAAAAATTTCAAAGATAGTGTTTTTTAAAAAAATTGAAAAAAATATATGTTTTTGGTTATACTAAAAGCTATATAACCTGAAACTTTTAGAGTGGGATCTCTATGGGATCAGAAGTTATTACAAAAAACTTAGTTACTCTACATGTTAAATTGTATTATAATTACAGTTGAATCTCGAAAAATCCGGATTTGGCAGGACCACGGCGATTCCAGATTTTAGAGATTTATTGAAAACTAATTTTTTGTGATATTATAATAACATACAAACTGCAATTTTATGTTAATGAAAATAAACAACAAATCAAATTGGTTAATTAAAATATAAATATAATAAAAGACTTATGTTAAATTAAAACAGATATATTACACTAAAATATAATAAACAACTGATAATGCCTCCTAAATAACTGCTAATAAACTAAGGAAACAATTTTTTTTTAATATTTCAGTAATTATTTTTCACTATAATTTTATTTATTTATTTTTTATTTTATTTTATTTTTTTCCATTTTATACCCTACCTTTTTTGTAAAAAAATAAAATCTTTAATTCGCAATCAAACAATATAAAAATATGTCAGATTATGTTCAAATTTATGTATTCAGTGTTCAATTAAACGAATTTTAAACTGCATTGCACAAGAAATATGGAAATAAGATACAGCTAAGTCTTATTTTAAAATTAAAATTGAAAAATCTTCTGGATTTTAGAAATTTTTGGATTTTGGATGTCCGGGTTTTCGAGGTTCAATTGTACCATATAATATGCTTACTTGATAAAAGACATTATTTTGAAAGTTCATATTTATGACTAGTAAAATAGTAAAAAAAAGTTTTCTTCAGGAAAATTTCTAAGATCATTAAAAATTTAATTATTTGATTTTTTTTTTTTTAAATGTGTGTGTTATTCTAAAAGTTTCAAATTTTTAAGATTATAATCATTAGTGATGGTTTTAAAACTTACGCAGTTTTTTAAAGACAGATTACAAAATGATTACAATATAAGGCAGGGATGGAACATGGGCGCAGAATTCATACCAGAATTCGTTAAAGAAATTTCTCTACCTATAATATCGTTGATTTAAGAAGTAGAAAATTTTCTTACATTGATAGTGGTATGAATTCTGCGCCCGTGTTCCATCCCTGTATAAGGTTATAAATTTATATCAGAAGCCATTCAGATAATAAATTACTACACTTACAAATTAATGACAGCATAAATCTTAAGTAAGTAAATAATAATCAATTCATTTGCTAATTAGAGATGTTCTGGTTCAAAATTGTCTTTATTTAAAGATTGTTTTATTTATGTTGTTGCTGGCATATGACTCATCTGCATCTCCACGGTAGTTTAATTTTTTTATATCTCTTCTGAGATCTCAATGTAGAAAAAGTTAGTTGTGATTTTGGGTTCATACCAGGGTTCCAACTCAATTTCAAGAATAAAATTCCCTGACTTTTCCAGGTCTATTTTTAGAAAATTCAAGTCATGAAATTTGGTTTGCAACATAAAAGGTAAGCTCACAGCGTAAAACATAAAACAGCTTGCGACATAAAAGACAGCATAGTCATGTGACCCGCAACATACATTGAATGCTCAAAAAGCATTTTCCAGGTTTATATCATCATTTTCCCAGCTTTTTAGACAATATTTGTGATTTTTCCCTGACATTTCTTTGACTTTTTTAAATAATTTCAAATTCCCTGACTTTTCCAGATTCTCCCTGACCCATGGGAACCCTACCATACTCTTTTAAGTAGAAGTAAAATAAGCAATTTTTTTTTTTTTTTTAATCAAACATTTTTGGCATATTTAATTTAAACAATGAGTACTCTCTTCAGATAAAAAATTTAATCAATTCTATTTAGTTTTTACTTTTGTGATGTAAGAAATTTTATTTCTTCTTACAACCTGACTTTAAATTAGTATGATTTTTATGATTAAATGTATGATTAAATTTGTATGATCATTAAGACTTTGTGTAAAGATGAGTAAACTTAGCACGTCCAAAACATTTTTCTATATATTGCTATAACCCATTCAAGAAAGCTGGCCATGATTATTATAAAAAAAGTTTGTGATTTGTAATAATGAAAAAATTTATATTTATATATGTTTTCATTTATAATAAATAAAAACATTTTTAGATATAGCCAAATTTGTAAAAACATGTTTTGGATGTCGTAAAGCTTCCAGTAATTTTAACTGAACAATGTATTTATATGTACCCTTGTTTCTTTATTATAATTTCTAATCGCAGTAAGAACCTACTCTAAAACATTCCAACTATAAAACTCACAGTAATTTAAATATTTTTTTTTTTTTTTTTGTAATAATCTAACAAAATTTTACAAAAAAAATTGTTGTTTATTTTTTATTAAGCACAATTACATTGAATATTGATCCCCCCCATGTTTAATTGTATATTAGCATGCAATACTGTATGTGTGAATTTTAATTAACAGGTATTTTATAAAGTAAGCATATTATATGATTATTGTAATACAATTTACCATGTAGAGTAGCTAGGTTTTTTGTCATAACTCCTGATCCCATTGAGATCCCACTCTAAAAGTTTCAGGTTATATAGCTTTTAGTATAACCAAAAACATATATTTTTTTCAAATTTTTTAAAAAACACTATCTTTGAAATTTTTTTAATTTAAAATTTTAAAATTTAATAATTTTTAAAATTTTTACCCAACATAATGATGTTGCATATCAAATTAAACCTTGTGAAATACTCTTTAAAATGAGGGGTCATAAACTTCGCTATCCCTTATACAACTTGAGAAATTTGAGATCAAAAATGCTTATACAAGCTAAAAAATGCTGATTTTTTGAAATTTAAAAAAATTATTTAAAAAAAATCGAACAAGATAAAATTTTTTTAAAAGTATATTCTCATTTATATCATCAAGGAGAATGATTCCTGCAAGTTTCATAGAAATCTGAGGGGGTCAGGTTGAGTGAGTGGTTGATTTGGCATGGAATGACCCTAATATTACTATCTTGTTATTATAGTTTTTGTTTGGAATTGTGTAACTGTTTAATTTGGATTTTGTAAAGTTAACAAAAAAGCCCTATAAATTGTGTTCTTTATTCATTTAAATTTGATATACTTGGTTTAAAAGGAAAACATGTTTGTATATCATAAAATGTTTGCATATATTAAATAAAATAACTATGACTCGCTTATCCCCACCATGTGTGCTTTTTGGGATTATTGCTTATCTTTTAAATAAAACAACTTAACAGTAATTTCTTGTTTAATCCTACAACCTTATCATAAACTTTTATTGTTTATCTTGCTTCATGATAGATGGTGCTAGTACACAGATGTATTGTTTGAATATGCCTTTTTTTTTATCCATTTACTTTCTGTTTCATTTTCTTAATTTTTTTATTTCAGTCGTCTGCATCGCATAGCAGTGTCTTATTTTCTAATTAGTTGAGTATCATTTAAAACATAATATACCTTTATTATTCTAAATTCAGCTTATTCATAACAAGAATCGATAAATTGATTGTACAGTATTATTTAAATTTTTCATCTGATAGAAAGTTGTTCATTTAAAGACAAAACTGCTATGAACAATTTTTTTGTTGTTGTTGTTAAATACTTTTTAAAAATGTCTTATAAATTTCTTTTTGATAATGGAAATATTTTTTATGGTATTTGAATTGATTTATATTTAAATTATCACTATTACATTTGTTGTTTTTCTATCCCCTTAATATAATATCTCTGTATATAATAAAAGGTCGGCAATTTGACTGACCACAGAATTACAGAACCTTTTGACCTTTCTTGATGCACCTTAAAGCTCGATTTTTGAGCTTTTGTTTGTTATTATTATTTTAAATTGAAATATGAAAATGAAAACATTAAAGCATGAGCTAGCTTTAAAGCATAGCATATTAAGCTAATGCCAAAAAGTTTACACTTTTTTTTTTTTTTTCCTGACATAAAAAGAAATATATTTACACATGAATGATAAAAAATTATCAAAAATTAAATTTGTTCATACATCTGCCAAAATAGACGTCATTATAACATCAAAAATATTATACGTATTATTAAAATTGTGTTTCAATTTTATCATTCAAGTGTAAATAAATGTATTTATTTTTATGTAGGAAAAAAAAAAAAAAAAAATGTGTAGTTATAATTTGGATTTTATTGAGACTGTAGATTTAGTCACACATTTTACTGCTTTGTTTATTCCGTAATACTTTTTATTATTTTTTTTTCTCAATTTTAATGTTTAAATAAATTGATACTAAGACTTAACTCATATAAATATTTAAAACTTATGTTTACTATGTATATTTAAATAAATAAATCAAAATAAAATATTTAAAATGGGAGGTGGGAGATAATATACAACCACTGCAAACTTAGATATCGCATAGGATTTTTATATATACTGCTTACGATATTTGGTAATACTATATTTGGTTGCAAATTGTTATCACTTTATGGTTGACTGAATGTTGTCCAAGTAAAAAAAAAATCCTCATATTTAGTTGCAGCTAATTGCAGAAAAAATATTTTGCTGTTATATTTTATTTTTAATGGACAAAAATCTCACTTTTTACTAAAGTGGTTTAAAACACATGATAGGTACTACAGCTAAAACATGACAGAAAAGCTGAAATGTTCACTAGATACTCAGATAAGTCATTCCATCATCAAATCAACACAATAAAACAGCATTTTTAACCTGACCTCCTTAGATTTTTGTGAAATTGGGCTCATTTATTTGTCCTATTGAGACATGAATGTATACCAATTAATTAGTCCCTATATCTTTTAGTTTTTGATATACAAGGCTGCAAAAATGGGTAAAAAATGCAAATTTCCAAAATTCTACTACAAATGCACCCATATTTTCTTTCCTAAGTAACTTAGCGATAAAGAAATTGATATCATTAGAAAGCTTATAATACAGGCTTTCAAATGATATATCACAAGTATATATTTTTAAATTTTTTCACTTTAAGGTCAAGCATTTTGACCTTTGACCTCCTATATCTCAAAAAGTATGCATTCATTTTCTTTTAAAAATTGTTATTTTTACATTTATTATTTATGACTATTGCAAATTTCAACATGTGAGGCTGAATTATAAATTAATATGCAACCCCCCATCAGTATTTTCATACTAACATAAGTTTTCCCCATATTTTGTTCCCTTATTGTTATTAACTTAGAGATATAAGTTTTGTATTACTAGAAAGCTTATAATATAGGCTTTTAAATGATATATCACATGTATGCATTTTAAAAATTTTTAAGTTCAATCATTTTGATCTTTGACCTTCAATATCTCAAAAAGTACATATTTAATTTTCTTTTAAAAATTATATGTTATTCTTGTGTTTATTATCTATAATTACTGTAAGATTCAAGATGTTACGGCCATGGTGATACTGAGTTATAAATTAAAATGCAACTCTACCAGTATTTCCATGTTAACATAACATACGTTTTACAAAAAAATGGCCGTCCCATGTTGAAACTTACAATAATTATAGAAAATAAACGTAATAATAACATATAATTTTTAAATGAAAATTAAATGTATACTTTTTTAGATATTGAAGTTTAAAGGTCAAAATGTTTGACCTTAAAGTGAAAAAAATTAAAAATATATATTTGTGATATGTCATTTTAAAGCCTGTATTATAAGCTTTCTAATGATACCAATCTTTTATCTCTAAGTTAATTAGGAAAGAAAATATGTGTGCATTTGTAGTAGAAAAATTTCGGAAATTTGCATTTTTTACCCATTTTCGCAGCTCTATCCAAAACTAAAAGAGATTGAAAATTAGTCTTAAGTTAATTGGAAAGTATATATGTATTTATTTATTTTATTTTATTAATTACTTTCCAATCTAAATGACTATATACAAAAAGTGTAACTAAAAAATCAGAATTCCCAAAACTTCATTTTTGAATGAGATATTCTTTATAATGTGAAGCAACAAAAATGCTGTAAGATAACACAACCTAGGAAGGAAGAAAAGGTGAACTGGCGATCGCTTAAGGTCTTAATATTTTTTTAAGTGAGAATATGCAATGTTGTGTTTATATTGTATTTTCAGTTTTTCACACACATTATTTTAAATCTGCAGTAATTTATTCAAATATGAAAAGGATTGTATGTTCATATCTTACAAGTATTGCATTTTGATGAATAAATCACATTAAAAGTTTTGCGAATTTGACCCATATTATTCCTTCAACTGTCTGTTGAAATCTAAGAGGCTGTGTAGATTTTTAATGTTTAATTATTGATTTAGAATTTTTTATTAAACTTATTTGTTTTATTCTTAGAGGTAATTGATATACTTCAATATACTTTTATCACTAATAGGCTTCTGAAACATTATTTCGTATGGCAATAGCAAGGGGCTACATCAAACCCTTCCCAAATGGTGAAGTAAGTTGTTTTTCCTCCATCTCTGTGTATCAGTTATTGTTTCAAAATAAAAGTTATAATTTATTATTGATATACTTTTAAATAATATAAACTTATCAATTTTAATGGGCTTAAATTAAAATTGTTAGCTTCTTATTAAAATGAAAGAAAATTGATGAACAAAGTCAATTTAACTTAATGTGTATGGTCATTTACCCATAATTAATCAGAACATTTATATTTAATATGCATGAACCAACCATATGTTTGTCCAATTAAATGCTGCACAGATAAAAGCTTAACATTTTATTACCACACAAATCTAAAATATTAGGATTATTAATGCCTTACTGTAGAAGCTTTACATAAAACATTCTCTTATTCTGCAGCTGCTGAAACAAAAAGTGCCATAAATACAAAATGATTAAAATCTCACTGCTGCCACTCACAACTATAGGCTGAAACAGATTATTAGGATCCAGATAAAGGGTTATTTTCTGCCATCTATGAAAGTTCTTTGAATCTTCTTCTAAGTCTAATGCAGGATTGTTGCGAGTTGTCACAGCTGCCACATGATTGAATTGTGTAATTTCTTACATTGCATGACTTATCACATAATGCTTGAGTCACAGATGGACAGTTGAGAAATTGTTAATTTTGCACAAATACAGTATTCTTCCCCTCTCCCCCTTTTTTTTTTCCTTTTGTAGAATATGGAAATTTTCTTATGTAATTATAAAATAACTTTCACTTCAGCTGGATAAAGCGTTTAAGAGGATCTCAATCAGGTTAGAAGGAATTGTTTTCTCACCTGAATCTAGTATATGATTTATTATAACTAATTTAAAGTAGCTGAACCCCCGTTGTGGACACTTTATGACTCTCTCAGTGAGTGTCAAGGTTATTCAAATTCCATGTTAACCTTTGGAAAAATTTTCTTCATTATTATTCACTAGCAGGCTATGCCCGCTTCGCTGGTCACTATATTTAAATAAATTTTCGAAAGAATTGAATTAATATTTATTTTTTTTATACCTTTACACCACATTATAGACAAAAACTAAAAAAAGAAACTGAAATTGCTCCAAACCTTGCTTAGGGTACACGCTGTCTACGGCAGCTCTTTTCCCGCCTGCACTGCATCAGGTCTAGGTTTTAAATGTCTGCAGGGAGATCTTTCCCGGGCACTTCAATCTAGATATTTACCGACGACAGGGGGGATCAGCTACTATTTAAGAACTACAATTTTAAAGACGACTGTATCTCAGCATCTATTAAATATTTTAGTTTTGAACCATGCATTATTTACTCTATATTACAGTTTGATTCAGACCAATGTAATAAAATAAAATAGAATAAAAAGTAGATTAAAATATATATATATATATATATATATATATATATAAACAAATAAATTTTAATCAATTTAATCCTTTTTACTATGTATATACTACCATTTTTCCTGATAAATACAGTAAATAGAAAAAATGAATAAATAAAAGTTTTTTCTTTTAAAGGAATTTAAAAAATGAAAAATAAGTTGTTCTGCTATAAAAAATTAAACATAACTGTTATAAATACCTTTTTAAATTAAAAACTAATTATACTTAATTTTTTCTACTGCATTACGATTTTATTTTCAATAAATATATAAAATTACAAAAAAAAAAAAAAAAAAAAAAAAAAAGCCTTCAAATTAATGTATTAACTAAAAATAAGTTACGCAACAGCCGTTGCTAAGATACACAGACGATTGAAGCAAAAGAATTAAATTTATGAAAAATAAAGCATTAAAACAAATATTTAAAATCGAAAAACATTAATTTAAAAAATTCAAATTCGAAATTCGAAAAAATCTAGATGAGGTGCACACCTGCATGGTCCCAGGTACCTATATGCCAAATTTGGAAGCTCTGCGATCAATAGTGTGAGCACCAGAGCGCAGACAGACACACAGACACTTCTCTTTATTTATATAGATTACACAATACATATTTTTAAATTCTGCTTTCATATTCAGAAAATCTTTCACTCAATGGCATCTGCAGCACCCTCAATTCAACGTGTTGCTTTAAACAATTTTGACAGGACAAACACTTTGAAACTATTTAGCCCCTGTGACTACAGCAAACCTCATAAGCAGGTGCATGCAGCGACTTTTTTTCTTGGCAGATACTACCAGATTGTTCACTTGCTTGTGAAAAATGTGATCGTGTAAAGTCACACCTGCTGTTGCCTTCAACTGGATGTGTTGCAGTAAACATTGAGCTCCTTACCACTTAATTTACTATCTAAAATAAAAATATTATCAGTCATTAAAATAAAAATAAATTTTTGTTATTGCTAAAGTTTCAGTTTTATGCATTGCTAAGAATTAAATGCCAACAAATGGTTAAATAGGGTGCCAATTTCAGAAAGTCTTACCTGTGTTCATTTTTCATGTGATGTGTAAATATGTATAGTCTTTTAACCATGATGTCACTAACAATATCTGTACTAACATCACATTAGTATATATAATGCAATAACATCAATGTTGCATCAGTTTACATTATATAACTTTAGAATCTTATTCAGTACATGTTTAAAAATTAAGTACGTTTTTGTCTAACCTGCACTTCTTTTAATTTTTAATAATGTGACATATTATTTTATGCTTCATAAAATCTTTTATTTAATGTAAAATAAATAATAATGAAATTTATTTTTAATGTTTAGGTCTACCTGTTTAGCACAACTATGGCATTCTTTTTATATATTGTGAGGTAAGTAATCATGTATAGTGATATGGAAATTAATTCTTATTACTTTCTTCTATATTCAATAGAAGAAAGTATTGGATTCGTAAAAATTTTCGACCTCGGGTTTTCGACGGATTTACACGTTTTGAGAGCTGTAGATCACAATTTGAACATTTTTAGAAAATGTCTGTCTGTATGTGTGTGACAAAATTTTGTGGCAACTGTATCTCAGGAACTACTGCACAGAATTTCATACAAATTAGTATGTAGTTACACCTTGGCATAAATTAGTGCCTATCAAACACTGTTAAAAAAATTCAACTTTGCTGCCAGAAATTCTCTGTAATTACAGAAAATATGTTTTGTCAATGAAATTTTTTCGTAATTTACAACTTTTTTCTTAAATTACAGAGAATTTCTGGCAGCAAAGTTGCATTTTTTTAACAGTGTAGCAAACTTTAATTTTTCGGACAGACAAACAATCAGCTTTATATATATATAGATTTGTTACTAGAAAGATTAGATGTTTCTCCCCCCCTTCCCCAAGAGTTTTTTCTGATAAAAAATTCTATAAACTAGTCTAAACATTGAGACAGAATTTGCAAAAATATCACATCTGACAAAAGTTGGAGGAATATTGATAAATTGTATTACAGTTTATTATGTATTGTTTTAAATATTAATGTATTGAAAAAATATTTATAGGCATGGAAGAATCATAAAAATATTTGGGCGATTCTCCAAAACACTTAACATTTTTGAATCACCAATTCTTTAAACACAAAACTGCTTTTAAAAATCTCTTAAAAAATTATACAGTAGAGCGCTGGTTATCCGTGAGCAGGTGATCCGCGAGTGCGAGAGTTGAAAAAAAAAAAAATTTAAATTACTAACCTCCAAAAAAACTCAATTTTAATTCAAGCCAACAACAAGGAAAATACAATAGGTTCTACAGTGCGAAGGCCAAAAATTACCGACATGTTTATTGTCCTACAGGCCTACTTGGAGTTATTTTGACGGTTTTAGGAGGAAATGGATCTTTTTACTTTAGAAATAGGGGTTATACTGTTGTACTATATATTGTATGCATTTTTTTTTTCTTTTTTATACCCCATTTTACTCTGTTTTTCAGGTTATCCGCGATTGCCATCAAATTTCGTGGATAATCGGTGCTCTGCTGTACTTACTTTTTGTAAGACACTTTTAAGAGAAAAATAAAGGGAACTCATTTTAACCGTATTATCTGGTCATGCTTAACTATACTAATTATACTAGTAGAGTGACACTTGCCTGCCAGAAAAGTGACATTTTTCTCATATTAGGCCTGCTACTCAGGTTTAGTGCCAAATTTGGGTTTATGAAGATTTGTCTATTATTATCATCGTTTAATTACTTAGAATAACAGGTTTTATTTTTGAAAAATTCTTTTATATATAAAAGAAATGCTGTACAGGAGAATGACAACCTCAAATGTTACATACTTAAGTGTAAAACTTTAAAACTGTGATAAGAACATTTGGTGATTCAGAGCATGAAATCCTTCTATGAATGCAATAAAATGGTGGAACTTAATAGTGTTGTTATGCACCAGGCTAAAAATTTCTTCTTTTTTTTCTTTTAAATTATCGAAGAATTCCCTAAGCCAGGAGAGTGACATTAAAAACTTAGGACAAAATTCAAAATGATATGCCTTGATAAGTTAAATGATTAAATGGATTCAAAAAATATTATATTACACCTTTAAGTATGTATAGTGTATTGCTACAAATTTAATTTGTCAAGGGTTGATATGAAATTTTTAAATAAATAAAGTTAAAAAAAAAAAAAAAAAAGATTTGGTCTGGCCAGGAGAAGTGACATTCCAGTCATTTTAGATATTTTGCAGTGAAGGAATAATCTTTTTTTATGTGCATGGGAATACGCTAGAAAAATTGTCTTAAAAAAAAAACTTTTTATGTCCAGCCATTTTTGTAATATTTTGCTCAGACATGATACTGTTACGTTTCTGTAGATTCACCTATTTATGTATATATGGTTGAAAGTTTCATTTTCTTAAAGACATTAAATAAAAAACCTAACATTACTTTGTGCGTCATTTAAATCTTCCAACCAGGCACCCGGTCCTCTTCAGAGCGACAACCTTCTGTGTGGAAGACTTGAGATGGAGTGATCTTTAGTTGACCTTGCCAAAAGGTGGCGCCATGCACTGTCTGGGGCTACTGCGCCGCTGCTGTTGCATACATCCTGATTGGTGGAAATTTCAATGGATTCTCTGAACATCGTGTAATTGTAATCGTTGTAGTTGGCTATTTTAGTGGTTTTATCAAAATCAATTTTAATATTTTGTTTATTATACATTTTGGCTAAGGCTGTGTAAGGTGCGCCAAATCTGGCAAACCTGCGCCGCCACAAATAAGTAAGGCAACCCAACTCTCGGGACGAGAAGCAGTTCTCGAGAGAGGGGGTCGTGCGGTCGGGGTTGAAGGTAGCACTAGGATGTGTGCTGGTGTCAGCGAGTATAGTAGTTATGAACGAAATATAAGCCAGAATTTATTCTTTGTACATATGGCATTGTAAATACCATAAAATTCATTATGTAATTCATCTGTGATGTGTCCCATTATAGAAATTTTAATAAATACTTGGGACTAATTATGACTTTATCATCATTGTTGTCTCTCACTACTCACCAAGAATTCCACGTCCAAGATGTGCTAAATTACATTGGTGTCAGAAGTAAGGGATGATGAAGAGAGACGAAAAAATGATTGTGGTGTCACAGCGGAATGGCCACAATAGCCGATGGTCATCTGGTCATCGAAATAAGATGATAGAAGTATTACGTGCAGTTTTTAAGGCTGTAAATGCTACAGCGTTCGGCGGGCTACATAGAGCCTAGCGTGAATAAATAATACTGTATCAACAGTATGTTGTGTGTATGTAGAGCACCTACGTGCTAGCGAAAGTTTACAAAATAAGATGACGGAATTGGTGCACGTTCTTAAATTCTTCAGTGTTCAACACTTTACGTGCTAGCGAAAGTTTACCTGCTATTTTTAAATCCTTAAAGTCTCTAGTGTTCCTAACGTATAATGCTGGAGCGACAATATTTTGTGTAGAAGTGGTGCTACGTATTCTAGAAAGTGTTCTTGTTCTACAATTTTAGGTGCAGTCTTACGATTTGTGAATAAAGTGAAAACAACGAAGAAAAAAAAAATGTGTGTATACAGAGTATTCAACGTTTGTATGTTAGAAATGTTCTTTTTATGCAGCTCCGGACATCCGAACAAAATTTATCATGTCGTGATTTCTTTTACCTTCGCACTAAGGTACTGTAAGTACTATATATTTTTTTCTTCGATTAGAATTTTAATCGTTAAGGAATATCAGCAAGTTTAAGAAGAGTGTATTAAATTTAGTTGATTATCGAATCATGTGAAATATTTTTATATATATATATATATTTATTATGGTTATTTGATTTCTAATGTGAAATATAAAGGGGTAATAATTTTTAATTAGTGCAATTATTATATATATTTTTTTATTTTCATAAAAAGTAAAGAAAAAGGAATATATTTAGTTTATTAAAAATATTTCAGTATATGTGAAATGTATAATAATCACATAGATTTGTTTCTTTTTACCCTGAAAACGAAAGTAAGGCAGGTGGCCAGACAGGCATTGTTCTTGTTCTGAGTGTCGCCAATTGAGTCCTTTTCGGTAGATAGTAATGATATTTCTTTCTTTTTTTTTGTTTGATCATCAATGTTGGAAAAAAGGTTTTTTTTTTTTCTTATTTTATTATTGCTTAGTAAAAGTTAGAAAAATAAATCTATTTCCTGTCTCAGTATATATATAAATAAGATATATATTGCTGTGGGTTATGAAATACTTAAATGATAAATTTATTTATTTTATTTTGTTTTTGAGAAGACAGTTAAAAGTACTTTTTTTTTTTTCTTTCTCTGGTTCATGGTGACTGAATAATTAGAGATAGATTTAATGCATCATTATTTCTTTCCTAAGTAATTATTATTATTGTTTTTTTTTTTAAACAAAAAAGAATGAATGAATAAATATATATATTTTATTTGTTTATTTGATGACAAAGGCATGAGTATAATTAAACAGCTCTGGTTTATTTCTGATAAATGTTTTATATCTTTTTTTGTTGTTGTTCTCGTATAAAAAGAGTAATGTTTCTTTTGATATTTTTTTAATATTTTGCTTTTTATTCTCATTTTATTGTAAGGCAATTTGGCATTAGGGTGGCCCAGAAAAATAGATAAATAGAAAAAAATGTCTTTTCTAATCAAAAGTAAAAAAGCAGATTTAATTTGTCTTGCTCAAGATTATGGGGAAAAGGTTGATGAAAAGTTATCTAAATCGGAATTAAAGGAATTAATTTTAGCTAATAAGCGATATAAAGAGGAAGAAGCGAAAGAGTATTTAGATGCTATCATAACTGAAAGAATAGAACGGGAACAAAAACTGGAAAATGAAAATAAGTTAAAACTAGAGCGGGAATTTATGTTAGACAGAGAGAGAAAGGGAGAAATTTGAATTGGAAAAACTTCGTTTGGAAGTAGAATTATCTAAGAGTAATAAAAATTTGGTTCAAAATAGTGATCAAACCACGCGTATAAAATCTTTAGATGAAATAGTTAGGATGGTTAGACTCTTAACAGTTAAGGTTCCTAGTAAATCAGATGGATGGGACTATTTTTTCTCGAGTTTAGAGAAAGCGTTTGTAAATGAAAATGTTAACGACGAATTTAAACCTAAAGTTTTACTTTGCTTGTTAGGGGATAAAGTAACTAATCTGTTAGCTAATATTGAAGAAAGGGAATTAAATAACTACGAATCGTTGAAAAAATTAGTGTTGCAAGAGTATGAACCTTCTCCAAAATTATGCTTAGAAAATTTTCGTAGGGCAAAACGTAATCCTGACGAGAATTTTTCTCAATTCGCGTCCAGGTTAACCTCTATGTGGCTGTATTACTGCAAGGCCAGGAAGGTAAGTGATTTTGAGTCGCTGAATCAGCTCATTGTTTCGGATAAAATCTTCCAAACATTAGATGCAGAAACTGCAACCCACATAGGAGTTCTTCAAGGAGAAGATTGGTTCAAGCCAAAGGATTTAGGTAAGCATTGTGATGTATTTTATGCGTCTAAGGGTAAGTCCTATGATGGGTCAGTAAGAACTAAAGGGATGGATTTTGATAAAAGGGGGTATTATTCTAATTCGGGTAAACCGCAGTTTAGTGAAAAAAGGTCCGATTTTTAACAATTCTTTCCCCAAGAAAAATTTCGAAAAGTCAAAGCTCACAGAAATTAAAAAAGTAATGTGTTTCACATGTGGGTCCGACAAACATTTCAGACGGGATTGTCCAAAAAATAAAGGGTCAGATACTAGGAGGCTTAATATTAATAAAGTTTCTGCAGAGGGTACAGACTCAAAGGAAGAAACTGTATCGGCCAGGGTAGACTTACTAGGGGAAGTCATCCCTAGGCGAGCTATTGAGGATAAATTAAGCAAACTAAAAAAGTCATCTATCAGTGTAGATGGTAAATTAGTTGACGCATTGGTGGATTCGGGAACAGAAATTACGGTTGTCAAAAAAGAACTAGTTCCGGGAATTTCGATCGAAGGGGCTTCTACAATTTTTTTGAAGGGTATTTTTGGTCCGGCGGTGAAATGTCCATTAGTTTACGTTCCGTTAGGTCTTGCTACTGGTGACCAGGTTAATGTGGTGCATCAGCAAGTGTTGTGTGCTTTGGCAGATGTTTTGGTGGAAGACGTGTTACTTCCACCGGATGTTTTGAACATGTTGGGAGGAGCCCGGAGTGAAGGAATTTCACTGGCTCAGAACTCTCAGGACCTGAGGAGGGACTCAGGAAATTTAGATGGAACGACGGAAGTTTCATCTGGGACACTGTCAGGAAAAGCACAGGACAATTTTATTTTTGAGGAATCTCAAAGGGAAATTACTTCATGTGGAAATGAAGTGGGTACGGTAAACGCTAAGGATGGTGAGGCAATCACTGAGCCAAATAAGAAAAGTATGGTAGCTGATACTTTTCGCTCTGAGCAAGAGCAGTGTACCGATTTAGCAGTAGCTTGGAAGCATGCTAAGGAAAGTAAGGGTAATTACTATGAGGTAGATGGTTACTTATTTCATAGGGACAAAATACTCGGGGAGAGCATTGGGCAACTTGTACTTCCAGAATGTAGGCGAAAGGAGGTACTGAAACTTGCTCATACCTCAGTGTTTAGCAGCCATATGGGTCCTAGAAAAACTCTAGAGAGGATCAAATACTCATTCTTCTGGGAAGGTATGAGGGCTGACGTAAAAAAATATTGTAGATCATGTAAAGAGTGTCAACTCACTCAAGCAGTTAGAACAAATGACCGAACGCCAATCACGCCGGTGACGAGACCGGAATTACCATTTCAGGTACTGAATATAGATTTGATAGGTCCGATCGATCCTCCAAGTTCGAAGGGACATAAATATATATTGTGTATGGTCGACCAACATACTAGGTGGGGCGAGGCCATACCATTGACTAGTCTAAATGCAAAAACATCTTGTGAGGCGTTGCTAAGCATTTTTTCAAGGACCGGAATACCGAATGTTATCGCGTCTGATAACGGGACAAACTTCATAGCTGAACTGACTAAAGAGTTCGAGAAACGTATAGGGAGCAGTCCAAGATTCTCAACCCCTGGATATCCACAATCGAACGGATTGGTGGAGAGATTCAATAGAACATTGAAAAACATGTTACATAATGTAATAAGGGAAGAAGGTAGAGGGTGGCATTTGCAAATTCCTTATGTGTTGTGGGCGTACAGAGAAATACCCCATTCAACCACGGGTGTGTCTCCATTTCAGTTAATGTATGGTAGACAACCACAAGGTCCTTTGTCCATCTTAAAGTCTACTTGGACCGGGAGACATAATAATATACAGTTAGATACTACTCCTGTTGCTAAATATTTAGAAGATTTAAAATTAAAACTTGAGAAGGCTGCGGAGCAAGCCAAACTTGTTTCGGCAGTACAACAGGAAAAAACAGCTTACTACCACAATTTGAGATCGTCTAACAGAGTATTCAAAGTTGGGGATCAGGTGATAGTTTTAATACCCGATTCAACAAATAAATTATTTGCCAGATGGCAGGGTCCCGCAACTATTGTTGAAAAACGCAATCCTCATTCTTTTATAGTGAAATTACCAGATGGTGCGACCAAACATATTCATCAAAATAAATTAAAACATTATATAGCTAGTTCGAATTCTGTAAATGTTATTTTTGAGGAAGAAAAAGAATTCGGTTATGTTGAAACTTTACCTACCGCTACAAAGGAATCTAAATTCTTTGAAATTCTTGATAGTCTTAAAGTTGAACATTTAAATGCTTCTCAGTGGAAAAATCTTAGAAATTTAATTGTAAAATTTAAACATATTTTTACTAAACCTGTCCAACCAACCTCGGTGGGCACTCATAAAATTGAATTATTACCAAATGCAATTCGGAAAAAACCCCATTGTTACAGTGTTCCCATGGCATATAGAAAGGAAGTTGAACGTCAGGTTCAAGAATTGTTAGATCTAGATTTAATAGAACCATCAGAATCTGAAACAGCTCATCCAATTGTTTGCGTTGCGAAAAAAGATTCTTCCGTAAGAATGTGTATCGATTTCAGGGCTTTAAATGCGGTAACTAAAGTTCCGGTTTTTCCCATGAAAGATATGCAAGAGTTAATTTTCACTGCAGGATCAGCCCACTGGTTAACCAGTTTAGATCTTTTAAAGGGGTACTGGCAAATTAAAATGGATAAGGAAAGTAAGCCATTAACAGCATTTACCACTCACAATGCCGTGTACCAGTGGAAGACAATGCCTTTTGGTCTAGCAGGGGCATCGGGTACTTTTCAACGAGAAATGAACCGTATCTTAAAAGCTCATTCAGATTATGCACAGGCATACATGGATGATGTGGTCATTTTCTCTAGGTCTTTTGAAGAACATTTGGCCCATTTAGAGTTGATTCTAACCGAGTTACATAAGTTAGGTTTCTCGGTGAGATTGGATAAATGTTCCTTTGCTGCACGGAAAATAAAATATTTGGGTCACGTGATAGGGGGAGGTAGGCATGGTCCTGAAGAAGATAAGATATCAGCTATTAGAAAGTTAGCTAAGCCTGTCACTAAAAAGGATGTCAGGTCTGTTTTGGGACTGATGGGTTTCTATCGCACTTATATACCGAATTATGCGGAAATATCTTCTCCACTCACGGAGCTGACCAAGAAAAATAAATCAAACATAGTCAGTTGGGGTGAGGCCGAACAAAAATCTTTTGACCAATTAAAAGAGTTATTGTGTGAGGTAACTAGCCTGGCTACCCCTGATGCCAATTTGCCATTTCAAGTACATTGCGATGCATCTGACTATGGTGTAGGATGTTGTTTAACCCAACAAGATACTGATGGATCTTATCGCCCAATAGCGTTCGCAAGCAAAAAATTCAATGCGACGCAGAAAAATTGGGCAAGCATCGAAAAAGAAGCATGGGCAGTTTTATTCGGACTGAACAAATTCAATAAGTGGATTTATGGGGCTAAGGTAGAGATCATTTCTGATCATAATCCACTTAAGTATTTAACTCATACTACTCCTAAGAGTCCCAAGTTAACCCGTTGGGCTCTAGCTCTTCAAAGATGGAATCATTCCATCACTCATAGGCCAGGTGTCCAGCACAGAGGTGCAGACGCTCTGTCCAGGCTGGAATAATAGTTTATTTGCATTATTTTTATTTTATATTCTATATATATTAAAATTGAAATTATATAGTGTATTAATATTTTGAAAGTATATGTTTTGTAATAGCATTTATATAGTATTTTGAAAGTATATTTTTTGTAATAGCATTTACGTATATATGTGTTTTTCGTTCTTAAAAGTGATAAAATCAGCCACTGTGGGCTAATTTTATGTTTAGGTGGGGCGTGTAAGGTGCGCCAAATCTGGCAAACCTGCGCCGCCACAAATAAGTATGGCAACCCAACTCTCGGGACGAGAAGCAGTTCTCGAGAGAGGGGGTCGTGCGGTCGGGGTTGAAGGTAGCACTAGGATGTGTGCTGGTGTCAGCGAGTATAGTAGTTATGAACGAAATATAAGCCAGAATTTATTCTTTGTACATATGGCATTGTAAATACCATAAAATTCATTATGTAATTCATCTGTGATGTGTCCCATTATAGAAATTTTAATAAATACTTGGGACTAATTATGACTTTATCATCATTGTTGTCTCTCACTACTCACCAAGAATTCCACGTCCAAGATGTGCTAAATTACAGGCTGTATTATATTTTCTGTTTTTTATATCATTTTTATGTTCATTAATTCTAGTTTTGATTTTTCTCTTGGTAACACCTATATAGGATCCGGGTTTATTATCTTCATTTGTGAATGGAATTTTATAAATACCTGCAGTTTCTAAAGGGAGGATGGGGTCTTTATCGCTTCTGATTAATTGGAAAATATTTCTGTTAGGTTTAATGGGGATATTTACGCCGTACTTATTTGCTACATTTTTAATTTTGTTGGCGGCTCCGCGATCGTATGGAATAGAAGAGGTAAACTTAAGGGGTTGTTTTTGATAACTGAATGTGATCTAGATTTTTAATTTAATTTTTAATTACTTTATTAACTATCTTATCTGGGTACCCTTATTTAATGTCTTTGAGTATGTGTATACTTTGTTTTATCTATTTATTTTAAGTTTCATTTTCTGCTCAGTTAACAACTTCTTTTTTCAAAACTACATCTGAAGGAAGTAATTACTTCAGCTGAAAAAAAAGTTATGATAATTAATTGCATTTGTGAAATATTTTGCACTCTTTTACTGTTGTTCACACATTAATAAATCAAAAGAAGTTGGGGGCAAATTGGATAATACTTTAGCAATAATCAAGATTATGTATGTTTTATTTTATGAATAAAACTTTCTAATGAAAAAGGTTTTTTCCCCTTTACAAGATCAGCAACAAAAACTCCCTAGTATTTTAAATTAATGCATATAATTATAAGGATATTAAAATATGTGTTGAATAATTAAGGAAAGAAACAAAAGCATTTTACTTGTTTAATTTATGTTATGTAACTAGCCTCCTTTAGCAATCAGATAGTTTTTGAAAATTCTAAATTGTAGCAAACTCCCACTCAGTAGCACCTACTTGCCCTCAATCTGATGCACTGCTTTAAACAAGTCTGACCATGATAAATATTACCCGACTATTTACGTCCTATGAAATTCTTGCTCCAGGTACCTGCAACAACCTCTCCCTTTGGTGGACGTCACCAGACTATTTGCATTCTGTGAAAAATCTGATCATGCAAACTCATACTTTCTGGCCTCTCAACTCAAATAAACACTGGGCTTACTTTCTACCTTAGTTACTGCCTGAAATAAAAATATTATTAATAAAAATATTTATATTATTTATTATTACTAAAGTTTGTTTTTGTATATCATTTAAGGATAAATCCAAAAAATGCATTTTTTTTTTTTTTTATGTGATGTCAATGGACTCTTCCCACCTGACGTCAGAGGTCACATGATAGAGGAAAAACAAATAGCAGACAAAGTCTTGTTTATCTAGAGCGATTGCTGAAATAACATATTTTCTATTCTTATTTTTGGTCAATCGTATTTAATCTGTGTTATTTTTTATACATCATTTTTAATGCATTTTATATCATTCATCTTTTGTTTGCTGTATACATTTACAATCATCATTTAGTTTATACCTGTTATTGATGTTCATGAAGACCATGTTTAAATACTCTGATTTTTGGTACTTAAATCAGTGACAGTGCAATATCGTATTATGTAAATACATTTAGACCTGTAACTAAGTTAATTAACTTGTTAACACCTTTATGCAATTGAATTAAATGAAGACATTTTAAAATTTCAAATTATAATCCATAAACATTCCACAAGAACAAGCTATTATTTATTGCTAGATCAGTTAATGTAACAGTTACACAAAAAAATACAAAAATCGATTCTTACAGGTGAAAATAAATAAACACATAGTGTTTTTTAAAAATTATTAAATTTAAAAATAAAACTATTCTACTGTTTACAAATGCACAATATTACTTTTATTTTATTTTATATTAAATATTAACACTTTTGTTCTTAAGAACAATATTTAATTGAATTCGATTATTCGTTTTCCTCTATCACGTGGTTGAGCAGATGACGGTGGGAAGAGCCCATTTTACTTAAGTTCATATTTTATTCGTAAACATGTATTCATCCTCAATAATGACATTTTTTACAGATCTAATAAAAATCTGAAATCAAATATGATGTCAATTTCACAAAATGTTTTTTTTTTTTTTTTCACATGTAAATAATATTTATTGCTTTTTAATCAGGGTATTAGTTGAAGTGGATTTTGGAAAACATAAAATAAATTAAAAACAAAATTGAAAATCGGTCTTCATACACATCCAGATCTTGTAAATATACATTTATATACAATATTTGGTAGATCTTAGTTGGCTCACACATACAATTTTATTAGTAGAGGAATTAAGTAGAAGAAATAAAAATGAGAATACAGTTGCAATTTTAATAAATACTTGTCATTATTATTTTATCATTTAGTTGTACTAAATGAATCCTTAATTTTCTTTTTCAGAAAGCATGGTTTTTCAAAAGATTTCGTAAGCATGGGATTCAAGTAAGTTGTTTAGATTTTAATCTTTTCTTTAAAATTCAATCACCCTATTACATTTATTTAATTTAGAGATTTTACTGTGAAAATATTACTCAGGGTTCATATTCATCAGGGAAAACAGGGAATACTCAGGGAATTTGGAATTTGTTTAAAAAAAAGTCGAGGAAAAGTCAGGGAAAATAAAAATTTTCATTAAAAGCCAGGGAAAATCAGTTATAAAACCTAGAAAAACAAATATTTTCTTTCTCTGAAGTTATATTTTTCTTGTTTAGCTTTGTATCAAAATTCAGTTGATTAAGTATTGTGAAAATACGCGTGTAAACAATGATTTCTACCTGAATTTCTATCAGGGTCAACAGTAATATGACACCATACAGTGGAAGTAACTGTGTATTTTGTTCTGTCTAGAGGAGCATTTTTTGTAATATGTCGCTAATATTACCTTGAAAATTGTCTGGGAACTCAGGGAATTTTACTCCCGTATATGAGTATGAACCCTGTTACTGTATTACTTATTTTCTTCATAAAATTATTACATTACAGTTTTATGAAAATTGTGCTTAGGATTTTGTCCATATATAAATGTAAACACTAATACATTTACAATTATAAATACAATAAGTAATACAATTATAAATCTTAGTTTAAAATAAATGATGAATGTTATTTTTGTGCTTTATTTTCACCACTAATTGATAAAATGTCATTTTTTCACAATCAATTGATGTGAAATTTGTATTCCTGAAATAAAAAAAAATTATTTTATTGCTAATCAACCAAAATCATCTCCATGCATCATTCTTAATGATGTGTGTTCTATTCATGCATAAAGGAATATGTTGTAATTCATAATGTTTTAAAATATGAATTCTTTAATAATTTTCATAATTCAAAAAATGTTTTTTAATCAAAATTATGCTTGAGGTATATTTGGTTCACTTCATTCTAGCACATAAAAAAAAAATAATAATAATAATATATATATATATATATATCATCTCCTCCTCCTTTACTTCAATTTAGAACATGTGGTTCTAATAGATGTAAAACTTGCCCTATGGCCTCTCACACACAATTGAATAATAATAACTCTTTGGTTCCATTTTGTCAGGCATACAATGTTATTTATAAAATCAGTTGTGGTCATTGTAAACTTAGTTATATTGGTGAAACTTCAACTCCTCTACATCTACGCATTAATCAGCATCGATCAGATTCTAAAAACCTTTCAGCTGCACCTTCTAAATCAACTATAGAATTACAACACTTTAAATCACATAATTTTAATTCATGTACCATAGAGATTGTAAAAATTCAGAAAAATAAAAGTGAGCGTCTATTTCTTGAATCAAAATTTATGCAATATTATAATACAATTTATCCATATGGACTAAATTCCGAATATTTTAGTAAAACTATTAAAGCATATTCTAACATCAACCCTCTACATGATTATTCGACTATTTATGCACAACTCAATCACAAAATTAACAATAAAACTTCTAGAACTAAACGAGGTAGTAAAAAAACAGATTTTATCTTTTCTAAAAGTGCCATTATTAAACTCATTTCAGATCTACAGACTAATTACTTATCTAACTATAACTGGTTCATTATTCGAAAATTTATTTTTGCAATTAAAAAGAAATACTTAGTAAACTTTCTGAATGTCTTTCAAAGCCAATCCTATAATAAACATTTTTCAGACATTTTTTATGATATTATAATGTACAAAATCAAACAATTTAATTTAAAAATTAATAAAAAGCCCAACAAATTTAAAACAAATACTCAATTAATTGTGAATTTTACAAATCAAATATTGAACAGTATTAACATTACGTCTATCATTAATGACAAAGAATGTTTGTTTCCGATTAAAGATTTAAATCTATCTCGTACTTTCAAATATCCTCTTCCTCTTGGCAGAAAGATATTCAATTATAATTCTGTATCTAAGTCTACCTCTTTTACTAACACTGTAACCTGTAAATGCAATGATCCTTCTTTCTCAAAATTTACTGACAGAGACCATGGACACATTATCACGGGTAATCTCAATATTATTGATAATTATCAATTAAAAAAATTCATGAAATTTGGCACCAAATTTAGACTTCCAGTTAAAACTAGCATTCCACAAATATTTCAACAGTTTTCTTATGACCTAGATTTATTTATTTATAAAATATCTATTACTCATAATAAACCTATTGCCTACTTCACTCAATGGAAAGTTTTAGTGTTACAAAAAATCAAAAATGCATTATTTATCAATTCTTCAAATCTGGTGTTATTTAAAAAATCTGTACTTCTTAACTCAATCAAATCACTACAGGATGACTTTGTGATCACCTATGTTGACAAATCACCTAATAATTATGCCATTATTTGTAAATCCTACTATCTCTCTATTTTAAACTCTTCAATCAATAATAGTAACATCTTCAGTTTAACTAATAATAACCTTATTATTAACCGAAAAATACATAATTACTATAAACTACTTCAACTTCCCTTCAATAACTTTAATCTTAATATATATAAATCTCGTGTCACAATGTTTGTCCTCAATGGACTCCTAAACCACTTAACCGATTATAATAAAATTCGCACACCATGTGCAGTTCGATCCAACTTGAGAGATAGGATAGTTTAAATCTCAAATTATAGTCGCAATTTTAATTTATTGCTAATTATTTGTCTGTTATTATTTGACAGTCACAATTATCTGTTAACTCCAAATGATTCTAACAGATGTCGATACCTTTCGACTGGGTTGAAATGAAAGCTGAAATATATTTGGTGCTGCCATCTACACAAAGAATCTTCAACTTTTTAACCTATTAATAAATTTCGTATAATTCAATTATTTCCACTTAACAGATGTCGATACCTTTCGACTGGGTTGAAATGAAAGCTGAAATATATTTGGTGCTGCCATCTACACAAAGAATCTTCAACTTTTTAACCTATTAATAAATTTCGTATAATTCAATTATTTCCACTTTTTAAATTTTTGGTGTTAGCATAGCCGGCCACGTGTTACTTAGACTGAAGTGTAAATTGAATTCATATTATAATGAAGATAATACAGTGAAATTAATCCTGTTTTTTACTTATTTGTGCTTCATTGATCAAAACTTTATAATTTAATATAATATATATATCTTTATATATAAAATTTATTATGTTTGTCCGCGATGAACTCCTAAACTAATGAGCCGATTTTAATGAAATTTGGACACTGTGTGCAATTTGGTCCAACTTGAGAGATAGGATAGTTTTTATTGCAAAATTCGCCTCCCAAAAGGGGGGGGGGGAGGGGCCAAAACGTGATTTCACAAACAAACAAACAAACAACAACCAAAAAAAAAAAATAAAAAAAAAAAAAAAATAAAAATGCAGATAGACTGTTCAAAATTGGTATAGAGAGGTTTTAGAGGCCTGCAAATCGAATGAGGATATTTTCGAAAGTGTAAAGTTATTAGGAGGGGCGGGTAAGGGGGCGGAGGGGCAAAAAAATAAAAATAGAGTTACATCGCTAAAAATTGGTACATAGAAGTTTTTGATACGTACAAATCGATTGCAGATATTTTCGAATTTGTAAAATTATTAAGAGGAGCGGGAAAGGGGGGGGGGGCAGAGGAGCAAAATATAAAAATGGAGTTAGATCATTCAAAATTGGTGCATAGAATTTTTGATACCAACAAATCGATTGCGGATATTTTCGAATTTGTAAATTTATTAGGAGGGGCGGGAAGGGGGGCAGAGGGGCAAAAAATAAAAATATAGTTAGATCGTTCAAATTGGTGCATACAGGTTTTTGACACCTACAAATAAACTGTAGATATTTTCGAATTTGTAAAATTATTTAGAATAGTGGGAGGGGGGAGGGCAAAGGGGCAAAATAATAGAAATAAGAGTTAGAACTTTGAAAATTAGTATTATTAAGTTTTAAGGCCCGATAAATCTATTGCGGATATTTTCGAAAGTATAGAGTTATTAAGAAGGGCGGGAACGGTGGATGAAGAAACGGTGCGCATGGTTTGCGCAGGTATACACTGCCGCAGGCAGTGGGGGTCCGAACAGATTATTCCACCAATGAGAGAAGATTTTTTTGTATTTTATATCATTTTCCTTTCGATAATATATGGATTCATTATGAGTGTCGAACATTTTTCCCGATCAGATTTTTTTTTTCTCTTTTTTTTTCACATGTTAAAAATTAATGCAATTTTGAGAATTCTTTAATTATAGTGAATCATTTAAAAATAGGGACCAGCGAAGCGGGCTAAGTCTGCTAAGATCAAGGATGTTATCAAGGATGGTCTTTATTCGTAAATAATAATTTTAATATATTGAATATTTTACTACATTATAATTCAACGTATAACATAGCCACAGCAACGCGTGGCCGGGTCTGCTAGTTATCCTTATATAGTTCTCATACCTAAGTTTCACAAATCTCCAATTAAATTTCGCACTGTCACTGTTGGGTGTAACACTTATAACAACAATGCTAATAAAGCTCTACTGGATATTCTAAAACAAATTTACAAATGTACTTGCAAAGTTGATAATTTACACTGTCTTAAAAATAGCTTTCAATTAATTCAATACATCAAATTGCTCGATTCAATAGACAATATTATGACTTTTGACTTTCAAGATCTTTTCAATAATATTGAGTTATCAGATCTTAGTAATATCATTTACAGTCTTTTTCAAGAGTATAAAGCTCAAATTAATCTTCCTTACAATTTTAAAGCAGAAAAATTTAAAACACTTCTTAACTTTGTTATCCATAATAATTATATCTTCCACAACAACGATATCTATTTGCAACAATTAGACATCCCACAAGGAGGTTGTAGCTCCAGTATTTTGGCAGATCTCTATCTTTATTATTATGAAAAGCAAATTTGCAATGATGATGTTCGATTTTATCGTTACATCGATGATATTATTGTATTTTATCTCAACAAGAACTCACAAAATGTCTTTTCCTTCAATTATCCACCTAATTTAAAGCTAACTCAAAATACTCTGACTAATTAATCAATTAACTTTTTAGATCTCAAAATAATCATCAATGGTAATAAACTTTACTCAGATATCTATGACAAACGGCAAGATTTTTGTTTTAATGTAAACTTATTTACACATTTTAATTCATGTCTGCATCTTTCGGTATTTAGAAACATCATCATTAACCATTTATTTCGAATTAATAATTTATGCTCTGCAAAGTTTAAAAACAAGAATATTAATAAACTGATCACAGCCACTGCTAAAATGGGTTTTCCTAAAAACTTTGTATTTTCTATTTTATATCCTTAACCATGTCTATGTCAGTAAAAAAAAAAAAAAAAAAAAAAGCTGTGTACACTCTTGTGTATATCAACAAAAAAATTATCTGTATATATATATAAATTACGTGTCACGATATTTGTCCGGGGTAAACTCCTAAACTAAGGAACCGATTTTAATGAAATTTTGCACACTTTGTGCAGTTTGGTCCAACTTGAGAGATAGGATAGTTTTTATCTCAATTTATTGTCACAATATTGTTTTATTGCAATTATTTGTTAATTATAGACCTTTATTAAAGTTGCTCCAAAATATCTGTGAGTTCCATTAATTTAATTGTTGCCAAAAAAAAAATAAGAGTTCATTTTCTTTCGACATAAAAATAAATACATTTAATCAAACGTGAACGTTAAAAAATTATAAAAAGTTAAATTATGCATCTCACGAAAATTGACGTCATAATCAATTTAAAGATTTTATACACATTGATAAAGTGCTAATGTAGTTCTATCATAGATATAGTAATGTATATAGATCTCTCATCCCCATGTTATCGTACAAAGATTTTTGATGCCGAAAAAAAAAAAAAAAATAAAAGCTTTGGAAACAGCCATTAAGTGGTATTGAAAAAAAAAAAAAAGAAAGAAATATGAATTTGAAACTGTATCTGGAGTCTTCCATTCCCCTTTAGCAAATAAATTATTCATAAATTTTATTTGCTAAAATATTAGTATGTATTCCCGCGTGTATTCACTCGGGGAAAGACGGCCATATTTTGGTAAAAACTTCGTCTTTTCCCAAATGAAAAGGAATAACTTTTTTCTCCCCAATGATCACTCTATTCTATGTATGCTATACTATATCTATGAGTTCTATACTCAAGCGAAGTGTGACTCGCTGACCGTCTGTGCAGCCAAGAAAAAGATTTCCTATGTTAATTGCCCACTGGATTTTTTGTAAGAAATTATTAAAAATCGAGGAAATTTATTTCCCGATTTTAATACTTATATTTGGGTATAGATATGTATTAGTTATCGCGGGTGTTAGATTGAATTATTTTGCTGTCAAATTGACAAAATTTTAATTTTAAATTTCAAAACTCTGTCGCCCTTGGCTTTTATTATTATTATTATTATTATTATTATTATTATTTGGCGATCAAAAGCGTAACACGAAAATATACATGCCAGATATATACATTGTACGAAATGTAATATGTATTATTCATTGTACGTATGTATGACATGTAATATGTATTGTATGAAATATTGTTTCATATTATTCCATTACTCTTTTAATATAAGTTGTTAAAATAACCATGATTTTTGAAAGGAATTAAATATTTTCGCCTGATAATTTGGCGATATTCTTTTTTTTTTCGCCAAGGATGACAGAAATGAAATCTATTCCGCTGCAAAATATTAGTATCTTACATCAGATATTTTATTTAGACATTTGAAAACAAATTTGACTTCAAACTATGATAGAATATTTATCATTTTCCTTTTAATTAGTATATTATTAGTATATTAAAATTTAAAAGCATGGTATATAATTTTTTTTTTTTTAATCTTATAATTATTCTTATCTTAATCCTCAATGTTTCCCATCTTTATTAAATTGAATTTACTATTAAAATTTTAACATACTCAAAAACTTCTCATCACTTCGTTAAAATACACTAAACTTTTCCAAAATATTTTTCTATTTAAAATGATACATGTATTTACTTTAAATGTCCAATATTTCATAAGATTTCCAATTTTAAAGTTTTAAAATATTTATCAAATTTACTTATTTTTCTGGCTTAGCCTTATTGTTTTCCTTTTTATAACTACAGCTGTTGCCCTCTTTAAAATATTTAAAATGATGAGGTCATTTTATAGTAAAATTATCCATTATAGCATATATTATATTTCACTCCTCCATAAAAATTGATTTTAAAATCGTCTGTTTCTTTTATACTTTTATTTTAATAGAATTTTAATAGAATTTAATTTATATATTAGTCATTTTAGCAATTTTATCCAAAGTAGCATTAGAAATAATATATATCACTTCTCCATTAAAATTTATAGGACCCTACAATAAAATTAATTTGTGCTTAATATCAACACTACGAAAATTTTTATCAATCGCTTCCAAATTTTGACCTAAGTTTCAAATCTCAACCCTGTGGGTTTTTACATCGGCTACAACGTTTTCGTCTTTGTTCGTAAATAATAATTTGACTGTACTAAATAGTTTACAGCCGTATAATTCAACGTATAACTTAGTCACAGCAACGCGTGGCCGGGTCTGCTAGTAAAATAATAAAAGACAATAAAAAAGGTGGCGGTTGGGTGGGCAGATGTTTGATTACGGAGGTGGGGATAAAGGGTAAAGGTAAAGGGGAGGTGGGGTGTAAGGCTGGATGGTTGGGTGGGTTTGTGAAATTAAATTTAAAAAAAAAAAAAAAAAAGTAGAAGGCTTGTTGCATTTGCTTTGTATTACTGTGCAGACTTTCATTTTCCTATAAAATTTCAGATTTTTCCTTTTTGAGTTGTCAACTATATTTAATGTTCTAATTATACTGTTAAACACAATGTGATCAATCGGTGAATTTCATTGTGGCTTCGTGGTTTCATTGTTGTTCATCTGCTTTGGGGTTTTGCATTTTTAGATCCATATGGATCCTGTTCTGGTTGTGGCAGGCTGGGGGAGTGTTGCCGGCATAAAACTAGTGTAACCCCACAGGCAAGTCACAAGTCTTGCCGCCTGCCTCCTTCTTCCTATCTTGTGTTTCTTGGGTTGTTTTTTCATTAGTTTTGATAGGTTTATGGTTTTAAGTTAAGATTTGTTGTTCATTTTGAAAATAAGAAAAAAATTGTAATAAATTAAAATTTCATAATAGTAATTGAATAAAAATCCTGTATTTAGCAATGTGCAACTTATAACAAATGTCAACAAATAAAGCAGTTATTGAAACCGACTTTTATATGCATATATTCATACCCAACCATGAGTATTACTCATGGGAAGCCATAAATTAGGTAATGTTATAATTAGCTTTTGTACTTAATGATTTAAGACAAGAAATTTAATATAACAAATGGTTTATATTATAGCACTTAAAAAAAAAAAAATCATGTTATCAGGCATAAAGTAAAATGGGAGGATCAAATGTTGTGATGAATGTAGAATAAAACACAACATTTTTGCTTTGGTTTTGGACTTATAGTCATAATTTTCTTTAAACATGATCTACTCAGCTAAAAGCGAACTAAAAATAAATAATGCTGAAGAGATGGAAGGGTAGACTTTTCCACAAGGCCAGGCTTGGACTTGAATTTTTTTGTGTATGCAGGACTGGAGCAGGATTACCCTTCCTCAGGAACACAATTATGTTTTTCCACTTTGCTTGTTTTATAAAGAAAGCAAATAATAGAACCTTTCTTTCTTTTCTTCTTTTTTATTTCATTTATTTTGCAGTTTTTTTTTTTTTTTTTTTTTAATGATCATAGTATATTACAGGAAAGTTTTTCTTTAACACTTTCTAATATAAGTTAAAAAGTGCTTGTAACTTCAGCTTGTCTGGCTTTTTGTTTATCTATTAGCACTCTTATTTCAGTAAATAGTTTCAGAATGATTTGAAACTGATATGTTATTCAAAATTACAATTCTTAATTGTTTGGCTGTATAAAACACCTGAAAAGTACTACACTTAAAAATTCTTGGATAGAAGTGTCTGCAATATTTTTTTAAAGAAGAATTTTGATAATAAAATAATAATGATTAAAGTATGTCTAAATTTCTTAGCAATTCTTTTTGCTGGAGCTGGAACATTTTTTTTTTTGTTTTGTTTTGTTTAGGTTTTTATTTTCATACAGGGCAGGCAAAACTTTCATGTGGGCTGGATAAAAATTTCAACTTATGCAGGTAAAATTTAGCAGTTTTTTTTTTTTCAGCTTTTTTCTTTAAAATGTGTATAGGGTAGGTGCTCCAGTGATTGGCATGCTCCAGTAATTGACGTCTATCCTGAAATAACTAATAAATAATAAAATCATATATTTTACATATAAGAATTTTAACATTTTATGTCAAACACTGGAGCATAGGGTGCTAATAACTGGTAAAATGAATAACTAGCAGTGCCAAACACTGGAACATAGGGTGCCAATTACTGATAAAAGGAAAAACTGGCAGTGTCAATGACTGGAACATTGAGTGGGTGTCCAATAAAAATTCATAAAAAAAAAGAAAAAAAGTTATCAAATGTATATATTTTAACATATATGTGGTTCTGAATGTCTTTCATGCCATATGTATTAACTTAAGATTTCTAAAAATATTCTCTGATGACTAGAACATTAAAAACATCAGAGATTGCTCTAAAAGTGTTAATCACTGGTGCACTTACTCTATGTTACATCTGCTAATTAAAGCTTTATCTGTCCTGGTCAGTGACTGAATACTAAAGTATAATCATTCTAATATAATGATATTGTCATGAAAATTTTCGTATTCTAATTCAACATCTAGCCTTTCCACTTAGTTTTTTTTTTTTTTTGTCTTTTAGCCAGTCTCATCCCGGACATTCAAAATGGAAAAGAAAAGCATAGGTCAAAATTTAAGAAGAAATAAATTGCACTTGTAATTGTCCTTGCTGTGTCCCTACAATATAGATAATACTATTGTCATGACTTTTATGGTACAAGTAATAGTTTTATTGGCTTGTTTCAGGAATAATTGTTGATTAAAGTGCATTCATCAACTGAGACAGGGCTGTTTATTTATGAACCACTTACCACACTCAAAAATGTCAGTATTTTCTTTTATAATTAAATGGGTGTACAAGAAAGCCATGTATTGTCCTCATCAGATTTTGTCTTAATAGGTTTTTACTATGGAATCTCTCCTCCCACCCCCCTCAATATTTTGAGTACAAAATATCACTAATAGAAATATCGTGTTATAAAAAAAGCTTTATAAATGTTTGACTTTTTTTTTTTTTTTTTTTTTTTCAATTTAAATCTGATAATTTTTGTTTTAAAAGACGTATTTTAACAGAAATTTTCAAGATATCTCTGTTATTCATATTTTTATAAATGTAGCTTTTCTCCCACTAAAATTTTTACGAATTTGCTGAGAATATCATTTGTAAATGAAAGCACTGAAATTTCAGAAAAGTTTAAACATATATTTTTTCATTTATAAAAAATCTTTTAGATACATTTATGGGAAAGAAGAAGCAAAACAAAAAAACAAGTCTGCTATAGAGGCTTCAGAGTCAGCATCCCAAAGCAATTTACAAGCACCAGAAGATGCACTTTTTGCATTAAATACTATTGGTTCAATGACTGAATCAGTCTCATCAACAGACCAATCAGATCTTCTCCAAAGACTTTGGGATGATATGAAGCATACTTCTTGCCCACATAGTTTAAGCTGCATGCAATATGTGATACAGGTAATTTTGACCGTTTACCGTTTAAGCTAATTTATTTCAATATATATATTGCTCTGTTGTTTGTTCATTTTTTGTCGATTAATCAATGTTTGCAAAGTTTTTATTTTTTGTTGGCATCATCCTATTCTCCAGTTTGTGTTAAATGTTTTACATGTGGCTACTATACTTTTTTCTAGTTTTCTCTCTGGAATCCATGAAGATATTATTTAATATTTGTTTTAATTTAATATTTTATTTCATTTCTCATTCTATATGGTTTTGCTGCTTCGATCGGGACTGAAACGATATAAATTGCTATGATTAGCTTTATTGTTTTACGAAATCGATGCAGCTTTCACAGCTTTATGAAATACATGCCCCTGACAAGTATTTTACTTCTAATTTTAAGCATTTTTATCCAATTATTTCTGTGGTTATTTGCTTTCTCTGTCATTAAGTTTAATGGTCCTTTTTTTATTATCATCCATGTCGGTGTAATTAATTTAAGTTATTTTTGTCTCTTATTGGTTCTTAATCTAAATCGCAACAATTTTGTGTCGGTCTTTCCTCTAACAAGGAGAGGTCACGACATGGAAAATTCAGATCGGGACGAAACTCCGCAGGATTGTAGTATACTATGAGGGTAACAACATATTAAAGCAATAGGACCCACTATCCACAAAATTTCGAGAAAAAAGCATTTAAAGTTTCAGTAATCTTTAAATACAAGTTATTTCGCAAGCGAGTAAGCGCCCCAGTGGTGTGATCTTTAAGCGCGAGTCTGCTAGCCAGAGGAGCTGGGTTCGAGGCTACCTCGGGACTACTTTTTTTTTTTTTTCTTTAACTTTTTATGTAATCTAAACTTTTTATTTATTTTTACTAAATTTTATAATTCAATTCAAAATTTGAAAATTTTAATGAAATATTATTTAATTTTTTGAATATAAAATTAAAAAAAATTTCTATTTTTAGTATATATAACTTAAAAATACAATAAAATTCTATAACTTAAAAAATAAATTTTAGTTTTATTTTAACTGTAAAATAAGGTAAAACTAAAGAAACTGTTTTTGATTATTTATCAAAATATATTTTATTTTATTTTAGGTATGCTTGAAACAATAGTACATTTTGTTTTTTAAATTTAAAAAAAATAATAATAATACAGAGATATGATCATTTTAATTGCATATATAATTACTATCCAAATTAAATAATTACTTCTCTAATCAATACAGTTTCTTGTAAAATTATAGTATAGGATTACAACGCTATTAAATTATTTCAGGTAAGGAAATGTTATCTTTAAATATAGGTTTTAAATGTTAATGAACATCGTTTCTTTTCTTTTTTTTTTATCCTTCCTTGCACAAAATAATTCCACCTGCCCTTTATTATTAACAAGCTAGAAGCGTTTACGTAATTTATACACATTCAAACAAAATCAGGAAGCTTAAACCAAGATTTAAGTAACACCTGCTAACTATTTTACACTTTGTTTACACCTTGCTTATTTTTTAATTTTTTAATTATTTGTCTGTTTTTCTTTATGTTTCTTATTTAGGGTTTTGTAAAACTAAACTTTATTTTTGAAGTTATAGAAATTTATTGTATTTTTAAGTTATAAATATTGAAAATAGAAAGTTATTTTATACTCAAGAAAATTAAATAATTTATTAAAATTTTCAAATTTTGAATTGAATTGTAAAATAAAGTAAAAATAAATAAAAAGTTTAGATTACATAAAAAATTAGAGGAAAAAAAAAAAGTTGTCTAGAGGTAGCCTCGAACCCAAGTCGTCTGGCTAGCAGACTCGCACTTTAAGATCACACCACTGAGGCGATTGCTCGTTTATGAAATAACTTGTATTTAAAGATTACTGAAACTTTAAATGCTTTTTTCTCGAAATTTTGTGGATAGTGGGTCCTATTGCTTTAATATGTTGTTACCCTCATAGTATACTACAATCCTGCGCAATTTCATCCCGATTTGAATTTTCCATGTCGTGACCTCTCTTTGTAAGTTAAAATCAGTTCTATATTTTTGTGTGTTAGTATTGTTTTGTATCTATTAATTGCTAAATTTTATTACGATATCTCTCAATTATATATATATTTATATATATATATTGAGTGTCCCATAAGTCTGTAGACATTTTAAAAATTCATAATTATTGAATGAATTGGTGAATTGAATGCGGTAGGCAAAAAAGTTATTCTCGTAAAGGGGGATTTTTTTTAGTAAAAAAAAAAGTAATAGTTAAAATTTTCATGACAGAGAGCGCTGTATGTGGAGTAATCACATATTTTCATGAAAAACTATATTTAATTGCATGCAAATGTTTACAAAATATAAATCCTATTCTGTGTGCCCACCATCACCACAAATTACAGTTTACAAACGAGTTACAACACCATTAACAGCAGCTTCAGTTGGCAGTTCTTACCTGATAGAAGACATCTTCACCAATAACATTTTATACACTAAGTCGGCTTTGTAATTAAAACTTCATGTATGCACAAGTAGGAGGTAAAATAAGAAATAAGCTGTATTAATCATAAAACCGTGCAATTTATAGGACTGATTTGCATATTTCTCATTAACATCCATGCCTTCTATCGATGAAATATTTAACTATTTTTCTTTCTTTGTCAGAAAAAAAAAAAAAAAAAACCTTCACGAGAATAACTATTTTGTAAACCACAATCAATTCTACTGATTCCTTCAATTTTTTATGAATTTTTAAAATGTCTGTAGACTTATGGCACACCCAGTATATATATGTATGTATATAAAGCCGTATGTGTGTGCCAGTCACTTTGTTGGCAAATGGTTGATTGCAGTGCTACAAAATTTTGTGTGGAAGTATGTCTTAACCTCTCATGTTGTACCTTGAAGCCTAATTTTCAAAATTTTAACTAGATTTTAAAATTAATTAAAATATGAATTTTCACCTTCATGTTCATTCCATTGCCGTTTGCAAAACCAGGTTTATCAAAAAAGCAGAAATCAGTAATGTAGACAGATTGGCAGCTATTTAAAAAAAAAAAAAAAAAAAAAAAGAATGGTCAATTGAGATTACCTTTAGCAGTCAATATGTTTTGATTTTATGCATTAGCCAAAAATTGAAGTAGCTGTAATAAGTGAAATATTGCTCTGATTTTTTGAAAAAATTTAGACATATAGCTAACTTTATAATATCAGCAAACACTATTAAAATGAAGTTTCTCAAATAAAAATTGAAGTTTTTACTATTTAGATGTATAATTAGCTATATTTTATTCTTTCAGGTGTTTTCAAGTATTGCTTTAAAATTAAAAGGGCTGTAAATAGTGTAGTATTTTGCTTTAATTTGTTCAAAAATCATAGTATTTAGCATAAAATTAGATTAGGCAGATTATTAAGTGGGAAAAAATAGTATTGAATTGCAAGGAAAATAAAATACAAAACTGACAATGACATCCGTATCATTACATAGCAAATTAGAATAAGAAATAGATATTGGAACAGGGAAAAGTGTAGCTTAGTGGCTGATACATTGCAGTGGCTAAATGTGCCAGGTGATCAACTGAGTTCATGGCTTTGGTCATTAAGCTACACTAGAAATTTATGATAAGAAATATATTATGGAAAGTCTACTAGCTATGTCAGCTAGTTACTCTCTTCAAACATGCATTTTTAAGAAAAATTAGATATAAAGAGTCAGTATCATTTTAAAAATTATTTCCAATGTTAAAGTTATGTAAAATTAGATTGATGATTTGATAACTAACATGTCAACTATAATTTATGTTCACATATTCAAGAGTTATGTACAAAAGAAAAAAAAAGAGAAGAAGAAAAGAGTAAATACCGTAAAATTCCGATAGTAACCCCCCTCCCGATTATAACCCCTCCCCTGAAATTCGACATACTTTACTTTTTTGGAAAATTCCGTTTATAACCCCTCCTCCCTTACCTTTGGCGGCTAAGTTCGCCATTCTTTTTTTTTTTTTTCATAAGCGTTGCAAACATACTTTTTTAAACTTCTGAAGTCTTGTATGTTTATTTAGAAACTTTAATTTGCATGTAAACGTATCAAAGTGTTATTTTTTCTCATTTTTTAAAAAGTAAAATAACTCCAAATACAAAAATGCAGCATTGTTTACATTCTTTAAACTCGGAAACGTTAACTGCTATCCGCAAGCGGCCATGACTTTTGCAATCTTGCTTATGCAGCTCTGTTTTTGCGATCACAACTCTTTTCTAAATTTTAAATTATCTTTTTAATTTTAAAATCATTAAATAGCGTAATAAATCCATAATAGTACTTGCGTACGTAACTTTAATAGTTATCGTTCCCCCTGTTTTGTTCTTGCATTTCAGTTAATAGCAGTGCAATTAACTGTGTTTTTAACTGCTAGCGAATCTTCTAGACGCTTCGCTTCGCGATTTGTTTATCACATGTTCGTGTCTGTTATTCCGAATACGTTTTCTTTTTGTGAGAATTGTGTTATCGCACTTTTTTTTTTTCGTTATTTCAATTATGCCTAAAACTAGAAACAGTTACACAATTGCTAAGAAGCTTGAAATTATACAATGGCATAAAGATAATGGTGCTAATCTACACAAGACATCAATATATATTATTAAATTAATAAAGTATATACTTTTAGAAAAAGATTGTGAAACTTTCGATTACCCCCCTCACCCCCCGATTATAACCCCCCCCCCCTTCAGAAGTCGTTGTACTTTTCTGGAAACTTCCGATTATAACCCCTCCCCCATTTTTGACAAATTTCCCCTTGAAAAAAGGGGGGGTTACTATCGGAATTTTACGGTAAATAAATAAAATTTCTGTCTTTCACAGAATTTAATTTAGTACAACAGGACTAATTTATATATTACAATCTTGTAACTAAAAAAAAAAAAAAATGTATAGAAACCAGGGGTCTGTCTATGGGGAAAACTGGGTCCGTTTACGGACCTTTAACAAAATTCCAGGCTAAAAAAACGGACCCTTCACAAAATTCCATATTCATAAAACGGACCTTTCACAAAATTCTATACTCATAAAATGGACCCTTCACAAAATTACATTAAAAGCATAAGCATATATATCAGAATTGTCCCCCAGGTTTATAAAAAGGGCAATGTGCTGCTAATGAAAAAACATTTTCTAGATTCATGTGGGCAGTTTTGGATTCTTAAGGGCTCATTTAAAATTTAAAATCCAGACATTTATTTTAAAATTTCGATTTTAAGTACAAATAAAAGAAAAACTTTTAAACTTTAAATTTCTTTACAACTTAATTTTGTTACTGATATATGAACGGCTGTTGATTGTTATGCACAATACATTACATTTATTTATATTTATAACATATCTTCAATTTGAAGGTTGTTTTCAATAAAAGGCAAGGGTGCAACTTTTTTAGATTAAGGGCAAGAAGGTTGCCATTGTTTCAGTCAAAGGGCAGGCAGGGCACAGCGCCCTCCTGAAATTGTCTAGATGAAACATATATACATATGTGTGTGTAGATACAATTTATGAAACGAATTTTCACAAAAATAAAAATAATAATTGTGTCAGAAAAAAATTTCACAAAAATAGGATCCTGGAAAAAAACCTGAACAGACCCCCTGGAAACCTTCACCGACTATTCAGAAGACATCACCATTAAGAATATGTAGCAATCTATCCAGAAGCCAATTATGAAAGCATATCCAGAAGAAATAGCCAACAAATATTTAGAAGCCATAATCCATGTGTATCCTAGAGGCCTCGACAACAAACATTCAGAAACCATAATCTGTACACATCTTCAAATTATCACCAACAAATAGTTAAAAGTTGTAATCAATGCATATTCAGAAAGATATTGCCCACACATAGTAAGAGCCACCATGAATTTGTACTCTGAAGATATCGTCAACAAATATTCAGAAGCCATCATCAATATATATTCGAAAGATATTGCAAACAAGTATGCAAAAGACATTATTAATATATATACAGAAGCCAACACATATTCAGAAGCCATCCAATTTATGAATATTGATGGTCTCGAATACCAAGATCAGCAATTGGTTTCTACATGCAATTGAGGAAAAATCTCTAGCTTAAGAGTAAGTTTTTAAAAATGTAAAAGTTTTTACGGATTTGGCAAAATATTTTAAGATATTTTAAGTAGTTTGTAGTATAAGGTTGATTTTTTTTATACCAACTACGTGAAAAATGCCAGAGCCGAAAATTGAACCGGGGCCTTCTGCTTAGCATGCAGACACTCTTCCACTGAGCCACCCTGGCTGACAATCAGCTCGACATTCCTCTCATAATAACCGTTGGCAAGGTCACTGTATCTGCAAATGCAGATGTAACGGTTATTGGGTGAGAAATGTTGTCAGCCAATGTAGTTCAGTGGAAGAGCATCCGCACATTAAGTGGAGGGTCTGGGTTTAATTCCTGGCTCTGGCATTTTTCACATAATTGGTATTAAAAAAATCAACTGTATACTCCAAACTACTTTAAATGAATTTTCATGGTTTATGAGTTTTTTTAGTAAATTTTCTAAATATTTTAAGATCGTTTAAGAAATTAAATCGTAAAATTGTACATTGGCAGGCATCCTGACATATTAGAAGAGAAACACCACTACAAAACGGTGACAGTGCAAAATCGCTGTCTGAAAAAAAGTCCTGTCGTACTAAAAAAAAAAAAAAAAAAATCTTGTTGCTTAGTTTTTGAAAAACAATAGTTGTGCACAATTTTTTTTTCTTCAACTTTTTTATACAAAGTATAAGGAAGTATTGTAATCTTAATTTGGAAATGTATTTTGTATTTTGCATAGCTCAAAAACGAATGATCATAGAATTTTGTAAATTTATATTTGTGACTGTCATGACGTCTAGTTGTACACTTTGGTCCAATCTTTGGTCTTGACATGCTTCCATTTCAGGGATATCAAAGATTTTACACGATTTTTCATGACGTCTCTATGTACGTATGTGTGTGTGCATGTGTATCTCAAAAACATGTACATAGAACATTCAAGTCAACGATGTGCTTTGGAGTACCTGCATTTGGTCGCAACCAATGCTTACCTCCAACGAAAAATGCGAAAAACATAAAAATAATTTTCCATAAAATAATTAAAAGCCAAATGGGTGAATTTAGAATTTTGATCTCTGACTAAATCTCCGCGTGAGCAGAGACCAATCAGAGTGAAGCACCAGGAGTTAAAAAAAAAAAAAATAATAATTAAAATAAATAATAAAATAAATAATAAATAAATAACTCCTTGAAAAAACCTAAGTGTAACAGTGAAACTGTTACGTGCGTTGACGAGACGGTCTAGACGGCGAAAAGGAATAAAGTGTTGAGCAGGGCGTCCCAAGGGGCACAGGAAACCACTAATAATAATCAGAGTCCCGCAATTAATAAAAAAAAAAGGGGGCCATACAATTTTTTTTTCCTATCATAATTAAAATTCAGGAGGATTAAAGTGAAGTGCATGCATGAATCCTACGAAAGTCTCAGTGTCCAGCCAGAAACTAAGTTCTGAGCTGGATCTGCGCGGACCTCTCAGAGACACACATAGCACTCACAATCCTCACTGAAAGTAAAACGAGCAAAATCGCAGAGGATTTTGTCCTGAAACTGAAAGCCAATCAGAGGCCAGGAAATCGGCCAATGAGAGGAGACCTCAGATCCCTACACTACAAGACAATAACATTAATAATACATAGAACATTGCATATTGAACATTTAGCTGCGCACTTGCCTTTTTGGTCTTCCTATGACTTTCCATTTTGGAGATGTTTACAAAAATTAATTCATTGTGGCCAAAAATGCAAATGTTTACAAAAAATTAATTCATTATGACCAAAAATACAAATGTTTTAGCCATTATACATGAACTACTACCATAGATTTTAAAAGAAGCTAATGATAGAACCCATAATGATATGAAAATTGTCAACATTTTTGTGTATAAAAAATAATTCATAAAGTCATAAGGAGGTTCAAGTCAATGAATGTGTTTTATTAAATTAATACTCTGAAAACAGTTTAATAAACTATTTTTTGTGCCATAAAAATCAATAAGTATTTTCGGAACAATCCATTAAAATAGTCATTCATACTATAGAAGTCAAGTAAGCAGGGTTAAATAAGAGCAGGAATTTTGCTAATTCCGAAAAAATGATCAACCGCATAGTTCGAAATCTGAAAAGAACAGGAATTTATTGAGTCTTGTCTGTGGTTTATAGAATATACAAGACAGTTCTGCGCTAGAAAGCGATGAATCATTAGGAAAAATTTCAGAACTTGACTCTTGTTAAAGTTAGATTCAAAACTTCCACTTTTCTTCAAATTTTGGTTTCAAATTGCCTAATTTGACACTAAGTCAAAGATTACCATCGTGGAAATGAAAAAAAAAACTGGCATGTTTCCACTTTTGCTGTAGTACTGTATAGAAAGTAGCCTGTAAAGAAATAGGCAAGTTCTAATGTATGATCATCAATAATCAATGACTTTTCTTTTTTATAGTCCTGTTAGTAATTTAAAGAACTTTTGAAGAAATTAGTTCTACGCTAGAAACAAATGAATATTTCTGAAAAGTTCCAGAACTCTGATCTTATTGAAGTAAGTTTCCAAACTTTGGCAACCCTAAATTACAAATTTTCACCAAATTTGTACCCAAAGTTGTCAAAACCATCACCAAAATCGATGCCAAGATACTTCATAGTATTTTGTTTCAAATTTAGGTATTTTTAAGTTGTGGAAGATTTAATAATGTTCAATAATTTTGTCATAAATATGAACTATCCTTAAAAAGGAATATAAAAATAACCACTTATTTAAAATTTTTATTGTTATTTATGCCTTTAATAGTGTTGTCAAACTCGATTCAGCCAATATTTCTTTGTACCTTTTAGTACCAGTATTTTCAAAAAGTTATCTTTTCTAAAAGTTCTCAACAATTAAATTAATTTAAATGTTTTATATTTTTGTAATTAAATATATATATAGTTTTACAAGGAAAGCATGCACACACAATATGTACAGCACAGTATATTTAGCTCTATTGTTTTAATTATTATGTATGTATATTTTTTCCAAAATGAGATTAGTTGTCTGAATTACTTTAAACTGCGTATTTTGTTGAAATTAGACCACTAAATCTGCTTTTTTTTAGCTTGATTTACAAATATATTTTGCAATTTCAGGGATTCTTACGACCATTTTTAATAGGCTATGTGGCATATTCTGGAATTAGATGCTTTTCAATGGGAAAAAAGATGCTGCAAAATCCAGCATTATTAGTCAGTTTATTAACACAAAGGAGAACTTTAAACTTAGGCTTATTTCTGGGAGGTTTCGGAGGAACATATAGAGTAAGTATGCATTATTGATAAAATAATGAAAAATTGTTCTGCTCTTACATTCCAAACATACACTGTGTAAGGAAAGATTTGTAATCATGTAAAAAATTCAACTGAGGTTTTTTGGAGTATCTATGTGTTTGAGGTTTCTTAAATTCATTTTTTGCTATTTTTATAGTGACATGAGTGTGAGTGAATGCAATACATCTAAATGCTTTGTTTGATTGAGCTTTAAGTTGGTAGATATGTTTGTTATAGATCACTGCCACACAAAATGTATAGATTTTGATAAGCGTACAACGTATAGATTTTTTACGTAGATGCAAAAAAAAAAAAAAAAAAATTCTTTATTATTATGAATCTTTATTTAAAATGCGGTAGTGTGTAAATGCCTTATTTGATTGAGCTAAAAATTGGTATGTTGTTGTTTACGGTCACACAGTTTGTATAGATTTTGATGAATGTATGACTTATAATTCATTTACAGAAACACAAAGAAAAATTCTTTACCATTGCAGACTATAGAATCAAATTATTTGAAATATCTATTTTCAATTGAATTAACTTATAGCATTGATACCAATTTATATCTTATCAGAAGAACCACACAGATTTATATCAGTAAACTTTTTAAAGATTTTTTTTTTCTTTTTAAACCAGGATACAGAGTATATTTTTATTCATAATGGTCTATGGGTTCAAACTGTTTAAAGTTTGCTTGAGTAAGATTAAATTGCTTAAAACATAAAATCAAACATATAAATGTTTGGTATTGTGAGCTTACCATTTATAGTTAGTTCCTTTTACAGGGACATGCAAAAGAATGTGGATCCATTACGATCCATTAAATGGCATACAACTTGGGGAGAAATACTCAAATACTCTACTATGATTTTCCTTTCTGTTCATTTAATGATTTCTCTCATTTAAATTATTTAAATAACTATTGATTACTAAATGTTTGGAAAGTCGAATGAAGTCGCTCCTTTTATTTTATATTTAGTACATTAGTCTTCCATAATATTGTACCTTACTATTTTGTTGTTTTAGATATCGATCTCTCAGATAAGAAAGTATTGTTTTGGGGTTAAATTTCTGAAACTCAGTTTTGGCTACAATTGGTATTTTGAGATTCCTTAAATATGGAAATCAGTTTGTGTTTATCAAAAAAAGATTTTAGCAGGTAGCATAAATTTGATATTCTAAATCTGTATTATATGGGAAGTATTACTTGAAAATTTTTATTGTGAATTGGATAAATGGTTCATGTACAGCAACATACAAAAAAATTAAGACACGTTACATCTGTGGATAAAATTCTTCATTGTTAGATATTTTTTAACATCTTTTACCTGCACTAAACATAATTAAATTAACTTATATAAAAAAATATATATATGCATATGTTATGATGGTTCTCACCAGAAGGGAGGCTGTAATCGTGAGGCATTCTTTGTTTCAAGAATTAATCAGCTCAACATGCGTATAAAATAAAGAGGAACAGCCTTACTACAAGGCACCTGGTAAACATTTCAGAACATCCAATATTCTTAAATAAAAATATTATACTCTTCTTTACAAGAAATTTTTATTTGTTGCACCATACACTTCAGCATTTAGTAGCATAAAAAATAGACTGAAGAATAGATAGACTTGTAGAGATAAAAGATAGACTTGTTGAAATAAATACGCAAAGTCAACTACTTTAATTCTTCATTTATTAAAGAAGTGAAACATCATAGTAATTTTATAAAGATGCAACAAGCACCCAAAATACTTAACATTAAAAGTATCGGTGTATTCATTCATACTGATATTTCTAACGATGCTTTTCTAATAAACAATCTTCACTCTCTGAAAAACAGACACCAAACTGCTTTTAGATTTGGCGAAGAGCACTTGCATGCCCTGCCAATACGCACGCCGAGAACTACCCACCTTCTAGCACAAAGCAACCCTTTTTGAGGTCTTGGGAAATTTCACATAGAGTATTATCTTTCATGCCTAAAGTATGCTAATGAAGTGGAAGTTTTTAGTTTTCTCAACGGAAATGGAAAAGGGGGGAAGAGATAATGATTTTACCATACTAAGATTTTTTCAGGGGAAGAACTTCTTGTTCTGACTTTTAGACTGAAAATGGTATTTTAATTATTCATTCTGAATTTAATTTAAAACTAAGGTTGCTTAATACCAAAAGACATCTGTCATGATATTAGCATGACAGCATAAATGCTGCTTTATGCATAAATGGCTGCATTTAGAACATGATATGAAAAGCAGACTTAGATAAAATGAAAAACTTTCTGCGAACACAAAAATCTCAATGAAAAATTTTCTGCGCCGCCCCCCCTCCCCCCCCCCACCACCACCCCCCCCCAAAAAAAAAAAAAAATTATCATGTGAAAAATAAAAGTTAAAATAAAGTCATAAAACAACAAATATATAATTAAGGTTAAAAAAAAAATCAAAATAAAGCATTTTCATAAATTGATTTAGAAAAATTTTTTCCACAAAGAAAAAAAAAAAATCTTTTTTTTATTTTGTTTACAAGTTTGGTATAGATATGAAACAAATTTTTAATTTAATTGAGGAAAAATAGATTCATCAAGTTTAGTAATGAAATCTAAAAATAATTACGTATGTGAAAAATATCGATTACTTCTATTGCTTTGCTTTATTGTTTCTAGAATTGGTCACTGTCTGGAGATGGGAAAGTGTGTGTGTGTGGGGGGGGGGGGGGGGGGAGTAAAAAAAAATAATTACATAATAAGAAATATTAAACTCTTTCATTTCTAATTCTAGAATCCAAAAAGCAAATTTAAAATTAATACTGTTACGGAGTAAGATTGGGATGCAAAAGACTTCTGCAGAACATTTGACTGCCGATCGCTAGTTATAGACAAGAAAAGGGGGAAAAGGCAAAAAATAATTCTATGAGCAAGAAATATTTAACAATTTTATTTCTTTATAGGTTCTAGAACATCATAATGCGAGGTTAAAATGAATATTGACATTTATATTGTACATGTAGAAAGATTGGGAATCTGGAGGCTTTGCCGATTGTTAACGGGGGTTTCTTTCTTTCTCCTTCCACTTTTTTTTTTTTTTTTAACGAACGATATCCACGACTTTTTTGAAAGCGGAAGAAATGAATTCGCAAAATTCCGCGAATTAGGGGGAAAAAAAAAAAAAATCGCAAATTCGCGAAAAATCACTTTTTTTTTTTTTTTTTTTTTTTTGCTGAAAAATTTTCTGCAAGGAAGAAAATCTTTCCGCGAACGGCGTTCGCGCGTTCGTGTATATTATCTATGTCTGATGAAAAGCATTCAGTATTCATTTAGAGGGCTTCACAAAAGAATTTGAATATATGAGAGCTGTATTTGGAATTTGCTTGAAGTGCATTTAAAGTTGTGTTATGTATTTTTATTACTGTGTTAAATTTAAGTTACAGTCAGTGGTGGCTTGTTGCAGGAGCTGCAGAGTTGCTGCCCCTCCTGTCCCGAGAAATATTCAAAGTAATAAATTTATTAACTTGTAAAATATTTTGAAAATTAATATTTTTATATTATACTAGCAGGCTTTGCCCGCTTCGCTGGTCACTAAATTTAAAGGAAACTCTTTTCTATATAGCTTTATAAAAATAAAATAAAATACTAAAATTGCTCAAAAGCTCGCTTCGGATCCCTGCTGCCTTCGGTAGCGATTTGGTCATCCGCTAAAACTCGGGCGCTTGTCCCTATTACCTGAGACAATGGTTTACCAATAGGCTTCCATTAAGTCCTTATTAGATAACAGTTTCGAAATAGATAGTATCGAAAAAAATGAAGTATCCCCTTTATATTTGAATCCCAGTTACATATGAACAACACTATACGTGGTGCACATAATATTTGCTTTTACGTTATTTCCTATGTTTATTTTGTTTATCCCCGATCAACCATAAAAATGATAACAATTTCACGCTAAATATTATAATATACTATGACCGGCTACGTCTGTTGCATGAGACAATTAATTTTTTGTGGTTATATATAATTCATGGTTTGTAAGCATGATCATAGTACCGCCATAATATAGTTCTCTTTGGCGACTTTTGAATTTTTGTCACCATTTTAGATTTAATCCCTTATAAAAATAAGACTTAATACCTTGTAACAATATGCTATGAGCGCTATTTCTGCCATATTTTAGACAACTAAACTTTGATGGTTATATATATTTCCCATTAAACATATTTTTATTTTCATTTAAATATTGATGAAATTTGAACTTCAATTTGGTCTAGTGTTGTACAGGCTGTATACTATATGTTTGTGTTTGTGAAAGAAAATTTAAAAAAAATTCAAAACTGCAATTTTTAATCCCACTTAAAAAAAAAAAAAAAAAAAAAAAAAACATGTGACTTAATTAGTAGCACATTTAAAAAAAATTTCCAAACGGTTTCCATACAATCTCCTTCTGTTGCCACCTAAAATACATACATTAGTTAATTTTAAAAAATCTAATTGTCCGATCGATAAGCTGTTTAATCCGTTGGATTCACAAAAATTGCATCTTTCATTTGGTATCTTATTTGTAACGATACGACTGATATTTCTAATTTTTTTAATTTACTTTCCTCATTTTAAATAAATGTAATTTTTATTGTTCACGTTTTTTTTTTCTGTCGAAAAAATAATGATAATTTTTTTGGCAACAATTAAATTAAGGAATAAAATTAAATATTTTAAATAAATGTAATTTTTATTGTTCACGTTTTTTTTTTTTTTTTTTTTCTGTCCAAAAAATAATAATTTTTTTTGGCAACAATTAAATTAAGGATTAAAATTAAATGGCCAATTTATCAGTAATTAGAAGGTTTTTATTTTAACATTTTAATTAATTAAAAGAAAACTAAAACAAAATTTTGAAAATCGGGCTTCGAGGTGCATCAGGAGAGGTCATTACGAACCACCATGCAAATTTTTGTAGCTCAGCAATCAGCCGTTTTCTTAAAAAGCTCTGGAAATACATACACAATGACACACACACACAGAAACATCTTATTTTATTATATGTATAGATAGTATTATGCAAATAGAACATATTACTTTAATTCATTAGAATGAAAAATTATCAAAAAGCTGAAAAAATCAACCAGTTTTAAGCATAATAGCATCTCAGAGATCATAAAAGGACTGCTCTTCATGCAGCCCCTGAAAAAAAAGGATTTCCTTAGAGAAAGGATAGTGAAAGTTGCTCTTCTTGTTTTTCCTACCAGTTTTGACCCTTTGAAACAAAGTATGCTGGAGCTGCATCTGATGCAGCTCCAACTGATAAGGGATTTCAGTAAAGCTGAAAAAGAATAAATTCCCTTTGTCGTTTACTTTTTATCTTCACAGTTTTTCATGCGATAAACATTATATTTGTAGATTATGAGAGAGAAAAAAATTTAACTTGAAAATTATCAATCGCTGTATGAGAAAAAAAAAAAAGGATTTTTTAATTTTTGAACAGATTTTCAAATTTTTAATTTGTTACATAGAAATTTCGCAAAATATTCCAGTTTCTTGCTTCCCAATAGCAGAAACATTGAATAGAGAGAAAAATCACATTTTACACGAATTAAAAGTTGTATTTTTGCCTTCTATTAAATATAGTATTTAGAATTTATTACTCGCTTTTCTGAAAAGATAATTTTTTTTTTTTTTTTTTTTTTTTTTTTGCTTTTATTTTAGTAACTAATGTTTTTTATTTTGACGAGAAATATTAGCAGTCAAATCTTTCTTAAAAACACAAATTTTTTATTTCTAATATTTTACAGCAACGAATAAGTTTGGCTCATTTTTCTATCTATTTCAGTGAGAATTTTCATAAGTATGCTTGAAAATTTAAGAATTTAAAATCCACTACTGAGCATGACAATGCTATATTTCCTATTGAAAATGGTGTTTACAGTTAATTTTCAGGGGTGCAGAAAATTTTCATATACATTACAGTTTGTGGGGAAAATAAGTACATTTCAGCGGTATTATTTAGCTTCAGACTCTGCAAAAGTGATATACCTTATTCTAATGCATAACAAAAATCATCCATTTAGAAAATGTTATATTCATCATTTATATTTCTTTTACAATTATGCACAATAGCTGCAAAATGCAATATTGTGTAGGGTTAGTTGTTATTATTTCAAACAGAATTAAACCAATATATGCTATTGAAGTCTTCTTAAATATACAACCTGAAAAAAATAGATTTTAGATTAACCCTTTTAACGTTCACTACTTAATTTATTTTGAAAATTACTAAACTAATTTTAAAAGTCGTTTTTAGACATGTAACTGATCATAAATATTTAAAAAATAAAAAATTAGCATTGTTCCTTTTCGAGAAATATTTGGTTTGAAACATCTATAAATTAACCTTATTAAATTCAAATAATATTTAATTTAATAAATAAAACACTTTGTAAGTAAACATTATCGAGTACAAAAACTCGTAAAAGTTGTTTCAGGTGAAAATAATAGTCTAGCTCTTCATTAAATGAAAAAAACTAGACATGAGTGAATCATCAAACCAGCAATTCGCACTCACACACACTAAGAAACTTCAAGTGACTTATGCATTTTAGCTGCCTTTGAAGCATTATTTGTTAAATTTTGGAATAGTGCTACTACCTATCAAACAGAAAAGAAACAAAAGTTTAAAACCTGATAAAAACAAGGGGGGAATGTTAAAAAACTGCTGCATAAAAATTGTTAAATTATGTCAAATGTTTGATTTCACTGCGAAACCAATGAACATTAAAGAATTAAATAAATACATAGAGAAATGGGCCATTCCTCTATGTATTTATTTAGTAATTTAGGAAATTTTAATTTAAATCTTTTAAGATTTTAGTTTTTTTTCAATTATCAATATTTTATTTTATTAAACAACATTTAAAAATTTGTCTTGAACTTAATCTAATACTGGAGTAAGATTTTTTTACTTAGACTTTTCCTTGTTTTTTATTCGTAAACTCTTAGATTCTTTGATAGACTATTTCTTATTATGTAAAATTTAAGAGTCTACTGCAAAGGGGGATGACATTGTTTTTCCTATCTAAAAGAAATTTGACTGAGACCATAATATCTATTTACCTATCTAATATTTCAAATATATCAGTTCATTCAATAAACATTGCTTAAAGTTCACATGTTGAAAAGGATTCCATAGGAATAAAATGATAAAGAAAAATAAAAATTCATAATATTTACATGAATAACATAACGAATGAAATGTATATATTTATATAAATAATATTTTATTGTCTTTTTTAAATATTCTTATGGACTTTAAATTAGTTAAAAACGAAGCTTTAATGTCTATTTTGAAAGTAAAGACATTTAATTGCTTTGTTGCTTGCATAAGCTGCTTTCAGAGATGCCAAATATTACGATTTGTCCGTAATTATTACGGATTTACGGCAATAATTACGGACAACATATAAAAATTACAGATTATACGCTTTTAAAAAAGTCGCGGATATCGTTCGAAAAAAAAAAAAAAAACCCACCCCACTGACGATCAAACGCACAACAGAAGCATTCCAATTTTTAATCTTTTTCCATCCACAACATAAATTTCAATATTCATTTTAAACTTGCTTTATAAGATTCTAGAAACTATAAAGAAATAGAATTATACAATATTTCTTGCTGATGTAATTACAGTAGAAGATCTTTATAACGCAAACCTAAAAACACAAGGTTTTGCGTTATATAGAATTTTGCACTATATAGATCACGTTTCACACATCATTAAGCTTACCTTGCAAACATGGCTAAATATGTCAGAAACATATCAAGACAGAGTAGAACATTTTTAAGTTACATTCCTTGAACTTGGAACAGAAATTGGATGGATAATAGCTTTCATTATTAAATTTACTTTATAAAGATAGTTCATATATGCCTGTACAGAATCATTTATTACTATATTGCTCACTAAAAAAAATAATGATAGCAATTTTTTCATTTAAAAGATCTAAATTAAGCAGATCAAGAAAAACAAATGTATCACACTTACTTCTCAACAGAGTAACATATTTTTACAAAGTATTTTTTAACTGCAAAATTCATTGTTTATATCCAAGAATTTTTGCGTTATATAGAGAATTGCATTATATAGAATTGCTATATAATGATCTTCTACTGTATTTTTGGACACCCCACCCTCTCTTTTCTTATCTCCAACCAGCCATCGTTGATTAAAAGCTCTGCAGAAGCCTTTAGTTTCCCAATTTTGCTCCATCAGCAACATAAATGTCAATATTCATTTTAAACTTGCTTTATTAAATTCTAGAACCTATAAAGAAGTAGAATTGTTTCATTTCTCATTTATCTAATTATTTATATTTTGACTGCCCCTCCCGCTTTCCAGCTTGTGATCAAAGATTGCTTCTATAACCAAAAAAGTGATAGAAGTGCTTAATATTTCTCACATACATAATTATTTGTAGGCTTTATTACTGAGCTTGATGAATCTATTCGTTTTTCCTTAATAAATTTAAAATACATATTATACCATCAAACAAAAGATGTTAGATTTTATGCAAAGTACTAAAGAAAAAAATAAATAAAAATGTTTTATTGAAAAGAGAACAATGTTTTAGGATTTAATGCCATAAAAACAGTTGCCTATGAAAAAGTGACAATAAATAAAATAACTTTTTGTAACCCCCTTCCCCCCCCCCCCCCCAATAAAAAAAAAAAAAAAAAAAAAAAAAAAAAAAGAGATCCAAATGTTTTCTCCCCTCCAAAGCAGGTTAAAAAAAAAAAAAATCTTCCTTTTTGCAAGAAGGTAAAAAAATACATATTTATTTACTTTTGTTTAGAAATTTTTTAATTAATATATTATATTTGTTTACAAAAACAGTGCAATTCATTATTACATGTGGGCTTGTGTATAAAAATTATTCCGTGACGCGGTTCACGTTGCATAAGTGTATAACTCTGATTACTGATAACTCTTATTGAAACTTGGCATCTCTGTGCTTTTTGCTGGAGGACCCTCCGCGACCTCAGTCATGGCTTGAGTGGAAAGTGGCTTCTTAACTAAAATAAAAATAAAAACAAGAATAAAAGAACATCAAAATGACATTAAATATGCCAAAAACACTACAGCACTTGCTAAAACTTATCAAGAAAATAACATCGACGTTCAATTCAATGACGTAATAAAAATCGCGAATTACAATAACCCCACATATGTCTTTTTCCACGAAACAGTTGAAATTATTCGTAACCGTGAATGACCACGAATCAAAAACTGGAATTGACGCACAGTGGCGCCACCTGATCACAGGGGAAGATGAAGTTTTGGAAGTGCAGCTACTTTCCACTCAAGCTATGACTGAGGACGCGGAGGGCCCTCCAGTGAAAAGCAGCTTATGCAAGCAACAAAGCAATCAAGTGAGGTCTTTACTTTTATAATAGATTCTTATGGACTTTTATTTGGAATGTAAATATAAAAACATTTTGAAATCATCTCAGTTTATGTAGATTCTCTTTTTACTGTTTTGGTGATTGTTCATAGTACTGTTAAACTGCTTAAAACAATGACAAAAAAAAAAAAAAAAAGGGATTTGATATTCACATGATTTGTCATATTTAAATTTATTTAAAGAACTGTTAATAACTAAATGTTCAGAAAGTTGAATGCAGTCTCTCTCATTTTTTTTTAATAACGATGAACTGTAGGTTAATGTTTGTGTGGTAAAATTTGTATTTTACCACACAAATGTAAAAATAACTTATATTTCTTTGCAGTTTTTTAAAAACATGTTTATATTTATTTATCATACTTGTGAAATCAATTGTTTAAATTATTTCATAATATAGTTTCTCTTTTTAACAGTATTTATAAAATTGAGTTTATTCTCTACTCCCATTCCAAAATGACAAATGTGGTGTTTTGATTTAATTCAAGGCTTTATACTCAGTTTCATTTACTCAGAAAACAATTCTTGTAATGAAAGTCCAACAATATAAATTTTCAAATTCTTGCTGTATCCTGTAGCGCTTTGGCTCTTGCTCAATCTGGGCATATAAAAACCAAAACTCTCCTGTGTAATGTCTGCTTAGATAGTTTATTTGGCACATCACTTTCACTTTTTTTCTCAAATGGTATTTAAACATACATTGATGCAGCCCCCTATGAAGGAATCTACGGGATGCTTATATAATTTATAGTCAATATACATAGCTACTCAAAATGAGTTGAATAAGTTTCTGGTCTGGGTTGAAAATTCTCTGAATAATTTGAAATCTAGTAACAACCTCAAATATTTTACAAATGTAGCTATAGTGTTTAAATATTGTTGGTGGAGAGTGGCAATGCTTTTCATAATGTATAAGTGACAATGTTAAAAACCACTGGTGGTTTTTACTTTCTTCTATATTCCATAGCTGCCAACTCTCCCGAAAAATTCGGGAGGCTCCCGAATTTTGAGGCAATCTCCCGAACTCCCGAAAAACATTAATATCTCCCGAATTTTTCAAAATTTTCGTCACGCGCCGCGCCCAAACCCCCCCCCCCCTTCTCTTCACCGTGCTGACGTTTTAAGCATGTGATTTTTGCCGCAAATTCGCGGAAATACGCTTTTTTTTTTTTTTTTTTTTTTTTGTCTAATTCGCGTAATTCCGCGGATTTATATCTTCCATTTTAAAAAAAGTCGCGGATATCGTTCGTTTTATAAAAAGAAACCCCATGGACCAATCGGCGATCGAATGTTCTACAAAAGCTCCCAATTCCCAATCTTCCTCCATCCACAACATAAATGTCAATATTCATTTCAAACTTGCTTTATGAGATTCTAGAACCTATAAAGAATTAGAATTGTTAAATATTTCTTGCTCATGTAGTTATTTTTTACCCCCCCCCCCCTTTATTTTCAACTAACAATCTGCAATCAAATGTTCTGCAGAAGTCTTTTGTCTCCCAATCTTTATCCATCTGCAACATAAATGAATTTTAAACTTGCTTTCTTAGATTCTAGAAGTAGAATTGAAAAAGTATAATATTTCTTACTCTGTAATTTTTTTTTTTTTTTTATCCCCCTCCACTTTCCCCCATCTCCGGATAGTTATCAATTCTAAAAACAATAAAGCAATGGAGGTGCTCAATATTTCTCATGTATGTAATTATTTTTAGACTTTATTGCTGAAGTTAATGAAGCTATATATTTTTCCTCAATTAAATATTTATATTTCATATCCATCCCATATGTGTAAATATGGGGGGGGGGGTGAAGACTAGATTTTTTAGTTAGTGTATGTATATACACTGTAAAAAATGAACATGCTAGATTACATCACAATGTGCGGGTAAAAAAATCGCCAACACCATGTGCGTTAAATTTCAAGTGTGATGTAAATAAATGCGTGCTTGAATTTTCAAAGAGGCTCTTTTAATTTTACAACACGCTGTGTTGTATTTATTTCTTTCATTCAAAAAAAAAAAAAAAAAAAAGGGGGGGGGGGGACTATATTTGTTTTCTTTTTTATTTCTTTTTTAATAATTTATTTATCTTAATCTGTATGTGTTTTAATCTTTATTTAAGTTATTTTGTTTCAATTTTTTATTTATTTCATCTTTATTATTCTGTCAATATAAGTTTGGAAAAGTTATGAATTTTTAACATGAAATATAATACCTTTAAAGCTTTCAATAAATTATATTTTATGAATGAATATTAGAATTATAATACAGTAACGACTTCGTTTCAAAATGAAAATATTTAACCATTTAAATAATAATAATAATAAAGTGTTTTATTAACAACTTATATTGCTATTACTATTAAAAAAAAAAGATAATAATAATAATGCATAAATTTTTAATTCACTAAAGAAATATTAAAAAATTAGTCAAATCAGAAGCATTATATTTAATAACTACATCAAATAATTAAAACTTAACATTAATATTTTTTAGAACGCTTGAAAATTAAAATGACCGTTTTCCAATGCTTTATTAAACTACATTTTGTAGCATACATATATCTGTACAATTTTAGCAAATATACTAATTTTACAAAATAAACAAGAAATAAAAACTTTATCAATGCATTCTACGTAACAAACTAGAACGAAATTATCTGAAAAAGCGACTAAAATTTAAAAAATAAAATATAATCATAATACATAATACATAATACATACAATTTACACAGGAAACTTGAAAGAAACAAAAAAGTAATGAAATACTGAAAAACGTACAAAAATTTCATATTAAATATTTATTAAATAATGTTCTATTTTAAATGCCATAATATTTTTCAGAATTAAAAACTAATACATCATTTTTCATCATCAATAAATAATAGTAATTTAAATAATTTTAAAAATAAATCTGAAAATGTTGGAGTTTAATAGTTTTATTTCGGGAGGAAATAATTATTGTGTTGGAAATTTTAATGCTCATAATTCAAAATGCAGTTTCATGAGACAGAGCTTTTAAGATTAGATTTTATCAATAAAACGCAGACACTTATCAAACTTATATTGACAGAATTAAAAAAGAGAAGAAATAAAATCAAAATTAAAACAAAAATAACTTACTTGTTACTTAAAATTTTGTGTTGGTCATAATATGAATCCTAATCGTGGCTTCGTTTTCGTTCCTCCATTTTTTGCGTTTTCCGTTTATGATAGCAAAAGGCGTGGCGTAACATAACAAACATTTGAAAGTTTTAGTTCATGTTTGAAGGTCATTGGCTTATCTGTGTCACATGACTCTTTGACGCCATAGTGAATGTAAAAATACAGCACGTTTTGCTTGAAATTTTTTTACAGCACGAATGCGTGATTTTATCACATCACAAGATGAGGGATATTCGTTGTAATTTTACAACATTTTTTTACAGTGTATATAAATTCCGTATAGTTAGAATTTAACATAATCAAGTAGTATTTTAAATTCAGTATGTTTTGTTTATTTTTTCTCATTATTTGCAATAAGAAGCAAGCCTCTGGATACTGCAAAATTTCCCTTTTATTTGCTCCTTCTCTTTCCCACAATTACTGTGCTATTAATGTTCTATTTATTGCATAAACTATGTCGCATACAAAATCTCCCTAATTTTGATTCTCAAAGGTTGGCAGGTATGATATTCAGTAGAAGAAAGTATTAGATTCGTAAAAATTTTTGACTTCTGGTTCTCGACAGAGTTAAATGTTTTGAGAGGTCTAGAACACGATTTGACCATTTTTAGAAAAGGTCTGTGTGTGTGTGTGTGTGACAAAAATTTTGTGGCGACTGTATCTCCAGAACCTACTGCTCAGAATTATATATAAATTTATGTGTAGATGTACCTTGACCCAATTTAGTGCCTATCAACTTTTGGTGTCAACCACTCAACAGGTGGCATTGCTATACAGCGATTTCTGCAATTTAAAGGGAGATTATATCTCAGGTTTATTGCATATAATCGAACGAAACTTGATATGTGAGAAGGCCATTATGAGACATTATGTTGATTCAGTTTTAACGCTTATAGGCCAACAGGTGGTGCTGCTATACTGCGATTTACGCAGTTTAAGGGAAAACTGTATCTCAAGAATTACTGCACAGAATTGCATATAAATTTATATGTAGATGCACCTTGACCTAAATTAATGCCTGTCCACTTTTGGTGTCAACTGCCCAACAGGTGGTGCTGCTATATTTCAATTTTCATCGATAATGAGAAGGCTATATGTCAACTTCTATTGCATATAACTGTACGAAACCTGATATGTGAGATAACCATTATAAAAACACAATTTTTAAGATGCTATTTAACGACAATAAAACTGTCGTTCTTTGAATATTTAGTGTTAATTTTCTCTAAGATGAAAATTGTTTGCAATCATCCTGTAAGATAATTTTAATAAATAATAGTTTTAATAAATTATTTTCACTTAAGGAATTAATATAGGAAAATATTGAAGAAAGTCTTGTGGTGGCTACAACATACTAGTTGATAGATTGTGTTAGCTTTCAAGAGACATACAGCAATTTGCAAGGAAATGCTTTAGTTGCAACAACTTTAGTATTTTCAGGGCAGTAAGTTTATATTTCTTACTTGCCATCATCTAACTCATGAGTGAAATGTGTTAACCCTGTTCCCTCCTGAGAATTGGTGAGTCATCAGCCAAAGTACTGACTCATCTTAAGGTTGTTCAACCTATAAATTCACAGGTCCCTTAATGAGTAGGCTATGCTCCTTCTAGACTCCCTGGGACTTTTACTTTGCTGTTGTCATTTGTGAATTTTCTTTCAATCTTGGTAGTCTCCTTTGATATTTAATACAAAATTTGTGTATTAAGAAGACACTTAAATATATTTTTTTAATTGTTCCTATTTACATGAGTGAAATATAAAAATTTGGAAAACTTTCTTACTACTAAAAATGATACATATTTAATTAAAACATATATGTATATGCTACGAATAAATGAGGAGCAAACATTCAAACCGTGTTTTCTCCTTCGGATAAAATTTTTCACACAACACAAAAACTAATAAATTAAAAAATAACTAATCTTAAAACCTACTTATCATTTGTTTAGATGTGTTACTAGGTACTAGGAAAATATATAGACATATCTAAGAAGATATGCATATGTACTATTTTTATGTCAAATTTAAAGAAAAATCACTAACTCGGTTTTTTTATTGTTGGAGAGAACACAGCTCCTCAAATATAAACTATGAATACTTTTGTGAAAATATTATGTGAAATAGGAGGAAAGAGAGGAACAGTTTGTGTATATTAATTTATAACTGTTAAATTATAAGTTGATTATACTAATTATCCTTGAAATCATTGCCATATCTGAAAGTGTGAAACTCTGAAAATACTCAATGCAATAAGTATTTAAACTTAAATGCATTTTGTAAAGATGAATAATTCATTTAAGACCTAATTTAATTATTTTAATTATGTCCTTTTGCAAAGCACTTTCAACTCATTAACAGGGTCATCTTCGCTATCGCTAATGGCTTCTAACTTTTGGCATTCCTGGTAAATATCTTCCTTCTACTTCTCCTTTCACTTCAGTTCATCTGTTATTGGTTGCCAGTTTTGGGGAATTATAATACGCTCACGGTCATTTATTGCAATATTATGGGGTAGGTTCAAATTTTAGAATTTCAAGGGCTTTGCCTGTAAGGGCATGAGAGTGTGAGTTATAACTAGCTATTTTTGGGGGTGGTTTATAGAATTAGTGCTAACAGGGTTATTTATTAGTTCAGGAAAAAGCTGTAGAAGATTTATTAAATTTTAAGTCAGTAAGATGTTCTTTTTCATGTTCTTTTATTTTTCTTTTAGTATTCCTACATAAAATGCCATGAAGTCGAAATTGATTTTGTAAATGCCAGTAGTTTCTTTAGAGTCTGTTAGATCTTTTTCATTGCATATATGTTGAAAAATATTATGATTGGGTTTGATAGGGATATTAAAACCATATTTTTTTGCTTTTTTTTTTTTTTTTTTATCAATGTATACACAATAAAAAAGATCTAACAGACTCTAAAGAAACTGATGGTGTTTACAAAATCAATTTTAACTTCATGGACAATAATAAAGCATCTTACATAGGAATGACTAAAAGAAAAAGAAAAAAACATGAAAAAGAACATCTTACTGACTTAAAATTTTATAAACCTTCTACAGCTTTTTCAGAACTAATAAATAACCCCATTAACATTAATTCTATAACCATCCGAAAAGCAGCTAATTTTAACCCTCACTCTTATGACCTTAAGGCTGTACATCTGTAAGATTCGTTCTTTTTTTCTTCCCATGTTATTTAATGAGATTTTTGTTGCTTCATTTTATAAGAATATCACACTCAAAAATGAAGTTTTTTGAATTCTGTTTTTTTTTTTTTTATGTTACTCTTTGAATGTTGCCTTTTAACTTAATAAGCAATTTATTGAAAAAATAAATATGTATATTTTGTTTAGAGATTCAAACTTAGAATCCTAAATTCGCTTAATGAAATAAAATAATTAAATTATTTTTTTCAAAAAATTGCTCACTAAGCTGAAAGGCAGTGGTGGCTCGTGCAAATTTTCACAGGTGGGGCCCAATCCATCGTATGATGCGTAATTTAACTTTAATTATTCAAACATGAAAACAAACATTATTAAAATGGGATGTAAAATGAAATTTCGGATTTTTTTTTTTTTTTTATGATGGCGAATTTCAACACTATGGAAAACATTGCATAAAATTATCTCAAAAATAGTTTTATAAATACAATTGAAAAATTCTACAATGTTCTGATCAATGGAATATCAAAATTTAAATATCTGGAAGCTAGTAGACGAAAATTTCCAAGTTCGATACCAGATCACTTTCGTCGACATATACATTTAGAGTTTACTATGGTTATCTCCAAAACTCAAATAAAAAGGTATATGTAACACTTAGAAACACTTTCTACAGAGAGTACACCACTCAGGTCTAGGACCCTCTTTTAGTCAACTGGCTTTAACCCTAACACTACACACCATTAAAATTTAAATTCAAATGTCTCAGAGAGTAATATTATTTAGCTTACGCTAATTATATCCCTAAATCTTTTAATTATAGAATTCCAAGTGTTATATTCATGTTTCTTATCTATTTGAATTTAGAAAGTCATGATTAATGTAATGTGGATACATATTTAAAAAAAAAAAAAAACATGTTTCTCACTTAATTTTAGATAATTTAAATTAACTTTCAATAAATAAAGAAATAAAACGGGCTACCATCTTAAAAAAAAAAGAAAGAAAGAAAGAAAAAAGAAAGAAAAGAAAGAAAAAAGAAACATATTGCGGATATTTCTGTTAAATCGCATTTAAAAGAAAAATCCTTTAATAATAATAATAAATCACAATTTTATGCAGCTATTTAATGCATGTATCCATGTAAATCCATTAATTATTTATCTAAAAATTTTACAATTAATTTACATAAAAGTTTTTACACACTATTCTAAAAGAAAAAAAAAAAAAAATCTCCATATTTTTATTTTTTCCCCCTCATTTAAATTCAAAACACTTTAGTTAAAGAGGTCTTAAATTCTTATACAAGCTTTTATCTCAAAGGCTAGTCTAGAAAATATTTTTGACTATTACCAGATTTCTTCTTTTAAACACTAAAATTTTAAACTGTTATATATAACTCTAAAAAATTCACCGAAAAATCAATGAGGGAAAAAAAGAAAAACGTAATGTAGAAGTCGCCAAATATTACCCATGGTTAAGACAGTTTTTTCCCCTATAGTTTTGTTCCAAAGGGCCAGGACTCTGCTGGCCCAACGATGAGAAAATTACAGCGTGCTTAAACTGATAAAGCAATTAATCGCCAAATATGTCAACCCGATCTTCTAGTAGAATAAACTGTACAAATAAACACGCCAATTTTGGGCCGGCTCTATTTCGGCTCTATTCTCTTAGATAAGGAAGGGGAGTCATTAGTGATCTGTGACAGCTGAAAAAATAAATTGACAAATAAATGATAATGAAAGAAGAGTAAGAAAAAAATTAGATAGACGTAGTTATTTTGTATATATGTTTTTGAATAGTTATAAAAAACAAAATTATTATTATTATTTTAATCGAGAAAAAATTTAGGTGGGGCCGTGCCTGCTGGCCCTTAATGTAGAACCACCACTGCTGAAAGGCGATCTATTCAAAGAGTAACATACAAAAAACAGAATTTGAAAAAATTCATTTTTTGAAGGAGTTATCTTTATAAAACAAAGCAACAGAAAACCAGTAGGATAACATGGGAAGGGAGAAAGGGAGCTATCTGCCTGATGCCTTAAACGCAAAGCCCTTGAAATTCTAACCAGTCCTATTGAAATAAATAACTATGAGCATAGTATAATTTCCTAAAATCAGCAACCAATACTGAAGCTGGCAACTGGAACTGAAGGTAGGAGCCACTAACCATATTGAAGATGATCCTATTAATGAATCGAAAGTGCTTTGCAGAAGGCCATAAAGGTGTTGGCGTAGTTAATTTAAAATAATTATTTTTTAATTTTCATAATCCTGATTTAATTTGCATTGACAGAAAAATGACTAAAATTTTATACATTGTTTTGAGCAACTTAACAGAATGTCTGAATTAAATTTTCTTTTAGATGGTAAATTGTCTTCTAAGGTGGCTTTTCAAAAAGGATCATGCCGAATTTGCCATTCCAGCTGCCTTTCTTGGCGGGCTATTTATGAAATTCTTTCCAAGTTCCACTCTTGCTCTCTATTTAGCCTGGAAATTAATTGAAGTAAGATTTTATTTAAATTGGAAAATGTGTATATATATATATATATATATATATATTAATTTGCTAGTTAACTCTTTATTTACTACACAATGAAACATTCAAAAAATTTACTTGGAACATACCTTTTTAGTTACTTGACTATTTTTTGAAGCTATATATACAATAAAAATTAGTATACCACCTCATCCTAGTAATTGATGAGGATTTAGTGAGATGGTGCTTTAGTGTACCGTTGGTACATAGAAGTAAAAAAAAATAAATGTGAAAATATATTTACTTTTTATTCCTGATATTTTTTCTAATATTAATGGTAGATATATATAAATAATTATAATACACGTGAAAATCTTGAAAATTGCCTATTCATCCATCAATTTGATTTCATACTCTTTTTAAAATAATGGTACTTTAAAGTATTGTTAGTAGATAAAGGGTTAAGCTCTGCTGATAATTCAAAATTTAATTTTGTATATTAGCATTAAAAGAAAACCAATACAGTTAAACTCTGATCTATCGTTCCCACATCCATCATTTTCCTGCATTGATCGTTTTAGTTCTATAGTCCCTGCACAAACTGTATTTAAATAATGTTAACGGAACCTGCATGTATCGTTCTTCAAAAAGTCATTTTTCCACATTCATAGTTGTAAAATTTTTCTTCTGACCGAAATGAATTTGAAAATCAAGCCGATTCCATATGGCATACAAACTGGAATTACTTCTTTCATCCTAAAATAACTCTTTTCCCCATTTTCATGGAGGATAAGTAAATCATTGTTTATTTAACCTTTTTTTTTTAAATTAATTTTTGCTTTTAAATTTTCTTCTCGCCCACCATTTGCGATTTGCTAAGAAATTAGTAAATAGTTCTCCACCCTTTTTCTTTTTCTACTTTCCTTCCTTTTTTTCTTTTTAAAGGTACGTTGTTTTAATAAAAATTTTAATAAATTAAAAAGTGACAAAATAGTGCTTCACCCAAAATCTTATATTAAGTGGTCTTTTAAATTTTGTGTAAAATGTGTTTTATTAAATGTAAAATGAATAATTTTTATTATTTAAGGTTGGTTATGCTTTGGGCATTCAAGAGGGAATGTTACCAAAAATTAGAGGTTCTATGTTAGTATTGTATGCTGCATCTACTGCCGTACTTTTTTATGCTGTAAGTATTTAATAAAAAGGTTTTTTAAAATAATAATAATAATTTATAAAAAAAGAAAAAAAAAGATGTTTTAGAATTTGTGATAGGTTATTTTAATTTTGTGAATATGTGTATATGCTGACCAATGGTATTTTATTTATTTATTTATTATTATTATTATTTAACATTTGAACTTCATATTTTTTAATTTTGAAGCATATACAGTTTGGGAGGAAAATTTGACACAACACTCATTTTACTATTTACAAAAACAAATCTTTCTTGTTAAATCTAAAATGTATCAAAAAGAAAATTTTTCTTCATAAATAATGGTATGAGTTCTACGCCAAATTCTCATCCCTGTTATTTATAAGTTCAATATCATTTTAGGTCGTGCGTAAATCCTAATTAAAAAATTAAGTTTAAATAAAATATGAAAAATAATGATTCAGATTTTTATAACGTTGTTTTGTACATAATATAATAAATTATCCAGATTAATCTATATATGTGATTGTTTTTCCCATATATTTTATTGAATTGAAGAATCCTTTGAGTTTTTCACCTATGGCTATTTTTATTTTTAGTTCCCCTTCATACTATAGGTATGGGGAACTTAGGTAATCGTGAAAATTTTTTACTTCTTTTTTTTTTTTTTTTACTTTTTTACACGTTTTAGGTGTGAGGAATTCGAAAATACCAAAATGGGTATGTTGTCTGTCTGTAGGGTGTCTGTTAGTTGGTTAGTGTGTTAGTTCGTTGGCGTGTTAGTTTGTTAGCCAATTAGTGTGTTAGTCTCTGTACACGATATCTCACGAACAAATGATCGCAGAGAGGTCGGACCAGTTTTAAAATATTAGTTATGACCCTGGCAAGAACCCTATTCATTTGCAACATTCTAATTAAAAAACTTCAGAAGTTATTCAAAATGTACGATTTTCTTAACATGGGAGAATAGGGCAAAATTTCACTTTGTGCATGAAAAGAAATATTTTTATTGTAAAGGTGTAAGAACAGCTTTTAAGTATCAGTTTTAATGCTGGGATGAACATCATCAATTATAAACATGCTACTTTGAAAATTTTGCAAATTATTCAAAATTTACGAATTTCTTAACATGCCAGAATACTGCAAAATTTCACATAAAGGTCGGCTTTGAGGGATATTTTCATCGTAGATGTCAGAACACTTTTAAAATATCATTTAGGATACTGGCATGAACATCCCTGATTATGAATTTTTTAATTTAAAAGTTTGGTAAGTTATTTTGAATTTACGATTTACTTAACATGGCAGAATAAAGCAAAATTGAGCATAAACGTCCATTTTGAGGACCATAAATATGTCAGACAACTTCAAAATAACATTTATGATACTTGTTTGAACATCATCGACTACAAATATTCTAACAGGAAAATTTCATAAGTTTATTCGAAATTTAAGATTTCATCAACATAGCAAAATTGGGTGATATTCCATATAAATATGCATTTTGGGGACTGTTGCATTGTAAATAGTAGCATGAAAATTAAACTACAAAATTGACCCCAATAAAATAAATTAATAGATTAGAATAAGATAAATATATCGAATTGAATGGTGGGTAGCCTATTAGGTGGGGATTACGTTCTGTTAATGTTTAATCAAATTCATTTCTCTTAACATGAATATAATATGCTTTGCACTAGAAATTTATGAGAACATACCTATGATGGGGAACTGAGCCAGAGTCCACCTATGCCAACTAGTTATTTGTGCATAAGGTCTTCTGTGCATACAGTTTTCTGTTTTTTCATTTCATGTACCATGTATAATTGTAAAAAATATACCATAAAGTGATTTTTTATTTTTTATTTTTTTTTATTGTAGTAAAACATTTGTTTATAATATCATAATTAACAGTTTACCTGAAAAGATTTTGGATTCTAAATTTCTAATTATAATTTTTGTAAATCAAATAAAAATTTCCTAAAAATATATCATTTAAATGTTTCAGTTTTAAATTATGTATTTATCAAATCATTAATTATATACAGGATGAGCGGAAAATACAATATTTATTTTTAATGCACTACCTTTCCATATATGACTGGACACTTTTGATTTCAGACATTTTCTCAAATATCTCGAAAAGTACTTGACGAATCGTCTTGAAACTTCAGGAGTGTCAATAACAAATTACACCTCATATATTTCAGTGAAGATTTTGCCCGAAATTAAAAGGGGGACCAATAAAAAATTAAATGAAAATGTTTGGGATCACCTTGTAAAAAAAAAGTAATGCTTGAAATTCAATTTATCTGTAGTATGTGATTACATGAGGCTCCTTATTCTCTGTATAAATTACTATGAGGCTACCTTGTGATATATTCTGAATGAGGTACAGAAGACATTTGCAACAATCTTATTATTTTAGTGAAACTAAAAAAATAAATACTTTTGTGCAAAACTTAACAAAACTTTAATAATAATACGAAATAGTACATAACTATTCTTTTTAACATCCTGTTCATACAGAAAAATCATTCAAACATGCATCACATATATATGTGATTCCGAGCATGTGTAAAAATTACAGAGAAGTTCCAGAGAATGACTTCTCTCTACACAGTCATAATCCAAGTCTCTAGAGTTATTTCTGATTTTTCAGTCCTTCAAAATTTTGATGATATGCAAAGGGGGGGGGAAACTATTTTCCCACAAGATGACAACAAATCGGAAAGTTTTTGGTCACGTGAGATACATAAGTTCACACCTAGTTTAATAGTTCATTGGTGTTTGCTCGGTGTCAAAATGTCTGGGTACCACCTTCGCCTGGGAGCGCAAGGCAGCATTATCAAAGTCAAGTGTAAGCATCTGGAAGTGTGAAAGGCTGCATGGAAAGTCCGTTTTCATAAGTCTGCAGACAGAGGGGCACCTCGGACCTCACACTGGCAGTCGAGTACAAAAGAAGAAAACCTTGACGATGTCACACCTTATATATTCATGGAGATATAACGGTTTCTTTAAAACATTGCAAAAAATATTGTCACCTTTTTTTAACTACAACACACAAGGTATTAAAGTCATTTTAAGGAAACTTGACACACAACATTAGACACAGCAGGCTGCAATCAGAATGCAAAAACATTAACTATCTAATGAAACATGAGCATTTTTACTGAATAATCTTTAACTGCATATGCACAAGCTTTAGCCAGATTTGCATAATATAATAGTCGATAGTATTGAGCTACTTATATGAAAACCCCATATAAATTCAAAAACCTGATAGAATGAACTAAATTTCTGTTCTTCTCAAAAATAAGAAAAATGATAAGGGGGTTTTCTCAGTATTTATTTAGAATCAATGATCATTGTATTGCCGCTGACTGAATCAAAATAAAAATGTGAATTATAGTTTAGCTGCTTTTTTGAGAGAAACTGAAAACAGTTCATTCTATCGTGTACAACTTTTTGAATTTACACAGTACTTCTTTGGGGTTATTTTTATATAGGTAGCTCAATACATTTAGCTTTTAAATTATGCAAATTAAAATTCGCTGAGCTTGCACATGCACAGTTAAAACATTATTGAGTAAAAAAGTGCTCATATCTCGTGAGATATTTAATATTTTTGGCATTCTGATTGCTGTATGGTGTGTTTAATGTAGTGTGCCATGTTTCCTAAAAGTGGCTTTGCACTGGATTTAATACCTTGTGTGTTATATATAAAAGAGTGACAACTTTTTTTTGCAAATTTTTTAAAGAAACCATCATATCTCTATGAATATATGTGGTAGCCTCATAAAAGTTTATACAGAGAATAAGAAGGAGCCTCATAATCATGTACTACAGACAGATTGCATTTCAAGCATTACTATTTACAGGGTGATCCCAAACATTTTAATTTTTATTTAATTTTTACTGGTCCCCCTTTTATTCTAGGGGCAAAACTTTCATTGAAATACATGAGATGTAACATGTTATTAACAATCTTGAAACTTCAGGAGTTGATTGTTGTCACGTAATTATTATTTTTTGAGATGTTTGAACAAAAACGTCTGAAATCAAAAGTGTCTGGTCATTTATGGAAAGGTAGTGTATTTCTTCCCCTCTAAAAATAGTCTAAGTGTATACTCAGTTTTTCGCATGCATGTAGTTTATTATATACCACTATCTTTTTAAAAGTTACAATTTGATGTGTACTCCAGTATTTTTTAGATGCTACCTTAAACGAAGAGATATGTTTGCTACCACGATAAAGTTTGTGATCACAAGACCCTGTGGTGTTCTGCAATACATTGAAGAGTATTGTAGCAAACCAAACTCTTGGCAAACTTGCAAATAAGATCCATGAGGTCATAAGTGGCATTCTTGAGATCATAAGTGTCCCTTGTTGCCCATTGCATAGCTCTGTGTAACATAAAACCCACTGAATCTCAACTAGACCTTTTAGAAATCACGTCTTGAAAATTGTATTGCATTATAAAATTTGACATTAATTTATTAAAATTGCAATCTGTCAATTTTGAATACTGTGTAGAATCTAATTCTTTTAATTTTGTGCTCTTTTACTATTGTTTTCATATAAATTTGTTTAAATTTTCGATTTAAAAAAAAAAAATTATAGCTACTAATATTTTTAATTTTTCCACAAATCATAACTCAATTTTATTTGTTTAGACAGTTATCTTCTGCAATTTGATTTTATTCGATTCTTGAGGGTTGTACTCCTGAATTTCCCTTCTTTGGCTACAGCCCTGGGTTTTAGTTTGTTTTTATAGTAAATATTTTTTAAAGCATTCTCTTTTTTTCTTACAGGCTGTTTTAGAACCCCACAACCTTAAGCCAGCCTATTTGAAATTTCTCACTCGTCTTACACAAAATAAGTAAGTTTGAGTATTCATTTTTCTTTTATTTGTGGTTTTTATTTATTTGAAAAAAAAAAGTGAAGGGGGGGGGGGGGATATGTTTACCATTTGATCAATAAATTTAATATGCAGTCAACTACTGCTTTCTGTAATGGGATGAAAGGGAGAATATATTTCTGATTTTTATGGATCTGAAAGTTTTATTTCTTTGTTTTGCAGTATTGAAAATATTCTTAAATTGAATTTCATAATTGTAAAATTTTCAATAAGTGTTGTTATTGTACTTATAGAGATATTTACTTTCTTTAATGTTAAAGTGCTACAAATTAATCTATGTGCTTAAGGATTCGTGCATGATAATATACTACAATTTTAATGTCACTTTAATTTTAGTTCATTTAATTCTTTAAAGGTAACTTGTCAGTCTATGCAACTGTTAAACATACATTATTAAAATTAAAGAAGACATTTATATACAGGGTGGTCCTAAACTATAGGTCAAAAATGCAAAGGCAGGTAGAGGGGACCTAAATAAGCAGATTTCATGTAGGAATGTGTGTGCTGTAATGCCGCCTTGAGCTAGTAGAGAATGTTGATGACTGCAGCGTATAAAAGCGCTTTGCTAGCTGAATTCTTCTATTTCCTTGTGGAGTCACATACATGAAATGCATGTCGGCCAGCTCCACATTGGTGAAACGATGCATGCTGCCAGGGGCCAATCTAAGATTTCAAACTTAATACCTATTTTTGTGAAAAATCTTAACTATATTTTATTTTTGTGAAAAATTGTAGTGCACTCTTTTTCTTTCTCTTTGTGTGTATGGGGGGGGGGGGGAGTTTGAACAAAGTAGAATAATAAAATTCACTCTCAGCAGCTAGTGTGAGGCTTATAGCAGAACAGGAACCAAAATCCAAAACTTACTTCACTCTGAAGTAAACAGTTCAGTAGAGATAGTGTAAGTAGAAGTTGTTTTTATTTGTGTTAGTATCACTGCAGTATACATGAATTGTACCAGGGAGGATAAACACATCACCATACAGTCACCAAAATGTTAAACCACCTGACGAATCAGCAAACAGTACACTATGGCCACAATTTCAGAGCGTGTCTGTACTGATACACACAAGGATCGTTTTGTTTACATATGCTGCACTGTTTCTCGCCCATAACAAACGCTTGTGTGTAGATTAAAACCAACATTCTGTATGATTCTTGCTTCGCAAATTGCATCAACAGAAATGCACGAATTACTTTCCTTTGAAAATGTGCTAATTAAAAATGTTAGATTTTGCTGGGAGGACTAAGATTTTTGTGAAAGTACCGATTTTAGCTGTATGATTTTTGTGAAGATACCGTTTTTGCCAGGTCGATTTTTGTGAAGGTACCCATAAACGGTAGTAAACTCGACCTGTATTAACCCCTGGCTGCTCTAGATCCGTGTGGAAAATGATGAATCCAGCTAGCCAAGCGCTTTTATACATCACAGTCATCAGCTCTGTCTACTGGCTCAAGTCGGTATTACCACACACATATTCCTGTACGAAATCTGCTTATTTAGGTCCCCTCTACCTGCCTTTACATTTTTGACATATAGTTTAGGACCACCCTGTATACCAGCTGCCTTTGGCGACCAGTTCATCAGGATCCTTGAAAATTCTGACTGGGGCAATTTCCCATTTGATGTCCTCAACATAATGTGTTGCTCTAAACAGTTCTGACCGTGACAAATTCACATTCACAAGTGTCTTCCTAAAGTGACAACAATTATGAAATTGATTCATTTGTTTGCTAAAAAATTTTTTACTTTTGACTAAAAATATATATGGTCAACTCTCAAAAATCCACATATCATTTGCAATGTAAACAAACATTGTCATAACAGATTTGTTTATATCGTGGATTGCAAAAATTCAGCTGTATTACGAGATAAATCAATTATTAACTGGTGCTGATGAATCACCAATCACTCAGCATATTACAGTGGAGGAAATATAAGTGTAATTATGTATAATTATCAAAAAATAAATCATATTAATTTAGAGGAAGAAAGAGAAAGACAGTTTTCATGAAAGATTTTCTCTCATGAAGATAAATATTCAAACTTTCTCATAGCACAAACTTATGTGATTGACAAGGAATTGCTGACTTTTTTGCAGGTTAAAGGAAAATAAATATGTATGAATATTCTTACTTAAACTATTATTGATCAGACTTTTCAAAAATCTAGATAATTTGCAACTGCAGGGATGGAACACGGGCGCAGAATTCATACCGGAATCCGTTGAAGAAATTTCTGTACCTATAATATCGCTGATTTAAGAAGTAGAAAATTTTCTTACATTGATAGTGGTATGAATTCTGCGCCCGTGTTCCATCCCTGCAACTGTAATATGATATATAAAAATTGTTCTTTAAATTAAAATTTCATGAAATATTTGTACTTTTATTAGGCACACTTAATTTCAACATTGTATAACATATACATTTTTTTTTTTCCTTAAAGATTTGCTACTCAAATGAGGTTTTAAGATGTAAATAAAAGAAATTACTCTAAAATCTGCAAAATTCAAAAATCTGCAAAACACTTTGTTTTAAGCTGTGCGGATTTTTGAGTGTTCTGTAGTTATACGACTGTGAAAAGCAATTTTTTAAAAAAGTTTAAATTACACCTAATATCAACCTATTCCTTTAATTTTTATTCTTTATAGAGAATTATTGGATACAGCTTGGAAAAAGTAGTATAAAATTGTTTTTTTTTTTTTTTTTCTAAATCATAATGTATATTGTAAACTTAGTGTTTATTTTCTTACTTGTATATTTGCAGGATTGGTGAAATTAACAGACATGTCTTAGATATATTTGGAACTCATGCTTCTAAACTATATTCTAACTTTTGGCCAGAATTGGACTTAAGATATACTAGCCGAGTTTTCCAAGAAAGTGTATTATTATGGCTCATACACTGATGTAAATTGTTCTTTATTATAACATTAACAACAGTGAACAGTATTGTGCCTTTTAAGTAAGAAAAATCCTGTTAGGCTTCAACTTATGCCAATTATTACATTTTTAAAGGTATTTTAAGACATTGTTTTGTATTGAAAATCATTGTTGATTGTAAGTTTTCATTTTAGTGGCATAAAATACATGACATTTTTAATGTTGATGTTTTTAAAAATGAAATATATTTTATGAGGCTCTTATAAGTTATTACTTTTATTATTAAGAAGAGAATGTACTTATTAAAACTATGAAGCCATTTTCTATATTTTTTAGAGCAACCTTTCTCTTTAATTTAAAGTTTATTTCTTGTGCAATACTTAAGAATTTTCTCTTAACATTTCATCTCTAAATACCATTAGTTTCAAAGATAATTTTGCAATTATGTGACTTTGTTAATAGATTATAGGTTTTTTCGAGATAGGATTGTGTTTCTTCAATCAATCTGATGCATGTGGTTAAATTTTTTTGGGCACGGCCTATTTCTTTTAAGCAAAATAGACTGAATAAAAATTGCCCCGCCCCCAATTTCTAATTAATTTATAAAAATATTTATGAAATTATTTTATTTTTTACTAAAAATTCTGTTTATGACAGAATTTTTTTTTTTTAATGTGCGATTTATCCTTTATTTTTAATTATCTTTTATTCAAAAAATAAAGTATTGATGATTTTTTTAAATGTAAAATTTTTTGAAAAGTCTGAGGTTATTATGACATTACCCCTAACCACTCGGACTGGGCGATGTTAAAAATCTTACACCACAGCATATTTACCAGCTTTCTGCTGTGATATAACTATATTTTAATGTTAGAAAATTAAAATTTTAGGAATGTTTTTACATTTCTATAACATTTTATAGTTGTTTAAAATATTTTATTAAAAATGACTGAAATAATTTTCTTGTAAAACTTCAAAATCGAAATAAGTCGTCATTGGATAGATTTGTTTCCTATTTGAGAGATCTAAAGATCGAGAATCACAACCATAGGCGTAAACTACGGGGGGGCAGGGGGGGCTGGCCCCCCCACTTTCAATTCTTCGGGGGGCGGCCTCCCCGGGAAGTAAATTTTCAAGATGGGTATCTTTCGAAAGGTCTCGTTGAGAATAGTAATAGTTAACTAGGAAAAAAATTTTGTGCATGTGGGGGCATCGGTTCCCCCCAACTGGGGGGCAGTACCCCCCCGGGGGGGGGGCAAAGTTTCAAGATGGGTATCTTTCGAAAGGTCTCGTCAATACCTTTAAAACGAATGGTCGAACCATAAATCTGTGATAATTTAAAACAAAGTTATCGATTTTTTTTTACTTTTAATGAAAAAAAAAACTTAGAATTTTTTTTTTTTTTTTTAAACGAAATTTAACCAAACTTGGTATTTAGTTGGTCCCTGACATAAACTGGTGCTGATTACATTTGGGGATCAATCGCTCAACAGGTGGCGCTGTGATCTCATGTTTTCTAAATTTTTAACATGGCAATATAGGACAAAATTTCGTATAAATGTACATAATGAGAGTTATTTTTAACTTGTGATTGTAAAATTAATATGAGTTATTGATAATAGTAATAGTTAACTAGGAAAAAATTTTTGTGCATGTGGGGGCATCGCTTTCTCCCCTGGGGGGGAAGTACCCCCCCAAGGGGGGGGGGTAAATTTTGAAGATGGGTATCTTTCGAAAGATCTCGTCAATACCTTTAAAATGAATGGTTGTACTATAAATCTGTGATAATTTAAAACAAAGTTATCGATTTGTTTTACTTTTAGCAAAAAAAAAAAAAAAAAAAATTTTTTTTTTTTTTTTTTTAATATTGTTACTGATTAAATATGTATATAGGAAAATATAGAAGAAAGTCTTGTGGTGGCCACAACATACTAGTTTCATATGTATGTATGAAAAGAAATTAGTCTCTATTTTCATTAATGAACTTATTAGTTCAGGAGCCAGGTTCAATCCAGTCATTTATCACCTTTAGAATTTTTTTAATTTAAAGTTACGGAAATTGTATTTCTCCTTATTACTTTTTGATAAGATTGATATCAGTTCGGATTAAATATTTCTTTTTCTTGCCTACAGATTTGTTTCATTATTTTGTTCATTACTTCACAATTAGATCAGTTTTCCTTTTTCTTGCCTACTGATTTGTTTCATTATTTTGTTCATTGCTTCACAATTAAATCAGTTGTGTTTTTCCCTTTATAGAAAGTTAAAATTTTTTATAAAGAATGCATTTTAATAGCCGTATTGTTGGTATCACATGCGAGGCGCGAGGGGCCCACATGAGGGGTATCACATGCGATATATATAAATTCTAAAGTTTTTTAAATCTTATTTGAACATAGCTCCACTGAAACTCGCCCCCCCAGATTTTTTAAAAAGTTGACACCTATGATCACAACTCTATTACCGTAATGTCACTGAACACTTGCAAATGATATCAAAATATCAAACAGCCCTTTCCAGCCAGAACATCAGCATTCAAGCTAAATGGATGTCCACTTTCCCCATAGGTCACAGTTGGTTTCAATGTGATATATTTGCTAATATTACCTCCACAATGAATGATGTAAACATCAGTTGTTGTCAGCATAAGCATAGCAGTATAGATGTAAAATCGATATTCCAAAAAATTAGCTTAAGTTTAATTGATTTAGTGATGTAGATGTATAATTGATATTAACAAAAATGAGCGTAAGGTTAAATTGATTTAGCAAATATAGATGTTATATTGACATTTCTCGACGAGTTGATGCATTGCCCAGTTCTAGAAGCCATGAGGGAAAATAAATTGTTATCCATGGTACAAAAACAATTTTCTGTATGTGTATATTGTTATTAAAAAAGCCTTGTGATTATAAAAACTTATTACCTAGGATTAAATGCCTGCTTCATTTATCGTTGCCGGAAGTCCAAGCCAATGTTATTCTGTGGGAATTTTTTTTTTTTTACTTCTAACTCATTCACTAATAAATATTTTTAAATTCTGTTTTCACACTCAGAAAATTCACAACTGTTAAATTGAAGGATGCTTTTTAAAAAAAGGATTTTTTTTAAATTTGAAACTGTAAAATAAAAAAAATTCACACATTGAAAATTCATATTTTACAACAGTTCTGAATGTGAATACAGAATTTTAAAATATGTATTAGATGAGTTAATGAGTTATAAATAAACAAAATTTCCCATAGAATAATATTGGCTTGGGCTTCTGGAGACTGTAAGTGAAGCAGCTCCTTAAAATAAAGTTGTAGCAGGCAGTGTAAAACCGAGAGTTTATGTTTAGAACAGAATTTTAATTTATGAATTGTTTGAAAAAAGAAAATTTGTAATTGTTTGATCCTTAGATAGCATTATTTTCTTTTCTTTAATGAGATAAAAGAAGTATATATTTAAAATTTTTAATTTTCACTTAAAATAAGAAATTGCCACATTTCTATAAAAAAAAAAAAAAAAAAAAAAAAAAAATCTACGCGTATAATTGAGTTTATTGTTCATAGTTTTGTTGATTTTTTTTTTTTTTTTTTTTTTTTAATTGAAAACTAAAGCCTAGTTTAAAAACCATTACACAGAGATATAAATGTTCAAGATCAATACTTATCATGAATTAGTAAAAGAGTAACATTTTCATTTAAGTTATTTTTTTATCATTCCTGTTCAGTTGAATTCGTTGTCTTGTTTTACTGTTGGTGATTGTGCAGGAAAAACAGGCTCTTTTCATCTTCTTCCATCTACCACATGTTATAATAAGTTTACCGTGCAATCCTAATGTTTCCATCTGAATTATGTTTGTGTTACTGTGAAATCAGGATTATAATGTTCTGTGACTTGTTACATTTTTATTTTATTTTATTATTTAAACATGTAGAAAATATTCGAACAAAACCTTTTGTCTATTTTATTTTTATAGTAAACTGAATATTTAAGTTATAAGAGAATTACCGTGCCTATTTATTCTGTAAAAACTTTGTTATTTGTTCTCTTTATTTGTAGAATAAAAGTAAAAGAAATGGGTAGAGGATGAATTGTAGTTGATTTTCAATTACATATAACTTTTTCGCAGCAATATAAGGAAGCCTGGATTTTGAAGAGATTAATAATCGGATTTCACATATCGCTTCATTTATAAGCGCAAGTTTTAACTTGTCGAATGTGCCCTATCTATGCCATATTCAAAGAATGCAGGTGTTGAAAGAATGTTAATAGAGCTTCGTGTACTAAAAAATGAATCATTAAAAATTATTTAAGAATTGTGCAAAACTCATGCAAAGTATGGATATAAATGCACTATGGAAATAAAATCTTAAAATCTTGATTGATTTTACAAAACACTGATTTCTAAAATAATATTTTAGTGTCTTATGCTTTTTTTTTTTTTTAAGTATGTGTCTCATGTTGTTATAATCTATTTATATATTTTGTTTGAAAGATATTTTTTATGTAATATATTATTTTGATATAGCACAAATATTTATTTATATATTTTTTAGTCCTATGCCAGTAACTGGGAAATTTTATTTTAAGTTGGATGACATAAGTAGAAATGCCAAGTTATTATTACAGATTGTCTGTAAACCTTAATACCAGAAAATTTTTATTGTATTCTTTTGTAATAATTACAGTGGAACCTTGTTGTCGTGAATACACTTAACATAAATCACTTTTAACATGAACTGTTTCCACAATCCCCATCAAAGTAAAGATTTAGTTATAGAAAGATTAGTTACTGGTAGCATGAACTACTGATAACGTGAACACATCTTTTATACCCCTTGAGATTCATGCTGACAAGGTTTGACTGTATCTGCAATTAAATGGGACAAGTCTTACTATTTCTTTATAGTGGTATGAGATTGAATTTTCATTGGTAGTAACTCGGCACCTCTGTAAAAACGATTGAAAAGGAGGGGGAGATTACTAATTAATTGTGTATATTAGGTCAAAACGTCCGTTGACAAACTTAATGCTTTAAGCTGAGACAGATTGTTAATTTTTATTAAAAAAAAAAAAAAAAAAAAAAAAACCTGTCTATGAAGCAATTTATTAAGTATAATATTACTATTTTTTATTTTATTTTTAAGTTAGATTTAATAGGGGGAAAAAACTGACTTTTAACACTGCTAAGTATGGTTACTTTTAATAGCTTTGATGAAGACAGTGTTAATTGCTTTTAAAGAAAAAACAAAAATTGTGCAATCCCCCCCCCCCCCCCATCTAATTGAAAAAAATGAAAAAAAAAAAGTAAAATGGTATGTTAAGGTGAAGTGTATATCAGTAGAGTTTAATGTTAAAAGTATAATTTTTTTTTATTCAATGTTATTTCATTTAACATATTCACATTAGTATAAACTATTGATAGTACAAATCTGTATTAAAACACATATTTAGCAGGGAACCAATCAAGGATGTATCTGAGGAAGGCTACTAGGCTCAAGCACACTGCAGATAATTTGAAATTAAAGTTTTACTTTTGACCATGAAACAAACAAAAACGTCAGTTTCAGCCCCCCTCTCTGGTTATGTCCCTGGAACCATGTATCCGAGCAAGACTACTCTAAAAAATAAATAAAGTAATTAATAAAACTTTTAATAAATGTGAAAAAAAAAAATTAATATTTACAATCAAGATTAAAATATTAATCAAAATTTAAAATGTATCAGAATCTTTTGGAAATTTAATAACTCTACTTAAAATAAAATCTTGAAATGTTGAATTAAGCAAATAATTTTAAAACACTAAATATGACTTGTTAACAAATGAACAATTTAGGACTTGTTTAAAAACAGATTTTATTTATTTTTACAAAATGCTATTTATTTATGTTCATAAAAAGATAAAAAAAATATTTAAAAAAATAAATAAATAAATAAGGGATTTTTTTTTTTTTTTTGTCTTTAAAAAATAATTATTGACATTATAAAATTTTTTTTGAGGGGCCAATACAATTTTTATTTTTGCTAAAACATAAATAAATGAAAAATATTTCAGTAAATGATATTCAAAAAATGATTAGAAGCGAATCCATTAAAAATTTGACTCTGGATAATTGGCTTCCAGGTAAATGTATACTGTGTATTAGAAAACACTTCACGAATATGTAAAATACATTTTTCTCACCTTTATGTTAAAATCAAAATAGTATGAATTACTGTAGCAATGTGTATTATTATTTAATATGTGATTCTTTCATTTCATATAGTGTATATGAAATAATTAGAGCTTGCATTGAACATTGATTTTTATGTTGTTTGTCCTTCATTCATTTCAAGTAGATTTGTCCCTTTTTTGTGTGTTTGTTTTCTTTTTTTTTTTTTTTTTAAGAAAATTGTATATTTAATTGAAAAAGTAAAACAAAAATATAAGTTTTATCTAATCGAACAAACATTTATGTTTTTAACTTGCCGGAAACCATTAGTTCTTTTCATACTCTTTAAGATCATTTTGTTCTAAGATGCATTATGAAAAAAAAAAAAAAAAAAAAACTTCTCACATTGTTGAAAAAAAAAAAAAAAATACATCTACCAAAAAGTGGGAATCTTGATCACATTTTAAAGATTGTATCATAGAGAATTAAATATCATTGGAGTTTTCAAATACCCCAGCATGTCCTCGTGAGTTAATTAATTTTTAAAATCGCTATTGAGTACCTATAAGTGGTAATGAGAAGGACTATCTAATTTTGAGTTATCCTGTATTATTATTAATTACTTTGATAATAGGGATTATAATGTATAATGATTAAATTATTTAAATATTGAATGAATAATTAGCGGTAGTTTGTCTGATTATTCTTACAGCATCTGTATAGAAAAAATTGCACAAAAGTGACTGGATATCTGACTAGATTTTATACAAGTTGGCACATAGGATGATATAAAGAGTATATGTGTGTATATATGGAATTATTGTATCTAGTTGTGATAATTCAATATCTAATTAATTTATTCGAAGTATGTGACTAACACATTTTGTCTGGAGTTCATTCGATCACACATAGATTGTATATACACTTGGAAATTTATTTACTTGAAATCATAATATATATTTGCAAATAGTTTATTTATTCATTCATTTATTTATTATATTATTATTGCAATGTATTTTTAATATCTAGTTTTAAAATACATTTTTAATATTTACATAGAATGCTAAACAATTCTGATATAAAATGATTATGCAAGTTCTTTTCTCACCCGTTTTTGTCGAGATATACAGTACCTGACATAAGTGAAGGCTTACTTTCGAATCTAGATGTTTTTGTCAAATATCTAAAGAAATATTTCATGAATCCTCCTGAAACTTTAGGGGTCAAAAGAACATGTTATATCACACATATTCCAGCAGAAATTTTGTCCCTAAGGCAAAAACGGGGTTAATCACTAAGGCTAAAAAGGGGCTTGAAATGAATTGTAGCTATGTATTGATTGATTGTAGCTATATATATTGACTACTGTGTTTTCACTTTTGACTTTCAATTTCAGGTTAAAAAATTCAGACATGCCAAGTCACCTGATTTTTGCTTGTTTTTCCATGCTCCTGATTTTCCACGCATTTCTCCTGCTTTTCTGATGTCATTTTTATCTATCCTTCTTAGCATAATTTATGCTTAAAATTTGTGGGATTGGGTAAAAAAAAAAAATTGAAATTTATCTTGCCCTGCAATTTATCAAGTTCAGTTTGAATCTGAATTACTATACAATGCTTTGAAACTAATTTTTGCTAAGAATAAATTTTTAACATTCATTTTTGCATAATGAAAAATGTCTTATTAATTTTTTTTTTTTTTTTAAATGCCATAATTGTTGAAAACTTAAAGAACTTAAAATTGAATTTGCATTATTTTACTCATGTTTCTGACAAACTTTCTTGTTGGAAAAAGTCTCCTGATTTCTGTTAAAAAATCTCTTTTTTTTTTTTTTTGTCATTAGAAGTTCGCATCTCTGAAAATTCCATTTATTAAGTTTATTTATAAATTTGAATATTAAATTAATATTTTATCGTTATATTATTCTAAAGATTATATGAACAATATCTTTTAGTAAAATAATGGTTTTAAATATTTTCTCCTTTTTATTTGAGAAAAAGGAAGTGTGCCTTCACTTGTGTCCATAACTGTTCGTCCATTCAAAATGAAAATATAGGTAAAATCCCTTAGTGTTTTATATCTTTTTGAAAGTACTTGAAAATCAAAACTTTTCTATCGACAGTATTGTTTGAAAAATTATCGACATAATTAAAGAATTTTTTATATATTCGTTGATATAAATGCAATTCTCATATAAATTTGTGTCTATAATAAAATGAAGGCTTATAATACCACACATCTTCTTTTATTATATTGCTTTTTTCAGCTCTGAATAGAAATTAAAACAAATGAATTAAATTCAAATTTAATTGTAAGAATGTGTAAAAAATAGTTTGCTCCATGATTTCGAATCAGATTATCTAAAAAAAGAACTTCAATTAATGAAAATGACGCCAGAATATTCATGACACATGTAAGAAAGCTAATCTGAACATTTTACTTCGCCAACGAATTTTATGTGAAAAATGCCTAGCTGGTTGTCAGCGAGGGTAGCTTAGTGGTAGAGCATCCGTGCGTTAAGCGGAGGTGCTTGGGTTCGATTCCCGGCTCTGGTATTTTTCACATAGTTGGTAAATAAAAATATATCGACCTTTACACTCCAATGTACTTAAAATTTTATTGTATGTTTGTATCTAATTTTTTAATGGTTTGAATTTATTTGAAATAGGAGACTTTTGTTTAATGTAATTATTTTATTACTTCTCAATCCAATAGTTCACAATCGATTTTCAAATATGTAAATGTTTTTACAATTTGCTCATAATATTATAAGTAAACAAATAAAATTGGTAGAACTGGATATTGGCGGACATCCTGATTCAAAATTGAAATGCGGCAAAAGGTGACAACACAAAATGTCTAATTGAAAGCAATATATTTTTTTTTGTGTGTGTGTAAGAGTAGTTTTTTTCCTTATTTATTCATTATTACCTATTGATGAAATTAGAAATGTTATTAGCAAGGCTGTAGAATATAGACGCACACATGCATGCCATGCGTGGAAAATTTTCCTATATTGCGGAAAGTTAGTTTTTTTTTTTATTTTTTTAAGAGGGTAAAACATTTTTAGGGGATGAGGAGAGAGAGATTACCTGTCTGTAAATTTAGTAAACTCCCGATTATTCACGGAATTAGTCGCGCAGCAACACATAGATAATCAGAGCCCGAGGATCTCGCAAAATTTATTTATTTTTCTCGCTTTCTATAAAGTCCTCATTGACCAGTGTACGCTGTTTAGGAAGTTTACTATTTCCAATCTCCAAACATTGCAGCATAAAAGGTGGGGCTTTTGCAAGGAGCACAAAAAGGCAAGGGGAGCACTTGCCCCCCCACCCCCCTGGAAAATTCTAATAAGCATTTTTTTCTTTAACTTTAAAACTATGCTATCAGAATATCAGAATTTTATTTAAAAAAAAATTATTTTTTCAGGTTATTCCCCCCCCCCCCCTGAAATTTTTTCTGCCGACGCCACTGTTTGTATAGTTCAAAGTACAGGGTTATCAAAGAAGATGTATGGTATTTTATCATACTAAAATAAAGTCAATTATAAACAAATATTTACTAGAACAAATTTAAAGAAAAGGGCAACTTCAAACATTTTTTATTTTACGACATAAGTGTTTGATAGTACTTCCTCGAGTCATACTATGCCCAGATGATGATCCATTTCTTTCCACACTCGTTTAATGTTACTAAATTCAGAGCAGTACCTATGCATGTTTGTAGGTCAGCCAAATTGTGTTGCGGTAATGGCACATACTTTGTTTTTCACAAAACTCAAAAAGAAAAAACGTAGTGTTCTTGCACAGCCAATGCAATGATTAGAAATCACATTGATGAGGAACTTATGCATTTCTGGTATGGAGGTGCAGGAAAAAGAAAATACAGTGAAACTTGAATAATTCGAACTTGAATAATTCGAACTTGTTTAATTCGAAATTCTGGATAATTCGAACTTTTCTCTCCGTCCTTTGAATTTTGTTTTAAAACAATGTTAAAAAATCATGGATAATTCAAATTCTATTTTGGATAATTCGAATTTTTCATACAATTACCTTTAAAATATTACAGTAAAATTTGTTCTCGAGATTTTTCTCAGCTAATATATTTTAAGTCTTTCAAAAGAAGGATAAGGAAATACAAAAGAAGCCGCTAGCTAGTTCATGAGAAGATATATGGTGCATATACATGGACTTTGAGGTTTTTTTGAATTGAAAGTCATGTCTAATGAAGAAGATTCTATTTTTGTATCAAGTCATATGCTATGACACAAAGATTGTACTTAAAGAAGAAATAAAAAATATCTGACTATTTTTTAAAAAGTGTTGAGTAATTAAGCTCGTAAAAAATATTGATTTAATGGGAGGGAATGTAGCAGTATTCATAGATATAAAGTTTATGTGTTAAATCTTTGATCATAGAGTTTTAATTTTTTAATTTATCTCTTTTTTAAATTAATATAGTATATGCAATTCGAATTTTTAGATATTTCGAATTTTTTTCTGGTCCCTTCAACTTCGAATTATCCAAGTTCTACTGTATTTATATTCCCTTTTTTTGAAAAATGTATTTACTACAGCCTTTTAAAATACTTTAGATAATTTTGAATTACCCTTTTCTTTAAAAAAAAAACTGGATTGAGAAACTTTATTCAATAGAGCTCCGACTGCATATAGAAGCAAAAATTATTATGCTGCATGACTTCTAAAAATTTACTTTTTTTTTTTTTTTTTTTATTTCCTTATTAATTTTATTCTGAGGTTCTTCATAGATACTTAAAGTAGATCAATATTTTTCTAATCAAGTTTTTCTTTGCTACTTCTTTTTCTATGCGAGTAAGTGTCTAACAATTTTATAAGATATTTACCAGGGAATAGTCAATGAGGAAGTCTTTTAGAATAACAGTAATGTATTTTTAATCGCCGTAAGGTATCATGGCAATATGTATATACAAGTGGTGCTATAATTGTGTCGATCCAGTCTAACAAATTGGTAAGCATTCCATTGACAAGAATTTATTTGTTCCATGAGTTTTACATTCCTATACGGTGTCTGGTCATGTATTTATGTTGAGAAAAGTTATACTTCTTTTTTATGAGAGGCATTTTTATTTTTATAAATATATATTTATATTTAGTACTTATATTTATGCGCCACAATTTAATTTATATTTAAATAAGTATTACTATTTAATGACCCAATGTGTTGTTTGGTTTTAGTATCACTTATGTTAAATTTTGTTTGAGAGTGGTTGGATTTATTATTATTATTATTATTATTAATTGGCTATTATTTATTATGTATCTTTTTTACATGAACTGTTTGTACAAATAAACCATCAATAAAAATTGTTAGATAAATATGTGTTCTTATTTTATTTTATTGAAGTTTTTAAAAGGTGTTTATTGAAATTTAAAATAAAAATTAGAATCAAATAATGTTAAGAGCTCACACTTGGTTCATATTTTTTAATATAAAACCTGTCATTTTTCTCTTTCAATTTGACCATTTAGTTCTATATATATTTATATATATGCTTCTTCAAGTATGCCATAATTTAAAAAGAAAACACCACAGAACTGGCATTTTAAAGTAATAAGTACAAAACTTTGAATAAACACCATAAAATGCAATAAACTCGTAACAATTGTTTTGGGTAAAAAAAAAAAAAAAACACAACCCTTTGTCAGCAGAACAAAGTAGGTACAAGTGCAGCAGTCAAAGCGACACTTGTGCCTATTTTGTTTGCCTGATGAAGGGTTGTGTGTTCTTTTGACCTGAAACAATTATGAATTTATTGCATTTTATGGTGTTTATTCAAAGTTTTGTACTTATGCCATAATTTGCCTTCATACCATCACTTTCATGACAGAGAGGTGTATCGGGGAAAAAAAAAAAAAAAAAAAAAAATCATGGATTTTTAGTAATACAGTTGAAGTAAAATTTTGAGTCACTCAAAAAATTGGAATTTTGAGTCGAGCCAATTTTTGGAAGATACAAGGTGGTACTTGTCAAACTAATGTAACTCAATTCCTATTGGTTGCCTAGTTGTAAGGGATTTATGGTTTGTATATGAAAAGTTAGCAATTTTAAGTTATGCCAGTTTGTTGTGAGAATGATGATAGGACATTTGATGCTCTGATTAATGACAGTATTTTCAAGCTTATACTTTAAATGTTGTTGCTGTTCTTTTTTTTTTTTTTTTTTTTTTTTTTTTTAATTTTAACCATTTTTAAGTAGTTTTAAGATAAGCAGTTGTAAATCTGATTCCTTCATTATTATTTTTTACTCCTAATCATAAACTTTCGATTTCTTGTAAGTCCTGTTCACCTCTTTATTCCTTCTGATATTATCTTATGGGATGTTTGTTGCTTCATATTATAAATGATATCTTATTCAAAAATGGAGTTTTTTGAATATTTCTTTTTGACCCTATGAACTTTTACCTTAAAGAGGATTTTTTTTTTTTTTTTTTTTTTTTTTTTTGCAAAAATAAATATAAATATTTCTTTTTGAGATAGCAAAAAATCCGAGCTCGGAGTTTACGTAATAAAATAACAAAATATATTTTTACAAAATTTCTAAGATTGACAGCATGTTCAAAGAGTAGAAATCGAGAAACTGAATTTTAAAAGTTCCGTTTTTCAATCAGATATCCTTAAATTGAATTTATGTAGAGAGGAAGAAACAATGACTCTGACTAATACATGCACTCTTGAAAAAAATTCTCTTCTATAAATAGAATACTATCATACTGCAGTTTAGATTATTTAAAAATGGTTAAATTTATAAAGAAGCATTTCTACTTTTATAATCTATTCTTTTTTTTTAATGTAATGTCATGCACAATATTGCTGTAAATTTAACAATTAATAACAGGAGACTTGGCATTGGAATATTAAAACCGGAATAAACTACTACGTCAGACATGCCAAAGAAAAATATTTGAGATGCATACAGCTGTTTTGGTAGCCTTAAGCAATACCGTCTTCAGTGCAAGATTCAGAATTCTTTTTGCATTGAAGACGGTACACTTAAGGCTACCGAAATAGCTGTATGCATTTCCAATATTTTTCTTTGGCATTTCTGACGTAGTAGTTTGTTCTGGTTTTAAATTTAACAATGTAGATTTTTTTGTTTTATATCATATTTCACACTGTCAGCCACTGGTGATTGACACGGCCTAAACGGAAAGTTCAGTGTTAGCCACCGATGGCTGACATGGCACTCAACGTGTTAAGGAAGAGGTTAAAAAGCTCTAGTTGAAGTTTCACTGATTTTTGTCGTGAACATCATTAACTCCTCTTTTAGTCTGTCTATAAATTCACAAAAAATAATAGCAGAATTCAAATCTGCAGTAGTTTTTACATGGAAAAAATATTAATGACAATCTATTAAATATTTTTAGGCTCATTCTGAGGTAGTTTGGAAGCCTCATAATAAAAACTTATCTAAGTACAATCTTGTGGTCCTGTATGGAATTTGGGTGCTCAGAAAATCCAGATTCTCATATCTAATTATTGAACCACAAGTTCCTACTTCTCTTTTTTTTTATTTTTGGTCTTCTTTTGACCATGGGTGAATGTTTTCAGTCTATTGACTGAATTCAATCTTTTTTTATGTGTCATAATACAGATAGGCCAATTTTATGGAATTAATCTTTGTTAGGGGCAAATAAAGGTCCAAATTTTTTTTCTGAATCAGCCCCCATTAATGTTAATTCAATTATATTAATAAATAATTTTGCCAAGTTTTCATACTTATCAATGTAACCTTTGGAAATGTATGTTTTGAATATCTACATACATTATGTATGAGTTTATTATATTTTACCCAATATTACAATATATATATATATATATACTTCAGTCCAGCGAAATGTTTTTACTTTCACCCATGCCTTTGACCTTTGCATTAATAGAACACCTAATGGAGAAATAGAATCTTTTGATACATGTTGCTTTCAAGAAATGTCTCTTTTGTTGGGTTCTTCTTCCTATACGCCACATTGTTTTAATTTCCAAACTGCTCATATTTTGAGAATTTCTGAATGCCTGAAAACAAATCTGACAAAAAGAACCTATAAAATGGAATAAAGTAATTTTATTAGCCAACTTTAATGTACAAGTTACCAGAAACAACCAGCTCATAAATTGTAACTGTAGTTATCAGCTGTCTGTTAACCTGTGTATACATACATAACTTGAAATACTCATTCTTAAGGCTTTGAACAATATAATACAAAGTGGGGGATGGATGCATTCATATCTCCAATAGAAATATTTGTTCTTTCATTTGATAGAGCTGATTTCAATGTGAACTTTGATAAAAATGATGCAGTGTGTACCAAGTTCATCTATCCATTACAGAAATAAGTACTTGATTTTTTTAGAAATGTAGCAGTATTGGAGTAAATATCACACTTATTGCACTTTATATTTTGTTTTTAAACCTTTGTAAGTATTTGGTAACTACTTTTTGTTAATGAGGAAAAGTTGTAAGCTTTATTTAAACAATATTTACTAAAAAAAGATGAAGCAAAAAGGTAACACCTGACCTACTTTTTTCTGAAATTTTGTCAATGTTTTAATTTTTCTTCTGTTTAAAGTTTTAGGCACAGTAATAATTAAACATTAAAAAAAAAAGAAAGAAAGAAAGAAAGAAACTGTTTTTTTAAGTAGTCATAAAATGATTATATACATTTAAAATTTCAGATAATAAAAGATTACTGTAAAATACTACAAAATTGCTCTCCCTCATACTTATTAAAATATGTATCACCCCTCTGCTTTTCACCTGAATTTTGTTTGTTTTAAAAAAGCACCCCCTTATGTTTAGTGGAAGACTCAATCCAAACGGGAGTTTTATGTTATTTTTCTTTTAATATCCGCTTTTATAATTATGAACATTAATTTTTCTTATAATGATTATTCAAAATGATTATTTCAATATGATTATTTCAAAATGGAGAGCATAAGCTTTCTAAAAATAACAGCAGATTTTTTAAAGCAATTTATTGGAAAGTGGGGGGTGTTCCCCACATTTTTCCTGGTTAGTTCAATGCGAATTAACCAAGAGCATATTTATTTATTTATTTAATGACTGCAACTTAAAAAAAAAGAAAAAAACATTATGTATATTTTTATGTCACTTCATTTTAACAGGAAAATGCATGCCAAATTTATACCGATTTTCTTCTCCTCCCCAAATATACCATGATTTTTTTTTTTTTTTTTTTAAGATTGAGGGGGTGCTTGAATGGTATTTTACGGTATCCAATCAAACCATTTAAAATGCTGCTTGTACTCAAGAATCTAATATTAAAATTCACTTTAAAATATCCTCATCTCCCTAGAGAATAGGGATGTCTGTGGTAATAATTTTATTGTTAATAAAAATGGAAATATGATTTTGCTGATTTTGTTTTGCATTCATTTTAAATTTATATCTTTAATCTGAATAGTAATATGCTTTTTAATTCCTTTTTCATTTAGCTTCTCATTCCATGAAATATTTAGGGTAAGGTGGGGTAAATGGGACCCCCTTTTCGGCATAATTCGACTTTAGCTCAACATAGCACCGGATGTAATAGGCCTAACAACTTTTTTTTTTGTGGTTCATTCTCTCATATGTTGTTACTGTACCCATGGCAACCTCTAACCAAATTAGCAAATGATGAATTTAAAAAAAAAAAAATATTTTGGGTAGTCATCGGGGTGGCCCACTTGCCCCCCTTAATATATTTTTACACATAACTGGTAGAGATTTGGTGGGGCAAGTGGGACAATCTACATGGTTTTCTGAATCTTTGAAAAAAAAAAAATCACTGAAGTATCTCCATTAATTCCCCCATAGCAACTTTTTCTGCACACAAGCCTGCTAAAAGAAAAAAATGCCAATCAACTTTTTACTTTACAAAGTTTAAACTTGCCTATGGCAGTATTACATGCTAGTGAACATTATAGCTTGATAAATCGTTGGTAAACATGCATTTTAAAGTCTCTTGGAAAGTGTTGGTTCATTTAGTTTCAGCACAACATCTTCTAGGAATACATCATGAATATCATTAGCTTCAGGGGGAAAAAAAAGTTATTACACATAGTTGTGTCTTTGTGCATGTATTACATGACAACTGTATCTTCATCGTTTTGACTGTCATTTAATACCAAGCCAACATACTATTTCTTTTTTTTTTTTTTTTTTGCCTTCAAACTGGACAAAGGCATAATCCCCATTTTTAAGTACTGTGGTAGTGGATAATAACTGATAGTTCATCTTCGGAACTTGAATCACTACTGGTGGAGTCATCCAGAGGTAAACCCTATAAATCAGTGCGTATGACTATTTTTTAACTATATTAAAGAGTTAGGGTGGGTGGCCCACTTACCCCGCCATTGTGGTGGTCCACTTACTCCAAACACGGGGCAAGTGGGCCCCCCAATTTTTTTTTTTCAACCTTATTAACATCATGAGTACACGATACTACAAAAAGATTCTGTGTTTTATACACTTTCAAAATATATAAAGTTTTGGTTTGTATCATGAACGGTTTGGGAGAAAAAAAAATAATTAGTACGATGGTGCGAATTACGATAGGACTGCAAATTAAAAAATCGTCACAAAAAGGCTTGTAACTTATCACACACATAAATGAAAATGGTGCCATAATGTTTTTTTCATCTATTGGGGTAGGTACATAAAATTATTATAACAGATTTTTTTTGAGTCAATAACTGGGGAAATGCCAGAGGGGGTGGCCCACTTACCCCAATGGCCCACTTACCCCACCTTACCCTATACAGAAAAAGTAAGATGAGGACAATTCGTTGAAATTAATGGCATTGCAGTTAAATTTTCTATAGAAATGTTAAGAACCAATTATGTCTTTTGAAAGAAAAATATATAGATTTAACAAAAGTTTTTTGAAAAAGTAACTTTTTTCTTTTAACTAAATTTTCTTTATAAAAGTTTTTTCGTTTTATTAAGTGCTGCTGAATTTTTATTTCTGGATCTTCAACTCATGCAGCACATTTTCTCCTCTGGACAACTCAAGAATATCCTGTTGAGCAGAGACATCCCTATGGAGATTTGTGTTATAAGGGAGGCGTATAAAATAAAAACGAAAATTGCAATTTCTAGCCTTATAGTTTAGATATCAAAGGAGAACTATTATTTTAGAGATTATTTATTATTTTATGATGAAAATAATATCATAAATATAAAATTTATTAAATTATTTCAAAGTAAAAAAAATATATATATATTTTTTTTCTATGAAATTTTATTTTTGAGCATGTATTTTGATAAAGATTTTAGTGTAAAATATTATATAGTAGTGATAGATGTAACTGGGTATACACTTGTATTTTATTCAAATACAGTTCAGCTTTAGAGGATTGTTTATGAACTTTGATGATATAATTGCATCAATATAAATATTCAGAAATTGTTGAAAATTTGATGAAAAAGATTCCTTTTTATCTCAATAATTCTTTCTATGTGCTAATATTTTTAGTAAAATTAATCTTATTTATAGTATAATTCAGGCACACACATTGAAAGAGATATAAATAGTTAAAGATCTGGATAATTTTTGTATCAAAATTTATAAATCGGTGCAGTTGGCCTCTTTCTTGTGTATTTACACATGGTACAGAATTTTAGTATTAGATTAATATTTGTAATTTCTTTTCATTTACTGTACACTAGTGTTTTTTATCATAATATATATTTATATACATTAAAAATTTGTTTAGACTTTTTTTTCTTGTGGATATATTGAGAATTTTCCTTTTTTTTCACTTCTCAAGGTGTCCATGAATAGTGATTAAATGCATCCATCGGGAACTCTTACTTAAACAGGCGTAACAGTCAGTGTTTCAACATCGGAATGTGATGAAAATGTTCTCCTGTGTCGGCTGGTGTTTAACTTGGGCGACAGAGGGAGTAACTGGGGTCTCTCTACACTTGCAGTGGGTGTTGGTGGGGTTTTCTTTGAAGATAAAGACTTCAGAGATTCCTGAAATGGAAGATTAAACAATGGATACTTTATTTGCTCATACTTTTTATACAAAAGTTTGATTGCTAAAAGAAAATAGCTACAAGATTTAATTTTTAGCATAGAATATTCATTTATTAGTATTTACTATTTTGAAGGCGATTCTGCTAATTAAATATGTGTTTTAGAAAAGCAGATAAAAAAAAAAAAAAAATAGATTTAAGCCATTTAAAAAGACTTTCAAATAAAGGTACAGAGGATGTTTTCAAATTTATAGAAAAATTTGAGGGCCATTTAAAAAAAAAAAAAAGTTCAGAATGTAACATTTTAAATATTGAATGCAGAAACAAAGTTGTTATAATTTCAACATAGTATTGGAATGTAATTTCGACATATATTCCATTGATAAGTTTCAGCTTGCAAAAACCCACATGCACTCTTGAAGACAGTGTTCTGAGAAATGTTACACATTATGTAAATTTCTTAGGAAATCTGACACACTTACAAGGAGAGGTCATGACATGGAAAATTCAGATCGAGACGAAATTGTGTAGGATTGTAGTATTACTATGAAGGTAACAACATATTAAAGCAGTAGGACCCACTATTCACAGAATTTCGAGAAAAAAACATTTATTGTTTCAGTAATCTTTAAATACAAGTGTTTTTGCGAGCGAGGTAGCACCCCAGTGGCTTGAGCGTAAAGCACTGGTCTTCCACCCAGGCAGCATGGGTTTGAGCCTACCTACGGAACTTTTTTTTCTTTTTTTCTTCTTTAATTTTTTATGTAATCTAAATTTTTTATTTATTTTTACTTTATTTTATATGAATTCAAAATTTGAAAAAATTATAAAAGATTATTTAATTTTCTTGAATATAAAATAAATATTTTTTTTTAAAAATATTTATAACTTAAAAAATAAATTGTAATTTTACAAAACACTAAATAACAAATATAAAGAAAAACAGATAAAAAATTTAAATAACTAAAAAATAAGTAAGCTGTAAAACAAAGTGTAAAAAATAGTTAGCAGGTGCACTTAAATATTAGTTTGAGCTTCCTGTTTTCCTTTTAATGTCTATAAATTACGTAAACCTTTTTAGCTTGTTAATAATAGAGAGCAGGTGAAGTGAAATATTTTATTTCCTCCACAGAAGGATTTAAAAAAAAAAAATCGTTGTCGTAAAAGAAAGTATGTTGATTAACATTTTTTAAAATTCTTTATTATTTAAAAACAAAATTTAATATTGTTTCGGATATACCTAAAATAAAATAAAATACTTAGAAAAATAATTAAAAACATTTTCTTTAGTTTTACCTTATTTTATAGTTAAAACAAAACTAAAATTTATTTTTTAAGTTATAGAAATTTATTGTATTTTTAAGTTATAAATATCAAAAATAGAAAAATTTATTTATTTTATATTCCAGAAAATTAAATAATCTTTTATTAAAATTTTCAAATGAATTATAAAATAAAGTAAAAAAATATAAAAAGTTTAAATTACATAAATTAAAGAAGAAATAAATCCCACAGGTCTCGAACCCATGTCATCCGGGTGGCAGACGCGCGCTTTACGCTCATGCTACTGGGCGCTGGATCACTTGCGAAATAACTTGTATTTAAAGATTACTGAAACTTTAAATGCTTTTATCTCGAAATTTTGTGGATAGTGGGTCCCACTGCTTTAATATGTTGTTACCTTCATAGTATACTACAATCCTGCACAATTTCGTCCTGATCTGAATTTTCCATGTTGTGACCTCTCCTTGTTAGATATTTTCAAGAAGTAATTAACCTTTTTTTTTCTCTTAATCAATTTACACATGATGCTTTACTTCACAAGAATTCTACTTTAGGTTTTTATTTTGTATCTATGGTCTAAATTTACCTCATTTGTCTATATATTTTTTTATTTATTTATCTTTAAGTTTGTTAGAAATGTCCTTTCATTATTAAGTATGCACTGCTATATTAAATTAAGCTGAAAGTCAAGCTTGTTTAAGCATGCCTATTTAGATAGTGTGAATTTTAGGGCTTTCAAGCTCTAAAATTCACACTATCTCTCAATGATACTCTCAAGTCACTATCATTCTAAATTAACTGTTTTTTTTTTTTTTTTTTTTTTTTGGGGGGGGGGAGGCTAGGAGGGTCAAGTTTGGATAATGGAATGTCGTATCTATGTTGCCAACAGTTTTATAGCAAAATAATTAATGAGTTTATCTGTATTTTAAACATGAATTTTATGTTGCTGCTGGTTCACTGCTCTAGCAAGATAATTCCCAGCTCCATGTTGCGCAGACAACTACAAAATTAACATACTTGATGGATAGATAGCCTTTCAAGATTATTTCTCCCATTGAATACTTTTAGGCCCTTATCGGACATGAGTTGCACCCTACATCAGTACAAAACATAGTCACATCTATTGCAGTAAATTTGGAATGACAAGCAACCATCCATGCCGGTATGCCATGTAGTTTAGCAGCTTGTACAGTTAGTTGCAACTGGAGGGCATATACCTCATTCCCTCATTGAGTAAAGTTTCCTTTCCTATATCTTTGTTTGTGTTATTTATTTACTAGCAGGCTATACCCGCTTTGCTGGTAAGTATATTTAAATGAATTTTCAAAAGAATTGAATCACCATTCATTTTTTATATCACATTATAAATGAAAATTACAAAAAAAAAAAAAAAAAAACTGCATTGAAATTGCTCTAAACCTTGCTTTGGGATGTACCCGCTACCTACAGCAACTCTTTTTCCACTCACACTGCAGCGCATCCAGGTTCCACTGCCTGCAGAAAGATCTTTTCCGGGCACTTCAATCTGGGTATTTATTGACAACATAGGGATTCACTATTACTTAGGAACTACAATATTAAAGATGACTATCTGAGCATCTATTAAATATTTTAGGTTTTGAGCGCTGTATTTTATATTTATATCCCTCACTCTGTAGACTATATTACCATAGGATTCTGACCAATATAATAAATAAAATAAAAAGATTTTTTTTTTTTAAAGGAATTAAATGAATAAAAACAAATTTTAATTAACCTTTTAACTCCCCCAGGCCTGTATACTCTTCTTACCAAAGTAAGATTTTTTGTGATACACTGCTATTCTCACGGCTTTGTAATTCAATTCAATGACCACGACAATGTTTTCGAACGATTTACTTATTTTAGAGACGATGGGGAGTGGGAAGAATTGGAAAGACAATGTTTTTGGAACAGTGAATGCATAACTACATGCACCTGTGTTAAAAACGGTGGCACTGAGAACCAAGTCTTGTAATTTTTCATCGGTAGGTAAGGGGTTAAACTTATATATAAATTTATATGTAACTCTAAGCAGTAGTTCCTGAGATACAGGTGGCAGGGTTTGCACCAGCAAAAAATATTGAGTGGGATTTTCCCACTCTAAAAAAAAATTTTAGTGCGATTTTTCAAATTTAAGTGAAAAATTACATAATTTACGTTTTACAGATTTCTTTTCAGAGAATTATAATTGCAAATTAAACAATTAAAAAAAAAAAAGAAAAAAAAAGTCAAGTAAATGTTAAAAATGGAAATTTATTATCTTTCTCCTTTTGTGGCTAAGGACAGATAACAGCTTCAATATTCGGAACCTAAGTTTTCATCAAAAATGCAGAACGAATTGCTCAATTTATTACTTAATCTGTTTCAAAATTTATTTTCAATTTAATTTTGAGTACCGAAAGAGTACTTGACAGAAGTGCAGTAGCTGGAAATAACCTAAATTATTCAATATATAATTATTGCAATTTTTAGTCTTCACACTTCGTAGTTGTTTGTTGATAAAATAATATATCCTTTTAACAAATATTTACAATTAAGAAGTATTTTTAAATAATTGCGTAATATTTCCACTTTTTTTCTTTTATCAAGAAATCCTAGAGAAGTTAAAAAAAAAAGATAATTATATAAATACAGTGCCTGTAATGGAGTCCTGTAAAAATTTTAGTATTGATTTGTCTAGTCAACAGAATCGAGTAAAGTACGTATAGGAGAGTCAGAAAAAGTTGGGTAGACGTCACCCTATTCTGGACCAGACTTTTTAGACGCTATTTTCCAAAAGGGCTGACACTGTTTTATTTTGTCCTGTGACAGTCACAATCATCATTTAAGTGTCGAAATGTATGTTTTTAAGGGCAAGGAATTGAGATGGTTTGTGAAATTGCCTGATTGCTTTTTATTAAGGAAAATTAGTACTAAAAGTTTTACAGGACTCAATCAAAGTTAATGAATACCTACTTTTTAATGAGACCGCTAAAAGGATAATGCTGAGACTGAGTTGGCGATCATTTTTAATTAAACTTGGAACACCTAAAGAAAATACTGACAGCCTAATTATTCCAACATGGACTGGGTGTCGTTCTCTGATCTCAACTGCGACACCACCTCTCATGCATGTGCAATTTTTTCCATTTATTTTCAAGCTAGTCACAGAAAACGTAGCGGTATTTTTAGTATCGGAAAATTGTAGAATATTTGCTCGCAGCTGAAACAACTTTACTAGTATTCTCAAACGAGGTGATATTCCATATCATTACTGATATTATGATAAACAATCCATCGGAATTTCCTGTCATAATTCTCATGATCAGAAATTTCCAAAAAAATTTTCTGTGAAAAATTGTCATGCACGATATTGGAAAATTTCTACTAGGAAATGGTGCAAAGGAAGAACTAATTCAGTGGAAGGTGTCTGGTGCAAGAACAGAATCAGTAATGAATGAACTTACTATGTCTGATCTCTTAAGTGCTGACTGATTCTTGAGGAAGCTATAATGAAGATAAAATGGTCAACATTTTGGAAATGTAATACCAAGTAAAAATATAAGATTATCATTCAACATGCTCAGAAATTAAAATTAATTATTTCATATAAAAATGTGAATACAAGTACCACAGAGTTTAGTGATCTTTTATGAGTAAAAAATTTGTATAAAAAAAACTGAAAAGTTTAGTAGTGGTTGTGTTATGAAGTCCGAAATGTGTGGGTACTGGGATATATTCATTTACCTTGTAAACTTGTTGAAGTTTCTTATAGCAGTTGACAGAAATAGTGATTGGGATAATGACCTTCAAGCTATTTAAAAACTTCTTTATATTCCCTGAACTTGGTATAATTTCTTGGTATGATTGGGAATGCTTGGTATAATTTCTTGGTATTTTCTGAATATCCCCCGAATTCGTCAGTATAAACTATTTACGATTTGTATCATGGTACTTGGGAAAAAATGAGATGGTTGAAAGAAAAGCATCAAATTTAAAACAACCATTTGTAGTTAGATAATTCAAATGACCATTTAGTGCAGTTTCTTTTTCATACTTGGAGTAAGTTGAGGTTTCCTTGCAGGTTTATGGGATGTTAAACCAAAATCTTTGGCCAAACGTCTTGAAATAGTAGCTCAAACTGACGTTGGTGCCTTTTGCAGCCAGAGGATGTCTAATCGTATTGCAGGGGGTTCTTGGATCTTATATAACCATCCTTCTTATCACATGATCATCACGTGCACTCATTTTTCTAGGGCGACCACTTCTCTTAAAGTCAACAAATTTTCCCAAAATTTTAAATTTACTAATAGCTTGATGCACAGCTGTCTTGCTCACATTTACCTTGAGTTTATTTGACGTTCAGAAAATCCAATTTTATGCAGGGTCAACCTGTTTGTAACAGTAAGTGAAGGTTTTTTTACCCATTACAATAATTGCAGAACAGCACTGTCTACGACAAAATCCAATAAACAACTGGTGATAAACGTGCCGTCCATCTTTATTTATGGAAGTAGAATGTTTCTGACGCAATAATCTGCACATAGGATGCAACATGTTAAAATACTGAAAATCGGCTACTGGTATTAAACTTTTCCAAATGACTAGTTTTAATAAATTATTTGCACTTAGTGAATTAATATAGGAAAATATAGAAGGAAGTCTTGTGGGGGCCTCAACATACTACTTTTAATTTCTAGAAGTTATTTTATGTTAGCAAAGTAGAACCTCCTTTTATGACAGGATTCTCTCTGTAAAAGTTTATTGTAGTATTCTATTTTGAGAATATGTAATAGAATTCTTACCTGAGAACTCCTCCATGTAGAAAACTAGAAAAAGAAGAAAAAAGATTATTTAGCAAAAAATTTTAATGGGGAATTTTTACTCACTAACTACTGCTTTATACAAATTGCTGGTTAAGTAATAAAAATTAACTTACAAATAATTCAAATGACAACAACTGAAAAAATGCAGCATTTTTCTTACCCTCTAATTCACAACACTGTGTTTTATTTAAGCTCTCTCTGCTAAAATTTTAATGGTTTATATTTTTGAAAAGAAAAGATATCAATCATCGACGTCATTTTGAACTGAAGAAATAAACAGTATATGTAACATTAAAAATGTAACGAAAGTTAACAAAGTTTCTTCAAAATTCAAAGATTTTAATGCATCATATGGAAGAGACATGGCCAGAGGAGGACTTAGGCTTAGGTCCGTAAGGCCTGGGCCTAGGGACGCCAAATTTTTACAAATGATTAATATTTGAATGGTGGAAGTGGAGACGATTAATGTTTAAAAAATGACTAGAATTTGAAAAGGAAATCTGATATAAAAGATAATTAAAACTGAAAATTATCATTGTTTTATAGACTATAAAAAGCGAGGTAAAATTTATTAAACTATGAAAAAGGATTAGTTTTATACACATATTCAAATATAAAAAGCAACTGGAATTCAAAACCGATTAGGTTTTCTATCGTCAGTACAAACAAATTTGGAAGATCCATACTACTACTCAAACACGTTTTAGTTCCCCATCATACTATAGATATGGGGAACTTAAGTAATCGTGAAAAATTTCGACCTCGGTTTTTTGACTTTTTTATACGTTTTCAGGTGTGAGGAATCCGAAAATGACAAAATTTGTATGGTGTCTGTTAGTGTGTCAGTCCGTTAGTGTGTTAGTCCGGTAGTTTGTTAGTCTGTTAACACGATATCTCACGAACAAATGATCGCAGAGACTTCAGATCAGTTTTAAAATATTACTTTCGATACTGGCAAGAACCCTATTCATTTGCAACATTCGAATTAAAAAACTTCGTAAGTTATTCGAAATTTACGATTTTCTTAACATGGGAGAATAGGACAAAATTTCACTTAAACGTGCATTAAATGGAAACATTTACTGTAAAAATGTCAGACCAGTTTTAAAATATCCGTTTTGATGCCGGAAGGAACATCAGTAACTATAAATAGGCTACTTTGAAAATTTCGCAAGTTATTGGAAATTTACGAATTTCTTAACATGGCAGTATCGAGCAAAATTTCATATAAACGTCAATTTTTGAGAGATATTTTCATCGAAAAGATGTCAAACCACTTCTTAAATATTATTTTGGATACTAGCATGAATATCATAGACTATGATTTTTCCAATTTGAAAAATTCATAAGTTATTTGGAATTTACGATTTACTTAACATGTCAGAATAAGGCAAAATGGAGCATAAACTTCCATTTTGAGGATCCTAAATACATTAGACAACTTCAAAATTACATTTAGGATATTGGTTTGAACATGATTGAATACAAATATTCTAATAGGAAAATTTCGTAAATTATTCGTAATTTACGATTTTATCAACATAGCGAAATTGTAAATTTTTCATATATAAATATGAATTTTGAGGATTATCGCATTGGAAATAGTAGCATGAAAACTAAACAACAGAATTGACCAGGGGCTTCCCCTGAATTCAGGGTTTTTGAAATTTTTACTGTCTTTGAATTTCATGTTAAAATGCTTTGTTTTTACAGAATTTTTTTATTTTGAATGTTTAATTTGCCGTATAATGCATTATGAGGTCTGTAAATATCACTTAATATAGGTAGCCATATCATATATCATTAATAAATCTCCCCTATCTGCATGTAAGGTACAGTTTTCAGGGTTTTTGCAAGCTAGATAGTTTCACCCCTGATTGACCCTGATAAAATAAATTAATAGGTTAGAATAAGATAAATGTATCGAAGTGAACGGTGGATAGCCTATTAGGCGGGGATTTCATTCTGTCACTGTATCAAGCTTGGGTCAAATTCGTATCTTTTAACATGATTATAATATGTCTCGCACTAGAAATTTATGAGAACATAAATATGATGGGGAACTGAGCAGAGTCCACCTATGCCAACTAGTTTATTTTATGAGTAGAATTACTTTTTAAAAATAATTATGTAATGATTTAAATAGAAATTTACAAACAGAAAGCTGCAATGTTAATATTATGAAGAAAAGCAGTTATTGTCTATTTATGAAACATAACGATTTCCATATTATTTATTGAAAATATAAACGTAACATTTGTCTGTCTGTTAGTAATTAAATAAAAATTTTTAATTCTGTGTGTTTAATCACATATTCAAAGGAGAAACCAAATAAAGTAATCTTTTTCATGACTGCATCTTTTGTTTTATTTTCGAAATGAGATGTTCAAAATGTTCTTCATTAACAGCTGTACAATAATATAATCTAATTTTTATGTCTGCTTGACGTTTAAAATTGTTGTAGGAGTGTTTCTTTACATTGTAGGTATGAATTACCCCATATCCACAATATTGTGATTCATTGGCATAACGACAATATTTCCCACTTCAAAAAATGAAATCTGTGTGTGTTGTTAAGTCTGAGTTTATTTGGCCATTTAATATGCTTTCTGTAACTTATCCATCGATAGCCCAGTGTGCATATTAAAGTTGTCATGAATATTTTCCTAAATAATAATCTATATATTAATAGGTAAACAGGAAATTTGTGGTACACTTTTAACACATTAATTATATGGGAGTAGAGGGTTGAAAATGGTATCATTCAAAAAATATTTGCAGCCAGATTTGCAGAATTCAAAAATTTTCTTAGGATGTCTATTTTTTATGCATTTTTCCATTTTATACACGCATTCTTTTTTTATATTACAAAATACGTAAAGTAGAAAGTTCTTAAATCTGGTAATTTCTTAAAACTCAAATAAAACTATTGACACAGTAATTTGTATAGATGTAGCATGTAAGAGAAAACAGCCATTAGATGGTAGAAATGCAAGTGAACGACTGTTAGGTCAAAAGTTTATACTGTTGAAAATGTATACAAATTAAAAAAGGATTTGATTTATGAAAGTTCTAATTTATTTAAAAAAGATCTTTCTTTTGTTTTGTTTCTCTCTTTCTTTTTTTTTTTTTTTTTTTTTTTTTTGTTTGTGTGTGTGTGATTTACATCAGCTCTAATTTAAAGACATATTTTTAAACTAAAACATAATTCATTCCAATTAAATAAAATTGAATACTTATTTAAAAAAAAAAAAAAAAAAAAAAAAGATTTATTACTATATCCTCTGCATATATAAAAAAAAAGTATAAGATTTGGAAAAGTTTTTGATTTCTGGTTTTCGATGCATTTACACGTTTTGAGATTTCCTTGCATTTCAATTAACTGAAAGTGACTACTTATTTTTAAAAAAGTGGGTTTATTACTAGCTTCTGCATACATAAGAAGCAAGTAGAAGATGCAGAAAAAATTTCGATTGCCGCTTTTCGATAAATTTACACGTTTTGAGATTTCCTCGCATTTCAATTAACTGAAATTGATTACTTATTTTTTAAAAAGTGGATTTATTATTCTATTCTCTGCATATATAAGAAGAAAGTTTAAGGTTCAGAAAGATTTTAGGTTTTCGATGAAGTTACACCTTTTGAGATTTCTCAAGCTCGATTCGACCATTTTTAGAAAATATGTCTTTTTTGAGTTCAAACACGGTACTTTATGAACCAGTGGAATTAATTTAACCGAATTTGATATTTGGTTGGACCTTGGTTTGACATGGTGCTTTTGGGCTATATCACCCAACAGGGGGCGCTTCCACGTTGCGATTACCTTTCATTTCAGGAAAGGCCCTAGTAATAACAATAAAAAAAAGTTTTGTCTTTTTTTGTATTTTAAATTCGACCTGTTAATGAAAATCACATTGAATATGACAATATATATTTCTAATGGAATTTACAACTCACTATGAAAAGTATTCTTTTTCAGACAGAATTATTGCAGTTTCCGTTATTTAAACTTTGTCACGATTATAGCCAGTACACAAGGAAGGGTCGAAGGTCATATTTCTTCTTTCGCAACATTTTTACTAGTTGTATATAATTTTTGTATCTCGAATTTGATATTGTTTCTATTTAAAGATTCCACCGGCAATGATCATTTCATTTCGTACAGTCGGTAACAAAAGTGTCCGAACACTAGCAAAAATTCCTATGTAAAAAAAGTACACTTCATACGGTTTTGTTAAATAAATCCTTATCGAATCATATCCTTACATTTTGCTAGTGTTCGGACACTTTTGTTGCCGACTGTACTTATTTTAGCAAAATTGATAATCACGTGCAATTTACAATAATTATTATTTATTTATTTTATTTTATTTTCAGAATTTTTCCCTATTTGGTAGTAAGGTAAAAGTTTTGCTTTTCAGGTGCAATATTCAATATTATTTATAAGATAAAAGAAGGGAGTTAAAACAACTTTGTTTTCATAATTTGATGACATGGAATTTCATGTTGAAGTTTCATTAATGTGACTGACCCTATACTTTGACAATTTATCTCGTTGCTGTGACAAAAAAAAAAAAAATAAATAAATAAATAAATAAAAATAAATAAATAAATAAATAAACTATCTGAGTTGATACATCTATTCAAAATTCATGTAAGGGTAGACATATTAAAAAACAAATACTGATTATCCTAAAACCGTTTCGTATGGAAAATTTAGTTTGAAGAGACAGTGTGTTAGTACTTACTCTCCAGCTAGATCTTCTTCTGTCGTAACGATCAAGGGTTCTCCTGGCATACGATGGCATGATGACACTGCTGCTTCGACCATGCGAAACCAAGGAGATGGAACTGCTGCCACTAGCCAGCCTCTTCTCGGATTTGGACTTTTTGGCGACCATGCTTTCAGATTCTAGGGATAATCTGCAAAAACAATAATCAATGTCTTTATTTACTTTAAAATTAAAAATTTTGATATGAGGATCAAGTCATAGTTTAAATTACAACTTATTTGTATTACTAAAAATCATCAATTTAAATACACACAATAAGGAATAAAAAAGCATGGTTGCCATGTTATCTGGAGAACCTGGATAACCTAGAATAGCCAGGGAATTTGAATATTTTAGCCAAAATCTGGAAAAGTCGGGGAATTTCATACAATGAGTGCTAACGAAAAAACAATTGTTCCATCAACGTAGGGTTATTTTTCTGTTATTTTTCTTAGCTTCCGCCAATTTTGAACATCCCCAGCCTTCCTTTATGCTAGTGAAAGAAATTTCTTATCTCGCTTACAAGCAACACATATATCACTGTATGTAACTTTTGTCATATGTATTTTTTATGTTTTCAAGTAATGTCATAATTATTTTGCTCTCAATACAGCTAATGCTCAATATATAGTTAGATTGGAATTTTCTTAGAACACACCTGGAAAAGTCAGGGAGTTTCATTCTCCTGTTTGAGTGGCAACCCTGAAAAAATTATCAATATTTTCGCAAAACTTTATAATTTTTAAAACAAAATAACACTCTGCAGTTAACTCGTGGCTGCCATTTCAGTAACAATGGTAACTTCAACAATTGTCAAACTTTGCCGTCTCCTGTACATTTGTGTCGAGTCGGTTGCTACGGCCATTTTCTTTTCAAACTTTTCTATAATTGCCAGCATCCAACAAACTACGAAGTTTTTCTTTTCTCTCTTTTTTTTTTTTTTTTTTTTTAAACAATGTTCAGTTTTGCCGATGGCACGTCAACCTAAATTTTCCCCATAATTTCCACAAATCGCCAACGACATTTATCAAGTTGTTGACGATTGTCGACAAAATAAGTTGAAATGTACTGGGATTAAAATGTATTGATATTCCGATTGCGATTCGATCTAAACTTACACCAATTTAGATACTTATAGCATTTTTATGGGCGCAAAAAGAAGTACCAAGCATTATAGTGAAAAAATTACCTTGCAGGCTGAATGAGGTTTTGCCATTCGGTGGTGAGATGCCTTCGGATGATGTTCTTTGAGGTGGGGATTCCCAAGGCAGTGGCGATAGTGTCAGCAGTGAAGGAAGGTTCGAGTACAGCTAGAGCACCATGAACCCCGGTGTTTCGCAAGTTCTCCGCGTATTCACCGAGGTCTATGCTTGCTGCCCACTTGATCAACCTCTGGTTCGTCCACACCAGAGGATCGACGTCCATGTTCTCGCAGTTCATTCTTCTCTGATTTATTATCTGGAGAATACATTATCCCGTGAGATTCTTCAATAATAAAGCTTAGAAATATATTTTTTTTAACATATTATTTTTATTCATTGAGTTTGTAGACGTAATAATTTGTATTTAGTTTTACATTAACACAACTTCTATTTGACAGAAATAAGAGTCCGTCTATATTAGGCATGTACTTTTAACTAGAAGATATTTAATATAAACTAAGTAAATATTTCAAAATTCTTTTAGTCAGCTCTAACACCATGAGCGAATATTAACCTTAATATGTAAGCCACGCATAATAAGTTTTCGGAAGACATATTAACTAATAAATAATAATAATGATGATAGTAACAAACAGGGTGTTCGATAATATAAAATCGAAATTACCTGTCGGTCGAAATTCAGCATCCGCAACAGCTGAATGCCGTGCAAGATACTCAGCTGGTGGAATTTCCGTGTGATGCCGAAGTATTTCTCCAGATCTTTCTTTGTGAGAGTGTCCAGCACTCTTCCGTCCACCAGGTGTTCGGAGAAACTGGGCAGGTAACACATGAGAGCAATGCTGGGCAACCACTCTTCGACCACCCAAGAATGAGTCATCAAGCAGATCTTGGGATAGCGACTGCAAATACATTACAAAGCAATGCAGTTTTTTTTAATGATATATATATATAATATATAAATTGGATAACTGCAAACGTTCGTACCCAATTTTATAGACTTATCCGTGATTTAGATTATGATATTCCATGTATTACCACTGAACAGATTGCTGAGAGACTCAATATTGATAATTCTTTTGTATTTCGCCGTTTAGCCCCTTAACGCGCGCCGTCCTCGCTACGAGGACGCAAAATTTAAGCTCTAGCTGCAAAAATTCATCCCGGAAATATTTTAGCAAAAACTTACGTTTATAACATATCAGAAAAGGCCAGTTTTTTTAACCTTAAAATTTAAAATTTCTTTTAGTTTAATTTAGTTCATGAATTCCGGTGGTAGTATAATTTAAATAATCCGAATTGTCTTGCGCCGCAAAGGGTTAAAGAAGTTGGATACACTTTGAAACACAGACTGATTCCGCACGTTTGAGAGAAAAGAACAAACTAAACTGTTTTTTCAATGTTTTTTTTGCCTTGCCGGTCAACAAAATGAATCTTTTTTTAATCGTATCATAACTGAAGATGAAATGTAGATTTGGCATAACACCAGGAAAAAATAAATAAATAAATAAAAGCTAGAAGAGCAGAATTTTTTGCAAAGTCTGAGTTACATCCAATGGAAGTCAGGTTAGTAAAATTGGGTTTCGAAGATGTACCTCAGATCTTTAAATGGTGTAAAATAATGGAATAGCTAAAATTGAGATAACCTTTCCAGTGGTCCATCCATGGAGTACAATAATTAAATCACGAATAAAGTCATCTATGAAATTGGGCACAATCACCTTATAAACAAGCTCTACATCAAAAGACACTTAAGATACATTATTTCTGTAAAGACAAATCGGACTTCGTCCGGTTAGTGGTCTATATTTTACAATAAACCCATTTTCAAATTTGCCCCATTCGCCAAATCAAGAACAGTCGCCAAATGTCGTGATAAATAGCCAATAATGAAAAATGTTATTATTATTAAAATTTTATATTATTTAAAATTCAACTTTGTTTTCTTAAATCTAAATAATGGAATAATCATCATCATCATCCCGGAGCTTTAGGAGTTCCTACTACAGTCGAGACTACAGCTTCCCTCCACCTGAAGTTAAAAGATCTTGAAAGTTGAGTTTCTTGATCAACTGTATCGGAAGGTACAGCTAGGCAGGGCTATAGCTAGGTGAGTTCCAAGAAGTTTCGACGTATTATATTGTTGGTGAGATATACGAAAGGGGGAAAAGGTATACATTTATATATAAACCTTTTCCTCTTATTTTTATTCCTTATATTATTAAAGAGGAAAAGGTATACATTTATGTGCATACCTTTTCCTCTTTTCGTATATTACACCAACAATATAATACGCCGAGTTCCTTGGAACTCACCTAGCTGTACCTTTCGATACAGTTGATCAGGCGACTCAACTTTCAGGATCTTTCAACTTCAGGCAGAGGTAAGCTATGAAATGTAATTTAAATATAATTACACATGAGAATCAATTTCATCAACGCAAATTCATCAAAATCGTCGGTAGTTTATGGGTCGAAGGAAACAATATTTATTACTTTTCTTCTTCTATCTGAATCCAATTCTAATAATAAGAGAAGTAGCATTTTTTTTTTTTTTTTTTTTTTTTTTTTTTCCAGTTTGAATTTATTATAATCATTTTAATTAACTTTTGTTTAAGTTATTCTTTGAACTTATCTTTTATTCTTATTTTGTTTGCTTCTGATCACGGGTGAAATTTATTTTTTAAAATAAATTACTGTAATTGTGACGTCATTTTTATTTATTTATTTATTTCTGCTAAATAACCCTTCTTCCATTATTTTATTTATTCCTCTAAATCGAGGATAAAAATTTATTTTCTTTACATTTTTGTAGCTATGACGGCAGTTTTCAGCATTATCTTCGGAAAACTCAGGTTTGTATTATTAAGATGATTAAAACATGTTGCGCGAACTGATTTCATAACATTTAATATGATTATGAATTAGCAAATACACACTTATACGACTTTCACTTACATAGCAATAAAACAACTGCTTCATAGAACGATTATTTTATCGAAGCAAGCAAATCTTTTTTATTACATTAGAAAATCTCTAATGTATAAGATTGACATAATTATTTTTATAATAATAAGTCTCAATTTCTATAATTATTAATAAGCCTCGAAAATATTGGCAGTTATCGTTTGCTACAAATTAACTATTTTTGAAATAATCCATTTGTGAAACATAACCCTGGAATGATAACATTCTTAAAAATGGAAAATTGTTCTAAGAAGAGTGCTTGTTTTTGTAATGCAGACAAAATATTTATCTGCAACAGGCGAAAGCCTTCTTATATTACATTATAATTTAGAGTTAAAATTACTTACTATTCCTTACTACAGTGCCCGCAGCGGTCCTATGTTTTCCGTGTGTTTTATTATTTTAATACCACTATTTTTTTTAATACATTTTTCGTCAAGATTTTAAAGCTAAAGCAATATGTAAAAGTATACTGATTGATTAAAGTGGTGGGAAAATAATAAAATGCACGTAAAAATATAGGACTGCTGCGGACACTGCTTACTACTCATATTCTATCGCTAGTAAATAAAATAATCCCGCATAATCATAATCAAACATAGCAACTTTTCTCTATGAAAATGCATGTTTCCTTTCGTATGACTTCTAAGAAATGGCGTCGTTTACAAAGACGATAGCACTTCATTTAGGAGATTTTTTTTTAAAGCGACATCCTTCTAACATGTTATAAAAACTATTTTGATTTTAATTACATTAAGACCCTATGTCATTCTGACATATTCACAGTAAAATGTTTAAATCGCATGCGTTAAATTTTGATGAAAGCGTAATTTTAGAACTAACTTTTTTTTTTTTAAACATTTCACCACTTTTTAATTTCGAATTTTTAAAAACCTCTGCTTAGGGAGAATGCGTACATTAAAAGTAGCTTACATATCAAATTTGAATTCCTAGTTACATTATTACTGAACAAAAAAATCAAAGAAAAATATTATTTTAACGAGGGTTTTTCCCCCATCCTTTCCATTGAGCATGCGCTAGAAATTTGAAACACCTAACCCTTTGTCTCCCCTCAACCCTTGTCATAAGAAGGACAAGACACTGAGTTATTTTGTCATAGTCACAGTAAAACGTGTACAGTAAAAAGTACTTTTAATGTACGCATTCTCCCTAAGCAGAGGTTTTTAAAAATTCGAAATTAAAAAGTGGTGAATCGCATGCATAAAATTTTGACAAAAGCGTGATTTTAGAACTTTTTTTTTTTTTAAATCTTTTTTTTAACCATTTCACAACTTTCTAATTTTTAAAAACCTCTACTTAGGGCGAATGCATACATTAGAAGTAGCCTATGTAGCAAATTTGAAATTTGTAGCTGCATTATTTCTATAGAACTCATACAAAAATGTGATTTGCGGGAGGTCAACCCTGGCGCTAGGCAGTAGCTCTGTCAAGTTTGGTTCAGTGGTTTGGGAGGAGGTGTAAGATAAACATGTACCCATACATGCAATAACTTTTATTTACATAAAGATTAGATGCAGATTACTACGAGTGTAGATTTGGAAGCAGTCATTAATAGATTATTGAATAATAGAACAATCATACTTGCCAACCATCTCATTAATAACCGTACAATTGTTAACGCCCCCTGAGAAAACGCCCCTTTTCTCACACCACTATATTTTTAGAGTTATTCTCTCCAAATGTTACTACGATTAAATAAGACTAAAATTACTCTATAAAATTATTGGTGTGAAATAAAAGGTGGGTACTAAAAATTGTACGGTTCATAATGAGGTGGTTGGCAAGTATGCACAATGATTTAATTCTTACCAAAGAGATGGTTGTCGATGTTCCTCTATAGCCAGCCTTAATTTTCTTCGGTGCATCACATTCGAGATCCCGAGGCCTTCTTCAAGTTCAGATTCGGATAGTTCCAGTAAGACCTTCGACAGAAACAAGCAAGGAATGCAAGAACAATAGATTGTTAATTCTTATGATCAAACTTTAAAAGCTTATATTTAACTCGTATGGGAAAAATAAATAATTTAAACACTTTAAAATTTGAAATAGCAACTCTTCTAAGGTTTTTTATTGACATACATACCTTAATCAACCTATTTTACAGCGATGCATTTCTTCTAGACTTAACTACCATCCCCCCCCCCCCCTCAAATACCATCTAAAGAGTTATTTTTTCATTCCCTTAAAAAAAGCCTATATTACTGAGATAAAATTGATCTTAAAAAAAAAAAATCATTATTGCTACAATGGTTAAAGCTTTGTAAGGAAAAATTTATTTCTAATAATGTATCTCTGTATGCTTCATATCAGAATTATACTAACTAAATGCAACGTGACCGTGATAACGGCCCTTGCCATTTACTCAAAGCATTATGACATCAATGCTTAAAAAGTTTTTTAAAACTTTAAACGGATACAAATCGAACTTGGAAAATTGTGTGATTTTTCTGTTAAGGGCCACAACTGAATTTTTTCACACTCTGATTTAGTAATGCTCTCTGCATTAATATTACGCTTTTATTAAATTTCAAGTTGCTCCGCCATTTTGTTTCCAAGTTGCGGCCGTTTGAAATGAGGCTACCGCTTGAAAATTTATCATCACACTAACTTTTGAAATACTGAACTAATTCGAATCAAAGTTGGACAATGAACGTATGTTTCAAATATCTTGGATATGTTCGCTGGGCAACTTGCTCGCCATTTTGTTTGCAACTGGCGGCTACTTGAAAATTTGTCATCACGATAACTTTTGAAATAATTAATCAATTCGAACCAAAGTTGGCCCGTAAATCCCACCGTTGGACCCTTGATGCATCTTGGGTGTTTTCGTTGGGCAGGTTGCTCCGTCATTTTGTTTTTATGTTGCGACCAATTGAAATCACGGCACACTTGAAAAACTTTTATTACGATAACTTTAGAAATACTGAACTTACTAGAATCAAAGTTGGACAAAGTTGGGTAGACACTTATCTTACAAATATCTTGGATTAGTTCACTAAGTAACGTGCTCCGCCATTTTGTTTCCTAGTGGCAGCCACTTGAAAATTTGTCATCCTGATACTTTTTGAAATACTGAATTCATTCGGACAAAAATTGTAGAATAGACTTACCTTGGAAATGAAATTGACTTTCTCGTTAACCAACTTTATCCGCTGTCTTGTTTCCAAGTTCTTGCCACTTGAAAATTTCGAATTCCCATAAAAAAGGTATTTATGAATCGATTTGCTAAACCTCCATATGTACATAGCCCACATCAATATCTCCAACAAGTCAATAAATTTTGTCCGACATTTTGTTTCAAAATGTCTGTTGCTTGTTAAGTGAAAAGAAATTAACCTACCCTTCCGAATAAGCTGGAAGGGTTTGTTTCAGCTTAGAGAGTTATACCTGGGAATTTCTGTTTTATTCCGTAGTGATATATTGCACAATAGTCATTTTTGCCTCTCGTATTTTCGAGTGTCTTGTGGAAATTTTTTAAAACAAATACCGAACGTTTCACGAAGTGATTTAATCGACATTCTGGTTAAACCAAACCCGAACAGTATATTAATTTTAGAATAGGATTAAAATGCAATGCAGAAATTTTCAAACTCGCTGAACTTGGTATTAAGTGAAATGCTATACATTACTATTACTCTATACACTCCTAATAAAACCGGTGATTTTTTTTTTTTTTTTTTTTTTTTTTGTAAGCAAAACTTTTTAATTTTCATTACCTTTCCGCTTTTGATGTTCTCTGCGCAGAGGCCTCCGTACTGGGGCATGTCCATGGTGATCTCGAGCCAAGCGAGAACAGTGGCAGCACGCCAGTGTTGCATCGGAGTGCCGTGGGTCTCCTCCAGTAGCCGTAGCTTCTGGACGTAGCTCTCCTCGTTCATCGGACTCGAGCAGACGCTCTCCTTGGGAGACCAAGACGAACGATTACCTAAGAAAAAAAACGGTCGTAAAAAGATTTTAATTTCCCCGATCCTGCTGAACAAAAAAAAAAGTATGAATACAGAATGTAAAAAAAAAAAAAAAAAAATCTTTGCAAAATTTATAAATTAATAATTGTAATAATATGCCGTCTATTTCCTCGAATCCGCAAAAGTTTTGTCCAAAGGTTGTGCAGATTATAGGTCATTGTCTTTGTTTACATTTTCCGTTTGCAGATAGAAAGGGAATTAATATTAGTAATTTATAAATGGACATTAAAATGGAAAGATAATAATGTCCTAACGTGGTCACATTCGATGCTCTTTACTCTTTGCAATCTGTATTCTCAGGTCTCGAACGTACATTTACAAAATTTTATTCCATTGGACACAATCTAATAACGTTTAAAAATGTTTTCAAATAACGCGAATCGAGAATATACATCTTCAGTGGTGCCGACTCAGTAAATTGTGAGAGAATTACGAGACGAGGCAGACTTACTTTCAAAGAGCTCCGGATCGAGGGCTTTTCTCCTCTTGCTCCTTGAGAATACTCTTGAGATGGAACCCCAGGTACCTTTTTTCTCCTTTGTTTTTTTCTTGGTACTGGTACCACTCCCCAGGATCGGATTGAAGATGTCCTCGGCCGAGCGAGACAGCAGGCTCGGACGATGCTCCGGAGACATGTTCTGGTTCATCATGGGGCCTGAGATGGCTGTGGAAAGCAAAGAAGAACATTACTTAAGTGCAACAAAATAAAATTGATCCTGTAACCTCTTAGCAAGTTGGTTATAGGATCAATAGGCAAAAGCAAAACAGTATACAATATTTTTTATTTATGCATATGAGTCATATTAAGTACAACGATATTGTCTTGTAAAATAAGGAATTTACGCGTCGATTTTGAAAACTGTCCCCTATTCAGAAAAATAGTCAATTGCAAAGTTACGGAGCAGCATCAATTAGTATGAAAAAGACATATTGAATTTACAAATTGAATAGAATGCGTTAAATGTTTATTTATTTATTACGATTACCAATAGTGTTACGTCACAAAACATGTTAGGGAAAAAATAAATAAAACAATCTTCACATGATACAGTTATTGTCGATGGTCAGTCTTTTTTTCGAGAGTTGCAATCGTGACTTTTAACACGAATCAAAAACTATACGCTTTAGCACACATTGGCATCTCTTTTAATTGGACTCTGCGTACTTTCCAACCCATCCAGTGTAAGCAGGCATAAGTATCTAGTATCAGTGCCTGTAAACATTGTCGTTGAAGATTTCAAATTTTTATCTTTCAGATATCCCCATAGAAAGTTCAGTCCGGTCGTTAAGATGTGAGGCAGCGCGGAGTGTTGAGGCTATTTTACCCAAGCAACATTGTAAACAACGAGATAAATAAAATAGAGTGCTGATTCAATGGATAAAGGATTAGCTTTCCGTGGTTCAAGATGAATCACGTGATATGAACCAACAGATTGCTACGTTCGCCCCTTTATCTCTATTTTGTCATTTAAAATTTCAGTTCGGAAAATTATTATTAGGCCACACAACAGTCCTATAACCGAAATAAATTCTTTTTAAAATAATTTTTCCCATATTTCCCATTATAATAAATAATAAAACACTTTTTTTTTTCATCATTTTCCAACAAAGCTTGAAAGTATTTATAAAGAAAAGTTAAACTTTTAAAAGAGCTCAATTTAACAACAAATAATAATTTATCAACTATTTTTAAATATTTGCCGGTTAAATTTCGACTACACGAAATAAAAAATAAGCAAAATAAAAACTAAAATGATTTAGAACAAAAAAATATTAAACTGCATATAAGTAAACAAAAACATTGGCGGTTATGATTTTCACCAAGTACAATCTCCAAACCGTTGCCATAGAAATTTATTGAAACTAAGCTGTTACCAAGGGAACCAATGCATAGATGGTTAATGTCACATGATTCATGTTGGACCTAGTCAGAGTTACCATTATCACTCTACTTTATTTATCTCGTTGTCCAACATGAGTCATGTCGGCAAAATAAAAACTAAAATGATTTAGAACAAAAAAATATTAAGCTGCACAAGTAAACAAAAAAATTGGCGGTTATGATTTTCACCAAGTTCAATCTCCAAACCGTTGCCACATAAATTTATTGAAAATAAGCTGTTACCAAGGGAACCAACGCATAAAGGGTTCCTGTCACATAACTCATGTTGGACCCTGTCAGGGTTACCATTTATCGCTCTACTTTATTTATCTTGTTGATTGTAAACGATTTGTTTCCCATTAGATCAGTGTCGCCAATCTGCAGGGGCTTTTTTTATTCAATAATCGCCACTAGTTTTGAAGAATGATACTAGATATGTGATAATTGACTAGACAGACATACGATCAGACAAACATTGCCAATAAAAATTAATGGTGGAAATTCAATATAAAAGTCGTTATAAGTTGGCAACACTGACATAGATGGATACTATTTTAGATTTGTAGAACGATAAGTTTTATCAGATAACTTTTTATGGCACTGCCGCTTAGGCTGTTATGACGATTTTAATCTGTACTTATTGTTTTTCATTGGGATGTAACAGTGAAAACATTATAACTACTCATGTTAACTATTACTAAATGGATGCTGGATAATGGATGCTTTAACCCTTTGCCGGTATTTAATTTCACTTCTCTGGTCACTGTTGAAAAATTCATGGACTTTTTTATTCAATAACCGCCACTCAATTTTAACTGTAACAGTTGCCTAATCATTTAGAAGGTTATTCATTCATTATGTTTATCAAATATCACTCCTGTTTAGAGCGTTACGGTCGGCAAAGTGTTAATATTTACTTTAAAAAAAAAAAAGTTACATCAACTGTTTTTTACTCACTTTTGTGTGGTGAGGTGGTGTTTGCATACACTTGGTTAGAGAGGGTAGGCGTTCCTGTGTACGACGGTGAAGTCGTGGGGTCCGATGCAGGAGTGGGTGTAGGAGCTCCCCGGGAGTCGATGCCGTTGGTCGTTCGATAAGACATCGAGCCAGGACTTCCATATCCATTCGTCTGTCGAATGTCATTGGAAGAAACGATGTGTTGTTTCTCTTGCATCTGTCGAATCAAAGCACATATTTAACCATATTCGGAAAAAACTAAGTAAAGTTTCTTCAAGGGTTGTAAAATTAAAATATGTTCTAAACAGATCAGTATGAAGTTCGTGTCATAACATGTAGAGAGATTTTCGAAATAAAGGAAAACCTTTCTGTATCCGATACACATAGGATTCTTACACGTATATAAACAATCTTAGCTTCTTCCATCCCCACCAAAGATTTTTGAATGTGTTACAAAAAAAAAAAAAAAAAAAAAAAAAAAAACTTGTACATACAACGTAACTGTTAAAAATACGAAAAATTTAATGTACATTTATAGTTTCATACTTTTCAAGCATTTTTTAATTCGGTTAGACTTCCAATGTAATTTTTGCTAGAGTATTTAGAATGGTTATTAAGAAAAAAAAAATACATTATAACCCTACAAAAAATTTAATTAACTTTCTTAAATATGAATTAAAATCTATAAATTGATATGCTAAGGGCAAACAGGAAAGTTATTTATGAATATGTGAGATATTTTTTTTTATCTCTCATTCTACAATAAAAGGGAATGAACATGAACGAATGTTTAACTTCACACATTAGTATAGGCATCTTAGAAGTAATAAATGTTTTGAAAGATGGAAGAGTACACATTTTGACCGTTTTTCCAATAGATAAATATATATTGAGCTTTCACCGTTCATTCCATATTTTCTTTTTAAAATTGCTATAATAATTTCCAAAAATGGCTATCACACACATAGATGAAATTAGCATTGTAACGCATTAGGTTCAAACACGTACGAATACATTAAATAGCCTATCGATATTGAGCCATCTTCCCTACCTTTTGAAACAATATATACGGCGTTGTCGCCATTCTTGACAAAATATCTAATGATATTTTGCCAATCCATAAAGTGAAGTGAAAACATTTTAATTTCAGAAGTTCGCCAGTTCTTGAAAGATATAGATGTTTTTCGTGTAAGACGCCTGTGTGGCCATGGGCCACCAGGCAGTGGCCTGTAGGAAGTTATATTCGTCTTATGTATCCTACATTCAACTATGTTCTGTTTACTACGCGCGATGTATAGTTCTTCAATGTTCTGTCGTGGAATTCTATTATAGCACCTATAATTTTCGAGAAGTTTTTTGGATTGAAACTTCTATATGTAAATCTAATCTAATTCAAATTATAATTAATTAAATAAAAAAAAACTTTTTACACTCTAAATTGCAAAAGCTCATAACAGTTGTTTCAGGTCATAATCACAGTACGCCCCTTCATCGTGTGAAAAAATTAGAAAAGGATGTATCATCCAAGTAGATGGATGCACTCGCGCCTACTAAAAAATTTCGAGTTGGCTTACTTTAAAACATCATTTGTTTAATTTTGGAGTAGTGCTGCCATCTACCAAACAGAGAAGGAACCAAAGTTTAAAAATCGATCAAAACAAGGAAAAAATATTGAAAATTTTGCATTAAAAAATGTTAAATAATGCCGAAAGTTTGGCTTCAGTCGGTAACCAACGAACGTTTAATGGTTATTAAATTTTGCATTTAATAATATAAGGCAGTGTACCATAAAATTCGCAGCATCCGTTCCATTATGCTGAACATTCAGTTGAATGTATGTTATTCCTTATCAGGACAACAGGACTATTGCTTTCAGACCAATTAAAAAAGGATTTTTCTTTTGGCAACAAAAAAATATAAAAAAATAAGTTTAAAAAGTATATTAAAAGCAAAATTGAGAGAAAACTTACAATTTTTTTTTTAAAGAGCATAGTAACAATATTTTATGGCAAAGAATCCATATTTCTCTTTTTGTATACTTAAACCAACTGAAAAAATTGTTCCTTTTTTCCCTGTCGCATTGATATTTAATGCGCGAAAGAAATTTTAAGAAATGGATAAGGTAACTGTTGTTAATGAACACAAAACACTTTCCGCATATGGAAAAATAGATTAAAAAAATGCTGTCGTCCTAAATTAAAATATATTTTGTACAGAATTTTATAGCAATTATTTAGAAAACAAAATACTCGTAGGTTTCTTTATTATTAATAGTAATAGTCTAGAGTAATGTATGAATAATAAACAAAAATATTTTTGTACAATTGTTCTTTCAATACTGAAACAACTCTATAATAAAAAAAAAAAAGCTCTTTTATTATTGATATGGAAATTATAAAGAATTTCTTTGTGGAAAAAAATATATATATCACTTCAGAACATCCAAGAGGGAAAAAAAGCGCTTTAAAAGATCCCTAACGATGCCACCCTTAACGGAATCTTTATCATAAGTTGTTATATCTACAACCTCCGGTTCCCAAAGAAAAAGAAGAATATGTTAACACTCGCTTGTATATTTCTTTGAATTTCCAAGAACTCAAATGCATGATCCAACGCCCAAACATAATGTATACAGGGAGCAAAATCTACTCCCTTTCTCCTTCCACGGATGTCTTTATTCCCATCTCCTACCCGCTCCCAATTTATCATTCACTCACCATGGACAATTCTTCCTGGAGTTCTTTTATGTGGGCATCTTTTAGCCCGAGCTGGGTGCAGAGAAGAACAGCTCGTTCTGATTCATCCCTGGCTCGTTTGAGGATGGTCCACTTTTCCTGCTCCATGTCTTCGCGGTCTTTCGCCATCTGTTGGATTAGGGGATACATTAGACACTGCAGCGGATCACCGTTTTGCTAAGCCTGAAGCCAAAGCTACATATGATACGATTATGCGGGCAGGATACTTTTTGGATGACCTCTGGATGTCATCTGTTTGCCTTATTCAGTCAAAATCAATAGAGATAACCAGCGGCGATTTTAAGCACAAACAATGAACGTTCTTTATGGTGGGATACTTTGGATTTCATCGGGGGGGGGGGGGGGGGAAGCGTAATAGGATTTATCTGATATTCAGTTTTTATCCGATTCTTCAAAAATGATAAGTTGTGCATTTAAACGGCATTTTACAAAATAGCTGGATCAGTTTGAAAGCCATGAATTATTTTAAGCATAGGTATTGATTCTTCATCTCAGGATATTTTGGAAATGGTATCGATAACAGTAAATTTTTCAAAATGTTCACAAAGTTAATTATGCGAAAATAATCTATACAACATACGGATTCTGAACACTAGAAATGTTTAATTGGCGATTATACAAGAATATTTTAAAAATTTTAGACTGGTATTCATTTGTTTGATAGTATACTTGTCCATTAAACAGCATAGCGCAAAAAAAAAAAAAATGAGTTCAGTGGCTTTAACATTGCATAGAGCAACGCAGTGACCTATTGGTGACGGTATTGATCACAATTTTGATCCTCTAAAAATGCGGGGGGGGGGGGGGGGAGAGAGAGAGAAAGAAAAGAGAAAAAAAAATCAAAGAGCTATTTCATTTAAAATACATAACTCATTACGAATCGTTTTCAATTAATTTTAAAGAAATGAATATAAACTAATGTAACTTGCAAGAATTAGGAATTGTCATAACAGAATTAATTAATAAAATATCACTTTGAAATGTGAAATTAAATATATCGAATGCAAATTCCCCTCTTAATTATCTAAGGGGGAAAAAAAACTAAGCTTTATATCAAAATACCTAAATATATAAGATGTCCAATGCTATCGAAGGCTACTAGTTATCCCCCCCCCCCCCCCATTCATCTCAGAAATAAACCTAGACCTTTAGTCTAAATGAACAAATGTGTTCCTTTAAGTTTTGTACGGTTCCCTGTTCATTTTAGTCGTGTTTATTTTTACATCGTAGAATATGAAGAAATTTTTACTAAAACAGGGGGGGGGGGCTTTATAAAAATTTTATTAATCAAATTTTAGAGGAATGTCTTACAGCGTTTGCATGATAATGGATTTAGAAGCTGGTCAACTTTCTGCATCGGAAATATATCAGTAAATTACAGTTATCATTGTTAGGCACCAACATAAAACATTCAGTCCTTGTCATTCAAGAAATTTCAAACGAAAAAAGCATCTCATTTTATGTTTATATGTAAATAAAAAAAATCCTGTAGTGTATATATATATATTTAAAATGAAAGAAGCAAAATCCATTAATAAATGATTATATAAAAAATACATAATAACAGTACATAATCCTTTCAGGAACAGTATTTATAGCTAAATACTTTAGGGTGGGTGATTTTTTTTTATTTGGACGAATATCAATTATAAGTCGACAATTTCGAATATCTGCCGATTTTTTTTTTTATATATATTATTATTTATTTATTTATTTTAATCTTCTCTAACGAAATAGAAAAATTCAAACCTCTGTGTATTTTTTAAATAAGCACGAGGATTGTTTTCCATCATCTTATTTTTATTTATTTGCTTTAGTGTTGGAGTAGTACGCACAAAATATGTAGAAAATAATATTGTTCTGATGCGTAAGAAATTGCTTCCATACGTTCCATTATTTAACTAAAAAAAAACATATTTTATAGTAATTGTTAGAGTAATATTTTCCATTTCCTCAAATTGCTATTCATAAAGTTTTTGATGTTTTCGAAAAAAAAAAAAAAAAAAAAAGATTTCTATGTTTGGTAATTTAGTGCGTAATGCTGTTTAGAAGGGACAAGTACCAAATTTTATTTTATCCTCATTTCGAAGTACAAAAAACGGATAACTAATACTGCATTTTTGAAGGAAGAAAAAGGGAGTCGGGTACAGCAGATGGGGAGAGAGAGATATCGAAGGGGGAAAAGCAAATGAAAGTATGGTATCATACAGCAGGCTTCAGACTTAGAAAAAGGTGTAGAAAGTAAAGCGAGTGACCATTTCTTTTATTCAATACATACAATTAATTTTTTTTTTTTTTTCATTGACGACATTCCCAAATTTTTTTGCAGAATCTTGTATCTATCTTTAAAGATTCTTTAGAAAAATTTAGCAATGTTGTCAGTTACAGTATAACAATAAGATAATATCTGTACTGATAAGTATAAAGGATTTAAGTCCATATTCTTGATTTTTCAGGAGACGAAAAATAAAGTTAAACTAAAAACTAATCAGAAGAATCGATTAGGAAAAAGGGATTTTATTGACTTATACATTTTATACCGTTCAGTGATTGTCAACCTTCATTTAATAAAAGGAAAAAATTGAATTAAATATTTTATACAAAGATTAATGCTAAATTTCTGACTTGAATCTTTTTTTACTAATGGATTTTCTCAAAGACCGAATGACATGGATTTAAATCCTTTATACCAATCGATAGAGAATGTTTTTCTGAGTCTGACTATATACTTAACTCAAAATGGACATTTTTGGACTTAAATCCTTTATACTTATCCGTACAGATATTTTAATTAGCATATCTAACATAATTAAATCAAAAGATAAATTCTTTGCTGTTTTAAATGTTTTAAATCTGGTTTGTCAATTTACTGCTTTGAAAACACTCTCTATTATACATCTAGGAAATAAAAATAGTTTAAATAAGTAATATTATATATATATATATATATATATATATATACCGTAATTTATGGTAGATACCCCGCAGGTTATATAATCCAGTTTTGCACCAGAAATTTCAATTGATAAATAAATTTATATTTGTACGAGCTCTTCCTTCGAAAAAGTATAGATTTCTCTATTAAATAAAATTTCTGCTGGAGAAATGACCCATCTTACCTGCGAGTTGTCTACCAGAAATTACGGTAATTATTTTGCAAACTATATTAAAATAAGATTATGCATGTTATATACATAAAATTACTTTCGTAGAGTATTTAAGGATTTTAAAACATTTATAATACAAATTTGAATCGATAAAAAAAAAAAAAAAAAAAAAAAAAAAATCTTTGAATCATTCAAGCTTAGGACAATAAACAACAATACAATAATATATTCAGCGGTTTTCAGAATAAAAGAAAGAAAGAAATGAAAATCTCAAATGAATATAACATGTTACTGGAAATAAGCCTTTTAAGTGTCAGTGCTTTGAATATAACACTAAAATGCACAGATACTAGCATTTAAACAGTGCGACTTTGCCAAAACTTAGTTCCTATCAAAAACATCCCTTATTAAACAAAGTTAAAATTAGTACCAAATTTACATTTTACAGACACTTATAAAAGTATTTCTGCCACAAGACAGGACATAGCAAATTTGGAATTGAATGACGGTTCTTAAAAAATAATTTTTAATAAAAGATTTCGCTGAAAAATTTTCACAAAAGTTCCAAATCTTGTATATTTGGAACTTTGAATAAATTATGTTGAGTCTAACTATAATTGCAGACTTTCATGTGGTATTATCGAAGAAGAAATTAAGTAAAAAACTGTTAGCATTGTAGATTTTTTTTTTTTTTTTTTTTTTTTTTTTTTTTTACGTTTATATACTCTAAAGTTTGAAGAATTAGAAATAAAAAATTATTAATTAATTATTGGTATGTTTGATGTGTATAGAAAACAGAAACTTTATAACAAGAAATTTATTTTCAATTTATACCAAAATATTAAAATGAGGATATTAGACAAATAATTTATGAAGTTTTGACTTATAAAATAAATGCAAAAAGTAAATTAGTTCTGCTCAAAATTTTAAACAAATATAGATTAACTTCCTTTAAGAAAAATCGCCATTCTAATCAATAATAAAATAGAACATTTATCAAAATTTATAGGACTAAAGATTGCAAATGATTACCATAATTAAATAATGAATAAAAATGTAATTAAAATAAATCAAATATAAAAAATTTAAAACTGATTTTCTTATAACATTAAAATAATTAAAACTGTAATATGTCAAAAAGAATATATGTTAAAGAGTATGTTGCTTTTTGTGATTTATATGGAAAAAAGAAATTTTGTGTTAAAAAAATGTATAAGTAAATATTAAAATCGTTATGAAAGATTACATAAATACTAAGAATTTTAGAAAAATGTTTAAATTATAAATTACAGTAAAACTTTGGAATTTAATATACAGAGGTTTTTCAAGGAATTAAATATTAAGAGTTAAATAAGAAAAACTTCCATTGTAATTATTAGAATTAAATATGGAAAAGATTTTAAAACAATATCATGAAACTTACATTTTAGTTTTTGCATTTGAAAACAATGGAAATATTGAATTGTAAAGTAAAAATTAAATTTATTTATTGTGTATTCAAACATTAAATAAAATTGTAAAAAAGTTATTAATTAATTTCAGCGCTGTCTTTATTATAAAGAAAAAAACATTAAAAAAATATTAAACAGAAAATGGATAATTAAAAATTCTACAAATATACACATTACATAAAAAAAAATAAAATAAAATAAAGAATGAAAGACATATTCATATGTTCTTAAGATTCACAATGCAATGCAGGCGGGAAAGAAAGGCTCCATTCACTGACGATTAATATATACTTTCTCCTGTACAGGTAATTGAAGAATTCGTTAAAAAAAAAAAAAAAAAAAAAAGGCCTTGACACCATTTTTGCTGATTCTTATGAAAAATGATCTTCTGAATCCGAATAGAACACCCATTTTGCCCTATCACCCACTGTTTTCTCTGGACGCCACCCTCCCCCAATTTTTATTTCTATTCGGTCATTTTATAGCCATGAATTTGATTTGGAGAATGGAAAAGAATTGTTTTAACACTTAAAAACAAAATAATATATAATGTATAATAAATAATAATAATAACTGATTAATAAAATATAATAAATGTAATTCATAATTTCAGTGGCAATCCACCCCCCCCCCCCCTCCTAAATTTTCCCTTTGGTGCAAATGTTCATGTTTCAGAATTTTTCACTTCTACAGCCCCTCAGAAGATATTGAACAGTTGAAAAAAATACCTTTCCCTCCTACAAATCAAATGTATACCCATTAAATGACTGAAAAATGATACAAATAGCGGGACGTCCCCCAAAAAGGGTGGGTGATAGGGAAAAATGGGGGTCCTATTGGCATTCAGGTGGTCATTTTCCATAAGAATTTGCAAAAATGGTGTTGGGGCGGATTTTCATGCAGAGCAGTCTTATTTGTTCTGCGTTAATAGGCATAGGAAAATAGAGAAGAAATTTTTTCGAAAGATTGCTAATACCTTTAACGGCCCTCTTCACTTGCCGTCGCCGGAAGCCGGAGTCAGTGTTATTCTATGGGGAAATTTTCTTTACAAATAACTTATTAACTAATACATATTTTTAAATTCTGTTTTCACATTCAGAAAATTCCCAACTGTTCAATGGACGAACCTTTTTTAAAAATGTATTTTTTTTTAATTTTTAATAATTTATTTTGAAATTGCAAAATGAAAAAAATTCACTTATTGAAAATTCGTATTTTGCACCTTCAAAATAGAATATAAAAAATTTAAAAAATAATTTTTTAAAAAAGGTCCGTCCATTTAACAGCTGGGAATTTTCAGGATGTGAAAACAGAGTTTAAAAATATGTATTAGTTAATAAGTTATTTGTAAAGAAAATTTCCCCATAGAATAACATTAGCTTCGGCTTCCGGCGGCGGTGAGTGAAGAGGGCCCTTAAAACGAATCATTGAACCAGAGATCTGGGGTCATTGCAAACTAAGACAAATATTAAAATTCAATATCTATTTTAAAAAGGATCATCAGTGAAAGAAGCCACCATTTTCGTCTAGACCATAAAGTTTTAGAAACTATGAATATCTCCCAATAAAATACGTTGTGTTGAAAGATGTTAATATAAAATTTAAAAGCAGACATTATTAATTGAAAAAAATGTAGTAATTGTTTCGAATGAAAATAAATATAAACGTCCCTTCATCAGATGCAAAAAAAAAAAATAAAATAAAATAAAATAAAATAAAATAAAATAAAAGATGGGTGATTAAAATGGCAAATCATTGTCACGTGGCCTCTAAAAAAGTGAAGAACATATTCTTTAAGCGTTTTCTCAATAGAGAAAAAAAAATATATAAATAAATAAAATTTCAAAGCATGGATCTTTAGAAATTTTCGCTAACTGGGAAACTCCAACAGTCTCATGCTTTAAATAGTCCACACTCCGGGATTCACGTAAGATTGAGTCCCCGGAAGGTGTGTATATATATATATATATATATATATTACTGTGGAAAAGCATCAGAATTTATATATAAAGTTAGGAAAAAAACAAAAAAACCGACAAGTTATAAAAGAACAATTTTGCTTGAAAAATCTAAGACGAATTTTTGCAGTTAGGAATTAAAATCAGGCAGCTCTTCAAGGATTTTAATAAAAATACTCGGTTATAAAAGACGGTACTTGAAATTAACTTCGTGAAAAAGCAGCGTTTCGACTTTTAGTTTCTATATCGAGTGGGTTCTTAGAAAAATACTCTCAAATTATGCGAATGATGTCTGCATAACAGAACTTAAGAAGTTTTATACTAACCAGCGGGTTTTTAGTATCTATAACTGATTTAAAGCAACGGAATAGCAAAGTGAAAATGAGTTTTAGTAATTTTATAAATGTACTAGCTTTCCCCGCGTAGAACATCTGCGGGATAGTACCTATATGCCTAATATAATTTTCAGAAAATCTCATAATTAAAATCATCGGAAAAATTCAGTTTTTCTCTCTTTTCCAATAAAAGATATTTAAATCTTTGTTATTTGCATTATAATTTCAATTTTAGAAAATAATTTTTTCCGCTGTTAAGTAAATAAAAAGAAATAACTTTCATTCTATTTATAATAATGAATGAAAAATCTAAAAAATCTACATAATTTTGACTTTCCAAAATTTATTTAGAATAGAATTTTAAAATTGTATCTCAACATGATGATTTCGATTTTGGCTAATAGATGGCGATACTACTGTCTTGTGGAATAAACAGTATCACTATCAGCATCAGTATTTTTACTTTCCGAACACTAGAGTGAGGAAAGTATTGTAATCATGTCAAAAATCTGAATTCGAGATTTTGATGTTTCTATACGTTTCGAGGTCCAACGAGTCCGTTTTCACTATTTTTACGATGATGTATGTATGTGTGTGTGTATGTGTGTGTGTATGTATGTGTGTATGTATGTGTGTATGTCTGTGAGTGAACACGCTAGCGTCTAAACACTTTGTTCGAATAAGCTGAAAGTTGGTACGTATATTGTAAGTCACCATAGTACGAACCCTATAGATTTCGGTGAATGTAGCACTTATAGTTTTTTTACAGGGACACAAAGAAAAATTCTTTATCATTATGGCCAAGGGACCAAAATCTTAAAAGTGCGATAGCATCTAAACGCCTTATTTAATTGAGCAAAAACTTTATACACATATTATAGGTCACAGATACTCAATCTGTATATATTTTGGAGAATCTAGCACTTATAGTTTTTTTACAGGGACACAAAGAAAAATTCTTTGCCAAATTTTTAAAAGTGTGATAGCGTCTAAACGCCTTATTAATCTCAGCAAAGAATTTGTACACATGTTAGAGGTCACATTTGAACCAACTGTATAGATTTTGGTGAATCTAGCACTTACAGTTTTTTTACAGGGACACAAAGAAAAATTCTTTATCTTTATGGCCTATGAGACCAGCGATAGCATCTAAACGCCTTATTCAATTGTGCTGAAAATTTGTATGAATATTATAAATCACTGTTGCACTAACTATAAGCATTTTGGTGAATCTAGCATTTATAGATTTTGACAGGGACACAACGAAAAATTCTTTATCCTTATGATCTAAGGACTCAAAGTTCAGTAGCGTTAAATAAAACCTCGTGTGATATATGGAGAAAAATACTCAAACACTCTGTTATGGTTTTCTCTTTTTTGTTTGTTTAGCAACACCTCTTTCTTTACTTTATCTACAAAACTGTTAGTTACTCAATGTTCGGAAAGTCGAGTGGAGTCACTCCAGATTTTTTTTTTCCGTTTTTCTTTTCTTTCTAATAAAATATACTAAATCTTTGATATTTGCATTATAATTTCAAGTTTAGAAAATATTTTTTTTCCGCTGCTACGCTAAAAATTCTTGGAATTACATTAAATTATTGTTGTATTAAAAATCATATTGACGGGATTAAATTACCATAACCATACATAACAGAAATTTCATAGTTAATAAGTGTATCTACAAAATAAATAAATGAATAACGTTTATTTTATTACAGATAAAATCCTAAAAAACATATATATATATATAATTTTGGCTTTCAATAATTTATATAGAATCTCATCTTAAAAATGTATCTTAATATGATGATCTTGATTTCGAACAATGGATGGCGTTGGCACCGTTCGAATACCCAACCTGCCGAATACCATTTAGATACTTCCTAATATCTTTCTAAATATGAGATTTTGCGCATATGTTTCCTCACAAAAAGTTAACTTTTTTTCAATTGCTTTAAGAAAATGTGTTTTACAAGTGCATTAGATTAAATATTCGCAGCCGAAATATCTACATAGCAGCCGAATTTATGCTTTGATCAATCGAAACTGGAATGACCAATCCGACTTCTAAGACACCATCTTACATCACTATCGTATCGTTTCGACAAAATTTAATCTTAACTGTTCACGTTAGAGAAATACTGTGTAGATTATTATCCTTTTTAAAATAAGATAAGTGAAAAAAAAAGTTAAATTGTAAAAATATTGGGATTGTTTTCAGTAAAATGTAATTTTCATATCTCATTAAAAATTTTAAATGTAATTAATTTTAGAAAGAATTGAGAAATTTAATGTTTTAATATCTTTTTAAAGATTTTTTCTTTCTGCAGAGGATGAGAAAAATAACCATAAGAGAAAAAAAAAAAAAAATCCAAAAGTGATTTAAACTACATTAGATAGTTAAATAACAATAAAAACAAATTTTTTTTAAGCATAGAGCGTAACATTAAGTTCTGAAAATAATATTTATTTGGAAACATTTTCCAATGACATACATTTATAAGTAAAAACGATACAGGAATAAACATAGCTAAATTTCTACTCTAATTCAATTTATAAATAAAATTATCATAGTAAAAAAAATCTATTATATCGAATAAACATTATTAAATTAAATAAAAAGAAACAACTAAAACAATGTAAGCCACTCTACAATCCAATTCCATGATTCTTAACTCGCTTTGCTTTCATATTAAATCATCTAAAATAAAAAAGAAGCAGCACAGAACCAAGCGAAGAACCCAGAAAGCAGTTCTAAGCCAACTACCATCGTACTTAGAATTGCTCAAAACTAGAAAAGCGACAGAGTTAAAAAAGCAGCGATTTCTTACGGGCGGCTGTAATAGGATTAGAAACAATAAAAGATGCTTAAATAATGAAATTAGCGGGAGGGGGTAAGCAGCAAAGAGGGAAAAAATAATCGAAAAAGAAACAATTACTTCTTCTTTAAAACAAAAGAAAAGTTTTGGAGCTAATGGCGCTTCTCAAATTTTCTTCATTTGCATTTTTTACTTTCCGAACACTATAGTGAGGAAAGTATTGTAATCATGTCAAAAATCCGAATTCGAGATTTTGATGTTTCTATACGTTTTGAGGTCCCCTGAGTCCGTTTTCACTATTTTTACGATGATGTATGTATGTGTGTGTGTATGTGTGTATGTGTGTATGTGTGTATGTCTGTGGGTGAACACGCTAGCGTCTAAACGCTTCGTTCGATTAACCTGAAAGTTGGTACGCATATTGTAAGTCACCATAGTACGAACCCTATAGATTTTGGTGAATCTAGCACTTATAGTTTTTTTACAGGGACACAAAGAAAAATTCTTTATCATTATGGCCTATGGGAGCAAAATCTTAAAAGTTCGATAGCATCTAAACGCCTTATTCAATTGAGCAAAAATTTTATACACATATTATAGATCACAAATACTCCATCTGTATAGATTTTGGAGAATCTAGCACTTATAGTTTTTTTACAGGGACACAAAGAAAAATTCTTTATCATTATGCCTATGGGGCCAAATTTTTAAAAATGTGATAGTGTCTAAACGCCTTATTAATCCGAGCAAAAAAATTGTACACATGTTATAGATCACAGTTGAACTAACTGTATAGATTTTGGTGAATCTAGCACTTACAGTTTTTTTACAGGGACACAAAGAAAAATTCTTTATCATTATGGCCTATGGGACTAAATTTTTAAAAGTACGATAGCATCTAAACGCCTTATTGAATTCAGCTGAAAATTTATATGAGTATTATAAATCACTGTTGTACTAACTATAAGCATTTTGGTGAATCTAACATTTATAGGTTTTTACAGGGACACAACGAAAATTTCTTTGTCATTATGATCTATGGGCTCAAAGTTCAGTAGCGTTAAATAAAACGTGTAATAGATGGAGAAAAATACTCAAACACTCTATTATGGTTTTCTCTCTTTTGTTTGTTTAACAACTACTCTTTCTTTACTTTATCTACAAAACTGTTAATTACTCAATGTTCGGAAAGTCGAGTGGAGTCACTCCAGATTTTTTTTTTTTTTTTTTTTTTCTCATTCCATCACGCGATACTCTGAGAGAATGCGTTTATTATTAGTCTTTTGTTTTAGTTTTGTGTTCCTAAAATTTTTGAAGCAATTTTTATCATTCACGACTAATTTATTGATTTTACAATTTCGAAAAGGAGGGGGGGGGGGTGGGGTGGACTTCTTAATCTCATTATGCGTTTTGAATTAATTTCGTTCGGATCCACTTGAGTTATTTAAAAGGAAAGAAAAAACACCATCGATTACTGAATTATATTTTCTGAGTTTTTACAGAACACTTAAAATAAATGGAATTGTAGGGATTAAAGCCCTTTAACAATTAACTGAAACGATTGTGCAGTAAATTATCTCTCTACTTAGATTATTGACAACAGGTTGCATGGCTGCATTTTTTAATAATAATAAAAAAAAAAAGTTTGGATGATTCTTAATGTTACGTAAGTCATTCAAAACTCAGATAAAATGCAATTAAAATAAATAAATAAAAATAAGAATCTTTTTGTGGACAAATACAAATGTTTAAAAGAGGCTTGATGTCCTAATTAGTGTTATTAAATAAATTAATGCAGAGGGCAATAAAAACTAGTTGGCATAGGTGGACTCTGCTCAGTTCCCCATCATATTTATGTTCTCATAAATTTCTAGTGCGAGACATATCATAATCATGTTAAACGAAATGAATTTGACCAAAGCTTGATATTATGACAGAATGAAATCCCCGCCTAATAGGCTATCCACCGTTAACTTTGATATATATATCTTATTCTAATCTATTAATTTATTTTATCAGGGTCAATTCCGTTGTTTAGTTTTCATCCTACTATTTCCAATGCAATAATCCTCAAAATTCCTATTTATATGAAAAATTTACAATTTCGCTATGTTGATAAAATCGTAAACTACGAATGATTTACGAAATTTTCCTATTAGAATATTTGTATTCAATCATGTTCAAACAAATATCATAAATGTAATTTTGAAGTTGTCTAATGTATTTACGATCCTCAAAATGGAAATTTATGCTCAATTTTGCCTTATTCTGACATGTTAAGTAAATCGTAAATTCCAAATAACTTACGAATTTTTTAAATTGGAAAAATCGTAGTCTATGATATTCATGCCAGTATCCTAAATAATATTTCGAAAGTGGTTTGACATCTTTACGATGAAAATATACCTCAAGATTGACGTTTATGTGAAATTTTGCTCTATTCAGCCATGTTAAGAAATTCGTAAATTTCCAATAACTTACGAAATCATTATATTGGGAAATTCATAGTCATTAATAATCATGCCAGTGTCCTAAATAATATTTCAAAAGTAGTCAGACATCTTTACGATGAAAATATCTCTCAAAATTGACGTTTATGTGAAATTTTGCTCTATACTGCCATGTTAAAAAATTCGTAAATTTCCAATAACTTGCGAAATTTCCAAAGTAGCATATTTATAGTTACTGATGTTCATTCCGGCATCAAAACTGATATTTTAAAACTAGTCTGACATTTTTACAGTAAAAAGTTTCCATTAAATGCACGTTTAAGTGAATTTTTGTCCTATTCTCCCATGTTAAGAAAATCGTAAATTTCTAATAACTTACGAAGTTTTTAAATTTGAATGTTGCAAATGAATAGGGTTCTTGCCAGTGTCGAAAGTAATATTTTAAAACTGATCTGACCTCTCTGCGATCATTTGTTCGTGAGATATCGTGTTAACAGACTAACAAACTAACGGACTAACACACTAACGGACTGACCCACTAACAGACTAACAGACAGACACCATAGAAATTTTGTCATTTTCGGATTCCTCACACCTGAAAACGTGTAGAAAAGTCAAAAAACCGAGGTCGAAAATTTTCACGATTACCTAAGTTCCCCATACCTATAGTATGATGGGGAACTAATAATAAATCATTAGCTTTTTAAATTGTGAAAAGTATGTTATTACGATAATAATAATAATAATAACAATTATTATTATTATTATTATTATTATTATTTTCGAAATGATGTCATATAAAATAATTTTTGTTTCAAATTAAAAATGTACCAGTTGTAGTAAAAAAGATTACCCGAATCTATTTTTAAATGTTTTTCTCTTATTAATGAAATTAAAAATCTTAAATAATTAATTGAAAAAATATCTGGTAATAGAAAATCGTTTAAGATTATCTTCGAAATAGACGGAAAAAGAGTAATTAAATGTAAGTTATTCATTTAAATGTAAACTGCATTATTAATGGAAATAAATAATTTATTTTTAAGAGGGGAAATTGCAATTTTTAATCTTATTAATATTAAAAAATAAATTTCATTTTGAACCAACATATAATTAATAATAATAATGATAACAGAGCTACAGTAAAATTTTTTTTAAAGTTTATTTGTTTAAAAATGTATTCTCGCTTACAAATTATATTAAATAGAAAATTATTAGAGAATGAATTCCTATTATTATTTCTTAATAATTATATATATTATCATACCTTTCAACATCTTTTGTATCACATGTTTTGGGCGCATATTAATTTTTTAAATTTAAGTTTACATTGAAATTTAAAGGAATCTGCATTATTTTAAAAGTAATTTTATAGGAATTTATTGAAGAAAATATCATAACAGTCAACACTAACAAATTAAATTCTGAAAATAAAAAATTCGATTCACCTAAAAATGTTAACTATTGCTGAATTCGAAGTTTAATAGTAATTTTTAGACTGGTGTACAAAATAAAATTTTAAAAATATTAAAATTTATAACTGTTTTTGAACTGTCTATAAAATAACCTTTGTAATGATACACTGTTGATTAACTTTAACTTTGAATTAATTTCGAAAATAAGGTTAAGTGGTCAAGATGCAATCTTCTACTAAATGCTTAATAACACATAATTTACAGGTCTTATAGCAAGTTGTAAGTTATAGTAGATTAATACAAACTATATGAAAAAGAAAGATTTTGAAAAAAATGTCGTAACAGTGCTTAAAGCAATCTGAATAATTTAATTGAACTATACAATAAAAATATTTATAAACACTGATTATAAAAACAAATATTATATTTAAAGATTGGTTAAACAAGTTACAGAAAACAATGCAATTCCAATTTCATGATTGAATAATTGTGTGTATGAGGGATTTTAATTTAATTTTGATTATTGAAATGAGGTGTTTAAAAACTTATTAATGTTTACGTGATAAATGTAGTACGTAAATAATATAGTATAGTGTAATTACATAAACACAAGTATAGCACTACTGTTTTTCCACTCAAGTAAAAAAATCTAATAGAAATTTTCATTACTTTATTCACTTACCACAGATATAAAAATTAATTAAACTGGTAAAGTTTTTCTACAAGTCGTTATATGCTTAAGTGAATCCTTCACGTCAACTGCAGACAGTGTTATAGATTGTTATTGAAACTAATTATTTAACGTGTAGCAAATAATAATCTCTGTAAATGAAGAGAAGTATCTGTGTGTCTGCGCTCTGGTACTCAAACTGCTGATAGCAGAGCTACAAAACTTGACAGATGGGTAGCTGGGACTCTGTAGGTGTGCACCTCATCGAGATTTTTTAGAATTAGAATTTTTTTTTTTTTTTTTTTTTTTTTCGCTTTTATCCCTTGACATTTCTGTTTCATTTTCTAAAATTTATTCTTTCGTTTCAATCGTCTGCGTATCTCAGCAACGGCTATTACCCTATTTATTTTTTATTTATTTAATTCATTCATTAGAAGATAAATTCTTTTTTTTCTTCTTCTTCTTTCTTTAAATTTATTATATTTATTGAAATCAAATGGTAAAACAATAGAAAAAATTAACATATTAAATTTTAAATAAATAAATAATAATAATTAAAAAAATGTTTATAACACTTATGCTTATGTATAATTTTTATAATATAACATCTTTTTCTTTTTCATTTATTTAATTAACTTCTTTGAAAGAGATTTCTTTTATAAAATTTATAGTATTTATCGGGAAAATGATAGTATACAGTAGAAACTAATTAAAAATTAAGTTTAATTAAAATTTATTTATTTTTTGTTTATTTAATTCCTTTTAAAAGAAAATCTACTTTTTCTTTTACTTATTATATTGGTCGGAACCATATGGTAATATAGTGTAACGAGCGAGGTCTGTAAAATACATGGTTCAAAAACTAAAATATTTGATGATGCTGAAATACAGCCATCTTCAAATCGTAATTCTTGAATAATAGTAGCTCCACCTGCCGTTAATAAATACCAAAATAGAAATGCTCGGGGAAGGACTTTTTGCAGGCAATGGGAATATGGACCCGATGCAGTGCGGGAGGGAAAGGAGCTGTTGTAGGCAGCAGGTATCCGAGACGAGGTTTAGGGCGATTTCAATGTAATTTTTTTTTTTTAGTTTTATATATAAAGTTATATAAAAAGTTGTGATTTTGTTCTTTTGAAAATTCATTTAAATACAGTGACAAACGAAGCGGGCGTAGCCTGCTAGTAATAAATATGTAAATAAATCGTGATTAATTGATTTTATACTTCAAATGAATGAATGTGCTCTAAGTTATAGAATTTATGTAATCCAATGAAATAATAAACAATAAATTAGTTTTTGAACTTTTAAATAAATGTTTAAATGCCAATTGATAAAAACTACTCAGACAAATAAAAAAATGTGAATAACAATAAACAATTTTGCTTCCAATGATTGCTGGGTTTGTTTCTTTTAAATTTATTAATAATTAGAGTATATAAGTGATGAGTTATTCAAACTGAATGTAAAGAAATATTGGACACATTACATTTAGCGTAACCTCTAGAAACAAGATTTTTTTTTAAATACATAAAGTATGCCTTGTAAAGTATTATATTTTACACACGTGGTAAAATTATTAGAATAATTGTGACTTTTTTATTTATTTTTTATTTTATTATTTTTTGTTATGAATTGTATAACTGAAAGAAAAAAAAAATCTCACTTGTTGATAAAATTTATCTTTTTATTATTTGTGTTATTAATTTCTCATGACTCTCATGATCTCTCTCATGGTCTCTCTCTTATTATTAATATTTTCCCATGACGTATTAAAATTTCGCATGACAACAAAAAGTGTTGATTCTTTTAAAAATAAAATAAAATGCTTTGTTTTGCGGATCAATAAATTATTCTAAAATAATATTATAGTTTTAAAAAATTAAAGAACACGCTTTTATAGAAATGTGAACTAAAAAACACAAAATATCTATCTCAGTATTAAAATGCAGGGTAAGAGAAAATCGTGTGAGTAACACACCATAATATTTACATACATTTAAATCTTTAATTAAAATAATTTAAAATTAAACAAAAACCATTTTTTAAAAATCTCTCCTGCCTGGGATCGAACGCTAGACCTTTAGGTTCGTAGCGCGGAGCTATACCTCAACGCCACGGTGTTCGCGTAGAGAAAGTCTTTTTTTTTACAATATAGATTTTTTGTTTGCTCCCAGAGTGGTTACAAACATGCAAACATACATACAGGTGAAGCTAATAAAAGCGTGTTAAAAATACCTGAATATTAAAGCTTTTTTTTTTTTTTTTTTTTTTTTTTCTGTTTTTAAAAGAGCTATTTTATATTCTATATTGAAATAAATTTTTAAAATGGCATTTTCTATGTAAATGAACTAATGAATTTAATTTATTGTTTCGATCAATGAACGAATCTCTAAAACTATACAAATCACGTATAAAATTTTAGTTTCTTTTTCTCAATACATTGTTACAGTTGTGATGTATTTTTTATCTTTTTAAATTATGTTATTCGTTTTAAGTGCTTGCAGGAACTTTCTTTATTTTAATACACTGTTGTAGCTATGACGTTAGTTTCGAGCGTGACTCCTGTAAAATCAAGGCTTTTATAATTAAGAAAATATATTTTAGAAATTTCTACATTGTTCTTCCGTATTTACGTGTGGGATTGTAAATGTGCTTCGATTTTAAAATGCTAGAAAATCATTAAGCTAGAAACATACTGATAACATTCTAAAAAAAAAAAAAAAAAGAAAGAAAGAAAAAGAAAAGAAAATGGTTTTCGTGTATTTAATATATTTTTTAGAGTGATTTGAGCACTGCATGGAGAGTGTCCAGCTTAACTGTATTTTAAGTGTTTAAAACATTCTCAAAATTTAAATTGTAATAAATATTTTCGAATCAAACACTCAATATATAATTCCATTTTAAAAAATAAAATAAAGCTTTCATTTTTGACCGGTTTGACAAAAAAAAAAAAAAAAATAAATAAATAAATAAATAAATAAAATAAAAAAAAATAGATAGTTTGAGGGCGCATTTTCCAATAAATTAAAAAAAAAAAATAAAAAATAAAAAAAATCAAGATGACTCGTGAATTGCTAATGAAGTTAAAACTCAATAAATGCGACATTCTGAATAAGTCCGATAAAATATTAAACCTGTTTACATTGCGAGAATGGAGAAAGAAAGAGTCGACAGACCGCGAGATAGAGAAAAAGTGGCATTCGAGTGTGTACCTGCTTGAGATGTTCCTCGTTCTCTTTCATCTTCTGCTCGTAGTTTCGGATGAACTCCCTCAGTTCCTCCTCCTTGTCTTCCAGCGTGCTGTACAGCTGCTTCATCTGCGTCAGCAGGTCGAACTTCTCGGCTTTCAGGCGCTTACGATCTTGCTTCAGGGCTGCAGGAGAGAGAGAAAATTAGGATCGAGACACGAAATACAAACCCTTCAGATACTTAAGATCACTTAAAAAAAATCTGGAGTGACTCCACTCGACTTTCCGAACATTGAGTAACTAACAGTTTTGTAGATAAAGTAAAGAAAGAGGAGTTGCTAAACAAACAAAAAAGAGAAAACCATAACAGAGTGTTTGAGTATTTTTCTCCATATATCACATTTTATTTAACGCTACTGAACTTTGAGCCCTTAGATCATAAGGATAAAGAATTTTTCTTTGTGTCCCTGTAAAAAAACTGTAAGTGCTAGATTCACCAAAATCTATACAGTTGGTTCAAATGTGACCTCTAACATGTGTACAAATTCTTTGCTGAGATTAATAAGGCGTTTAGACGCTATCACACTTTTAAAAATTTGGCAAAGAATTTTTCTTTGTGTCCCTGTAAAAAAACTACAAGTGCTAGATTCTCCAAAATCTATACAGATTGAGTATCTGTGACCTATAATATGTGTATAAAGTTTTTGCTCAATTGAATAAGGCGCTTAGATGCTATCGCACTTTTAAGATTTTGGTCCCTTGGCCATAATGATAAAGAATTTTTCTTTGTGTCCCTGTAAAAAAACTATAAGTGCTAGATTCACCAAAATCTATAGGGTTCGTACTATGGTGACTTACAATATACGTACCAACTTTCAGGTTATTCGAACGAAGCGTTTAGACGCTAGCGTGTTCACTCACATACATACACACATACATACACACATACATACACACACACATACATACATCATCGTAAAAATAGTGAAAACGGACTCGTTGGACCTCGAAACGTATAGAAACATCAAAATCTCGAATTCGGATTTTTGACGTGATTACAATACTTTCCTCACTATAGTGTTCGGAAAGTAAAAAGAAACTTTAAACACAGATTTACCACAGAGTAACAAATATATAATGTAATCTATTCGATGGCTGGAAAGGAGGACTCTAAGGCGAAATAGGTTTTGCTTCGGCCGATCTCCAAGTTGAATGTTAACCTTTAAAGATGATTTTTTTAAAACCCGATATTGGGTTAACCTATCCCATATTTAAAATTCGGTTCTCGTCATCGGAAAAGGGATGCTCTAGGCAATTTTATTTTTATTTTATTTAAAATTTGTCTTTTTAAATGTTACGTATTTAAGATGAGATACTTTTTTTTTAAAAACTTTCGCCGTGTTATATTTTTAAATCCTTTTAAAAAATATTTGAGATTCAGGAAAATGTTTATTAAAATGTATATCTGCATTCGGCATAGGATGTATTTATTTTATAATGGTAATAATAATAATATTTTAAAGATCTTAAATTCCGATAAAAAAAAAAAAAAGGATTCACCAGGGCTTGATTATCGCATAGGTAGACAAGGCCTCGGCCTAAGGCACCTCTATCTAGAGGCACCAAAATAATTTTTAAATTTAAAAAATGCTATTTTTGGAAAAGATTTCCTTAAAAAAAATTAACCAAAAGTTAGCTAACGATATTAATCTTTAGTTGAAAGTAGGGATTTTTTAATACCTTTTAACCAATTATCCGATTAAATTAAAAAATACAACATCAGCTAGATTATGAACTATTTTCGTGGAGATCGGTCGAATGATATAACATTTTACAGCGGACCAAAAAATCCAGATAAATTTTCACTTGCAGACTTACAGTTATATAATACAAATTAAAGAACTTTGTATCATCCTAATGGAAAATATCTTTTACATTTTCAGTAGTATTTGGTCATGTGTTCATATTTACATACCCGCTGACTTCGTATGGTATGAATGAGGTAGATTAGGATTAAAAAAGAAAACAGTATTATAAAGATTACCTTATAAAAAATTACATTTCTATGCAAGTGGATTCCAACAGTCCTAGAAGAAAGATTACCCCTGCACCATTAATAATAATAATTTGAGGTCTCGTTGCAAAAGAAATTTGAACTAATTATGAAGGTGATGCTTTAACTTTTTTACCAGCAGTCAAACTTTGTGCACGAATTAGATTAAAAAAAAAAAAAAAAAAAAAAAAAAAACATTTAATTTGTTCAAGAGTGGGGGAGGGGGGGGACATCAAAATCGCCCTGGGCCTTGAGCCCCAACAGGTGATAATCAGACTCTGGGATTCACCATTATTATCAATTTACAAATATTATAAATGATACAGGATTTTGTTGTTTAAAATAAATAATAATTAATAAAAGTTATAGCATTGTATAGTTAAAGCTGTCTTAGTTTCAAAATCTGTAAATTTTATTATTAAAGTGTCGCATCACAAATGTGTTGTTTGTGACATTGCATAGCTTTTAATAATTGTAAAAATTCATGGATCATGTTAATAGTGTATGAAATGGGTATATTAATGAAACTATTTTTCAGCAGAAATAAAGCGTAGAGAATATAGTCTATATAATATTTCTCTAGCGTGGACCAGTTACGATTAAATTTTGTTGAAACGACGCGATAGTTTTGTAGTTAATAAAATATTCGAAGATGGAAAATAATATTTATAAATCGACAATATTTAACCATGCGGACACAGCTCAATGATCTAATAAGAAAAAAAGACGCCATTTGTCTGATGAGATTACTTTATGGAAAAATGTATTTTTAAAATTTACGTCTTCAGAATCTTTGCAACCGTCATTTTAAACCTAGCAACACTTAAAAGACATATACAGAATATGATTTATTATCATAAATTGACTAAAAAACGCAATCACAAGAAGTTTAATCAAAATAAAAATCAGTTTTTTTAACAAAAAATTATGACAAAACAAATAAATGAAAAGTCATCGTCCACATGGTGACAAAAATGTAAAAATCGTCATGGAGGTCCTTACTAAAACTGCACTGTCTGCGTAAGTATGAAAACAGGGTCGTCAATCATGAATTTTATTTTGAAATATTCACTTTTGTACAATATCTATTTAGTTCTAATAATAATCTGGCTTCTGGTAAATTAAATTTTAATTAGATGGTGAAATGGGTAGGATGAGTTTCAAACTTTAAAGGTAAATAAGAAAAGGATTTTTTAAGCTATTGTATAGCTTTTATCGCGGGCTTTGAGCGCGGCGACCGAATCAGAAAATTCCGTAACGAAAAAAAAACCTAACACAGTTCGGCAGACTTCGGTAGACTTCGGCTGTACGAAGCTCGCACGAATCGAGACGAGCTGCTCCGAAATCGGACGAATACGTAAGCAGCTGTTTGTGAGAAAGTATATAGGTGTATAGGTATCTATCATTTATGTGCAACAGTGAATAGCTGTACGCGTACAATTTGTGTATAAAGTGTCTTTAATATGAATAAACAAAGTGCATTTATTTGTGTATAAAGTGTTTTTAATATGAATAAACAAAGTGCATTTATTAATGAAGAAAGTGATGAAAAAATAGTGAAAGAAAATGAGTGAGTACTCTATATACATACATTTTATTATTATCACAAATGCAGTATTTTTTAACACGCTTTTATTAGCTTCACCTGTATGTATGTATGTATGTATGTATGTTTGTTTGTTTGTTTGTAACTTCTCTGGGAGCAAACAAAAAATTATATTGTGAAATAAAATCTTTTTGTAAAAAAATAGAACCGACTCCAAAAAGCAACTACTATTAAAAAAAAAAATTGTATGAAATGAAACTAAATTGCGCCAAAAAGTATAAAATAATTTCCTTCGCCAAACAACCTATAACACTACAATTAATCATAACTTTTGAAGTCGGCGCAAAATTAAATAAAATTTAATTAGTTTTTAAAGGTTTGTTTTTAGATCGGTAGCAACAAATGCTGTCGTCTCGAATGATCCATTTTCATGTTTCCTTTATTATTGTATTCACTGTATACAATTGGTCCATTGGTAGCATCTACACAGAACAGTGGACATTTTTCACAATGCAGAATTTATGTTTCTACGAAGTTAGAGTTTTCTTTGCAAATTTGGTATAACTTTGATAACTATCATCCTTGGTGGCTTTTGGATTTGGCGTTGAAAACGTATTGCAAAAATATACACGCAAGATGTATATTTTCATAATACATTTTGTACGAAGTATTGTTTCATATTCTTGATTACTCTCTTAATATACCTTATCAAATTAATCATGATATCCCAAAGAAATTAAATATGTTTGCCAGATAATTTTGCGATTTTTCTTTCACCAAGGACGTCAGATACCAGCATCTTCGCCAACTTTTGCTGCTTACGAAATCTTATTTGTTTTCTTGAATCAAAATAGTTTTCGGCTGCGTTTTGCAGGTGACAATGTGAGATGTGTAGTTTGAATAGGATTCGATTTTTGTATTGAATAAAGGTATCAATTTTTATTTAATTTTGCGCCGACTTCAGAAGTTATGATTAATTGTAGTGTTATAGGTTGTTTGGCGAAGGAAATTATTTTATACTTTTTGGCGCAATTTAGTTTCATTTCATACAATTTTTAAGCTATTGCATAGCTTTTATCGCGGGCTTTGAGCGCGGCGACCGAATCAAGAAATTCCGTAACGAAAATAAACCTAACACAGTTCGGCAGACTTCGGCAGACAGTCAGTTCGGCAGACTTCGGCACGGTGTTTGTGTGCGTGCGACTAGACGTATGCGTGTAGACTAGCTGCTAACTGCTCATAACTGATTCTATCTCTTTTAGACACAATGCTAGGTGAGACAGCGTGCTTTTTTGCCGCGTCCACGAGTGAGTTCGAGCCCGCGACTAGTTGAACCTTATCGTGTATGTATATGGTACGACTGTACGAAGCTCGCATGGATCGAGACGAGCTGCTCCGAAATCGGACGAATACGTAAGCAGCAGTTTGTGAGAAAGTATATAGGTCTATAGGTATCTATCATCTATGTACAACAGTGAATAGTACAGCAGTGCGTAAAATTTGTGCATAAAGTGTTTTAAATATGAATAAACAAAGTGCATTTATTAAAATCCCCCCAAGGCACAATTTTGACATGAGTCCCCTCCCCAAGGCACAACTTTGACATGAGTCCCCCCCAAGGCACAACTTTGACATGAGTCCCCACCAAGGAACAACTTTGACAAGAGTCCCCTCCCCAAGGCACAACTTTGACATGAGTCCCCCCCAAGGCACAACTTTGACATGAATCCCCCCCAAGGCACAACTTTGACATGAGTCCCCTCCCCAAGGCACAACTTTGACATGAGTCCCCTCCCCAAGGCACAACTTTGACATGAGTCCCCCCCCAAGGCACAACTTTGACGTGAGTCCCCCCTCCCCCAGAACTTGAATTATTATCAAAGAAAAAAAAATACTGCATAAATAAAATAAATAAATAATTATAATTGCATAAGTTGATAAAAAATGCTATGCAATAGCTTTACCGCGGCAGTCCCCGAGTGCCACACGTATTTTTTTTTTTATTTCCCCCACACATTAAAATTTTGTAACTCAATAACGAAAGGGGAAAAAAATCAAACACCAGAAATAATAATAATAATAATAATAATAAAAACGAGATTTTTATTTTACTTGTAATTATAAATAGATAAATGGTATTATCAAAATTTTAATATCCAAATGTTTTAATATGCAGTATTTTCAAATACTTAAATTATTACTTATAAAAAGGAAAAGGAAGAAAGAAAAAACAAAGTTAAAATCCTGTCCTAAGTAGAATTTAATTTTGGACAAGAGTTTTTTTTTCTTTCTTTCCTTTTTTAGCTGGATACAAACGGCATCAAAATTATTCGAGCGCTAGCAATAATTCCTATATATATATATATATATATATATATATAAAGTACACTTAATACTGTTTTGAGAACCTGATTCGAGAAGGATTTATTTAACAAAACAGTAATAAGTGCACTTTTTTAATTATTGCTTGCGCTCAAATAATTTTGATGCCGACTGTATTGCTCTTGCTTTGTTCAAGGTAATGAAAAAAAAAAAGTGATGACTTTGTTTTTCACCTGCCTGAAAGAAATAATTATCTCGCCGTGCAGAAAGAAAAGTAAAAAAGAAAGAAAAATAATAGTTTTAATTTCTTAGTATTATTCTATAGACGGTGGGAACAACGTGTGTTCAACAAGTATTACATTGACATACAAAACAACACTCATGTCTCCGTAAAATAACGTTATTTCTGTTTTGGAGACGGTTCTGGGGAGGAATGATTAGTCTTTTATTTATTTTTTCCTTTAAACACACATTAGAAACATTCATCATCCTTTCGTTAAAGTGAAAATTGTACATAGTAAACTTAATGTTTTTTAGGAGGTGATAACTCAGTAATTATTACTTTTATTATTTTCGTATGCTAATAAGTTTTCGGATTCCTTCATTAAAAGAGTTGTGAGGTATTTTCCGACATTATATTTCTAGTGGTAATATGAAAATAAATAAGTTTTCGAAATAAACATTTCTAAAGCCCAAGAAATATCTTTTTATTTTTCATAATCGAGTACATAAATGAAAATAATAATAAATAAATAAAATTCATTGTAATTTAACGATTGTGCGATTATTAAGTGAGATTACAACAAGTTTAACATTAACTATCGTTTACAACTGAAATTAATACTGAAACACGAAATCGACCTTCGAGGAAGAATCGATTAAAAAGAGATAAAAAGAAGAAGGGGAAGAAAAAAAAAATCAAGATTCAAGCTCTGAATGGGAAAAAAAAAAAAAAAGATAAATAAAAAGAATAAAAGAGAGAATGAAAGTAAAAGTACATTCTTCAATTTTTCTTTCTTACTATCCCGTCGACAGACGATCGGAGCTCTTGAAGATAAATAGGTCCTTAACGGGTGTAAAACAAAGTTTGGAGGAATTCTTTGGGTCGACAGGTGGATGGAGGTGGCCGGAGGTGGGAATACGAAGAGGCCCGCCGCGTGACTTGGAAGAGTGAAGAAGAAGAAGAGGAGGAGGGAGTATCTAAAGAAGACGATGAACCCGAGTGTTTTACTACAGCAGGTGAAAGACGAGAGAAAGGATTTCTTTCCTTTCTCTTTTTTCGTAATCGGCACGTCCAATGTTTCATTAAAGAGTAATGTCTCGTCCACTGCAGGATTACCCGATTAAACTGGATAAAAGGACAGAGGAGAAATGGTCATAGATATTTTTAAACCTATCTAATCTGATAGGCTTTTGCGTAAACCCTTTAATAGTTTTTTCTTTCTTTTTCTTTTCTGTTTATTTGTGCTCCAAAATAAGCATTTTTTTTTTTTTTTTTTTTTTTTTTTTGGGAGGGGGGGGGGGGGGTCAATATTTTTGTATTTAAATTCAAGTTCCTACAAAACTTAAAACTGTTACAAATATTGCACTTATTAAGTTGAAAAGAATCCATTTGCATTTAAGAATGTTTCTTCACTACTCTTACTCCTATAGATAGAGTGATCAACAAATCAATTCACAAACATGTTTAACACATAATATGAGAAAAAACTTACACTGAGAAAAAAAATATACCGCCTTCATCTAGAACGAATAAGTGGTCATTTTCTAAATCCCTAAACCAAAATATAGATTTCCGAGCTATGCGTATAAGGGACACCAATAAGCTGAATAGAAGAAATAATCGAGAATTTCTAATCTATAGATGGTGAAACAATAGTCTGAATATCCTGAACCATTCCTATTGCGAGAAAATCCCGCTTGATTTTCTAGAATTAGGTCATATCATAAGATTACAGCTGCTAAAATTCGCCTCTTGTATTCGTATTTATTTGCAGAGATTTTAAAGTAAGTTTGACCTCGATACTATAAGCAAACGCTCTGGAATTCTAATAGAAGTTTCTAGAACTCGCTTTCAAAAGGGACTAGAATTTATAAGGATGACATGGAATTATTTTTACTAGAGCCACAATTTAGATTCTAGATGTCAGTTACAGAATTTTTTCTCAGTCTAAACTATAAAAATGTAAAATCGAGAGGAAAATTTAAAACTCAGTCGCATGGAACATTTTAAAATTTTCAAAAGAATTAAAATTTTTATTTTTAAGTATTTTTAATTATTTTTAATAGTTTTTGAGGTATTTTGATATATTTAATATTGATGCTTTTCAATGCAGTTGTATGCATACTTTCATAATTCTAAAACAATAATTTCAAAGATCTATTTTTCGCGTCCAACATCCCCTTAATGAATAATCTGCACTGCGTGAAAAGGAAGATATAGAAAAAGTTTTGTAATGGCGATCAGGCCCCTATTATTGCATGGGCAAGACGGGACATTGCCCGGCGGCTCCGGACGTTAAGGGCATCCCAAAAGCCATAATATTAAATTGTAAAATATTTCCTTTTAATTCAATGAAAATTTAAATATGTATATATACAATTTCTCCTTTAAAAAATACTAAATTTTCTTGAGAACAGAATTTACATTTAGGATATAGTTTGATTTTCTATTTCTACTGGCTTAGTGCCTAAATAGTGAACGCTTTGGAATTGAATTAACAAATGCCGGTTCGTGTCCTAGTTCAGGCAGGGATTAAAGTTTGAAATTCATTTTAATCAGAAGGTCCCGCTCAAAATAATCCTAGGATGTAAAAAACGACAGTTGAGCGATAATCCAAAGCCGACAAGTCTATGACTAGTAAATTTATATGACATGTCAGTGTAAATTAAACATGTTATAGAGTGCTTTTTTGGTATCGCCTGCCAGACATGATATCAATTAATAATGTAAAAACCAGTGGCGTCGCCAGAAAAAATTTCAGGGGGGGGGGGGGGCACAACCTGAAAAAATATTTTTTTTAAATAAAATTTTGATAGCATAGTTTTAAATTTAAGGAAAAAATGCTTAGTAGAATTTTCCAGGGGGGGGGGGGGGCAAGTGCCCCCCTTGCCCCATTCTGCCGACGCCCATGTAAAAAACATTAGCATATTTAAACATCTAGTCTCAGAAATTTTCTTTATATATTGTACACATAAAGAAATCTCTGCCGTAAAGGAATGATGTTGCTATGGTTTCAAGTGGGCCCCCAATTTCACTTTGTCCAGGGCTTCCGATTTTTTATGATCGGGGCTTTATGGCGACACTAGTTTTTGAAAACTTATCCTTTTCTCCACTTGTAATAAGCTGTAGAATAGATATATGGAAATTTGAATTATAATAAAGTATTTAAAAATTCTAACAAGGAAACATTCAAAAGGTGTCGTCTTCAAAAAATATTGAAAAAAAAAAAAAAAATATATATATCTGAAATGAATTACAACGACGACAAAAAATTATCAAAATCAAGCAGTTTTGGCGATTTAGCGCTGTTAGGCGATAAGTTCGCTAGCACCGAGATTGCCGTATACGAACAAAACCGTGTTTTGCTTCTCCGCCAAGCACTCAAAATCAATCACCTAACAGTGTAAAATCGCCAAATAGGCTTAATTTTGATAAATTTTTGTGGTCGTTGTAATTCATTTCAGCCGATAATTTTTTCAGTTTCTAGTGTTTTAGGAAGAGTAGAATCACATATATTTTTTTTTCAATATTTTTTGAAGACGACACCTTTTGAATGTTTCCTTGTAAGACGAGTGTCGTTAAAAAAAAAAAAAAAAAAAAAAAAAAATTGAATTTTACCGCAAGTAGAATGGTGCGTTTATTCTCATCCAAAATCAAGCGCATTCCATAAGGGAAGAAAGGAACCTATTTATTTAGTGAGTTTCACTTAAAGGACGCTCCGAGGAAATCTATTATCACGATCGATAGTACTTCCTTGTTGCCATCGGCGGACGCACAAATAATAGAGCTAATTTATCTATTAAGGAAATATCTGGGTCGGCTTGTAAATCCAGAATGCGGCCTTGACAACTTTAGGCCGTAATTGGCCTCGACTCTACGGACGGTGCCGTTCGAAAGAACTTTTGCCTAACGAGAAAAAGACATTCGTTAGTGAAGTTATGAGGCATTTTACGACTGCATATATGTTCGGCCGTTTATTATCTTGTATTCTTTTATTTGCGGCAGGAGACGAACTATGTAGGCACTGGCATGACATTTATGTTTTTAACGAGCAGTAAAAAGTAAACTTTTTTGAAATAATAAGATGATTATAGTATCGTAAGTTTTGGGTTGTAAATATCAAACAAACCTAACTTTTTTCTTTTTTTTTTTTCTTTTAAATAAATTCGCGAATATTAATATAGGGTTCTAGAACGTAACGTCTCCGAAATCATTTCTTTTTAATTTTCAGTTTTTCTGTTGTTTCTTGAAGCTTAAATTCTAAAGATTTAATTAAACAAACATATCTTAAACACTAACTAATGCAGCTTAAGGAATATATATATATATATATATATATACTAGCAGACCCGGCCACGCGTTGCTGTGACTAAGTTATACGTTGAATTATACGGCTGTAAACTATTTAGTACAGTCAAATTATTATTTACGAACAAAGACGAAAACGTTGTAGCCGATGTAAAAACCCACAGGGTTGAGATTTGAAACTTAGGTCAAAATTTGGAAGCGATTGATAAAAATTTTCGTAGTGTTGATATTAAGCACAAATTAATTTTATTGTAAGGTCCTATACATTTTAATGAAGAAGTGATATATATTATTTCTAATGCTACTTTGGATAAAATTGCTAAAATGAGTAATATATAAATTAAATTCTATTAAAATTCTATTAAAATAAAAGTATAAAAGAAACAGACGATTTTAAAATCAATTTTTATGGAGGAGTGAAATATAATATATGCTATAATGGATAATTTTACTATAAAATGACCTCATCATTTTAAATATTTTAAAGATGGCAACAGCTGTAGTTATAAAAAGGAAAACAATAACGCTAAACCAGAAAAATAAGTAAATTTGATAAATATTTTAAAACTTTAAAATTGGAAATCTTATGAAATATTGGACATTTAAAGTAAATACATGTATCATTTTAAATAGAAAAAGATTTTGGAAAAGTTTAGTGTATTTTAACGAAGTGATGAGAAGTTTTTGAGTATGTTAAAATTTTATTAGCAAATTCAAGTTAATAAAGATGGGAAACATTGAGGATTAAGATAAGAATAATTATAAGATTAAAAAAAAAAAAAAAAAAATTATACAGACACGACATTATTTCATTATTTAAAACATGAAAATCTGACTTTGACAGATTTTAATTTAGTGCCAGAGGCCTACTGCTAAACTTGTTAATATCGACAAATTCTTCTTTAGTTAATTCGTGACGATCTAAATTCCATGATAAAGTTTTCATTAAATCAAACCAATGTGTTTCAGCTGCAGATATTGTAACAAATAACGTTGGAAGTCCAAGCTGTCTTATAGTCGCAAAACAACGTTTTTTCTCTTTTTCCCAATGAGGGGGAAGTGTGCCTTGGGGGGACTCATGTCAAAGGTGTGCCTTGGGGGGGGACTCATGTCAAAGTTGTACCTTGGGGGGGACTCATGTCAAAGTTGGGCCTTGGGGGGACTCATGTCAAAGTTGGGCCTGGGGGGGACTCATGTCAAAGTTGGGCCTTGGGGGGACTCATGTCAAAATTGTACTTTGGGGGGGACTCATGTCAAAGTTGGGCCTGGGGGGGACTCATGTCAAAGTTGGGCCTTGGGGGGACTTCATTCAATAAACCGACTGAAATAGGCCCTTAGCACTATTAAGAGTGTATTATAAAAATTCGACAACGCTGTACCGACTGAAATAGGGGTACCTTGGGGGGGAATCATGTCAAAGTTGGGCCTGGGGGGGGGACTCATGTCAAAGTTGGGCCTTGGGGGGACTTCATTCGATAAATTCCCATTCAATAAACCGACTGAAATAGGCCTCTAGCACTAATTAAGAGTGACCTATAAAAATTCGACAACTGTACCGACTGAAATAGGCCTCTAGCACTAAAAAAAAAAAAAAAAACTTTTTATATACCATGCTTTTAAATTTTAATATACTAATAATATACTAATTAAAAGGAAAATGATAAATATTCTATCATAGTTTGAAGTCAAATTTGTTTCCAAATGTCTAAATAAAATATCTGATGTAAGATACTAATATTTTGCAGAGGAATAGATTTCATTTCTGTCATCCTTGGCGAAAAAAAAAAAGAATATCGCCAAATTATCTGGCGAAAATATTTAATTCCTTTCAAAAATCATGGTTATTTTAACAACTTATATTAAAAGAGTAATGAATAATATGAAACAATATTTCGTACAATACATATTACATGTCATACATACGTACAATGAATAATACATATTACATTTCGTACAATGCATACATCTGACATGTATATTTTCGTGTTACGTTTTTGATCGCCAAATAATAATAATAATAATAATAATAAAAGCCAAGGGCGACAGAGTTTTGAAATTTAAAATTAAAATTTTGTCAATTTGGCAGCAAAATAATTCAATCTAACACCCGCGATAACTAATACATATCTATACCCAAATATAAGGATTAAAATCGGGAAAAAAATTTCCTCGATTTTTAATAATTTCTTACAAAAAATCCAGTGGGCAATTAACATAGGAAATCTTTTTCTTGGCTGCACAGACGGTCAGTGAGTCACACTTCGCTTGCGTATAGAACTCAGAACTCATAGATATAGTATAGCATATATAGAATAGAGTGATCATTGGGGAGAAAAAAGTTATTCCTTTTCATTTGGGAAAAGACGACGTTTTTACCAAAATATGGCCGTCTTTGAATACACACGGGAATACATACTAATATTTTAGCAAATAAAATTTGTGAATAATTTATTTGCTAAAGGGGAATGGAAGACTCCAGATACAGTTTCAAATTCATATTTCTTTCTTTCTTTCTTTCTTTTTTTTTTTTTTTTTTTTTCAATACCACTTAATGGCTGTTTCCAAAGCTTTTATTTATTTATTTATTTTTTTTTCGGCATCAAAAATCTTTCTACGATAACATGGGGATGAGAGATCTATATATATTACTATATCTATGATAGAACTACATTAGCACTTTATCAATGTGTATAAAATCTTTAAATTGATTATGACGTCAATTTTCGTGAGATGCATAATTTAACTTTTTATAATTTTTTAACGTTCACGTTTGATTAAATGTATTTATTTTTATGTCGAAAGAAAATGAACTCGTATTTTTTTTTTTTTTTTTTGGCAACAATTAAATTAATGGAACTCACAGATATTTTGGAGCAACTTTAATAAAGGTCTATAATTAACAAATAATTGCAATAAAACAATATTGTGACAATAAATTGAGATAAAAACTATCCTATCTCTCAAGTTGGACCAAACTGCACACAGTGTGCAAAATTTCATTAAAATCGGTTCCTTAGTTTAGGAGTTTACCCCGGACAAACATCGTGACACGTAATTTATATATATATACAGATATACTAGCAGACCCGGCCACGCGTTGCTGTGACTAAGTTATATGTTGAATTATATTGCAGAAAACTATTTAATACAGTCAAATTATTATTTACGAATAAAGACGAAAACGTTGTAGCCGATGTAAAAGCCTACAGGATTGAGATTTGAAACTTAGGTCAAAATTTGGAAGCGATTGATAAAAATTTTCGTAGTGTTGATATTAAGCACAAATTAATTTTATTGCAGGGTCCTATAAATTTTAATGGAGAAGTGATATATATTATTTCTAATGCTACTTTGGATAAAATTGCTAAAATGACTAATATATAAATTAAATTCTATTAAAAATCTATTAAAATAAAAGTATAAAAGAAACAGACGATTTTAAAATCAATTTTTATGGAGGAGTGAAATATAATATATGCTATAATGGATAATTTTACTATAAAATGACCTCATCATTTTAAATATTTTAAAGAGGGCAACAGCTGTAGTTATAAAAAGGAAAACAATAAGGCTAAACCAGAAAAATAAGTAAATTTGATAAATATTTTAAAACTTTAAAATTGGAAATCTTATGAAATATTGGACATTTAAAGTAAATACATGTATCATTTTAAATAGAAAAAGATTTTGGAAAAGTTTAGTGTATTTTAACGAAGTGATGGGAAGTTTTTGAGTATGTTAAAATTTTAATAGTAAATTCAAGTTAATAAAGATGGGAAACATTGAGGATTAAGATAAGAATAATTATAAGATTAAAAAAAAAAAAAAAAAAAAAAACTTTTTATATACCATGCTTTTAAATTTTAATATACTAATAATATACTAATTAAAAGGAAAATGATAAATATTCTATCATAGTTTGAAGTCAAATTTGTTTTCAAATGTCTAAATAAAATATCTGATGTAAGATACTAATATTTTGCAGCGGAATAGATTTCATTTCTGTCATCCTTGGCGAAAAAAAAAAGAATATCGCCAAATTATCTGGCGAAAATATTTAATTCCTTTCAAAAATCATGGTTATTTTAACAACTTATATTAAAAGAGTAATGGATAATATGAAACAATATTTCGTACAATACATATTACATGTCATACATACGTACAATGAATAATACATATTACATTTCGTACAATGCATACATCTGGCATGTATATTTTCGTGTTACGCTTTTGATCGCCAAATAATAATAATAATAATAAAAAAAGCCAAGGGCGACAGAGTTTTGAAATTTAAAATTAAAATTTTGTCAATTTGACAGCAAAATAATTCAATCTAACACCCGGGATAAATAATACATATCTATACCCAAATATAAGGATTAAGTCGGGAAATAAATTTCCTCGATTTTTAATAATTTCTTACAAAAAATCCAGTGGGCAATTAACATAGGAAATCTTTTTCTTGGCTGCACAGACGGTCAGTGAGTCACACTTCGCTTGCGTATAGAACTCATAGATATAGTATAGCATATATAGAATACAGTGATCATTGGGGAGAAAAAAGTTATTCCTTTTCATTTGGGAAAAGACGACGTTTTTACCAAAATATGGCCGTCTTTCCCCGAGTGAATACATACGGGAATACATACTAATATTTTAGCAAATAAAATTTATGAATAATTTATTTGCTAAAGGGGAATGGAAGACTCCAGATACAGTTTCAAATTCATATTTCTTTCTTTCTTTTCTTTTTTTTTCAATACCACTTAATGGCTGTTTCTAAAGCTTTTTTTTTTTTTTTTTTTTTCGGCATCAAAAATCTTTGTACGATAACATGGGGATGAGAGATCTATATATATTACTATATCTATGATAGAAATACATTAGCACTTTATCAATGTGTATAAAATCTTTAAATTGATTATGACGTCAATTTTCGTGAGATGCATAATTTAACTTTTTATAATTTTTTAACGTTCACGTTTGATTAAATGTATTTATTTTTATGTCGAAAGAAAATGAACTCGTATTTTTTTTTTTTTTTTTTTTTTGGCAACAATTAAATTAATGGAACTCACAGATATTTTGGAGCAACTTTAATAAAGGTCTATAATTAACAAATAATTGCAATAAAACAATATTGTGACAATAAATTGAGATAAAAACTATCCTATCTCTCAAGTTGGATCAAACTGCACACAGTGTGCAAAATTTCATTAAAATCGGTTCCTTAGTTTAGGAGTTTACCCCGGACAAACATCGTGACACGTAATTTATATATATATACAGATAATCAACCCTTTCACAAAATTTTGCTTTGTAAAAATAATTTTAAAAAAATTTCCCCTCTGTTTTCAGCATTATTTCAAATGATTGCCAATACTCGATTTAAAGAAACGTTATTAACGTGAAATCAAACATTATATAGAGTAATTATACTGTAAAAAAAAATCAATCCAGATTACGGGCAATGCCCGGAAGCAGAGATTTCAGGCAAAGCCCGTAAAAAACATTTGGGCCATAAATGATGTATACCCCAGTAATTTTTCGTCGTGACAAATATATGAATTAGAATTAAATTAGAAAAAGAATAGCTCTTTCATATCGATAGTTATTTGTATGAATGTATAAATAAACTCTTTCAACCAATATAACTACAATTATACAGTGCAACCACATATCCGAAAACTAGCAGCGAGGACGCATCCAAAATGTTGGAGGGATGCCAGCTTGTCCGACAGTTTGAAATTTGGAAAACATCCAGTCATTCTGCGCTCTGTTATTGCTCATTTTCCCTGAGTCAGATGACTGTCACCCCCTATTTTAGCATTGGATTCGTTGAGTTAGCACTTGCACAGATGCTTCCATGGTTTCATCAAATGGGGTCGAAGAATATTTTCAGTTTCAAATACGAAATGATTCAAATATGACGTCACTGAAAAGTTAATAATTTAACATTTGAAGGGATTTGACCGTAAAAATACAGTTTGATGGCAGATTTGAGCAAATTACGTAGATTAACAACGTTTGCCCGTAAAAAAAATGCCAGCATTAAAAAATTATACTTTTATGATATCAATTGACGGGCTTTGAACGTTAAGCTAGCCAAACGGCCATTTCCCGTAAAATTATACGGTGAAATCCCGCGATTTTATAATTTTTACTTTTCGAACACTATAGTGAGGAAAGTATTGTAATCATGTCAAAAATAAGAGTTTGAGATTTCAATGTTTCTACATGTTTGGAGGTTCCCGTGAATTCATATTTGCTATTTTTACAATGATGTATGTGAGTGAACACGATAGCGCCTAAACGCTTTGTTCGAACGAGCTGAAAGTTGGCACGTATGTTACAGGTCACCATAGCACGAACCCTATTGATTTTGGGGACTCTACCGTTTATAGTTTTTTTACAGGGACACTAAGAAAAATTCTTTATCATTATAGTTTGTATGGGCCAAAATTTTTTAAACTGCGATAGCGTCCAAACGTTTATTCAATTGAGCTGAAAATTTATACACATGCTATAGGTCACCGTTGCACGAAGTGCATACATTTTGGTGAATCTAGCACGTATAGTTTTTTTTACAAGGACACAACTAAAAATTCTTTATCATTATGGCCTATGGACTGAAATCATTAGCGTCTAAATGCCTTGTACGATTGAGCTGAAAATTTACATACGTACTGTAGGTCACCATCGTATTAACCATAAAGATTTGTTGAATCTAGCACTTATAGTTTTTTACAGGGACACAAAAAAATATTCTTTATCATCATGCCTTATAGGTTCAAATTATTTAAATTGCGATTGCGTCAAAATTCGTTATCTGAATGAACTGAAAATTCGCATACATGTTACAGATTGCAGTCGCACAAACCGTATAGATTTTGGTGATTCTAACATTTATACTTTTTTTACATGGACGCATAGAAAAATACTTTATCATTGTGGCTTATGGGCTCAAATTATTTAAAATGTGATAGCGTCTAAATGGCTGATCTGATTGATTTGAAAATGTATAGGCAAGTTATAGGTAACTATTGCACAAACTTTATAGATTTTGGTGAGTTCAGCAGTTATAGATTTTTACAGGGACACAACGAAAATTTATCATTATGATCTATGGGTCAAATTATTTAAAGGGCAAAAGCGTTCAATAAAAAGAAAAATGCTCAAACACCCTATTATAATTTTTTCTTTATTTAATGATTTCTCTTACGTCAATTTTTTTATACAATCGTTAATTACTTAATGTTCGCAAAGTCGAGTGGAGTCATTTCAGATTTTTTTTTTTACAGTGTACTAAAATGGAAAATTTTATACGCTAATAATTTTTTCCCCAAAATAAATAATTTCAGAAAATATTTCATTTTTCACGATAATGGGATACTAAAAATAAAACTTTGTTCGAAAAAATAAAACTTTGCTCTTTAATGTTATATATTCTTTAGGAAAATAGCATTGGGTGTAAATAGATGTTATTAATATGATTTTTAGAGAAAAAATTTAAATGATTTACCTTTGAAACACATTAATTTTAAGCCATTTAAACAATAGAAAAAAAAAAAAAAAAAGTTTATATTTGCAACAAATTTCTGTTTTGATTTATATGTCAACGACATCGCGTTATTATTACTTATTTTTCTCTTTCTTATCTTTTCTCTGACTTTCTCTGAAAAAATTGAAAAGCATTTGATTTCGGTATACATCTCACGCTCTCATTTTCATAGATAATTTTGGAATGCCTTAATACTGACACAAGTTATTCAGAATCCGATAGAAAATGGCATTAGTAGCACAAATGATTAGTGTACAGGGATCCATAAAAGAAGTCGGATACTTTACAGTCTATGGGTCTTTACAATTTTTAAACGTTTTCAGTTCTGTTACCAGGATTTCTTTTTGCTATATTAAATTTTTATTAAACTATACGGTGCATAATCAATTTTTGGCAATATACTGGGCAAACAAATTTTATTATTACTTACAAACTTTGAATAAACACCATAAAATGCAACAAACTCGCAACAATTGTTTCGGGTCGAAAAAACACACGACCCTTCATCAGGCGAATAAAGTAAGCACGAGTGCTGCAGTCAAAGCGGCAACGCACTGACTGCAGCACTCGTGCTTACTTTTCGCCCGAAACAATTGTTGCGAGTTTGTTGCATTTTATGGTGTTTATTCAAAGTTTGTAAGTAATAATTTTTACAACGCCAGTTTTGTGGTGCTTCTTTATTAAACAAATTTTATATAGAATAGAGTGTGAATGGATTATAGATGCACAAAAAATATTCAGACACAGCGCATATATGAAATAGTATATATATATTGAAATACTACTACTACTAATAGCAATAAAATTATCATTATATTCATTGTTTATAGCAACAAAAAGAATTATATATGTTACATTGCTTTGCTAAGAAATAATCATTACGGAAAATGATTTGTTTATCATTTTTAGTAATTTCATGGAAAAGCAGGATATAATTTATACCTATTACGCATGAAGATAGAGTATGAATACAATAGAGAATATGTATCTCTATTTTCATGCTGCCACGTAAGGACTAATTATATGAAGCTTATTAAATTACTTAAAAGAGAATGAAAGGGACATACAATTTAGAATTTATTACAGCATGATCGTTACTGAAAAATTCGCTTTCACTATTTAAAATTTTTTTACAAGAAAGCACAAAATTATTTTGATACATTACAGTCCATTCCACAACCATTTTCACCTGGAAAGAAATACTCAAACGTTCTATTACATATTCCCCCTTTTGTTTATTTATTGAATTATTCACCAATTTAAATTTATGAACACCCCTGATAATTACTAAACGTTCAGAAATTTGCGTCTAGTCAGTTCCAATTTTTAGAAATAACATTCACTCAAGCATTCTGAGGAAAAAAAGAAATTAGTTATTTTGGGCGAATAAAATCGGTCATATCGTCTCATTTACAAAATCCCAGCTAGAAAATAAATTGCGTGTTAAGAATCCGTACTATTATTCATTTTTCTTCTGGCATTTGAATCCGTTTTAATCATTTAAACAGCATTCGTGTCTAAAGAATTAAAATTAATACGTTCTCAAAAAATCCAATCCTGTTTGAAACTCGAAAGCTGTTTGCTCGAGATAACGAGTCAAATCACGATCGTTATTTTCCGAAAATTCTCTCGGAAGGCGTGACAAGGGGTTAATTATAACCGATAGGTGCATAGAATAAACAACTAAAAAAAATTATCTTGTTACCACCGCATTAATCTGAGATAAAGCGGCATTAATTAGCTAGGTAAACTTTTAATCAAATTCCACTAAAAATTCTTCGCCCAGGCAAGATACACGTTGATAAATGGCCTCGAGTCAACTTAGCTGCCATCTCCTTTAGAGGAACATAACGCTACTACTTAACATGAGGGGGAAAATGGGGGAAGGGGGGTGAAAAGGGGATAAGTCCGATATAGCAAGATTAGCTTTTTGTCATCGAAGTATTATGAGTTAAAATAAGGAATAGGCTGGAGAAATTTTAATTTATAGTTTGCATTCTTTGCATTCTATACGCCATGGGGACCAAGTCTCCCGTTTTTCAAAGGAGATTTAATACAAGATATTTTTAAAACTTGTTGCCAGTTCATTTAATTGCCTAAAATATATGTGACAGATTACTTTTTTAAAATACTGGTGATAAATCTGTTTCAAAATAACGGTTGTCTGCTCTCTATACGCCCATTGTAAGTAATGTAAGTAATTCGTTTTAAAGTTGAGTTGAAAAGAGGTAAAATCGTAACGTTGTTTTCACCGTAGGCTTTCATAATGTACTAAAATAAAAGTTATTTTACCTTGAGATTAATAATGTAATCATACATTTGAAGATATGGCACTCGATCATTATATAAATGATCTTTATATTCAATATCGCAGTGAATGTTTGGAGTAAAGTTATTTGAAATTAGTATGTCGTGGTCGCCACAAGAATTTATTCTATACTGTCTTCTAAAAATTCACACAGTACGAATTATTTATTAAATTAATATTTATTGACATTATTTTCCATAATGAATGCAGACGATTTTTTTTTTCACTTCCCATCGGAGAATCGAGCTCACAACCTTCGGGTTCGTAGTTGTGTACTCTGACCACAGGTCTCATATTTCCTGATTATTTGGACTAGTGTTTTCAGTTTTTTTTTTTTTTTTTTTTTTTTTTAAAGGGTGTTAAAATCAATTTTAAAGGGGGTCACCGAAGCGGGAGAGCCATCCCTTCCGTGGCGGATCAAAATTGTGATGGCATGTCTCCGGACCACCTCTAGGGGTGTGTCCCAGACCGTCGCCAATTGCCCATCTGCGCAGCACTAGTGCGACGTGAAACACATCCATCCATCCATATTTTTATATATACAAAATAAAGTAAAATAATATAAGGGAAATAAAAGTAATAATAGGTAGACCATTGTAAGCGAAACTTAAATCTGCTACAAATATAAATGCTTTATTAATTATTATTTTTTTAACAATGAAATAAAATCATTTTAGAATGTTTGGTGCAGGCAGACATGATTAAGTGAGGAAAAAAGCCTATTTTACACTTATGATGCCGAATTTAAATAAAATAATGGGGGTGTCACATGTGTGTGTCGGTGTCGCGCATCCAATTCAAAGCGTGCTCGGGTCATTACAAAAAGCATGTTAGATATTCATAAGTTCGAACGACAAAGGAATCCGAAGGAAGTTAGTTCTAAACCTGATGTTATGTTTGTGCACCGAAAAAGCAATCACTGTTTCATCTCTTGCAATCGCTCTTTTATCTGAGGCGGCTACTTTTGATGTCGGAAAATCCTTTAGAAACAGAAAATCGGCAAATTCTCGTTTTAAATTTCACGGTAGCTTGGGAACTATTCCTGGAAATAGCTCTCAAAGAATTGAGCTATTTAAGTAGGGCTTTAATAGCTAACTCCATTATTAAGTTTAAAAAAATTTAAATTAAAGTAATTTAATTAATTAATAAGTTAATAAAAAGTAAATTTATTTTCTAATTTAATTAAAATAAATTTATCTAATAATTTAATTAAATGTTTGCCTATGTTTAATTATTAGTATTCCAATTCCTGTACATTGGTTATATCTGTTCTTCTGGATGACCCTTTCATTTGTACATTTATCGAATTTATATTTAGAGTGTTATTAAACAGATGGAAAACAATTCAGTTATTATTGAAAGTTTTGAGACAATTTGAAATTTCCAAATGACTTTGCAAAAGTGAATAGTGTGAAAGTTTTTTTAAACAGAAAGTAAGTAATGATTGTAGAAGTGAGTTTGCAAAGTGTACACTTTTGCAAATCACATTGAACGCTAATTTATAATAGGTAAAGAACTGAACCGCGTTTTAATCTTTTTGGAACACCCTGTATACTTTTGAAAGCTTAGCGATCAATTTCATTATTTTCTAGAAAATATATGTTTTTATAAGTCTAAAGAATTGCTTGAATAGAATTTCTATTACGGGAAAAAAAAAAGTTTCCTGAAAAACTATCTATATCAAATTCATCATTTTAGAAATATTTTGATATTAGAATTTCATCAAAATAATAGACTGCTAATCTACCGCAAGAAATAAACTCATGGTATACACCAGTCTTTATACACCACAATCGTTTTATGGTTTGCTCGTTTTGTAATTGAGTTGGAAATTTTATGCGGCGTTCTGAAGAACCAAGAGTTATGGCCTGTCAGATTAAAAACAGGAATTCTGAAGCAAATGTTCAAGTGCTTGATATCGAAATACATCCCGGCCTATCAACTCGTGTAAAATATGAATTTCGTATGGAAAATAACATACCGGTACCTTACTCTATAAATTTAATACAGTGGAATAATAATAATAATAAAAAGCTATTGAAATGTTTCAAAACGATTTCGTTTTAAAATGGTGTGGGAAGATATCTTTATTTATTGTAAAGTTGACACACCATAAGTTGGGGAAAGAAAAGCCTATTTCTTTTTTTCAAGTAATAGATATATAATTTTGTGCAAAACAGAATTTATTTTAATTTAATACGATAGGTTTTTAGTTCCCCATCATACTATAGGTATGGGGAACTTAGGTAATCGTGAAAAATTTCGACCTCGGTTTTTTGACTTTTCTACACGTTTTCAGGTGTGAGGAATCCGAAAATGACAAAATTTCTATGGTGTCTGTCTGTAGGGTGTCTGTTAGTCTGTTAGTCTGTTAGTCTGTTTGTCTGTTAGTGTGTTAGTCTGTTAGTGGGTCAGTCCGTTAGTTTGTTAGTCTGTGTACACGATATCTCAAGAACAAATTGTCGCAGAGAGGTCAGATCAGTTTTAAAATATTACTTTCGACACTGGCAAGAATCCTATTCATTTGCAACATTCGATTTTAAAAACTTCGTAAGTTATTCGAAATTTACGATTTTCTTAACATGGGAGAATAGGACAAAAAATCACTTAAACGTGCATTAAATGAAAACTTTTTATTGTAAAAATGTCAGACCAGTTTTAAAATATCAGTTTTGATGCCGGAATGAACATCAGTAACTATAAATATGCTACTTTGAAAATTTCGCAAGTTACTGGAAATTTACGAATTTCTTAACATGGCAGTATAGGGGAAATTTTCACATAAACGTCAATTTTGAGAGATATTTTCATCGTAAAGATGTCAGACTACTTTTGAAACATTATTTAGGACACTGGCATGAATATTAATGACTATGAATTTTCCAATATAAAGATTTCGTAAGTTATTGGAAATTTACGAATTTCTTAACATGGCTGAATAAGAGCAAAATTTCACATAAACGTCAATCTTGAGGGATATTTTCATCGTAAAGATGTCAAACCACTTTCGAAGTAATATTTAGGATACTGGCATGGATATCATAGACTATGATTTTTCCAATTTAAAAAATTCGTAAGTTATTTGGAATTTACGATTTATTTAACATGTCAGAATAAAGCAAAATTGAGCATAAACTTCCATTTTGAGGATCCTAAATACGTTAGACAACTTCAAAATTACGTTTATGATATTTGTTTGAACATGATTGAATACAAATATTCTAATAGGAAAATTTCGTAAATTATTCGTAATTTACGATTTTATCAATATAGCGAAATTGTAAATTTTTCATATAAATATGAATTTGAGGATTATTTCATTGGAAATAGTAGCATGAAAACTAAACAACGAAATTGACCCTGATAAAATAAATTCATAGATTAGAATAAGATAAATATATCGAAATGAACGGTGGATAGCCTATTAGGCGGGGATTTCATTCTGTCACTGTATGAAGCTTTGGTCAAATTGATTTCTTTTAACATTATTGCCGAAACGTCAGTGGAGGCCCTCTGTTGAGACTCAAAACGGTTTTGGGCTGTGTCTGTCTGTCTGTCTGTCGCGCGATAGCGGCCGCCAAAAAAGCGCTATTTACTTGAAATTTTGTACACATGTTCATGAGCCCCACGAAATCAGCTGTATAGTTTTTGGTATGTATTCCATTTATAGTTCGTATACAGGGACACGCCAAAGTTTTTCTTATCATTACGGCCTATGGGAGAAATTTATATGTACCACGATAGCGGCCACAAAAATCACGCTATTGACTTGCAATTTGGTACACCTGTTCATGCGCCCCGCGAAATCTGCTGTATAGTTTTGGGTGTGTATTCCATTTGTAATTTGTGTACAGGGACACGCCAAAGTTTTTCTTATCATTACGGCCTATGGGAGGAATTTGTATGTACCGCGATAGCGGCGACAAAAATCACGCTATTGACTTGCAATTTGGTACACGTGTTCATGAGCCCAACGGAATCAGCTGTATAGTTTTAGGTGTGTATTCCATTTGTGATTTGTGTACAGGGACACGCTAAAGTTTTTCTTATCATTACGGCCTATGGGAGGAATTTGTATGTACCGCGATAGCGGCCACAAAAATCACGCTATTGACTTGCAATTTGGTACACGTGTTCATGAGCCCAACGGAATCAGCTGTATAGTTTTAGGTGTGTATTCCATTTGTAGTTCGTGTACAGGGACACGCCAAACATTTTTTATGATTACGGCCTATGGGAAGAATCTGTATGTACCGCGATAGCCACCGCAAAAATCAAGCTATTGACTTCCAATTTTTGCCGAAATGTGAATGGAGGCCCTCTGTTGAGACTCAAAAGGATTTTGGATTCCGTCTGTCTGTCTGTCTGTCATGCGATAGCGGCCGCAAAAAACACGCTATTGACTTGAAATTTTGTACACATGTTCATGATGCCCACGAAATTAGCTGTATAGTTTTCGGTGTACATTCCATTTGTAAGTTCGTCTACAGGGACACGCCAAAGTTTTTTTTACCATTATGGCCTATGGGAAGAATTTGTATGTACCGCGATAGCGGCCTCCAAAATAACGCTATTGACTTGCAATTTGGTACACATATTCATGAGCCCATTGAGCAAGCATTTGACGAAACTGATATAGATCTGAGACTGACCGCCTTGGCGAAAGTAATGCTCCTTTTATACTTTTCTATCGAAAACAGACTGTTCTGGAAAATTCTCGTATCACATCAGCCAATGAGATTAGAGCTTCCATATTTGGTATATCCCTAATAAGGATTTTCTCGCCAAGATCGCCAAAAAAAAATCGCCAAGGAGGGAAATAGTCGCCAAATTTGGCGCCAAATTTATTTCTTCCCTTATAGGAGCTTTTTAATGCGTTTTTAAAGGAAAATTTGGCTATTTTAACGCTAAAACGACTATAAAGGCACAAAATTAGCATTTTATCAACTTACTAAACCTCTTTGAAAGAATTTATACAAAAATAAATGCAATTATTTACAATTTCGTAACACTTTATACCATATACAAATAGGTATACAAAGAGAGATACAACGTGGGGTTGAGGGGGGCTACCGCCCCCCTCAGGAATGTATTTGATTTTGGTAATAAGTCGATCGAATCAATATATACTATTATATAATAAGGAATAAATAAAAATGACCTATTGAATAATGTCTGATGCAAATAGGACGTTGAGGCTCCTGATCTGCAGATCCACTAGTAATATGTCTCGCACTAGAAATTTCTGAGAACATAAATATGATGGGGAACTGAGCAGAGTCCACCTATGCCAACTAGTTTTTTTTTTTGTTTGACTATTCTTCCATATAAAGGCGTTTCGTAGAGTTTTTCATTTTCTTTTTTTTTTATAGGATCCTTATGGCGGATTTTAAATTTTTGTTGCCATTTTGGCGATGAATTAAAAGGGCTATCGCGATTGCGCAAGTAAAGTCCGAGCTACTTCAGTATCACATTTCAAATTTTGTCAAGGGTTATACTAAAAATGTTTTTTTTTTTTTTTTTTTTTTTTTTTAAACACGATTTTTTTTTTCAGTTTTATTTTATTGTAAATATTTTTTAACTTAATGCAAGAATAATGAAAAAAAAAAAAAAAAAAAAAAAGAAAACATTTTAAAACATAAAGGAAAAATATTTTTTAATGGATCTAAGTATACAAAAAGCGTAAAATAATAATAATAATAATAACAATAAAATAATGTCTTGTCCTTTGATTTAAAGAAAAGAAAATTGTTATACGTTCATTATAAAAATAAATATATTTCCTTTTATGACGGGAAAAAAAATGAAGAGAAGAAAGGAAAATTATTTTTTCATACCCATACTCTAAACAATTTTTTTTTTTTTTTAATTCTATTTTTAAGTGTTTTTTTTTTTTTTTTTTTTTTTTATAACATCACGTTTTCAGGTTCCCTGAATATGAAAGCCAAATTTTTAGCAGTTAATTTGTATGTATATCTGTCTGTTATCAGCATAATTAAAAAACAAAAAAATGCAGGAAATTCAAATTTGGTATTTTTAAGTTCGTATTAAATTACCGCTTGAAAATTGGCAAGTTTGTAGGTAAATTACAGTCGGCAGCAAAATTATTGAAGCACACATACACATTTTTTTTTTTTAAGTTTGATCGCTAATTTTTATCATCAACTTACTTTTTTATAAACAGAATCAAAACTAAGATCATGACTTGATAAATATTTACTTAACAAAATAGTATTTAGGTGCACATCTTTTAAATACGAATCATTGCTAGCGTTTCATTAATTTTGTTGCCGACTATAATAACAGCCTTGAATTAATAATAATAATAATAATAAATAAATGTAGGCAGTATAACTGAAAGGAGGTTTGTTGGGGGCGGTAGCTACCCTCACACAGAATTATATGTGAAATAAAACTGTTCCTAAACCTAATTTAGATTATTTTAAAACTAGACTGACTTTTTATTATCTTACCTTACTGACCTTACGACTTAATTTGCAATCTTTCTTTATAGTATTGAAATGCAGAGTAAGAGAAAGTGGTGTGAGCGACACACCAGATTATTATTATTATTATTATTATTATTATTTCATTTTTAACAAGAACAACAACAATAACAAAAAAAAACCTGAAAATGTGCATTCTTTTTTAAGGTATTGTCGGTAACGCACAAAATTGGCTTTTTCCCGACATAGATGAAAATCGCCTGCATCTATCATAGATAATAATTTTGATAAACAATAATTCTAATAGGTAATTTGCCTTACGTGAATTTTAATCAAAATATATAGAAGAAAGTTTTTTGATGGCCACAACATACTAGTTCCTACATCAGATATATGTACGGAAATTAAAAATTACTCATACCTACTCCTCAATCGCTCTCTCACTCTCTGAGAAACAAAATGTTTAGTGTCCACATTACAATAACCTCAAATGCTAAGTGAATTAGGAAGAACCAAGAAAAACTTATTCTTTTTTCTCCTTAAATACAGATAGATACATCTGTTTTATTGGCTTCCCACAGACATACACACAAAAGAAGTCAAATTAGTAACTCTACCTAGCTGAGAAAACTTCCTTTTCGAACACGGAATCTCTATCAATCCCATTTATCCGTAATATTAAGAAGAGCACCCAAGGGACAACAGACAATCCGTATCCTCTTCAATCACAAACTGATGATCAGAAAGTAGAAGCTCTGATAGATGCTGGAAAGAAAAGACATAATCTTTCATCGCTTTTTTTTTTCCCAACACATTTCTATCGAAGGAGGTAGACAAATCACGGATTCTTTCATTTTGTTTCGACAATTTTAAATAATATTCAGTAATAATGAATAAAAACTTCGTAAGCAAATATTACAATTTGCAAAAAGATACAACAGTGGTGTTTCATAAAAAAACAATTAACAACCCCTTAAAGATAGCTTTATTGTGAAAAAAAAAAAAAAAAAAAATCTTAAAAAATAGGGCTTTTTTTTTCCATATTAACAAAATAGTAGTTATAATTCATTTCGTTTAAAAACAAAAAAATAAAATAAATAAAAAACTACTTTCTAATATAAATTTATTAGGCTGGTATTAATATCTGACATGTTGTAGCAATAATAAAAATGAAGCCATCTACAATGAGTTCTTAGTAATTCTACACACACACACACACACACACACACATATATCTATATATCTATATATATATATTGATTCATTTTTCATTCAAATGAGTCTGATTTAAAATTTACATTTTTGACTCTATTAAGATCCACTAATCCACCGCCTGTTCTTAAGAACTGCAATCGGTATCAATTTGTCATCTTAGTTCTTCAAAAGTTTAGGTGCTTCTTTAGAGGAATGGAATTTTAAGGAAGCTGCGACATTCTTGTTATTCGGATAATGTCATGTTGTAGTCAAAATAGGCTTTTATAAAAGCTACACAACAGAACGCGCTGTGTTCACTGAAGAAACATTTGAGGTTTCGTCTGCCTAACTTGATTTCCAAAAACAAATGTACGATTCAGGGTCCCTGCAATCATGCAAATCCATCCTTTTTCTGGCTTCCGTTTTCATCTTCCACAGCGTCAGACATTCATTCATCTGGTTATTCTTTCAATTGTGTGGAAGGTTCTTTGGCTTCCTAAAGCTATCTGAAAGATTGTCAAACGCCTATTACTAACCTCGAAGCAGATAAGGGTAATTTTTTACGCATTTTAATTCCTCCAGTCAAAACATTTGCCAAGTAGTTGAAAATGTAGGTTTGAAAAAGCAAAGTAAATAACAGAACTTTGAAGTTCTTTAGAATTTGTCACTGACATGTTAATGTAATTTATAAATTTTTCTGATGTACGGCGCCGATCCAACTCTCGATTCAGAAGGAGAGGTCATATGTCACTTAAAGAGTGTTTAAAGTTTATTTGCATTTCTGAATTTAAAAAAAAAAAAAAAACTTTTTTGCAGAAATTTTCTCTATGTTTCAGGTTTTTTCCGTTTTTTTTTTTTTTTTTTAAATCCCAATTTGTTATTAATGAACATTTCAATTAAAGGCGACTGGTGCACGCAAAATCTGTCTCAGCAGTAATATCCTCCATGCTCCGTAAAAAAAATACCTCTAAAGGGTCACCAAAGCGGGATGGCCATCTCTTGCCAGGAAGATCAAAACTGTGATTGCATTGCCTCTGAATCATCCCTAGGGGCGAATTTGAGAGCATCGCCAATTTCCCCCTACGTAGCTCTAGTGTGACGTTAAACGCACTCAACTTCAACCGTTTATTGTGAATAGATTCTTTGTGAATAATGGATCGGTAAATAATTGTTAACAATGTTATAGTTTTAAAAAATTAAAGAACACGCTTTTATAGAAATGTGAACTAAAAAGCACAAAATATCTATCATAGTATTAAAATGCAGGGTAAGAGAAAATTGTGTGAGTGACACACCGTAATATTTACATACATTTAAATCTTTAATTAAAATAATTTAGAATTAAACAAAAACCATCTTTAAAAATCTCCCCTGACTGGGCTCGAACGCTAGCCCTTTAGGTTCGTAGCGCGGAGCTTTACCTCACAGCCCCAGCGTTCACGTAGAGAAAGTCTTTTCTTTACAATATAGATTTTTTGTTTGCTCCCAGAGCGGTTACAAACATACATACAAACATACATACAGGTGAAGCTAATAAAAGCGTGTTAAAAATGGATAAATGGTTATAGATATACAGTCGAACCTCGTTAACATGAATAGCAAGGGGGATAAAAATTATTTTCATGTTATCAGTAGTTCATTCTACTAATCTTCATATAACAAAACTAATCTTCATTTTCACGGGGATTGTGAAAACAGTTCTTGTTAAAAGTCATTCACGTTAACGAGGTTCGACTGTAATAGCAGTATTATAAAGGTATAGGTTTGTTGCAGCTTCACGGATCACCATGCTTACAAATTTGAAAGACATGTATAAAAGGGTTAAACATACCTTAGTCGTTTTAACAAACAAACGTACACACACGAATACATATTACTTATAAAACTGAACATAGGTTACAACTAGTGCTGCCAGATTAAGGGAATTTTTCATTCAATATTCACCAATAAATTTTAATTGCAACGGCAATTTCGAAGGCATCTTACATAGAAGTCTTCGAAGCTATTAGGCAACCGTCACAATTAAAATTTAGTGGTGGATATTGAAAGAAAAATTCCCTCAATCTGGCAGCACTGGTTACAACCCTTTTATTCATCGAAAAAAGTTTAATACTAATTGAGATTACATTTTACCACGTTTTTATTAACTCGCTTTCTTGTTTGTTCAGTACAAATCTTGCAATCGATTTTTAACTCACTTCCCGACTAGCTAGACAATTGAAACTTTTAGAATAGCTCAGAACACGATGGCAATGCATTCTTTTAATACTTTTATTCAATTTATAAATGTTTTGAAAATTTCTTATAATGGCTCTCTTTACGACGCATCGAATCATTTTCTTTTAAGTGTATGGGATAATTCATCAAAAAAATTTTAAAAAAGTATTTATTAATGCATAGAATTTTCAAATTTATAGGATTCAACAGAAAATTTAAAAACGTGGTTTATAAAAAATTCTTTTTATCTTGTAATTATTTGTTCTTAATTTTAATGTGAATGAAGACATTGTAACGACTTCTGTTCCACCACTTATTTATCACGCGACAAAATAAACTCACATTTTGGCTAATTTGTTTTCGGAGTTACTGACAGAATACATGCCTGCTACATATAGCACAATTTCGCTATTTGAGTTCGAACTTATATTCCTTTTATTCAATTGTGAAATTTCACTCACTAGCTCGCCAAAAAAGTTTTTATGTATGTGAAAATTCTATGTGATACAGTAGTTCACGTCTTAAGGAACTATCTGTCAACAATCATGAAAGGTACTTTTTTTTGGGAGGGGGGACAGAGTATAATTGTTCAGAGATGATAGAAGAGACAAAAGTCAGTGGCGGAAACTAACCGCTTCTGATTCTGTCGAGTTCATTCCCTTCCTTACAAAAAGACAGAACAGCTACCAGGGAGCTCGAGATGACATGAATGCAGAGGCGGAACCGTGTGCGGTCATGCACTCGAGGTCTTAACGATTAAGCAGCTTAAACCGGGAGGAAGCATTCTATTCTATTCGATGCATTTTTATTTATTCTCGCACAAACAAACAGAGAAACGAATGGAAAAGCCAACCCACCCGTATCCAATATGGCTACAGTTCAACTTTTATAATGACCATCCCCCTGCTGGCTTTTCGAATGCTCTTTTATTAAAGAGATAAAATGTCACAAAAAACTTCAGTCCAAGTTTTTGTGGTTCAGTGTCCCCAGAATTCAGCATGTGATGCAAATTTGTTTTTAGAACAAACGAAACAATCAAGCGTAAGATATTTCAATTTTTAACCCATTTTATCCCAATTTATTTATTTTGCTCAAATTTGAGAAAAGTTATATTGTTTAAGGTTAATTAAACCTAAATAAAACTAAATACAACAAAATTTGGAGGGGAAAAAAAATTATATTCTGTATAAGAAATCTTATCCATCTTGTACGCAGGACATTGAAATAAAGAGGATGAAATTTGCATTTATATGTTTTGGTGTTCTCTTCAATAGTGAAAAGTGCTTTCCGAGTATAAAGTTTTGCTTCATCTGTATAACACTTTCTTATTTACATGCTAGTTCTCCAGAAAGAATTTTCAACCGCAAAGAGAAGATAAACCACGCCCCCTAATGTAATGATTAAACACAGATTCCAGATGGAGGAGGAAGAGGAGGTGAGACACATAACACGCTAGCAGAAGCTGATATGTACCATTCTATATTCCAGCTGACGAAATATTCGCACCAAGCAAATTCTGATTTCTATATGCTATTTTTTCAGTTGTCCTTTAAATAGAACAACGGGATAAAATGGGTTAATAGAAGTTGCGAAATACATATTAGGCCATTTTAAATATTTAACTAATTTTAGAGCTAAAGCTAAATTCTAACACCACACAGAAGCTTCTTATTTCTTACAATTACAAAAAATAAATTAATTTTGCCTTATTATTAGCTCACAATGCGTATTCCTTTCAATATGGGGGAAGTGGGGGGGGGGGGAGAGACTGGTCTCTAAAAATAACCTACACGAATGGAACCGACAACAAATTTTTAAGGCAATGCACTTGAATATGAAAGGGAAAAGATACGAAGGTTTCAATTACGATTTTTTTTATTAAAATACAAATCTGTTTTAAGAGGCGTGTCCGGGAAGTAAGTTCTGTTTCTGTTGACAGCAACCCGAACATTTTCACTAGACTTCCTTATCCAGTGTCTTTTCACTGATGTCATTACGTTTAATCTGCGTTGTGACTACAGTAAACAAAAAGAGAAGAATGCTTAGTCTAGGAATTATCTTGCTTCTCGACCCGATAATGCTCGGCCCCATACTGCTGGTGTCACTGAGCGGCAAAAAAGAGAAATTTGGTTTGCAGGAGATAGATCCTGTCTTTTAGTCTCAAAACCTAGTACCGTCTGACTATTATTTCTTCCTGCCATCCCCTTACTGCGTCACCCTCTGACCGCCACTGACGGATCTATCCGGTCACTAAGCTGTTCGTTTCCCCACAATACACAATAAATCTGTTTTATATTTTCTCTTTAGATGAAAAGCTATAAATATGGTTTTTGTGAACTAGCATTTTTTAGATGCCCACATTAGAAAATGAAATATACTTTCATGTTGTTTATTAACAATGTACAGGACTATACAAAAACAGTCTATTGTATGAATTTTCTTTCAAAACAGCTATAAAGATAATTTCCTATAAATTTCTTGATAAAACAAAATATTTAAAAACGAAATATTTTTTGTGTAGCCTTGCAAAATTTAAATAATGTAAATACAACAGGCTTTATTACTTCCATCACCCGACAACCGTAGATAATGGAAATATTGTATTGGGTCAAGAAATTCAATATCGAATTTTCACCTGATTTATATGTTTTAAGGTTTCCTGGATCCAAAACGTGGTTTTGGGCAACTGGTCAGTGTGTGTATGCATGTGTGTGGGGAATCTTCTGACAAACATGTCTCCGAAACTAATAAAGATAGAACGTCGAAACTTCAGATTTAAGACAGGTCTGGTGTGCAGATGATTTTACCAAGTTTTGTTGAAAAATTAAATTGGAAAACCGGAATTGGGACCGTAAGTTCGTATCTCAAAAACGGCTCTAATGATTGTTTTTAAAGTTGCTACATAAATTCCCTATTATACGAGGGTAAGTCAAAAATTATCCGCAATGTAGCTATAACTTTTCTTACAGTGTTCATACGGAAGTCTGTCCTAGTTTATATTATTATTATGATGTTGCGGTCCTGCAAATAAAGTTTGATCCTAATTCCTCCATTTGTCTTCCTTTTGTTGCAGATAGACCATGGCCGCTCCATTAGAGGTTTGCACCAAAGAGGAACAACGAGCAGTGATCTGGACTGGTGCGATCATTTTTAAATTTGTCAATCCATTCGTAGGTACTCCGCTGTGGCAAGACACTGTTCCCGTATTGTGCCGAAAGTCTTTGATGGATTGTGGCCCTTGATATAACTTCCGACCACAAAAACCCGGATCACTGCTTGTTGTTCCTCTTTGGTGCAAACCTCTAATGGAATTAGGATCAAACTTTCATTACAGGACCGCAACATCATAACAATAATATAAACTAGGACAGACTTCCGTATGAACACTGTAAGAAAAGTTATTAGCTACATTGCGGATAATTTTTGACTTACCCTCGTATGTCCTTTCGTATATTTAGTAGGTTAGTTCAGGAAAAACGTTAGGCGTCCTGTATAAATAAGTCCATTGAAGTCCAGCAAGTGCGTTCCTTTAAAAACGGTTGTAATTTTTTTTCCACTCAAATTTGCCATATTTATTTCTTCTTAGATATCCTTTCGAACATAATTGTTGTTTTCCGGTCAAAAATTGGGTGTGCCAAGTTTTGGTGAAAGTCAGTATCTCAAAAGCGGTTCTAACGATTTTCTTGAAAACTGCTACATAAACCTTCTTTTCGGATATCCTTTCGCATGTATTACGTAGTTATTACAAGAAAATTTACTGTCATCCTGATTAGGTAGGTCAGTTTTAGATCTCAGGAATGGGTGTTTCAAAAAACGACTCAAAATGTTTTTTAAAAGTACGTTAAGTAAATTCTGTTTTATATGTCTTTTCACATGTATGAGTTCTCTTTTACACGAAAATTGTTAGGTGCATAATTTGTTAGGTCAATTTTACATCTTCTGACCATATTATACCCCAAAAGTGCATGTAACACGTGTAATACTGGATAATGGAAGTCGTATGGCTGTTACACACCAGTTTTTCTTTTCTTTTTCTTTCTTTTTTTTTAATACTTTTCTTCTTACGATCAATATTTTCACAAGATATTTAACAAATGTTTTTGTACCATTATTCTTTTCCATCTTATTTAATAAAGCAAATTACATTACTGTTCTTTGTAGATAGGGAGAGATAATTAGAGTTTAACTTTTTACATTTTACATTGCACATTTTTATTTCATATTTTCTTCAATTTATATTCCTCTTGATTTTCCAACCTTAATATTTTTACAAAACATTGAAGGGAAGGAAACAAAATCATTTTATATTCTTCACTGCTTTAATTCCATAAATAATTTTATAATATTAATTAAATTATTTTAGACTGGTTCATATATAGAAAAGGCATTCAATTGAAGTTTTCTTATTGTTATAAATACAGTTCTATAAATAAATTTACTACTGCACAACTCATCGATTCTATTTATAGTACTCATTAGTGCTTTACAAATTATGTTTCTATTTCAGGCGATGAATACGAGGATGTCCTCTCTTTACACAAAATCTGCAAATACAAAAATACGCAGTTGTTAATTAGACAAATTTCTCTCATTCGTGTTATTCTAATTTTTATATAATTAGCGCTTTCAAATTAAATTTCGTAAATTAAATTTAGTTATTCAATTTACGTATAATAAATAACTTTCATAATTATATTTTTACGTAGAAGCAGATCATAGTTTTTAATAAGAACATCTTTTCTTTCCTATTCTTTATTTATATCAATATTTTCTTAAGTGGATTATTTTTCTTTCCATAATCACACTTCAAAAATTAAATAATTTGACGTTATCACGTTTTCTTTTGATCAATTCTTTAATAAGTAGGTACATAACAGATGAATTATTAAATGCAATGAAAATGAAAATTCCTTTTTTAGTCTGTTATAAATAAATATATATATACACTGCATAAAAAAAGTAGACGGACACTTACTTGTAATACTTTAAAGCCATTTATTTCTTTAATTAGAGATATGATGTTTATTTCTCTGATATAATTATATTCTGGAGACATCATATATTATTATTTTTTGGATATAGATTCAATCCTTTTGAATTATGTAGTGGAAAAATTCAGAAAATAAAAATGGGGAATATTTGCATTGTAATTTTTCTTAAAAAAAGTAGACGGACACATCTTGTATCTCTAAAATAAAACGTTTTTAGGAAGGGGTTCGTGTCCCATTTGCTTTAATAAGTTCGTATACTCTGTTAGGCATCGAATCAGTGAGATTCTGAATCTTTTTTTTTGACAGAAAATTTCCCAAATGTTTGTAAGGGCTTCTTTGAACTGGTGAATTGATTCATACTGGCGTCCACCCTCATGCATTTTATGAACAAGTATAGCCCAAATGTTTTATACAGGATTCATATCCGGACTCTTGGCTGGCAAGGGTAAAACATTGAATTTGTTCTCATGAAACCATTTTTTAACATTGTTAGCGGCGTGTATTGGCGCTCCATCTTGTTGGAAAATCCAGTTTTCTCCCCCAAGATCACACGCAAATGGCAAAAACTCACTGCTTAGTGTTTCAATATAACCTTTTTGAGTCTGCTTCTTACTTAGGAACACTAAATTTGTCCTTCCACCATAGCCAACAGCAAGCCACACCATCACGCCACCACCACCAACTTGCCGAGTAGAGTACACTTCGTCTTCTTTCTCCAAACTGTGCCAATAATATTGATATCCATCTGGGCTGTCTAAATTAAATTTTTTCTCATCTGAAAAAACTACAGATATCCATTCTGTAGTCCAAGACATATGGTTTCGAGCCCACTGTAGGCGTTCTGTAACGTGGTGATCCTTCCAGCGTGGATGATGTTTTCTCTTCTTATATTGAAAGAGCTCTGATTGCTTGATGTAATTATAAATTGTCTGAGAAGTTACGTTAGTAATTCCTGTGCCTATCTGAACTCTGGGAATTGATGCTCCAGTTTTTTTCAGCTCAGTAAAAATTTTTCTTTGGTCTCTAAGCGAAAGTTTCTTTGGCCGGCCACTCTTTTTCTTTACGTCATGGACTTCAGGAGCACGTAGAAAAGCGCTGGTGCTACTTTTGCTTATTAGAAGTAACCTACTAATTTCTCTGACTCCTTTATTAACATTTTTCAGCGCTATAATATGTCCTTTCTGGTAATCAGTTAGAGGAATTCCTCGTGGCATGCGCATTCATCTCCAAGAAATTTAATTACGTAAAACCATCTTGTCAAGCACGTTAGCAATTGGCAAAATGCCAAATGTACATGTACATGCAAAACTGGTATTCCGCAAGAAACACCCATTTAGATAATTGCAGTTTTTGACCAGTGTCCGTCTACTTTTTTTTAAAAAAATATATTGCGCAAATGTATATCTTTTCTCTTTTCTGCATTTCCCTACACCTGTATATATATATAAATTACGTGTCACGATGTTTGTCCGGGGTAAACTCCTAAACTAAGGAACCGATTTTAATGAAATTTTGCACACTGTGTGCAGTTTGGTCCAACTTGAGAGATAGGATAGTTTTTATCTCAATTTATTGTCACAATATTGTTTTATTGCAATTATTTGTTAATTATAGACCTTTATTAAAGTTGCTCCAAAATATCTGTGAGTTCCATTAATTTAATTGTTGCCAAAAAAAAAAAAAAAAAAAAAAAAAAAAATACGAGTTCATTTTCTTTCGACATAAAAATAAATACATTTAATCAAACGTGAACGTTAAAAAATTATAAAAAGTTAAATTATGCATCTCACGAAAATTGACGTCATAATCAATTTAAAGATTTTATACACATTGATAAAGTGCTAATGTAGTTCTATCATAGATATAGTAATATATATAGATCTCTCATCCCCATGTTATCGTACAAAGATTTTTGATGCCGAAAAAAATAAATAAAAGCTTTGGAAACAGCCATTAAGTGGTATTGAAAAAAAAAAAAAGAAAGAAAGAAAGAAATATGAATTTGAAACTGTATCTGGAGTCTTCCATTCCCCTTTAGCAAATAAATTATTCATAAATTTTATTTGCTAAAATATTTGTATGTATTCCCGTGTGTATTCACTCGGGGAAAGACGGCCATATTTTGGTGAAAACGTCGTCTTTTCCCAAATGAAAAGGAATAACTTTTTTCCCCCCAATGATCACTCTATTCTATATATGCTATACTATATCTATGAGTTCTATACGCAAGCGAAGTGTGACTCACTGACCGTCTGTGCAGCCAAGAAAAAGATTTCCTATGCTAATTGCCCACTGGATTTTTTGTAAGAAATTATTAAAAATCGAGGAAATTTATTTCCCGATTTTAATCCTTATATTTGGGTATAGATATGTATTAGTTATCGCGGGTGTTAGATTGAATTATTTTGCTGTCAAATTGACAAAATTTTAATTTTAAATTTCAAAACTCTGTCGCCCTTGGCTTTTATTATTATTATTATTATTATTTGGCGATCAAAAGCGTAACACGAAAATATGCATGCCAGATGTATGCATTGTACGAAATGTAATATGTATTATTCATTGTACGTATGTATGACATGTAATATGTATTGTACGAAATATTGTTTCATATTATTCATTACTCTTTTAATATAAGTTGTTAAAATAACCATGATTTTTGAAAGGAATTAAATATTTTCGCCAGATAATTTGGCGATATTCTTTTTTTTTTTCGCCAAGGATGACAGAAATGAAATCTATTCCGCTGCAAAATATTAGTATCTTACATAAGATATTTTATTTAGACATTTGAAAACAAATTTGACTTCAAACTATGATAGAATATTTATCATTTTCCTTTTAATTAGTATATTATTAGTATATTAAAATTTAAAAGCATGGTATATAAAAAGTTTTTTTTTTTTTTTTTTTTTTAATCTTATAATTATTCTTATCTTAATCCTCAATGTTTCCCATCTTTATTAACTTGAATTTACTATTAAAATTTTAACATACTCAAAAACTTCTCATCACTTCGTTAAAATACACTAAACTTTTCCAAAATCTTTTTCTATTTAAAATGATACATGTATTTACTTTAAATGTCCAATATTTCATAAGATTTCCAATTTTAAAGTTTTAAAATATTTATCAAATTTACTTATTTTTCTGGTTTAGCCTTATTGTTTTCCTTTTTATAACTACAGCTGTTGCCCTCTTTAAAATATTTAAAATGATGAGGTCATTTTATAGTAAAATTATCCATTATAGCATATATTATATTTCACTCCTCCATAAAAATTGATTTTAAAATCGTCTGTTTCTTTTATACTTTTATTTTAATAGAATTTAATTTATATATTAGTCATTTTAGCAATTTTATCCAAAGTAGCATTAGAAATAATATATATCACTTCTCCATTAAAATTTATAGGACCCTACAATAAAATTAATTTGTGCTTAATATCAACACTACGAAAATTTTTATCAATCGCTTCCAAATTTTGACCTAAGTTTCAAATCTCAACCCTGTGGGTTTTTACATCGGCTACAACGTTTTCGTCTTTGTTCGTAAATAATAATTTGACTGTACTAAATAGTTTACAGCCGTATAATTCAACGTATAACTTAGTCACAGCAACGCGTGGCCGGGTCTGCTAGTTAAAATTATAAATAATTGAATATTTTTATTTGTCTGTCAAAAATATGAAGATTGATAAGTATAAACATGTTAAAGAATTTTAATTGTCATTTCCTATTAAGCAAAGACGTGGTTTCAAAAAATTGTAAAGAAGTGTCCGTCTACTTTTTTTATGCAGTGTATATATATATATATATATATATATATATATATATATATATAATCAAAATTATTATTTTTTCCACGTTTTTTTTTATAGAACACCAGTTCAAACAGAATAATAAAAATCACAATTGAAAAAAAAAAAAAAAAAAAAGTAATTTAATTAAGCATGTACGAGTAAAAAGGAGCTTACCAATGAAAACTAGTATGTTGTGACATCATAAAACTTTCTTCCATTACATTCTACATAACAGTGTTATGTATCATCTAACATCTAACCCCCTGAAGGGCGGCGGGATATCTTACATACCACCTAATTTAAATGCCCCCTTTCCCGGAATTTTTCAACAAAATTTTACTGCTATAACTTACTGGAAAATATTCATTTGTTTCTTTTCCTCTCACTAAATCCTAGTGGATTGCCATATTAAATGACTGTTATTACCTTGCCCTTTAAAAGGTTAGCACGAACAAATATTTAATTATAGCATTTTGCAAGAAACACTTTACACATGGAGTTTGTTGCAATTTTAATTCCCAGATGTTCAAAGATAGCAGCACCACCTGTTGACCGATATATTTCGTAATTTAGTCAACGTTCTTTTTCATAATCACAATCTAACATATCAGTTTGATACATTTATACGTTGTAAAAGTTGAGATATAATCTTCCCTAGCGTGGAAAAATTGTAGCATAGCAACGCCACCTATCAGCCGATATGCACAAAGTTTCGGCAGCACTTTCATATATTAAATTTAGTGTATTTATATACCATAGAAGCTGAGATATAGCCCTCCCCTATACGGAGAAAACTGCAGTATAGCAGCGCCCTTATCTGCCGATATGTATCAAATTTAAAAATGACCATCTCACTTGTTTGGTGCAGTTATACTCAATATAAGCTGAGATATCCATTACCGTAAATGGGACAAATCGCAGCGTAGTAGCGCCAAATTTTAGGGTATTTGCACTAAAAGTTGATAGGCACTCATTTATGTCAAGGTGCAACTACATAAGATTTGTATGAAATTCTGTGCATTTAGTTCTTGAGCCAGAGCTGTCACAAATTGATTGCCACACACTCACACGGACATTTTCCGAAAATGGGGAAATATTGTTTCCTGGACCTCTCAAAATGTTTCAATTCATAGAAAACCGGTGGTCGAAACTTTTAATGATTACAATACTTTATCTATATTTAAAACAGGAAAGGAAAGGGGGTTGGAAAAAACTTCTTGGTTTTATTGTTAAGAAAGGAAGAAATATAATTTAGATATAATACAATCAATTTCCAATTAATCCAACAGTTCAGTGGTCAAGACGGATATGTACGTCATACGCTAGCCATAAATCAACGAATGGGACGTACTGAGACGCCGACGCGCAACTGAATACTGTTGCAATGGGTTAAATCTTTTTGCTGCCTCCAGTGGGTTGTTGCTGTAAAAGTAGATTTACAGTCAAATTGGAAAGAAAGGGCAGTCCTTTTTTAGAAAGGAAAGAGTGTACTTTCTGCAACAGCACGCTGTTAGTTTTCAGTTTGTACGAGTAAAGTAAACGTACGTGAATAATTTTCAAGTGTATTTAGACATTTAGTTTTAAAAGGTTTCATGGGTTTTAAAAACTTAAAAAAAAAAAAAAAAAAAAAAAAAAAAAAAACATATTTTCTTTCTCTTTTTTAATATAATAAATTAAAAAAATTCTTAAAAATTTTCAGCCTATAAAAGTGCGAATGGTGTTCATCCTAACCATACAAATCAGCAAACAACTACACTGTTAAAAATTTCTGTAAATTTAGTGTAAATATTTATCCAGAGTCTGTAAATTTACAGTAATTCTTAGTTAAAAGTGAATAATCGAGATTCTCAATCTTTATTCTGTATTTTTACTTAATTTTATTATTTAATTAAATTAAAAATGACTGTTTCAACTTTAGAAAAAGCATTCCAAGTCCGAAATATATTCTCACCCATAATTAATTGAATTAATATTAGTTATTAAAATGAATGTATAAAATAAGTTTTTTAACATCTCCGTTTACTTTTCTCTGTAATTTTACGTAAGACTTAAGATAATAGGTTACACTGAGTTTTCTGTTGAAATTTTTAACAACGTGTTTTCAAAGCAATAAAACAATTTAGACACAATAATCTATCTTTCTGCTGATAATGAACGAAAAAAAAGGAAAAAAAAAAAGTTGAAAAACAAAATCAATTTGACACGATTCTTCTAATAGTCAATTAACGTCAATTAAGCTTGACGAATCCCGGCAGGTGAATGAAATTGATAGATACGCTTAATATGAATACATTATATGTCATTTGGAACATGTAACAGAAAAGAATTTAAGACAATTTGCAGATGAAAATGATGAAAAATAATAACATCCTGCGATTCATATTAAAGAGATTTTTATTTACACGATTTAACCCTTAAATGCCGTGTGTTGCCTTTCGGCAACATACCTAATTTTGTCTTTTAAAGTATTATTAGAATAATATTGAAGCTCTAATGCTCATGTTTGCCAACTGACAATAACTTGCTTTTTAGCTGTAAACCATAGTTAAAATAATGTATGATTTTTTAAAGTATTTTTCCCGTGATTTATTTAATAAAGGTAAGAATAAAACATTTTTAAATTGATTTAAAAAATAATCAGGCATTTAAGGGTTAACTTCGTGTCGAATAAGATGAGAAAAAAGTTAAGAGTGCATGCGGTAAATCAAGAATTTTATTTAAGTGTTAAAGATGAATTAACTTCGAGTCTCAGTAAAAGGGTAAGATAGTTTAATTCATTAAGTTGATCCTATTGCCAAAATGTTGAACAAATTTGCGGATGATTAAAAACAAATTACCTGAATTTTGCCAACAAATGCTGAAATAAGCAATTATTATATACTTAAACTATAAAACTGACGCTTTTTTCAAAGCTGATTGCCAAAATATGTTTTTTTTTTTAAATACGTGAAAATTCTGCCTTTTTTTGGGGTCAGTATCTGATTGTATAGTAACGAGAAAATATGTAAAAAATTAGCATAAATCTATAATAATAAATGGAAAGGTTTGTCTGTCTGTCTGTCTGTTCTTTTATACGTTCAGCCCCTACTGAACGCAGAAACACAAGAATTGACATACGGATGCTCTGGAGCCTTTCCGATGTTTTCCTCGAAACAGAATTTAAAAATCTTAATTAGTTTCGGAGATATTAATTAAAATGTTGACCCATGTCGATCGAACAATGACCAAAAATCCTTATTGCTTAAAAAGAGGCATTCTATCAGCATTCAGCAGACGATTTTAACGGCTGTCTCGAACGGAAACAAAACAGGTGCAAGTCATTAATGTCACATGATCTTTAACTGGGGTTAAAAATTGCAAATTTCAAAGTGCTTCAAATTTTCTTTTTCATACACAACACTTAATATACAACCTTTTCAGCACAAAACCAACCTGCAGTTAAAATTTCATCAATTTTCATTAATAAACAAAGCAGTTACATTTTAATTGCAAAATAAATTTTATGCTAACACGTAATCCATCTTTCAATAGACGATAGAAGTTTCCATAGCAACAAAATACATTTGAAGGAACTAAAAAATACTTTTTCTTTTTCTTTTTACTTCCATTACCCGACTACCGTGGTATATACAGGTTTTGGGGAAATAAAAAATATTTATTTTTCTTTTTACTTCCATTAATAAAACTACCGTAGATAATGGAATTAGAGATTTCACTTGATTTACATGTTTTAGAATGTCCTGAGTAGGTTTTCTTTTGTATCTCAGCTAAAATTTCGATATTTAAAATTCCAATTAAATTATTTTAATACATCATTCGAAAGATATTTTAAAGTTGTTTTAAATTATCGAAAGTTTTCACCAGATTTACACGTTTTGAGGTCTCCTGAATTAGTTTTCTTTTGTATCTCAGCTACTAATTAAAATAATTTCATAAGTAATGCATCATTAGAAAGCTTTTTTGATTTGGAATCGAACAGTGGAATACAGAAATTTGTACCGCCAGATGGCGCAGTAATATTTTAAAATTTCAATATTTCATTATTTCAATTTCTAATTATGATTAAATTATTTTGAATACATCATTTTCACCCGATTTACACGTTTTGAGGTGTCCTGATTAGGTTTTCTTTTGTATCTCAGCTACTAATTAAAATAATTTTATAAGTAATACATCATTAGGAAGCTTTTTTGATTTGGAATCGAACAGTGGATTACAGAAATTTCTACCGCCAGATGGCGCTGTAATATTTTCAAATTTCAATATTTCAATTTCTAATTATGATTAAATTATTTTTAATGCATCATTTGAAAGATATTTTAAAGTTCTTTTAAATTATCGAAAGTTTTCACCAGATTTACACGTTTTGAGGTGTCCTGAATCAGTTTTCTTTTGTATCTCAGCTACTAATTAAAATAATTTCATAAGTAATACATCATTAGAAAGCTTTTTTGATTTGGAATCGAACAGTGGAATACAGAAATTTATACCGCCAGATGGCGCTGTAATATTTTAAAATTTCAATATTTCAATTTCTAATTATGATTAAATTATTTGTAATACATCATTCGAAAGATATTTTAAAGTTCTTTTAAATTATCGAAAGTTCTCACCAGATTTACACGTTTTGAGGTGCCCTGATTCAGTTTCTTTTTTTTGTATCTCAGTTATTCATTAAAAAAAGTTCATAAGTAATGCATCATTTGAAAGCTTATTTTAGTTGATACACATTTTAAAGTACTTTTACATTATCGAAAAATGGAATTCGAGATTTCACCCGATTTACACGTTTTGAGGTGTCCTGATTAGGTTTTCTTTTGTATCTCATCTACTAATTAAAATAGAGTAATACATCATTTGAAAGCTTTGTTAATCTGGAATGGAACAATAGATTATAGAAATTTCTACAGCCAGATGGCGTAGTAACATTTTTAAATTTCAATATTTCATATTCTAATTATGATTAAATTATTTCTAATACATCATTCGAAAGATATTTTAAAGTTCTTTTACTTACATTATCGAAAGTGGAATTCGAGATTTCACCTGATTTACAATTTAAAGTGTCCTGATCAGGTTTTCTTTTGCATCTCAGCTAATTGAGTAAGAATAAGTAACTGGAATGGAACAATAGATTACAGAAATTTCTACCGCCAGATGGCGCTGTAATAGTGATCTAATATTCTAATTATGATTAAATTATTTCTAATACATCATTCGAAAGATATTTTAAAGTTTTTTTACATTATCGAAAGTGGAATTCGAGGTTTCACCTGATTTACAATTTAAAGTGTCCTGATCAGGTTTTCTTTTGCATTTCAGCTAATTGAGTAAGAATAAGTAACTGGAATGGAACAATAGATTACAGAAATTTCTACCGCCAGATGGCGCTGCAATATTTTTAAATTTCAATATTTCATATTCTAATTATGATTAAATTATTTCTAATACATCATTCGAAAGATATTTTAAAGTTCTTTTGCATTATCGAAAGTGGAATTCGAGATTTCACCTGATTTACAATTTAAAGTGTCCTGATCAGGTTTTCTTTTGCATCTCAGCAAATCGAGTAAGACCGTTCAAAATTGGTATATGCAAGTTAATTAGGAGGGGCTGGAACGGTGGGAAGGAATAGGCGCACAGCGCGCATGGGTTTGGGACCCGGTGCGAGTTTTTACCCGATGATAGATTATTTTTTTATTTTTTTTTCTTAATAATAAAAGTTTGAGTTGAGAAGGAATATGCGTGTACAGCGCACGTATATCCTCAAGCGTGCGCGCGCAGCGCGCATGGGTCTGCGCTGCCGAAGGCAGTGGCGTCCCGGTGTGAGTTTTTACCCGATGCTAAATGATATATTTTTTAATTCCTTTTCTTGAGAATGAAAGTTTATGAGTAATAACATTGAATTTTGAGAAGTCATGAGGATAGTGAAGGAATACGTGCGCGCAGCGCACGGGTCTACGCTGCCGAAGGCAGTGGGGACCCGGTGCGACATTTTTCCCGATCAGAATTTTTTTTCTCTTTTTTTATCACATGATACAAATTAATGCAATTTTGAGAATTCATTTAAAAATAGTGACCAGCGAAGCGGGCGTAGCCTGCTAGTAATAAATAAACACAGCGAAAAAACTGTTTCCGAAAAACTTCAGAGGTATTTGTCCGATGAATTTTTAAATAAAAACGGCATAAAATTTTATAGCCTTAAGGCAGTTCAAAGAAACAAAATAACATAGCTTCCAACATTACTAATTTTTAAATCAGATTTATCCAGAAGTATTTTTAAAAAAGATTGTGTCACATATATTTTTTACGAATAAACAAAACTAAATAAACTGAAAATGTTTATAAAAACTTTCCAGTATGAAGTCACTGTTGAAAGTAATGGAGACTTGGCACCTATGCGTTACATAAATAATAGTTACATAGGTAACAGTTAAATAATAGTACACTGTAAAAAAATAACTATTACCATTTCTCCAATCACAGAGAGTTTCTTGCAGCTGGTAATAGTTATAGTGTAGTTACATAATAGTTACATTACATTACATAATAGTTAAACAGCATAAAATTATATGGCTTTTACGACACATCAAAGAAAAAAGTAATAGTGTCCATTTTCCCTTCTACGCACTTCCTCAAGTTTTCAGAAACAAAGTTCCACCGATATATTAAATACATTTGTTATACATAAGTTTTCAATATTTAATAAAATAATGTACTGTTAGCTATCAGATAACTGAGAAATGATGACAGATTATCTATATTCACACCCGCTTTGTTCAAATTACTTTTATCTAGGCAGCGAGAAAGATCATTTTTCAAAATTAAACCTTCAGAAACTTTTAGCAGGATCATTCATAACTTCCTATTAAGAGGAAAATTTAAACATTTTTTAAAAGAACCACGATTATCCTATTCATTACGAATAGTTTTCTTTTAAATAAAAAAGGGAAAATTAATTTTCAGGTTATTGTGAAAACTACTTGTTGGATGCAAACGAAAAATCTTTTATAGTATTTGCACAACAGAAGTTTGCTGATATATTTATATTTGAGGATTGGAAGCGTCAAGATTAAAATTTTTATGGAAAATTATAAAGTTTAAATTTCTGTCGTTGGAAAATACAGAGTAGTAAGTTGCTGGAAAAATAAATATAGGGTAAGTGCACCCGTGATTGACATTTTTAGAGCAATTTCTAATGTTTTTAATGTTTTAGTCATCAGAAACTATCTTAGGAAATCTTGTGTTAATACATATGGCATGAAAGACATTAAGAACCACATATATGTTAACATATATACATTTGATAACAATTATTATTGAAGTGAAAACTTCTTTAGGCGCGTTGAGCACTTTTTGGGTGAACAAAAATCACGGAACTCGCGTCATCGTCACCGAACGCTTTCCACGAGCTATATGTATACTGTGTATATATGTACATAGAAATACCTCCGTGCGTTATTAGTATGCATTATATATATACAAAGAGTATATCTCTCTACATATAATCCATATATGTAGCGCACGGCGCGGCATGCCTCATATACTTATATATATATATATGTATAAAATGTATACTAATACGAGTAGTATACTGGCTACTGGCACCTGTCTTTTTCTAGTTCTATACTCTATGTATGTATGTACTTTTTCCACAGTATATACATAGTTCACAAAGTACAAGCACGTGTTTTAATACAGACTGTTATATTCTTCTTTTTGCTTTCAATATAAATTTTCAAATAAGTAATAATAAAAAGAAAATTATTTTAGTCATGTTACAATATTAACACTTCTTTACAAACCAAAAACAATTCAAAAATAATAATCTAATAACTCGACGATACAATTCACAAGCTTAATTTTTCTTAGTTTTCACTTCTATCGGCAGTCCCCAATGACTGCCCGTATTTTTTTTTTTTTTTTTTTTTTTTTTTATGAATTTTTATTTGACACCCACTCAATGTTTCAGTAATTGACACAGCCCGTTTTACCAGTAATTAGCATCCTATGCTCCAGTGTTTGACACTGCTAGTCTTGCATTTTACCAGTTATTGGCAACCTATGCTTCAGTGTTTGACATACAATGTTAAAATTCAGATATGTGAAACATGTGCTTTTTTTTTTTTTTATATATATTAATTATTTCGGAAGAGATGTCAATTACTGAAGCATGTCAATCACTGGAGCACCTAACCTATATATATTTTTAATTAATTATTATTATTATTATTTAATCTATTTATCCTTTTTCTCTTTTAGATTTAAATTCTAAACTATTTAGTATTTGTGCCAAGAAGAAAGTAAATAATGCTTCAATTGTTCGATTCCAATTTTGATATTTTAAAGATTATAGACAAGAATACACGGGGATACTGTAAAATAGCAAGAATGCTCAATGTTCTAAACAAGGGTCACTTAAAGTTAAGCTGAAAGGTAATTTACCTAAAAAAATCTTACTGTCGAAATCACGAATTTAAATACCATTCTGCAGTAACTTGGATCATTTATACATAGTATAGAAAATTGATAAACTGACCGAATTAATTTTAAGAAGAACGAAAATTGACTAGAACAGGGGACTTTCGTTTTAATATGACGACGGTCTAATCACTGCGTGCAGATATCAACTGGTAGGACTCGGTTGAATCGTTAACCCAAAAGTTCCATGTTCAAATCCTGTCCTTAATACATTTCAAAAAGTCTCTGTAATCATTTTGCTGTGAAAAGTACTATAAAAACTAAACAGATTGCCAATATGCAAAAATAGCTTAACAAAAACCTTTAGCAAAAATAATTAAACATTTATTGACACAATCACGGACTGACATTAAAGTGCAGAAATGCAGCTACGTGAATATTTCTGCACACTCTGCTTATAACACTTCCAACATGAATTATAGCAAAAATTATAACGTGTCAAAAAAAGTTTTAGTGACTTATTTAAAATAAATATAGTAAAAGAAGAAGAAAAGAATAAATTAGAATGTGGTTATATTATTGCCATTGTGGGCGAACCTTAAATCTGTTACAATTACAGATGTTTTAAAACGTTTTTCCTCATCTTATTTAAAAGAAAAAACTTTCGGATGGTGATTTCACAACCAGTGTTTAATAACATTTTGTAACATTGGCAATGAAAACTGGCATTCATTCGCTACAAAGAAAAAAAAATCTTTGTTCAATATCATTTTTCCTTGCAATATAATTGCCTAAAAAATAAAAGCGATATTTATCTCAAATGACGGCAATTATTTTTCATCAAAATTCCAGAAAAGTTCCATGTAACCTGATATCAAAACCAATTATGCGATACATAAGGAGAATCAATACACCGTGTAATTAGTTTCAGTAAAGATTTGTTTTTCTTTAGAAACAATAGACGATGGGGAGATAAAGCTGAAGGGGAAAACATTGTTTTTTTATTTCCAAAATATGTTTTAAAAATTACGATAATGAGCCTATAAGAGGGCACCCAGACTTCCTTAAAAATTCGAATTAATGTTCTACACCAAGTAGAGATCCGATCCGACTTAAGAATCAAGTTAGGTACTATCATATATACTATACGGTGCTATATGGAACATATATGAATTTGAATAACATATGAGTTGCAACTTCTTAGTGATGGTGTAGAGATTAAGACCGATCACAACACGTGGGTCCTGCGCCTGGGTGAAATGTCGTCCACGGGGGTCTTTTAAAGGCGCCCTAGTCTGTATTTAAGCGAGTTTGGGAAAAATTCATGGAAATTTCCGAACTACTAGGTTGACGAACATGACTTGGAATCGAACCCTGAACTTTGCTTCTATCATTTTCGACAGCAGAATGTCTCGATCACCTGTGGGGTTTCAAGTTCGTTATAACAGTATATATGGAAATTAAAAGTCCACACCCGCAAAGAAAAAATATACATATACCGCCTTCCTCTAGAACGAATAAGTGGTCATTTACTAAATCCCTAAACTAGAGATATAGATTTCCGAGCTATGAGTATAAGGCACGCCAATAAGCTGAATAGACAAATTGATCGAGAATTCCCACTCTACACCTTTCTAGAGGGTGAAACAATATTCTGAATCTTTTGTATGGCGAGAAATTCCCGCTTGATTTTCTAGAATTGGGTTATAAACCAATATTATAGTTGCTAAAACTCGCCTCTTGTATTCGTATTTATTTGCAGAGATTTTAAAATAAGTTTGACCTCGATACTATAGGCAAATGCTCTAGAATTCTAATAAGGGTTTCTAGAACTCGTTTTCAAAGGGGATTATAATTTATAAGGATGACTTGGAACTATTTTTACTAGACCCACAATTTAGATTCTAGATGGTCAGTTACAGAATTTTTTCTCAGTGTCGGACAAACAGAGAAAATAAAGAACTTTTAAGTCATAAACGCTTTTCACCTCTGCAGAAAGTGTTAAAAACAAAACAAACAATATTAAAAGTTTTAATAACTAAAAAAAAAATGTTTTGTTTTCTAAATCTACAAGTGAATAATAATTTGCACAAAGCAGAATTTAATTTAGTATAGCAGGACTTATTTTAATCTCTTTTTTCATATAAAGGGATGCAGTAACTGTGTTTCATTTCCTGGCTTCCGTTGCTATATTCATTTCATAAAATTTTTTTGGTATCGCTTTTGCATAGCAGCCCCTTGGCGGCTTTTAAAAATTTTGTTGTCATTTTGGCGATGAATTAAAATGGCTATCGTAATTGCGTAAGTAAAGCTCTTGGCGCGAAACGTTCGAGCTACTTCGGTGTCAAATTTCAAATTTCTCTGAAGGGTTCTATACTGAGGCTGCTCCATTTCTTTAGCATGGTTTTTAAAATTTTATTTTAATTATTTAAAAAAAAAAAAAAAAAAAAAAAAAAAAAAAATTATTTTTTCAGACACACGAAAATATATATACATATACTTTATTATTTATCTAATTTTGGCATCAATTTGTTTTTTACATTTTAATAATTACAACGTTAAAATGAAGCTTTTATTTAATATCTTTTGAACCAATCATCCGACTGAACTAAAAAATACAGCGTTAGCTAGATTTGGACCTGACCAATAAATGCACCAATTTTGGATAAAATCTAATAATCTGAACTACAAATCCAGACAGATACAATGACAAATTTAAGCTTTATATATTTAGATATAAAGAAAAAATGTTTGTAAGGAAAATTCAAGGTAATAGCTAAAAATTGGTAACGACGGATAAATCGCTGTCTGAAAGAAATAGTACGACTTGCCGCACGAAAAGTAATTTTTTTATTTATAGTAAATATTTGATAATATGAAATGAATGTTACCAGTTTCTGGTTTGAAGTTTTTAAATACTCATTTCCATTTCATTTGTTCTGTATCAAAATGAAATAAGTATTTTTTTCTTCTTCGAAGAATATTAAAAAAGAAAAAAACAACCTCAACCTGAGATTTCATGTTTAAAAAAAAAAAAAAAAGCTTCGTTTTCTCAAAATGTTTTATATTTTTTCTGCTTTAAAACCATGTTTTCTTTCTGAAAAGTTTTACTTTTTATGTTGCCGCTAGTGTTTAACGCTACATCAAACAATTCCAACATTATTAATTCCAAGTAGTGGAAGCATGAAAGAATGAAAAACAAAAACAAAACAAAACAAAAGAAAGAAATATGCGTTCCTAATTCGTAAGATTTAATCGTATAGAAAAAGTGTTTAGTTCAACATTTTTACTTACTTTTTTTTATCGGTTATCAAATTATGAAATCTTTTAGTACATATATATATATATATATATATATATATAATAAAGATGATCTATTAAGCATAGTAGAAGCCAGGCAACAGATACAAGATCACTGAAACACCAATGACCAATAAGATTAAAAAAAAAAAAAATTAATAATCAGTGGATGAAATACACTAATGTAAAGAAACCAGATCTATTAATTAACAGCCTGCAAAACAAACGAATCAATAAAGTAAAACAACAAATCTTAACTTAAAACCATAAACTTATCAAAATTAATGAAAAAACAACCTAAGAAACACAAGGTAGGAAGAAGAAGGCAGGCGGCAAGACTTGTGACTTGCCTGTGGGGTTACACTAGTTTTATGCCGGCAACACTCCCCCAGCCTGCCACAACCAGAACAGGAACCATATGGATTTAAAAATGCAAATTTCAAAGCAGATGAACAACAATGAAACCACGAAGCCACAATGAAATTCACCGATTGATCACACTGTGTTTAACAGTATAATTAGAACATCAAATATAGTTGACAACTCAAAAAGGAAAAAACTGAAATTTTAATGGAAAATGAAAGATTGCATAGTAATACAAAGCAAATGCAACAAGCCTTTATATATATATATATATGTGTGTGTGTGTGTGTGAATCAATTTTATTCTATGAGATTATTAACGAAGCGAAATGCAAAGTTTTATTTACAAGTAGGTACTTTATTTCATTTATTTTAAAATAAAATTTTTCGTAATTACATTTAAAAGAAACAAGACAATGTAGCAAACTGTTTTTTAAAGTTAATGTAATTATAATATATTTTTCTCTTTTTACATATTTTGAAATATTTTTAATTAGTAGGAAAATTTCTCTAGTGTAAGAGTTAAAATCAGTAACGTCTGACGTATAAAATTAAATAATAAATATTAAGACTAAATAATTAATTATTTATAGAAATTTATCTATTAAGAATTACATTTTAGCATTTCAGTAACAAAGTCAAATGCAGAAATAACTTTTTTACAATAATTAGAAATATTTTAAATTAATATTTAAGTCATATTGGATTTTTAATTTCAAAATTTTTAAGATTTACTGATTGTTTAGAGATAAATTTACATAAACTCTAATTAAGTGAAATTTAAACATTTAGAAATTATAAGCCTTTTAATTACTTTTATATTATTAATTTTAAAAGAAATGCTAAACTAAATACAGGTTTAAAAATTAAAAAAAATAGAATGAAAAGAAAAATATTTTAGTGATATTTTAAAAGTGTAACAAGCATTTAAAATGAATATTAATACGTATGTAATGTATATATTTAATAGAATATTACTATCTTAATAAATAAAGAAGTTGTTAGAGGAACAATGTAACACAGTGCCTCTCTAAAATGATTTTAATTAGAATATGACATTAATTATTTGAATCTATTAGTCAACAATTCAATAGGAATTTAAAAAAAAAAAAAAAAAAAAAAAAAAAAAAAAACTTTTAGAATTACAAAGAAATTTTAATAAAAATGTTGACAGATTTAAAAAAAAAAAAAAAGTTATAAGGGTGAATTTTCTAAATAAAAGCTAACTCTTTATATTAAAGAGATAACTGTTTCGATAATTATTATATTAATAATCTATACTATAATAATTTTTTTTAATTAATTGCCCTTTTAGCCAGTGTAAAACTTGTTATATATATATACACACACATATGTGTGTATATATATATATATATATATATATATATATATAATGATTGCAGATTTTGCAATACACAATTTAATTATATATTATAAAATATATAATTTTCAGTTGAAAATACATTAGCTCGCAAATTAAAATATGTCAACGCAAAGCTTCCCTTGAATTTAATTACAATGACTTCTCTCTAATAATGTTGATTTTTCAACTGAATTTAACGGTATTTGGACCGCGACTCATAGATAATTTTTAATTTGTATTAAAACCTGTTGAAATTTAGACCTTTTTTTAAAGAATTTTTTTATACTGCAATTCAAAAATTATACGACTTATCATTTAAGATGTATTAGAAATTAGAAGACTGACAGCTCACAATTGCAAAACATCAATAGAAAGTGGCCTAGTTATATATATATTTAATATATATATATATATATACATTAAGCAATTAAAAGAAAAACCTCTGTAAAATTCAACCGAAATTAGGAATTTTTGAACTGCCACCACGTAATCACTACTTAAGGTCACTTGCTAACTTTTCTCAAAATCAGTTTAACATTCGTGATTTTTAAGTGTTTATTTTTTCTCTAATTATATATAGTATAAAATAAAATAAAATAAAAACTTGATTTATAATCTAACCTTAAGTAAAAGTTGGAACACTGTCAGATCGCAGATAACATTACTCTAAAAAAAAAAAAAAAAAAAAAAAAATTCGAGCCCTGATACCTTTCCTGCTAATTCTAATGTAAAATGACCTCCATTTTGCCCCATCACCCACCTTTTTCTCGGGACGTCACCCCCTCCCTCAACTTTTACCACTCTTCGATAAATTTATGGCAATGAATTTGATTTGGAGAATGGAAAATAATTATTCTAACTTTAAAAAAATAAAATATATATATAATGTATAATAAGTGATAATAATAATTTATTAATAAAATATAATAAATTTAGCTCATAATATCAGTGGCAACCCCCCCCCCCTGTAAATCTTCCCCTTGCTGCAAAGGTTCATGTTATAGAATATTTTTCACCTCTTTAGGCCCTCGGAAGATATTTAACAGTTAAAATATTTCTTTTCTCCCTTACAAATAAAATTTATAGCCATGAAATGACCGAAAAGTAGTAAAAATTGGGAGGGGGGCGGGTCTCCAAAAAAACGATGGGTGATAGGGCAAAATTGCCGTCTATTCGGATTCAAGAGGTCATTTTACATAAGAATTTTCAAAAATGGTGTTTGGGGCAATTTTCATGCCGAGCAGTGTAATTTATCAAACGTGATTTGGAAATTATAAGATCTCGCAATTTTTAAAATAACAATTCAAAGAGGCCTGACAAAAGCTCATTTTAATTAATTAATTAAAAAAAAAATCTTATGAAACAGACTTTAATCAAACATAGCTAAGGACCATTGTAATTAAATGAATATTAAATAATCTATTTAAAAAAAAACTTTAAAAACTCAAATTCTTATTATAGCGTATCATATAAATCTTTTCGAAGTTAGAATAAAATTTAATTTACAAAGAAAGAAAATGTAACTTTTTTGTTTATTAACCAAAATTGGGGAAATTTGAACTGTGTTAAGAAAAGAGAAAATATTTCTTAAAATTCACAACAGATGGCAGCACCACACGATTACCTATAAGTTTTGTGATTTCATTTTCTGATTAAGGGCGAATATCTGCAATTTAATTATTCGTTTGAAGCACCTTTTTATTATTATTATTATTATTTTATATTATAACTTCACATTTTACTTATTTGGTTAATGTTTATGTGTTTTTCCAAATTATTTTTATTTTGTATTGTTAATTGTTTCATTGACATTTTAGTGAATATTCCGCCCAATAGAAGGCGCTTGTAATCCACAAAAAACTCTTTTTTTGCTTCTAAAAAGAGATGTAAGATAACAAAAAGGCTTCTTAAAAAAACTCTTCAAAAATTCTTAGGATACTATGTAGTCAACGATAAATTTTCTTTTATCAATTGACAATTTTTCTACTAATTGTCTGCAAATATTAACACTCCGGACCTTCAGGGTATCGAACGCAGGACCACCGGATTACTAACATGGCGCTCTTACCAAGTGAGCCACGAAGAGACAAATGAAAAAGCTTGTATTTACCTTAAAATAGAGGTGCATTTTTTATTTGGTTGAGATTCACAAACATACCGTAATGAATGACAGTAAGTACATAAGAATTTGGGAAAAAAAAAAAAAAAAAACCTGATCTGTTCGTGTGGAAACTATAAGTGCCACAGGCAGACACACGGTGGTCGGGGGTTAAAAACGAATTTCGAAACAAAAAATAAGAATCATCTTAAAATATTTTAGCAACAATAAAGCATAAAAATTGTCACTCATTATTTAAGAAGTTTAAAATGAAGTTTATACAAATTGACACTGAGAAAAAAAATTTCAGCAAGAATGCCAGAAAGAAAGCTCTTCTCGTTTGGAACTGTAATAACCTCAGCTTCAATTCCTCCTTCAGCAAGCGACTGTCATTTGGAATTCTGCCATTCATTTCATTCATGTTTCAAAATTTCTCTTATCCTACGGAACTGGCACATTCATTCATCCCAGACACTAGTGCCATTCTCCGTTTCCAAAGCGAAATAAACGAGAAACAAAGCGAAGAAAAGAAAGTAAATTAGAAGAGATCAACGTTAAGAAGCGATCAGATGTTTCGTTCACGACCGTTTCACAAACATTTTATTTATTTTCCGTCTCTCAATAAACAAAATCCCTCAGTAATATATATATAAATGAAATAGAAGAATATTTAAAGGCATTTTTATTCTCTATTTTCTTTCAGCAGGAATTTTATTTTCATTCTCTCTCTCTCTTATATTTGTTTTCAATTTCCGAACATACACTGGTGTATCTGCACGTTTTGAGGTCTCCTGATTCCGATTTTGCTATTTTTACGGTGTATCATGAGGTACGGTATGCATGAGTGTGTGTGAGTGTACACGATAACGTCTCAGCATTTTTTTCGATAGAGATGAAAGCTGGTACGTGTGTTACAGGTCACACGAACTCTATCCATTTTGATGGTTTATAGATGTTATACAGGAACACAAATAAAAATCCATTATCATTGCGGACTACAGACTCGAATTATTCGAAGTCCGCTAGTGTCTAAACTCTACATTTAATTGAGATATAAATTGACATGTATGCTATAGATTATCATCGCGAAAACCGCACAGATTTACATAAGAAATAATTTTTTTTAGTCCCACAGTTTAGTTTTACAAACATACATAAGTGTATTTTTTTTTTTTTTTTTTTTTTTTTATTAACCAGATACAAAGTGTAATTTTTATACATTGCGGTCAATGGGCTGAAATTATTTATAGTTTGCTAAGTAATATTAAATTACTTAAAACATAAAAAAAAAAAAAAAAAAAAAAAAAAAAAATAGTTTGTATTACTAGCTTCATATTTACAGTTATTTTACAGGAACATACAAAAGAATTTGGACACATTACAATTTATTAAACGACGTACAACTTGGAAAGAAATACTTAAACACCCATTTTTCCTTTTGTATATTTAACGACTTCTCTCATTTAAATTTATTTAAGTAAATGTTAATGACTAAATGTTTAGAAAGTCGAGTGGAGTCACTTCATATTTTTGTACTTCATCACCAGTTTTTTTTTTTTTTTTTTTTTTTTTTTGTCACAAACATATTAATTTAATAGTAAAAAGAAATTTTTAAAGATTTTTTGAGCAAAAACTCATTAATATCCATCTAAGAGAAAGGTACATTATTAACAAGTCTGCAGAGTAATTTATGCTACAGACCATTAAACAAGAACATTTTTTTCGACTCCATCTTAACAATTCCAAATAATCGATAGTTTCGGAGTTATTTCTATTAATCTGTTTGTGGCAAATGTGGCAAATTTGGCTTCAATGAATGCACGGCGACATATTCTCAGGAAAACAAAAAAAGATACGGTAGCATGTGTAACGATTTTTTTTTTCTTAATCAGAGACAGAAAGAAAACTACAGGTCCAATAGAAGAAAAGAAATTCCTAAGGAGTAAAATAATTATTTACAACTAGACAGTTTTATGCATGATTAACGCGTGGATCGACCGGGCCGTGACCCAGGGGTTCTTAGCATGGAGACTGAAAATTTTATTTTCAGTCTAAACTAGTACGTTGTGGCTACCACAATACTTTTTTCTGCATTTTCTTATCCAAATTCACGCACTACATAGTATTTATTAAAATTATTAACCATGATCAATGCTGACAATTTTAGATCAGAAAACACTCAATACTTTAAAAAAAAAAAAGTCAATTTTATATCTTGTAGACAACATCTGAGAAAATGCTTCTTATTTTAATTTAATTAATTTTTTTTTAATGAAAAGAAATTGCCAACTTTGTTCCAAATTATCACAGATTTATGGTTTAACCCTTCATACCATAGGTATTGACGAGTCCTTTTGAAACACACTCATAATAATTTTTTTTTTTTTTTTTTTACAATAATTCATTAAAAATATTTCTTATTGTGCCTATTTGTATGAAATTTTATCCTATACTGCCCTACACTGAGAAAAATTTTGTAACTGACATCTAGAATCTAAATTGTGGCTCTAGAAAAAATAGTTGCATGTCATCATTATAAGTTCTAGTCCTCTTTGATAGCGAGTTCTAGAAACCCTTATTAGAATTCTAGATCGCATTCCTGTATTATTGTGGTCCAACTTATTTAAAAATCTCTGCAAATAAATGCGAGCACAAGAGGCGAGTTTTAGCAACTGTAATCTTGGTGTATGACCCAGTTCTAGAAAATCAAGTAAGAATTTCTTGCAATACAAAGGATTCAGAATATTCAGAATAATGTTTCACCATCTAGAAATGTGTACACTAGAAATTCTCGATCATTTCGTCTATTCACCTTAATGGCGTGCCTTATACGTATAGCTCGGGAATCTAGCTTTCTAGTTTATGGATTTAGAAAATGATCACTTATTCGTTCTAGACGAAGACGGTACATTTTTTTTTCTCAGTGTATTAAAAACTATGAAAAAACGGAATGTGCTATTTTCACCCAATTTGATAGGCACTTATTATGAAAAGATGCAACTACATATACATTTATACGAATTAGTTCTTGATATAGATCTGTTACAATTCTTTTTTGTCACAGACAGACATTTTCTAAAACTAGTCAAATCATGTTCTGCTACTTTCAAAAATTCTCCCGAAAGCAATACTTTTTTTTTTTTTTTTTTTTTTAAATATTATTATTAAATATAGAAGATTCTAATAATAATAAGTAACAACAAAACAACAATAATAATTTTAAGATCTTTTATCTTGCGTTGAAATTGTTCAAGAAATCCTCAACACCCATACAAAAGGATAGATTATTAACAAGTCTGTACAGTAATTTATGTAAAAAACAGACCATTAAAACATTTCTTTTTTTTTTTACTCTGTCTTAACAATTCCCAATAATCGATAGTTTCGAAGTTATTTCCATTAATCTGTTTGGAGCAAATATCGATTTTTCTTCTATTAATGCACCACGACACATTGTCAGAAAGAAAAAGAAGAAGAAAAGATAGTGTAGCCAACATGTGTAATGATTACATCCAGAGACATGCTAGCTACGATACTTCCTTATCAGAGACAGAAAGAAAGCTACATATTCAATGTAAGAAAAGAAAGAGGAAAAATAGTTACAATTGGACAAAGGTTTACGCAGCGTCTGATTAAAGCACGGACCCACTTGGCCGCAACCCAGGGGTCCTTGACTTGGAAGCACGAAATTTCGTTTTCAATTAAAAATGAAAAAAAAAAAAAAAGAGCAATTAAAGATATACAAATATTTGTCGTAATTGTTTTATCTGTTTTTGAAAACAACATTTTATAAAAATTTTCCCTTCTAACGGCAAAATGAAAATTTTTACAAAAGGAATATTTTACTCAAATACGCATTTTTGGATGAAATGGAGAAAATATTTAAAGCTTTTTCTTTTTTTCAAAGAGTGGGAAAAATGTTTTTTGCAGATGCTAAAAAGCGTCCCACCCATACAGACTTAACATGTTCACTGTAATATATTTTCATGCGATGATGCGTCAAAAGTGTTTATTTCTTTCTGTCGGAGGAGTAACATGGGGAAGTGGCCCGAATGCATATGGGTCCGTCGGTCCGTGGAATCACTTTTGGCTGGATCAAGCTCTATTACGTAGAATTGACAAATGGAGAAATGTAAAGGGAGAACGAGCATGGAAGTAGGAGATAAATATTACCATGCCTAAAAATCTTTAAAATATATTGTTAACCTATAATAAATATATCATGAACATAATTTTCTATCGTAAAGTGAAAGAAGTACACCGGAAGATTAAGTAGGAATGAGAAATGCAATGCTTAAATGTTATAAAATAGAAAGAATAAAGTTTTATTGAAATTTAGAAATGAAATTTACATTTGATGTTATGAGGTTTTGAACATGAATGTATATTAATATCTGATAACATTAAAACGGGAAAGATGGTAGAGTCCATTCTTGTTAACAAAGGCATTCGTTTTTTTAATCCAATCAGTGCTCCAGGAAGCCGTTCGACACTATCTGACGCATGACACGCCGTGTTCGTTTCAAAACAACAACGCCGCTCCATCCATCATTTGTCATGCTTGCATAATCCCTCAGATCAACACAAACAATTTGTATCATCCAATCTCATCTCTTCTCCTCTGCACCTGCAAATAATGGCGTCGGGGCACGAGGCACGAGGGAATAGGGTCATGAATTCAGAACAATCGAACGTCGGGTTTTTTACATTTTCGATGTTCTCTCTGACACTTCAGCTTCACCTTATTCATCCGCTCTGTCACAAGGATTTGAACTGCGTAATGGATTAAATTGGGAGGAAATGCTAATGATCGTCGCTTCACAACAGACGTAACTGTTTTCATTAACTGCCTTTCACCGAACAACAGACGATAGGCAGTGTTATTGCTTTCAGAGAGATGTGGAAATAAAGACTAAATAACTCTAAGTAGAGTGACAGTGAGTGTTGATAAGTTTTGAGACTTTTTAATTCAATAGATGTCCATCATTCTGAGGAGTGGTGTTTGATAGTCCTTAGACAAACCTTATAGAACTGAAGGATAATAATAAATATACTACAATTAAAATTGAAGGACATTTATTAGTCTCTAAAAGTTGGCAACAGGTGCAGTAGGAAGTTAAAATATCTGAAGAGAAAATAACTGGTAATAATAATGAAAAATCATTTTATATTGACAGTTTTTAGAACGGAATTGAAATATACCTATTGCAAAAACTATTATAAATACTTATTATAAGTTATTGTGATTTAGTATCGATTCTAATTTAAAGTCGTGGAAAGGAGAAAAATAAATATTTTGTATCAGTTTAACTGTTAAACGTTCGTTTTTTGATAATTTTGCTTGCGGATTCTGATTTCATATTAAAATGGACTTTAATATTTTATTGAACAGTAACTTTAGTTTTCGACAACGCATGTACATAAAAAATAAATAAATAAATAAAAGAAAGAAAGAAGAAGAAAAAAAAAAAGAGAAAGAAAACAACATATTCTATTCATCGATGTTGATATTTTCAAACGATTATTTGGCTGTAAAATTTAACGGAATGTTTATATCTTCATCACAATATTAATCTGTTCTTTTAACATTTATTTATCAATCCAAAAAGGCTAGTAATAATATTGCTTCTAGTCTACGATTGAAAATTTCTCACAAATAATCAGTGTCCGATTTAATACAATACAAATCAATCCGCAACATGAAATAAAAGGAGATAAAATACTTTCCCATAGGACGAGATAGAGTTATGGAAAGTGCATTTAATTTACACTATCGATATTGGCACAAATTTGTACCAGAGTAAAAACAACCGTGCATTATTTATTAACTATGCATACACTTTCTCCAGGTTGAAGGGAAAGAATGTTTATTGTGGACGCAAGGACTCAATTCTGTAGGAGAAGTCTTTAATTTCGGTTCCCAATTGCTTTAACTATTTTTTTTATATTTTTAATTAATTAAACCTAACCCTTCATCAGACGAAGAAAATTATGCTGGAAATGTGGCAGTGTAACTCATAATTTAATAATAATAATAATAGAAAATTTGTTATTAAAAGTGGAATACGAGACAGAATATCTGCTTCGACCATTCCTGTAAAACGATCTTCACCTTCACAGCAGTGCTTCGGGTGGAAAATACCAGAAACGACGGGTTACTTACGCAGCGTGCGGGGGAAACCAGCGAAGCTAAGAACAAAGTTCTGTTGAATTAAAAGTTTGTCAATAAACTGCTTGGATAAAGTGTTTAAATAATAAGAGAGTGCTTATATTATATTTTATTTCGTTTCCTTTTATTTATTGCTAAAACGATGAGACGAGTCACAATACGCAAGTGTTTAATAGAATCGAGCTCTACTGAATGGCCGTTTGTCAAATTAATCATTAAACACAGCACATTATAACCCACCCTTCTATCATCTACTCATCTAAAACAAATAACTCATCTTTAAATTATCTTACTTTTATGCCTTTTTTTATATGTAAAATACGAATTATTCAGTTAAGAAGTCGAGAACGTTTACTTCATTTATAGAGAATATAATTTCAGTATAAAACAAACTTTTTTTTTTTTTTTTTTTTTTTTTGAAAATCACGATATTGGTGTTTAGAAATACAATTCAATATTTACAAGTAAGTGTAGATTTGATTCGTGTTTCTATTTTCTTTCTTTCAACAACTAAATGATATTATCTCGTAAAAACAGTATAATTTTTGGTATACAAAAGATATTCATGATATTTAAAATTATTTGATATACATAATATGATATTTATAAAAATTGCAGATATCAGATCTTTACATTGAGATTATTTGTAATTTAAAACTATTCAGTGAGATAGCAGTTACTTGGGATTAGAACTGAATGTTAATTAAAGAACAACGTTTCAATATATATATATATATATATATATATATATATATATATATATTTTAATTTGTCATCTTTTTCTTTTTGGGACACATAGCAATGAAATTGAACTCATATTTAATGAAGAAAGATGAAGTTATTCCGCCTCGAAAAATTATAAATTTAACTGTGTCACACGCAATGATAAAATTAATTTTCATTTTTTCTTAAACAAAAATGTTTAAATATATATTGTTTTAATTATAATGTTTGTTATAATGTTAATGTTTGTTATAATTTCGAGAAACTTGCATCAATCATTACCACTGAACATTTAATGGACTACTTGAATACATTTGCCCGCCGATAATTTTTTAAATAAATATTCTTAAAGAATAAAAAAATTAGATGCTATCTTGAAATTGTTGCGGTTTATAGAAAGTGAACAAAATGTTCACGCCAAAAAAAGATTACTCATTTTCTCGCTTCTCCTGGTAAGTTCTCCATTGTCTGTGCTGCTATAGTTTTGTTAATATTGGAGTAGAATTATGAATAACAAAAGCTTTGTTAGCAAATGTGCCATAAATTGGGGGGGGGGGATTACAACAGGTGTTCGTGTGTTTCGACTCGAAATAATTACGTACAATCCATAATCAGGCAGAAAAAAAAGATATCCAGAAGGGCAATGCTGATTTCGCGCTGCAGTAAAAACAAATAAGGCTTAAGTTATCAAATGAAAAGCTATTTTGATCGATGCGTCTAGAAAGTATCACAATCAGATCGCAAGTAAATTTAATTGCATGCACTCAAATAGTTATGGTATAATTACCTCATCATAAACATCGGGGTGTGATGACAAGGGTTATTAAACCCCTTTTTTGTCTTTTGCGATTTGAACGAAATAAGACTAAGCCACTATAAAGAATCAATCTTTATCTAACAGAAAATAGTTGCTGAAATGAACATGTTATCGATTTAACAGCAGCCATCCCATTACACATCAGGTCTATAAGCCAATGCCTGAGTCATGACTCAATAAGCCTAAGTTCCCTTTTATTCCCGCGTGGTCAAAATGACCGCCCGTTGTTGAGGAATCTAATAAAAGGACCCAGCCAGGTTGACGTCACCGACAGGTGCTGGAAGTCACGGAGTGTTTGCTGTCCACGGAGTTGCACTGCACACGCTGGCCAGCAATTAATTACCCAAAGTGAGATAGATGCATGACCAAAGAAATGGACATGAGCCTGAAACCGTTTCGTTTTCCCAGGGGCGTACACGAGAAAGCTTTCTTTCCAACGGTCAGAGAGGCCAATGTTGGTTCAATCACGGAGCAGAAGAGTTCAAAGGCGTGAAATTCCGCAAAATCAGTGAACTTCGTGGGTGTATCACATGACTTAGAAAACTATCTGATTATGAATTCGTCTCTCGGACGAGACATAATCATAAAACAGAAGCGCACGTTCTGGCCTTGATTGGAATGAAAATAATGATTTATTCATGAAATAAATTTCATTTTGATTATCTAGAATTCCCAAACAAATGTTGTTTTGTACCTGCGGGAGGGGAGGGGGGGGGGGAGAGAAAAATCCAGCGCGGCGGTGGCACACACTTTAATGTGGTGTAGCACTGCATCATGTGGAGTATGTTTAAATTTATCTTCAAAGAAATATTTTACATATCAGTAAGGAATTTGTTGACAAGAATGAGATTAGGAACTAGAACTTTAACAGTTTACCTTACGGAAAGGATTGGCCGAATAAATAGTTGAAAGAGCGAACAGGGACCATGCGAAGGTTCGAATCTGAGACCTTTGGGTTACCGCTTCAACAATCTATCCACTGTATAGCTGGGGCGGATGTGTGTTATTTCAATCAAGTAAACAAACTCTAAGTACTATCAGAGTTTCAATATTTTGTTTTATTTCTATGCGTGTAGCATAGTTTTTAATTTAATACCCATTCGTGCATTTTTTCAGTAATTTTTTTTTTTTTTTTTTTTTTAAGAAAATCTTTTTCTATAGCCGGCACTTCGTTGCATTTTAAATAAACACGAAAGAGCGTTTTGTACCGTTCAGCGAATAGATGTCTATTTAAGTATGACATCGTAATATATGTCAATATTTTGACAGCAAGAAAATTAAAGAAGGGGGAACTCTTTCAAAAGGATCACAGAAAAAGAAAAACGAAAAAACTCCACCTCTACAGAAGGAGTATCGTGAAAGGAAGAATCGAACATCGAGAGGGGAGTGAGTCAACTGAATCCTTTTAGGGGATGATTCACGAAACCTCTCAATGGGGATAACGGAGAGGCAGAAATCTACAACCATTCCGTCGTAGTCAGCAAAAAGAGAAACGTTGTGTCCAGTTTCTCATCCGAAATGCATAATTCTCGTTCACCAGATGCTAATACGAGCGGAAATCCCGTAAACAATACAGGCTATTTCTTGGAATAATTCAAAGGACGCAATTCGCAGTGGGTTCTAAAGGAGATCTGAAGGTTTTGATTATCATGCCCAATAGGCTGAATTAAACTTTTAGAATGAAAATTAAAAACCTTAAAACACAAGGATTATAAAATAATGAAATAATTGAAATGTTTCAAATACGATTTAACAGAAATGGTTAATGTATTTTATTTTAATATTATCCCTTTTAATACATACTATATATAGCTATATACATACATGCATAATTACATACGAGTTGCTCGATAAACCTTGATGCCGGCTTTAATTTTTTTTTTTTTATGTTTTTTTAAATTAAATATTGATTTCATTCATACATCATATATTGCAAAATTGCATAAAAAAAAGAGGACTCAGGATTTTATAAAATCCATTAAGATTTTCACAGGGTGCAATTTAAAAATGAACAAAATTTAAAATTTTATAATGAACGTCCCTCATACTTTAATGAGATTATGTACAAAATTTTACCATTCAGAGGTCGAGATCAGCTTAGCAGAAGAACATTATTACGTTAGGACAACGATTTAGATTCGATTCCTGTCACGGTCTCTTTTTCACTCTTATTAAAACGAGTTTTATCTTTTGAACAAAAAATTGTCGACATTATTTTAGTTTCACAATTTTTTTCCCCTTATTTTCTTCAGCACAACATCCACAATTGCAAAAATCATTGGAATTCCTCATTAAATTATATTTCCTTTTCAGTAACTGTAATCAGAAGCATGAAGTACCCTACAGATTTCAATGAAGCATTAAAAAAGTTCTGCTTCAAAATAAATAAGAAAATCACCTACACAGAAAAGAATTCCTAATACCATTTCCCGAGATTATTATTTCTGCCGATTCCCGAGTGCCATGGATGTGCTTCTTAAGAGAACTCAATAGACTCGTACTCCCGGAAAATAGCGATAAAAGAGACACACATCTATAATAAAGTGTGTTGTCTTTTTCCCGGGAATCCTGGAATCGATGAGATCCCCGAAGACGTCACAGATAAGGAAGGTAACAGCAGGCACCGAAGACTCAATAAAAGAGATTTACAGCAAAATCATACACTATCTTGTCAATAAGGCGTTATATGCCTGATACGTGAATGTTAATAAATAAAAATGCAAGAAAGTGGCGTAATATATATATATTTAAAACCGCTATATAAATAAAATTTCTTTATACAAATGTTGTCGTTTGCATATGCATATATTGAAAATCTTCTTATACATACGCACACACACATATACACACACACATATATATATATATGAATACATACATATACATATTGAAAACCTTTTCAAACATTGAATAGATGAAAACAAGAAACATTGAAAAAGATGAAACAGAAAAATTCAAAAAAAGATTGCAACTATCAAACATCCATAAATTGAAACATGCAAATTCATTACGTATAGAATGAATGTTGCATGTAAAATAGGTGTTATTTCTGTCTTGTTGTATGCAAATTGCTAAACATTTACAACAAGCTATACCCTATAACACCCCCCCCCCAAAAAAAAAAAAAAAAAAAAAAAAAAAAAAAAGAGAAAATTTAAACTGAAAATATATGTGAAAAACCAATTGAGAATCAAACATATTTAAACTCATGCAGCATATTCAATATTATTAATTTAAATACTAATAATAATAGTTAAATGAAATAACTAGTAATAATTAATAAAACTAAAGTATAACATACATTACACATGAAAAACTTGTATAAGTAGCTTGCACGGAAAGCGAGATCACTAAACATACATGTGGCTGTATACAGTTAGATTCACAGTTAATTTTGGAATCGTATTAAATAACTGAACGATTAATTTATTTTTGAATTTGTATTTGTCAACTGAACGATAAAGTTGAGTGAACTGTTTGATTTTAATAATTAACCTAATAGTGTTAATTTAAAATTAAATTTTGATTAAACACACACACACACACACACACACATATATATATATATATATATATTCAAATGCTTGCCATAATTATTTTTCTGTTATTGCTGTGGACAACACATCTCGTATTTTTTCTGTTACTGTTAAGGACAACTCACCTCGTATTTTTCCTTTCTATGAATTTTAACATGTGACAGTACTTGTGAAAACTCAAGCTTTTTTTGTTCTGATTTCTTATTGATTTCAATTCTAATTATTGGTTTGTAAGCAAGGTAGGATTACCCACTCATTTCTTAGCTTTAATTCGAATCAGTGCTTCAAGGTCTTGCTTTTGTTCAACCGTGGGAATGATGAACCCCTGAAAAGAAAATTCTTACATGGTTTTGAGCCTTTCCAATTTTTATTTATTTATTTATTTTTTTTTTCATTTAAACTACTGGTTTTAAAATGTTTTAAATTAGTTCGTTAGATCTTATATCCTCTTAGTTATTCAATTTTAAATCCATTTTGATTCACTTTATATTCAATATCACATAGCTCAGTGTTTTGCAGTTCATAGTCAAGGATTCATGTTACGGTAAGTCTGTTGTGAATAAATTCAAATGGGATTGAAACATTAGGCTGATAATTTGGATTTCGGCGGCCTATAATCGTCTGTTACTTTTATTATACTGAGTCTTAAATTATTATTTTGTAATCTAATTTTAATAGTAATTTCATCTGCAAAATTTTACGAATTTAAAAATGAACAATCAAGAGTAAATCCATCCAGTAAAATTTAAATGGCCGCATTTTAGTTTTTCTTTCTGAATATAAATAAATAAATAAAATCGACAAAAAATTCTTTTTTTTTTTTTTTAATGATGAATTTTTATAACAGTGCAAAGAAAAACAATATTTGAATAAACTCCATTCCCTAAATTATCTATCTGACGGCTACTCGAATTTCAATGAAAAGCCGTATTTTTTGTTACGTAAATAAATTTTAAAAATAGATGTATCCAATTTACTACGAGTTTTTACTCCCCGCCCCATCTTGCGTGTTTTTGTTTTCTTAATAAAATTATGTTTTTATCATTAATTATCATTTTGAAATAAAGTTACTCTGTGGCAAAACATAAACTTCATCCGGCAGAAATTTTTTCTTGACTGAAATACCCCATTTTTTTTTTTTTTTTTTTTAACTACATAATTAAGATATTTGTTGGATGATTGCTTACTTTATGTTAATAGATAATTAATTATTTTTATTAATTATTTATTTTATTTTATTTATTTATTTATTTATTTATTTATTTTTTTTTTTTTTGGGGGGGGGGGGGGAGGTGTTAAGAGAGAATTTACTCGCTCTTTCAAAACCGGTATTTGAAAAAAAAAAAAATTCGAACGTTTTGAGAAAACGCAGGCTAAATAATACTTTTAAGTAAACTGATTCATTTAAACTTAATTAATTGCAAAATATTTTCTTGATTTGTGCAAATTAAAATAATGGTTACCAGTAAATTGTAATTGTCTTTCCAACAAACTTCATTATTTATTCGCATTCTTTATTATAGACTGAATTTAAATTCTTTCAATCGATATTTGGAGGCTGCCGTTTATGACTTCTTTTATTTGTTTTTCGAAAGGACAAAAACATGAGAGATGCTTTTTAACGTATAGTGAGTAGTAAAGCTTTTATTTAAAAAAAATCTGGAGTGACTCCACTCGGCTTTCCGAACATTAAGTAATTAACGGTTGTATAAATAAAATAAAGTAAGAGAAGTCGTTAAATAAAGAGAAAATTATAATAGGGTGTTGGAGTATTTTTCTTCATATAGTATGTTGTTTCATTGAACGCTATTGCCCCTCAAAAAACTTGAGCCCATAGATCATAATGATGAAGATATTTTCGTTGTGTCCCTGTAAAAATCTACAAACGCTAGACTGACTAAAATCTATACAGTTCGTACCACGGTGACTTTTAACATGTATATAGATTTGTAGCCCAATCAAATAAATAGTTTAGACGCTATCACACTTTAAAACACTTGAGCCCATAGGCCATAATAATAAAGACATTTTCGTTGTGTCCCTGTAAAAATTTGTAAACGCTAGACTGATTAAAATCTATACAGTTCGTGTCACGGTGATTTTTAACATGTATATAGATTTGTAGTTCAACCGAATAAATAGTTTAGACGCTATCACACTTTAAAAAACTTGAACCCATAGGCCATAGTAATGAAGAATTTTCCTTTATGTCCCTGTAAAAAACTATAAATGCCAGATTCATGAAAATCAATACATCTTGTGTGGCGGTGACTTATAACATGTGTATAAATTTTCAGCTCAATCGAATGAGCCATTTAAATGCTATCGCACTTTAAAGAATTTGTGCTCATAAGCCATAATGATAAAGAATTTTTCTTTGTGTTCCTGTAAAAAATCAAAAGGGTTCGTGGTACGGTGACCTACAACATATGTACCAAATTTCAGTTTATTCGAACAAAGCGTTTAGTCGCTATTGAGTTCACTCACATACATACGTACATACGTACACATATATACACCTACATACATACATACACACATACGTAAACACATATACACCTACATACATACATACATACATCAGCGTAAAAATAGCAAAATCGAACTCAGAGGACCTCAAAACGTGTAGAAACATCAAAATTTCAAATTCGAATTTTCGACATGATTACAATACTTTCCTTACATATGTATGTTCGGAAAGTAAAAAAAAAAAAAAAAAAAAAATATCTTTACTTAGTTGTGTTTAGAAGCAGTCGGGAAAGAAAGAAAATGTATTTGATTTTCTTTCCAGTGCATGTCGTTTTATTGCAAGAAAACCTGTTTCACAGGTCAAATATTGAAACGCAAGGAAGAGTGGCTCGCTGTGTGTTACATCCAGTGTATTGAGAGTAAATTACTTCCATTGAATATACACTACCCTAATAAGTAAATATTATTGAATAAACACCACAAAATGTAAAAAAAAAGAAAGTAAAGTAACTGTTAGGCATCAGATAGGAAAACCGTGAAAGAAATGTCATTAATAAGATTTTTCGAGTTTTTATTATTTTTATTGCATAGTGAAAATGATATAATATCCCTGATATATTATTATAATAAAGTATCCCATATAGGGTAGGTGCTCCAGTGATTGGCATGCTCCAGTAATTGACATCTATCCCGAAATAATTAATAAATAAGAAAAAGAATAAAATCATATATTTTACATTTAAGAATTTTAACATTCTATGTCAAACATTGGTGCATAGGGTACTAATAACTGGTAAAATGAATCACTAGCAGTGTCAAACACTGGAACATAGGGAGCCAATTACTAATGAAATGAAAAACTGGCAATGCCAATGACTGGGACATTGAGTGGGTGTCCAATAAAAATTCATAAAAAAAAAAAATAATTGTTATCAAATGTATATATTTTAACATATAAGTATGTGGTTCTGAATGTCTTTCATACCATACGTATTAACTTCAGATTTCTAAAAATATTTTCTGATGATTAGAACATTAAAAACATCAGAGATTGCTCTAAAAGTGTTAATCAATGGTTCACTTACCCTACTCTGGGTTTAATTTAAACATATTTTGTTGAAAATTTGTATATACTTTAGAAAACTGTTTCTGCTAGTACCGGTTTTTAAATAACGGGGAATACTGCAGTTACTCAGCCTAATTTGTATATAACATATTTTTAGCTACATTATGATATATAGACACGTATTTTAATGGGTTAAGATCGATAAAAACTAAAGTTATCTAACTACTTTTTTAAAAAATAGCTAAATGATAGCTTTTCCTTTTCTTTCTTTCTTTCTTTTTTTTTTTTCCTTTGTGGTATGCGACTGCTCTTAATATTTTGTTTAACGTCACTTTCTTATAAAATATTTTAAGCTGGTTGGTTGTAAAGAAAGTTAAAAATAACACAGGTCGACATGTAAAATTTTGATTTTACAATTTTGACTGATCTTTATGTTTTTTGGTGTATTGAAACCAAAAATGAAGACAGATATTCTCTATTACGTATAGACTTTTGTCAATTCAGAGTGTCTACCCATACAATTTCTTACATTACTTTTCCACCAGTATTATTATATGGTATGTTTCCAGGATTAATTAATCGTGGATGCCTTCTGTTGTAATTGCGCAGCACTAGTGAGGCGTAAAACCCTACTAACCATACCAACCAACCTACAATTATTATGATATATGTAAGAAATTGCGTCGGTAAACACCCTGTATTGGCAAAAATCTATACGTGATAGGGAAAAATGGGCTGCATTTTCGGTTTCAGCACATCAAAAATATAAAGATCAGCTAAAATCATCAAATCAAATTTTGTCAACTTCATAATTGTGTAATGTCAATGTGTGTAATTTTTCTGTGTGATGTCAATTAACACCTTTATACACTGCGATTTTTTTTTAAATCTTTAAATGAGAGTAAAAGACAAAAATTGAAAATGTGAGAAAATTCATCCAATTTCATACTGTTATACAAATTCAGTTTCAAATTTCAATGAAATTTAGGTCATCGTTTAATTTTCGTGTTGGAAAATAATTTTCATGAAATACAGCGATGAGAAAGTTACCCAATAAAAAAGATCCAGAGTGAGAATTATGTGAAAATAATTTTAAAATTTCCTTGATATCGCCAAAAAATAAAATAAAATCACCTACCAAATCCTTATGATAAGAACGGAGAACATAGTTATAAAAGTTCAAAAGGAAATTTTTATTTTTAAATTGACATTTAGATGTTTATCTAAGGACATTATCATGTTCTAAAATATATTTTCGAACTCATATCTCTACAAGGCGATTGTAGAACGTTTTCGCATTTAAATTTTTTCTTTTTCCTTCTTTAACAGATTTAAAAAAAAAAAAAAAAATCTCCTGCCGAAGCAAACATTATCTCGTGTTAAAGTAAACCTATCTTTCCACAGAAAAATTTTAAAATGTGATAAATTAAAATAAAAATAAAAAAAATAAAAATAAAAAAATCATAAATTTTTAAAAACATTATCATGTATCTATTGACTGCTAAATTTTATAACATTCTTAAATTCTTCACTTTATATATATATATATATATATACATATATATATATACAGGGTTCGTCAAAAGTCCCGCACCACCCTCCTGTTTCGGAAATGCGTGAGAATTTTAAAAAATGGTTGTAACTCGTGTTCAAGGAATTCGAGGGGGACCTCTTTTGGTGAAAACATTTTGGGCCTGGGAAAGGAGGGCGGAGCTAAGGAAAATGCTAGGGAGGGCAACTTTAAAATTTCAAATAGAAAGGTATGTCTTGTGATACTTCTCTGGAAACGTCTCTTCAAGACAATGAATTTGAAACAAATAGTTTCCTCTTACGATGATTATTAAAGGAGATACGTGAGTATAAAATTCACATTTCAAAACCCGAAAAAAGTTCCACACAACCTTCCTATCTTGGAAATGCGTCCGAATATTGTAAAATGGTGAAACACGTCCTCATTGAATTCGAGGAGGATCTCTTTTGATGAAAACATTTTGGGCCTGGAGAGGGAGAAATCCCTAACTACACACTTGTCCATAATACATCCTGAATATGTCCACAGGATGTCCTTTCATCCATTAGACATTCTGAGGACATCATTTGGAGGAGGTGTGCTGTTAGGGATAGGACTGCCAATAGGGAGGGTAACATTTAAATTTCAAATGGAAAGATATGTCTTGTGACACATCCCTGGAAACATCTCTTCAAGACAATGAATTTGATATAAATAGTTTTGTCCTGCGATGAATATTAAAGTGGATACATACCTATACAATCTGTATTTCAAAACTCTAAAACCTCATGTATCTCCTTTAATAATTCTGTACTGATAAGTGTAAAGGATTTAAGTCCAAAAATGTGAATTTTGAGTTAAGCACATAGTCAGACTCAGTAAAAAAATCTCTATCGATTGGTATAAAGGATTTAAATCCATGTCATTTGGTCTTTGAGAAAATCCATCGGTAAAAAAAGATTCAAGTCAGAAATTTTGCATTAATCTTTGGTATAAAATATTTAATTCAATTTTTTCCCTTTATTAAATAAGGTTGACAATCACTGAATGGTATAAAGGGTATAAATCAACATAATCCCTTTTTTCTAATCGATTCTTTTGATTAGTTTTTAGATAGTTTAACTTTATTTTTCGTCTCCTGAAAAATCAAGAATATGGACTTAAATCCTTTATATTTATTAGTACAGAATTATCGCAGAGCAAAATTATTTATATCAAATTCATTGTCTTGAAGAGATGTTTTCAGGGATGTATCACAAGACATACCTTCACATTTGAAATTTTAAAGTTGCCCATCCTAGCGGCCCCCCTGACCCCCCCCCCCCTCCCAGGTTCAAACATTTTTCCCGAAAAGAGACACCCCTCGACTTCACAGAACCCGTGTTTCATCTTTTTTTTTTAAATTCCAACGCATTTCTGAGATAGGAGGAAGGGGGGGGGGAACTTTTGACGACTGTATGTGTGTGTAGTGTATATATACATATATAGAAAAAAACCGATGACCAAACAGCCCAAATTATACGCGAGAACCAAAAGTAGAGATATCCAGGTATAGTCTAATGAAAGGTATGAAAAATCCACAATACTTACATTAGAATGAATCTTAAATATCCGTATTCAGTAATAAGGGACAGATAAAAAATAACAAAATGACAATAAATAAGAATGTCTATCAGCACCAAATTCTTTAATACCAAAGAAGAAACATATATATATATATATATATGTTTCTTCAATAAAGAGTATTTATTTTATTTTCAGTGTTTGCGCTTCAGCTAAAAATGGAATTAAAATATTAACAGTTGTTATTTTGAACGCATTTTAGAAATCAAGATTTTAATTTGAAGTGTTTTCAGATTTCATTTATCGTCTAGAGTGTTATGCTATTTGAATTGATTTATTTATAAAAAGTTCTATCTGGTATTATAAATTTTTTTTAGTATATATTAATGAATGGAAATGTCTGGTTATAAATAAACTTATATTTTCCTGTACAACTGAAATCTTTTTCTCGTCTGTCATTATTCTTTTTTTCGTCAGTAAATGAGAACTTTTTCAAAAGATTAAAGAACTTTAAAATGATTTTACACACGTGGACAAATCTCCGAATAATTACGTCATTATCTTTAAATACTATTTTCTTAATTTATTAAATTCTGCCATTTCCTTTATCATAAGGACTTTTAGTTTATTTCTGATATTATTAATATTAATCGACATATTCATATTCTTTTACGGATATGTAAATAATTCTCCACTTCAATAACTGTTATTTAGAAATTATTCCTATTAAATTCCATACTGTCACTATAGGATGTAATACCTATTAATACGGTCAATAAACTATTACTTAGTATTAAAAATCAAATTGTTTCTTCTTATTATACAGTAAAAGAAAATTCGCATTTTCTATCAGATATAATATAACTTTGAAGATATTAAAACTGATAGATTCATTTTAATGTTAAATTTCATTTATTTTCAAAGTCCATTTTAGGCTAAATATTTTTTACGTTTTAAATTTATGCATACGTATTTTAAGTTTAGTATAGATATGACATATTTACGATAGGTTTGTACCATATGCAACTTTGGTGCTCCTAAAGCGTTGGTACCTATAGATCTTGACTAGAGTCCTGCATCGGGTCAGGGATGCCGATTTTACCCGAAACCGACCCAACATGCGGGTCGGGTTCCGATCGAGTTGACTAAATATTTTCTCTTGCAGTTCAGTTGACTGAAGTTTTTTTTTCCCCTGCTGGTCGTGTTTAGTTTTCAACGAGTCGAGTCGATGTCGTCGAAAACTAAACATTTATAAACATCTTAAAAAAAAAATTACTATAAGCAAAAATTCGTTTGACATAATTATAATTGCATGAAAGCATACAATATTAATGAAAGCATATAACAGATGAAAGCATACAATATAAATCCATAATTAAATATAGGCTCGCCCAAATTATCAGAGTAGAGAAAACATCCCTATCGGACAAAAGCAATTAACAAAGAAACATTAAATTATTATTATTATTATTCAATATAAGCATTAAACATGTAACTACAAACGCAAAACTTGAAGCACATTTTTGTATGCTTAAAATACACAATACACAAAACACTACACCATCTTTCAAGTTTTTAAATTTGAAACATAGTGTATCAGTAATTACATTTTTAATCCTTTTTTAAAGTGATTTACCAACGGCGTGACAACGAAAATTTACTTTATTTGATAACTCAACAAAGTTTTGCGAGATTTTTTTGACGAATTATTAATTTTCTTTAATGTTTCGGGTCGGGTGCGAACCCAAGATTGTTTATTGTAGTTTCGAGTCGAGGAAAATTTTTTTGTCGGTTTCGGGTCGAATTAAAACTCATCAGTCGAGCTTGGGTTGGATAAAAATCGACCCGTGAAGGACTCATATCTGGACCACACGGGCTTAGGCCTAAATTTGTCGTTAAATTGCAGTTATGAAGAATGGAAAAATCGAAAGTTTCATTCCTTATAATTTAAAAGAGAGTGAGCAGGAGCAAACATATTTGAGCTGTGAAATTTATCCATGATTGAGAAATCTTATTACTTCTGTTAATAAAACTAAATAAAAATAACAGTTATTCTTGTTAAGAACAAATGATGAATAAAATGCTACAGTAGGAATAATTCTATTAACACTTTTAACAGGGTAAAATTAGATTAAGCAGAAAACTAACAGTCTTGATAAAAAATAAAAGAAGAAAAAGTTTGGGCAGGTATGGAAATGAATAAATGAATCGCCAGAATTCAATAGTTTATTTTAGAGACAACTTGCATAAACTTGACGGTTTACCGTAGAAAAATTAGAAACGATTCCTCAGCAATATAAATTTGATTATTATCCAATTAATGAAACAGGAGAAGTTAGAAAGTACCCAGAAGGAAGTTCATAAATCAGATTATCTTTGCCAGCCATTTCAAGACAATAGAGGATGGTTCGGTGCAAATTAGATTAATTCATAAATCACAAACTAATTGGGGAAAAGTAACTGAAGTTCTGTTATCCATCATGGGAATGTTTTGATTAAAATTACTAAAAAATAAGGAAACATATAAGAAATTGCTGAAAGTTTCCGAACACCGTTAAAAAGTACTCAAGATTTTTCTCCCATTCCCAGTATTTTATTTTAGTTTCGTAGAAAAGAAAGAAATAAACACCGAATTTTATTTTATTTATTTATTTATTTTTTAAATCAATCATAAAAATAAATAATAAATAATTTATAAATTCAGGATAGTTGATAGTTATCTTTTTTCCCCCTTATCATAACAACTAAATTACATATAAGTATATATATATATATATACAGGGCCCGATTAAGCTTTGAAGCTAGGGGAAGCTCAGTATCATTTCGGGGCCCCCTTTCATTTTTGAAAATCTTATTTTCCTGTTACATATTGTAATATAAAAATGCTACAGACGAAAAAATAGTGTGTGTTTATTATTTTTATTTTTCGTACATCTGGGTGGTTTCTAAACAGAACATTAAAATCATACACTTTTTTAATTAAGAACATTGAGATTTTTGAGGTTAAATATTAGATTTTCCCGAAATAGTGAGTGTTTTGTCTTGTTTTAGGTAATCTTTCTCAGAAAAAATTCAATCTCAGTGTGAAAATAGGAAACAAAAAATTCAAGACCATGTTTTTAATCCTTATGGGGCCCCCTCTTAAATTTTAGAGGGGAAGCTTGTGCGTCCTGAGCCTTTTGGATAATCAGGCCCTGTATATATATATATACATATATAGTGAAGAATAATAACGCTATAAAATTTAGCAATTAATAGATACAGGATAATATCAACAACACACAAATAAAAGTTCTTGTTATTCAATTTAAATGTTAGCTCAGATTTACTGTGATTCAATTATAGCATCAATTAATAGATAAATGCATTTTAAATTACTTACGCTAATGTTATCATTCAGGACTATAACACTAAGACCAACAAGGTGTGATTTATACGCAAAATTCAAGAAAGTTATCAAATGTTATTCAATAATTTTAATTAAAAAAAAATAGGAAATAGATAACTGTATATGAGAATTGTAATAGGAAATGCTCAAAAATAGAAGTATTCACACTTCAGGGAGCATGTACTTCTATGAGCAGAGCGATCGCAAGATTTCGGAAAACTGCATGGTAGCTAATTCAAGCCAAAAATACAGTTCATATTCCTATCTGCGACAAAACCCAAATTAAAAAGGAATGAATTAAATTTCAACAAATCAGTAAATGAATCAATTAAACATATATATATATATATATATATATATAATATTTATCCACATGTCATGCGGACTCCAATCTCAGAGATTTTTTTTTTTTTTTTTGTCTTTCAAGCCAGGTTCATTAAATGTATACTTCATTTATCGAATAATCTTCTCCATTTAGCAAATAATCTTCTCCATTTAGCAAATAATTTTTTAGCAGAACACTACATTTTTTTTTTTTCCTGAATGAGAAATAAGTGAATGTTTTCATTAAAATCTCGTCAGTCCTACTCAGTAAGTTGTATCTATAGTTTATTTTACTTATTTTTTGCAACTAATTCGTCTGACGTTTATTATATCATTCAACCGATAAAAATAACGTCATGCCCTCTACTTCGAAATTGAAATAAAATCCTTCATAGTCTATGCAGCCTTTGTAGCCTTCATTCACCATAAGCCTTTACAGTTATAGTTCTATATATTTTCACTAAAAAATAAATTATCTCGCAAAAAAAGAAAAAAAAAAAAAATCTAGACATTTCTCAATAATAAACTATTCGTTCTATATTGCCTAGTTCAACTTTATCATCTCTAACCAACTTTATCAGAGACCCATTTCAATCAATATAAACAGCAATGCTGATCAATCGATTTCTTCTTTCAAATCTTAGTATAGATGACACACGATGTGGGTCATCCATCTATAGATGCCCGCATTGTTTTCTCTTATCTCTCCGCTCTTCGGTGCTACGAGGATTCTTTTCTCGTTCTATTTCGAAGTCAGATAGCATTGACGTAATAGGATTAGGCGATTATGACGTACATTTTGGTCTGAAGAAGGATTTCGGTCCGACAGACCAACGCAAGGTTTTATTCAGTATGCGGGAACAGCACTTACAATATATATATTAAATCTGAAGTAAAGGAAAAAGTGTGCATGCACATGTGTTTAGTCTATTACAAGTGTGTAAAATAAAATACCAGTTTTTTCCTTACAGTCAAGCAAATTATTCTTATACTAGAAAATCATTTTTATTATTAAATCTGTAAAATTTTCTCGTATTAGGGTAAGTGCACTAGTGACTGACACTTTTAGAGCAATCTCTGATGTTTTTAATGTTCTAGTCATCAGAAAATATTTTTAGAAATCTTAAGTTAGTACGTATGGTATGAAAGACATTCAGAACCACATATATGTTAAAATATATGCATTTGATAACAATTATTTTTTTTATGAATTTTTATTGGACACCCAATCAATGTTCCAGTCATTGACACTGCCAGTTTTTCATTTTATCAGTAACTGGTCCCCTATGTTCCAGTGTTTGACACTGCTAGTTATTGATTTTACCAGTTATTAGCACCATGTGCTCCAGTATTTGACATAAAATGTTAAAATTCTTATATGTAAAATATATGATTTTGTTATCTTTCTTATTTATTAATTATTTCAGGATAAATGTCAATTACTGGAGCATGCCAATCACTGGAGTACCTACCCTATGATGAAAATGTAAAAAAAAAAGGGGGGGTGGCAGTTTCTTAATATTCTTGACAAAAGAAGGAACAATATTTCTTGAAAACATCGTCACAAATTAGTACATGATACGTTTCGAAAGACGACAGATGTCTTCATCAGAAAATATGCCCACTACAGAAGGCAGAATGAAAAGTAAAGTTGGAAGCAAGAGGGAAGACCAATACAACAAATAGACGGGGAATGTCAACTAATAAGAAGAGTGGAAGAGCAGCTAATAGGAGATCGGAAGTCTAAAACACAGTAAAGTAAAATTAAAGAAAGAAGGCAATACACCCTCTACCAATAACTATTTGGACACTTTCGAATTTAGACTTTTTTTGTTAATATCTAAAAAAGTTCTTTAAGAATCATCTTGAAACTTTGGTAGTGTAAAGAACAGGTTACAACTCATATATATTTCAGCAAAAAAATGTGTCCTGAAGAAGAAAAGAGAACCAGTAAAAAATTAAACAAAAATCAAAATGTTTTGGATCACTCTGTAAAAAGTAATGCTTCAAATGCGTTTTGGCTGTAGAATGTGATTATGAAGATTTGTCTCTTTATCTGTATAAATTATTATGAAGATGCAACATGTATTCATGGAAAGATATAATGATTTTTTTTTTTTTTAATTGAAAAAAAAAAAAATCTACATTTTTAGTTATAACACATAGGGTATTAAACCCAGTGCAAAAACATTTTAGAAAATTTCGTACACTACATTAGACACAGCTTATTGCAATCAGAATGCAAAAATGTTTAATATCTTACTATATATGAGCATTTTTACTATATATTTTCTAACTATGCACCCGCAAGCTTTTGAAAAAATTCATTTGCATAGTTTAATAGCCAAAAGTATTGAATAACTTATATGAAAATCTCAAACAAATATCAGGTGACTTCAAAAAAGTTAAGAAAGATAGAATGAACATAGTTTCAGTTCTCTCAAAATAAAAGCTAAATTATAAGGGGTTTCACTCCCATTTTAACTTTGATTCAATCCGTGCCCAGTGGTAATAGAGTGTTCGCTGATTGTAAATAAATATTGATAAAACCCCCTATTATATATATATAAATTATAGATATCTTAATAAAATTTAACCTTAATATTTTAACAATTAATAGATACACGCCGATACCAACACAACAAAAATAAAACTGATAACTAGCACAGAAATCTTGCGATACATATTAAGACCCAATAAGAGACAAAAACAATTTAAATTACTTACGCCCACTTGAGTAAAAAAGGATCATTAAACATAATGACGGAGAAAATAAATAAAGGACCTCGGAAATAATAATTGGAATAAAAAATGAATTAATAATTGGAATAAAAAATGCTTAAAAATAGAAGTATTATCCCATCAGGGAGCATGTACTTCATAAAGCTGCAACGATTTCGTAAAACAATATAGCTAACAATAGCAAATATATATTGTTCATGTCCCGATCGAGCAGCAAAACCATTTTGAATGAGAAATTAAATAAAATATTAATCAAATCATCAAGGAAACCGGAGAGAAAAATAGGATAGGCCAGAATGACCACATGTAAAGCTTTCAACACAACAGGGAGAATAGGAAGTTGCCATCATATTAATGAAATTAAAAATAAATTCTTTGCAAACTTCGATTAATCGATAAAGAATTAATAACTATACTTTTTTTTTTTTTTTTTTTTGAGAAGAACTGAAATTCGGTTCATTCTATCGCTCACAACTTTCTGAATTTACATGACATTTGTTTGGGGCTTTCATATAAGTTACTCAATACTTTTGGCTATTAAATTATGCAAATGAAATTTTTTAAAAGCTAGCGCATGCGTAGTTAAAAATTATTTAGTAAAAATGTTAATATTTCGTTAGATATTTGACATTTTTGCATTCGGATTGCTGTACGCTGTGTATAATGTAGTATTCCAAATTTCCTAAAAATGGCTTTGCACTGAGTCTAATACCCAACGTGTTATAATTAAAAAAGTGAAAATTCTTTTTGCAATTTTTAAGAAAAACCGTTATATTTCCATGAATGCATGTGGTAGTCTCATAAAAACTTATGCAGATAATGAAAAAAATCCACATAATCATATCCTACAGCCAAAACGCATTTAAAGCATTATTTTTTACAGGGTGATCCAAAACATTTTGATTTTTGTTTAATTTGTTACTGGTTCCCTTTTCATTTTCAGAACAAGGTTTTTGCTGAAATATATGAGGTATGACATGTTCTTTACACTACCAAAGTTTCAAGATGATTCCTAAAGAACTTTTCTAGATATTTGACAAAATTCGAAAGTTTCCAAATACTTATTGGTAGATAGTGTTAAATGAAAGAAAAATAAACTAAATATGTAAGTAGCTTTATCTCACAGAAAATGAAGCAAAATATCAAAACTAATTATATTGTGTTACTTTTCACATTAGATTTTACTATCAAAATGTTGATTTCGATTTCTTAGCTCGAGTGATTAGGAGGTAGGACCTCTTAGAAAGATTACCACGGAAGGCATCTCCCAGCTCTTTGTACTAGTTTCCTTGTGTAGACTTTAACTCACTCGTTTCCTTTCAGAATAGAGATTCACGGTTCGAACCCAGGTGACTGGTCACCTCCATAAATTGCCATGATTCTCGACTGGTCTTTCCTGTGCAATTTCAACCTTTTTCAAAACCTTTTTTAGACCTTTAAAAATATTTAATCAGTATTTGAATATGAATTAAACAAATTTTATTCTGAGGCGATACCTCATGACAATTCATAGAAGCCCCAAATTACTAAAACATTTTTTGCCATTTATGGTTGTAAGTAGAAACAACCGAAATTTGGATCAATTTAATACCAAATTTTTAACAACGCCATAAGTAAAGTATACTTTCTCTCTTCTTCCGAACAAAAAAAGATTGTAATATTAACACAAATTCTAGGAAGTGTTTTTTTGTATTACGTTCTATTTCTTTTTAAAACAGAATGGTCCATTTTTTTTTTTAACATTCAACCTCACGTTACCCCTTTATGAGTATGGTTAAATATATATATATATATATTACTATATGCGGTTACAGTAAAAAAAAAAAAAAAAAAATCTGGAGTGACTCCACTCGACTTTCCGAACATTGAGTAACTAACAGTTTTGTAGATAAAATAAAGAAAGAGGAGTTGCTAAACAAACAAAAAAGAGAAAACCATAACAGAGTGTTTGAGTATTTTTCTCCATATATCACACGAGCTTTTATTTAACGCTACTGAACTTTGAGCCCTTAGATCATAAGGATAAAGAATTTTTCGTTGTGTCCCTGTAAAAATCTATAAATGCTAGATTCACCAAAATGCTTATAGTTAGTGCAACAGTGATTTATAATATTCATACAAATTTTCAGCTCAATTGAATAAGGCGTTTAGATGCTATCGCTGGTCTCATAGGCCATAAAGATAAAGAATTTTTCTTTGTGTCCCTGTAAAAAAACTGTAAGTGCTAGATTCACCAAAATCTATACAGTTGGTTCAAATGTGACCTATAACATGTGTACAAATTCTTTGCTGAGATTAATAAGGCGTTTAGACGCTATCACACTTTTAAAAATTTGGCAAAGAATTGTTCTTTGTGTCCCTGTAAAAAGACTATAAGTGCTAGATTCTCCAAAATCTATACAGATTGAGTATCTGTGACCTATAATATGTGTATAAAGTTTTTGCTCAATTGAATAAGGCGTTTAGATGCTATCGCACTTTTAAGATTTTGGTCCCTTGGCCATAATGATAAAGAATTTTTCTTTGTGTCCCTGTAAAAAAACTATAAGTGCTAGATTCACCAAAATCTATAGGGTTCGTACTATGGTGACTTACAATATACGTACCAAATTTCAGCTTATTCGAACAAAGTGTTTAGACGCTAGCGTGTTCACTCACAGACATACACACATACAAACACATACACACACACATACACACACACATACATACACACATACATACACACACACATACATACATCATCGTAAAAATAGTGAAAACGGACTCGTTGGACCTCGAAACGTATAGAAACATCAAAATCTCGAATTCGGATTTTTGACATGATTACAATACTTTCCTCACTATAGTGTTCGGAAAGTAAAAAGAGAGAGAGAAAAGAATTTTAACTGTTTATTGATTAATTGAAAAGCTGTTGAAAAATAAGAAAACACTCGTTCAAAACAATTCGATAGTTAATTACCCAAAACTTAAAATAAATAAATAAATAAATAAATAAAAAATCTCGTTAACCTCACAAAGGCAAAACAAAACGTTTCCGAAAATCCCTACAAATTTTTCTTCGAGGAAAGAAAGAAAGAAAGAAAAAAAAAGATATTGTATACTTTTTTTTTTTTTTTTTTTAACAAGAGTTGCCGTTCGATTAAGTTAAAAAAGATAAATAAATAAAGCTTCTCTGATTAAATTTTTTTAATGGCGTTCGATTTCACACTTACAGATCTTCTAGACTTGTATTTCGTATCGTGGATTCAAACAAGAAGAGATTTGAGTTTTGATAAAACAAATCAGTTCCTTTCATTATTCAATCCACTCTGAATGCCACGATATTTTTAATGATTTACATCTGCAATGCATAAACCTGATATTCTATTTAAGAAAGAAAGGAAAACCATGAGTTTGCATAGATTATATAAAATACTTTCTAACTGCACACAAACCAGTTCGCTAATAGGCATGATATTCCATAGAAAACATGGATATCATTGTATCGATTTCAAGAAATCTCAGAAATGTTTCTGAAATCGGTAAAGCGTGCGCAGACAGAGGGACAGATAAACGAATGGAATCGATAAATATTCTTCAATTGTGTAAAAAAAAAAAAAAAAAAAAAAAAAAAAAAAAAAAATCATCTCATTTCGAAAATATATGCTTAGTTGATTTCACTGATTCATTTTAATATTTTCGGACTACAGAAATAGTTAAAGCAAATTATCCGGCTCTCGACACTCGGTGACTAAAAAATCACATTTTTATTGAGTTGTTCGGAAAGTAATTTCGTTTTTCTCAGCAGAGGACTTAATTGTATTTTTTTGGCACCATGTTCACAATTAAGCTGCATTACCATTATATATTGTGACAGCTGATATAGCAAAAGTTCGTTTTATTCTGCTCAATAGGTTCTGAAGGGTGCTCTATCAGATAATGAAAAGCGGAAGCGATATTTTTGACCTATTTTGTTTTTGCTATCAAAAAGACGAAAATACTGTTCAAACAAGTAAAAAAGTATACGATGTGCATACAGAAAATGTATTTAAAGAACGTCAGTGTCAAAACTGGTTTACCAAATTTTGTTCCAGCAATTTTGACGTTGAAGATGCATTATGTTCTGGAAAACCAGTTTATGCTAATGAATACAAAATAAAGTATTGATTTATGAAAACTGCCAAATAACAACTCGTGTATCGCTAAGAAACCGATCAAAGGGGAGAATATATAATTCAATAAAATATTTATACAATATAAGAAAATCGTCTTTCATTTTCAAAGGAAAAAACGAAAATATTTTTCGAACAACCCAATATATCAGTAGAAATAGTCAAAAGATCAATAAGTAAAAAAAGATTAAAATCGGCGAGTGTATGTGGATAGTACATGGGTAGCATTGGGATGGATTTTTATAAAAGTAACAATCAGGGGAATTCAGTTAATCTCAATACGTTGGTTATAAGTTTGGTTACTTTTCAAGCACCAAAGCAGTTTTTGTTTCTTTAATAAAAATTTATTTACCCATTATGTTCCGATCCTAGATAACTGACAGCTATATGCGATTTGTTTTATAAACAGTAATTCTCTTTGAAATTTTTCAGTTTCTTTCTTTTTCTTTTCTTTTCTTTCTTTCTCTCTTTTTTTTTTTTTTTTTTTTTTTTTTTTTTTTTTTTTTTTGATGAATGCAAACTTCTTGCTTATTTTTCCATGCGAATATTATTTAATATAAAGCTGGATTCATCATGCCTCCGACTATTCCCAAAACTTGCAAAAAACAATTGTAAGATTTATATTAATATTACACAGGTCGACATGTAAAATTTTGATTTTATAATTTTGGCAGATCTCTATGATTTTTGGTATGTTGAAACCGAATATGAAGCCAGTTTTTTTCTATCACGTATAGATTGTTGTCAATACAGGGTGCCTGCCTATACAATTTCTTCCATTACTCTTCCACCAATATAGGTATATGGTAAGTTTTATAGTACGTTTCCAGGATTAATTAATCATAGATGCCTATTGTTGTAATTGTGAAGTACTAGTGCGACTTAAAACTTTATCAACCAACCTATTGGCATGATGGTATATGTAAGAAATTGTGTCGGTAAACACCCTGTATTGACAAAAACCTATACGTGATAGAGAAAAATGGGCTGCATTTTCGGTTTCAGCCTATCAGAAAACATAAAGATCAGCTGAAATCATCCAATCAAATTTTGTCAACTTTATTTTTGTAGGCCTGTGTTATCGATACAAACGATAAAGATTACAGAGAGAGCGCATTTGAAAGCGAAGAAAGAGTACATTTTAATTATATAAAAATAGCAGTCATAAGCAAGAAGGAATTGTGAATCTTTAATTTATAAATTAGAGAAAGCAAAAAGTTGACAGTCCTATTTTGATATTTATTAATAGTGCTAACAACTTCTCACAGAAGACAATAAAATTAGAAAAACGGATTACAATGTAATTACTCGGAGAACCCTATCACAGTTAAACAAGGCACTGCAATGAAATTTAGAACGACCGAACATTAATGAATGAAAAATCAATGTTTTGAAAAATATACTACTTATTTATGAAAGCAACAAAATAAGTGCTGTTGTTGTGTAATTAACAACAATATAAATCTTTAAACAGCATTTGCTTAAGAAAACTCTTTAAATATTATTGGAAAGTATATCAGTAACCTAAACAAAAACATTTGGAATTGCATAAAGCCGGAAAACTGCAATCTTTCTAAAAATAACGGTACATCATTTTCCGAAGAAAGCAAAACGATAAAACGGAAATGGCAATGCCTTCCGCATGTAAAACAGTTTTGGCTGTGTTGGAAAAAATAAAACGGTGTATTCTTCTTCTAAAAATAAAACGAGAAAAATTGAAAAAACATAAAGATGTAATTCACTTAAAATAAAAATTCCTTGCATACGAGATGTTCGTTGTTGGCTTCCATTTTGTAAACAAACTACTCTCGAAGACAACTGAAATGCTTCTTTCCGCTTTTAACTTGTTTTCTTTATGTGGCGAATTTCTCCACAGGAATACGCAATGCGAGTAAGAAAACGGCATTCATAAATTCTTTTTAGGACTCGGAAGAAAGGCAAATTTGAATAAATGTCTTTTTATCTCTGGCTTTCATCCAAAGTTAATGGTATGAAAGCAAAAAAATTTTGAATGGTCAAAGGAAAAGGTCAATGAAACCTAAAATAGAAAATTTCTTGTCAATATTGAGGGAGGTTCTCAATGTCAAAGAAATAAGGAAATAAATTTAAAAAAATTAAAAAGTGAGTTAGAATGGACAGAATGGTTTTATAAAAAATTACGCGTACATTTCACTTATTTGAAGATTGATATTACCAGATAAATATATGCTTTTCGATATTGATAGGTGATATATAGATAGATAGATAGAGAAATTAGCAATATGTGCCAATAAGGAAAAATATTATTAAATAATAATAATAATAATAATCCTACAAAAAAAGAAAATTATACATGCTAAATTATTGCCTGGCATTGTGTTTGTGATGATGTGAAAATTTACTACCCTATATTTATCAAATAACTACGCAACAAAACTAATAACACTTTTGTAGGGTTTCAAAGAACTAGAATTAAGTAAAATGTACCGAAGAAAAAAAAAAAAAAGCAAAATTCTAAGTTTTGACTACAAATTTCACTAATTCCTTGAGTATACTGTGTACAAGATGAGAAAAAAAAAAAAAGATTATTTTACAATTTTCTAGTAAATCTCAAATTAATGTAGTAATAACACCAATGAAAAGTTGTAAAATTAATATTTACAGAGTCAAATAATAATACAGTACACAAATTGACAACAGACAAAGTTTTTTTTAATCATCAAGACAGTCTACTTAAAACAGGTCGAAGAGACCGAGGCCTGGAGAAATGAGGGGGTTTTCTAAGCCTGTCCTTTTCGATATTATACCGATATTATTTTGAGTTTCATACTTTTTTCCCTTCGATACATCGCACCCCCGGGAAAAAAAAAAAATACAAAATTGAAAAATTGAAAAATGCGAGCATTTGAGAAAAATCAACTTAAAGATAATACCGAAAAAACAATGACTACCCCTTTTATAAAACTGACACAACTGCCTCTCAGGTGGATAATTTTTGAGATAGAGATGTGACACATTTTTTGCAGGATTGGTAGCACTGCTTTCAGATTTTTCAATGGCATACACTCAAATTGCCATTTTTTGACTTGTGTCACTTTTCTTGTTGTCGCGCGATATGACTTTATATTTTTTAGTAATGTTCTTTTATTTCAAATATTTCCATCAATGTAATTATTTATCATATTATTAAAATTAATCAAAACATAGTTGTATCGATTGTGTTGTACATCACACAATTAAAAATGTGGCAACTGTTGAAATTCTGGGAGTGCCTTTATTTATTTATTTTTTTCTCTGATAAACAGCTCAAACTGAATCAAAAGTTTTCCCACTCGATTTTTACGCTAGTTTCTTGGAATATCTGTTTTTCTGATGCGCATAATAACAGTTTTTCAAATTAATCGAAAATAATGAAGCTTTTAAATATATTTTGATTTGTCATTTGCTGTATTTATATTAGACTAGTCTTTCCCACACAGAACACGCGTGATAATTTTCAGGTGGTAGGTGCAGGTTTTTTTTTTTTTTTTTTTTTTTTTTCCAGAGCCATCATTTTTACTTCCTTATACAAAGTATAAGGAAGTATAGTAATCCCGATTTGCGAAATGGATTTTGTATTTCACATTGCTCGAAAACGAATGATCGCTGAATGTTGCCAATTTATACGTGTGACAGTCATGATGTCTAGTTGCACACCTGCAAGTTTCGTCTTAACACGAGCTCTCGTTTTAGAGATATAAGCGACTTTACACGATTTTTCGTGACGTCTGTATGTATGTGTGTCTGTGTGTGTGTGTGTGTGGGTGTATGTCGCATAACTCAAAAACGGTTGGACGTAGAAAGTTGCGAATTGGTACATAGGTTTGTTATAACACCTAGTTGTGCACCTCCCTTTTTGGACTTTATATGATTTTCCGTTTTGGAGATATTTAGGAAAATTAGGTTCATAATGGGCAAAATGTATCAAAAAACGGTAATTGCTCAAAAACGGTTTGGACAAATCTTGCAATTTAACTGACTTCTCGACTAGCTAGACATTTGAAACTTTCAGAAAAGTTCAGAACACGTTGACATGAGTCCCCCCCCCCAAGGCACAACTTTGACATGAGTCCCCCCAAGGCAGAACTTTGACATGAGTCCCCTCCCCAAGGTACAACTTTGACATGAGTCCCCCCAAGGTACAACTTTGACATGAGTCCCCCCAAGGCACAACTTTGACATGAGTCCCCCCCCCAAGGCAGAACTTTGACATGAGTCCCCTCCCCAAGGTACAACTTTGACAAGAGTCCCCACCAAGGCACATGAGTCCTCCCCAAGGCACGACTTTGGCATGAGTCCCCCCCAAGGTACAACTTTGACATGAGTCCCCTCCAAGTCACAACTTTGACATGAGTCCCCCAAAGGCAGAACTTTGACATGAGTCCCCTCCCCAAGGTACAACTTTGACATGAGTCCCCACCAAGGTACAACTTTGACATGAGTCCCCCCAAGGTACAACTTTGACATGAGTCCCCCCAAGGCACAACTTTGACATGAGTCCCCCCCCCAAGGCAGAACTTTGACATGAGTCCCCTCCCCAAGGTACAACTTTGACAAGAGTCCCCACCAAGGCACATGAGTCCTCCCCAAGGCACGACTTTGGCATGAGTCCCCCCCAAGGTACAACTTTGACATGAGTCCCCCCCAAGTCACAACTTTGACATGAGTCCCCCCAAGGCAGAACTTTGACATGAGTCCCCTCCCCAAGGTACAACTTTGACATGAGTCCCCACCAAGGCACAACTTTGACATGAGTCACCCCCAAGGTACAACTTTGACATGAGTCCCCCCAAGGCACAACTTTGACATGAGTCCCCCCAAGGCCCAACTTTGGCATGAGTCCCCCCAAGGCACAACTTTGACATGAGTCCCCCCCAAGGCACAACTTTGACATGAGTCCCCTCAAGGCACAATTTTTTTTTTTTTACGTATGCATGCATTTTTACTTCCTTATACAAAGTATAAGGAAGTATAGTAATCCCGATTTGCGAAATGGATTTTGCATTTCACATTGCTCGAAAACGAATGATCGCTGAATGTTGCAAATTTATACGTGTGACTGTCATGATGTCTAGTTGTACACCTGCAAGTGTCGTCTTAACACGAGCTCTCGTATTAGAGATATAAGGGAATTTACACGATTTTTCGTGACGTCTGTATGTATGTGTGTCTGTGTGTGTATGTCGCATAACTCAAAAACAGTTGGACGTAGAAAGTTGCGAATTGGTACATAGGTTTGTTATAACATCTAGTTGTGCACCTCCCTTTTTGGACTTTGTATGATTTTCCGTTTTGGAGATATTTAGGAAAATTAGGTTCATTATGGCCAGAATGTATGAAAAAACGATAATAACTCAAAAACGGTTTGGACAAATCATGCAATTTATCGAAATCTAAAATTTATCGAAAATATAATTGAATAATTTGAAAGCGATGTTATAATTGGGAAGAAAAAAAAAACTAATAGTCCTCCGTCCTAAACTAAATTCTGCTTTTGCCAGAATTTACACAAAATCTTTTCAAAATGACATTGACATGAGTCCCCCCAAGGCGCAACTACGACATGAGTCCCCCCCCAAGGCACAACTTTGACATGAGTCCCCCCCCAAGGCCCAACTTTGACATGAATCCCCCCCAGGCCCAACTTTGACATGAGTCCCCCCAAGGCACAACTTTGACATGAGTCCCCCCCAAGGTACAACTTTGACATGAGTCCCCCCAAGGCACAACTTTGACATGAGTCCCCCCCAAGGCACAACTTTGACATGAGTCCCCTCAAGGCCCAACTTTGACATGTCCCTCCCAAGGCCCAACTTTGACATGTCCCCCCCAGGTGCAACTTTGACATGAGTCCCCCCAAGGCCCAGCTTTGACATGTCCCCTAAAGGTACAACTTTGACATGAGTCCCCCAAGGCACAACTTTGACATGAGTCCCCCAAGGCACAACTTTGAAATGAGTCCCCCCAAGGCACAACTTTGACATGAGTCCCCCCAAGGCACAACTTTGACATGAGTCCCCCCCAAGGTACAACTTTGACATGAGTCCCCCCCCCAAGGCACAACTTTGACATGAGTCCCCCCCAAGGCACAACTTTGACATGAGTCCCCCCCCCAAGGCACAACTTTGACATGAGTTCCTTCAAGGCACAATTTTATTTTTTTTATTATTTTTTTTTTACGTATGCATGCATTTTTTTAAAATATTTTTAGCCAACTGTTTCGGGTCCAGTGACAATGTTTTTTAACATTATGTATATTTCTAAAAGTGTATAAGGAAGTCATGTGGTGCCCACATCAGATTTTTTTTTAATAACAATTATGTGCAATTATTCGGAAAATTCTTATCCCGTCTTTTATGTTACTTATTACGATTCTGACTAAATGTTTTTCCGGACATGTCAATCCTTCTTATATCATCACTTTAGGTGCTGCCATTAATATATTTGTTCTGAAAATTGATCAACTGTCTTAGTAATTTGTGAATTAGTTTCTTAAAAGCCTTCTTCCATTAATAAACAGAAAAAGCCAGTCCTTCAGGAAATTCAATTGAGTTGAATCGAAGATGAATAAACAAATGCACTCAATTCGACGAGATCTTCGTTTTTATTTTAGTTTATTGAACATTTTTATAGCTGGCTGGTGCGTGATGCATTGTGGGTTTTATTGCTTACTATTTTTGGCATCCACCCTTCATCTCAAACGGGACGTTTCAAAAAACAAAATCTGCATCGTAAGACTTTCTATCTCGTTTAAACCGACAAAAATGTATCTATTTGCTTTTGTTTTGTTTTTAAAATATGAATCTGCCTTTGCATTTCAGAAAATTTCACGTTTTCCTGAACCTGAATAAAGTATTCGTTTATTTTTTTATATGCCTACGCTCAAAGGAAGATCCAAAAGAAAAACAACGAGAGATTTAAGTGACTCCATTCTTCTGTTTTGAGATAAAACACGGTAGAATTTCGATTAACTTACAGAAAGAGATCAGAAAACTAAATAAATCGGGTAATGTAGAATAAGGTGAAATCCAATAGCCACAACATGTTATTAATAAATTGTTTAAAATTACTAAAAAGACGCTGTGAACAATGACTACTAATAGATTTTAATGTATCAGAAATTTTTGGGTTTGTAAAAGGAAAAATGGACTGTCGTTGTTATTTACATATACACAACAGTTTCTGTGTTTGAAACAATTTAATAAAGTTAACTTTTTGAACTATGGGGTCACTTCTGTTGGGAGACTTCACATAGGTAATAACACAAACTAGTGGGAAGCCGTTTTATTCAAAATTGTTTAAACTCAGTAAATAGTAAATCAAAGTTAACCGAGACCAAAATAAGGCGACAATTAGAGTGAAAAGGATTAAAATATATATAAAGAGTTACCATTACAGTTATAATTCTATTATTATGCTAGTTTAAACGTAAACATGGTACTGCAACCCATAACATAGAGAAATGTTTTACCATGATTTGATTTTACCATCGTATGGTTGTAGCTACCAAATATTGGTTCAACTTTGCACGTTGCAGCAGTGCTGATAGTATCAAATTTTGATTCAACCCAGCACCTGAACTTTTAACAGTGTACTCATTATTAGTAAAGGCTCAGACTTTTTTGCATTACCCTACAAAATTACAGCCGTCAAGTATGCCGTTTTCTACAGGCCACTTTCTAATTATTCTTACACACGTTATTTTTGTCACTATCCCTACCAAAAAGGTGCAAAATTTAGAGCAAAAAGGAACAGACAAAAACACAAAGAAACCGAATACAATTTTGTTTTATTTATGCAGATTAAAATAATAATAATAATAATAAGCACCACTCAATTATCAGAAAAATATCTCTATTTAAGAGTTGAAATAATGAAAATCACTAAAGTTTAATCCAGAAAATCTTTAAAAATCACAGTCCTTTAGGTACTGTATGGCAAAACTTCAAGGCAATCACATACTTAATCATAACCCAATCTAACTTAGCTTCAAATTATAATCCCCATTAAAAGTCCCTTTACTAAATGTTTTAGTAAAAAAGATCTTTTAACAAAAGGGAACATTAATGAACAGTCATTAACATAGATTCTAGTTATGATAAGTGGAACGAAGATTCTTCATGTAAAATTTCTTTATTCTAGCGTCTTGAACTTTATTCTCCATAACATATATATTAAATGGTTGTTTTCAAATACTTCCGACATACATGTATTTTATTCAAACATTAGGCAAGAAGCCAAGCTGCAATGAATAACATAATTTCGAGTAAGAGCATCAGACTAGAAAAGTATGAAACGCATCTGGATTAATTTTATAGGCTTCTGGTTTTCTAATTTGGCAATACGCCCTCATTCCTATCGATACGCCCATCATTGTTTACAGTCAGAATAACTTCAGAAGCTGAATTTTTGTGTGAGGGATTTTCTAAGGCTTTTTTCTAAGCCTATTTCAGATTTTCTATGATCTCGTTTCGTTGAAGACTCATTGTTTGAATAAATTAAAAGTTTCAGTCCTTTTTCAGGTTTTTAAAAGGCAGGAAGTAATTCGTAATCAGACATTATTTAAGAGAATGGAAACGTAATAAATGAATAGGGACAAAGACGATAAGAATAAAAACTGCACTTTTAAGGTGTTGCCTGAAATAGGGATAAAAATTTACCTTGATTGCTTCATAAAGATGGCTAAATTACAATGTATTCGAGCTAGATTAATCCTTTCGGGAAATGATGTTCTCATCCAAATTATACCTCTGGGTTCACCGAAGCGGGGAGCCATCCCCTCCGTGGAGGAGCAAAATTGTGATGGCATGTCTCCGGACCATCCTTAGAGCTGCGTCCCAGACCGTGGCCAATTACCCATAGCGCAGTACTAGTGTGACGTTAAACCCAACCTATCTACCTACCTCTCGAAAAATGAAAAAAAGTAGACACTGAATGGCACGGTATTATTTAGAAATACTTTGTCTAGTATAACTTTGAAAGGGTAATAGAGATAATTTTCGATTAATATATATTCGTTCGTAGTAAAAGCTGTTGGTAATAAGCTAAGCTTTGTACACATTGGTATCCACAGTACCGTAATTTTCAGAGTCCCTTTGTCTAAAACTCTCTAAAGTTCCATTTTGCAATAAAAATGTATTTTTATAAAACAATATGTGTTAGTACATTCAAAAATTATACCTAGGTTTAACAAATATATCTATCTAAGTTACACACACACACACCAAAAAAAAAAAAAAAGATAATTTTGTGTGTGTTATTATGTACGAACAATAAAATAAGTGATATCTAATCCAACCATAAAATTTCTGCTATTCTTTTTTTCCCACATTTAAAAAATACATTTTAAGGTGTGAAAGCGGGAACGGGACAAAAACATTTCCTCTATTTTTTTTATTTTCTTAACACTTCATTACCACAAATATGTTTATTATAATAAGTTTTGACAGTTTCAAACAATTTTTGTTGGAAAAAAAATCACCTTTGTGTTTTGAATCATTCTTGTGTTGTGCGTCCAAAACCAACTTTCGGTGTAATTTTACCATCCCATAACTTTTGACCATACCAAGTTCATTTCCAAAAGAGTCATTTTACTAGTTAAAGGCAAGAAACAATTCTTTCTTTCTCCCCCCCCCCCCCTTTTTTTTTTACCGTTGCAATATTAATTTCCCGATAAAAACTTCAGACTACTATTTTAATAGCTTATTCGATTAAAGAACGGAAATTCAATCTGAAAGAATTTCTAAGTTATTATTTTTCCTCTTTCTTCTTTCCTCCTAAAAGTCCTTTTAAAATTCGGGCTTTCTTAATATCCCCAGCACACTATTCATTATTTTAATCGATTATTAAGACAGACTGCACCGTATTCAAGTAAAACGATCCCATTCAGATATTTCAGAAAAATAATACGTTTCATAAGATTTTAATACTCAACTGAATTCCCATTCCGTATCTAAAATATTAAACCGAAAACAAGATTATCGCAAAATGTCTCTTTTCCATAACGACACGAATTTAAAATTCTGGCTGTCGTCCAAACGCAACGCATTTATAAAGACCACTAGAATGTAAGTACTTACAGCACACAAAATGGTTCCCGTATTTGTTGTTCAAGTTCTTTTATCTCGCAGAACGAGTTACCTTTTTCTCTGTTACTCAGATTATTAAACACTACAACCATTTTTACGTTTCTTAAACACATTCCACGGCGGCTCACTCACAACAAAATCTGTATCCGCAAGATTCCCTGAATTAAAATGTAAATTTCAACGTAGAATGTTTTCCGTTAGCAAAGATCTCCTGTGTGATAGAGGAAAATATGTTACGTTAATAATAATGGCCCTTTCCGTTGTCGTTTAACTGAAGAAAATGCACGTTCTAGTGTACGCTCAAACGACTTCTCGGTTGAAAATTTTATCTAAGCCTGTTGTCATAGATAAAGTGGAAAATGAAACAGACACAAACATACATTTCGCAATGAGAGTTTTGTAAAGAAACATCATAAAATTAAAAGCCATGCAACAATTGTTTTGACGTCAATCTCGTGCATACTCGCTTGATGAAGAGGCTTGCTTTATTATTTTGACCCCAAATAAATATTTTGTGCTTTTGTGAAATTTATGGTGCATACTAATAAACTTTTTACTATCCGTCATTTAACATCAGTTTTTAACTGCGTTTTATTGTATTGCAATTCCTTGTATAATTAAGAGGAGGGTGGATGTTGTGAATCTTTTCTTTCTTTCTTTTTTGTTTTTCTTTTCTTTGCTAATATACAGTGAGTGTTATAAAATTTTGCATATATATTCAATGAAATATAACGATATATTGCCATTTCTCAATAACTACAGAGTTGCCAACTTTTATAATTTATTCCGGAGCATTGTTAACTCGGCCCTTTTCTCACACCGGAAATTTTAAAGAATGATTATCCCCTTATTTAATCGTTGTAAGAGAAATATTCTATAAAATTCCTGGTGCGAAAAGAAGGCGGGGCTAAAATTGCTCCGGAATAAATTATATAAGTTGGCAACTCTGTAACTATTTAAATTTAAACTCCACCCCCCTCCAAAGAAAAGCAAATTTTTAAATATCTTGAAAAATTTATAAACGTTCTGTGCTAAATACTTTTAAAATTTTTACATTATTTAACATTTATATTAAATTTTTTATATTATTGTACTATTGTACTATTGTATTATTTAATTTTTATATTATCATATTGCTTTTTTTTTTTTTTAATAATATATTATATTATTTAACATTATTATAGTTTAAACTATATTCTAAACCTGTTTGAGTATGCCTTTGGAATTCATGGATAAGTTAATTTTTTTCAAAATATTTTTATGTTTAATTGCTGAAATTTTAAGAAAAATTTTAGAATGAAATATTTGAATATTTTTGAAAAATAAATAAATAATATAAAATGAATAAGTGAATGATAATAATAATAAAAATATTTGAATTTTATTAGTTTTAATTTAAATAATTTTCGAGAAATTTTAATATATTTAATATAGATCCACCATCCGTTTAAAAAACAAAAATTCAATCTTAATCAATATCTAGTTTATCATCCTTCCTCTTTCTCTATTATTTAAAAACTCAGACCCATTTTAATTATTAAGTCTTTAAAGCAGTCTGCACCAAGTCTTTTTAAAAAGAAATGAATCCAATCAGAAATTCGCCAGAAATCCTGTTTCGTAGGATTTTATAAATAAGATAAATGGCACTATTTTATTACAGAGATTAAGCGGAAAAACATAAATTGTCGTAAAGTGCCTTCCTTCTAGTAACGATACCGTTTAAAATTCTAGTTGTGGCAACATATTTCAGTACTACTAGAATGACACACAACATATAAAATTTTTGCTTCTTTGAGATTCCTTTATCCCGCAGAACGAGTTATCTTTCCTCTTCCTCTCAGATTTTCAAGCTCTTCAACCTCTTTTCTATTTCTTAAGAACCCTCTCCTCGTCTCACTTAACGGCAAAATCAGTTTCCGTAATATTCTCTTAATTAAATTTTAAATTATGTCGCAGGAGTTCAATATTTTCCGCAAGTAAAGCTTATTTCCATCGTGATAGCGGAAAGCATGTTAGGATAACAATAACGGAACTTTTTCGTAGTTGTTTTTAGGAGATTAAACATGTTCTGGTGTACGCTCCGCAGATTTTTCGGTTACAGAAGTTTATCTATAAGGTTGAAGTCACCTATAAAGTACAGTCGGTAACAAAATTGTCCGAACACTAGCAAAAATTCCTATGTAAAAAAAGTACGCTTAATACAGTTTTGCTAAATAAATCCTTGTCAAATCGTGTTCTTAGACTGACTAAGAACAGGATTCGACAAGGATTTAATTAACAAAACAGTACTAAGTGTACTTTTTTTACATAGGAATTTTTGCTAGTGTTCGGACACTTTTGTTACCGACTGTACAACAGGAATGTGACAAAATCAAACATAATTTATTTTTTAAAAACCTACTGTCTTGCATGGAAGTTTGTCTACAAGATGTTGCTGTTTTCTAGAATCGCTTAAACTTCTTCTTTTTTTTTTTTTTGCTTAATTATCTCACAGAGAAGTTTCAGGTAAAAATTATAAAATGGATTAAGTAAGTTCCAATTTCTCGATTTAGCTGTCACAAATGTAGCTATGGTAAGCATTTCTCGGCACATCCATCTGTTTAACCCTTTGCCGGCCCTTTAATTTCTCTCCTCTGATCAGTGTTGTCAAATTTAGGGACTTGTTTTTATTTAATATCCACCACTCAATTTTAACTGTAACGGTTGCCGAATTACTTAGAAGGTTATTCGTCCATTATATTTATCCAATATCACTCCTCAAAATTATGGGCGATATTTGAATAAAAGAGTTCCTAAATTTGGCAACACTATTGAGAGCACTTTAGAGCGTTAGAACAGGCAAAGGGTTCATTATCCTATGCCTGAATTTCAAAAATTGTGGTTAAAAACATCGTGAATATTTGTACCGTATTGTTTTTATTCTGTGTAAGTACACTATTGCAAACAAAAGTTCAATGTTTAATCGAAAGGAAGGGCGCCAAGTAAGCAAATTTAGTAGCAACTAATTTAATGCTGACTTTATTAAGATTTCACCATTTTACGGGTGCTTTCTACTGACAACCGGGAAAGATAATGCACCAACTTTTTAAAAATATGGGTTGCAGATAAATTGGAGCCATTTTGTGGGTAAAAAGTAGGATCTTGACGTAGCAGTATAACAGTCATTTACAACACAAAAATTTAAGTACAATAGATAAAGCACAAAATATATAGTATTACGTTTTCTGATGTTTATTATGATGTCCGATTTCTGGTGTTCATTCTGGTTGATGAACGTTCTGGCATGAAGTGTTCCTTAAGATGCGTGCTCGTATTAACTTCGCGATAAACAACAATAAACATGTTATAAAATTTTGAAAAGTAACAAGGAACTAGCGAGTACATTCACACGATGGAAAAAAAAAATACCATACATTTAAGAATAAATAGGTATTATAAAAGCTAAAAGTTGCATTGTTCACTGTTAAAAATTTTGTCCTAGGTTGAACCAAAATAGGGTACTACAGTAGCTGCAATCATGAGATGGTGAGATCTTTTACCATGATTTAGTATTTGGTTTTACCAAAACTTGGTACTATAGATGTTGTAAACATACGATTGAGGGACCTTTTACCATGATTTAGTATTTGGTTTTACCAAAACTTGGTACTCTAGCTGTTGTAAACATACGATTGAGTGACCTTTTACCATGATTTAGTATTTGGTTTTACCAAAACTTAGTACTATAGCTGTTGTAAACATACGATTGGGTGACCTTTTACCATGATTTGGTGCCTTTTTTCAACAAGAAGTAACAAATCATGGTAAAAGGTTTCACCATCGCATGATCACAGCTACCGTAGTACCCAATTTTGGTTCAACCTTGATCTGAAATTTTTAACAGCGTTATAGAGATTAATAATGGTTAAATACCATTGAAAATGTATTAAAAATACATTCAGCTAATTTAATATAATTTTTCGTGCTATCAATCTTTCACAACCATATAACTACTCCCATATATTTTGGAAGGCAATAAAAACTCTACTATCTCATCTTCTAAACTTAATAACCTAAAACCGAATGTCTCCTATCGCTATACGCTTTCTACTGCGCGTCATCCTGCAAATTCAGAACCGCACAGTTTTTACTAAAAGTCACAATGTTTTACAAATACATTTACCTTATTAAGTTCTGGTTGTGAATTATTTTGCATCATAACGGTAGCCAAATATCCTTCTTCAGTTAAATTTAGGAGCTGGTAGAAAACTCAAGAAAAAATATACTTTTTTTTTTTTTTTTTTTTTTAAGTAAATATTATTTTACTGGTGCATTATTACATAACCATTAAAAAATAAAGCAAAATTAGTATGAAATAACTTAGAAATACTTTAAAATTTTTGCACTTTAATCACGATAGTTTTTTTTTTTTTTGGTAAAATCGTCTGACTTTATAACGTTAAACAAAACGTATCCATTAAGATGTTAGACTGAAATCATTTATCTCTTAGCGGACGGCTACGTAAATTACTTTTATAAAAAAAAAATTAAATGGAAAATAAAACTGTCGGAAAGTACGTTTACTCAAAAAATGACTGGAAACAGCAGTTTTTAAATCTCTGGCTACCTTCCAACCGCAGCACAATTAAATACCACTAGAGTTTGAGGCAAGGCAACACATAAAATTTTCGCATCTTCAATGTTCCATTCTTTTTATCTCACAGAGTACCCCTTCCCTCTTCAATTTTAAGCACTTCACGCATAAAAGCCAGTTATTTTGCCAGGCAGCCTCTTTTACGTTCTAAGCAGGCCTCTCAACAGCCAAATCGATATCCGCGAGATTGCGTTCATTAAAATTTCAATTATGCACAGGAGTTTAGCATTTTTCGCTGATAAGGGTCTTTATCAAGAAGGGTCGGAAGCGTTTTAGAATGATAACGACCGCACAAGATTCCGAATGTTGATTTTGGAAATCCAAACAATGCATCTCCCGTGCATTATTATACATAAACGGTTCTTATACACTGTCGGTCTAAATGTTTTAGAGATCCAACTCTTAGTGTTTGGAAAAAAAATTAATTAAAAGGATAATCCACTTTTCAGTATTCAGAAAATGAGATTTTTATACATTTAGAAAGATAATTTTATTTTTTATATTTTGATACTAATCTTAATTGTACAATAAACACTGTTGAGATATCAGTGAAATTATAAACATGACTTTTCTCATTTACAGGCTCTGCTTTAAACAACTCTTTCTTACAGCGAAACATTTTCTCTCTTCCAAACGTGACATTTTAAAAACTACGTACCTCAAACTTGATAACTCGATGGTTTTTAGCCTTACATGTTCACATAATGATGAAAATGAACTAGAATCGCATGTATACATGCAAGGCAATTCAAAACACAATGCACAGACTTTTGGGATGGTAAAGCACATTATAAGTATTGAAAATTGAGCAGGAATTCATGACCGCAAACCTCATTTTAACCTTTTAAGAAATGGATGTTTTCGGTTAATTTTTAACAGTAAAATTCGCATGTGGGCGTGTAAAAAAGAAAATATTACATTTTTAACTAAACGTTAAATTGTACGTAATATTGATAGATCACCTTTTCTTATATAAACATTAACATCTAAAAACGTTTAGTTAAAAATGCAATTTACAAAAACCACGCCCATTCGTGTGTTTTATTGTTAAAAATTAATCAAAAACATCCATTTCTTAAAGGGTTAAAATGACGTTTGTGGTCAAGGGTTCCTATGAAATTTTTAATTCTTATAATGTGCCCTACATATCTTAAAAGTTTGTACGTTGGATTTTGAAACACTCTGTATATATGTATAGTATGTAGAAATCCTATTAAAAAATTAATTAATTAATTAATTAAAAAGTATAACAGGCGAGTTCAATTGGAAAGCACTTTATAATTTATGGGAACCGCATGATATTTCTTTCTTGTCTAATATTAAACAAGGCTCTATTACTTAATAGAAATTTATAATGCAATAAATTGAGCCGCATTAAATTTCCCTGAAACTTTCATTATAATATTCAAAGTTAAAATGCATGTTTCATTTTTCACCGCCTCCTTTATTCCCTCGAGCCAAAGTTTACTGCCGAAGAGGTAAAATAAATCTCTGCAACGCCATTAAGAAACTAAATAGTTATCGAACATCATTTCTGAAATTTATCTTGCGAGCCCAAATTCTTCGTTTATCCATTTTGGGGATTCGAGTGACCGAGGGAATATTCCAAGGAAAGGGAAATTTCATTACAGTTCGATTTTGAACAGAACCGGATCTCTCAATTTAATTAAGAAGTTAATCAGTCTAGAATCGTATTGATTCGATAATTGAAAATGCGGATTTTCTTCGATTGTGTTACGTGTTTATTTCGAGATCTTGAAAACATCGAATTCGGAACAGAGAGTTAATTTAGCTGAAAAGGTAATTCACTCGAAGGAGCAATAACTGTTACTGGTACATAACTTATTCATTCCAGCGCATGTACACTGTAAAAAAATAACTATTACCAGCTGCAAGAAACTCTCTGTGATTGGAGAAAATAATTATTTTCTCCAATCACAGAAAGTTTCATGCAGCTGGTAATAGTTATTTTTTTACAGTGTAAGAATACATGTGGAACAGGATAATTATAACATTACGGCCTACAAATACAAACGGTGTAAAATTTTTGAAAGGATTTTGTGTGTGTATAGATAGAGAGAGAGAGTGGTTGTAATTAAACTTCGGCTATAAACGACTTCTTGTATAGCTAAAACGGCTGACCAGATTACCACCAGATTTGGTATGTGAAAAATTTATGAAATACGCTCGTAGAGTTAAAAAAAATAATCAAAAAATGTCCACTAGGTGCCGCGTTGAATGAAAAATTTATGAATTTAGCCCACACAAAAAACTCACAAGAGGTTAAAAAAAAGAAAAAAAAATCAATGACTGTTCATATCGTTTGGTATTCCACACGAGTTATACACCTTTATTATATTTTCGTTTTCTATGTAAAACGCCCTCTAATGGACCCTTTTAAAGTAAAATTATTTTTTTAAATTCTTATAACGCATCTCATGAATTGTCCACATGCTAAATTTGATCTATTACCCAGTTTTGCAACAGGATGCTTTATATAGAGAAAGTTATATAGAAACACCCCTTTCCAGTGAAATGGAATGAAATAAAAATCTTTATTGAAAATTACAAATCATGCTTAAGTTGTTCATGTAGTCTTAACTTTTACAGTAAAATACTTTATAACGCAATAGTCGTTAAAAGACCTACATTTTAAAAGAAACAAGAGCAAAGCTAACTTTACATTTTACATTAGCCGCCGATTTTGAATTTAATTAAATATTAATTTTATATAATAATCTATCACTTACACTTGGAAGTACGCTAGCTCGCACTTTACAAAATGTCAACGCAGAGCTGGCCTTGAATTTAATTAAAGGTTATTTTTCTTTAAAATTTCTCACTTTCACCAAAATTTAGCGAATTTTAGATTGTTAATGGTTAAAAATTCACCATTTAAAAAAAATTGCGAGCTGTAAAAGTGACCAGAAAAAATAAATAAATAAAAATAAATAAATAAATAAATAGAGATAAAAAAAAAATTAAATTATCGAACAGATTTTCATTAAACATAGCTAAAAGCAATCTCGATTAACCCCTTCCACTCCAGGGACGTACGTGCGTACGTCCTAGTGTTAATGGCCATTAATACCATGGACGTACGTGCATACGTCCAAAGAAAGTATACTATACAATAAGCCTAACGTTGTAGTGGTATCAGAGAGAGTTATTTTATTTGTCATATGATATTTTGAAATTGTATGTTCATTACTGACAACTAGATAGCGTTAGTAGTCTCGGTGACCTATTAGTTTTGTCTACACCAGTGTTCTCGCGGTTCCGGTTGTGTGTAATTTTCGCCCCTCGATTTTGTGTGTTTTGCCGGTGCTTGAAACTGTGAATAATGTCTGATTCTAGTGATTCGGATAGTGATTATATCCCTGATTATGACGAAAATGAAGATTCCAATGATGACTTTACAACAAGTGAAGACGGCGAAAGCGATGACAGTGATGATGAACCACTTACAGCAGTCATTGCTATAAATAATTGAAATACTTTGATATGTATTCATATTTACTACCTTCATTAATTAAATATATTTACTTCACAACAAAATGCACATTGTTACTTCGTTATGTATTGCATTATTTCAAAATTATAATCTGGTATTTCACATATTTACACTACAGCTAGCCTGGAGCGGAAGGGGTTAATAATGATAATAATAATAGTAATAATACTCCCCTCTCTTATTACACAGCATAATGAAATCCACATACTACACACCCTGATTATCCGAAAGGGAAAATCGTGGAATCAAGAAAACGCAAGATAAAATAGAAAGCGTTTTCTCAAAAAGCAACAAAAACAAAGTTTTTTTTCCCGAAATAATGTAAATAAAAATAACCACTACGTTGTTTCTGTTTTATTTTTTGTACAATACAGTACGGTACTATTTAATATGGTGCATGAATTACTTTACAGATCCTAACCTTGGCTTCACCGTAAGGGCACTCTCTTGTTTATTTTATTTTATTACTTTCTTCTATCTTCAATAGAAGAAAGTATTGGATTCGTAAAAATTTTCGATTTCGGGTTTTTGATGGATTTACACGTTTTGTGAGGTGTAGAACACGATTTTACCATTTTTAGAAAATGTCTGTCTGTCTGTCTGTCTGTCTGTCTGTCTGTGTGTGTGTGTGTGACAAAATTTTGTGGCAACTGTATCTCTGGAACTACTGCACAGAATTTCATACAAATTGGTATGTAGTTGCACCTTGACATAAATTAGTGCCTATCAACTTTTGGTAAAAATCGTCTTACAGGTTGCGTTGCCATCCTGCTTTTTCTAAATTTTCAACAGGGTGATAAAGGCAAAAATTTTCAAGATGGGTATCTTTCGAAAGTTCTCGTCAGTACCTTTAAAACGAATGGTTGAACTATAAATCTGTGATAATTTAAAACAAAGTTATCGATTTTTTTACTTTTTACGAAAAAAAAACTTAGAAATTTTTTTTTTTTTCTCCCCTTAATTTTATCAAACTCCCACGGTTTCCGTGTTCTGACAAACTTAAACTAATTTTTGCTTTTTTCCCCTAATTTTGTCAAAGTCCTACGGTTTCCGTGTCTTGACAAACCTTAACATATTTTTGCATTTTTCCCCTAATTTTGTGAAAGTTCCACGGTTTCCGTGTTTTGACAAACTTTGACAAAATTTTGGGTAAAATGTGAAAATTATTCTAAATTTGTCAAAACACGGAAACCGTGGGACTTTGACAAAATTGGGGGGAAAATGCAAAAATTTGTTTAAGTTTGTCAGAACACGGAAACCGTGGGAGTTTGATAGAATTAAGGGGAGAGGAAAAAAAAAAAGTGGGACTTTGACAAAATTTTGGGTAAAATGTGAAAATTTGTTTAAGTCCCACTTTTTTTTTTTTTCCTCTCCCCTTAATTCTATCAAACTCCCACGGTTTCCGTGTTCTGACAAACGTAAACTAATTTTTGCTTTTTTCCCCTAATTTTGTCAAAGTCCCACGGTTTCCGTGTTTTGACAAACTTAGAATAATTTTCATATTTTACCCAAAATTTTGTCAAAGTCCCACTTTTTTTTTTTTTTTTTTTTTTAATTATTGTTGCTGAGTGAATTTGTATAGGAAAAGATAGAAGAAAGTCATGTGGTGGCCACAACATACTAGTTTTTTACATCCCTTAGTACATAAAATACAAATATTTTTTTCTGTATCGTGAATATTTTAACTGTTTGTGTTACGTTTTATATACTACTATAAATGTATTATATTCATATATAATTTATATACAATAATTATCTGCGATTTGCATTATCCGCAGAACCCGAATCACTGCATTCCGCGGGTAATCGGGAGTTTACTGTACATTATTCAGATGCCTAAAAACCTGTTTCCTATATACTATAGGGCCGCGGTAGCCCAGTCGGTAGAACGCCGGCCTCGTAATTGGAAGATTGTGGGTTCGGTACTCGAGCCGGCCAAAGACCGTCGTGTACACTAATGGTGGCTGGTGCACGTAAAATCTGTCGTGGCCGCAATGTCCTCCATGTTCTCATCAAAAATTATACCTCTGGGGGTCACCGAAGCGGGAGAGCCATCCCTTCCGTGGAGGATCAAAATTGCGATGGCATATCTCCAGACTACCTCTAGGGGAGTGTCCAGACCATTGCCAATTGCCCATCTGCGCAGCACTAGTGCGACGTAACACCCAACCATCCATCCTACATACAATAAGGTATGATTAGTTTATCAATGACTCGTTTACAGAGGCACACAAAAACACCCGGATCTATTTCGGAAATGTTGAAGCATTTTGTAACTTATGCGAGTCGCACACATTTTTCTTACTTGTTTCGATTAAATCTAATTCATACTGAAAGTCGAAATCATTATAAAACTGTGTTGGATTCCCTATAAATTATTTATTCAAAACGACTTCATAAATGTATGCGAGCACAGAACATTAAATAGGAGGTTTAATAAATTTACAAATGTCATACAATTATTATTTTGAATATAAATTGATTGAATCAGTTCAAAATTTAATTTCTCGTTCAGGAAATGGATCTATCCAAGCATAGTTTATCCCCTATGGGTATCCTTAAGTTAGAAGAGTAAGAAGTTTAATTAACTTTGCTGAATCCTTAAATGCGAATGATTATTTAAGCGTCAATTAACGTGCATCTTGGTTGTTGGTTTGTTGAATCTAATTCACAACGATGTAATCGATAGATGACGATGTCCGAGACCATAAAACGACGTTTCAATGGATATTATTTAATTTTCGGTGATGATAACACTCGATTCTATTATTAAAGAGCCCTGAGGAGTCGGTTTTTGTTTTCCTTTCCCTCTAAATTATTTATTTGTTAATATCATTACTTAGGATTGTGACTCTCTGTCGAGTTTTGACCAGGAACTTGCTAAAATTGACTCGTGTAAAGGATTTTAGTATTTACTTGGAGCAAAATTCCAAATCTAAAAAAAAACTAATATATTATTTACAGACATGCCAGGACTTAGCTAAATTTATGAGCATGTGTGGTAGTTAACAAGTTTTTATGAAAAGAATAATAATAATAATAATCGGTTAGGATAAAAAATTAAAATACACTGAAAAAAAAATTATGTCCAATAATGAAAAATAAAAATTTCGTATGAAACATCACAGCAAATTTGAAGTTTTGGGTAAACATCGTTGATAGATCAATGGTACATTTTAAAATATTTCTATTTGCAAAACCTTGTACCAGTGCTACTTACAGTCAACTGTGCTGCATTGTCATCTTTACACAGTCCTCGTGCTTTCTATTTCTTTCTAATGAAGAATAGTTTCTAATTACTTTGATACCAAATATTCGATGCGTTGTTTTAATAGTTTTTGATGTTTAGCTTATTTAGTTCATCTTTCAACACGGATTTTCGATAAACTTTATTACAAATGTTTGAAGGCCTGCTATTTTTGGCCATAAAACCATAGATGTCTGTGTACGTATCAATATTGTTAAAAAGTCGAAGACATTTTTAAGTCTGAATCTATTCGAGAAGAATCGAACTTTTTACTGTATTGTACAGGGTGATTCATAAAGAAGTATACAGTTTCAATGCACTATAAATCAAGAACAATGTAAGATATTATATGTTACCTCTAACAAAATTGTATCAGATTATATTAAGTTTTGTTAGAGAGTCACAGATGGTCTATATGTGTGATCCCTTAGTCACACGATACAAAATGAGCCGGTAATCCATCAAGTCTATCGATAGTGGCTGTGATACGCTGTTTCAGCTCCGCTAGATCAGCAGTAGAGGAGGTATGAATACTTTGTCTTTTACGTAGCCCCACAGGAAGAAATCCCAAGGTGTTAGGTAGGATTTTTAGGTGGCCATTTGGAATGGCGGTGCAAACTCTATCAGCGACTTCTTGCGATACAGTCTGTCGTCTAACACTTTTACCTTTGCACAAACACCAGTAGTTTTAAGTTTTTCCTGCCACTGATAGATTTTTTAGTTGGAACTTCTTTTTCGAATCATGATCGAAAATGTCGTTGCACAACAGTTGCAGATTCCGTTTTGCAAAATTCAAGAACACAAAAAGTCTTTTCCACTGCAGGCGCCGCCATTCCGACTCACTAGTCACACTAGCACGCTATTGCCTACATCACTTCCGTCAGGGGCAAGACACAAACTTTAAGAGTACATTTACCTTACGGTTCGCTGAGGTGGTGCGTATCTATGACTGTTACTGTTTACAGCATCTGGATAGTGTATACTTCTTTATGTATTGTTATGGAATTCTGTCAGTAAGCGATAGTTTGTTAACAGAATAGATGTGTATAGCACGAGGGGAACCTTGCAGAAATGGTACAAAAAAGAGCCGGAATTTTCAGGGGCAAATGATGTAACTGTTGTCTACTATAGATGGCTGACGCAATAACAGTCATAGCTGTACCGCAAGAGCCCTATTGAGTCTACCAAAACGTTGAGTCTACCAAAACGTATTGAGTCTACCAAACGCTAGTACTGTGTTATTTCATTTACTTGACAGATTTGAGACCTATAGTTGCAATGACTTTCATCTCGAAAGATCCATATCACATAATTTCACAACGACAATGTACAATTTCTTATATACCTGGGTTACTTAATGGCTTAAGCAGTTACGATTTTGGATTCATGTTTTTGCGGACAGGTCATCTCCTCTTATATCATTCCTCCAAGGGATGAATAGAACTCTTTGAATGATGAATGATCTCTTGAACAACTGAAGTGACTGGTATTATGAATCTTTAACATGAAGGACAAATGTGAATTTCGATTTTATAAAAACGTGTAACTAAAATTTTAGTTTCGGTTCTCTTTTTTTCCTAAGTGTAACGTCTTGTGTCGGGAAATTAAAAAAAATATTCATAAAAAGAAAAACATATTTTAATGAAATAATAATTAATCTACACTTTAAAAAAATTTTCATCTTTTTTTTTTTTTTTTAATTAATTCCAAACATCTTGGGCCAACATCTTTGGATTGTAGAAGAGCATCAATATAGTTACGCAAAATTATTTACCTGTTATTTGGCGAATATTGCATGATTTTAAGTGCACTTTGAGTGCACTTAAAATCCTGATTTCGATGGCATCGATGCCAGGATTCAAAACCCAGCATCTTTGCACTTCATATTTCAATATAATACCGGGTGTCCCATAAGACATTCACGCTGACTAGGTAAGATAAAGCGTTACTGGTGAAGATGTTTTACCTGAACTAAAATTTGCCGCTACGCTTAGTTACACGTAACGCTTAGTTACACGTTTTCATAAAATCGAAATTCACATTTGTCCTTCATGTTAAAGATTCATAATACCAGTCACTTCAGTTGTTCAAGAGATCATTCATCATTCAAAGAGTTCTATTCATCCCTTGGAGGAATGATATAAGAGGAGATGACCTGTCCGCAAAAACATTCATAAAAATTGGAAGGATTCGGTAGAATTGAATGCGGATTGAAAAAAAGTTATTTTTGCCAAGGGAATTTTTTTTTTTCTTTTTTTGGTAAAGAAAAAAATAATTACACATTTCCACGAAAAATTATATTTATTTACATGCAAATATTTGCAGTCATATAACTTCTATTCTATGTGTCCATCATTACCACAAATTATCGTTTGCCAACGAATTACAGCGCCGCTCATTGCAGCTTCAGTCGGCAATTTTTAGTTCAGGTAAAACATCTTCACCTGTAACGCTTTATCTTACCTAGTCCGCAGCAATTGAAACTCACATGTATGCACGAGTAGCAGTGAAAATAAGAAATGAGCTGTTAATCGTAAAACCATGCAATTTACACTAGTCTAACGGCGGTATTCACCATTAACTTCAACTCTCGGTTGAACGAAAAAATTTGAAAAGCATCTAAAGAGAGAATTGACACGCTTCTTCTGCCATTTAGCGTCGAAGATTTTATATGATCTTTGATTGGTTATATTCAGCTAAAATTTTTGAAACCTCTAGATGGCAGAAGCAACGCATTAAATCTTGCTAAACAGCTACACCCTGACTTCAAACGCTTTTCAAGTTTTTGGGTTTAACCGGGAGTTGAAGTTATTGGTGAATACAGCCGTAATTTGCCCATTTCTCGGTACGCTTCTGTGCAACGCCCTCTATCGACGCAATTTTTAACTATTATTTTTTCTTTAAGAGAAAAAAAAAATCTCCTTTCAAGAGATTTTTTTCCCCCATAACTGCGTTCAATTCTACCAATTCCTTCAATTAATTTGCATTTTCAAAAAGGATATCACATACAGTTTGTGTTTAGATTACCTTGAAGTGTTTTTTCTGTTTTCGCACAAAAGAATTCATATATATGAATTAGAAATGTATGGAAAAATTGCGCACTTGTATATGTTTGTGTAACCAATTTGCATTTTTTGGACGACTCAATCCTAACTTCCCAACCTCGGTTATTTTTTTGGTCCATTAAGGCCAAAAAAATACTACTGACATAAAACTCTATTAACAATATTGAAAATAACATAAACGGGGAATAAGTTTAGAATGAATAAACCTTACCGACAAGTGCCTCTTTTGCGTGTTTAAGCTCTTTTTCGGTCTGCTCCAGTTTGGCAGCCATGGCAGCGTTCTCTTTGGCTTTCTCGTCCCGCGACTCCATCACCTCCTCCAGGTCCCGCAGGAGGGCCGCGTTGCGGATCCGCAGGGCCTCCACCTCGGCCGTCAGCTGGGTGACCGAAGGCGGTTCTTGATCTTTATTAGTAACTAGACAGAAAAGAAAAAGACTTTAATTAATATTTTAGTATTATCATATTTTAATGAGCAATTTAGTGCTGAAAAACATTTGAGTTAATTTAATTATTATTGTTTAGAAAAAAATTGAATTTAGTAAAAAATAAATATTTTGAAGACGTTTAATTTATATCTCCTTTAACTAATCTGCAAGAAGTTAAATATGTTATTTACAAGTGTGATATATTTTTCCCTCCAACGATAACTAGATTACAGTATTTTTTATAAGAACAAGTCAGTAAATATATAAATAAATAAAAAGCAGTTATGAAGTACAGAGCGTTATTAGTTCTTCAGTTAATAGGAGATTCCATAATTTATCGAACGTACTGTTATTAAGCAACATTCAGATTTATTCGGAAGACGGAAAAATATTATTAAAGAGGATAAATTTATTTGAAGGACGAATCCATAATTGAAACAGCGCATCGGGAAAAAAATGCGTTTAATGATAAAAAGTAAGAACTTTATAAGCAAACACGCTGCTAAAATTTACATATGAAAAATAGTGTAAGTAAACTACATATATATAAAGATATTAAAGCAAGTGCACCGCTTAAAAGTTATACTGATCAATATTCTCGGATATATCACTGATAGAATGAAAACTTTCTACTATCTTATCAGAAAACTGATAGCATTAGAATAATATTTTTGAAATGCTGTCTTCACTCGACTTGAATCACATAAAACATTGAAGCAAGAATGAATAATAAATTTGTAAGGCGACTCTAAAATACAAAACTAAATCATATGATGTAATAGGAATAATAATAAAAATAAAATAAAATATATATAATAGTAATAATAAAGAGAATTTACTATGCTTTGTTATCTGTACTTAAATTATGAATAAGAATTAAGATTTTTTTTCTGATTTTATTTAAAATTCTGAGAGCGACGGGCAAAAAAGGATAAGAACAACTAGTATAATTCTGCATACACCAAACATTAAGCCTGAAAACGTAAGATGCATCTTTAAGCAGACGTTAATAATATTACTTCGTAGGGGGAGTAATGTTTCTTTAATTTGTATAATAACCCTTTTCGCTTAAAATCGTGCATAAATAAATAAATGAATATTATACCAATGTAGAAAAATTTCTTAAATTGCAAAACGAACTTAAATTATCTTTAATGTATATATTAATTCCTAATAAGATATAATTTGTTGATGAGTTTAAAAAATTTTAAGTACTTATATTTTTTTATACGAACTTTTTAAACAAACAACTACAATTTGACACACTTGAAATTATATATATATATATTGTTAATCATTACATTACAAAGCCACAAATTACCTTTAAAGGAAACTCTTCACTGAAATTTAGATAAAGAGAAAACAAGCATTCGACAAATTTAAGGACTCTTTTGAAAATAAAAAAAGCGCTTTTGAGCATTTGAATGTAAACACCATTATGTTTACTTTGTATAGAGCGATTAGCAGCTTTTCCGCACTTTGTTTTTAAATAATTTTTTCGATTAAATGTCTGACAAAGTCTAAAATTAAATTAATCAGTTAGTTAAATTAAAATTCGTCAAACTTCGAAACATGCCTTGAAAATTTACTTTCTGGCTGATTACATGACAAGGCCACAAATCACTTTCTAACAAAATCTGTCATTCAAATTTAAATATTTGAAGGCGACAGAATGCTTTCATTTTTCTTTAAAATTAGAAGGGAACAAATTATTTTTTAACAACACTCTTCATCCAAATTAGAAAACATTACAAGGGGACAAATTATTTTTCAATAATACTCTTCATCAAAATTAGACAACATTACAAGGGGATAAATTGTCTTTCAATAATACTCTTCATCCAAATTAGACAATTTTACAAGGGGAAAAATTGTCTTTCAATAATACTCTTCATCCAAATTAGACAATTTTACAAGGGACAAGTTGTCTTTCAATAATACTCTTCGTCCAAATTAGGTACTCTTCATCCAAATTAGACAATTTTACAAGAGGAAAAATTGTCTTTCATTAATACTCTTCATCTAAATTAAAGAAAATTAGAAGAAGAGAAATTGTCTTTCAATAATACTCTCCATCCAAATTAGGCAATTTTACAAGGGGACAAATTATCTTTCAATAATACTCTTCATCAAAATTAGATACTATTTCAGACCTTTGAATAAAACCCTTCGTTCAAATTTAGAATTTATAAGGCGACAAATCGCTTTTCCATAAATCTCCCTCATTAAAATTTAGATAGTATTTCAGAGTGACCCATAGTCCTTAAATAATACCCTCAAATCCAAATTCAGGTACAGGACGAGAAATTTCCTTTCACTGAAAATCCATATTTAAATCTAATCATAACAGTATTAGGGGGGGGGGGGGGAAATTAAAAGTAAAACGAACCTTTTAGCATTGTAAATGTAACACTATTACTTTTGCTTTCTATAAAGCGGCCAATTCTTTCTCCAAAAATTTTCCATAAATTTAAAAATAATTATTTTCATTCAAAAGCCGATTTTCTCTCGAATTGTAAGTAAAGGGATAGGAGGGTGTGGGGAGAGGAGAAAGTAAAGTTAAATGATAAACGAATAAAATATTTCAGGAAGTTTCGAATCAAGGCGAGATCAAATTCGCCTTCTAACGCAACGTTCAAGAATGGAAAAACATGACGCATGCAGCGTACTATCAAAATCAAAAGAAAAATTTACTAACACTATGTCTCTCACTGACTTGGGGAAGGACAAAAGGGATTATTAAAAGAGAGCTTTCATAACTGAGAAAGCCTTTTTATTAGATTATCTTTTGTTCAACAATCTGTAGTTATTTATCGATTTATTTATTAATGGTTTTGTTTTGGTCAAATTAAAAATGAAGATTTTTTTTTATATAAGGAGTATAAAAATTAATTTACTTAAAAGGAAAATAAATTAAATAAATAAAAAAATAAATAAAAATGAAGGATATCTTTATCGGTTTACAGTTATTTATCGATTTATTTTTTAGCAAATTATATTGAGATCGAATTATTCTTCTTCTTATTATTATTTTTTCCTTTTAATATAAGATGTGCTTCTCAGAAAACACTTTCATTTTCAAAATATTAATGTGAAGAAAGAAAAAAAAGTTTTTTTATTGCCCCTTTACAGAATTTATCAATTTATTTTGTAACAGACTGACCTTGAGCGAATTAAAAAAGAAACTTAATATATAAATGATAGATATCGTAATAAAATTTAACCTTAAAAATTAGCAATTTATAAATACAAAACAATACCAACACAATAAAAATAGAACTGATTGTAACATATAGGTATGACTCACACAAAAATGTTGCGATGCAGATTAAGATCCAATAAGAGACAAAAACAATTTAAATTACTTACGCCGACATGAATAATAATGATTTCAAAAAAAAGCACCCTTAAACTTAATGACGGAGAAAGTAAATAAAGGACCACAGAAATAATAATTGGATAAAAATTCTTAAAATTTAAAAACCTTCAGGGGGCATGTACTTCATAAAGCTGTGAAAGCTGCATCGATTTCGTAAAACAATATTGTTAATCATAGCAATTTGTATTGTTTCAGTGCCGATCGAAGCAGCAAAACCATTTTGAATGAGAAAATAATAATTTTGAATAATTTATTAAATCAAATCATCAAGGAACCCAGAGAGAAAACTTGAAAAAAGCAGAGTAGCCACATGCAAAACTTTTACAAAAATTGGAGAACAGGAACATTATATGTATATACAATGTGATGTTAAATTACTGGTAGAGAGATGGCAGTCGTTGCACACAAGGAATACTAAGAATTATTTTACGAAACAGCTTTATTTCTTCACCATTGCAACATCGGGACAGAGTAAGGCGAATGGAGTTTTAGGTCGAGGATTTTCCGATGCACGGGCGGCTAAGCGGCCCTCGGGCCGCGGAATCTGTTAGGGAAGCCTGTAGAACCTACGTAATTTCGGAGAAGGGCGCAACGTTAAGTTTATTGGCAATAGAAAACCAAGTCCTCTGGGGCTCTAAAAGAATTTCTGGGATTAATTAATATGCATGTCGATGCAGCGTGAGTTGAAAATTGCGTTAACGTCAGCGAATTTTGACTTATAATTTCGTCCCTTTTCTGATTTCTGAGTAATAAAGTCTTCTGCCCGAAAACAATCTTTAAAGCGGCAATTACGAATTATTCGCGATTGATGATTTCGATTAGCGATTTTTACACTTTTAAGGGGGTTACGGGCTATCTGTAATAACTTGGTACCTCTGGTTACGGTCTACGCGAGAGATCTAGCCTTGGATTGGAACGCTCTCCGTCGAAATCGCCTAAAGGGTCTTAGCCTACATAAAGGAAAGCTTCAGTGAAAACCATAGAAAACTCTGAAAAGCAAGGTCGACATGAAGGCATTCTCATCTCTATGTAATCGTTTGAGTTTTTATTTGTGAAAATTAAATTTTTATTTATTTTATTTTTTTAAAGCTTAAATGGACATATAAAAAAGAACGGAAAAAGAAAAAGATCGTCATTATTATTATTATAATTTATTTTTATCCTGGCTTCAGTAATGACTTTAAAGTTTCATACGATATCTTTCAAAACAAAAGAGAATGTTCGAAAGTTAAATAGCTTAAGATGCCATCGCAGAAAATACAGTTTCCTTTCATCATTTTTCACTTCAAATTAGAAGCGATGCTCATTTCTACAATCGCTCCCCAGGCGATTAAAAACAGCAGAACAGCACATGAATGATAAACTTAAAAGTTGTTTTCATTTTTTTTTTTTCTTTTTTCACCCTAATCCCCCATTGAGCAATTTGTTTTAAAGTAAATAAACCGTCCCTTCTGGCATTTCAGCAAACGGTGTATAAAGAAATTCATCATCCATACAGACTGGTGATTCCGAAAGAGGATCCTGTCGTTTACTTAAATTCTCCCACGCACACACAATATTAATGGAATGAATTGAACCGAACTCAAGTCGATTGGATCCGCCGGCCCAATCATAATCTGCATAAAAAGAACTAATCTTTTAATTACAAGACAGCTTTTGAAGAGGGTGAAATTGCAATGTTGTTTTTACCTCACGGTTATTACAAAACTATAAAAAAAAATAATCTGGTGTGTCACTCACACGACTTCCTCTTACCCTGCATTTCGATACTATAACGACAAATGGCAAATTAAGACTTAAAATCAATGGGGTAAGATAATAAGTTGAAACTATTTTTAAAATAATCTAAAATAGATTTAAGTACAATTTTATTTGACATATAATTCTGTGTGAGGGGGTCTATCGCCCCATCCCACAACCCTCCCTTGCAATTATATTGCAGAGAGCCTCAAAACGTGATATCACACACACACACACACACACACACACAAACAATAAAAAGAGTTGAAAATTAAACTTCAAAAAATACTTTGTTTACAGTATGGATATGAGAAATTAATTTTCCTTTCGGAGCAATGTTTGTCAGCAACGAAAAATGTAACAAAGCACTTCCATCAATTAAATTCAACAGAAAATAACATCTAGGTTAGTTTTGGGTATTCCTGTATATCGTCTATAAAAAGTATATACACATAATATTACGCACTTAAATTTCGTCCTTTACAAAAAATACATAACTCAAAATAGAATATACTTCTGTATATATATATACTTCTAGTATAATAGAATATACTTCCAAGTATAGCCTCAATATATCAAAATAATTTGGGTAGCCTCATTCAGTTTTCTTTAGGGCAGTTTATAGATGTTACACTATACTTACCAGAAATTTCGCCCATAGACGTAATGTATTTGAATACTTTTGAGTGTCCCTGTACACGAACCATTTGCTTGATCTCAACGAAAAGTTTAGTGTAGCATCCCTATAGGATACCGAGTTTGGACTCATTGCTACTACTTGCTCTTGAGATATGCTGATAACAGACACACACACACACAGACCAACCTCTAAAAACATTATTTTCGGATTCAGGGGGCCTCAAAACGTGTCAATATAACAAAAACTCAATTTCGAAAATTTGACCCAAAAATGACACTGTTAGTACCTATGGGTAGTACCTATAGGAAAGTAAAAAGTGTAACAATAAACCAAAATCTCGAGGCAACATAATTGTCTCAAAGTTTTGTTATAACATTACAGCAGTGTGTTGTAACAGAAGTTTTATGTGTAATGTTTTACACAAATAAATTGTGTTACACTAATACTACACTAAAAAATTGTACAACATTACACTAAAAGTTGTGTAATATTACACCCCATTTCTGGAACATTACAACAAAAGTTTGAGGTAATTATGCTGCCTGGTGCAATTTTAGATATATATTTTACAGTGAATGTACTTATATAATGTTTATTTCAATTTAAGATTAAATTCAAAGCTACAAATTTTAAGGAGGGATAAAAAAAAAAAAAAAAAACTTTAATGGCTATTATTAACAAAAAAGTCCCCAGTATACGGATATATCCGTCAGCGGTGGTCAGAAGGTTAAATAAATTAATCACTGACTTCTATTCCTCTTTCCTCCTTCCTCCTCCTAACACTAAGGGCGCGTTACGCTAAAGGTTCTTACGCTACGGCGGGCCACCATTAAAATAGGCTTTCAAGAATTATCTCTCATAGACAGTCATATATCCGAATTCTTTTGCGAATCTCTGAAAAATAATATTATTGATACCAATGCCTATAGAAAACACAAAATAATGATTTTGAATAACACTTATCAATTTTAAAGCATTCTAACATTATTTGCAGAAATGAGGACGCAGACAGATGAATAGACAGAGAGACAAATCAAACTAATGTGCATACTTTTCAGCTTTGTTGAAAATTACAAAGGCAAATTAAAAAAAAAAAAAAAAAAAAAAAAAAAAAAAGAAAAGAAAAGTTATAAATTTGTAAAAAATTATAAACTTAAAAGTAAAATCTATGTAACATTTCTCCAACGTGGACCAGTTACAATTAATTTTTGTCGATACGATAGTGGTGAGATTAATAAAATACGCGAGGTTAAAAAAAATAATATTTAAAAATGAACAATATTTAAGTACGCGGACACAGCTCAATGAACTAATAAGAAAAAATGACGACATTTGTATGATGACATTATTTTATGGAAAATGTATTTTTAAAAGTTGCTTCTTCAGAATCTTTGCAAGCGTCATTTGAAAATATTTTAAAGATATATACAGAATATGAATTATTGTCATGAATTGACTAAAAAACGCAATCATAAAAAGTATAATAAAAATAGGATTTTTTTTATCAAAAATTTATGCCAAAATAAATAAAATGTCATTGCACTCTTGGCGATAAAAATTTAAAAGGCGTCATGGAGGCCCTTTACTAAAACTGTACTGCCTGCGTAAGTATGAAAACTGGGTCGTCAACCATGAATTTTATTTGGAAACTTTTTTTTTGAATGATTCTGGTTTCACTATTGCACAATATTTATTTGGTTATAATAATAATTTCGGTTTTACTTAGTGGTTGGTCCACAACCCTATTGGGCGATTTTCTTTTGACGCCGTTTTAAACGATAAGGATGTCGTTCTGGTTTCTTTGTAACATTTGCTTACGTTTGGAACCCATGGCAACCATTTCCGAAAATCGCATTTCGCCATAATCACCGAAAGAAAAATGCCAAACAGAGATGTGGACCAACCTTCAAGTTGTTCCATAATTTGGCTTCTGGTAAATTAAAATTTTAGGTGGTGAAATTGGTATAATATTTATGAGTTTAAAATTTTAAAGGTAAATAAGAAAAGAAAAATTGTGCAAAAATTCCGCACGGTTTTACTAGTACATATAAATAAATATATAATAATAATTAGCAAAATAAGTTTGCCAAAAATATTTAGGTTACCAATAACCAGAAATAAGGTTTATTAAAAAGAAAACAAACATAAATAATAACATATTTTCCCCATGAGTTTTGCACCCGAATTAACAAAGAATAACAGAGGCAAATGAAGTACACTTTAACCAGATGTGGCCGATGCTTGTGAGAGTTATTGACAGCTCGGTAAAAGAGGGAAACTGAACTTCAAAGAGATCGAATTAGAATTAGGAACCAATTAAGAATCAGCCGAGTACAAGGCCGTTTTCGGTTACGAAATACGCAATCGATGTCAATCGATACGGCTGTCTAGATTTTGAGATCGATAAACGGAAAATAAATTATTTGATAAAGTAAACAACAGATCGGAAACAGGTTCAAGTATAAGCTAAAAAATAGCTACTGTAGAATTACAAAAATGGATTTTCTATTTTAATGACTTAACTCATTACTTACAATTATCCTTTTTTTTTTTTTTTTTTTTTTTTTTTTTTTTTGGGGGGGGGGGGGGCACACTTTTAATTGTGATTAAAAGTCTTGGCTTTAAATTTTGTTGTTTAAGCATATGAAGTCATTAAAAAAATTATTAATTTATTTTACAAAAATACTCTTATCATTAGTTTCTACAGCTTGTTCCTTTCATTTACTAAAAATTTGAATTTAAAAAAAATGTTTATTTTTTTAATTAACCAAAGGTTTTTACAAAGGTGTACAATATCTTTTTTTTTTTTTTTGTAAGCAAAAGGAATTTTATGTAATAGTAGTTGTTTTTAATAAATACTAATTAAACAGCAAATGCTTTTATTTACTTATTCGTATAGATATCAATATCAAATATTATTTTTAATTGATTTCTATTTATTTCATTCATCTATAATCATTATTTTCTATTATAGATTTTATCCATGAAATTTGTTACATTTCCCATTTTAACATTTCCTTAAAAATTAATATTTCACTTGCCTCAATCTTTATGAAAATATTTTGACTATGCTTTGTCTATAATTGTGTTACTTAGATATTGCATTGTGTTTTACTTTATGTATTTAAATGATGCTATAATTATACATTCTGAATTCTTTAATGTCAGATCATATCTTTTAGATTTCAAATACTCATCTTTATGCTTTTTGTATAGGATAATATAAAAAATGAATCTTGTGTATTAGAATGTTATCTTGCATCGTTCTAATAATCTCAAAAACTATAAATGTTGTAAATTATTTATATTTCATTATAATATTCAGTATTCTATATTAATTTGTAGTTTTAATTTTGAGTTCTGTGTTAGATTTTATGTTGTTTGGTTAGCACCTTATGAAATAGGTGCATTTGTGTATTTAAATATATATATTTAATATAAAAAAAAAGTAATGAAATTTTAAAAGTATTTGTAACATTTGTTTAATTTAGACATTTCATGATTTAAATGCCTTAAAAAATTTGTAGATTATTTTTTTTTGTGTTACTGCATTTTATGGTTTGAATTCATTGAATATTTTATAAACAATATTGTACATTAATGTGAACAAAAAATCTGAAGCAATTAAGATCAATAGATTTATTTTCACCTTTCTTAAAAAAAAAAAAAAAAAAAAAGTATTCTCTTGCAATAGTGTAGATTAATGCATTTGTGCCTAGTTAAAATATAAATACATTGGTTATACTGAATATCATTTACTATTTAAAAATAATTTATTTTGAAATTCGTAAATGTTAACTTCACAAACTATTCCTGCAGAAAGATTTTGGTGTTGTTGAATCTTGTAGCAGAAAGCATAATAAATTTCTGCCACAGGGTATATATGTATATATATAATGTAAAAATTTTAAAAATGAATTAAGTCAGAAAACGTAAAAATGAAACGACACAGAAAATATTAATTAAACGCCCCTCAAAAAAGAAAAAAGAGGCCACTATCATAAGTGTCCCTCAATGCACGGTGGAAATAATATGTTTCAAGAGCTATTAGCAGAAACAAAAATTAGCTCAGCTCCCTACATCTTACCGAGAGAAAAAATAACTTAAATACTGTAGTTGTGAAAGCGGGAATTTACGCCCCACACACGTACGAAATGTTTTTTTCCTAGTTGCAGGGATGAGATTAGCAAAAATCAGAAAAAGCTGAAACTGTACGCAAAGGCAAGACGTTGAAATGAAAAAGAATTTTGATGACAAAATCTATTATATTAGAGTAATAGATATTTATTTTTATCTTCAATGTATAAGAAAAGAACAAATACACATCAGAAACATAAAACTAGTTGGCATAAGTGGACTCTGCGCAGTTCCCCATCACGTATATGTTTCCACACTTAATTCCAATTAATCTCTAATTCCAAACTTTCATCAAAATCACTATGTCCAATTTCATGTAAACCGTATTTCTGCAATACATCGCAATTGGCATTTAAGGGTTCAACAGCGAACGCGAAATTTTCCAAAGATGAAAATATGTCCAGTCGTTTATGCAGAGCCTGATTAAGGCAGGGGCATACGGGACAGTTGCCCCGGGCCCCCAGATCAGAGGGGGCCCCCAAATCGAATAGAAAGTTTATTTTACGTTTCCTTCTTTAAAGAAGTTACAAAATATCAGTATAGTGTAAAATCCGGCTTAATTGAGCCATCGTAATTACGAAAATTTAGCTGAATTCTGAACTAATGTCTGCAAGGATATAAATTTTTCGCAGCTAGATGAAAAAGTTAACAATCAGAAATAAAATGGACAGAACGACATTTCGTTTGACCACTGCAGGGGGGGGGGGACTTTATAGCTATTTTAGGTTCTAGTCAATTTTCTTGTTATATATCTATAATGAGGTGAAAAATTTAAATACCTCCATAAAATTCGGTTCTTCATTACTGAAGTAGTGAAGCAGAGGGGGGCCCCAAAGAAGTTTTTGCCCTGGGCCCCAATTAGGCTAAGTCGGGCCCTGCGTTTATGTACCCCTCAACTTTCAGCAAAATCCCTATATCGTTTTCCGAGCAAACCCAATTTCTGTTGCCATATGTTGCAATTGGCCAATGGTTGACTATTACTATTATAAACACAAATATATCTCTCTATATTTTTTAATACCACATTGAAAATTTAAAAATAACTCTCGTTGTGGACAATTATACGAATTTTCTCCTATATTGCCATGTTATAAATTATGAATAAATCGTATCACAGCGCCATCTATAGAGCGATAGATTCCAAAATGTAATCAGCGCCCATTTAGGTCAAGCTCCGACTAAATATCAAGTTTGGTTAAAATCTGTTTAACAGTTCGTAAGATGGAGTGTTCACACATCTTTTGATGCACATTTCACACACAGACATTTTCAAACTAGTATGTTGTGGCCACCACATGACTTTCTTCTATATTTTCCTATACAAATTCACTCAGTAAAAATAATTTATTAAAATTATTATTAAAAAAAAATTATCTGCCATGATAGTGCAGACGATTTCCATATTAGAGAAGTAGTATAACACTAAATATCCAAAAAAAGTCAATGTTATTGTCAATATTATTTTTTTTGTTAAAAATGAAAAAAAAATCGATACCTTCATTTTAAATTATCACAGATCTATGGTTCAACCATTCGTTTAAAAGGTACTGGCGAGCTCTTTTGAAAGGTACCCATCATGAAAATTTACTCCCCTCGAGGGGGGACTCCCCCCCCCAGGGGGTGAGGCGAGGCTCCTACACATACAAAAAAATTTTCCCAGTTGACTATCTCTATTATAAATAATTCTGGTAAATTTCATAATGATCATTAAAAAAGAATTCTCTTTATGCACATTTATACAAAATTTTGTCCTATACCACCCTGTTAAAAATTTAGAAAAAGCAGGATGGCAACGCATCCTGTAAGACAATTGTTACCAAAAGTGGATAGGCACTAATCTATGTCAAGGTGCAACTACATACCAATTTGTATGAAATTCTGTGCAGTAGTTCCTGAGATACAGTTGCCACAAAATTTTGTCTGACACACACACAGACAGACAGGCAGACATTTTCTAAAAATCGTCAAATCATGTTCTATAGCTCTCAAAACGTGTAAATCCATCAAAAACCCCAAGGTCGAAATTTTTTACGAATCCAATACTTTCTTCTATTGAATATAGCAGAAAGTAAAAATGGTCAGATCGTGTTCCTCTGAAAAAAGACCTCTCAAAACGTGACAATCCGTCGAAAATTTTCAATGAATCCAATGTTTTTCTTTTTCTTAAATACATAAAAGAAAGTAAAAAATCAATACTTATTTTCAAAAGATAGACTAGTAGATACTAGCAGACTAACAGAGACACAAAACAAATAAATAAATTAATTAATCAATTAATTAAAATAAAGTAAAAAATAAAAAAATAAAAAGAAGGCGAAGGAGAAAGTTCCGAGTTGAAATTCCTTAAAAATAATTTCATAAACGATGGGGAAATGATTCTTACGAATGAGTCAAAATGATACTAAAAAACAAAATTATTTTTCTTCCATTAATCTTAAACATAAATGAATGGCGAACACAAACACAACGCAGGCTGTGATTAATTACATTCTAAGCAGATGTAATTAATTCAAGTAATACAAACTTGCCGAAGCTATTACTAACAGCCTGCTAAAAAGAATCAAACCGATTGGGAAAGTTATCGAATTAGGAAACAATTAAGGATAAACCGCTACAAGGCCGTTTCGAATTACGATGGAAATGCCAATCGATGAAATCGATAGCGCTGCTCAGATGGTGGAATCGATAAACTGAAAACAAATTGTTTGGTGAAGTAAACAGATTACAAGAAATTTTCGAAAGTGAACGAGCAAAACGACTGCAGTAAGTTAAGGAAAAAAAAAAGTATAAATGAGTAAAGCGAGTGCATAAAGCTATAAAAATGGTTGCACCACGAAATAAATTAAAAAAAAAAAAAAAAAAAAGCAGTAAAGTGCAAAAATTTATGCTGTAAATAACATTTCGTATTGTACAAATTTTAAGAATACATTTTTTTCATCTTACCACAAATAATTTAAATAAAAAAATTAGTTTGAATCCACACTTGTCCAACAGTTGGAAAAAAAGAATACATTAGTAATTTTTTGCACAACTGTTTTTCTAGATCTTGTTCAGTCCCAACTTTTATTTTTCTCCTTTTATCCTTTGATATATGTTTATGACTGTTTCGTATGTCAGGTGCGCCAGCATGTTTGCAAAAATATTTTAGAATGCTTTAAAATCCATGTAGTACGTTATTCAAGTTCATTATGTGATTTTATCTTGTGAAAATGATATAAAGAACACTACTAGTTTGCGTACAATAACTCGTTTTTGTTCTTAAAACTGAAATTTTAATTTACTCGCTATATAGAAGCTGGTACATATTTAACATACTTATAATTTTTGTAGTGAAATGAATAATTCTGTAGTGATAAGTATAAAAGATTTAAGTCCATATTCCTGATTTTTCAGGAGACGAAAAATAAAGTTAAACTAACTAAAAACTAATCAGAAGAATCGATTAGGAAAAAGTTATTATGTTGATTTATACCCTTTATGCCATTCAGTGGTTGTCAACCTTCATTTAATAAAGGGAAAAAATCGAATTAAGTATTTTATAGGAAAGATTCATGCTAAATTTCTTACTTGAATCTTTTTTTTTACCAATGGATTTTCTCAAAGACTAAATGACATGGATTTAAATCCTTTATACCAATCGATAGAGAATTTTTTTTCTGAGTCTGACTATGTACTTAACTCAAAATCTTTGGACTTAAATCCTTTATACTTATCAGTACAGAATTTTTCTCGTTCGAATTTTTTGAATAAACTTTTTGAATTCATATTTAACTTTTGAGGAAGACCAGTTTTAAGTTTGTCGATTTTCGTAAAGAGTCCTTTTTAATATCCTCGATTTCTGAGAAGAATTTGACTTCGGTGTGGTATTTTTTTCTAGATGGAATCTCGAATACGTCATTTTTCAATAGCCAATTAACTCTTTGGCGCACAAGGCAATTACGTTCCTTTAAATTAGACTGCCACCAGAATTTACGAACAAAATTAAAATATAATAAATAAATGACTTTTTCCTCAATGTTAATAATGAAAAATTTTGTTAAAAAATGTCTTGGATGCGTTTTTGCAGTTCGGACTTAAAAATTACATCATCTCGGTGGGTGTACTGCGCGTTAAATAATTAATCAAATTTGTGTTTTTTTTTTTGTTTTTTTTTTGTGTGTGTGTGTGTGTGTGTGGTCGATTGCTGAAATAGGCAATTATTTCACACCTAATCGAGAAATTCGCGCTTTTCAAAAGTTGATTCCTGAAATAAGTACTTCGCTATAAATCTACAAAACACTCGCTTTTTTTTCTTTCTTTCTTTTGTGCTTAAAACGTTCACGCCGGCGTGACCCACCAGTGGGTCATAGCTACAGTCGGCAGCAAATGTATCCGAGCACTAGCAACAATCCCTGTCTACAAAAAGTACACTTAATACTATTTTGTTAAATAAATCCTTCTCGAGTCATGTTCTTAGTCAGACTAAAACATGATTCGACAAGGATTTATTGAATAAAACAGTTTGAAGTGTATTTTTTTGACATCGGAATTATTGGCTAGTGCTCGGATACTTTTAAGAAGACTAAACAAAATGCGCCGGCGTGAACGTGTTAAAAAATGCCACACTTTAGCGATCGATTTCAAAAATGCAGAACCATTTTGCTGTTCTCTCACTTAATTGACTCCTAATTTCCGATGTACGATGTACGCAATATTTACGGGATCGATTAATGAAATTCCTTGAACGTCACGAAAAAAAAAAAAAAAAAAAAAAAAAAAAATGTAATGAGTTAAATTTTTTAAGTAGTCACTTTGTTTCGCTTAGTGGTAATTTTTTTTATGTCTATATTCCTTCATCGATCACTTTTAATTCTTATATATGCAATGTCTGTGCAAGACCTTCTTTACAAATTACCTTCAATATTTTCTATTCCGAGTTAAATTACTTCACTCTGCGGAACATTCCTTCCTATTCCTACAATTCCTTCATTAAATTTCTTCATTTCGTTATTCTTTAAATGTTAGGAAAGATTCGCCAGTCGAAACCCTCTTTCATCTCTCTTCCAGTATTCATATTAAGCAGTAGCTTCATGATTTATGCATTATCTTGGTCCCTTGTGTGTTTATTTCTTATTAGAGCATCCGTTTTAAAACAAGGCGTTATTCAAATTTTACTTTAGAAGGAAAGTTTGGCGTCGCCCAAATTTATCCTTTATGCAGTGTAAATCACTTTCCGCCGGTCTTTTGCTTAAAAATAAGAAATAATTTAATCATTGAAGATAAATTTACGCTGGAGTCATAATCTACTATTATCTTCAAAGAAAAAATAAATGAAATTTCTGCCTTTTTTTATTTTATAAAACTCTCCAATATAAATAATATAATAAGACTTTATTAAAAATTCCTTTTTTTTTTTATGTTGAATATATTTTAACAAAGGTTTTTGAAATCGTCTTAAACCAAAGCTAATTAAAGGTATGGGAGAAAAGAGAATAATGAAATTATGAATCAAGAATAATAAAAGACGTCCAATGATAAAGAAAATTTTATTTAAGAATACAGGTTGGAAGATAATGAAATTCAAATTAAAAAGAAAAAAAATTATAACAAATATCTTCTTTTCCTGGTTTATGATCACTGTTGATGGAGGATATCTTTTCCTTTTCTTCTTTTTTTTTTTTTTAGTGCTAGAGGCCTATTTCAGTCGGTACAGTTGTCGAATTTTTATAATACACTCTTAATTAGTGCTAAGGGCCCATTTCAGTCGGTTTATTGAATGGGGATTTATTGAATGAAGTCCCCCCAAGGCACAACTTTGACATGAGTCCCCCCCAGGCCCAACTTTGACATAAGTCCACCCCCAAGGTACCCCTATTTCAGTCGGTACAGCGTTGTCGAATTTTTATACTCACTCTTAATTAGTGCTAGAGGCCTATTTCAGTCAGTTTATTGAATGGGGATTTATTGAATGAAGTCCCCCCAAGGCCCAACTTTGACATGAGTCCCCCCCCCCCCAAGGTACAACTTTGACATGAGTCCCCCCAAGGCCCAACTTTGACATGAATCCCCCCCAGGCCCAACTTTGACATGAGTCCCCCCCCAAGGCACACCTTTGACATGAGTCCCCCCCCAAGGCACACCTCCCCCTCATTGGGAAAAAGAGAAAAAAACGTTGTTTTGCGGCTATAAGACAGTTTGGACTTCCAACGTTATTTGTTACAATATCTGCAGCTGAAACACATTGGTTTGATTTAATGAAAACTTTATCATGGAATTTAGATCGTCACGAATTAACTAAAGAAGAATATGTCGATATTAACAAGTTTAGCAGTAGGCCTCTGGCACTAAATTAAAATCTGTCAATGTCAGATTTTCATGTTTTAAATAATGAAATAATGTCGTGTCTGTATAATTTTTTTTTTTTTTTTTAAGTGCTTCCCTTTGGGATGAAATTATGATGAACGCTAACGTAGGTTTGACTCTTACGATGTACCGAGGAATCTATTGGTCGGTTTCTTTTTTTTTTAAGTACAGTTCCCGCCGCTTATTAAAATCACATTCGTTCTGAGGCAAAGTGATTTTATTAAGCGGCTGATTTTTATATCCGGCGAACGTTCCTGCCCTTAAGGAAAAGGTATTACTTCCCTGAATTTCGAAAGAAACTTCAAAAGTTAACGACTAATATAATTAGTAAACAATATTAATTAATTTTTGGTAGATAATTAAATAATTGTTTCTTGGATATAAATAAATTAAACGCATTGTAAGTTCCCGTGCACTTTCGTTAAAGGAAAATCACCATTACTTTACCCAAAGTTCACGGTGTTCTTATAAATTTAAAATCTTTCCGTTTAAACCTCATGAATTATAGTATACCCCAGTAGCACATCGATGGAAACCAATATTGGGCGATATGGGGGCAATATTGGCCAATGTTCGCCAATATTGCCCTCATATCGCCCAATATTGGTTTCCATCGATGTGCTACTGGGGTAATTTCAAAATAAGAACTAGAAATTGCCTTCTAATAATTAGACAAAAAAAAAAAAAAAAAAAAAAAAAAAAAATGAAGAAATCAAATTTGTATTTTATTACTGCGCTTTGAAAAATACGTTCCTTGAAATGAAAAAAATCTCAATGTAAATAAAATAATTTTTTAGTGTGCATAAATGATATTTTTGGCTGCTGAGGATATTTTTGAGTTTATTAACCGGCGAGGCTGATTTTATTAAGCGGCGGCTTTAAAAGTAGTTTGTATTGATTTGATTCCGGTCCTGGCGATTGGATCAGATTAAGCGGCTGATTTTATTAACTAGTGATTTTATTAAGCGGCGGTTACTGTATTCGAAAAATTTCGGTTTTCAGATTTTTACCTAATTATCCACTTAGAGCCTTTCTGAAGCCGTTTTGACTAGTTTCTCCGTGCATGTAATGTACGTTTAATGGAAATAGCTAATTGGATCATTCTTAAATCCGTTTTAACTAGTTTCGGCTAGTTTTTAACTCCCGACGCAAAACGGAAGGTGTTATAAGTTTAATAATTTTGTTCGTCCGTGACATCGTAGCTCTCAAACGGATAGACCGATTTCAATGTAGTTTTTATTAAATAGAATGCTGCTTTAATTGAGATGGTTCTTAGCTACATTGGAAGAAAAAATCTGTTCAGATACTACTTATTTAATAGGTAAAAGCCAACTTTATAAAATCTTTGACGCTTGAAGCTGAAGCCGCTGTCTCAGGCATCGTAGCTGCCAAATAGGAAGCTAATTCCAATGCAATTTGCTTGGTTTCACTGTGAAAAAAGAAGTTGAGACATTTATGGTACATGTACTGGCACAGCAGTTAGATCAGTACATGTACTTAATTTTAATCGGTGGTACACATACCGTAAATTTTTCATACAAAACAGAAAGGTTACTCATTATATTTACTCATTAAAAACAAATAAAAGCAACTTTTTTTAAGTTTACACCCCCTTTTCCACCACCACAAACAATAAATAAATAAGTAAAACATAAATGGTTAAGTCTGAGTGGATTTTACATAGCACTAGAGTTACGCAACGGGAAATTAAAGAAAGAATGAAAGAGAGAAAAGAAGAAAAACTAATAATGACTCATAAAAACAAAATATTATTTTTAAATGATTCTAAACCGTTTTTCTTAAAATAATGTTTACGGGTCGCAGTGCATCACGCAACACACATTTACCGAAACTTTTATGCGACAAATTTCGATAATCACTTTAAACAGTCACTTCACAGTTCATGCATTATATCTGTCCCTCGTCGATCCAGATTTATGGAGAATTTCCATTAGCAAAGACACATTATTGAAGATAACTTTACAAGAAAGTTCAATGTCGCATAAGTTTGTCATTTACGTTGCGCAAGTCAATTCCCGCAGGATTACCTTTCAATAATGGGAATAGTCTGATCATTAAAAATAATGTTTTGACTCTAGTTCTAGCGTAGAAAAAAAAAAAAAAAAATGGAAAAGGAGGGGGGGGGGGGAGGAAGGTAGCTGAATGTTGATGAGTAATTAAATATATAAATGGAAATACTATGTAATGAAATGTGTAAATAATAAGTTTAAAAAAAAAAAAATTCTTTTTTTCGATACTGATTATTATTAATTTTCTTTTTCTAAAACTGGTATCGTAAAAATCCGTAGATTAAGACTAATAGTCCTCCGTCCTAAAAAAAAAAAAAAAAAAAAAATACTTTTTACGTTTTTACACGTTAATGTAAATGATTAAATGTGATTTTAATTTTCTGCTCTGATTAGTAGAATTTGATAGTGACCCTAATAACCTAATAACCATAATATTTATTTATAGAAATGGATGGACATGAATGACAAAACTTATTAATCTAAACTCATTCTTGACTGCATCTGTATGCGATAATTTAGTTACTACTAATAATAATAATTTCTTTTTTCTTTTTCTCCCCCCTCCCTCCTTTTTTTTTACTAACTTTCTTTGTAACGTACATTACCAGTAAATTTACTTTTAAAAAAACTCCTTAACAATAAGAACTTAAGTTTCCCGAAACTAACGCTTAAAATAACCTTGTAGTTAAAACAATGTAAAGAAAGTAAAAATTTTATTTAAGATCTCCTTGCGTACATTTCAACTGAATCAAATAACAAAAAAGATAACTGAACGAAAACACTTCCATCACAATCGCAACAATGTATTGCTATAAAGAAAATAAAATATTATTCATGGTTTGCATGGTTTTGGAAGATCCGTTCATTAATTTAAATAATAAATTAAATACACAAAGTTCATTGATCCATTTACAGAGCTTCATAAAAAAAAAAAAAAAACTTCAGTAGAGATTATAATAGTTATCACCGCAGAAAACAAAATTTGATCAACCAGAATTTATTCACCCACAAAACAAAACTCAAACATCACGAAACATTTCTATTTAAAAAAAAATAAAATAAATAAATAATAATAATTATTATTATTTTCGTTGTTATACGGAATTTTAATACGTCAGAGTAATAAATATGTAAAATCCAAATACGTCACGAGAAATTAATAGTATGATCAAATGTTTATTAAAAATCTAAAAACATTTTAATTAAAGAAAAACGATGTCATATTTAATTTCTTTGGACTTCAAAACCTGTAAATGTCATGGAGTAAAAAATGAAGCCATTTCTTTAAAATATCATGTAAACCAATGCTTAGTCACCTGCAATGGCAAGGAGAAATATATTTAGAAATACAAGTGCAAAAATCGAGCCTATGTTTATAAAGGTCTGACGGAATTTTTTTTTTCTAAAAAAAACATAATATAACTAGTCTTCATATACTATTCTAATGATAAATTATACACAGATAAAAACATTGTTTGTAATAGCAATAAATAGTAGATTTTAAGTTCCATGCATATCCTAAAGGCTTTGCTTAAAAATAATTACGTTTTACAGTTCGTTACATTTTAAGAATTAAATTTGCGTTTTTAGGTCACAATTTATTTGAATTATTTAATGTGTCTCTGCAAAAGAAATCATAAATGCTACACATTATATTCTTAAAAGGAACACGCCCTATTCGACGAATTCAACTGTTTTTAAGTAGCCCTGTATACCCTATACACACAACGTATAGTGCACTCAAATTTGGGAAATAAAAATAAATAATCTGGTGTGTCACTCACATGACTTTCTCTTACCCTGAAATTTAATACTATAAAAACAGTTTGGAGATTAAGAGATAGCATAACGAGTACTGTTATGTAAACCTATGTTAAACAATTCAAATTAGTCTTTGGAAGATTTTTATATGATAATTAGTTCTGTGTGAGAGGGGCTACCGCCCCCCTCAACCCCCTGTTTCATTCATGCACCTACATTTATATAGAATTTAATTCGGTCATTAAAAAATAATTCTGTTTTTAAAAATTAATTTATTAAAATTATTATTTAAAAAAAATTATCTTTTATGATAATACAGACGATTTCCATATTAGAGAAGTAGTATAACACTAAGTATACAAATAAAAGTTGAATTTATTTTCAATATTACATAGAAAAAAAAAAAAAAATCGTTAAAAATGAAAAAAATCGATAACTTTATTTTAAATTATCGCAGATCGATGGTTCAATCATTCGTTTTAAAGTTATTGGCGAGCTCTTTTGAAAGATACCCATCATGAAAATTTACTCCCCTCGAGGGGGGGACTTCCCTTCCAGGGGGGGGGGGGGGAGGCGAGGCTCCTACATACACAATTTTTTTTTCCCAGTTGACTATCTCTATTTCAATAAAATGTATATTCGTTTCATTTGGTTTAGTGCAGTCTATAGATGATAACTCTACTTATCTGCAATTTACCTCATAGACGTAATGTATTTAAATACTTTTGAGTGTCCCTGTACACGAACCATTTGCTTCATCTCAACGAAAAGCTTACATGTAGCATCCCTATATGATACACATTTAGCATACAAAGTTTAGAATTTCTGATACTATTTGTTCTTGAGATATGCTGATAACAGACACACAGACAGACACACAGACCATTCGCTAAAAACATTATTTTCGTATTCAGGGGACCCCAGAGCATGCAAATATAACAATAACTCACGTTCGAAAATTTGATCCTAAAACAATACTTTCTTGACCCCTATGGGTAAGAGAAAGTAAAAATAGTACAACATTTTTATGTCACTTCACATGATTTCGTACCTTACCAAAGCAACTCTCAGAAATCAAAAACGAAGTGAATTGCAGACGATGAAATTTGCTTTTTCCAAGAAAAAATTTCTCTTTTGGTTTATAATGTTGCATTTTTTTTTTTTCAAAAGCGTGTTCTTATAATTAATTTACAAGAGAACACCGTTTCTTTTTTCGTTATTCGTGATTTATAAGGAGTGCTATAGTGAACTACACATTTCGGAGAATGCTGGGTGGCAAAAACGATTCATCAGAGAGTCATGAGATTCGGGAAGTGACATTACAGAGGTCTTTATTCCTTGAGTGAAAATACTTTGTCAAATAATTTTTCTTGGTTTACTGTAGCAACGCGATACCTTTGTCCGATCTCAAAAGACAGCGTAACACGACGTGCGTGTAACATAGCGAAACATACTCTTCAATTAACCATTGAACATGTTATGTTAAAGATTCCAGAGGATGGCAGACAATGGTGGACCCTCTTATTGAAAAAGTTTTCCCCTCATTAATCGAGAAGATTAAGTTGTTCCCGTCATGTATTCTGTGCAAAGATACACAAGCTGAACATGCAATTTTTAGAACATACTTCTTTTTTTTTTAATAACAAATGTTCACCATTTTGTTTGGACACTTCGAAAATAGACGATTCACTGATACATAGTTTTTGTTGTACATTTCTTCGAAATGTGTACACCCCGCGACAAAAAGATAGGTACAAAGCGTTTTTTCTTTGATTTTTCATAAAATAACATTATCTAAGTTGTGCTTATCATTTATTATTATCACAAAATAACACTATTCCCGGACTCATTTTTGTTTTAAGACTACACACCGCGACAAAAAGATAGGAACAAAGGTTTTTATTTTTTATTTGATTCAAATATTTAATATGTTTTTGATATGATAATATTTTGTTATGATAATAAATGATCACCAGAATTTAAATAATGTTATTTTATGAAAAATTAAAAAAAAAAAAAAAAACCTTTGTTCCTATCTTTTTGTCGCGGAGTGTAGTCTTAAATTAGAAAAATTTTAGTCTTAAAACTTTTCTAAATGAGTCTTAAAACAAAAATGAGTCCGGGAATAGTGTTATTTTATGATAATAATAAATGATAAGCACAATTTAGATAATGTTATTTCATGAAAAATCAAAGATAAAACCCTTTGTAGCTATCTTTTTGTCGCGGGTTGTAGATTAATTTGGAACATCTTACATTTTCACAAATGTAAGAATACATATATATATATATATGAAGTCACAAAAATTCATATTATAAAAAGAGATTGCGAAAAATTGTTTACATGATACTAAGAAGAGTATAACATGTGATAAACGCCACCTTTATAAATGAAAGAAACTAAAAAGCGTAAAAAAAAAATACATCTTTAACTCTTTAAAGTTTATTGGTTCTGAATTGAAATTAAACATTTAACATATTTAATGAAAGAATTTTTCGCTGTATTTTCCATGTTTTAAACGTTTGTTTCTCCCCTTTTTCGGTTAGATAGCAGCACTGTTCAGAAATTTAACAAATTATGACACAGAGGAAGCTATATAATGTGCAGCCTCGCTTATCCCGCGTAATATGGACCGAGGGGACATCGGATAACATGGACTCTGTCGTAAGTCGGAGAAGAAACATACGGCTCAGTTTAAAATGGATGAAAGCGTAATCAATGAAATAAAATATTACATATATTACAAATTAAAATGTAGTCCGTTAAAAATGCAATACAATACACACCGTAATTTAGTGAAGACAAACCGCGGGCTATCTATCAGTGCGGGCTGTCTAATGATAATGCGAAATTCCGTCGTCCATACTTCTTGGAACAGTCGATCTTCCCCGAAAATGGAAGTTTAGTATTCGAGTTTCTCGAGCACAGATTCACGCTTATAATCTCTTATTTATTAACTAATAATTCCTTATTTTGATTAATTTGCATATACGTCTGGAGTTCGCCATCTTGTTCCCTTGTTTTTGATTTTTTGCATCGTATTTGTATACTGGCTTTAATTTTGGTTTAATTTAATTTTTATTTTTTTTTTATACAGTGCCTTTTAAAATAATTTATTACTTTTATTTATAATTAATTATTTTTATGACTTTGTATATATGCCCGGATTCGCCCATCTTGTTCCCGTGTTTCTCATATTTGCTGCATTACATGTGCATACTGGTATAGTTTGATTTTATTTTCTTTATATCGAATTATTTTTTAAATAATTTATTATTTTCATTTATAATTAATAATTTATTATTTCTATTAACCTCCGTAAATTTCAGAAGACTGATATCTTTTTTCCTTATTTATCTGTCACATCATCGTAACAATGCTTGCATAAGCCGCGGCTTACCTTCCGGTGCGGTTCATCTAAGAGCATTGTTTTTTTTTTTTTTTTTTTTTTTTTTTTGCACAACATTTTAATAAGCTGAGGCTTATTTACCAGTGCGGCTTATATACACTAAATTACGGTACATATATAAATTATAAAATACAATGACATATAGTGAAATTTGTCAAAGTTACCTACGCCATTTGTCAAAAAACACACCTCCTTCGGGGTGTGGCCTTTTCAGGACTACCTCGGTTAACCCGGAACTCGGTTAATCGAGGTTCGGATAACCGCAGATCTACTGTATGCAGAATTCACTTTACATTTTGTAGTATTCAAGAGGGCACTTTGTTGCTTGGATGATGTCGAATTGATGAAACAGTGTAATAAAAAAACAAAAAACAAATTCTGTTTGCATTCTTTGTAAACAGAATTTAACGCAGTACGATAAGAATTATTTTAATCTATTTTTCATATAAATGCATACAGTAAGTGTGTTTCGTTCCCTAGCATCGGTTACTGCATTCATTATTTAAAATTATTAGGTCTTTGCATAAATTCGTGCGATTTTTTATTGCTTCATTTCATAAAAATACATCCAATCAAATGACAATTTTTAATCAAAATACTCACCATTACTTTCCACAACCTTTGCCCATTTTTCGGGTAACAAATGTATACCACGGCGGAAGAAGCTCTCGTCTTTGGAGGCAATAAAATGATCCGCGTCCGCACGAACTTTTGCAACGACCTAATACTTTGGTATAAATTTAGCTTAGGAGCCTCTTAGCGGCTTTTAAATTTTTGTTGTCATTTTGGCGATAAATTAAAATGGTCGTCGCAATTGCGTTAGTAAAGATCTTGGCGAGAAGCGTCCGAGCTACTTCGGTGGCACATTTCAAATTTCACAAAGGGGTTGCATATTGAATTTGTTCCATTTCTCTAGCACGACTTTTAGGAAATAGTATGACTTTTCACACTAATAATAAAAATGCTTCATAACCGCAGAGACAGCGTTGTTAATGCATTTTTAATTAATTCAGGAAGTGACAAATTAATATGAAATATAACTAAAGAATTACGTTCGACATAACTTAAATCGCCAGAAAATCGCAATAAAAGTAGAGACATGACACATTTCAACGTTTACAAAAAGAAAAAATAAAGTTTTAAAAGGTCAGTTTTTTTTTCATTTATCACTCACATATGTATTGAATTCTCTCTTTTTTTAATTATTATTATTTTCCTTTCATTGGATCTCTTTGGTAATTTTATCCTTTTCTCTTTTCTATAAAACGTTGACTGTTTCTATTACTTTAACGGTTTTTGCAAACTATTATCTCATCGTTAGGCTTACGTGTTATGTTTGTGTCATTTCTCTTCTGCATAAGTACTTTAACTTGTTTTTACTAATCATTTTTACTCAAATTAAATTATCACCGTGACAATAATTTCATTCGAAATAAATCTCATATAAAATTTAATTAAATGTTCGTATTTTCATCTATTTTTTGTTTGCTGAGTGTTACAAAGGTATTAAATTATTCAAATTATATGTATATACAGTAACCACCGCTTAATAAATTCACTGGTTAATAAAATCAGCCGCTTAATCTGATCAAATTGCCAAGCCCGGAATCAAATTAATACAAAATACTTTTTAAACCGCCGCTTAATAAAATCAGCATCGCCGGTTAATAAACTCAAAAAAAAAAAAAAAAAAAAAAAAAAAAGCAAAAATATCATTTATGCACACTAAAAATTTTTTTATTTGCATTGTGATTTCTTTTTTTTTTTCCTTTCTTTTTTTTCTTTCTTTCTTTTTTTTTTTTTTTTTTTTTTTTGAAAAAGAAACACAACAATCCTTCCTTTATCTCTTGTTGTTGAAAATTTTACACCTGCAGGATAGTTACAAATTAAACACGGCCCCATAAATTATCTCCGTAACAATTTCAAGGAACGTATTCTTCAAAGCGCAGTAAATTTGGCTTGATTTGCAAATGATATATATTTTTAAATTTTGAATTATTAAAAGACAATTTCTATTTCTTATTTTGAAATAACTATAATTCAAGGGGCTTAAATGGAAAGATTTTAAATTTATAAGAAAAGCGTGATTTTCTGGTAAAGTAACGATGATTTTCCTCAAAGGAAAGCGCATAGGGACTTGGAATGTGTTTACTTTACTTACATAAAAGAAGAATTAATTAATTACCTATCAAAAATTCATTAATATTGTTTATTAATTCCAATATTCGTTACCTTTTAAACTCTCTTTCCAAATTCAGGGAAGTAATACATTTTCCTTGAGTTCAAGAATGTTCGCCGGATATAAAAATCAGCCGCTTAATAAAATCACTTTGACTCAGGACGAATGTGATTTTAATAAGCGGCGGGTACTGTATATATAAAAGAGAGTGATTTAATCATAAAGAGAATGATTTAATCAAATAAAATCGCAAGTAATATTAATATTATTATTTTAATCTTTTTTTCTCTCTCATCTTTAAATTTCCCCCAGCTACAGCCTTTCTGAATTATAAGCTTAATCTCAGCTAATGTCTGTAAAGGAAGACAACTTTTTTAACTAAGTGCAATTGCCTGCAGACACTAATGGAGTCTTCTCCTTCGAAAGTAAAAAAAAATTTCACCATAACTTAAAAATACAACAATTCTCAGTTGTGCTATAATTTATTTATCATCCAATAGCTTCCTAATAATTTTCCTGACGTCAAGTACTTTAAAGAATAAAAATAACAGATTTTTCTTTCCCGAGGAAAAAAAAAAATTTAAAATCAGTAGAATTTACTCAGCTAATAGGACGCAAAGAAAAGCGAATTTGTCTTTTTTAACATTATTTTAAACATAGTTTTAAAATGTTTATAACTGTGGGTAGTGTTTTTTGTGTGTGTATAGCATTTATAAATCTTTTAACGAAAACAAATAAAAGAATTCGGGTGCATTAATGTGCGTGTGTGGTTATTCTTTAATATGCATTTAAAATATATTATATTGTTTTAAATACAGGTTGAAACTGACATAGGTTATAGAAATTCTCAGCAATTTAATTCGAATTAATTCAGTATTTCAAAAGTTATCGTGTTGGCTAACTTTCAAGTCGCCGCTACTTGGAAACAAAATGGCTGTACAAGTTGCCCAGTTAACTTATCTAAGGTATTTGTAAGTTAAGTCCATTGTTTAACTTTGGTACGACAGTATTTGGTAACAGTATTTCAAAAGTTATCGTGATAATAAATTTTCAAATGGCAGCGTTCAAGTGTCTGCAACATGGACACAAAATTGCGGAGCAACTTGCCCAGCGGAGTCGTTTATGGTATTTGAAGGATAAGTCCACTGTCCAACTTTGGTTTGAACTGATTAAGTATTTCAAATGTTATCGTGCTGATAAATTTTCAAGTGCTCGCCACTTATGGCGGAACAAGTTGCCCAGCGAACTCACCCAAGATATTTGAGGCATAACTTCCCTGTTCAACTTTGGTTTGAATTAGTACACTATTTCAAAAGTTATTGTGATGACAAATTTTCAAGTGGCAGCTTGATTTTAAGTAGTCGAAACTTGAGAACAAAATGGCGAGACAACTTGCTCAGTGAAATAATCCAACATATTTGTATGATAATTCCACTGTCCAACTTTGGTTCGAATTAATTCAGTATTTCAAAAGTTGTCGTGATAAGAAATTTTCAAGTGGCAGCGTGATCTCAAGTTGTCGCCGCTTTGAAATAAAAAGGCGGAGTGAGATGCCCAGCGAATTATCTAGGATATTTGAATGATAAGTCCATTGAGCAAATTTGATTGGAATTGATTTAGTGTTACAAAAGTTATCGCAATGACAAATTTTCAAGTGGCCGCCACTTGGAAATAAACTGGCGGAGCAACTTATCCAGCGAAATCATCCGAGATATTTGCATGATAATTCACTAGCCAACTTTTGTTTGAATCAGTTCAGTATTTCAAAAGTTATCATGATGGCACATTTTCAAGTGGCAGCCTGATTTCAAGTGGCTTCAACTTGGAAACAAAATGCCGAAAGAAATTGCCCATCCAAAATACTTGTCTGAAAATTCACTGTCCAAGTTTGGTTCGAATTGATTCATTGTTTCAAAAGTTATCGTGATGATACATTTTTAAGTGGTAGTCGGATTTGAAGTGGCCCCGCTTAATTTAAAATATCCAACACTTTTATTAAAAATGGCGGATAAAGTTCATTTATAAACTTAACTGAGACCCTTATATGGTCTATATATACATCAAAATTCAAGAAAATACAGTTTTAAATACGCTTTTTATAATGTGGATTTGAAATTTTCAAGTGGCCGCCACTTGAAAACAAAATGGCAGAGCAACTTAGTTAACGAGTTCATTCAAGATATTTATAAGATCAGTTCGCTGTCCAAATTTGGTTTGATTTATAATAATATTTCGGGAGTTATCGTAATGATAAAATTTTAATTTATAGATAAACGGAATGTTTGCAATACAACCTAAAAGGATTTATTCAAATATGCAATGGATTTAAATACGTACGAGAACCTAATCCAAGTTAAACTATGCAATAAGTAACTCAAGCTTAAGAAAACATTGTATAAAAATAATTATAAGGAACAGTCAATGGTATACAATAGACGTAATCGTAGCAATCTAACGATCTGCAAATGTCATTCGAAGTAATCCGTAAAATGTAATCTAAGATTACAGGAAAGTGAAAAAAAAAAATTAGTGTTATTAAAAATAATAAGCAATTCATGCAATGCAAGTAAAATGTAATCCAAGAAATCTTATGTGGATTTCAATTCAAGATTAAAAAAATGGAGAAAGAATAATTAGATTGAACTGTTAATTATATGCAATATGAATAAGAAAATAATACAACAAAATTTTTAAACAATTTTAAAGAAACCTTAAGTTACCAATTTTAATTGCCTTAAAATTGTTTGAAAAAGAAAAAGCCTGTTTGAACTAATTCTGATTTTTGATATGTGTTCTTCAATGTAATTAGATTTTTTTTTTAAAGAAGAAAAAAAAAAAAAAAAAAAAAGAGAGAGAGAGAGAGAGAGAGAGAGAGAGAGAGAGAGAGAGAGAGAGAGAGAGAGAGAGAGAGAGAGAGAGAGAGAGAGAGATTGTTAAAAAAGAAAACAAGTTTTAATATATTCAAGATGATTGAATTATCGCTAACTTGGGTAAATTTAACTAAAATAAATAACTTTTAATTAAATTTCAACCAGTTTAACAATTTAATCAAAGGCAGCGTTAGATCATGTAAACGAAAATCAACTGATAAAGCAATTACTTAAAACGTTTTTCGCTAAATAAATTTCACTCCGCTTTAAATAGAGCTCTACAGAAATTTTTATTCTTGTTCCAAAAATGTAATATTGTAAGAAGAACATATTAGGATTAATTTACATTGTGAGATCGGGTCGTATAATAGATGTCGTGTCATAAAATTGAAAATTATAATGTAAGATTAAATTTATATCTTCCTTTCGAATTTTTCATGTCTGAAACACACCTAAGAATTTTATTTGAGAGTTTTCTATATTTTTATAGCTTGTGTTATTAATTTTGTAAGATAAAGCCTTGTTGAAATGGGATTAATATTTTATGAGTTTGGAGAGAAAAATGTTAAAGTTTATAAAAAGATCAATAGAGCTTACAGGAAATTTGACTATGTTTTAAAACGGTTGTATCATTTAATTTTTTTTTAAATTTCCAAAACAGTTGAAAAGTGTTGATGACTTCGGTTTGTTTGTCTACCTGACCACGCTCTAACTCGCGTAAATATTTACGAAATTTCCGCAAATTAATATACGTTATTCAAGTTCACTAAAGTATGTTCCATAGTGAAAATAGCGTAAGTACCACCAAAAATGCCAATGCATTGTATTCTATGAGAAGTATTTCTATAAAGCCTATTTTATACACCAATCTATAATGAAATTTATATTTATTATTCATATGCATACAAATATGCTTTCTGTAAAATACAGTATGATTAGCATTAGGGGCTTAAAGGACCACATAAAAAGTATTCGGATGAATTACGCTTTAAAACATTGTTTAAGAATTATTATGGCTTCGCTTAGCCTATAGGCCCGACTTTCCTCGATCTAATTTCCATTAATATATATAGAAATGCTTTTGAACTAATAGATGTTATTTATATAAGCTCAACATGGTATGCTGTCTACTGAATACACTACACTACCTACCAATAAGTATTTGGACACTTTCGAATTTTGACATTTTGTCAATAATAAATAAATTTAGCTCAGAAAATAAACAGCACGTTACAACTTAAAATGCATGTCGAGACATTTTCATCCATTAGACTGAATATACATGAGAATTAATTTTTGTGGCCCTGTCAAGGACGGAACACTATTTTTTTTTACGTTACTCTAATAGAAACAAGCTCTTGCGCCTATAAAAAGTACTTATCCATTGCATTTTGTTGAGTACAATTCAAAATGTTAAACTGTACCGACGAGATAATTCGCCCACAGACATAATATATCTGAATACTTTTGTATCTCCCTGTACACTAACTATTTATCCAATCGGAATAAAATGTTTCAAGTAACATACCCGTAGGATATACCTTTAGAATGCCGAGTTTAAATTTTCTGCTGATATTTGTCCTTTAGTTATGCTGATAAAACAAATTCTCTCACACAAACACAGAGAAACAGATACAGACACACAGACAGACCAACCGCTAAAAACCTGATTTTTGTAATCGGGGACTCTCGAAAAACGTAATATAGCAAAATTCCAGTTGCTGAAACTTTTAACTTAAGACAGTACTATCCCTACCATTATGTGGATTTAAAAAAAAAAGGCCTAAAATTTGGACAAGAGTTCGGTTGAAAATAATTTTAACATTTATTTGTGACGCACATTGTGATGCTGCTTATCAGCTCTGTATTTCAGACGCTTACAACGAAGCGTTGCTGCTTTCAAACTGCATTTATGCCTCTTTAAATCCTTGATGGAACGTCCTGTTAAAAAAAAAAAATTATAATTAGAACTTAGAAAAAAATTTCAATTTGGTTTGGAACAAAAAAAAAAAAAAAAAGAAGAAGAAGAAGAAGAAAGAAAGAAAGAAAGGAAAGAAAACGAAAAATTATTCAAGCAACCTTTTTTGGAGAAACCTAATAATACTACCATGTGATCAGAACAAAACAAATGTATTCTGACGTAAATGAAAGTCAAAAATGCCGAAATTGAAACACAAACGTTTTGTCAACAAAAATCAACTGAAACAGAAATGACAAAAAAATAAAGAAAGAACGAAATTTCAAAATATAATGTTAGGTTTTTTGAAAGGCCTCCACAGAACTAATAGCGACTCAAGAAGTAATTACAGAGTCCATGACAAATTAACTGGAAAATTACACCAACGCAAATTCAGGGGCAGACAGATTTTCGTTTAATAACTCCGATGATCGCAGATAGTAAAAAGAGCATGTACTTGTAACGATCAAAAAAAGTAAATTATTCATTAGAGGACTTTCTTAATCATTTGGAGCACGTTCTCACTCGAATAAGAATTCGTCGGAAGCACGATTAAAAATTAGACACGTAAAGGATAGTTACGTATACGCGGTAATTAACGTGTCGTACATCTGGACATCTTACTGAAGTACACCTCGGCAAGTATAAAACTCAATCAGACATATATGTAGGTTGGGTAAAAAAAAAAAGAAAGAAAAACTATGCATCAAATTTAAATTATGAGACATTTACATTGTCAAAAAGTTGTTACTGTATCGTATATCATATCAAACGCATTTACGAATGACTCCAAAAACTACTTTGACAGCTACAGTCGCAGATGTAAACGAAAAATTCATATTTTAAATTTTTGAAACTGTAGTATTTAAATTTATTCACTTAAAAAGTATATAATTTCAATGAAACAAATTTTGTTAAAAAAGGTATTACACTGGAATTATATTATACTACTTTGTACATGACTTTACATGATACATGCATCCAATAAGTTATAATTATTGACACCCATAAAATTGCACAACAAATTAAAGTGAAGTGTATCGAAGAGGGAGAAGAGTACTTACGGTTACGGCATATCAATCGTCGTTTGAGTTTGGGAATAGCCAGACTATGGATTATATTTATAATACAATTTAACAAATAACTGCCAAAAGATTAATCGAATATTTTTAGTCGGCGTATGTATATTTATATACATGCCTCTTCCCTGTATCAGATGTGCTGTTACAGTAAAACTATATTTGCAGTAAAAGTAAAAACAAATGAAAAACAAACCACTTCCATTAAGGTCGGCCTTGATGACAAATTTTGCGCCCAAATTTGGCAAAAAAATGATAATTTTGAGTTGCTGAATTTTCGAAGCTTTATCCCCAATAGGAGATGAGTTGCGGAATTTTAATTAGATTCTAACATACAATTTGCCAGAATCTTCTCCAAGATGCAGCCAAGAGTGTTTACTACAATGGTACAAATGACTCTTTTGAGAATATACGTTGAATAAAGTGCATTCATCGACTAGAACCTGCCTTTCTGTCAGCTACCTTCTTTATGAAAGTCGACATTTTCGTAACAATATTTATATACACATGCAGGCAAATTCTTTTAATTTGGAGGTAGTCATTTTTAAAAGAGCTTTATAATGTTCATCGTCCCGTTAAACAAATTCTTCAATAGCGTAAAGACGTTATTTTTTGTCGAATCAAATTTTACAAAAAGTCAGGAGAAAAGAAAAAAATTACTGCAAGATATAATAATTAACTTCTTACACAACTGTGTAATTTCCTTTACTATATCCTGGGGAGTTCAAAATTGAATCAAGGATAACGTCAAAGCGATCCAAAAGAAAAATGTCCTATCGCAGACAAAGTCATTACTTTCAGAAATTATTATTTTTTTTTCTTTCCGTAGAGAGGTAATATTTTTCATCCCGCTTTAAATAATCTCCGGAAAATTTATTTCAAGGTTAACGAGCCTGGAGAGGAATTTCAAAAAGAACAATTTTAAAATTAACATATTAAGTAAGATTAATTTGCGTTGCGAGTCGCCTCCCCCCCCCCTTCCCCTTTTTTACGAAATTGCAAAATTTTTCACTGATGAAAAATGAATACTGTTAAATTAAATTAACATTTTACTAACAAAATATTAAAAGGTTTCAATTATATATTAAGGCTGCATTTTTCATGATTCAATAAATGTTCGTTGAATTCATAAAGATTAATTTGCATATATGCGTTAATTTCATGTTGTTGTTATGTAGAAATGCGGGTTTGGTGAGGTCCGCTATCGGATAACGTTATGCATTATTTTAATTAGTTTTTTTTTTTTTTTTTTTTTATTGAAATAACATTATTTTAAATTACATTTTTCACGGAAGGGGAAGTAAGTCGGTGATTTCACAACTGATAATGATAAAATAAGTTCTTTTTAAATGTAATTAGCAGTCAAATTAGAAAAGGAAATCAGGCTCGGATTTGGACGCAAAGCATACGAACATGATAGACATCTAAAAAAAAAAAAAAGCTCTTTCGGGAAACGATTACTAATATTGTTTATTATTAATTGCAAGGTAACGGAGAGATTGCGCACATAGCGGATCGACAGGAAAGAGTACAGTGGGCGAGCTGCGACTCCAAGTAGTTGTACTAGAACTCCTACATAGATAGGCTGACGCATCCGCCATTTTCTAGCCCACAAGACCGGCTGACGATATATTATTAGTGGTTTTTCAGCAATAAATTGCAAGAATAACTTCAGAAAAAGGCACCGCCTGTTTATATTTTTTTCTAATCCAGGAAGAAGAAGAAAATCGATTATAAATTGCAGATGTAACTCGTGGATACCCGCAGCAGGAGCACAACTTTGTAGCGTAAGATTTCCCTTATTTTCAAATTATTTCATTTTATTTTGAAAGTTGTTTGACAAATTTAATATGAATGCACTGTTTTTTTAAGTTATTACTTTAAATTCTTTTAAAATTAACTTTAATATTACATTTCTTTTAACGTGAAGGGTTGCAGTTTTGAGAATGTTGGCGATGTTCTTAAAATTGCCAACTTGTTTGTTTCGTGATAAGAAGTTCTAGCTCACTTAATTTGTATAGAAGCTGAAAGGCGATAACAACGCTAATCAGGTAACCTAGCTTTTTCTACCGCCAACACTTTCCGAGACGGGCTAGAAAATGGCGGACACTGCGCCAACTCTTATCATATAAGAGTCTTAAGTTGTACAACATCCATAGTGGAGTATTGACTTGACAGTGCATGTTGACTGGTTGAAGAGTTTAAGATAAAACGTGATTCTTTTGTCTCGTTTTAAAAAATAAATACTTGAATTTTCATAATCCTTCCTAGGAATTTCTATAGAATGGTAGTGTTACAAAATATTTTTAAATTAAATGATTTCTCGTAACCTCGACTAACGGTACGAGCACCATGATTCTCACTAAAAGCGAATAATTATTGAATAAAAGGCTGCCAAATCTCTCCTACCAAAAGGAGAGAGTTTGTGCTTTTGCTATTTAGAAGAGATTGCGCATTGATTTCATTAAATTCTATACTAGTATAGATTTCACAGCTTATTGCTCATGACAAGTCCATGAGGATGAGTTTGTTGAACGTGTGGAGCTGTACCAGGAAATAATTTCGACAAGTAACTGGACTAGTTCAGTTCATTCGAGATGGCGCATCTTTTTGGAGACCGTCCCCACAATCCGAAATTGAAGATTATCCAGAAATGGCAACGAAAGACAAAAAAAAAAAAAAAAAAAAAAAAACTCTTATGGGATTGAGCTTTAAAATACCATTAAGTATATAAGTGCTATTCTGTATCTGCTTAGTAATATTTTCAAGTATGGTGCTCAAGTTTCGTGCACCTGTTGGATGGATGGATGGTTGGGTTTTTCATCGCACTAGTGATGCGCAGATGGGCAATTGGCGACGGTCTGGGACACACCCCTAGAGGTGGTCCGGAGACAATTTTGATCCTCACAATTTTGATCCTCCACGGAAGGGATGGCTCTCCCGCTTCAGTGACCCCCAGAAGTATAATTTGTGATGGGAACATGGAGGACATTGCGGCCAAGACAGATTTTACGTGCACCAGCCACCACACTCTTAAAAAAAAAAAAAAAAAAAAAAAATAACTGTTAAAAGTACAGGAAAAATCTGGCAGCTGGGGTGCCAGTATTTTTCCGTCAAATATACAGGACAAAACTGTACTTTTAACAAAAACCTGTTTGATTTACAGGATTCCTGTATGAAATATATGTCGGTGATACAATTTGACGGTTTTAAACTATATATTTGACGGAGAAATACTGGCATCCCAGCTGCCAGATTTTTCCTGTACTTTTAACAGTTTTTTTTTTTTTTTTTTTTTCAGTGCATTAGTGTACACGACGGCCTTTGGCTGGCTCGAGTACCAAACCCGCAATCTTCCAATTACGAGGCCGGCGCTCTACCGACTGGGCTACCGCGACCCCGTGTACCTGTCGGTTGTTTGAACAAATAGAAATAATAAAACTGAATGCAAACAAAAAATATCAGCCTTCTCCAATTTCTTTTAAAGGACTGGAGTCGTCTAAATTTCAATAATATACATTAAATTAAATTAAATTAAATTAAATTAAAGGATTTTAAAGTTGAAACGAGAAGATTTCAAACTAAACGGAATTTAGGTTTTTGTGATTGGAATATTTTTCTGCAGAGGATTTTCAGGAAAAAAAAAAAAATGTAACAAATAATAAACGAAGGTGGACTAGACATGCAATGTCATTACACATACGGTGTGCTACAAGTCTTCTTGGCCCAAAAGGCATTGTACACCGTGTGTGCAATGCAATTTTGACGGATGGGTAAACTTGTGACAGGTGGTTGCACGAAAGCTGCAGTGTTTACATCAATAAGTACGACGATCGTGGACAACGGTCAGCAAACAAGAAACCATTCAAACTGAAAAGGAAATGTACTATTTTTAAGTTAAACGTGTAAAGCAGTAACTTAATGTTATTTTGTAATCTTATCTAGTCTTTTTTTTCTGATTTTTTAATATTTTTCTTTAAGTATATATTTTTATGATTTTTTTAATTATTGAATTGAATATCCATCCATAATACAAAAATATTTATTTACAACAATCTTACAACAGTGTCATTTAAGTGCAATTATTATTATTAGCAATGTAAATGTTGCTCAATCTGTCCTGCCTATAGGCACAATCCCACCTACTCTATAAGGAGAGATTGGCCAAAACAGCTCTCTTCGTTTTGTTACAGTTGTTATTGTAAAGTATAGCGTAACAACAAAATAATAATGGAAATATGCACAGAAAAAAGATGAATTCAAAATTAGGCACCAATATTTTAGCAAAAAAATAATATTTGGATTTTTTAAACATTATTCTGTTGAATTCAGCACCCTAGCTTTACCTCATTCATTTATTTATTTATTTAAAGTTTACGTAGATATAGAGAGAAGATGCTTGATACATTTAACTATTTTTCCCCTAGAGTTGATTATAGTCAAACACGAATGAAAGATGCCTGCTAATAATTCATAATCTCCATTGAGACATAAAGTTATTAAAAAAGAATTACTGCATAGCAACATGGTAGTTAATTTCTCACGCATCTATGTATAATTTCCTTAATTAAACTTAATCAAGAATAACTTCAAGCGAGCCAAAAGAAAAATGGCTGTTCTCCCATGAAGCAATTACTTCCAAGAATTATTATTTTTGCTCTTTATCTGTAGGGATATAATATTTTCCTGCCCGCTTTAAACAACCCCAGAAAAATTATTTCAAAGTTTACGAGAGCGGAAAAGGAGTTTGAAAACGTATAATTTTAAAATGAGCCTATTAAATAAGATTTGAGTTATAGGCTAGGATTTTTCTTTTTTCGATAAGAAATTGTTCCAGAATTTCTTTATTGAAGAAAAATGAATCTGTGTAAAATTATAGTAACATTTTACAATTAAAATATTGAGAGTTTTAATGTACTTATGTCAAGCATTTCATGATTCAACGGTTCGTTCAACCCATAAAAACATTTATAAGGATATTAATTAATTTCATTGTTGTTGTTGTTGTGGCAGAAATGCGGGTTCTGAGTATTTCTTCATTTAAGAAGGCTAAAAAGTGCATTCTAAAAGATAATTTTAAGCAAATTTCCATTATTTTAAGTTTTATTTATTTACTTTTTTTTTTTTTTTTTTTTTTTTTTTTTTTAAGAAATGGAGGTTAACCTTAATACTGCGGATTCAACTACAGATAACACTGCTCTGCAGGAAAATCGTCCCCAAAACCATTTTTGCAAATTCTTATGTAAAATGATCTTCTGAATCCGAATATCATGCCCATTTTGCCCTATCAACCACCGTTCTTTAGAGATGCCTCCCTATTTTTATTATTTTTCGGTAATTTTCTGGCTATAAATTTGATTAGCAAGAGGGGGAAGGATTATTTTAACTGTTAAACATCTTCTGAGGGGCTACAGAGTTGGAAAATTCTAAAACATGAACATTTGCAGCAAGGGGATTTTTTTATTTATTTATTTTTTTTTTTGGGGGGTGGGGGGGGTGGGGGGGTGGAGGTTGCTACTCAAATTATATATTACATTTATTATATTTTATTAATCAATTATTATTATTATTTATTAAACATTATATTTTTTATGTTTTATGGCCGTAAAATTACCCGAACAGCGATAAATATTGGAAGAGGGGGGCAGCGTCCCGAGAAAAACGGTGGGTGATTGGGCAAAACGGGGATCCTATTCGGATTTAGGAGGTCATTTTACATAAGAATCAGCAAAAATGGTATCAGGGACTTTTTTTTTTTTTTTTTTTTTTTTTGCAGTGCAGTGAAAATAAAATGAGTTTTTGATATGCACATAACAACAACAACAAAAAAAAAACCACTTAGAAAATTAAATTTGGCTGAATTTCCACAAAGTTGCATAAGTTTAAGAAAGGCATTTGAAAAGCGCTTTTACGTTTTTCGACAGTGTTCATCAAAGTCTGAGGCATTTCTGAGATATAGGGATTAGGAAGTGATTTTTGGCGGACCTGTATATTGGAGAAATTTTCAATGGCTATGCATTTGGAATCACATCCAGAACACATAGCTATCCGGATCTATTCGGAGATCTTAAAAATTTTATAAGTTAAACAGCACCACACAAGCTCTATATACGAAAAATATTTATAACATTTTATAACTTCTTTTCACAGTACGTATAATTAAGGAGCTATTAAATTAAGTACTAATAAAATTTAGCAACAAAATTTTAGATCTTAAAATACAATGTATGATTCCTACATTACAATCGCATATTCCGAAATTCAGCACCGAAAAGAAATCAACCAAAATGTTAGGCACAATAAAGGTTTTCTTTCTAAAGAATACTTCGTAACGAAATGCAACAGGTGGGTCATACAGTTAACAACTGAGCTGCAAATGAATCATCCTTTATTTGACTAACATTTAATTAAACTTTTTTCTCGGCCAATAATTTAATATCAATGAAATTTCGCAAAGTTGTTGTAATTTTATTTATAACATGCTTCGCTTTCTATCTATCGATTCAAAAGCAACTCTCCAAGAAAATTTAATCAAGGCTAGACTCTAATGGAAAGATGAGAAGAGTGCGCTTTAGACCCGAGGGAATTATTTTAAAGCCATAACAGGATAGAAAATTTTCGGCTGGGATCTTATTTATTTTCTCTTTTCAAAATAATTTAGGAAGTAAGATGGAAGTGAAAAAGCTAACAGGCATCTAGAAAATAGATGGCCCTATAAAAACAAATTTCTAGAGGAAAAAAAAAGAAGTGCTCGACGATGTACACCTAAGATAAAATAATTCTTCGGCAAGACTGAATTTTAAAGAATATAATAGATATACTTTTTACGCACTTTTGAATGTTGGGTAAAGCCAGGGTTAACTTATTAGATAGTAAATATATTTATACTTTTTTATTAACATCAGTATTGTTTATGTTTATTTCAAACGATCAATCTATTTATCGTCTTATTAAAATTTAACATTAGTAGCTCGAATTTTTTATTTTAACACAACGATTTACACACATACACTTATTGATCACTGGACATTCAAGATACACTGTTAAAAATTTCTGTAAATTTAATGTAAATATTTATCCATAGAGTCTCTGTAAATTTACAGTAATTCTTAGTTAAAAGTGAATAAGCATTCCAAGTCCGAAATATATTCTCACCAATAATTAATTAAATTAATATTAGTTATTAAAACGAATGTATAAAATAAGTTTTTAATATCTCCGTTTATTTTTCTCTGTAATTTTACGTAAGACTTAAGATAATAGATTACACAGCGTTTTCTGTTGAAATTTTTAACAGTGTACCTCTAAACATATAGATATACAAATTCTGATAGCAAGTTTTTTTTTTTTTTTTTTTTTTCATGATTGCTATGTTTTCTTGAAACACCGTAAGTTCAGAAATAAAAAATAGCGTACCAATTTCTACTATATAGAATGGCAATTCAAAATAAAAAAGAAGAAAGCATTATTAATAAATAAATAAATAAATAGTGTAAGTAGGGGGATTTTGCTTAGTTACCCATCCTATATTCACATATTTGTTTCCATAAATTTCGACTGTAGGGCATTATATACTGTATTCATGTGAGGAGAAAAGAACTCGGCCGATCATAGACTGAAGTGCTTCACCTTCAGTCTATGTTACCTTCAGTCTGTGCTACCCTCCGTTTTATACATATCTTAATTTGTTGAATAATTTTACTAAGGTCAGTTTCGTACTTCATCAGTTTTTATGCTGCTCCGTAGTATTTCTAATGCACATTATAATCTCTATAATAATCGCAATATATCGCCTATTTTAACCTGTAATAATCCTCATAATGCAAGTTTAAGTGAAATATTGCCCTATTCTTCCATGTTGTTCTTGCCACTATCTGAAGTGATATTTTAAAATTGTTACGACGATTTTATGATCATTTGTTTTTGAGAAAATGTGTACACAAACTAACAAATTAACACACTAACAAAGTGATTATATGCAAAAATGGATGCTACATCGATTTTGCGATTTTCGTATTCTTCCCATCTCAAAACGTGTAAAAACGTTAAAAAAAAAAAAAAAAAAAAAAAAAAAAAAAAAGAGGTTGACAAATGTCACGAATATTAAAGATCCCGATACTAATGGTGAGGAACTATAACGCCTCATTATCAGATATTTTAAGACGAGAATTTCTTTTAATATTTTAATTTCTTTTTATTTTATTTTAATTTCTTTTAGACAAAATAGACCGGATGTCTTATACTAAGCGAGACGTATTAAACCCTCGACGATAGCTTCAGGGTCCCGAGACCAATCCCTTCCCGAGCTTCGACGACTTTTTCTGGTTAATTTTGACCTTTTATTCCTTCCGGTGTTAGCCTCCCCCCCCCACACACACACTTGACATTGTGAGATTTTTTTCGTTTTCATCCCATGCTTTTTTAATGGATTTTTGACTCTTTTCTTCCCGTTTTTCTATGCATTTTTGGCCTTTTTTTCCCGTCGTTTTCTACATTCTAAAGTGTGGTGGTATTATTCCTGTGGCCTCATGTTAAAATAGACAATTTATAAGTATAATAACAAGAAAGAAAAACTTACGCAATGAGCTCAATTTTTTTTTTTTCTAAATTAAACTATGTTTAAGACAGAATTTAATTATTTTATAATTTATTATTATTATTATTTTAATTGCCTTTTGTTTAAAATAAAATCAAATAAAAGGAAAGGAAATAAAATAAAAGATAAAATTATGTTTTAAATTTTTTTTTTAATTTTTGAAAAGGCGATTTTGCTACGTTATAGGTACAAAATTCCATTCGAAAACCAAGATAAAAAAGAAAAAGTTGACAGGATATAGGACGTCCCACTTGCGACAAAGGAAAATAAATTGTCATCCATGATGCAAAGAAAAGGTAAGAACGTATTCCGTACATGAAGCATTTTTATTGGAAAAGTATTTGATACTAAAAACTTATTGCCCAGGATTAAAAGTAATTCAATTTATAGAAGGAAGGTATCAACTGTCAGAGGGGAAAAATCGGTCTCTCGTCCAGAATTAAGTTCTGTTTCGGAAAGAATTTTAATTTATGAATATCGCAAGAGATGAAAATATTCAAATACTTTAGTCCTTGACAAGCATTTTTTTTTTCTTTTTATCTTATTTTATTTATTTTGAAAAGATGAAAGCACAGATGATGTCGATAACGTAACTAACTGCACGTCCCTAAAATAAATCGCGCGTAGGAAGTGAGAAATATTGCAATTTTTCAATTTACCAAATTGAATTTCTTCTCTTTTTTATATCTCCCCGCCAATCGAATAGCGATAAAAACGACGCGAGAAGAAACATGTGGCACAGATGAAATCTCGGAAGAACTTTAAAGCTAAAGTTTATTTCGAACGAAGATTAGATAAAACTTTGATTAGACACGGAGTTAGTTCCGAAAAGTTATTATTAAAACTGTGCTAGTCAACACTGTTTACGTCACGTCCAAAAAGAGAATACGGAATTTTGCTCCCTATTTCAATGCTGATGTAACTTTTAAATTCAATTTATCTTCTAACGAATACTAATATTTTTAATTCGATATCGGGTGCTTTTTGATTATACTGCCTACAATTTAACCTCCGCAGCTAAGGAATGTGAAAAACCGTGAAAACTTATGTAGAATTATATAATTGCATGAAAAAAAAAGGGCCTATAGTATATTGTGGCTACCAGAAAACTTTCTTCTATATTTTCCTATGCAAATTTACTCAGCACAAATAATTTATTAAAACTATTATTTATTAAAATTATCTAAAATGATGAATGCACACGATTTTTATCTTAGAGAAAACTAACGCTCAATATCCAAAGAAAGATAATTTTATTCTCTATAAATAACCTCTTAAAAAATGCATTTTCACAATGGTTATCTCACACATCAAGTTTCGTACAGTTATAGGCCATACAAGTTGAGATAGTCTTCCTGTCCTCGAGAAAAATTGCAGCATAGCAGCGCCATCTATTGGCTGATATGCATCCAAATAGAATCAAAAATAATGTCTCATAATGGACTTCTCACATATCAAGTTTTGTTTCATTACACGCAATAGAACTTGAGACATAGCCTTCCCTTAAACTGCGGAAATCATTGTATAGCAGCGCCACCTGTTGAGTGATTGACACCAAAAGTTGACAGGCACTGATTTATGTTAAGTTGTATCTACATATAAATTAATATGCAATTCTGTGCAGTAATGTCTGACATGCAGTCGCCACAAAATTTTGTCTCACACACTCAGGTAGACAATTTCTAAAAGTGGTCAAATGGTGTTCTGTAACTCTCAAAACGTGTCAATTCAGCGAAAACCGGAAGTCTAAAATTTTTACGAATCCAGTCCTTTCTTCTACTGAATATAGAAGAAATCATTTTTTTTTTAGAAACTCTATGCATGTGTGAGTTCATGTTTGTGTTAATAAATCCAAACATGCCTCCTACACATTTTAGTAGTGATGTGACAGTAGCATTTCTTTCCTTACATATACACGAAAATGCGTTCGTACCATATGATAAATATTTTTTACTTTAATTTAGATTTGTCTTACACACTATTAAGCACCCGTATAATATCGCAGTGATATTATACAGATGACTGAAAGAAGTCATATCGAACACTTGTTAAAAAATAAATAAATAAATAAAATGACGTACTAATGTAATATGTTGATTCTTTCCTGATAACCTGCATATTAATATTAATTTAATTAGTCTAATTACTGAATTAATACCGTTAATATTAGAATTAGTGTCCACAGGTGAATTCATATTACAACTCACGAATTAAATTTTAAGTAATAACAAGTCTTACGTTAAAGTATTTTAACTGATAACTTCAAATATTTTAACTACTAATTTTCTAAATTATTTTACTATCAAATCTATCCTATTCAAAAAACTTTAACTTCCACACGTCAATAGGCAATGCATTTTTTAAATGAAAACATCAATGTTTCTTTGCTAAATGACGTCATTTTTAGCTGTTACCTAATTTTGTAGAAGATTACAAAATTCATTCATATAATATAAACTTCTTTACAGACTTTCAAAACCTTAGCTGCTCTCTATACAGAGCATGTTTTCAGAATTTACTTCCGGAAAACTTTATGCGTGTAAATATAAGAAGAGTCATTACATTAAGTATCCCCATCTACGTCTTACGCAAATACGGCTAACATATGAATTTTTAAATTTTCCTCTTTATTAAAAATCTCTCGGATATTACTCGAGTTCTATGTTGCTATGGTTACGAGAAGCTGAAGAAGCAGGCGATGAACTCAGATGCCCTGATTACGGAACGATTAACGGAAATCGGGGAAATATTTTTATAAAATTGTAAGTTTTGACAGTTCACGTTAAAGATCTGCCTTTAATCACGAGAAAGCACCTAAATTAGGTTCATTTTGTATACATAGAGCTAAATATAAATATTTCAATTGCTGAAATCTGACTGAACAGGATACATTTCTTAAACAAATTATTCAGCAATTTGAATAAAATTAATACTACATAAGTTAAAATATGTTAAAAATACATTTTAATTCCAAAATGTAGAAACAACTTTAACTCAACGGTGTTGGTGTTGGTGTTGCGGAATACGGCTAATTGACTACTCTTGGGTCCTAGGCTAGAGGGAGAGTGCTTTCCGTGGAGGTCTTTCTAAGGGGTCCTAGCCCGTATTTACGCAAGTTTCGGAGAAAACCACGGAAAACTTGGAACGGCTAGGCCGACGAGCGCGACCTGGGATCGAACCCGGCACTCTTTAACTCAACGGAAATGGGTGAAAAGTTAATGACACAAGCAGACATGTTTCACTCCTGGAACCTGCCCCTGAATGCAATAACTTAATTTAATTCGCAATTCTAAATTTAATACTCATAGATATTCAGTACTTCAGATGATGGGTTATAAAAGATATTTTGTCATTGAAACACCAGTTCGAAGAAGGAAACAAGCATCCAAAATTCACAATTAAGTTTTTATTTTTATTTATTTGTGTTTTATTATTCGCTTTACGATGACATACGATACCAGACAAAAGAAGAGAACGATAACCACCTTATTTTACGTAAAAACAGGCCTCGGAAATATTCATGAGTTTGATTTCTTCAATGCGATCGCAATTTTAGAGTCGCAAAACATAAAATAAGAAAATGGATAACATTTATACACCCCAACACTATATATAATTTAAACTTAAAAAAATCCAGATTCTAAGTGCAGCCAATTTCCTCTTATAATTTTACTAAATTTTCTCTTTTCTCTTTTTTTCCGAAAATCCTGATGTTGGACTTTTTCCCCTTTTTCCAACTGTCGATTCGATTCATGTCTACCAGCAATATATATACCATTACTCAGTATTATATTTCCATTGGTACTTAAGCGAAGCAGTCCTAATTAATACTTAAGGTATGCAGTCAAGATGTGATTCTTCTCACTTTTCGGAAAAATGTTTTAAATGTTAAAATTTAATTATTTTTAGTAAATATAAACACATAATAATTTGTTAAATACTGTTATTAAATAATAAACCAACTCTACCTTTGAAAACTTTAAAACTACTCAATATTACATTCTTAATTATTATTTTATGTAATAATATTACGTAACATTCTATTTGCATAGACTGAACTAATAAGAATCGAAATGGTTTATTAAAATTTCGATTATAGTTGTTTTCATTATCCCTTGAAAGTGTCTATTGTATTATACTAAAGAAATAGTTCGTGTTTCTCTTATATGCTTTCATTTTCTAAATTTTACCATTGTATACGCATTTAAAGAAGAAAAAAATACAAGCTCTATACCACTTGCAAAGGATTTAAAGGGACTTTCTACAACCTAAAAAAGAAGAAAATACTGGGATACATTTTGCCCTTTTAACATTTTCCTTATCTCGTCAAAGAGGTCGGCTAGTGAGCCTAAAGGATAATCTATCATTCAAGGTTGTGTGCAGTGGGAATCCACGGGTAAGAAATTAAATATTTCCTCACTGTATTGTGAGCGACTACACACAGAAAAAAAAGTTGTCAGTTGGCAATACAGTATTGACTAACCCAAACAGATGACTAAAAAACTTGAGTTAAAAAGTGCACTAGCTGAACTAGTCTCCAAAACAAAACCCCAGACTAAGAAGGTTAATATTATCAGGTAAGACGGCTATATTTGATAATAATAATCTTCCTGGTTTGGGGTATTGTTTTGGAGACTAGTTCAGCTAGTACACTTTTTAACTGAAGTTTCCTAGTCAGCTGTTTGGATTAGTCAATTCTGTATTGTCAACTGACAACTTTGTTTTCTGTGTGTATGTTTCAAATTGAGTACATTAAAAATGAATCACAGGATTTGTAACAGGCAGATATACTTTGGTTCCAAGGACCAACATACTGACCCATTGCCGAAAACCACTTTTTTTGGACCCAGGAAACCTTAAAACATGTAAATCAGGTGAAAACTTGATATCGAATTTTTTTATTTAATACAATACTTTTAGTACCTACAGTAGTCGGGTAATGGAAGTAAAAAAAAAAAAAAAAAAATGTAAGCAAACCCTTGTAAAAACCCCCAACAACTGTTTCGGGTAGTAAAAATAACACGATTACTCGGGTGAAACAGGTAGGCACCAGTTCAGTACTAAAATGGTAACGCACAAAACCCAAATACGAAAATTCGAGCCGGTTTTCGAAACATTTATTTTCGAGATCTAAAACTAATCCGTCTAATCACCATGCTTATCAGTTTATCTAAAGTAACCAAGTAAACATGCAAAAAGACATCTAAAAAGGGGTTAGTATAGCAAATTTGAAGTTAGGAACGTTTTTGAGATACCGAATTTGTGTCCCACTTCCGATTTTCAACTAAACTCGACAGATTCATGTATTCACCAAACACAACAATCTAACTAACAATCACATATGAACGGCATCTAAAAGAAAGTTAATAGGGGGAGTCTGAAGAGAATTCGTCGAGTCGCTCTAAAGAAACCCGGTTGTGAAACCTAAAATTGATCTGCTTATTCAAAACACTTATCAACTTTCTTGAAATAAACAACTAATACACTTGTAAGGTCATCTAAAAGTGTGCTTACACAGTCATTTTGAAGAAAATCGTTAGAGCCGTTTTGTGTTGACACTTCTGATTTTTCCAGTTTTCATCAAAAGTTGGAAAAATCGTTTGTATACCTGACCCGTCTCAATTCTGAAGTTTTGTCGTTCTATGTTTTTTCCTTTTGGAGGTATGCAGAAAGTTCCCCAAAGTCCATTCCCTCATATACACACACATATATCATTTACCAGTTTCCAAAAACCATTTTTTTTTTTTTTTTTTTTTTTACTCGGGTGACTTTAAAACTTATAAATCATGTGAAAAGTCGATGATGAAATGTTTGGCCGAATACTTCTATTACTTACTGTAGTCGGGTAACGAAAATGAAAATGAATACATTGATTCTTTACTATTGACACTCATTTATTAGAATTTCTTTCTTATCTTTCGATTTATAAATATATATATATATATATATACACTTATTTAAAGACACCTGAACTTTATCGATAGTTTTATTTTCTTTTTCCCAATTCCTCTCTAACTAATTATCTTTTTTCAAAGAGAGATTTATGATTTCATGCTTTGTGTTTTGAATAAATATAAAGAACGATGAATATTTTACTGGGATTATAATGGATTTTTTTATTGGTGCGTTTATTCAAAAAGGATAATAAGAGAGAGAGAAAAAAAATTAGCTTAAAAAAAAAAAAAAAAAAAAAAAAAAAAACTTATCAATTTACAAAAAGAAATTCTGAAATTTTTAAATTTGATTTTATAATACTAAAAACTGAAAGATGTTATATAATGTTATACCAGAAAATTATTGTTTTAAAATGCTGTGGATTTTTAAGCTAATTAGTTCAGTAAAAAAATAATCAATTTATTTAGGGTATGAGGAGTTTTATTATGACAATATATTTCTCAGAAAAAATTATTCAGCACAACAAGTTTTATCAAGACAATCTGTCTGTATGTGCAAAAAACTTTTTATATACAACTTTAAAAATTTAATTAACTTAATTAACCTTTAATGTATCTTTTCACTTGTCTTTGTGATATATTTTTCAAATTATAAGTGTTATTGTATGAACCTCCAATATATTTGTTATAATATTTGAATCACATTGTTATAATACAGCATTCTGTATTTTTAAATGAATAATTATTTATTTATTTTAATTTTAATTTCTTTTACAACAGTTTTCTAATTATTCCAGATTTCACACAACCTTTAGATGTTTTCAACTTTTCTACTGAATAAAGTATCAGCAATTGATATTCATTTCTTAATAAACATCCTTTGGAAAAGGGATTAATTTGATCTATTCTCTTTTTTTCTTTTTACTGAAATCTTTTTATTCAGAATTTCTTTTTTATCTTCTGAGATAATGCATGAATTTATTTTATTTTATACTTTAATCACAGTCCCTCAAAGAAAACTTTATCGATAGTTATTTCCTTCTTTTTTCTAGTTTTTCTCCAATTAAGCGCCTTTTTAGACAAAATCCTGAAGAAATTTCAGATATCAACTTTGCGGTACACGTAGAATTATAATGAAGTAGGAATGTTTTACGCTTTTCTGGGACTCTAATAAGTGTTTTTATCCGTGTGTTTATTTAAAGTAGATATTGAATGTTATCTTATTACAAAAAGTAATAAATTTCATAAAAGTAAGTAAAGTTTCGTTTTAGAATACTGGTACTGAAAAACTCTGATATTACATCAATAAAATTAGATTTAAAATACTCATGATATGTAAACTAATTTAATAATAAAATAATTACAAGATAAAAAGAGCTTTTCATATACCACGTTTTTAAATTTTCTGTTGAATCCTATACACTTGACAATTCTATGTATTAATAAATACTTTTCAAAACTTTTTTTGATTAATTATCCCAATCAACTTGAAAGAAAATGATCCAATGCATAAGAAAGAGAACAATTATAAGAAATTTTCAAACATGCTTAAAGTTGGATAAATATTTTAAAAGAATGCATTGTCAACGCTATTCTTAAAGTTTTCAATGCCTAGCTAGTCGAGAAGTGAGTCAAAAATCGATTGTAAGATTTGTACTGCACAAACAAACAAGAAAGCGAGTTAATAAAAACGTGGTAAAATTAATTGCAAGTTGATATAAAATATTTTTATCAAAATAATGCATATGTTAGAAAACTAGTTAGCACAGGTGGACTCTGCTCAGTTCCCCATCATATTTATGTTCTTATAAATTTCTAGTGCGAGACATATTATAATCATGTTAAGAGAAATGAATCTGACCAAAGCTTGATACAGTGATAGAATGAAATCTCCGCCTAATAAGCTATCTACCGTGCACCTCGATATATTTATCTTATTCCAATCTATTAATTTATTTTATCGGGGTCAATTCCTTTGTTTACTTTTCATGCTACTATTTCCAATGCAACAATCCTCAAAATTCATATTTATATGAAAATTTTTCAATTTTGCTATGTTGATAAAATCTTAAATTACTAATAACTTACGAAATTTTCCTATTACTATATTTGTAGTCAATCATGTTCAAACAAGTATCATAAACGTTATTTTGAAGTTGTCTGATATATTTATGATCCTCCAAATGGACGTTTATGCTCAATTTTGCCTTATTTCGCCATGTTAAGAAAATCGTAAATTTCCAATAACTTACGAAATTTTTATATTGGAAAATTCATAGTCAATAATATTCCTGCCAGTGCCCTAAATAATATTTCAAAAGTGGTCTGACATCTTCACGATGAAAATATCCCTGAAAATTGATGTTTATGTGAAATTTTACCCTACTCTACCATGTTAAGAAATTCGGAAATTCCAAATAACTTGCGAAACTTTCAAAGTAGCATGTTTATAGTTAATGATGTTCATTCTGAATTCAAAACTGATATTTTAAAACAGGTCTGACATTTTTACAGCAAAATTTTTCTACTTAATGGACGTTTAAGTGAAATTTTGCCCTATTCTCCCATGTTAAGAAAATCGTAAATTTATAATAACTTACGAAGTTTTTTAATTCGAATGTTGTAAATGAATAGGGTTCTTGCCAGTGTCGAAAGTAATATTGTAAAACTGATCTGATCTCTCTGCGATCATTTGTTCGTGAGATATTGTGTACACAGACTAACAAACTAACTAACGGACTAACAAACTAACAGATACCCTACAGACGGACGCCATACAAATTTTGTCATTTTCGGATTCCTCGCACCTGAAAACGTGTAAAAAAGTAAAAAAACGAGGTCGACAATTTTCACGATTACCTGAGTTCCCCATACCTATAGTATGATGGGCAACTAAATGTATTGAATGTACACTGTTAAAAGTTTCTGTAAATTTAATGTAAATATTTATCCAGACTCCCTGTAAATTTACAATAATTCTTAGTTAAAAGTGAATAATCGAGATTCTCAATCTTTATTCTGTAGTTTTACGTAATTTTATTATTTAATCTTTTAATTAAAATTAAAAATGACTGTTTCTACTTTAGAAAAAGCATTCCAAGTCCGAAATATGCTATCACCAATAATTAATTAAATTAATATTAGTTATTAAAGTGAGTGTATAAAATAAGTTTTTTAACATCTCCGTTTATTTTTCTCTGTCATTTTACGTAAGACTTAAGATAATAGATTACACACAGTTTTTTGTTGACATTTTTAACAGTGTAAAGCGTTTTATATAGAAATCGTATTTGATACACAAAATAAACAAACAAACAAATACATAAAAATAAACATTAATATGTTTTCATGTACCATCTCGTTTTGTAATAATTTTGTAACATCCACTTTTTCAATTGCTGTTCTAATAAATTTTCGACCTCCTTCATACTATAAGTATGAAATGGGGAATAAAGAAACCCAAAATCACAAAACTGATGTTGTTTTGTTCACAGTCCGTCCGAAGGTTAGTTCGTTAGTTGGTTTGTCTGTTAGTCTGTGCACGTGTTTGTTACACATTATCTGAAGAAGTAATCATTGTAAATAGGTTGAACCAGTTTAAAAAAAAATCTCTAGTAACATTGGCAAGAACCTTATTGAATTTCAACATTCTAATTGAAAAACTTTGTAAGTCATTCGAATTTTACAATTTTCTTAAGATGGCAACACAAAATTTTGCTTAAACGTGCATTAAAAGGAATATTTTTTATTGTCAAGATATCAACCATAACTGATATTTCAACCAGCTTTGAAATATCAGTTATGGTGCTTGCATGTACATCCCGACTGTTGAACATTCTAATTCTAAACTTTGTTATTCGAAATTTAAGATTTTCTTAACCTAGAAAAATCATTCAAATCTTTGCATAAACGTGGGGCTACTGCATTGGGAATAATTATGGAATCACATGAAAATTAAAATACAAACTTAACTCTAATAAAAACTAGTATGTTGTGGCCACCACATGACTTTCTTCTATATTTTCCTATACAAATTAACTCAGTAAAAATAATTTATTAAAATTATTATTTAAAAAGCTATCTTCCATGAAAATGCAGATGATTTCGATATTAGAGAAGTAGTATAGCACTAAATATCCAAAAAAAAAGTCAATTTTATTGACAATATTAAATTTAAAAAAAAAAAAAAAAATTGTTAAAAATGAAGAAAATCGATAATTTTATTTTAAATTATCGCAGACCGATGGTTCAACCATTCGTTTTAAAGGTATTGGCGAGCTCTTTTGACAGATACCCATCATGAAAATTTACTCCCCTTGAGGGGTGACCCCCCCCCCAGGGGTGGTGGCGAGGCTCCTACACATACAAAAAAAAATTCCCAGTTGACTCTCGCTATTATAAATAATTCTTGTAAATTCCATAATGATTACTAAAAAATAATTCTCTTTATGCACATTTATACAAAATTTTGTCCTATATCACCATATTAAAAATTTAGAAAAAGCGGGATGGCAACGCACCCTGTAAGACAATTTTTACCAAAAGTCGATAGGCACTAATTTATGTCAAGGAGCAACTACATACCAATTTGTATGAAATTCTGTGCAGTAGTTCCTGAGATACAGTTGCCACAAAATTTTCTCTCTCACACACAGACTGACAGACAGACAGACATTCATTTTCTAAAAATGGTCAAATCCTGTTCTACAGCTCTCAAAACGTGTAAATCCATCAAAAACCCGAGGTCGAAAATTTTTACGAATCCAATACTTTCTTCTATTGAATATAGAAAAAAGTTAGGATAGATAAAAGTAGATTAGTAGATTAGGATAAGATAAAACTATCACATCAAAAGCAGGATAGCCCAGTGGGTGCGACATTTCATTCTGGACCCTGCTGAGTGATCGTTCAATTCACGTCTTTTAAAATGTTTATAATATGCATGTTTATAATGTACCTGTAGTTTATGAGATCGAATGTATGATGTGGAACTTAGAAGAGTCCACTTAGGAGAACTAATTTGAACTTATAAAGGAGATTTTATGGCAAGGTTGGAGAAAAAAATAAACTTTTTTTTTTTCCCCCCCCCCAGACTTAGTGTTTTTTTTTTTTTTCCCGGGTTTTATCGTGTTTTATCGGAGTTTTCAGGAATATTTTCATTCTTCCTATTTTTAAACATTAAATATCATTCATAATAGGATAATTTAAAAATTTAAGTTGTTTATTTATTCATTAAAATTGAAATTTCAAAAATTTAATTTTAAAATTTTAAAGTCTTTTTATAACTAAGTCATAAAGAAATTTTAAATATTAAATAATTGTACTTTAAATATTCTAAAATTCTTTTTATCTGCCCTTTACAACAAAAAATTGGATTTTAATTATTATTTCATGTTGCTTTATTGAACTTTTCGTAGTCAATAGATTTTCATAAAATATTCTAAATTATTGTCCCTCTACATTACATAACAGTGTCGCATTGTGAAAGTTTTCAGAAATGTTTTTAATTTTAATTTTTATTTATTTATGTTTTATACATTCCCTGAGTCCTACAGTTTTCTTTGTATTGACAAACAACTCTGTTTTTTCTAGCTTTTATTTTTTTTTTAATATAATTCTTTATTCTGTTTTAATAAGGTAATTATACTTTTTTTTTTTTTTTTTGTGGGGAATTTTTCAGGATTTTTTTCTATACAGCAGTTTGAGCATCTCCAATATTTCTGAAAATTCTTTGTTCATGCTCTAATAATGTATATAGTATTTGCTTTATATTTGTATGTTTATTGTAAGTTAGACAAAAGTACAATTTTAAACAAGGATAAAAAAAGAAAAAAAAAAAAAAACTTGGGATTTTTCTTCGATTTTTTTCGGGGTTTTTTGGGTCGGGCAAAATCTTGCCAACCCTGCTTTATGGAATAATGGATGGATGAATACATTTGATGTACGATTCATCCTGTACATCAAATGTATTACTTGAATCGTGGTGTTTCAATGACTCATTCTGCGTTGCAACATAAATCAATAATTTATTCTATTTTGAAAACAAAATTATTCAAATTCCCCTCTAAAGAGTTTTTCAATTTATTTAGGACAGATTTTGCAAAGCCGTACGTATTGATTTTAATTTCATATTGGCAACAGCCGCTTTATTCAAACGTTTTTTAATAAACTCCCATTAGAAGAAAAAAGAATAATTTGATACTTTGTTATTGGAATCCGTTTATTAGAATTTCTTTCTTATCTTCTGAGATAATTCAGGAATTTCCTTCTTAAATCTCAGTCCTTTAAATACACCCACGCTTTATCGATAGCTGTGTTTTTCTTTTTTATTTAATTTTTCCCAGTCTAAGCAGTTTTTTTTTTTCAAGCGAAACCTCAAGAGATATCCGAGTTAAGCTTTACTTTTTGAAGAATTATAATGAACGATAGATATTTTCATATTTTTCGAAAAATACTGTAATTTATTTTATTCATGCGTTTAGTTGATATATTTTGCGTACGTTACCTTATTAAAAATTTATGAATTTAGTAAAACGAACTTTGAAAAACTTATTTTAAAATATTGATCATTAAAAGTTCAAATGTTATGAAACAAAAATGAATTAGAATTCCAGATTAGTTTAATAATAAAAGAATAAATATTTTTAATGGATATTAGAAATTTTATTAAAACAATAAGTTTGTTTTAACGCATGATAAAAAGAACATATTTGTTTTAAATGACGAATAATAAAGTAAATGTGTTTGTGTTAACTGACGAAAAAACAAAGTATATATATATATGTGTGTGTGTGTGTGTGTGTTTGTGTGTGTTAGTTTTAAATGACGTGTAGTAAAGAAAACATGTTCGTTTTAAATAATGGATAAAATGAGAATATGTTTGTTTCAAATGACGGATAATTAAGAATATATGTTTGTTTTAAGCAACGAATAAAAAAGAGAATAATATTTTTTAAATGGCGAATAATAATGAGAATATGCTTCTTTTAAGTAACAGATAATAAAGAAAATACGTTCACATGAAATGACGAATAATAAAAAGAATACATTTGTTTTAAATGACGGATAATAAAAAGACTATATTTGTTTTAAATGACGGATAATTAAGAAAATATGTTTGTTTTAAATGACCTTTTTTATTTAAAAACATATTTAAAATAACTTCAGATATATTTTGGCATAAAAAATATTTTAGATTCAAATTCAAACTCCTTTATAATAACAGCATCTTCTAAATAAGCATTGATAATTTTTTTACATTACAGAATTAGACATTTCGATAATACATTTCATGTTTCTAATTACGGCAAGAAATATTTCCTCATCTAAATCTCTTATAAAGAATCAAGTAGATTTTATACTTCGTTATTTTAAGAAGTAGGTAGGAGAGAATTAAAAATTGAAGTTGTAGGAAATTTTTCCAAATCAAAATGATAATAATAAACATTTTTTTTTCTTTTTGGATATTTTCGAATGTGTAAAATTATTATCTAGCTGTACATTAAAAATATATACAGAGTATTATATACTGCCCTAAATTAACTATAAAATTTAATGGTAAAAAATAAATAAATAAATAAATAAAGGTAGTAAATAAATAAATAAATAAAATAAAATAAAATAATAGTATTAAAAAAATAAGGTACTAGTTTTTTTTTTTTTTTTTTTTTTTTTTAACAAGCAGTTATACCAAAACATTTTCCGCCAAATAGTGACAAAAATTTTAAAGTTGACGGTCATGTACTAAAGCTTTAACGCAAAATGGTCTAGATATTACGAATTTCTTTCTATTCGGGGGGAAAAAAAAAAAAACCTGATTTTTAGCATAATGTTTCATTTAAAAAAAGCAGAAGAAAAGAGTATTAAATATTATGTATTTCAATTTGACATTGAATATGGAGATTTCTATAACATTTTTCTGCTTTTATCTTGTGTTATGTATTATTTATTCCCATTCAGGGAAAGACAAAGCAGCGGATAGGCGGGCAGAGCGAAAAAGAAAAGGAAAAAAAGTAAAGTAAATAAATAAAATAAAATAAACGCAAAGAACTAAAATACGTTTAGCTATAATTTAAATTTTAAAGAAAATACTAACATGATTTAAAAAAATAAATTATCCACAAAATGCTCATTTAATGAAATTTACTGAAAAGGAATTATTCGCTTATAAAATCAGTTTCGTAGTTCTATAAATTGTGATAAAACTTTAAAAATATGGACTCTTTGAAACGCTAAAGAGATCTAATTAAAGTTTTATCTCTTTCAGAACGAGTTTTTACGAAAATTTTATTTTGCAATTAAAATCTTTTGCTTTTAAGATAATTTAGGAAAATTTCTTCAACATGATTTCATTTAATAGACGGCCAACTGACAAATCATATATATTTTTTAATTCTACGAAATTTGATAACCCATTTTGCCAAGTTCTTTGCAGGACGCCCACTTTTATCAAATATACAGGTGTCACTTTTTTTGCGGGTAAAGCAATTCAAGTCAAAAATTTCGAGACTTTTTAAACCAATAAGTCTGGGTTGTAAAGGGATCTTTATTATCACTTTCTATTACCCATGTATGATACTGTTTTGGAGTTGAATATCCGAAATTATGTTTTTGTAATAATCAACCTTTTACGATACCCTGAAAGTGAACCATCAGGTTTTTAGTGGTTGATTTGCCTGTCTGTCTGTTATGAACATAACTCAAAAATGGATATCATCAGTCAAAATTAGACAGTCTAAATCTGTATCCTGTAGTGATATTACTAAGAATTCAAATATGTTGCATTGGAATTATATTGACGGACCAACAGGCAGGGCAAACCGAAGTGAAAAAAGGTTTAGAATTTTGTTGGAAAGTGTTAAAAAAGCAAAATAAGAAAACAAAAATAGATAGGTAGACAAATAACTTTCGTATACAGTAAAACACCATTTACACATCTTTTACAGTTATACGCCTTTTTAGTGAAGTCCCGATTTTCATTCCTATCCATTTTAATGCAAAAGTGCTTCGTTTATATGTCGCTCAATATCGGTTATATCTCTTTTTATATTTCTTTCTTTTCATTTTTTTTTTTTCTTTCTTTTTTTTTGAAAATTTTTTGATCGGTCATTATTTTTCCGTTCTAAATATAAATTTTGACGAGTATGTGAACTGTGATATAGATATTGTGATTTCAGAATCATTAATAATTGATGAACTAATTGAAAATAAATTTTCTGGTGGTAATTTAAGCGACGATTATCATTAAAGGTGTTATTTTACCTTCCCATAAAGACGCAATGGAAAAACTTCGATTTTATTTTATTTGTCAAAACACAAGTGAAAAATCGTTCATAATTAACACTCAGGGACAGTTAGCTCGCCAGTCGAGAATTAAAGATTTTTGTAATGTAATTAAAAAACTAACTGTATGGACATAAATTGTATAATAACTTGTTATTAATAATCAATATTTGTTTTATTTCAAATTATGTAATACAATACTCAAGATATGAGATATAATTAGAACTCAACTCATAATTTAATGATGTAATTTTCGTTACTTTTTACTTTATCTTACCCACAAGGTAGAGAAAGTATTGTTTTAGGGTCAAATTTTCGAAAGTAAGTTTTTGTTTTATTTACACGTTTTGAGGTCCCCTGAATCCGAAAATCATGTTTTCAGCGAATGGTCTGTGCAGTGTCTGCCTGTCTGTGTATTATCAGCACAGCTCAAGAACAAATAGTATCAGAAAGTCCAAACTTGGTATTCTAAATGTGTATCCTATAGGGATGCTACACTAAGTTTTTCGTTGAGATGAAGCAAATGGTTCGGGTACAGGGACGCCCATGAGAATTCAAATACATTACGTCTATGGGGGAAAGTGCTGATAAGTACAATTTAACATCTATACACTGCACTAAACCAAGTGAAACGAATTTATATTTTCTATATGCGTAAAAACATGTCTCATGTAGAATAGGGTAGGGAAATCATTCACTGTTCGTTTACAGGGCTACACAAAAGAACTAGATAAAATGCGACAATAGTTGCAAATTGATCGAAGTGTATTTCAGGTTGGGCTATGTATTATTAGTATAGGATTATATTTAGGTGTACCATGTGGTCTGTATATAATATTCGAAAAATATACAGGGCTGCCAATATTTAAGCGATGACATTCTTTTTTGTCGTTAGTGGATGTGCTTTATTAATAATATTTTGCCGTTTCCAGGAAAGCTGTTCGGGAATTGAAATGAATTCCTCATACAGATATGGTAAATAATGTATGTTTTTAAGCTAAATATTCATCGCTTGTTTTTTGTATATTTACACTTTTTGAGGCTTCCTGATTGCCGTAGTCAAGTTTTTTAACGTTTGATCTTTGTTTGTGTCTCTTAGAGTGATTTAAATACGAATAATTTTAGAAGATGCAAATGTTGTATTTTGAAGTTAATATAAGTTTGTTGCTGGAAAATTTTGATCAAGATTGATAAGTTTCAAGGAATGTTGTGTATGAAAATTATCTGAATAATTTTAAGTGAACTTTTAATTTTAATAACAGATTTAAATTCTATATAGTAGGTGCATTAATGAAATGGGGGCTGAGGGGGGCGGTAGCCCCCTCACACAGATATAATTATCATATAAAACTCTTCTGAAGGTTAATTTGTATTGTTTAACACAGGTTTACATAACAGTACTCGTTATATTACCTCTTAATCTCCAACTTGTATTTATAGTATTCAATTTCAGGGTAAGAAAAAGTCGTGTGAGTGACACACCAAATTCTTTTTTTTTTTTTTTTTTTTTTACTTAATTTTCTTTTCGTTAATTATTATTTTTAAATGTAACTTCTATTATTGAATAATATATTATTTATTACCTTAAAAACTTCATTAATTAGTATTTTCAAATTTTCAAATGAATTTTGCTTTCAATGCCATTAAATTTGTAGTAATCAGTGTCTTCCTTTCTTTCTTTCTTTTTCTTTCTGGTTTTGCTTATACGTTTTTTTTTAAGTCAATTTCTTGAAAGACGTATAAACAGTGCTTCACTGTATAAAGTTTTAAACTTAATATAAAAGCAATTTTAATTAAACATGTAACTTTTTTGATATGTGATTTTAAGTTTTTATACATATTTTTATAGAGACTAACACCAATCTGTCGTAGAAATAATCATGGTGTGATGCTTTTAAATTACTATGGAAGAAGATAACGTCCTCCAATCTCGGTATTCAGAACGTTAGATTCGTAATGAAATAACCATAGAAAATTATGAGAAGAAATATACCTTGCGGGTAGATCCGCGGGTCAAAGTTATCGCAAACTAGACCCGCATCCGACCCGATGCAAGATGACACGCTTATTTTTTGCCTATATTGTATGAAATTTTAAAAGTTTTGAAAAATGAAGAGCCCTAAACATTTGTAATGAAGACTCGTTATTTACCGAATAAAATATCCATATCAAACCAAACAAATAAATTGACTATTTATTTCTCGAAAAATCCTAATTCCACAACACAATATTTATTCACGTGGCAATATTAACATCTCATACTGAACACAGTAATAATAAATGTCCACACACCGTAATTTGTTTGCGAATTAAAAGCTTTGCACTTTATTAAACCGACGATCGGTTACTATGGAGACGACGAGGAATTTAATGAGTTTCTGTTGCAGACTAAAATTTAATGAGTTTCGAATCATAATATTGAATTTGATAAATTAAACGGCTTCTGAGAGAATAACATTGACGCAGTAAGTTATAAAGTGCCGGTTAAAGAATTTTAAGCAAGTTTTAGGACGCAAAATTTTGTTTTGTCTCGTAAAATTTCAAGGGTTATTACGAAGATATCAAATAATCTAATTATTCAAAACAAGGAATAACTAACTAACTGAATAACAGTAAGTGATTTTGGAATTTCAAAATAGTTTGTTAGATAATGACATCATCCATTGTAAAGGGTTATTAGAGATTCATTACATCAGTTTTAATAGCTAATTACGATAGAGAAACTTTTGAAGGAATATTAAAATAATGATGTTAAAACACTACATGTTAGAGAAGGAAAATAGATAATAGAATCGACGCCTCGATATATTGGAAAGATTGATTATTTTTTCTCCCGCATTCATTTCACAGACATAAATGGATTATTCGTAATATTTTTCGATATACCTATATTTGGCAGGTACAAGGTCATTTCGCACAATACAGGAGGTTTTGTAAAGAATTTAAGTTGCTCTATTAATTCATATTAACTTATTTTATATTTTTAAGGGAAAAAATCACGTGGTTTACCGTAGGTCATAAAATACTTTCTAACTGACTTTATCCATTACAAAGTTTACTACAAAGAATTTTAACTTATGTACTATAATGTACTTGACATTTTTTGAACAGCCCTGTAAACCACACATTAATGCTAATTATACCCTATTTTGCATAAAATCTCAAGATCTTTCAATCACAAATTCATGTAGTATAAAATTATTAAATAAACTGCAAAGAAGCACTTCGCGTAGATTATAATGTATCCGAATTTTTTTTGTGAAAAACCAGCTGTCTATTGCTGTTTTTATCGTTTTCAATAGAAAACATGATATAGTGAACTTGGGGGATATATATCAGTTTCAGGGCATTCCTAGAATATTTACGGAAATGGTAAAGCACGCGGATAGATTAAAGATCAGAAGTCATAAACACTTTTTAAGTTCATTGGAAAAAATGAATCCCAAAATAATTACATTGATCTAAATCGTGATCTCTTTTCTAATACAGAGATCACGAAATTTGCTTCAGATAAAAAAACTTTATCAAATACAAAAGGGTTCAAAATACACACATTTTTGTAAGGATTTTGATTTTCTACATGAATTCACATTTAAATTTTAAAACGAAAACGGGACTCCCATCCAATTAAAATAGAGTTTAATTATCTTCTGCAGCATTAAAAATATTTTTTTGTTTTAAAATGCCGTTGGAAAATAAAGAATAGATCGAAGTCTTTGTTTTTGCGCTTTCCAAAGAAGAGAAATATTCTTATTTGATTATTAAAAAAAAAGTATGAAAAGCATAATTTTGGTACTTCTACATGTAAAATAAGTGAGTTATTTAATAAAAAAAGAAATGAAACGTCAAAGTTTACATTTGATTGGAAAAGAAGCAAAAAATATATACTCAGCAAATATACGCACACCTCTTATTAAATCTAAAGACGCATCTCATGTTTCAAAAGAAAATCCGATTCCCTAAAGAGCTATCGCAAAATCTTTAAATATCTCTACAGGAGCTATGAACAATATTATAAAAATCTGAATTGAAGCTAATGAAAACAACAACAGAAACTAAAAAGATGCTTTTCATACAAAAAAATTACGTTTTTCAGCGTAAGACTATGTGCAGACTGTTGTATGAAAATTATTTGGCAGGTGAAAAAAATGGAAAAATAGAGTTACAGTTTATGAGGTTTGGATGTATTTATCTGATTACAATAGAAAAAGAGGTCCATTTACTACCGAAAAAGTGGAGAAAAAGACTTAAAATAATGGTTCGGAGAAAACAAGGAAAGTTTCGCTAAAGTCCAGTTTCCACTACGGCTCTTTCGACGGCTTCTATTCAGAATCCTTTGATGTGGTCAGCCGGGCTCAAAACCCTCGAACGGCGTTGGAAGTCCTGGTTCTAACCCCCAGCTGAGATAATTGAGGGGCCAGCGGCAGATATCTTTGTCAATTTTGCATGCTTTCCTTTGAAGTAACTGCGCAATCTGATAAAAAAAGATTACAACTGATGACAAGACATTTGGCTCTTTGCGTGCGGAGCGTGATTAATGGTTTTTTGGATCTGGAAGCTCCAACTCATGTGGAAACCGGCCTTAAAGGTTTTACGGTTATTACTGGATTCTCTTACAACGAAAACTTAAAGTAAGGAAAATAGAAAAAAATAACTCGGATTACTATTAGAAATGTGTTTTAATACCTATTTTCAAAGAAGAAGGTCCAAACAATCTCCACTCTGTTTAATTTCCATCAGAAGGAGGCTATAAGCCATTCTTTTAAACTACTTTATTTTTTGAAAAAATGAGAAATGAAAGCGGAATCGACGTTATTCCCTTTAAATGCATCCCACCTAAGTCACCTGACGCGTCTCTTTTGAATTATTGTGCATGTGGACTTTTAAAACAAGCCTTTATAAGCAGCTTCCCTAAACATCCTGTGGACTCTGGAAGATTGTAGAGGATGAGTTTAACAAATCAACCTTAATGTTTTAAGAAATGCTGCATTTGGGAAATCAAGATGCAATAGGATAGGGCTATCAGATTGAACATATTAGGAAATGAAATTATCTTATTGTTTATATATTTGCAAAATCATTAAAAAAATGTGTGAACACCCTCTGTAGAACCACTTTAACCCGTTAGTAGTCTCTAGTTGGTCGATTTACCGCCCATCCCTTCAGTGTTGCCTGTTTTTTTTATTCAAAAGCCACCAAAAATTTTTAGGAGAGACATTTGATATACATAAAAGACGAATAGAATCGAAGAAACGTCGATTACATGTATCATATATCACTTCTTAAAATTATTGAATAAAGAAGTTGAATAAAAAAAATTGAATAAAAAAGTGCGCAATCTGTACCAGGCGGCGCTGACTATAGCGACTACTAACGGGTTAATTAAACTGTCGATATCAAAAAAGTATGGGATGAAAAAATCGATAATGAATAAATTTAGAAAACACATACTATCACGACACTAGCAATATCTCTTATTTTCTACGAGAAAGTCCCCTTCGATGATAAATAGGCCAGGAATATATAATGACAGTTAACATTTCCCAGAATAAGTTCGTTTCACACTAAACACATCGAAGGTCCATTTTCCCGATTTCCGAAGCTTCGGTTAGCCATTCCTGTAAGTCAGCCGACTTCGCCCTTTATCGCCGCCGAGCATCGACTGCAATCGGATGATTAATCTCCAGAACAATGAACTCGCGTGCACTCATCATCGGAAGCAATTACGAACTAAATGGGTCGACCTTAATCTAACCACCCCCTCTGGAAAAAAAGAAGAGGGAGAAACACGTCGTTCGGAAAATACTTTTCCCCTATGCAAACGAACGAACTCTTATTAATTAATGCAGTTGGAAGATCAGCACTTTTGTTTCAATGGCGGCCTGCCTGTTTCTTGTAATCCTTGTTTCGTTAGAAAGAAGTGAAAAAAGAATATTATTTCTGTGAAAAGGAAAAGAAAAGCTTTGTTCTTGACTTTTTCTTGGCTGCTTTTCTTAAGTGTGTCAAGTTTTCTTTTAGGATATTAGGCGGTTAATAACTCACCGAAAGAAATATTTTACGGTTTGCAAAAAATGCCCTTAGTTAATTTTTCGCCCTTTACAGCTATAAAACGAAATATTAAAATATGTAATAATAATAATACACTGAATTATAATTAATTTCTAAAACAAATTTCTCCATAGAATAACATGGAGTTAGACTGCCGGTCAAATGAGGTGAAATATCCACTTAAGCAGTACACGCTAAACGATTTAATGCACAAAAATACTTACATTTGGTCCAATTATATATATATACATACATACATATGTATATATTAAACCAACTAATTACATGGTATAATTAAACTGAATTAGCTCGCATATACCTTACCCCCATTCAAATAGTTTTTTTGGAATAACTAAGAGCTTGTTTTTAAATAAAATTTCACCCATAACGCCTTTATTCAATCTTTCTGCATAGTTTAACAATACCAATATTTTAAAGCCATAACGAAAAGAAAAATAACCTACGTTTAAAGCTAGAACTTTTTTCTCTTTAATCGTGTAATCATTTTAGGGCTATCGACATAATGCTTAAATAAAATTCATCTTTGTTATTTTTTAATTCCATCGAATATTTAACATTTTATTATAAAGATTATTATTAGTCAACAAAGTCTTTTTTTTTTTTTTTTAATTCTACAGATAAATCGTTGTTACTAAAAATGCATCGAACAGCTGCATAGTGATGCATCCTCTGATAGGTTATTTTCATATTCAGGGAAATAGTTACAGTTGAAACACACGTATAAATGAATAGTCTGTATTATACTGAAAATTATCACTCGTGAATTAAGAACATACTTTCTCACGTTACGGGATACAGAGTAGAAGTGAGATGAAGTAAGAGAATGATCGAGTGACTATTTTTTTTTTAAAAAACGAGTAAGTAAAATTATGCAACCAGGGCCGCCGCTAGGCATTAAGCAACTCAGGCAATGCCTGAGGGCGGCAGATGTCTAAGGGCGGCACTCGAATCTTTAAAAAGAAGTACGAAAAATAAGCAAGATAGAAAAAAAAATATTTTTACAAAACAAATTTATAACCCCCCCCCCCTTCCCCCTCCTATCCTCTCATGAAAGAATCTAAATTGGTTGAGAAAACTGCTGCTACTAAAATTCGTCAATAAATCGAACAAGTTGTGTGAAAAGGACAGTATGAGAAATGTGAAAGCACAAAGCTTTCTGCTTAGAACATGAAACTATCTTTGCATGGGTCCGATGTCCGATTTCGGCTTAGCCTAGTTTTTATATACAGATACATTCTGAGAAAGCATTAATTGGAAGACTACAGATGAGTACGTTAGGACTCAGTCCTGTCGGTATGCAACAGAAAAGCTATTACTGACCGGATATTGTTAATTTAAACAGAAATAAGGGATGGTTGGTTGGTGTCGTGTCATGGATAGGAAAAAAAAATTAAATGGGACCAAAGGTCCTATATACAGCATCTGCGATTTGAAGGCAGTTGTCTTCATATAAGTCTGCCCACGGATTGTCACTTATTTGCTGCAATTGCGCCAGAATAGCAGGACAGTTGAAAAGATGTTTGGGGTTAGTTCTATGTCTGGGCAGTTTTTGCAGAGGCAGTAAGTCCTTGTCCCGTCTTTATGGATCTTCATCCCCCTAAAGTGTCCTGTCCGGAGTCTTGTTAGAGTGCTGGTGAGAGTTCTGTTGGTACTGATTTCAGGGATTTGGTGTTTGATTTTAAGTTTCCTATCCTTGAATTTTGCCTTAGCAACGGAATTGATATCGCTGAGGGTGACATGAGTAACCCTGCTGGTGTTTAATTGTCTTGCTTCTTTTGCCAAGGCATCAGCCGTCTCATTTTCAGTAATGCCAACATGCGCGGGAATCCACTGCATGGTGCACTGTTTCTTCAAATGGAAAAGCTTACGAAGTGAACGGTGTATATTTATAATTAGCCCTGAAGAACCCCTTTGAATTGCTTGAAGAGCAGCTCTGCGGTCACTGAAGATAATTAACCCATTGGCTCTTTCATTTTCTTCGAGATTTATATACTCGTCTAGGGCTTTTTGGATGGCAATGAGTTCACAAGTGTAGTTTGAAGCTATTTTGCCTCCTCCGATCTTAAATTGCTTTGTGCTTCCACTCTGTGGGAAAGTAAAGTTGACACCAGCTCCTCCATTGTCTAGAGTTTCATCTGAGGAACCGTCAGTGAAGGCAAAGACAAAATTTTCTCTTGAATACGAGGCAATGGTTTTATCACCTTTTGTTTTAATAGCTTAAGTTACTTCTTTTTTGGAACACGGTTCCAGAAGGTGAGTTATAATTTTGGTGTTTTCCGGAAGAGTCGAAGACAAAATTGGCTCTTGCAGAATTTCATATGTGTTATGCTCTAGTCCAGTTTGCTGCCTGACCATTAGGTCATAGTGTAAGGTGGAGGATCGTTTGAGTCTTGTATTTTTGTTCCACTTCAAAAAGGTTTTTTTTGCTAACATGTTTCTCCTCACGACTTCTAATATTGTTGGTAAAGTTGATGACACTACATTTTCTTCTGTTATCAAGTAACTGGAGACCACATTCCTGTTGGGATTTAATGTTGTCTGTGGAAGAGACAGCACCAATTATAATCTTTGAGGCTTTTGCCTGTATGTTATCAATCTTCTTAAGTGTTGAAGTCGAGGCGTGAGACCAGATGGACGAAGCATATTCCATAACTGGTCGAATCAAAGTGGTGTAGGTAGTTTTTAAGGTTTTGGGGCATGCTCCCCAATTTGTACCGCATAGGCTTTTCAAGATTCTTAATTTTTTGAGTGATTTATTGGCACATTTCTTTATTTGTTCAGTGAAACGTAGTTCAGCATCTAGAGTAAGTCCCAAATAAATAGGATTTTCAGTCTTTGTTAAGGGCTGATTGTTTAGAATTAAGTTTGAAGAGAATAGGTGCCTGTGTTTTCTATCTGTTGAGAAGATGCTGTACGATGTTTTTTGTGGGTTAAATTTTAGCTTTCGGGAGTTTGACCACTCCAAAATTCCTTCCAGGGAGCAATTAAGAGATCTTTCAGACTGCTCAAGACTCGTGTTCGAATGCCAAATGGCAATGTCATCGGCATAGCAAGCTACTTTTGTTTCATTGTGAAGGTGCGTGTGGATATTATTGACATAGATAAGGAACAACAGTGGGCTAAGGACAGATCCCTGTGGCACACCACCCCAAGTCCTTCTTTCTTTCGAGTAGACACCGATGAAACGCACTTTAATTTTCCTATTTTTGAGGAAGTCTGATATCCAAATTAAGGCATTTCCCTGGATACCCATTTCATGAGCAATCTGTATTAGTTTCCCTCTCCAAACAGTGTCAAAGGCTGAGGTCATGTCAAGGAAGACCACGGTAGTCTTTTTATGTGGTTTGGTCTGCAGGTCATTGATGATAGATTGGCAGAGGATAAACAGTGCGTCTTCAGTTGAATGTTGTTTCTTGTAGGCCATTTGATAAGAGTTTAATTTCTTTCCCTTTAAGAGTTCTCTCAACAATCTGTTATGTACAATTCGCTCCATGACCTTACATAAGATGCTAGTAAGTGCAACAGGTCTATAGTTTTTGCATTCCTCTGCAGATTTTCCGGGTTTAAGAATAGGAGCTATGATAGAAGTTTTCCATGCTTTCGGTAGTTTCCCCTTTGACCATGATGTATTAATTATGTCAAGGAAAAAGTCTCTGGCCATCTCTCCAAAGTTTTTAATCATCTCACCGAAAATTAGATCGTTACCAGGTGATTTACCACTAGGGATTTGTTGAATAGCTGTATTCAATTCTTGCTTATCAACAGGTCTGGAGAAGTTGTCGATGGTTTTGTACGTTCTGGATTTTAGTAGTATTCTTCTAACAGTTTTATTGAGATTTTTGTCTTCAGCTTGAAAATCGATTTTGCTCATCTCTGAGTAATGATTTACTAATAGATTTGCTGATTTCTTGTTAGTGTTAGCAATATCTTTTGAAGACTGAATGATGTTTGAAGTTTGAGCATTTGTGTCATTTAGACCAAAATTCAAGGCTTTGACGATTTTCCAGTGTTTAGCATCTTTTTTGGGGTCAAGAGAAGTACAGAATTCTGTCCACTTAAGTCTCTTGCATTCAGCTATTTTCTCCTCTACACTCTCTGTAATTTCGGAAAGTCTCTTCCTGTTTTCTAAAGTGTTGTTTGTTTTAAGGATTTCATTTAAGTTGTCTCTCTCAGTTATTAAGGAGTCGATCTGAGCGTCTTTCCAGTAAGGAATCCATTGCTTTTTCCTGTTTCCTCTTGGAATATTCCTTTTAGCTGCTAGTGTAATGTTTTGATACAACAGTTTCAGTTTATCCTCTAGGTTTATGTTAGTTGGCGCACCCTTGCATAGTTCGTCCAGAAGAAGGGTAAAATTGGTCCAATTCGCTTTGCGAAAGTTCCATGATCTCTTTGTTTGATCTTCTGCTTCAAGGTGTAAACCAAGACCTATGATGATTGGTCTGTGATCACTAATGGCATTCTTCAAAACTTTCCAACTACATTGGGTAGATAATTGGTAACTTACTGCAGTAAGGTCAAGTGCTGACTCTGTTCCTGTTGTCCTGGAAAGATAGGTTGGCTGTGTATCATTTAAGATGGTAAGTCCTACGTCGATAAGCAAGTCCTCAATTTGTTCACCTTTTAGATCTAAGACAGTTGAGCCCCAGGTGGGACTCTTTGCATTGAAGTCTCCCAAAAGAACGACAGGCTCAGGATTGTTTTTACATATTTGATCCAGCATTTGTGTATTGATATCAGAGTTGTCAGGGTGGTACACATTGATACGTATGAATGTATTATAGGGGAGGTATACTTTTAGAGCTAGAACCTCAGTGTTGGAAAATGGGACTTCATTTGTCGGAATGACAACTTCCTTGAACTTGATATTATTTTTAACGAGAAAGGCCAGTCCGCCACCTGTTCTATCAGCCCTGTCTCTTCTAATAGTTCTATACCCTTTAATTTCGAATTTCAGGTTTTTGTTAAGCTTAGTTTCCTGCAAGCAGGCAATGTGTATATTATTCTCCTTCAAAAGATACTGCAATTCGCACTTCTTTTTCTGAGTACCATTAATATTCAGTTGAAAAATGTTGAGGGTCCTCGTAGCATACTTGTCGTCTTCATCCCGGACTGCAGATTGAGACGCGTCGGCTGCCCCGGACGCGGTAACATGATCGCCATTTATATCAAAATCACTATCCATGAAAAGGGTTGCCAGAGCCTCAGAAGAGGTTGGACTTCTGCCTGTTGGTCCGCGGAGAGTATTTTATTTCCTCTCTACCACCCATTGGAAACCAATGGAGGCGATCCCCTATCCGCCACCCGGGGACGCGCCCTATAGGGGTTACAGGCTCCCCCAAGGGAGAAATAAGGGATCTATGTAGTATATGGAGTTCTACATGGGTGGCCTTAAGAAAAAGACAAAATTATTTAGAATCCATGAGTGTGAAAGAAAAATAAAACACTGAATTTGAGATACAACATTTTAAGGGAATTATTAAGTTTAAACTAAGCCCTTTTTACTTTCCTAACATATTATGTAAGGAAAGTATTGTAATCATGTCAAAAATCTGACTATGAGATTTTGGCGTTTACACACGTTTTACGGTCCCCTGAGTTCATTTTTACTATTCTTACTATGATGTGTGTGTGTGAGTGAACACGATAGCGCCTAAACGCTTTGTAAATCCGCATAGCACGAACCCTATTGATTTTAGTGAATCTAGGACTTATAGTTTTTTACAGAGACACAAATAAAAGAACTCTTTATTACTATGGCATATGGACCACAATTTTTTTTAAGTGCGATAGCGCTGAAACGCCATATTCATCTAAGCTGAAAATTTATACACATGTTATAAGTCATTACGCACAAACTGTATAAATTTTTCTGAATCTAGTACTTAAAGACTTTTTATAGGGACACAAGGAAAAATTCCTTATTATTTTTTTAAGTGCGATAGTGTCTAAATGCCTTACCCGATTGAGCTGAAAATTTATACTCATACTGTATGTCACAGTCACACAAACGGCATAGATTTTGGTGAGTTTAACACAAATAGATTTTTTACAGGGAAGGAACACAAAGAAATATTCTTTATCATTATGATCTATTATCATTATGAAGGCTGAAATGATTGTAAGTACAATAGCGTAAAATTAAACTATGGAGAAATATATTCATACACCCTATTATAATTTTCACCTTTGTTTATTTAAGGATTTGTCTTACTTTAATTTATTTATACAACTGTTAATTATTTAATGTTCAGAAAGTCGAGTGGAGTCACTCCAGTTTTTTTATGCATTATCTAAAAAATCTAAATTATATTTTAAAAAAAAAAAAAAAAAAAAAAAGAAAGAAAGAAAAATTAATAGAAGGGAATTTCACATTAATTTAATTAAAAGTATACTTAAAATTTATACAAATTGGATATTAGACCACCAGCAACAGAGCGAATCTGCGCTCAAAGTTGGTAGACGTGAGGTGCCGAGTTCAATCCCAGGTCGCGCTCGTCGACCTAGCCGTTCGGAGTTTTCCATAGTTTTCTCCGAAACTTGTAGAAATACGGGCTAGGACCCCTTAGAAAGACACACATGGCGGGCACTCCCCTTCAGGCCTACGACCCTAGTGCAGCCAATCGGCCTTATTCCCCACAACCTAACTCAAATTAGATTTAGTTTTAGAGATAAAATGAATTTGAAATTTTCAAATTCATTAAATTTTCAGTTATAATAAAAAATTAATTTTAAAGTTGAAGAATGTACACTATTTCAGCAATACATGTTTATATATACGAATGAAATTAGATAATGGTTTTATCTGCATAATAATATTATTTTATTCACAAAATTTCATTCTATTCCCAGGTCTAAAGAACATTTTCAACAGTCTAGATAAAAACTAAAAGATAAAAAGCATTAATATTTTAGAAAATCTAAAATAATGGTGAAAGGAAAATCTAATTTATGAAAATACACAAATTGTTAGCAATTCTCAGAAAATGAGGACAAAAAAGATTAAAATGAGGACAAATGTGGTCCTCATTAGAAATTTTCAAAACTGAGAAGGATGTCTAAAAATGAGGACAGTCCGTAAAAATGAGAACGTCTGATCACACTGCATTAAGTTTTACAATGTATTTTCTATTTGTTTTACGAACCTGTGTAAAGTTTTGTGTGACTAAATTAATTTAAATTAAATCCATTTTTTATACAATGTTTGATTAGTCAACTTAAAATTGCGAATTTTAAAAAAGTGACAACACGCGAAAGTGAGAGGGAAGTGCTGAAATTTTTAGAATAAAACTAAAAGAAGACTGTAATTTTTTTTTGAACATTTTGTTTTGCTACAGTCTTATGTACACTTAATTTCGTTAAACCAAAGTCTTAGTGACTAAGAAGGGAAAATGGAGTTACCATTATAAAAACTTTGACTGACGGAAAATCTCAAGTTATAAAAATTCGTCTAAGCAAAATTTCAGCTTATGAAGGGGCGGCAAATTGAAGCTTGCCTGAGGGCGGCAGAGCACCTTGCGACGGCCCTGTATGCAACAGGCAAAGATAATAGAATACTTTCTAATATTTTGTAGAGGATATTTCGATATAACAAACACATACATACATTTTAATAAAGATTTTTCTTTTTTTGATTACACAAGTCTGCACTTGTATATATATATATTAGTTGCATGAATTTTTTCTTGTAAACTGCATGTTTTTGAAAAGGCCGAATGTAAAAATGACCTCTATATTTATTCATCACGTACATTTTCTATTTATTTATTCATTTTTTTGTGCAAAATAGTACAGATTTACAATAAAAAAAATCATAAATAATTTTCCATTGAGCTAAACATATTTTTTCTCATAACAAAACAAACAATTCCTTCACGACATATTTAAAACTCTGCCTTCACTCTTTTTTGCTCGTGGAACCTTTTTTTAATGCTTTTTATGCCTCCTTCTTTATCGCCCCGATTTTCCATTTTTTAAAATTTAATTAATTTAATTTAATTTAATTTATTATTATTATTATTTGAAAGATTTACCCGTGTAAATATTGTTTTACAACAAGAAATAACTATTGAATATGGTTGGTTTTTATTGTCAACATTAAGATAGTAGATTTTATGCTTTCACGCGAAATTATAAATTATTAAAATGCAAAAAAATACATGTTTTGCAAAAAAAAAAAAAAAAAAAAAAAAAAAACTTGACGTGATGGAATTTTTTTTACATTTGTTTTTGATTTAATGAGTAAAATAATTTATTTAAAAAAAATTAACTTTGTAGTTTTTTAGTTACAAAACTGTGTTATTATTATATTTCCATTTATATATACTATATATAAATTTGAGAATATTTCACAATGTTTATAATATCTCAGTAAACGAAGATATAACCCACGTATACCACCTAAATAAAATGTATTGATTTCCAGCAATAGCAATTTCTTCTAAGTCAAAATATGCGGAGGCAATTTTTTCATCATCCAAAAATAATGAATAAATTAATCTTTCTGTATTATTATTTTTCAGCATCGAGTCATTCTGGACATTTTAATGAAAAAAAAAATTACAATTTATATGATCTTAAAAGTAAATACACACCCACACACATAAACACCTACATAAAATGTATTCGTTTCCCAACAACAGCAATTTCGTTAAACCTGGAAAAAAAAATTGTTTTAAAAATTCTAACACAGCTCCAGACGAGTCGAAAAGAAAATTTGAACGAAATTTTTTTTTTATTTCTCCACAGCGTTATATATAGATGCTACTAGTTGCTCACATACGAAAAGAAACGGGGAAATTTGAAGAAAAAATCCCGAATTTTATCTTTTTTCCTAAAATACTTGATTTCTCCTACCCATCCATCTTTGTTTACACTCGCCCTTATGGCCCTTCCATCCGCATCGAAGAGCAGAATGTAGCCAAGGAAATAACTTCATGTGGGAAGCGGGTGTGGAGAAGAAAAAAAGATCTCGTATAGTAGTAGTATAGCGAAATCACTTTATCTTTTTCAATTACGTGCAGTATCCGATTAGAAGATAAACAGTGAAATAACGAGAAAATACGGGCTTTATTTTATGCTCTCGCGAGACTTAAAGGTACGGGAATTTCTTGCCATCTGCGAGTTGGTTTAGAAGTCACGATAGCAATAAAGAGAAATGTTTGAAGAATCTATATTTGTAATACATTTTAGTTTCATCCAAAATATAAACTGCATTTAACTATTTTTTAACACTTTCCAACAAAGTTGCAATTTTTTTATGTTTTTGGTTTATCTCTCTGCCACTCCGTCTGCGCTCTCATTTTCCTAAATATTTTTAGATTAACTTGAATTATACATTTTATTCGGGTTTATTATGGCGTATTACCTACTGAAAATGTTATAAATAACTCTATAATGGTTTGTGTACATGGGCTCAAAAAATAAATAAATAAATAAATAAATAAATAAATTAAAATACACTGCGGCTTATGATAGGTATTTCTTTAAAAGCCGTATTAATATTTTTATATAGCACAAAACAGGACGATATAAATATTCATTTTACAGAACCTCAGAAACTCGCTTTCTAATATTGAAAGAAATAGGATTAAGGTATATGATTGTTTAAGAGGAGAATACAAATTATTAGGTCTTTGCAGAAATTCGTGCGATTTTTTATTGCTTCATTTCATAAAAATACATCCAATCAAATGACAATTTTTAATCAAAATACTCTCCATTACTTTCTACAACCTTTGCCCATTTTTCGGGTAACAAATGTATACCACGGTGATAGAAGCTTTGGAGGCAATAAAATGATCCGCATCCGCACGAACTTTTGCAACGACCTAATAATAAGAATATATTGAGGCCTATGACAAATACATTCTTAAAGCCTGCTTTTTATATACAGTCGAACCTCGTTAACGTGAACACTCTTAATGTGAATTACCTTTGACATGAACTGTTTTCACAGTTTCCGTCATAATGAAAATCAGTTTCTAAGTTATTGATACAACGAACTACAGACAACAGGAACACATTTTTTATTTCCTTTGAAATTCACGTTAACGAGGTTCGACTGTATTTTTATTTATTTATTTTATTGTACAAAAGACAGTGATATTAACGTACGTTATAGAGTTAAACATAAACATATTTCTTATTAAACAGGGTATAATTAACATTAACGGTTGTTCAACAGGGCTACAAAATATTCAGATACATTATGATATATGAATAAAAATGGACTGAAGGTCATTTTTCAGTTGTGTTGAGAAGAATTTGTTTTAGAATTCAAATTTTTTAAAACAGCGTATTTTATTTTTAGAGTGTATACGTGGCAACATAAAAGCAAACTATTTGAAAATTTCTCTTTAAAAGTAAAGATATGAATATACATGTTTGTGAGATTTCTTCCTCCATAATTGGAACAAATATTACAAAAAGAACTACTTATTTTTGTACAGGACTCACAAAAGAATTTGGATACATTACAATCTATGTGAGATTATTTTGGTAAAGTACAGGGTGTCCCATAAGTCTGTAGACATTTCAAAAATTCATAACTATTGAATAAATTGATAGAATTAAACGCGGTTTGCGACAAAATCATTCTCGTGAAGGGGGATTTTTTTTTTTTTTTTTTTTTGTAAAGTAAAAAATATAGTTAAATTTTTGTCGACAATAGTTAGACAAATAGTTAAATTTTTTGTACGGAAGGGAAAGAAAAACGTGCAAATGAAAGTCCTATAAATGGCACCATTTTGCGATTAGAACAGTTTATTTCTTATTTTGCCTCCTACTTGTGCATGCACGATGTTTCAATTGCGATGCTGACTGGGTGGAAAGTGGAAAAAGCGTTATGGGTGAAGATGTTTTCCCTCAGGTAAGAAACGCCGCCGACTGAAGTTGCAGTTAGCAGTTATATAACTCGTTTGCAAACTGTAATTTGTGGTGACGGCGGACACATAGAATAGGATTTATAGGCCTGTAAACATTTGCGTGCGGATAAGTACAGTTTTTCATGGAAATGTGTGATCTCGTCAGGACAGTGCCCTCTATCGACAAATAGATTAATTATTATTTTTTCTTTACAATAAATAAATAAATAAATATAAATAAATATAAATAAATAAATGAATAAATAATAATAATAATAAAAATAATAAATAATAAATAAATAAAAATTCCCTCTTCACGAGAATATTTTTTTCGCAAACCGCGTTCAATTCTATCAAATCATTCAAAAGTTATGATTTTTTACAGACTTCTGGGACACCCTGTATAATCATTATGCGAAATATTGTGCGTATTATGTTATAACTGTTTTGTATGGAAGCATGAAAGAATTTATACATATTACGTCATAAGGGGTATAATTAGATGAAGTGCATTAAGTTACTGAAAAGAGAATGAAACTAATGTTTTTAGAATTTCGATAAATAACACAACATGGCTGGTTACTGAAAATTATGTGTGTAACACAATATATACACCGACGTGCGAACGAATTCGGATATATTACGGTCCATTGTATATACGAATTGAGAGAGAAATACCCACATGCTTTATTGTGATTTTCACTTTTTTTTTTTTATTTACAGACACATTTTTTTATTTAAACTTATATAAATGATTATGAATTACTAATTGTTCGCGAAATCCAATGGAGTCACTAGATTTTTATTATTATCGAACTTTTAAAGCATTTTGTTTTTTATAATGTTGCCTCTTCTAGCGAAGACAAGGTTATCAGTAAAAACTGATTTTGTCTTTTTTTGTATTTATTAATAAAATTTAATCACATGGAATGTAACCGTCTTTGATATATATTTTATTTTTATTATTATCGAACATTTAAAGCATTTTTTTTTTTTTTATAATGTTGTCTCTCCTAGCGAAGACAAGATTATCAGTAAAAACTGATTTTGTCTTTTTTTTTTTTTTTTTTTTTTTTTTTTGCATTTATTAATAAAATTTAATAGCATTATAATTGTTTACATGGAATGTAACCACCGTCTTTGATATATATTTTATTTTTATCATTATCGAACTTTTAAAGCATTTTGTTTTTTATAATGTTGTCTCTCCTGGCGAAGATAAGGTTACCAGTAGAAACTGGCTTTGTCTTTATATATATATATATATATATATATATATATATATGTATATATTAATAAAATTTAATCACATTATAATAACTGTTTATAACTGTTAATAACTTTTTTTTTTTATAATATTCGTTTGACGATTCTTTTTCTTTCTATCTTTCCATTCTGAGCAAAATGAAAGAGCCACTGGAAAATTCTACAACAATCCATCATTTCCGCAGAGAATAACAGAAAGTTTCAAAATATACTAAAAATACTGTACAAATGAGTATGTAAAATTGATCAGATATTAGTTATCGGGAATTGATAGGCTTCCAAAACATGCTTCATTGACTTAAAAATGCTTTTACGATTAATGTGTACGAGTTAACAACAACAACAAAAAAAAAAAAAAAAAAAAAAAAAAAAATGTGCATTTTGGGAGAGAGAAAAAAGTCATTAAACAATTTACAAATTTAACGAAAAGTAAAAAAACAAACAATGATTTCATCCATTTATCAACATAATACACTCCGCCATCATAAAAACAATTCGCTGCAGAATAAGAAATAGTTTTTCATTTCTCTGGCACTTGGCTAAGTCTCTCTCTTTAAGCATTAATCTTTGTTTATGTTTGTTGTTTGTTATCTTTTGGTCAGGAGATAGAAGAAAGAAAACTCGTATCAGAGAAATTTCTTTTATGCTAATGCGGAAAAAAAAAAAGGAAAGATATACGAGGTGAAAAATGCAAGAGAAAAACTCTCTCCACCCATCCCGAAAGATGAAAGATTTGGAGAAAAGCCAAAATCACTCTGAAAAGATACAAGAGATGTTTATGTCACATGAAATTATATTATTTCACTAATGGTTACGTTCTCTCACGCAAAACACATAAACACCATTGTGTTTGAAGATTGGAGATAATAAAAATGCACCGGTAAAGTGAGTTCAATTTGTTAAAAAAGAAAAAGAAAAATCCAAAGAATAGCATACAAAAAAAGAAAAAGAAACACCTCAATTGATAAAACTAGCAGTTTATGCACAAGAAAGGCTATAAATATATACATACATAAGTAAAATTTTTCATTTCTCCTTTCTTTTAGAATTCTTTACGAGTTAATAAAATCGACTTGCTTCCGGACATTTATCTTACAAAGACTAAATCCTTATTATTTAAAACTGTACTTATTACACTTACTTTATAAGTATACTATTATACAATATTATTATTATACTTATGTATTATTATATATTGTACTTGTTGCAAACCTTTATTATTTTATACTGTACACTATACTTATTTGATAAGTACATTATTATACAATATTATTATTATACTTATATACTATTATATATATTGTACTTGTTGTAAACTTTTATTATTCCACACTGTACTTACACGAAATTTTTATTAAATTCAATAAAATTTCTCCTCTTGTGTATACATGATAAAGTTCTATTAAACTTAACATTGATTCCTTATGTAAAGATATAAGAATGACTATTATACCTTATTTTGGATGTCTATTTATTTATATAGATGGTTTAAGAATAATAACTAAAGCTTAAAAACTACACTGCTAAAAATAATAGTTCAACGCTTTATTGAATAAATGGTATAAATCAGGCAAATTTAACTGCAAACAATATTTCGGTTCTAAATTTCCCCATTTTAGAAGTGCTTACTGATACAAATAGCACCTCTATAATGTTGAAACACAGGCACCAAACTTACAAAAGTATTGGTTGCAGATTTGGAGCCATTTTTCTGGTGAAAAGTAGAATTTTATTGTACTCTTCATCGTTTTAATATCGCTTTTGAAAATTTTGTACTCTAACACGGCTCACTTATTCGGATAAACAAAAAAGGTTATTCATTCAACACACTTTTCCATGTGCTAACATTTTTATATAACTCATGTTTCCAATTAGCTAATATAACTGATTCATGCAACCATTATATAACAGTTCTTCATAAGTTTCCAATATATGAAATCGCTGTTCGTTTGAAATTTTTGTCCGGAAATCAGTTTGTTCTCTTTCAAACATCTTTCTTAGATCAATTCTGTACGGATAAGTATAAAGGATTTAAGTCCAAAAATGTCGATTTTGAGTTAAGTACATTGTCAGACTCAGAAAAAAATTCTCTATCGATCGGTATAAAGGATTTAAGTCTACGTCATTTCTGTACTGATAAGTATAAAGGATTTAAGTCCAAAAATGTCGATTTTGAGTTAAGTACATAGTCAGACTCAGAAGAAAATTCTCTATCGATTGGTATAAAGGATTTAATTCTATGTCATTGAGTCTTTGAGAAAATCCAATGGTAAAAAAAGGATCAATTCAGAAATGTACCATTCATGTATGGTATAAAATATTTAATTCAATTTTTCCCGTTATTAAATGAAGGTTGACAACCACTGAATGGTATAAAGGGTATAAATCAACGAAATACCTTTTTCCTAATCGCTTCTTCTGATTTGTTTTTAGCTAGTTAAACTTTATTTTTCGTCTCCTGAAAAATCAAGAATATGGACTTAAATCCTTTATACTTATCAGTACAGATTTAGTCTCTGAGAAAATCCATTGGTAAAAAAAGATTCAAGTCAGAAATTTAGCATTCATGTATGGTATAAAATATTTAATTCAAATTTTTCCCGATACTAAATGAAGGTTGACAATCATTGAATGGTATAAAGGGTATAAGTCAACGAAATCCCCTTTTCCTAATCGATTCTTCTGATTAGATTTTAATTAGTATAACTTTATTTTTCGTCTCCTGAAAAATCAAGAATATGAACTTAAATCCTTTATACTTATCAGTACAAAATTAATTTCTCGTTTTTTTTTTTTTTTTTTTTTTTTTTTTTTTTTAATTTAATGAAGAGATTTTTTTTTTTTAATGAAATATAAGAATTCAATATAATACTGGAATAGATTTGAATCCAGTATTTAAAATCAACTCTAACATTAGATATAGTCTATGTCAGTAGTTTTCAAAAAAGTATGCTAGAGCGCAATCGTGCTCCCTAGAAGATTCCCAGATGCGACCTGTGGTATTCTAGATCTTAGTAGCATTCCTCAATCGAATTTTGCTCGTCTTTTCATCGACTTCCCGAAATTTGCTCGAGCAACAACATGGGTTGGGTTGTGGGGATGAAGGCCGATTAACAGCACTAGTGTCCTAGGTCTGAAGGAAGGTGCCCTCCATGGGGGGTCTTTCTAACGAGCAACAACATGGGCATTACATTTCGAGAGTCTGATTTTCAATAAGGAAATTTTCACCGAAAATAGATATAGAACCATAACAAATCATTTGAAAACTCAATGAAAACGATATCTTTTCATCCTATTTTGATTGGATCAGTTTCTAAAAATTCATCGATTCCGATCATCGGATTACGCTTTCCCCAAAGAGATATTTAAGACTAGTGGATCTGCAGATCAGGAGCCTCAACGTCCTATTTACATCAGACATTATTCAATAAGTCATTTTTATATATTCCTTATTATATTATCGTATATATTGATTCGATCGACTTGTTACCATAATTAGATACATTACTGAGGGGGGCTGCCGCCCCCCTCAACCCCCCACTGTATCTCTATTTCTATATCTTATAAAGTGTTACGGAATTGTAAATAATTACATTTATTTTTGTATAAATTCTTTCAAAGAGGTTTAGTAAAGTTAATAAAATGCTAACTTTGTACATTTCTAGTCGTTTTAGCGTTAAAATAGCCCAATTTTCCCTTAAAAACACTTAAAAAAAGCTCCAATAAGGAAAAAAATGGATTTGGCGCCAAATTTGGCGATTGTTTCCCTCCTTGGCGATTTTTTTTGGCGATATTGGCGAGAAAATCCTTATTAGGGATATACCAAATATGGAAGCTCTAATCTCATTATGAGATACGACAATTTTCCAGAACAGTCTGTGTTCGATAGAAAAGTATAAAAGGAGCATTTTTTCGCCAAGGCGGTCAGTCTCAGATCTGTCTCAGTTTCGTCAAATGCTTGCTCTGCTTTGAGCCACTTTAGATGAGACTTTCTTTATGTGTTATTGCTAAACAGTTTGTACTGTTGTTTTGCTGTTAACGGCTGTTGTTTAAACTGTGTTTACTGGTTGAATTGAAGCTGATACTTGGTTTATAGACCTGTATTTTTTTGGAACTTTCTGTGAATAAATCACTGAATTTTTGCAAGTTTCGCCTTTCATTCTCGGACAACTTACGAACCCCCAAGTACGCAACAATATGTATTTTTAATAAACGACGGTCTTGTATTATTTCCCTGAAATTCATAAATACCAAATTTTATAACTACCAAATTTCATACAAAAAAAAATTACATAGCATATCGGAAATATTTTGCGTAACCTTTAAACTAATTTCCAATTCCATGCCCACAATTATGAAGAGGAAAACATGCTTTTAAAATTCTAATAAAATTTCCTTTTATTTGATGGGGTGTAACCATGTTAAAATAAACTTTTAAGAAATATCGACTATAGACCGTAATGGTACGAAATTATTTGATGTATCCCGGAAAAGTAGCCACAGTCATTATAAACGCCAATAATAAGAATAAACTTAATTAATTATAACTCATTAATTTTTCAAACTAATTTGACATCATTTGGATGATTACAGTACATACTCGGAATTATTTTGTGTGGTCCCATAAATTATTTTGTCTATACATAACCTTTTTTAAGAGTAAACATAATTGTAAGCATCTTTATAATGTATGTTATTTTTATTAAGTTCAATTCAGCATAAACGCATTAAAGTCCGCCCTTAAATAAAAGTTTGTCCATAGGCTCTAATGTTACGAAATTCTTTCTTGTGTCTCTGTAAACAAACCATAAACATCGTATACACCAGTAAAAACTATTCAGCTTATTTAGCGTTTAAAATTAATAATTGTTTCAAATTTAACATCGTTTGGATGACTACGTGACATCGTCAGAACACTTTTGTAAGGTCATGTACATTAATTCGAAAGCTTAAGAGCAAATATTTTCTTCAAACAACATGAGTTTAAGCATCTTATTCACGTACGCTAGTTTCATTTTTTTCATTGCAAAGTAATGATATTAAAACGCGTTTAAAAGAAATTCACCCCATGCGAAGTAATGTTAAGAATTTTGGCGCGTCCCTATACACAGTTTATAAACAATATAGCAATAAAAATTATACAGCTACTTATATGCAAAACTGGAACGTGTGCGCAAATTTGCAAGTCAATCGAAGGACTTTTGCGGCCGCTATTGCGGTACATACAAATTCTTCCCATAGACCGTAATGATAGAAAAACTTTGGCGTGTCCCTGTACACGAACTACAAATGGAATACACACCCAAAACTTTACAGCTAATTTCGTGGGGATCATGGACATGTGTACCAAATTTCAAGTCAATAGCGTGATATTTGCGGCCGCTATCGCACGGCAGACAGACAGGGAGACGGACAGACGGAACACAAAATCCTTTTGAGTCTCAACAGAGGGCCTCCACTGACGTTTTGGCAAAAATTTGAAGTCAACAGCTTGATTTTTCCGGTGGCTATCGCGGTACATACAGATTCTTCCCATAGGCCGTAATGATAGAAAAACTTTGGCGTGTCCCTGTACACGAACTACAAATGGAATACACACCTAAAACTATACAGCTAATTCCGTTGGGCTCATGAATGTGTGTACCAAATTGCAAGTCAATAGCGTGATTTTTGTGGCCGCTATCGCGATACATACAAATTCCTCTCTTAGGCTGTAATGATAAGAAAAACTTTGGCGTGTCCCTGTATAAGAACTACAAATGGAATACATACCAAAAACTATACAACTGATTTCGTGGGGCTCATGAACATGTGTACCAAATTTCAAGTCAATAGCTCTATTTTTGCGGCCGCTATCGTGATACATATAAATTCCTCCCATAGGCCGTAATGATAAGAAAAACTTTGGCGTGTCCCTGTATACGAACTACCAATGGAATACATACCAAAAACTATACAGCTGATTTCGTGGGGCTCATGAACATGTGTACCAAATTTCAAGTCAATAGCGCTATTTTTGCGGCCGCTATCGCGCAACAAACAGACAGACACACAGACACAGTCCAAAACCGTTTTGAGTCTCAACAGAGGGCCTCCACTGACGTTTCGGCAATGAATTCCGATAATCGGCCGCTCATCAGTTCATCGATTTCGATGACGAGCCATTGAATGGCCGAACCTACTTTGCTTGAAATTGTGTGACTTATACAAAAATGAATCTTACTCTATTGTACCATTCTTTTTCCAAATACGTCATTATTGCGTTAATTAACAGCGGCTTTGTTTGCACCATTTATTCTTGTTGTGAATTTTACTTAAGTTTTGGATTCTGATGTTTTGTGCTTAATACTTATATTAAGATAAATACACCCAAATAAAATGCATCGATTTATTGAACAATTCTATTATAGAATGGATCAAAATTGATGTGTCAGGTCAGTAAGAAAGCAAAATCGCGATCTGTATGGAAATATAATAAATTATTTCCAAAGTCCTATTGGTGTGAATTAGGATACATTTTTTCAGAATTAAGTAACCACTTAATGATAAAGGCCCAAATTTCCTGGAGATAACGCTAACGTCATAGTTACAATAATGTATAACCGACGTCATAGATATGTTTTAATCCTGGTTTGAAGGAATGAATGAGACAACAGAAAAAAAGAATGACTCAGTAGAGAAATATGAAGTTATAATTGCAGTAATGTATTGAAAAAAAAAGAAAAAAAATCCATAATTTGAAATAAGTTAAATAAGTCGAAAAAAATGAATAAATAATAATAATAATAATTTTAACATTTAACAAAAGCCGTCAGTTGACGATTTGGCGATTTTCTTTCTCGGCACCCGCGATAAACCGCCGAATTATGTTCAAATCATTAGCTAAATTAGGAGAAAACTTAAAAATAATTAAAATAATACAATTAAGCTAAAAATAATATAACGAAAGTAATTTCTTCGAGCTTTTTGAACATTAATCTTTATATATATATATAAGTGCTAAAATGTAAAAGATGATGCTATTTATTTGAAAATGAGATGTAAGTCAACGTTAAATGATTTAAATAAGAAAGATGGAATACATTAAAAATTTAGTTCGTTGGGAAATATTGACCGTGAAGCAGGCGAAGACCGTTAAGTTATAGAACAATTCCCAGAAATTTACATAAAGTGCGCTTACACTTAATTTTACAATTTTAAATGCGCGTTAACAACAAAAAGTTTGAGAACCAATAGTTCATATTCATTCGCGCTCTTCTACACGCCGCTCGTTCTAAATATATCATTTATTCAAGTGAGCTGTTTTAATTTTACCAGGGGTAACTGTGGTTTTATTCTCCTGAGTATGATACAAGTATTCTAAATACATGGAAAATTAGGATGAAATGAGTGTAAATTCATGTGCAACAAATCAAATAGTACTTAATTTATGTTGAACACAGACCAATAACAAGAAGTTTCGAAAAGATGTATAAATATTAAATATCTGAAGGAAAATCAAGGAAAAATAAAAATAATAAAATAATGATAATAATAATATTAGCATAGTCATATAATATTAATTTTGTCGTTAAAAAAAATATTTATTTACCCTCTTTCTATATATCGAATTATAACTAAACTAGCGTAAAAAATTAAAACAGTAATATGTTTTCCCGTTTTTTTTTTTTTTTGTTGTTGTTTGTTTGTTTGTTTGTTTCCGCATAACAAATAAAAATATGCACATAAAATTTGTTTGGAAGTTACGTTCGTTATAAAATAATTAATTGAATTTTATATAACTTTAACATAAGTAATAAATTTTAAACTCATATTGATTCAATTTTTTTTTTTTTTTTCAAAAGTAGAATTTTGGAAGAAAAGAAAAAATTTAATCAGTTCTAGAAAAGAAAATTAAAAAAGAAATTGTGTTAAGGATGCATTACAGATGAGCAAAATTACACATGCTTCCATATGTTAAATTAAAACCGGGTTTTTCTTTAGAAATTCACCTTTCTTCTCTTTCTTTTTTCTTCTTTTTACAGTATGTGAATAACTTGTTTTTCTTTTTACGATGGTTGGACATTTATCGAAAATATAATTGAATAATTTGAAAGCGATGTTATAATTTGAAAAAAAAAAAAAAAAAAAGAAGAAGAAGAAGAAGAAGAAGAAGAAGAAGAAAGAAACTAATAGTCTTCCGAACTAAATTAAATTCCGCTTTTGCCAGAATTTCATTAAAATTTATTTTTATTTATTTATTTATATTTATTTTATTTAATTATTTATTTTATTTATATATATATATATTTTTTTTTTTTTTGAAAGAAAAAGAAAAGAAAAGAAAATTAATAATAATCAGTATCAAAATGGACAGTATCGAAGTCTTCCGAACTAAATTAAATTCCGCTTTTGCCATAATTTCATTAAAATTTATTTTTATTTATTTTTTTTATATATTTTTAATTCATTTTTTTATTTTTTTTAAAGAAAAAGAAAAGAAAAGAAAATTAATAATAATGAGTATCGAAAGAGCTAAGTACATTTTAGACAAAAATACATAATTTACTTTAATTTTTAATTGTTGCCAAAAACATTTACGAGTTGATTTTATTTTTTATTTTTATTATTATTATTTTTTTAATGAAAAGAAATTCACGCGTAAATACTAAATTGATCTAAAACTTTGTGAAAAACTAAACTTGCAGGGGAAAATTAACGTCATTATAGTTCTAAAGTGTTTTTTTTTTTTTTTTTTTTTTTTTTTTTTTAAGACGTTGTGTGAATGGAAAAAATTAGATTATTAATGAGAATTTCATTGTAAAAAAATCTGGTGTGAAACAACCACACGACTTCCATTACCCACTATTACACGTATTATGTACACTTTTCGGAGATGTGATCAGAAAACATAAAATTGACCTAACAAAGTAGAAACCTAAAATATTTCTGGTAAGAGAAACTTAATAAACATGTAAAAACATATAAAACTGAGTTTATATAGCAAGTTAAAAAAAAAAAAAGATAAATAAATAAATAAATAAAGCGTTTGACTATATAGTAATTTAAAATTTCACATTTTTAACTTCAGAAAATTTGCAAGGAATGTCAAGCAATAAATCGACTAAAATTTTTTAGGAGGAGGAAGGATTATTTTAATCGTTAAATATCTTCTGAGGGGCTACAGAGTTGGAAAATTCTAAAACATGGACTGCGACAAGGGAAAATTTTTGGGGAGGATTTGCCACTGATTTGCAATACATATCTAATATATTTTTTAATCTGTTATTAATGTTATTTTTGAAATTTATTTTTTTGTTTTTGTTTTTAGGTGTTAAATTAATTATTTTTCATTCTTCAAATCAAATTCATGGTCATAAAATTATCGAACAAGGAAATAAATTGAAGGAGAGGGTGGTGTTTCTAAAACATGGTGGGTGACTGGGCAAAATGGGGCTCATATTCGGATTCAGGAGGTCATTTTACATAAGAACCAGCAAGAATGGTATCGGATCTCAAAAAAAAAAAAAAAAAAAAAAAAAAAAAAAGTTTTTTTTTTTTTAAGTGCAGTGTAATTCCTTTTAATCTTTAATTCTTGCCAAAAAAGTTTACGAGTCGATTAAAAAAAAAAAAAATTAATGAAAAGAAATTCACGCGTTTTGAAATTGAAAGTTTTATATCAATTTAAAATTAATATAAAAACTTTGTAAAAAATTAAACTTGCAGGGTAAAATTGACGTCATTATAGCTCTAAAGGTTTTTTTTTTTATTATTATTATTAAAATTAATTTATTAATTATTTCTTTGATAGAGCATTAGCTTAGGAGCTTCTTGGCGGCTTCTAAATTTTTATTCTCATTTCGTTGACGATTTAAATTGGCTACCGCAATTGCATAAGTAAAGACTTTGGAGAGAAACATTTGAGCTAATTCGGTGCCAAATTTCAAATTTCTCATAGGGATTCTAAAATTTTTGCACGTTCTTATTTATTTTTTAAATTCCGTTAATTGTCATTTTATTTCCACCGCACTTTAAAATGAAAAAAAAAGGGGGGGGGAGGGAGGGGGAGAATAACAAATCCTTAGAAAATAGCATAGGAAGAAAAAATAAACGCATAATCAGAAGAGTGTGGGGGAATAAAAAAAAATAAAAAAAAAAAAAAACAACGCGTGAGAAAATGCAGAAAAAGAAACTGAACTTGGAGAAAGATGGGCACAAGGTCCTATGATTGAGATTGCGAGCTACGCATCGCCTACTTCACCATTTTTTTTTTTTTTTTTTTTTTTCATCTAAACTATGAAAACTGTTGCAGAAATTTACAGTACATTTTTACATACAATTTACTAGTAGCGAAAAAGTGTAAAAATATTAGCTTAACGACACTCAAAACAATGATCCCGAGACCAGTCGTGGGATGCAATCGAGGATTTACTTCATTATGTACATTTAAATGGTGCTCATTGAATCTGTATTTCAAACGACACCTAGTTTGAGACTCATTTACGTAATAATTCAATGAGTTATTATTATTTTTTATTTATTTATTTTTTTCTTTTTAGAAAATATTATTTTCCGTACAACCCATTTCACAAAAGCTAATAAATTATAAGAATTAACCAAAAATAAAGCATTGAAAGATCAAAATAACTATTTTTTACTCACCATTATAAGAATAATCCAAATTCAACGACTTCCTAAAATAGGAACTTTCTTGAGCATGAGGTTTGGTACTTTGGTCATCTTTCTCTGGAACTTCCCTTTTGTCATCCAACTTGGCAGTGTTGTTCTTATCCTTAGTGTCACCACTACCCTTCCACGAATCCGATATCATTTGGTCCCTGTAACTGTCACTGAGCGACTGCCGCCATTGTCGGTTCTGGGGCCTTCTAGAGTCGAAGACTACGTACCGACCCTGGCAGTCTTCTTTTGCAGGCCCACGATCACAAAATTCAGGTGGCAACCCGTCCTGACTGTCCGATGTCTCATCCTTCGAAGAAGACTCTCCGAGTAAGCTCTTACCGCTAGTACTCGACGAGTTTTCTTGAGTTTTGTACCACGCATTACTGGAGGAGGTATCCGAACGTTCGAACCTTCTGTCTTCCCAACTGCAGATACCTAGCTGCAACTTGGAAGCACCAGGTTTATGCCTCATCACAGAACTCGGGCTAGAAAGAATAGCGTACTCTTGAGCACATTTATCACGTCGCTTGTCCAAGGGATCGCTTTTAGTTTTCGCTTTGTACCGATGCCCTTCGCTAAGGTCCTTTGTTGTAGACTCTTTTAGAAAATTAAAACACTGTGCGTTGGAATCGTCTTTCACCGGGGGACTATTCCTGTGGAGATCGATATTAAATTCGTCCCGTTTCGATTTGTCCGAAAGGCTTTCTTTGTTCCCTTGAACGCTAGAATTGCTATCTAACACCGATTTTTCTAAAGCTATTTTTGAATTATCTTCTTTAAATGGGGAACCGCTTATACTAAGATCACATTCAGGGGCACTGTTTTGATTGCTTTCAGATTCAGATCGTTGAAGTTCACTTTTTGAATCGTCTAGCGTATCACTCCCTTGCTGAGATTTGAGTTCGTTCAGAAGAGACTTTTGCACATCGCTGCCTTTTAAAGATCTCCGTTCTCTCCGATGACTGCGATGTCTGGAGAACGAAGTCTCTTCGCTAGCTTCTGAACTTTCGGTTAAGCTGTCAGGTTTCTCTTTGAGCTCCTGTTTAGTTTGAGGACTTGTATACGATTTATTTTGTATTTCTTTCGTTTCTTCAGATGGAGATTTAACTGGAGATAATGTTTTTTCTTTGTTTATTACCTTGGAACTGGAACTATTGGGAACTATAAGGGATTTATCGGAAGATATTGTCTCGTTTTCTTTTGGTGGCCCGTTAATAGCAACGGGTTTCGAAATATCTACTTTGGAACTCTGAATAGGCTTGGAACTTTGACAACGGGGTTGATCAGTCATTGCACTTATTTCTGTTGGTTTTGTTCCCCCTTTGTCAGCAATGGGAGGGGAAGAAGGGAGAGTACGGGACATATCGGCAGAAGAGGATTCACCACGCGTAACAGACTGCTCTTCTTTTACCTCCTTGGACCAATGCCCATCCGCGGTACTGCTGACAGCTGTGTTAGTCGTGGATGTAGGGGGCATGCAGGTAGTAATCACATTTCCTGCCATACCCGCACAGGATTCGGACTGCAGACAAAAGTCCTTAATCCTTTGGTTGGTGTCAGCGAGCTCAGCCCGCAGCGCAGACACCTGGAGGTGGGCAGACTGGATGTCTTTGTCGATCCTGGAGGCAAGGGCCTTGTTGTCGGACATCATCTTGCGGAATTTCGCTTGAGCCTCGATCAGCAAGCGCCGCATCAACACCATCGAGTGGCGGCACTGATGGCTCCATCTGGCAGCAGTGACAGGATCTTCGTTTAAATGGCCATCCGATTGCGAACTGAGAAAAACCTGGACTATCTGCTCGTTCAGAGAATCCAAAGACTGGATAGCTATAAAGAGAAAAAAGAAAATTTAAGTGATTTTGAACAACACAGTTTCAAAAAATAAATAGACACAAAGCCAATCTACAAAAGAAATGGAATTCTAAGCATCATCAATAAAAGATTTTTTTTTTTAATTAATGTTTTATTTCCAAATTTAAGTACCATTTGGAAGATTTGCTAATTAATAAATTTTTTCATTTAAAAGGTTCACTGACAATTAATAATTTATGACACTTGAATTCTTAAATCACAAACTACTGATTTTAAAATGCCCAAGTTTAAAATTGTGCAGCATGGACAACACAGATCTGCGAAATCGGCCTTTTTTTTTCATTGCGTTGAGTATCATTGATGTGTTTTGATACGCTGAATTCAGAAATGATTGTCTTTTCTTTCTATCACGTTAAACGATTTAGATTTATAAAATTTAAAAATAAATCTTGCATTATTAAAATCGATGAAAATATTCTTGCAAATTCTGTTTAAAAATTTACATCCACTCTTTGCTTAGTAGGTAATTTTAATGTTGTCAACAAACAACTTTTATTAATACAAACAGAAAAATATAATGTACTTTTAAGAATCTTTTTCTTAAAAAAAAAAAAAAAATCACTGAATTTGTTGACTGGTATAAGTTAGCGTCCCACTAGCATAATTTTCGACGGTTTGGGAGAGATAGATGTCCTCACAATATTGATCCACTACAGAAAATCAAAATTGCGACATTAAGAAAAAAAAAAAATTATGCAGACACGACATTATTTCATTATTTAAAACATGAAAATCTGACATTGACAGATTTTAATTTAGTGCCAGAGGCCTACTGCTAAACTTGTTAATATCGACTAATTCTTCTTTAGTTAATTCGTGACGATCTAAATTCCATGACAAAGTTTTCATTAAATCAAACCAATGTGTTTCAGCTGAAGATACTGTAACAGATAACGTTGGAAGTCCAAACTGTCTTATAGCCGCAAAACAACGTTTTTTCTCTTTTTCCCAATGAGGGGGAGGTGTGCCTTGGGGGGGACTCATGTCAAAGGTGTGCCTTGGGGGGGGGGACTCATGTCAAAGTTGTACCTTGGAGGGGACTCATGTCAAAGTTGGGCCTTGGGGGGACTCATGTCAAAGTTGGGCCTTGGGGGGGACTCAGGTCAAAGTTGTGCCTGGGGGGGACTCATGTCAAAGTTGTGCCTTGGGGGGGACTTCATTCAATAAATCCCCATTCAATAAACCGACTGAAATAGGCCCTTAGCACTATTAAGAGTGACGTATAAAAATTCGACAACGCTGTACCGACTGAAATAGGCCTCTAGCACTAAAAAATCATATCACATATTTCACCTGCCCGTTAAACTGATTATATATTATCAACTCACCCTACATACCTATGTATTTCAAATTAAAAATTAAAATGAAAATGGATGGCATGTAATGATACCCTACAGCTTAAGTTGTACTCACATATTACTCTTATGCATGTCTTGTAGTTTAGCTATCTTAAATTCTCTCCCTATTACAATATCCAATGTTATTAAAAGTTAATATTATAATTCAGGTGTCCCAGCTGATAACCCATGTAATTCGACAGGGCCAATTTTTGACTATAGTCCAAGAAACGTGCAAATTTACTGAAATACGATACTGAATTATTTTTAATACGTTATTGCATTAATGATTATTCGGTATCTTCTTTAATATCGTATAATATTTTTTATAATTATTTAAAAAGTGCTTTAAAATGAAATTTCACTTTTAAGGGGAAAGAAGCAATTGTGAAAGAAGCTATCATAATTTCTCAATCACCCACTTAACTTAGAAGATGGTTATGAATGCTACAATTGAGAACGACGTCTGATCTGTTAATGATGTCTGGAATGGAGGCCGGAGATATTATATAATGAATGGGTCGCCTACGCTAGACGACGATTAAAGAAAAGAAACAAAATCACATTTTAACCCTCTTCCACAAAAATTAAAATTCTTAATGCACTTTTTTTACTTTGACAGTACTATACACATTTTATGACGGGTAGATTAAATATGTTTGTCAATAAAAAAAAAAAAAAAAAAAAAAAAAGATAAGCTAGAATTAAAAATTTATTAAAGAAATTTTGCAGATCTGTGAAAGATACTTGGTTCAGAAGAAATCATCATCTACCACCAGTGGCCAACAAATTCTTCTTTCAGAACTGGTAGATGGGAAGAGCCAGGCTCAAATATAAGACGTGCTCGTTCAGAGTTTACCATCATTTTCTCCGAAGCTCGCAAAATACTAGGCTCTCTTATAGAGATCCCCATGGAAAACATTTAACTTAAGTTCTTAGTCTCTCGTGTAGATAACTCGCCTTAAATTACGGACAACGCCATTTTCGACCGGTCCGAATTCTAAAATGACTACGCTATAGTCATAAAATGCACCGAAAAACTCGTATTTAATGATGAAGAATAAGAACTATTTTAGCAGACACTACAAATTTCAAAAGAACGCAACAATTGTCACGGATAGAAGTAATAAAGTACCCTTCATCAGCCGAAAAAGAAGGAGGGGCGAGTGCAGTGAAAATGGCAATGCACAGCGCATACAGAAGTGACGAGAAAAAATAGTTTCTGAAAAATATCAGTTCAGATTTAAGTAAATGACGGTCTTTGAAAAAAAAAAAAAAAAAAATAGAGATAATTGTAATAAATTAAAGATAATTGTAATAAATTAGGTAATTGTAAGAGAGATATTTGTAATAAATTAAAAAACATAATGTAATGTAAAATGAGAAATACAATAAATAAATTGCAACGAGAGAAATGGAAATTATGTGAGTCCTTTCCAGGCATCCGACATAAACGACGTTGAAAAAAGAACCTGAACAAGATTTTGAAGTTTTTGAAGATGAACAAGACACCATGAAGATCTGAGCTATAAAGAAGATACCAGCAATAAGAAGCCCTAGACTTTTTTTTTCTCACTATAAACATTACAGCGAGGCTTATTTATACTGTATTTCAAACGTTTTTCCTAATAGTTTGGGAAACTCGCGTACATACGGGCTAGGACCTCCTTAGGAAGATCCCCACGGAAGGCATTCCACCCATAGGTCTAGGACTTTAACGCAGTCAATCGGCCTTAACCCAACAGCTAACCAACCTAATAGTTTAGCCAGTAACTACATGGAGAACAAGGTGTTTCAGCACCCGTTATACTAGTATCTAGATGGACAAATATACGGCTCATTACATATTTCATATGTAATGAGGCATTTAAATAACATTTTTTTTTATTGCAAGAAATAGGTTCCGTATTACAGCTGTTGCTTTTCGTTTCTACTGTACCCTAAAAAACAGCTCTTTTCAAGAAATTTTTTAAAAGAAGCAGCTTTGAATATACCGCTTTTACCTTGCCTTTATAAAGTCATTTATTCATCGAATTGTAAAAGATTTTTGCATTTACCGGCTAGTTTTTAGTTTTCTGAGAGGGGTATTAACTACCGTAAAAACCGGCGTATCAGCCGCAGTCAATACCGTCAAACTGAGGGAATTTTTAAATCAACAGTCACCAATAATTAAGAGTGACATTTCATTTATGTAATAGGCGACTACTCTTCGAAGTGATTAGACAAACTCTATAATTGAATTTTAGTGGTGGCTACTCAATAAAGCACCGAGTGCGGCCCATACGCCGGTTTTTACGGTATTTAACCTTCCTTTGATGTTTTCGTATTTTGATTAAAAAAAAAAAAATGTGTTATCCTATACGAAGTTTTGTGCACATGTCTTTACTAAGATTTGCACCTATACTCAATAAGAAGTTTTAGAAATATTTCTTGAGTTAAAAAAAAAAAAAATAAATAAATAAAATCAAACATAATGTCTTGAAATTGTAGGAGATACCAGAAGTTCGTGGAATGTTTCTTTAATTTCAACTGCTGCAGAAAAACGTATAAAAACTTTAAAAAACATGAAGTTTCTGAAATGTACTAAAACAGTCTTGAAAAACATGGCATTTTTACTGCCTGTAATTCTGGAAATATTACCAAGTACATTTTGCGGCACAGTAAAAAAAAAAAAAAAAAAAAAATCCTTTAAAACATCTTTATACAGAAGGAATTGTAGAGAATAAGTGGTTGCCATATTCTCAATTGTAGATCTTAAATCTTAAAGATGAATTTAATTGCTTAATTACTTAGTAATGTGATAGAAGTAAGAAGAGCTCGAGACAAAGTTAACAAATAAATAACAAAGTTTATTTAGCATTCAATATCAAGGAGGACGTTGAGCTAACCCAATTTAAGTAAATGACTTCAGGAAATAACCTTAACAAGCCATAAAATAAAAGTATCTCACGAATGCTGATTTGTTTTTGGCTACTGCTCTCTGCCACTACTAACTATTCTCACTTCAGAGTGTCGAGCGGATTCCCGATACACGACAGACTCTTTTCCTAGTTTACGCCACAATACTACACCTCTCTACCATCACTTCACACACACCATAATCCGGTGCAACTCACTATCACCACTAACTCCAATTCACACTACTTTTTACTCCACACTAATCAGCTACCAATCCATTACCCCTAGCAGTTCACTATCCTTCACTTAATACTACATTCAACAACTTTCTTTCATTTCATTTCAATCAAAACCTTTTAAAATTACTTCTAATTCATCTAACACTGAGATCCTAGTTATTTCACTGCAGCACCATGCCGACATAAAACTCACTCGACCTCAACTTTCGCCGAGTTACTGGCGACGAAGTGCTTTAACCGTCCCAACTTTAGATTGCTGGATTCAGCTGAAATTCAAACGAACTGTGGAGAAGTTCTATAGTCTCGACCTCACAGAATAACAATAAAGCCTCTGTTTCCAACAAATCCAAGATACTTCCCCATGATCACAATAAAAAACTGGGAGGAGAACCACGTGGAATTTACGGAAACCATTAACCAACCAGTAAACTATTGAAAAACAATGTTTTCACAAAGACCCACTCACCATGTGGCAACTTAAAATAATACTCGCCCCCCTTTATTTCCCGTGATTTTTATAAGCATGAATTTCATGAATCGAAGATTGTGTGTTTCGACGATTAAACAATAATTAAAAATTTCGGAGATCGATCGCAAAAGTGTCACGTATTTCGGAAATTAGATACCATAAAAGCAGAAATTTAGTTCATTTGTCATGAACTTCTCACGTACTTCGGAAATCAGCTTTTTTTTAAAGAGAGATTTTTGTCTTTTACCAACAAAATAATCACGTATTTTTACACTAGGCGGGAAAAAAAGGGGGGGGGGGGCACACGATCATAAAAAAAAGTAGAAATTTAACCAATTAGCAGTGAAAATAAATAAATAAATAAATAAATAAAATAAAGCCATTTTCCTGAATTTAAAAAAGGACTTTCCCCCCAAATTAGACGATTTTAAACAGTTTCTTCAAAAAATTCGATCGAGAAAATTGTTTATTTTAGTAATCAGTCTAAAGTTTTGCGAAAAAATTGTAAGGAAAAAAAAAAAAAAATAAAAAAAAAAAATCATCCGACCACTGGCGAGTATTTTGAGTTTCAATTTTCAGGCTTAGTTTCATAAAACGATTAAAGAAATATAAGGATCGCTTACGGAAATATCTCTGAAAAAAGAAAAAAAAAAAAAAAAATCCAGAATTCCTGGTAAATATAAACTGAATTTCTACATTCTTCTGTATGAGCAAGAATTGTTTTGGCATTTTTTCTTTTTCTTTCTTTATTTTTTCTTTTCGTAAAAATTCAGAGAGTTTTCGTAAATAGCAAAAATGCCACTTATTAGTGAAAGTTAAGTTTTTGTATTTTTATACAATTTCTTTTTTATGTTTTTCATGCAAATCCTTAAAATAAAAACCGAATCTTGCATATTCATTTCGAAAACCCTGTGGTAAATAAATAAATAAATAAATAAATAAATAATAATATAATAATAATAAATAAATAAAAGACACACGATAATTTTTTTAAACATTTGTTATAAAGTAAAAATAAATGACAGGTTTGTTAAAAAATTCGGCCTCCACTGATCTCACTTCATCAAAATGATCGTGTAGCGAGAAATTATTTTACATGCTTGGAAAACGGGAGGAAGAACCGTGAAGAAAATTATCATTTCTCGCAGCACCGATTCCGTGATATCTATCAATGGGGTATTAAAATAGGTAGATGAGACTTTTTGCTGAAATCAAACACGATATCAAGTTAAAAATTTAATAATAATAAAAAAAAAAACTAGTATGTTGTGGCCACCACATGACTTTCTTCTATATTTTCCTATACAAATTCACTCAGTAAAAATAATTTATTAAATTTATTATTTAAAAAAATTATCTTCCTTGATAATGTAGACGATTTCCGTATTAGAGAGGTAGTTTAACACTAAATATCCCCCCCAAAAAAGTCAATTTTATTCTCAATATTACATTAAAAAATATATATATATTTGTTAAAAATGAAAAAAAAAAAAATCGATAACTTTATTTTAAATTATCGCAGATCGATGGTTCAACCATTCGTTTTAAAGGTATTGGCGAGTTCTTTTGAAATATACCCATCATGGAAATTTACTCCCCTCGAGAGGGACCCCCCCCCCCCCCAGGGGGGAAGGCGAGACTCCTCCATACACATTTTTTTTTTCCAGTTGACTATCTCTATTACAAATAATTCTTTTAAATTTCATAATGATTATTAAAAAATAATTCTCTTTATGCACATTTATACAAAATTTTATCTTATACCACCCTGTTACAAATTTAGAAAAAGCGGGATGGCAACACAAGTTGTTGGACAATTTTTACGAAAGTTGATAGGCACTAATTTATGTCAATATGTAACTACATAACAATTTGTATGAAATTATGTGCAGTAGTACCTGAGATACAGTCGCCACAATATTTTGTCACACACACATACAGACAGACATTTTCTAAAAATGGTCAAATACTGTTCTACAGCTCTCAAAACGCGTAAATCCATCAAAAACCCGAGGTCGAAAATTTTTACGAATCCAATACTTTCTTCCATTTAATTTAGAAGAAAGTAAAAAAAAAAAAATAATAATAATAACAACACTTATGTTAATTTTGTAGAGACTTTGCAACTTTTCGTGTCATGATAAGTGCTTTTCTCGACAGTGGAAATAAATCTCCAAGTACTTCATCGAAAAGGCCAAGTTTGCTTTTTGTAATATAATTTCCTCCCCGGAAGAGCGGGTTACCAATAAAATATGTTTTCGGAAATAAACAGAAAATGGGAAAGACAGTTGTTCCTTGATTGTTCCTTGAGTTGATAATTGATATGCTTTGTTAATTTAACATGCTGTGTGTTACTTCAGTAATTACTACAGAACACCAATGTGCAACAATATTAGACGGCATTTTTAAATGACTTCTTATCCAAAGATAGCTGCTCCCTTCATTGATTTCTGTGAACAACCCTGAACCAGTTACGAATCTTGACATACTCTGTCAAAAACAGATGAGGAAAATAAAGATATATGTGTCACCATGTAATGAACCTCAGAATCAAAAGCTCCTCCGTCGAAAACTATGAATATATATTCTCGTCCTATGTTCCAGCTCTGTTTACTTACTTACAAGTTAACCCAACGTTGGCCAACAGTAACATAACAAAAATTCCAAAACAACAAACCCACTGGCAGTTTTGTAAGCACTCAAACACTGCTGTGAAAGGACGATAAATGTAAATATTGTACAGAGCGTGTCTTCTTTCATGTTACCGTTGTGCTCACATTTTTCTCTTGGTGAAACAGGGTGCTCAATTATTTCGACTTGAAATGTATTGGTGCACAAAATTCGTGTTCTTCTTCCTCGCATTAGAAGTACCATAGATTAGCTACGTTTACTAACAATGAAACCTAACGTTACCCAAAAAGCATATATCAAATTCTAGTTGCAGTTTTAAACAAAACGAAGCTCTTACTCAATACAAAAGACACTGAAGAAAAAAGAACGAAATCAAGTTGATAAAATTTGGTGAATAAAAAGGGATAAGAAATCACAACATGGATGACAGTATAGTTTTACTCATTTCGTCTCCTTCGTTTCAATAAAGTCGCTCTCAAATATAATGTCGTTAAAAAATACAAGCACCATCCATCTCAGTTAGCCAAAACGGAGGTGTAGCGGAAGGTTTTTTTTGACAGGACTCAAAAAGAGGAAAAATACTAGAAGATAGATTGCTTGGTCACAATCCGTAGATCCATCGTCATGCTCATGCGTGAAAAACCACAATAGCTCAATTTATAGATCACTAGCTGTTTTTGCCTGCTTCGCTGATCACTACATTTAACTGAATCAGATTTATAATAATAAGTCTCCATTTTTGAATTCCCATATTTATTAATAAGCCAGAAAATATAAACGGTTATCGTTTGACACAAATGAATTATTTTTGAAATAAATATTTTATAAAATATTATACTGGAATGGCAATACTCTTAAAATAGATAAATCACTGTTCTAAGAAAAGAGCTTGTATACAATAAACGTAGCTGTTTTCTTTAAGCACGTTTCTCATAAAATGACTTCTACTAAGAAATGACATCATTTATAGAAACAATAATAATTTATTATGAGATAAAATGAAGTCATTCTAGCATGTAACAAAAATATTTTGATTTTAATTCTAGTAAGACATCATTTTGGCGTATTTACAGTAAAATGTTTATATTGCATGCATAAAATTGTGACGAAAGCGAATTTTTAGGATGTTTTTTAATTATTTCACCGCTTTTTGATTTCGAATTTTTAAAACTTCTACTTAAATTTGAAATTTCTATATAGCTGCATTATTAATATAGAAATCATACAAAAATATGATTTTCGAAAGGATTTTTCCCCACCCCTCCTAATGCGCATGCTCTAGAAATCTCACAGTACTTGAACCCTGATCTTAAAGGCTCTCTTCACTCACCGCCGCCGGAAGCCGAAGCTAATGTTATTATATGGGAAATTTTTCTTTACAAATAACTTATTAACTAGTACATATTTTTAAAATCTGTTTTCACATTCTGAAAATTCCCAGCTGTTAAATGGACGGACCTTTTTAAAAAATTATTATTTTGTTTTTTTATATTTTATTTTGAAGCTGCAAAATACGAATTTTCAATATGTGAATTTTTTTCATTTTGCCATTTCAAAATAAAATATTAAAAATTAAAAAAATACATTTTTAAAAAAGGTCCGTCCATTTAACAGTTATACTAAGAAAAAGAAAGAAAGAAACTAAAATAGATGCACAAAATCTTCAAAATAACTTAGAACAGAAAAGTTTCCTATGTAATAGAATAGGATTGGCATTAATGAGTCGTTATAGGGTCTACACAAAAATATTCTGACTTCAAAATGCTGGAGGTACACTTTCAGTTATAAGGTGTTTTATGATATTTGTGAAACACGTGCTTTTTCTTTCATGGTTTAATTCTGAGATATATTGCCACGACTAAGATAGAAATAAATAATAAAACTTTGTATAAATTGCATTTTTCGTCCCGTAGCTTTCAAGAACTGTTGTCATGCATGCCGGTGGAATCGAAACAATCAGGTCATTTTAATGACATAGCAACTATATTTAAGAAAATAGAAGAACTCTGTGACATATGTTAAAACTACCCCCTGTATTGCTTAGCGATTCAAAAACATGATCCAATTTTAAAGAAATTTCCATTTAGCCCAATTTAAACAAGTTCCAAACAATTAGTTCAATCCATCCCACCCATCAACTAGTTCAATCGTTAATGATTTGATTCAGTTAACATTTACGAATTTAGTAAGTTTCAATTAAGAAGCTTGACCTTAGGTTTATGAAAATAATACATAGATAGATACTGAAAAAATATCTTTGCTAGTAACGTTACTTTCTTGATTAGGCAGATCTAGATAAAGATAAAATAAACTTTCTACGTGTTTCAGGTACTTCTCTTTAGATCAGGCCCGTCCAACCCAAAACTCTTGGCGAGCCGCATTGAAAATCTATTTTAAACAGGTGGGCTGCACTGTATAAATGAAAGAACCATATAGATATAGTAATTGTTATTGTTATATTATTATTATTATTATTTATTTATTTATTTATCATTCCAATGCAGTTAACTGCGCAGACATGCCATCTCCTATAATCTGAAGAACAAAGATCCAATGTAAAATTACCTCCAAAACAACCTGTCCTGCCATGTAGTATGAAATATATTTTTATCATCCCGGTGGATAATCGAGCTTCTCGAACCACCTATTTGTTGTTGCCCTCAATGCTTTGTCTGCACTGACAAGTGACAAATTTCTAACGCTCGCTCTGTCGGAAGTGGTATAAATATCACAGCTTCTCTAACTTTTTTGAAAGTGTGAACAGGACTTAAAAATAGCAAAGCATGTCTGAATAAATTAGCAGTGCTATTTATATGATTTTCAATGGGAAACACGCTATAGTGCATATTGCGGAGATAGAAACTCAGCATCTGTTTTAGCTGTAAAGGTAATTAAGAAAAGAGATAAAAATTTCAGAAGATGATTTGGATTTCAAAGTCCTTTTGGTTTTCCAAATGCATCATAAGTATAGAAGACACTGTCCAATTGCATAAAAGTGATGACCTATAAAGTATTTGTCAGCAAAATGGCGTAAAGAAAGAATGATCAAGTTATGTAAAACGAGGTAAAAAAAAAATTTAATAAGCCGGTGATGTCTGGACTTTAAAATAGAATCGTATAATTTAATATCTAAATATCAAATATGGGAACGTGTAAGAATATTTTTTGATATAATAAAAATGTGTTTTGTAGACCAATTATCATCTGGCTCGATAAAAACTTTTGCTACGTTATGCATATCTGATCATTCATTCTCCAAAAATACAGTTATAACTCGTTGTTTTCATTCAGTCGCACAATGTCTTCTGTAAAACTAATTAAATATATATGGAAAATTAAAATTGTGTTAAATCCAAACCATCTGCTGAAATTCTTTCTTTTCTTCTTAACTATAACTCTATTAATACTTATTATTTATTCAATGCCTCTCAAATGTTTTAGAGACTAAATTTCTATCTCAGCACCATATCAATTTTAAGGTATGCTAAAATCTTTTAAGAAATGAGAGCGCGGGCAAACAGACGAATCGAATTTAAGAAACAGAAAATAGGTGGATTCTGCTCAATTCCCTGTCTCATATTTGTTCTTATAGATTTCTATTTTAGCTCATGATATATTCATGTTAAAAGAAACGAAGTCTACCGATACTCGACTTGTCGCAAAATCAAATGCCCAACCACTAGGCTACCCTTCCTCCGCTTCGACCCAGCCAACACAATGACATTCTCAAAAAATACAGAGGATGTTTTTTATTTCCAATGGCTAGGCAAAAGTTACAGAGAACTATAGAGTTACAAAACAAATTATAGACAATATAATATAGAATAAAAGACCGAAGTCATTGCCTAAAGAGCGATCTTGTCTCCCAATATCTCGACTCTTCAGTAGAACATCGAAGAGCCCAACAACGGGACAGATGGTCCCTGTCCATTACTTGTCCAGAATCACAAAGTGGGCAAGTAGGGTCGTTAAAGATACCTATGCGCTTCAAATGAGCGGCAAGGCAGTCATGTCCTGTAGATAGGCGGAAAGTCGCAACTGCCTTACGTCTTGGTTTATCAGGAATAAGAGAAGGACTTAAATTCTTCCAATTCTTTAGAGCTGTACGATTCTCAAGATCTCGTAAGGATCCAGAGGATGTCTACTCGGGATAACTTGATATCCTCTGGACAACGGTATCCTCAGAACAGGATGTCTTCTGGGTGTCAAATTATCACACCTGTAGACATCCTAATCCTGTATTTTTATGATTCTTATAAGACAGAAATATATTAACATCCTTTGGATGACCACAGGCATCCTCAGTCTATCCGGAGGATAAATATTCACAATAATCTGGCATCCTGTGAATCATAAAAATTGTCCTGCATACTGTAAAAAATATTCTCTGTTAGGTGTCGTCTCCATACTGAAACTGTAACAAACATTAAGATTTTCAATATGAAAGCCTAAATTTGATATCATATTTAGATTTTAGGCTGATTGTTTACTAAAAAACGAAATTTGGCTGACATAAGGCCGAATTTTATTAATGCCAATGTAGTGAATTTACGTTCACATGAGAAACTAACTGTACAAAACAAAATAAAAATGAAAGCACTTACCTTATATATCAACTTTTTAGATTTTCGAAATAAAATGCATGTCTGATCAGAAATTGAACCAGATATTTGAAGGATAATTTCATCGGATTGTCCGATCAGAAAATCCATGCTCCAGCATTACTGTGGAGAAGAATGATTGGATGTTTACTGTATCCTACGCGAATTCTTAGTGAATAGCTCTCGTACGATATGACAAATACAGGATCTCAATTCTGAATCACAACCAATATATTCCAAACAATATATCCCAGTGAATAAAATGACAAACAATATATCTCAATACAAACTGGTTGTATTGGGTTATATTTACTTATTCTAATTTGTTGTTTAATTTTATTTAGGTTAGTTTCATATTTCAGTTTTTTTTTTTTTTTTTTCAGCTCTATACTATTTCCAATCCAGTAACCCCCATAATACAAGTTTAGGAGGAAATATTGCCCAATTATGTCATGTTAAAAATATCGCAATTATGAATAACTTATGAAGATTTCAAATTAGAATGCCCATAGGCAATGATTGTTCATGCCAGTGTCATAAATAATATTTTAAAACTTGTCCAATTTTTTTTTTTTTTTAAATATGAAAATAATTCTCTTCATAGTACACATTTGTTTCAGATTTTGTCCTATTTTCCCATGTTAAGATAATTGTAAATTTTGGAAAAACTTAGTTTTCAAGTAGAATATTCATTGTGTTATTGGCAATGAATATTCTACTAGAAAACTAAGTTGTTTATGCCTTTATCATAAATGATACTTTAAAACTGATGCAGTATCTTTACGATGAAAATAAGGCTCATATACGCATTTATACATAAGTTTTTCCTCTTTCCTCACGTTTAGAAAATCACAAATGTACGATAACTTACGAAGTTTTCGAATTAGAATGTGGAAAGCAAATAGGATTCCTCACAAGTGTCGTAAAACTGGCCCTACCTCTTTGCGACCATCTGTTCTTGAGACATCCTGTACACATACTAACAAACTAACACATTAATAAACTAACAAATTAATCAACATACTATTATTAAGAAATGAATTATCACCCTACAGACGGTCACGACGTCGATTTTTTTATTTTCAGTATCCACACACCTCAGCACGTAAAAAAATGCTAAAGAACTGAGGTGAAAATTTTTCACGAATTCATAAGTTTCCCATACCTTTTATAGTATGGTCGGAAACTAAATGTTGAAAATGGCTCCGTTCAAACTCTTCACATTCTCATTGTCGACATGTTGACTGTCGTTGTAATTTATTTAATATTTATATAGATATATATGTACGTGTGAACACTTTATCTTCATTTCTTTATGGCCTCTCTCGCTGGCAAATCTCCACGCATTCTTCTTCATCATAACTTTTCTCTTCACGTCCGGAACTCTAAACGCCTCGGTGACAGACGCCTCCATCCATGGACGGTTTTTAATGATCGCGAATTTCCAACTGCACTCCTTCCAGTTTTCTGGATCGCCACACGCTGGAAACTTATTAATCCTACCAGTATTTTTCCAGCGTGAAAGCTTTTTCGCATCGCCATCTGCGAATCATATTTAATGTCGGGAATTATGGGAGAGTTAGTGTTAGATTGATAATACTTAGTAGTTTTCTCACTTTAATTTTTTTCCTTGATCTTTTTTTTCTCCCTCGTTTCTTGGTTATGCGAACTATGCAGTGATTTCTCTGACTGTCGCGTTCGCATAAGTTCTTTTTTCTGGATTTTGTGTATTATTATTTTTTTTTGTTTTCTTCTATGTTTATAGAAGTAAGTATTGGATTCGTTTTTTTTTTTTTTTTTAACCTTTTGTGATTAGGTTTTGACATATACATACTTGCCAACCATCTCATTATGAACCGTACAATTTTTAGTACCCGCCTTTTTTTCACACCAATAATTTTTTAGAGTGATTTTAGTCTTATTTAATCGTAACAAAATTTGGAGAGACTAACTCTAAAAATATAGTGGTGTGAGAAAAGGGGCATTTTTTTCAGGGGCGTTAACAATTGTACGGTTATTAATGAGATGGTTGGCAAAAAGCAACAGGTGAGGATCTATGCTACAATTTCCTCCATTTATTAGAATGTTATGCGATTTTCTGTTGAATATAATTGCACGAAACGAGATATGTGAGAGGGCCATTATGAAAAACTTTGTCGATTTAAATTTTAATCAAACTGAGACAGACAGTATACACTAAAAATATACAATTTAAAACAATAAAAACACAAAACATAAATTCAAACGTTTCGAGCCTTTTACAGGCTCCTCATCAGTAAAAAACATCAAATGTAAATGCTGAAAAGAACAACAGACTTTCATTAAGTGAGTACAACGTATTCATCGGGAACTGCGCGTGCCTCATTAAGTGGTGAAAAATGTTGATTTGTGTACCAGCCCTCCAGACTTAATGAAAGTCTGTTGTTCTTCTCAGCATTCACATTTGATATTTTTTACTGATGTAAAAGACTGGAAACTTTTAAATTTATGTTTTGTGTTTTTAATGTTTTAAATTGTATATGTTTAGTGTATATTGTCTGTCTCAGTTTTTAATGTGATTAAAATTTAATTTAACTACGAGACTTAATGATTTTTAAATATTTTATATGTTGATTTAATTTAGATGCATATTGACCACCAGGTGGCACTGATAACTTTCAATTTTTAGAAACCCTGTATTCTAATATAGGGTCTCTAGGAATTTTTTCCGTGTGCAGGAAGCGTTTTTCTCTGAGCATGTATGGTGTATGGATGCATCGAGCATGATGTAAGAGATGAAAAGAATAGCCCAGCACTGCCCGTCTGTTACCTTCGAGAGCAGAACATTTCACTTATCATTTTCATTTAGCCTTTACACAACCTCCCATTTTAGAGATCTCCCGTTTTAAAGTTAGAAAATATTGTCCATTTTAACTATTAAAGAAATATCTATAGTTTAATAGGCGTAGGAAGAAATAATGTTGTGTACACATTAGATTTTTTAAGACCTGAGTCCTATTTCTTTCACGTAAGAAAAATATGTTTTCACAATTTGCAACACACCATCTTGCTTAATACCAACTCTTGAAATTTTCTAACACCCCCTTTTTTTTTTTTTTGGATTAGTTATTTTCGTTTAATTTAACTTAATTTCTAAGATTAATTTAAATTAAACGTTCCTAAGTTAATTTCTTCGATTCCCTGTTAAATTCTAAAATGATACAAAGCGTTATGGTCTGGAACTGAACGATAATCGATGAATTAAGAATATTAGTCATGTAGTGAAAGGTTCTGGTTAACTTATGTAACTCTATTCTCATGAATGCAGCATTCAATGCTTTATATTAAATTATTAAATCGTTGTATTAAACTTTTTTTTTTTTTTTTACTTTCTGTTACTGTTTTCTGATGTTTTAAGTACCAAAGTACAGATACACCTCGGCAAAAAAAGTGACACATCTTAAAAATGCAATATTTGAGAAAAATCAACTTAAGAGGGGACAATACCTAATCTCGCCGGCAGCCTTCGCCCATGTTATTCTATGGGAAAATTTGTTGCTACAATTACACATTACCTAATGAATATTTTTAAATTCTGTTTTCGCAGTCAGAAAATTCATAACCGTTAAATGGGTACTCATTTTTGAAAAATTCATTTTTTTTAATTTTTACATTTTAATTTTGAGTTCAAAAATGCGATTTTTCACAAAATGCATTTTTCTCATTTTCTAACTGGAAAATGAAATACTAAAATTTTAAAAAATCAATATTTGGAAAACAAGTACTCATTTAACGCTTATGAATTTTCTAAATGGGAAAACAGAATTGAAAAATATTCATTAGATAATGAGTAATTATGTAAACAAATTTTTCCATAGAATAACATGGGCGAAGGCTGCCGGCGAGATTAGGTGTTGTCCGCTCTTAATGATAAAGTATTGATTAGTCTATAATAAAACTAACACATCTGCTACTCAGATGTATAAAAAACTCTTATATGGCAGAAAAAATATGGCTTTAGAGTCAAATTGAGAATTTGATATAGTTATATTATAAGTTTTAAAGCAGTGTTGGGCATAATTGATTAAAAATTAATTGAATTACAATTGAATTACAATTAAATTACAATTATAATTATTTTACTTTTAATAAATTAACAAGTAATTGATTACAAATAAATTGAATTACTTATTCAATTTACTTGTAATAATTCAATTTATTTGTAATCAATTACTTGTTAATCGATTGACAGTAAAATAATTGTAATTGTAATTCAATTACTTTTTAATCAATTATGCCCAACACTGTTTTAAAGCACCTGAATCCGAAAATCAGATTTTTAGAGATTGATCTCTGTGCGTCTGTTATCATTATAACTTCAAAATAAATTCATGCAGGGAATTCAAATTTGGCAATCTAAATCTTTATGTTTTAGGCATAAATATATATATTTTTTTCCTTTTCAACGTAATTGATGGAAAGACTTTACTAAATCTCACTAAGTGCAAGAAATTCGCTTAGAAGTGATAATTAATTTCTCGTAGTCATATGGTAGACATAATTTGAAGTCCAATATTCAGTGCTGATATTTGGCTATAATTATGCATTTTGCAGTACCCTGAATACGGAAATTTAATTTGTAGCGGTTCATAGGTGTGTGTGTGCCTTAAAAAACGTAATTACAAGAAATTCAAATTAGGTATTTTGAAGATCCAATGAGGATGCCATTTTTTTAAAAAAATGGCCAATATTGGTAAGTTCCAAAAAGTGGTGTATGTGAAAGTTGTCTGAATAATTTGCGGTAGCCCCCTTTACACAGAAACATATGCCAAATAAGACTATTTTTAAAACTATTTTGAATTGTTTTTAAAGCATAATCATGTACAGTACATTTTCTCTTACCTTCTAATCTGTAATCTGTCTTTTTAATATTAAAGAAGGGTAAGAGAAAGTTGTGTGACTACCACACTAGGTTATTCTGTTAATGATTGCCCACGTAATAAACCGCATAAAAAATCCTAATGCATTTCCCTTTGCAAAGACTTTTTCAGTACGCCGTGATGACGAGAGGATAGTGTACTTTCCGCTTTCGTATGTTAAATTCACTTCTATGATATTTCTGCCGTCCTGCCCGATGCTTCATCATCCTATTGTTCTCTACTCGAGGCTATCGGAGTCGGAGCGGTCACTCACTTTCTTCTCTTGTGAAGTTCCTTTTCGAAAAATTCACCAAAATACTTTCTTAGTTTCTTACGACTTATCTTCTCGTGCTTTTCCCCATTTCCTCAATAAATGGAAGTTCAGATGTTATGGAACTGCCTCGAGGTATTTGATATTTTTTTTTCATTTCGGGAAAGAGTTAAAGGGTAGAGGAAAACGATTTTTCATGTTGCGCCGGACTATCAGGCCATTTTGTAGTTTTGGCCCGCGGTCAGAGGGAAAAGGTATTGTTCCAATTCTTCTGACTTTCGAGCTGAAATATTTGAAAATATGAAATTGATTCCTTTGAAATCTTTGAATTATAAATTGTAAAGAAAATTTTAATGCGGAAGTTTTTTTTCTTTTTGTCTTATATTTTGAATTTTCTTTTTGCATTTTCCCGCCCTTAAACTAAGGTGGAGTGAAAAGTAGGAATTTCTATTTGTTTATTTATTTATTTTTTAAATTAACTTTGACGCGAAATGATAAAGTTGTGTCTTAGGCATATTAGTTTACTCTTTTTTTTTTTTTTAAATCCATGTATATTTTCCAGTGATCCATATGCCCCCAGAATTCATGTACTAATTTCTCAGGATATATTACTCCACATTTCCTGTAAATTAAATCAATTGTTCTTCCTACTATAATGTATGGGCCCAATAAGTATCATTCTGATATTTGCTTCGCTATTTGTTGTTGCAGTTTTAATGGCCAGTAGTGCAGAATGTTGAAAATCAATAAATGTTGATACTTGTCAGTGTCATAAGTAATATTTTAAAGTAGACAGACTAACAAGCTAACACACTAACAAATTAACCTACTGACGAATTGACAACCCTATAGACTAGACGGACACCATATCAATTTTGTTATTTTTGGATTCCTCACACCTGAAAACGTGTAAAAAGGTTTAAAAAAAATAATAATAAGTCGAAATTTTCGCTATTACTTAAGTATATTCTTTACTTATATTATTACTTAGTATATTCTTTTTCTTAGTATACAGAAACAGATTTGAAAGAAATATATGTAACAGACCGTAATACACCCCAGTTCTTTTATACAAACCAATAGTGATCTATAATAACATAAATCGGTATAATGGTATTCTAAAAAGGAATTAGGTAAATAAGAGTGAAAAACATAAATACAACCAAATTCAAAAACACTTTTCAATTTTATTGGAGTGTATTGGAAACAAATTTTTTAAATCCATTTTAAAGAACCTTTAGGAAATAACTAATGCAATTTAAGTAACCATGCATCTGTGCTTGTACCAGGAAATAAAACTCCCTTTTTAACCTTCTGCAAATGAAAGACTTCGGTCACATAACCGGAGATGCATTCGAGGATGCAGAAGGCGAGCTTGGACTGAATCCAAAGCAAGAGGCTATTGCTCAAACAGGCTTTTTACGCAGAGGAATAACAGAAATGGCATAAATAATGCGCCGAAATTAAAAGAATTAATCATACAAATTGCATTATTTTTTTTTCTTATACAAGCAGGGGCATAAAGATAGAAACCATTATTGATAATTAAGCAGGCATGGAAATTAGAATTTGCTGGGAGGTTGCGGAGAACATAACTAAAAATCCGAACAGAGCAGGGACTTTTATATATAATCATTATATTATAGATGAATTATTATTATTATTATTATTATTTTTAGAAAATAATCGTAATTGTTAGATAATTGTAATTGTTTTTAAAATACTATTATTTTTAAATAAATAATAATTAATAATTACTCTCCTTCTCATTTAAATGGACTTTCCTATTTTTATTGCATTTAACTATCCCTTATGTATACTATTCTGCAGCGGTGTTATCAAAAAATGTTCAGTTATTCATTTTTTTTTTTTTTTTAATTTTTTTTTAATTTTTTTAATTATTATTACTAAGCAACTGTGATATCTTCGGAAACAGGTACAGAAGATATTTGCAACTTTTGTTAAAAGTCAATCTTATTATTTTAGTGAAACTAAAAAAATAAATACTCTAGTGAATAAAACATAACAAAGTTTTAATAATAAGATGAAATGGTACATAACCATACTATTTAACCCCCTGTTCATACAGGATAATCGTAAAAACATGCATCACATATATATGGGATTCCTAGCATGTGTAAAAATCACAGAGAAGTTCAGAAGAACGACTTCTGTTTATACAGTCATAATCCAAGTCTCTAGAGTTATTTCCGATTTTTTCAATCCTTCAAAATTTTGATGATATGCAAAGGTGGGGAAAAACTATTTTCCCACAAGATGACAACAAATCAGAAAGTTTTTGGTCACGTGAGATACATAAGTTCACACCTAGTTTAATAGTTCATTGGTGTTTGCTCGGCGTCAGAATGTCTGGGTACCACCTTCGCCTGGAAGCGCAAGGCGGCATTATCAAAGTCAAGCGTAAAATTGCGGTGACTTTGTATCTGGGAGTGTGGAAGGCTGCATGGAATGTCCGTTTTCATGAGTCTGCAGACATAGGGAAACCTCGGACCTCACACTGGCAGTCGAGTATAAAAGAAGAAAACATTGACGATGTCACACAACTTTATAAATTTGTAACAACATTTTACTTAGAGGATTCATTTTCTAACATTTGCATACGCAGCATATAGCTTAATAAACAAATTCTTAATAATAGAGAAAATTTACATTAAACAATTTTAATTTACATCCCAGAAATTACCCGAGAAATGTTAACAACTTTCTGGGGCAGTGTAAAGCAATCACTTGCGCAAATCATACATTATTGAACAGTACACATAGTTTTGTGTATATTTATTTCGTTATGCTGTGTAGAGTATAAAGATACTCATACATGCTTTTAAAAAATACTTCTGATAGACTATAATGAATCGGCTGTTATTTTGTATGCCGCTATACAATGGCAATCTAAACAAACTTACTAAAATTAATTTGCAGACACACAAACAGACACATAGACGAATAGAAACGATAATCATTTTTAAACATTGATGGAAAGCGTTTAAAACGTGTCATACAACCGAAAAAGCATTTCAGTAATATGCAAACAATGATATGCATCAGAATATTTTTATATGCCCCGGTAAACCAATCATTACTAATACTAATAATACCTTATTTTATATACAGAGTGTCCCTGAATTCATGGGCCAAACTTTAAGGGGAAATAGGGCACTTTATAAGGATTCAGAATTGCATAGGAACCCATGTCTCCAAACGTCATTTTAACCCTCTAAGAACTGGATGTTTTGCGCTACTTTGTACTACTAACTCCGCCTACTGTGTCAATTTATAAGCTTGCATGCATCATTCAGAATGTTCATATTATTGCAACCGTTGCGATAAAATACATCGATGAAAAGGAAATTTATTTATTTATGTAAATAATAGCATGTAAAAACTCTTTGCTGTCCTCGCTGCGAGGACGCAAAATTTAAGATCCAGCTGAAAAATTCATCCCGGAAATTTTGTAGCAAAAATTTACGTTTGTAACATAGCAGAAAAGGCCGTTTTTTAAAGCTTAAAATTTTAAATTTCTTTTAGTTTAATTTAGTTCATGAATTCCGGTGGCAGTATAATTTAAATGATCCGAATTGTCTTGCGCCGCAAAGGGTTAAAAAATGCAATATTGGAGTGCTACGCAAAATCACCCGGTTCATAAAGGGTTTCAATGACGTTTGGGGACATGGGTTCCCACGCAATTCTGGATCCTTATATTTCCCCTTAAAGTTTGGCCTATGAATTCAGGGACACCCTGTAGAGCACGTGTTTATGCATCTGAATAACATATCCTAATATCATTATATTTTGGACTGTACTGTACAAAATATAATGAGTGCAAAATAATTTATATATGTACATATATAACAAGCATTGAATTATGCTTTTTGAAAATACTTCTCTCAATGTTGTCTTGATTTTACCCAATCCGAAAAAACCCGAGAAGCTTTTTCAATAAAACATCCTTGAAGAAACTCGAATGTTTTTTCTTTTTAACTTAAAATTGTATTTTTATCTTACTAATAATAAACATATAAATTTAAAACCAACGTAATATATATATATTTTTAATTATATCATGATCGGAGAATTTTTTAAAAAATATTCCAAGTACTCAAATGGTTCAGTAGAAGGAACGCTTGAAAAAATTCGCGTTAAGAACAATTTATATCCCTAAAATAATGAAAGAAAGAATAAAGAAAAGAAAAGATAAAATTGTTCGTCAATACAATGACAAGTGTTCCAGTCCAATCTAAAGAAAAACCAAATAAAATTAAAACTAGTTGGCATAGGTTGACTCTGCTCAGTTCCCCATCATATTTATGTTCTCAGAAATTTCTAGTGCGAGACATATTATAATCATGTTAAAAGAAATGAATTTGACCAAAGCTTGATACAGTGACAGAATGAAATCCCCGCCTAATAGGCTATCCACCGTCCACTTCGATCTATTTATCTTATTCTAATCTATTAATTTATTTTATCAGGATCGATTCCGTTGTTTAGTTTTCATGCTACTATTTCCAATGCAATAATCCTCAATATTCATGTTTATATGAAAAATTTACAATTTCGCTATGTTGATAAAATCGTAAATTACAAATAATTTACGAAATTTTCCTATTAGAATATTTGTATTCAATCATGTTCAAACAAATATCATAAATGTAATTTTGAAGTTGTCTAATGTATTTATGATCCTCAAAATGGAAGTTTATACTCAGTTTTGCCTTATTCTGACATGTTAAGTAAATCGTAAATTCCAAATAACTTACGAATTTTTTAAATTGAAAAAATCATAGTCAGTGATATTCATGCCAGTATCCTAAATAATATTTCGAAAGTGGTTTGACATCTTTACGATGAAAATATCCCTCAAGATTGACGTTTATGTGAAATTTTGCTATATTCTGAAATGTTAAGAAATTCGTAAATTTCCAATAACTTACGAAATTTTTATATTGGAAAATTCATAGTCATCAATATTCATGCCAGTGTCCTAAATAATATTTCAAAAGTAGTCTGACATCTTTACGATGAAAATATCTCTCAAGATTGACGTTTATGTGAAATTTTGCCCTATGCTGCCTTGTTAAGAAATTCGTAAATTTCCAATAACTTGCGAGATTTTCAAAGTAGCATACTTATAGTTACTGATGTTCCTTACGGCATCAAAACTGATATTTTAAAACTGGTCTGAGATTTTTACAGTAAAAAGTTTCCATTTAATGCACGTTTAAGTGAATTTTTCTCCTATTCTCCCCTGTTAAGAAAATCGTAAATTTCTAATAACTTACGAAGTTTTTTAATTCGAATGTTGTAAATGAATAGGGTTCTTGCCAGTATCGAAAGTAATATTTTAAAACTGATCTGACCTCTCTGCGGACATTTGTTCGTGAGATATCGTGTAAACAGACTAACAAACTAACGGACCAACACACTAACAGACACCCTACAGACAGACACCATACAAATTTTGTCATTTTCGGATTCTTCACGCCTGAAAACGTATAAAAAAGTCAAAAAACCGAGGTCGAAAATTTTCACGATTACCTAAGTTCCCCATACAGTATGATGGGGAACTAAAAAATAAAATGAAATAAAAATAAATAAATAATAATAATAATACTTTAACAGTGAAACACTATTTATAAATAAATAGAGGGACAATAATTTAAAACATTTGATGAAATTATACTGAATACGAAAATTTTAATAATAATAATACTAAAAGAGATAGGGGATAACGATTGAACGAAAAATGATAGAGGGTTTTATCAACATTTATTTACAATCAACGAACACTGTATTACCCTTGATGGAATCAAAATGAAAATTTGAGTCCAATCCCTTTTGCTTGTCTTATTTTATTTTATTTTATTTTTTCTTTTCTTTTTGTGGAACTAAAATTCAGCGCATTCTATCGATGGTAACTTTTTGAATTTTCAAGATATTTGCTTGATGGTTTTATATAAATTGCTCAATAGGTTTGGCTAAAATTATGCAAATGAAATTTGTTACCATTTGCGCATGCGTAATTAAAAAAATATTTTAAAAATTTCTCGTATTTCGTTAGACATTTAATATTTGCAATATTTTGTTGCCTAATGCAGCTTGTTAAGCTTCTTAAAAATATCTTTATATTGTGTTTAAAGCAATTTTCTAAAGAATCCTTTATATTTCCACGAATATATGTGCTAGTCCTGTACAAATGAATTCATATTGTTAGAAGAAGCCGCATAATCACATGCTACAGCCAGAACGCATCTCAAGCATTGCTTTTTACAGGGTGATCCCAAGCATTTTGTTTTTGTTCTTATTTTTAACTGATACGCTTTTTTCTTTCGGGGAAAAACTATCGTTGAAATATAGGAGGTATGACATGTTCTTTACGCTCCTGACGTGTTAAGATAATTAGTCAAGCACTTTTTGAGATATTTGACAACACGCATATGAAATCGAAAGTGTCTTCTCATTTATGGAAAAGTAGCTTAGGTGAATTTGTTTAAGAATTACGCGCAAAAGAAGGAAAGGGGAAAATAGGTTGTGTCTTTAATTTTGCCTGCCAGTGTAGTTCAGCAGCTCAAAATTGCATAATGCTAAAGTTTCTATTGCAGAGATAAATGTTATCACACATTCAGACCTTAAGAATGAATCCTGTCCAACAAACTGAATCCTATACAACTGTTCACAGTTTGAGACATTTTGCATTCCTGTATGCGTGTAGAACATGCATGCCCGAGAGTAGTTGTATTTATCGAGCGACACCGTATTCAAAGATGCGGAAGATGACTTTGGACTCTCTCCAAAATGTGGGTTATCGCACCGAAGACCGAGAGAAGCAATCGATTGTACTTCATTGAAAGAGAAGAGAAGAGAGGAGGGTTTCAAATTTTAAGATAACTTCAGGTCTGGTTTTTCTCAAAGATCTACAGCAGGAAACGCTTTTTAATAATCAAAATATATTTGGATCGTTAGAACTGTCTTAACGGAATATTTTTGCATAAAAATATATATATATATATACATTGAATATATATAGATTGAACAAATAAAAGGAAAAATATAATAATTCTGCCTTCTTCCAATTTCTTTTTAGCTTTATTTTTATTTTACTGTTCGGAAATTTGCATAAGTGTATATACGGAAAGACTTCCGCTAGTTTTTCTCATTCTAGTATTTAAATTTAAACTTATCTTGAAAATTGAATAAATAATAAATCAAGCATAAATTAAATAACGAAATTTTTCATTTATCAGCAAGTATTTATCGTCAGATTTTTATTTATTTATTTATTATCCATGGTTATACTAAAGACTTACAGTATAATATCACGATGCCTTATAAAGGATAAAATGAAATTTCTGATGCATTATGAAGGCATATCAAAATCATATACGCAATCATATACGCAATCGCTCACTTTACTTTTTAATTTTTTTAATCACTTTAAGGTCATTTATAGACACTAGGGATCGTTAGATCGGGATTTATTATTGAACGAGGATTTCGAACCACTATGAATATCATATCCATGACACGACGCCCACTGATATCTGTTAATGGAAAATCAGATCGTTAACCAATCAAGAGCCGTATACAATGGATTTAGGCATCTGTAATAGACGAATGTAGATTCTCGAAAATAATTTCTCTCTTACGACTTTTTACTCTTTAATTAATTAATATAACACCATATATGAATATGTACAATAAGATTCTACATACACGTGAGCGCATATGTGCTCATGTATATAACAAAACATAAAATAACAGAATAAATTCTCTAACTCGGATGTGTCAATTGCATCACGGGCCGAAGGCTAAAGCTCCACAGACTGCCAAAACACCTTCTCCCGCTCACACCGGCATGAGAAATCGGCTGGGTGAATAAAAATGAACAGCGGAGTGGTTGGTTGCATGACAGTATCCGACAAGGCAGTAACCAAGTGCCCCAGACAACACTTCCTCTCCGAAGTTTTAATAAATTTGTGGAAAATTTCCGAGTTATACTTCAGCCCTACGAGCCTTTCATTCAGTCCTATGTGTATAAGTTTGAACCGAGTCCAGAAGCTTTTTCTGCCTACGGACCATTCGATAAACATGCATGCAAGAAACAGGTACAGTAGCATGCATAGAAGTGACAAGAGAATGGAAAAGTCATTTAAAACCAAAGAAGCAGACAAACAGTAACATGTACAATAATAAGCAGTTGAAATAGAAGACGAATTAAAATAGAAATGAAACGAAATCCAATATGTGACAAAATAAATAAATGAGAATAAAACACAAAATAAAGTATAACTGCGAATTGAAGAAGAAATCTAATGAAAAATTGCCAGTAAGAAACTATCGATACTTTGAGGTGAATTGAAGCGGTATTTGAACTCGAAATCAGGGCTACCGGCTTTCAATTACCGTAAAAACCGGCGAAAGAGCCGCACTCGGTGCCACCACTAAAATTTAATTATAAAGTTTGCCTAATCACTTCGAAGAGTAGTCGTCTGTTACATATATCAACTGTCACTCTTAAAAGTTATTGGTGACTATTGATTAAAAATTTTCCTAAGTTTGAGGGTACTGGTCGCGGCTCATACGGTAATTTGCGAGAGTGATGGAATAAAACCACTCACTGTCAAAATATGCGTATACCGAAATTCTTTGCAGAACATGTCATGAGAATATTTGGAAAGATTGGGAGATGATGCAAAAAAGCATCGTATATACAGTCGGTAACAAAAGTGTTCGAACACTGGCAAAAATTCCTATGTAAAAAAAGTACACTTCATACGGTTTTGTTAAATAAATCCTTCACGTTTAATCCTTCACGTCATGTTAAATAAATCCTTCACGTGTTAAATAAATAAATCACGTTCTTACACTGACTAAGTACATGATTCGACAAGGATTTATTTAACAAAACCGTATGAAGTGTACTTTTTTTACATAGGAATTTTTGCTAGTGTTCGAACACTTTTGTTACCGACTGTATGTAAAATATAGAACAATGATAAAGTTTTCCGTGAAGTGACGAGTCCACGACATTATAAATGACATGATGTTCAAATGAGTCAGTAAAATGTTGAGGTTTAGGTTGAATGAGTTTAATGTCGCACTAGAGCTACGTAGTTGTCAGTCCCGGTGACCATTTTAACTTCCTATGGTGGCACAGAAGATGTTAAAGTGTACAAGTCTGACTAATAACATATATTTTCCATTTTTTAATAACACATACAAGAAAGTTAACCAATGAAGATGAACTAGTAAGAATATACAGATGCATTAAAATATAGACGATTATAGATATCTCCCTGTAAAATTACAAAAATAGAAAATGAAATCAATACACTGGCCTCCAAAAGTTAAAGTGCAACTTGCTATCCCATTTCACTCTTTCGCGAATAATTTTTGAATAAATTTGAATATGTCATATGTTCATTATAAACTCATTAATCGGATTTTATGTAACTTTGACATAAAAAACAATTTTTATAAACTGATAGTACTTCGATTTTTCTAAAAAGTAAGCTTTGGAAAAAAAAAAGAACAAATTAAACAATTAAACATTTTTAATAAAGAAAACTAAATGAGAATTTATGATTGTGTTAAGAATGCATCACAGATGGGTGAAGATACATACGCCTCCATACATTAATCAAAAACCTGATCTTTCTTACTGTATTCGCTTTTCTTATTTTTCCAAAACGGAATTTTGAGACGTTATACAATGTTGAAATATAATGCAGATTTTCAGCATTCAAGGAAAAAAAAACTTATTAATGGATTTACAAAGAAATACCTAAATACAATTACAATAAATTGTTACACCGCAATAATGTCAAATCGTGGGGGAAATTTTAAAATTAGCAGAGCGCGTTAAGGAAAAAAAAAAAAAAAGGAATTTTGGTTTATTAAATTTAAGGGGGTTTCAAGGAAATTTTAATATACTTAATGTCGTTACCAATGGATGTAGAGTCAGCAGCAAAAGTATCCGAGCACTAGCAATAATCCCTGTCTAAAAAAAGTACATTTAATACTGCTTTGTTCAATAAATCCTTGTCGAGTCATGTTCTTAGTCATTCTAAAAGCATGATTCGACAAGGATTTATTTAACAAAACAGTTTTAAGTGTACTTTTTTTAGACAGGGATGATTGCTAGTGCTCGGATACTTTTGCTGCCGATTGTATACACGTGCAATTATTTTTTTAATATAATTCTTTTAATTTATAAAAAAAAAAAAAAAAATAAAAAAATAAAAAAATAAAAAGTTTTATAACGTCCACCATCCTTTTAAACATTTTTAAACGTAGGAACATATCAATCAATTTTTAAAATAAGAATAGCCTAATTGTGTATCACGTATCCTACATTGTCATATGAATAACGATCTTATTTGTTATAAATAACCTCTGGAGAAAAACAAAAATAGAGACACACAACCATAGAGAGGAGTTTTTCTTCCAAATTCCTCAGAATCCAGCAGACAATGTTCGAAAATGTGGAGAATAAATTTGGAGTTCTCTCAAAATCAGTGTCGCCGTTTAGAAAATGGAATTATCGCCACAAGGGAAAACTAACAATAAGAACCCATTCAGTAAGGATGATGATGTCGTCTCAGAAGAAAATGACTTTCGAAGAGAAAAAATACAGTTTTCTCAGCTGTACAATCGGAGAAAATTGCTTTCGGGAGAACGACATCTTTAACCAGCGCTTCATTAAATACCGAGAATAACAATAGTGGAGAGGAAAAGAGAAATATCATTTGTGTTCGGGAGAGATCAGAGGAGAACCTATTTAAAAGATATATTTTTACAATCAAAATCTATCTTTTCGTCATTGTTTTCTTTTACTTCATATATCTCACGCCGCAAGAAAAGTGATACAACTCAAGCTTTTGCGTATGTAAAAGTTTTGTAAGTGAATCGCACAGAATGGCAAATTTTTGCAATATTTTTACATTTCAGATATTAAGGAAGCCGAAAATGCCACCAGAATATAAAACAAATTTCATTTTCTCAGATGTTTAATTTAATGTTATCCTATTACTTTTCTTTTTCTTTCTTTTTTTTTTTTTTTTTTTTCTTTTTTACACAATTTTATTAAACTTAGTTGTTTTATCTGACTGGATAAAATTTTGCTGTCAATATTGAAACTATTTCCACCGAACCCATTTTACTCCCATTTTAGACATGAACCTATAACAATGTAACTTGCAAGTATTTTTAAGGTCCTGTCTCACCAGCAATAGTTTCCAAGTGCAAAACTCTGTTTATCTGTGTCAAGTCTTTTGATCCATTTTTAATACCCTTCAGTGTAATCGATTTTACTGAAATTTTAGCCATGAGTCCATTGTCGTGGACCATACGGAAATATTTTCAGAGTCCTATCTTATCAGAGTCTGATTTCAGGCCAAAACCTGTTTGTCTATGTCAAATTTTGCTGTTACTTTTTAATCTACATCCGTTAAATAGGAGTTCTGAAAGCAACTTTTGAATTTTTTAAAATTATTATTATTATTATTATGATTTTCATGTAGTATTATTTATCACTGAATTTGTATACATGTTGTTATCATTAACGAGTTTTTTTTTTTTTTTTTTTTTTTCATATAAACTGTTTTAAAAACAGTACAACTCATTGTTCCGAACTATTTGTATTTTACAACCCACATTCCCCCCCCCCCCCCAAATATCACCCTATGTTCATACAATGCTGTGATTCATTTTCAGATTTCTTTTACGTACCGCTGACAATTTAATTAAACGCATTGATTTAAGTGCAATTCTGTTTTGAAGTTGATTCAAAGTTCAAATTTTAGTTTTTAAACAACTTTCTTAAAAAAAAAAAAAAAAAAAAAAAAAAAAAGTGCACATGACATTAAATTATATATAAAAAAAAAATATTCCATAATATTTTGCAGCTTACTATGCTGATCCATTCAAACAATGAATTCCTAAAATTTATGAATGTGCTCTGCTAATTCCTGTATTGTTTTCATTTTACAAGTATTTATGTGTACTGATTTTATTCCGAACTCCCCCTTTATTTTTATTGGCATTTCCTGCGCATAAAAAGGATACATCAACTAGTATTTTAAATACATATTTAATCAAATTAACCTATAAATGTATTCTTATTTTCTGAATTGTTTAAAATAAAAATAGATAAAACAAATTCTTTAGTAGTAAATAACCCTTATTAATAAACAGAAATTCAAAGAAAAATAATAAAAATAATTTAGTGCACTCCTACTTACATAATAATGAAAATGGTTTAAAACATTCGCATGATTTTATTTGTTTATTTTTGAGGAGGTGTGTCGAATATAATAGATATTTACCCCACTTCCCATTGACGGAACTGTCACGAGTGTAAAAGTTCTGAAAATATTTATTTGCCAGTCAATTTAATCGCCGAGATCACTTTAGGTGACAAAGGAGGATGAAAATTGTGAAAATCGATGGAATGGAAAATATCTAGATAGTTATTCAAAAACGTATCTGCATAAAATATTTAAAGTAATATTTTTAAAGTAATCTACATAATATATTGTATGCGAATTTGTTTTCATTTAATCCTTTTAAAAATTTGTATTCATGTTAATCGGTATATTTGTCTCCAAACTGGCAGTATATTTGTCTCCTTTTGAAATCAAGAAATTATTACGTTTATTACAAGCTCTCCTATTCAATTGCGAAATGACAAAAATTTCAAATTTTATACAATTTCTTTTTTCTCTCTAATTGATTACGTATTCGAGATATAAAAAAAAAAATAAATGCACAGATTTATTTAGTTACAGTAAAAAAAAAAAAAAAAAAATGGGGCTTTAAGATAACTTAGAATTTGCATGGAGCATTGTTTTGCATTATTTTTTCCATAAAAGAGGGCTCTAAAATTACTTTTTATTCTTTAAAACTCGCTATAGCATAAAAATGAAGCGACAAAATGTTAAATAAAATTTCAACGTCTCTTGTCCCCATGAGCACCGAAGAAATAAATATATATATATTGTGAAAGTTCATATCATATGAGATGACTACATTCTTTTACGGAATCTCATATCTATAAAATTAATTTTCCAACCCTATCAGTACCTATCATGTAGCGAAAAAAAAGAAAAGAAAAGAAAAGAAAAATGATGAAGGAAAAAAAAAAAAAAGAGATGGACTGTTTTTTTTTTTTTTTTCTTTCTGAATTTGAGAGTCATTTAAAACAGTCTTTGAGACACCATCCTAGTATATACATAGTTCAGGATAATTCCAGAAGATAAAAGAACCAAAAGTATCTATATCAATCAACATATGTACAACAAAATAATACTACAGAAATTCATAGGAATAACTTTCAAAATCCGAGGTTCAAGTCAGCTTGTACATGACAGATGTGAAACTACGATTGGCAACTCTTAACGGAATTAAACACCACTGTTAACGTACCCTAGCAGCCCAACTTCTACCCCAAGATATCTTCAAGATGTGTTCAGAATCGAAAGACATCCCAGAAACATCCTGAAGATGTACTGTGGATAAGTGTGCTCTTAGGGTAGTTGTGAACTTTTACGCGTTTTGGCTACCGGAAAATTTCAATTTTTTTTTTTTTTTTTTAAGTCTCTGTAACAGTTTTAACTTATTAAATAAAATAAAAATTCCTATTATGATCTTCCAGTATCCAAAAAGCGCAAAAGTTGGCAACAGTACGCTTTCGTAATCACGTGAAACAATTTATAGAACTTCCCTTTTTATAATATATAGCTTAACTTCGTGAGTTTAAAGAAATCTCGCTAACATTTTACAGCTGTTAAAGCTAAATCCTATAACATTAGTTATAGAACTCCACGACAACCATATTCTGGAGGTAAGTATTTTTTTCGGCAACTAGCAAACAGTTGGTTAAGTTGGAAGCAAGTCTTTCGAAAGATGTGCGATCCTAATGTCTTTCAACTTGCTTCCTGTAAATGTCGTTTCCTAGCAACGGCAGTGTTCCTGCGCGGAAACTAAGCCATTTTCGGTTCCGTGTCCAAAACCTTTTTGGGAAAACAAAAATAATCTTTAAACTAGTATGTTGTGGCCACCACAAGACTTTCTTCTATATTTTCCTATACAAATTCACTCAGTAAAAAAAAAAAAAAAAAAAAAAAAAAGATTTTTTTTTTCAAGTTTTTTTTTTTTTTTTTTTTTTTTTTTTTTTTGTTAAAAGTAAAGAAAAAAAAATCGATAAATTTGTTTTAAATTATCACAGATTTATAGTTCAACCATTCGTTTTAAAGGTATTGACGAGACCTTTCGAAAGATACCCATCTTGAAAATTTACCCCTTGAGGAGGGACTTCCCCTCCCTCCCCCCCCCCAGGGGTGTGGCGAGGCTCCTAAACATACGAAAATGTTTTCCCAGTTGACTATCTCTATTATAAATAATTCTTGTAAATTTCATAATGATTACTACAAAATTATTCTTTTTATGTACATTTATACAAAATTTTGTCCTATATCACCATGTTAAAAATTTAGAAAAAGCCTGATGGCAACGCAAACTGAAAGACAATTTTTACCAAAAGTAGATAGGCACTCATTTATGTCAAGGTGCAACTACATACCAATTTGTATGAAATTCTGTGCAGTAGTCCCTGAGATAAAGTTCCCACAAAATTTTGTCACACACACACACAGACAGACAGACATTTTCTAAAAATGGTCAAATCGTGTTCTACAGATCTCAAAACGTGTAAATGCTTCAAAAAACCGAGGTCGAAAATTTTTACGAATCCAATACTGTCTTCTATTAAATATAGAAGAAAGTAAAAATAGCAAAATTATTTTACCTGAGTAATAATGCGAAATTTGAATATTATATGATATGAGATATTTAGAGAGATAAACAAAACCCGCACAACTTATCAAAAGATATTAAAGCGGCTTAGACGAAATAAAAAAGGTTTCCTTTAAAAGCCGTATCCAATAAACTAATACTTTCGAGCTTCCACTATCACGATGAACTAAAAATAATCTTGAACAAATCCATTCCTCGTAATAATATTCAGAGATGTTTGTCCAGTCATGATGACACTTATCGAATTTCCCATCAAAGCGGGGCATGTAAAGCTAACAACGCTCCGATGAATATCAATCAAAGCGTTGGAGGGTACTCTTTGCGACCAAAATTTAATCAGAGGCCGATGGCAGAAGTATGAATCCATATTAAAGATTAATCTTTCACACTCGAATTATTCGAACACAAACATATATTTGCACTCATTCTATATTCGCAGTTCTTGATAGCGTTTGCATAAAACATATTCGTCGACTTTATAAATTCTAACGACTAAAAAAATTTAAATAAACATCGTATTGCTAAAACTCGAAACGATTGTTTCGCGTCAAAATAACAGAAAGAAAAAAGTAGGCGCGAGTATGGTTTGAAAGCGTCAACGTACGCTCGAAACAATTGTGACAAGTTTTTAAAACAGGTGGTGTTTTCTTACACAGTTTTTTGTTCATTATCATTTAACATCCAATTTACTGCGTGTAGTTAGCGGCGAAATTAAAATTTCTCCTTTTATTCCACCTGTTGGCTTCCATTTTTCTGTACTAAACAACAACAACAACAACAAAACCGCTTTAGTCAAATTACAATTTTATTAGTCAAGTTTATCAAATTATAGTCTGATCTCTATCAAAAGAAAATTCGGAATTTCTCCATTTTACGTAGTAAGAGTATTTTAAGAATTTCGTTGTAAAATAATCTCCAAATAGCGAAGTGCATTCCCAGTTTAACGAAATTTTCCCTTTGTAATCTATTTTTTTTTTTTTTTTTTTTTTTTTTTTTTTTTCATTCTGCTTCTCAAAATATACTCTTACTTTCATACAGATTTTATGAATTTGAATGATATAAAATTGCATGTTCCAAGAACTAGTCTGAAATTGATTTCGATCTCGTAAACATGAAATGGATCAGATAGTTTGTACAGGGAATAAAAACGGAACAAAATAAGATGAAAATTAAAACTATATTGATCCTGAAATCAATAAATTATTTGATACAGGAAAATCTTTTAAAACAATTCGACGTGGATTACAGTTTAAACAATTTTTTAAAGTATTGCGAAAATGTGAGACACGTTATAAAAGATAAGATTTCTTCAGCAATTAAAATAGTATAGGCAGTCATAAAATTACTCATCTATTAAAAATAAAGTCACTGTTGCTCTAGAAGTATCATAATCTTTGAAAGAATGTAATTTAATAGACACTGTAGTAGTAAATAATTAAAAAGATGCATCTAAGAGTAATGAATTGGTATGTTTTTGATCAGTAAAATTGTTTTTTTTTTTTTCTTTTTTTTTTTTAATAATTTTTTAAAAACATATTTTTTTTTTTAAATAAATATAACTTTTAAAACTATATTCACAATTTATTACTCTCTTATATCTTTAAGTATTATAAAAAGTTATTATTTTTAAACGAAATTTTCTGGATTAAGCGACTTTTTTAATCAGAAATTCAATTAGGTTTCATAAAATGTTTATTTTTCATAAAATTGAAAAGAAATTTCGCAAAAAATACATTTCTTTTAACGTAACAAAAATGGACCCACAAAATATTAAAATCTGATTTGACTACTGTTTATGAAAGGTCTGTGTAGAGAAAATTATCAGTGATGTTAAACAATAACCAGTAGTTCAGTTTCTAATGGTACGAGCATCAGTTACAAAAACACTTTTCAACTTTGTTAAAAAATGTTACAAAGAAATGTGAAACAAAAGTATCATTATATTTATGTAAAGAATCATATTTCTAGTCACCAGTTAATCTTACGCAAAAGTTATCTCCTAGAAATCCATTTCTCGGAACAAAATTCAATGAGAATATTTGTTCGGTAATTATTACACTTTTCGAGTTTTCTATTAAACGTGATAAAGGAAAATCTGACGCCCTAATAAACATCATCAAAACGCTCTCTCGAAAGAAAATGAAATCAATGAGTGATGCCAGAAATGAATGACTGTTAAAGATTAATATTTAATGCTCCGATAGTCCGATAGATACATAACGTTCTTGCCAGTAATTCCTAAAAGATATGTGATAGAGATTACAGAATACATTTTTTTCCTCCATATATTCGCAGGCGGATATTGTTGCCACTTGTTGTAATAATGCGAAAAGATTAACTAATCGAAAGTTAAGAGAAAATTTCTCGTATAAAGCATAGCATCACTTTATGTAGTTTGAACTCTGTAAATAGGATAACTTGTATTCAATTCTGATTTTTTTGGCTGACGTTTTGTTAAGAATGGATTGGATACCTTAATGAACTAATTAAATTAATTAATAGTAAAAAAAAAGTGATTTGGCTTGATGGGTTGCTCTGCAGTAATTTCTTGTACACACTACAGCAAAAAATAATGGAATTGTTTCAAATTATTAATTAGCTCTAATTATTTTATGTAACTAGACATAAAAAAATGCTCCAACTTTGGACAGAAAAAAAAAAAAAAAAAAAAAAATCCAGCAATTTTGGAGTTGTATTTATTAGGTTGATTTCTTTAGAAATCGACCTATTGCAATCACTTCGTTTATCTATATCTATCTATCTATCTATCTATCTATAATGAAAATTTTGTCATCACGATAACTCCCGAAATAAAACTCCAAATCGAACCAAATTTGGACAGTGACCTGATCTTATAAATATCTTGGATGAGTTCGTTAACCAAGTTGCTCCGACTTTTTGTTTTCAAGTGGCAGCCACTTGAAAATTTCAAACCGACATTGTAAAAAGCATATTTAAAGCAAGATTTGCTTGAATTTTGATGTAAATACAGGACACATAGGGGTCTTAATGAAGTTTATCCGCTATTTTTAATAATGTGGCACATATTTTCGGTTAAGCGAGACTACTTGAAATCAGGCTACCACTTGAAAATTTAAAATCACTATAACTTCCGAAATAATACTCCACATCGAACCAAATTTAGACAGTGTATTTACTTATCTTATAAATATCTTAGATGAGTTTATTAACCAAGTTGCTCCGCCATTTTGTTTTCAAGTGGAGACCACTTGAAAATTTCAAATTCAAATTGTTAAAAGCGTATTTCGGATTTGTTTGAAATTTGATGTAAATATAGACCGCATAAGGGTCTCAATGAAGTTTATTAATGAAGTTTACCCGCCATTTTTAATAAAGTGGCAGATATTTTAAGTTAAGCGGGACCACTTGAAATCAGGCTACCACTTGACAATTTAAAATCACTATAACTTCCGAAATAATACTCCAAACCGAACCAAATTCAGACAGTGTCCCTACTTATCTTATAAATATCTTAGATGAGTTTATTAACCAAGTTGCTCCGATATTTTGTTTTCAAGTGGAGACCACTTGAAATTTTCAAATTCAAATTGTAAAAAGAGTATTCCGATTTTTTTTTTTTTTTTTTTTTTTTTTTTTATGTATACATACATTATACAAGTGTATAACTTTATTAATGATCTTTATCCGCCATTTTTAGTAATACGGTGGATATCTTAAGTTAAGCTGGACCACTTGAAATCCGGCAACCACTTGAAAATTTAAAACCATGATAACTTCCGAAATAATACTCCAAATGGCACCAAATTTGAACAGTGTCTTAACTTATCTTATAAATATCTTAGATGAGTTTGTTAACCAAGTTGCTCCGCCATTTTGTTTTCAAGTGGAGACCACTTGAAAATTTCAAATTTAAATTGTAAAGAGCGTATTCCGAAATTGTTTGAATTTTGATGTAAATACAGACCATATAAGGATCTCAATGAAGTTTATTAATAAACTATATCCGCCATTTTTAATAAAGTGGCAGATATCTTAAGTTATGCGGGGCCACTTGAAATCAGGCTCCCACTTGAAAATTTAAAATCACGATAACTTCTGAAATAATACTCCAAATCGAACCAAATTTGGACAGTGATATTATCATATATTTATCTTGAATGTTTTCACTGGGCAACTTGTCCCGACATCTTGTTTCTAAGTTCCAGCCACTTGAAAATATGCCCTCACGATAACTTTTAAAATACTAAACTAATTCAAATAAAAGTTGGATAGTGAACTTATGGTTCAAATAGCTAGGATAAGTTCACTTGGTGACTTGATCCGCAATTATATTTCCAAGTGGAGGCCACTTGAAAAATTGTCATTATGGTAAGTTTAGTAATACAAAATTAATTCGCATCAAATTTGGGTAGTGGGTTTATCATTCAAATACCTCAGATAAGTTTGCTAGGCATCTCACTCCGCTTTTTTTTCTAATTGGTTCCACCTGAAAATTTCTTATGACGATAATTTTTGAAATACTGCTTTAATTTAAACTAGAACTGGACAATGAACTTATCATACAAATATACTGTATGATTTTGCTGGGCAAGTTGTTTTGCCATTTTGTTTCCAAGTTACAGCCACTTAGACTGACACTTGAAAATTTGCCATAATAATAACTTTTGAAACACGGCACTGATTTAAACCACAGTTGGACAGTGAACCTATGCTTCAAATATCTTGGATGTGTTTGCTGGGCAACTTGTTCCACTGTAATGTTTCCAACTGGCGGCCACTTGAAAATTTGTTATCACGGTAACTTTAGAAATACTTAATCAATTCAAATCAAAGTTGAAAAATGGATTTATCATTCAAACAACAAAAATCTAGATAGAAAACTCACGTAACTCGTGAACCAATCACGTTATTGCGCCCATCTTTGGTATATCGAGAATAAGTATTTTCTCGCCAAAAGTCGCCAAAAAAGTCGCCACAGGGGGAAAGTCGCCAAATTTTGCGCCAAATTCATTACCTGCGTTACTGGATCTTTTTAATGCGTTGTTAAGGAAAAATTAGGCTATTTTAATGCTAAAACAAACTAGAAATGCAAAAAACTAACATTTTATCAACTTACTAAGCCTCTTTAAAAGAATTTCTACAGCAAAAATTATTTTCAAATTTGCAACGATATCTTAGATGAGCAACTTTCTCTGCTATTTTGATCGAAGTGGCAGCCACTTAATTTTTCAACACGGTGACTTTTGAGATTTCGAATTAATTCGAAGTATATGTGTACAGTAGACTTATCTCACAAATACATTTCATATATTTGTCAACTGGACCCACGATTTTGTTTCCAAGCGCCGGCCACTTGAAAATTTAAAATTCACTTAAAAAGGGAACCGATTTGCTTAAAACTCCGTATGTGCATAGCCTACATCAATATTTCTACCAAGTGCATTAATAATTTGTAGCCACCATTTTGAAACAAATTGACAGCTACTTGATAAGGAAAAAGAAATAAACCTACCCTTCCGAATAAGCCGGAAGGACTTGTTTTTCTATATACTTGGTAGTATGAAATATTTTCTTAATCTAACTTATGAGACCGAAGGACTGTAAAAACAAATAACAACTTTCTTACAGTTACAGTCTAACGACTTGAACTATTTCTAATATAACAGGTAAAAAATATTTAACATACAGTTAAACTTCTCTAAATGTCCACCTCTATAGAAGGGTCACCTGCATTCAGAGATATTTTTAACTCCTCCACGTATTTTACGCATTAAAATCTAAAAATACTGCTTTTAACCATGAGTATTTCCAGGCTTTATATTTTTAGGTTAAATTTAGTGTACTTTATTAAATGTGTCTGAAAAAGTTTAAATTCCTTCTACAATTCAATGCTCTGCATACTTTTTTTTTAAATCAATTAATATTAGGTTGATTTCTTTAGAAATCGACCTATTGCAATCACTTCGTTTATCTCTATATATATATATCTATCTATCTATAATCAAAATTTTGTCATCACGATAACTCCCGAAATAATACTCGAAATCGAACCAAATTTGGACAGTGAACTAATCTTATAAATATCTTGGATAAGTTCGTTAACCAAGTTGCTCCGACGTTTTGTTTTCAAGTGGCAGCCACTTGAAAATTTCAAACCACCATTGTAAAAAGCATATTTAAAGCAGGATTTCCTTGAATTTTGATGTAAATACAGGCCACATAAGGGTCTCAATGAAGTTTGTTAATGAAGTTTATCCGCCATTTTTAGTAAAGTGGCAGATATTTTAAATTAAACGGGACCACTTGAAATCAGGCTACCACTTGGAAATTTAAAATCACTGTAACTTCCGAAATAATACTCCAAATCAAACCAAATTTAGACAGTGTCTTAACTTACCTTATAAATATCTTAGATGAGTTTATTAATCAAGTTGATCCGCCATTTTGTTTTCAAGTGGAGACCACTTGAAAATTTCAAATTCAATTTGTAAAAAGCTTATTCCGAATATGTTTGAAATTTGATGAAAATACGGACCATATAAGGGTCTCAATGATGTTTATTAATGAAATTTATCAGTCATTTTTAATAAAGTGGTAGATAACTTAAGTTAAGCGGGGCCACTTGAAATCACGCTACCACTTGAAAATTTAAAATCACAATAACGTCTGAAATAATACTCCAAATCGAACCAAATTTGGACAATGTCTTAACTTATCTTATAAATAACTTAGATGAATTTGTTAACCAAGTTGCTCCGCTATTTTGTCTTCAAGTGGAGACCACTTGAAAATTTGAAATTCAAATTGTAAAAAGCGTATTCCGATTTTTTTTTTTTTTTTTTTTTTTTTTTTGATGTGTACATAGATTGCACAAGTGTCTCAAATAACTTTATTGATGAACTTTATCCGCCATTTTTAATAAAGTGGCGCATATCTTAAGTTAAGCGGGACCACTTGAAATCAGGCCATCACTTGAAAATTTAAAACTATGATAACTTCCGAAATAATACTCCAAATGGAACCAAATTTGAACAGTGTCTTAACTTATCTTATAAATATCTTAGATGAGTTTGTTAACCGAGTTGCTCTGCCATTTTGTTTTCAAGTGCAGACCACTTGAAAATTTCAAATTTAAATTGTAAAAAGCGTATTTCGAAATTGTTTGAATTTTGATGTAAATACAGACCACATAAAGACCTTAACGAAGTTTATTGATAAACTATATCCGCCATTTTTAATAAAGTGGCAGATATCTTAATTTAAGCGGGGGTCACTTGAAATCAGGCTCCCACTTGAAAATTTAAAATCACGATAACTTCTGAAAAAATACTCCAAATTGAACCAAATTTGGACAGTGATATTATCATATAATTATCTTGAATGTTTTCACTGGGCAACTTGTCCCGACATCTTGTTTCTAAGTTCCAGCCACTTGAAATCACACTGCCACTTGAAAATATGCCATCACGATAACTTTTAAAATACTATACTGATTCAAATAAAAGTTGGAGACTAAACTTATGGTTCAAATATCTAGGATAATTTCACTTGGTGACTTGATTCGCAATCTTATTTCTAAGTGGCGGCCACTTGAAAATTTGTTATTATGGTAACTTTAGTAATACAAAATCAATTCGCATCAAATTTGGGTAGTGGATTTATCATTCAAATATCTCAGATAAGTTTGCTGGGCATCTCACTCCACTTTTTTTTACAAGTGGTGCCACCTGAAAATTTCTTATGACGATAATTTTTGAAATACTGATTTAATTTAAACTAGAACGGGACAATGAACTTATCGTACAAATATACTGGATAATTTCGATGGGCTAGTTGTTTTGCCATTTTGTTTCCAAGTTGCAGCCACTTAGACTGCCACTTGAAATTTTGCCATAAGAATAACTTTTGAAACACGGCACTGATTTAAACCACAGTTGGACAGTGAACCTATGCTTCAAATATCTTGGATGTGTTTGCTTGGCAGTTTGTTCCACTGTATTGTTCCCAAGTGGCAGCCACTTGAAAATTGGTTATCACGGCAACTTTAGAAATACTTAATCAATTCAAATCAAAGTTGAAAAATGGATATATCATTCAAACAACAAAAATTTAGAAAATTCACGTAACTCGGGAACCAATCACGTTATTGTATCCAACTTTGGTATATCGATAAAAAGTATTTTCTCGCCAAAAGTCGCCAAAAAGTCGCCATTTGGGAAAAGACGCCAAATTTGGCGCCAAATCCATTATCTGCGTTACTGGATCTTTTGAATGCGTTTTTAAGGAAAAATTAGGCTATTTTAATGCTAAAACAAACTAGAAATGCAGAAAACTAACATTTTAGCAGCTTACTAAGCCTCTTTGAAAGAATTTCTACAAAAAAAATTATTTTCAAATTTGCAACGATATCTTAGATGAGAAACCTTCTCTGCCATTTTGGTCGAAGTGGCAGCCACTTAATTTTTCAACACGATGACTTTTGAGATTTTGAATTAATTCGAACTATATATGTACAGTAGACTTATCTCACAAATACATTTCATATATTTGTCAACTTAACCCAAAATTTTGTTTCCAAGCGCCGGCCACTTGAAAATTTTAAATTCACATAAAAATGTATTTATGAACCGATTTGCTTAAAACTCCATATGTGCATAGCCTACATCAATATTTCTACCAAGTGCATTAATAATTTGTAGCCGCCATTTTGTAACAAAATGACGGCTACTTGATAAGGAAAAAGAAATCAACCTACCCTTCCGAAAAAGCCGGAAGGACTTGTTTTCTCTTACAATGGATAAAAAGCTTTTATAATTTAAATTATTTTGAGTAAAACAGTAAACATTTGCATCAATAATTGAATTTCTCAGATTCACATATGGCCTTATCATCTTTCAATGTTCATTGTAATTATAAACTGAGTCGCATTATGATCATATTCTGAGCTCTGATACTATATTGCACAAATTTTGTTGAAAGGAATATTATTACAATTGGCCAGTCCATATAATATAACTTGAACTCATAATTGAAGCCTATAACATAAACGTCTGTTTATATACATGTATTTTATTTTTGAACTTATTAAGAAAGAAGTAAAATTTTGCATGATTTCACGAAAAAACAACTTTTTCCTCTTCCACTCTTTTTTTACTCTTAATAATGCCGAATTCACTCCTTCAAAAAAGATCAAGGCGCATTTTCACTCCTAGGAAAAAATACTAGCAATATCTTGTGATATCGAAAATCACATATTCTAAATTATGTACAGAAATAATAATAATAAAAGCAAGAGATGATCTTTCAATCGCTTAATTCTGTGGAGAACAATTCGTTTCATCTCAATTAAATAAAACAGAATAAAATGTTTCCTGATGTCATTTTTGAACATTGAACAGATCTCACATCTGTTACTTATAAATAGAAATCACGTATTCTTTTTAGACTAAGGTTTATGAATAAAAATTTAACGATAAAATTCTTGTGGTCAAGAGTTAAGGTTGGTTTGCCAGATTCTCACGAACTGATAACGGATTTTTTGGCTAAGAAATCAATCGCCAATATATTTTAAAAAGTTACACTAAATTAGCTGTAACTGAAAAAGTTGGGTGTTGTCTTGGCTTCATTTTTATGTGGTTTTGTGTAATGTATCCAGCCAACAATTTCATCACTTCTGCCTCTTCGCTGTTACTGTAAAGACGTTTCTTGATTTGCGTCTCTCCCCGTGTCCATTCCGTCCCTGTAATGTTAATTCATACTCATCCTTCCATATATTATACATAAAAAACTTTATTCTGGATGTTTCGGGTGACTATTTGTACTGTCAATTTCTTCAAAGGAATTTATGTGTTATTGAAATTGCAAGACATATGATGACTTGGAATTATATTAAATGATTGCATTAAAGATTTCGCTTGCCTGTGGTATTTTTGAGACATAACGCTTATTCTTCTTCTTCTTCTTCTTCTGATTATCTTCACGGCTATTACGAAGAAAGAATTCACACTACCTATCAAACCTATCAAATAAATATAACATATCTTTGCCTGCATTTAGTGCCAGTTTTTTCGGGTCTCAATTTTTCCCTATACGACCTTATACATATTTAATAATGCGGAAGGCATAAGTACACTTGATTATCCCTCGTAAGGGGTCACATTTTATTAGAGCAGATGATTTTATTTTTTCCTTGATTTGAATTGACCACTGTCCACCTTAAAACTGGGATTATTCTTCATCTGTGCATCGAAATGAAGTTTTCACATTTTTGAATGTGCACACTTAGATGTGAAGTTTAAGTTTGAAAAATTAAATTTTGTGTTTTATTACCATTGAACTATAATAAATTTAAACGTAATGTCTTCTAACTGAGCAATGTTGCTTTCTGGTGACAAATTAAAAGTAAAAAATCCAGTTAAGATTAAATATTGAAAACAAAATCAAGAGGAAACCTTTTATAAATAGAGATTTCTACTTAGAGTAACTGCTAAAAAGATTTCACATTCTAATATCACTGACTATTAGATAACTTAATAAGCAAATAATACCAAGTTGAATAATCTAAACTATGTAATTTACGTAACTTCTTGTCTGAATCATGATTTTCTAAATAGCTTCTAGTGTTAAAAGGTCACTTGTCTAAACGGCCAATTTTCTATACACAGGGATGTTTCACTGTATTTTTTCCATGTAAATGAACATTGGTCCGACATTCATTACGTTTCCCGAGTTTTTATAAAAAGCGAGAAATGAAAATTTGATGCTCGAATGAATGTCGTCACTTAGTTAGAGAGCGTTCTCTCGAACCAACAAGAAATCATTGCTCGATGGCAGAAATGGATGGATGTTAGGAATTAATATTTTGCGATTGAATAGTGGGGGTCGGGGAGATACATTAAGGTAAAAATGAAAGAAAACTGAAATAATTTGTGTTTGATATTTCGCTAATCAAGAACTCTTATTCTAATAGACATTTTATTTTATCCTAGAGACAATCTTCGTAAGTGTATGTGTTGCAGAGAAGAATACACTGCACCCAGTTTTCACTCTGTTTTGAACTGTTTAGTCAACATTTAAAGACTATCTTTCGCGCGTTTTTCTGATGTACAGGTTTCACTTTGCAATATGTAACCGGTAAAGAAAGGAGCTCTGTTAATGCTTCGCCATAATATAATACTTTAATTATATAATATATATGTGATTAAAAAGGGTAATCTAGAATTCATTTAAAAAATATATATATAAAAATAGATCAACGACAGAGTTTATTTCTATCTTGAAAATAATAATCAAATTCACTACAAATATTAATATTTCGAAAACACATAGAATTTATTTTCAGATTCTAGTGCTGATGAAAGATGCTGTGTACTGAATAATATGCAATGCCACAGAATCCGTATCTCCGGACTGGAAGTGCAGGTGAGTACAAATCTTACCTTCTCAATTAACTATTGACTTGTAATTGCTAAACTTCTATATATAAATAATTCTCCCAGCTCTCTCTCTCTTTACAATACGTTTAAACTTAAATATATAATTATTATTCAATGGTATAAAATTGTAGCTCGCTATGCGCAAATAAGATACGTTACATTCACATCGGTCATTGATAAAAGTTGTATTCCAGACAATACTTTTCCTAGCATTCACTGTCGGGTATTTTATTAAGACGTCTAGTAATAATACGAAATGAACCACTAATCGGCAGTTACAAAGAAATTACTTACGTAAAATGGAGAACATCGCTTTAGGTATAATTAATCAGAACCTAATCAGCTTAATGAATTATGCTAACATAACATTAGGTAATTGGCATTGTAGAAGATAAATGAAAAAGATTTAAAAAAAAAATGTCTTTATAAAAAGAAGAAAAGGGGTAAAAAAAAATTTACAAAGAAAGTAATCGTTATTTTACGACTCAAGCTCGTTGAATTAAAAAGTTCTCTTTTCTCTGCATAAAAGTGTCCTGTTTCAGAAAACTTTTAAGGGACCCCATACAATAAAACTTAAAAACATCGAGTTTCAGTTTCTTTTGCTAACATAATGTCGAGAATGGAACAAAATGCTTTTTATTGGATATCCTAACGAGTTAATTGAATTAAGTGCGATAGTGTTTAATTAAACAACATACTATTTGGGGAGGTGGGGGGGGGGGGAATACTCAAACCTCCTGTTATAATTTTCTCTTTTGTTTATTTAACGACTTCTATAAGTTCAATTTATTTATACAGCCGTTAATTACTTAATTTTCGGAAAGTCCAGTGGAGTCACTCCAGATTTTTTATTTTAAGTCTGTAAAAATTTAGGAGAAAAAAAGCCAATTTCTGGAATCCAAGTACTGTATTATATAATAAATAATATGTATAATGACGATTAAAATATATTTATCATAAAACAGGGAGCGTATTCTCGAAAAAATATAAAATACATAGACGTATGACCACAACCTAAATTATTTCTCCCAACATAAAAATAAGCAATCTAAATGTAAATGCCTGCAACTCATTTAAACTACTGTCTGATAATTAGAACAATTCCCGAATCAGTCTGCAAAGCCCACACAGCATTGGGAGAACAACATCAAAGAGAGTTTATTCTTTTCGAACGAAAACTAAATTACGGAATAGTTCCGGAAATGTTCTGGCTTTTGTAGTCGCCGCGTTACTAGCCCTATTCGCGAATTAAAACACCTGCTGGTCATTATTTAAATAAAGCACGGTCGGACACAATGGCAGTCGCTGTCATGGTAACGGAGGAATCTAAATATTCGTGTTGGAGGCTTTCCTTTTATCATCACATGGTTCCGTTGCTGTAAATGGCTCCTGGCTTTTATTTACAAGTTTGTCCGCTGACTGTAGTAACAATTTATCCGCAACTCGACAATTGATTTTCATGGAAAACAGCAATTTCGGGAGGCTGCTGTGTTCTGACAACTTGTCGAGTAAAGAATTCAACGCTGTTAATTCTGTGGTTTAGCAGTGCATGTCTTACAAAAAAATCCTTTTTTACACAATCAGACTCTACTACGCTAAAAAAAGATTAAAAATTTCTCTGATATACTATATTTAAAACATAATTACACCTATAAAGAATACCAATTTTGTAAACAGACATTATGAAGTTTAAAATCACGTGTTCAAACATTTGTCTTGCGTCTAAATAATAAGGTAGAACCCTTCATCAGGAGAGGAGAAGTAGACGCAAATGGTTAAGTAATAGCTTTCATCCTGCACCCGTTTCATATATTTTTTCGTCGCATGTTGAAGGGTAGTGTTTCATTTTGAACCAAAGCAACAGTTGCGCTATTTTGAATTTTATGGTGTTTAAAGTTTCTATTTTAAATTGTTCTATATCAAAACATTTATTGCAATATTTAGACTTAAAACAGGTTAAAACTTGTTGATAAGAATTCTTTTAGAACTTTGCGAAAGACATTAGAAATCAAATAGTTCCAATGTTTTTCGCAACGCTTTTAATAATTATTGGAGTAGAAAATGTTTTTTTTTTTTTTTTTTAGAGGAAAAAAGAATGATGATTGCCCAAAGCATTGTGGCCTTTAAATTTGAGCAAACACTACAAGCCACTCCAGCATGACGCAGAGAAAACATCAAAACAACTGAAAAATAATTAAGAAGAAAAGGGGAAAAAAGGAATTATTTATCAAGGCGAAGACGTGGAATAAATAACAAAAAATAATCGAATGAATTAATCAACATTCAATCAGCAATCAATAACATGTCATCACTAGGAGAGATCTCAGTGGATTGTATGCTTGTGACGTCACATTCACTGAACTTAGAACATACAATACAAGTACATGGGTAAGGAAATGAAAAAGATATTTAGGTTTAGAATTTATAGAGATAAGTTTAGCAAGATATATTATTTCGAAGATTAAAAATCAATTATAGTCCGTAAAAGAATCCCTGAAAAGAAATAGAAATTCACAGCTTTTCATACAAATAAGATGATGGAGGCTTTTTATTGACATTCACGCTCTGATGACGGCCGAGGTAAAATCTAAGTTAAATTCTGATTTTCCATTGCAGTTTTAAAATTTACGGGTCTTGAGGTATAAATGAGAGCTAACACTTTTGAATTATTTCTGAAATATTAGCGTTGTTAATAGGCTTTAGCACCTTTGTGTAAAACTAAACTCGGAGTTCGGTTCAGAAACAACAAAGTTAATGTTTTTTTGTTTTAATAGTGATTTTTGAACCATTATTGATTTTGATAGGTAGTTTAAAATGGTCTTTTTTAATGTGGATTTTAACTGAACATCTGTAAAACTGAACACGCACGCGCGAGTCTGAATATTATTCTGATTACTTTAAAGATAGTTTTCCAAGATCTCCATCAAAAAAATCAATTAAGCTTCCTTTGTTCCATAACCGGTCTTAATTAAAATTGAAGTTTCAGTTTGTGAGATGCCGATTTCTGCAAATGGATACTTCACATCTCCTTAAATTGAAGATAGACACAAAAACCTACGGTTTAATTAAAAACTGAACTCATTAGAACTGATAAAGGACGAACGATTATATTAATGCTTGGTCTTAGCTCAAAAATGATTACATTTAATAAACTTGCCACGGCCAAGAGAAACAGTCTTGGATGTTATTTTAAAACTGATGTAACTCCTTTTGATTTTTATGGCCGTCTGATGTCTTAACAGCTCTAAGAATTTAACAATTCTTATTTGCGGTCAACTGTTCTAACAGGACTCTTTCCAAATCAATCGCTTCTTATATTCTGGAGAATTTTAAGCAAGCAATTTCAAGTAACGACCATTTTGTAGCAAAATTTTAAATAAACGTCAATTTTAGTCTTCTATTTTAAGTATTTTAATGAACTTCGTACAATTAGCCCAAATAGGACGTGCTCTGTTTAGATTTTTCATAATTCCTCGTAAAAAAAAAAAAAAAAAAAAAAAAAAAAAAAAAACACTGAAAGGGCACTTTATTATAAACACTTGAGAGTTAGTTTTACGCAAATGAACTATTGCGTCACAGTGTTGGTGCGAGAAGGTACTTAAAAAAATAAAAAAAAAAAAAAAAGGCAGCAGAGTTTCTGAAACACAAGTACAGATAAATTGCATGTGAATATATATGGTGAAGAAAAAAAAAAAAAACATTATTTGACGGCCTTTAAACGTGGGATAATAATCGGATTTTGAATGCATGCAGCAAGTATCATTGAAACTGCTATACATGTGAAATGTACATTAGCAATTTTTGTGAAAGTGCATCAAGAATAGATTTTCAGGTAAAAGACTAGGTCTGCATAGACCCATTCAGGGGTGCAAAAAATGTGTAGACCTCTGAAATTTCCCCCAAAAAACAATTTGAATATTCCTCATTAACTCAAACGTCTATATTGTTATACAAAGCCATTTATTCTATGTAATACGAATGTATTACATAGTGTTTAAGAGAAGAAGTGTACACTGTAACATAAAAATGCAGGTGTTAGGTTATATTATAAGTAAATTGTTGTTTTAGACACATTACATTTTTATTTTCTCCTCAGAAAAAATATTCAAAATTTCCCCCAAAATGAATTTGTTCAGGTGTTCGGACCTATTCTGCAACCCTGTTGTCGTTACCGAGTGGTGAATGGTCAGGCGGAATGGGAAACTTGAATTGTGAAAGAAAATACAACGGTAACAGAGCAGCAGATTGCAGCAGATCTTAACCATTGACTGTTCCAAAATATCTCTGAGCGTACCTTACCCTGCATCGTAGGAGTTGTAGAAGCCGAAGAGGCCTATACGAACAGCATTGCTGTCGGCAGCAAACAAGACAAAGCGTCAAAAATTTATTCAGGCACACAGACATTGGATGGGAGTTCTATGAATCCCATTTTAAGCCGCATCATGCAGATGAAGAGTCAGGATTTGGCAATCCAATTTTAATCCTATTGAATATTTGTGGGATGAAGTTGAAAGATCCACAACCACCCAATCTCACACCATTGGAAAGGGCTATCCCTTAAGTCTAATCTCAGATTCACAAAAAACCTATAAACATCGTATAGAATTCATGGTATAAAAAATACAGCTCGTTGGAAAAAACAATCCTGTATTATATATACACATATATATATATATATATATATATATATATAAGAGTTAAGCCTAAAACAAGCAAATTAAGTACAGTCGGTAACAAAAGTATCCGAACACAATAAAAAATTCTTATATAAAAAGTAGCGTTAATACTGTTTTGTTAAATAAATCGTTGTCGAATCATCTTCTTAGACTGACTAAGAACAGGATTCGACAAGGATTTATTTAACAAAACAGTATTAAGTGTACTTTTTTTATATAGGAAATTTGCTAGTGTTCGGATACTTTTGTTACCGACTATATGCATATATACGTTTATATATATAAATATATAAGCCCTAAACTTATACAAGTTAAAATAGTTCTATAAACAATGGCCTATAACATGCCTACCCAATTTTATGGAATCGAATGTAGTTAGTACACTTGAAATAATAGGTCGTAATGATAAAGAATTTTTTTTCTGTGTCCCTGTAAAAGAACTATCAATAATACACTCATCTGAATACATACAACCGTGCGAGATGACCAGTGATATACCTACAAACTTTCAGCTTAACCAAATGTAGAATTTAGGCGTCACTGTGCTCATTCACATACATACACACATCACCGTACAAATAGCAAAAAAATTTACTCAGAGACCTCAAGACATATAGAAATACTAAACTCTGATAGTCGAATTTTTTCATAATTACACTGCTTCCCTTAGATAATATATGTTTGAAAAAAAAAAATATATATATACTAGACAAGGGAAAAAAAAAAGAAAAGAAAAGAAAAGCAAAGCAAAGAAAATCAAATATTATCAATGGCCGACTAAAGTGTCCTAATCCTTAAATCTGAACAAACATTGTACACTGCTTCATCATTGCACAAAACAAACAACATAACTATCAAAAATAACTTTGACCGATAAAAAAAAATAGAATGTTGTTTATTCCTCCCTGCGAAAGACGGTAAGAAATAAAAAATAAAAGAATCGAAGAAATTAATCAACATCCAATGGACAATCAATAACACGTAACTGAAGAACGGGATGAAAAAGAAAAGAAAAGAAAGGGAATAAAGAAAAGCATTCTACTTTCAACAACTGATGCGTATGTCACTCTGACTGGGCTGAGTTATATATAATCCTACAACTCAATGCCAATATATAAAAGTAGATAGCGTTGACAGGAAGGCATTTTAGAAATAAGAAGGTTTTATTTCTCTTTAAAATCTGGTTTAATAAATATTACCTGGTGTGTCCCTCAAGCTATTTTACCTTAGAGTGCATTTTATTAGATGAAGTTTTTATGAACAGCCCAACATTCTTATTCAACACTATAGCCCCTTATACATACGAATTCTTTTGTGTGGCGCTTTAAACGAATGACGAATGCCTATTCCAGAGAAAACATACTTCTTTGTATATATATATATATATATATAAATCGGATCTCTTTGGTAATTTTATCCTTTTCTCTTTCCTATCAAATGTTGACTGTTTCTATTACTTTAATGGTTTTTGCAAACTATTATCTCATCGTTAGGCTTACGTGTTATGTTTGTGCCATTTCTCTTCTGCGTAAATATTTTAACTTGTTTTTACTAATCATTGGTACTCAAATTAAATTATCACCGTGACAATAATTTTATTCGAAATAAATCTCATTTAAAATTTAATTAAATGTTGGTATTTTCATCTATCTTTTGTCTGCTGAGTGTTACAAAGGTATTAAATTATTCAAATTATATATATAAATCCTAGTCAGTAAAGGTATTTACTGACTAGAATTTTTACATTTATGCTTACAGTTTCGAATTTACACATTTTGTCCAATATCTAAAGAAATACCTGATGATTTCTCTTGGTACTTCAGTGGTGTAAAGAAGACCAGTAATAAATTAGCAAATAAAATAAAACAAAATAATAATGTGTGGAATCACCCTGTAAAAATAATGCTTGGATTGGATTTTGCCGGTAGCATGCAAATAAGATGATTCTTTTAGTTACTTATATCCACTCGTACGAGAATAGCACATTCATAAACATAAATTTCTTTAACAACATCAAATTTTTTTCGTATGTCATCGAAAACTTAACATACAGGGGCAAGTTAGTGATATCAGAATATGGAAATATTAAATATCTGACGAAAAAACATTTTTACCAAATAATATTAAACTGAGAATGGGAGTGTGTTAATAAAATTTATTTTGGTTAATTTATTAGCCTAATGCCTTGATCATTAAAAAATTATCTCCCTACTCACAATATATATATATATATAAGATCAATTTTTTTATTCCAACGGATACACTGAGACAGAGGGAGACGGCGCTTTTCTTGTACATTAACTGAAACATGACGCTCGCGTTAAAAAATGTAAAAGCAATTAAAAATATTAAAACACGATCTCCAAAAATTTACTTTTCACCATTTTTTCCTCTTTAAGAAGAAAAAAAAAAAAAAAAGAAAAGAAAAGAAAAGAAAAAACAGCACTCAAGTTAATGTATTTTCTAGAAATATGAATAGGAAATAAACAAAGGCGTTTTTTTATCTGAAAAAATATCTTACTTTTTCAAAATGGAGTGATAGTGAAAGTTTTAATTATTTGGAGCATGCTGTAAATAAGGATTTACTATATACATATTTTTTTCTCCAAGTTAAATTGGCTTCCCCCTTTTTTTTTTTTTTTTTTTGAGTTTCTTTTCCCTATCTTCCAAATTTTATTAAGTGGAGAATATTCCAAAGGGATATATTACAAAACCTTCATCCCTTTTTATTTACTTATTCATTATTATTATTTATATTATATTATATTTTATGTTATTATATTTTATTACTTTCTTCTACATTCAATAGAAGAAAGTATTGGATTCGTAAAAATTTTCGACTTGAGGCTTTCGACGGATTTAACGTTTTGAGAGGTCTAGAATGCAATTTAACCATTTTTAGAAAAACTTGTCTGTCCGTCTGTCTGTGTGTGTGAGAGAAAAAAATTTGTGGAGACTGTATCTCCGGAACTACTGCTCAGAATTTTATATAAATTTATATGTAGTTGCACCTTAGTGCCTATCAACTTTTGGTGTCAACCTCTCAACAGGTGGCGCAGCTATACAGCGATTTCCGTAATTTAAGAGGAGGCTATATCTCAAGTTCTACTGCGTATAATGAAACAAAACTTGATACGTGAGAAAACCATTATGAGACATTATGCTGATTCAATTTGAATGCTTATCAGCCAACAAGTGGCGCTACTATATAGAGATTTTCGTAGTTTAGGGGAAGGCTATATCTCAGTAACTACGTCACGGAATTTCAAATAAATTTATATGTAAATGCACCTTCACATAAGTTAACGCCTATCAACTTTTGGTGTCAGCCGCTCAACAGCAATTTCAAGCAATTTCAGCACCTCAACAGCCGCTGCTACACAGCAATTTCCGAAATTTAAGGGAAGGCTACCTTAGGTTCTATTGCGTATCACCAAACAAAACTTGATATGTGAGAAGGCCATTATGAGACATTATGCCGATTCAATTTGGATGCTTATCGTCTATGCTGCAATTTTCCTCGATAATGGGAAGGCAATATCTTAACTTCTATGGCATATAACTGTACGAAACCTGATACGTGAAATAACCATTATAGAAACGCAGTTTTTAAGATGCTATTTATAGACAACAAAACTGTCTTTCTTTGGATATTTAGTGTTAGTTTTCTCTTTGATGCATTCATGTTCGTTTGCATTCATCCTGCTAGATAATTTTAATAAATTGTTTGCACTTAGTGAATTAATATAGGAAAATATAGAAGAAAGTCTTGTGGTGGCCACAACATACATTTTTTTATGCATAATATACACGGCTATTCAAAATGAATCCAGTAAGTTTAGAGTATGATGGAGTCGGCAATTTTCTGAATAATTTGAAATAGAATTTAAAATGTAATAAAAGTTTTAAATGTTTTATGAATGTGACTTCAATATATTTAAACGGGATTGTGGGAGGGGCAAATCATTCGACCAAATCTTTGCAGTATTCTTTGATTAGAAATAAGTAGAATATTCTAGAAAAAAAAATAACCACACCGACCTATTTTTAGTAAATGACGCTAAATATCAACTTTACTAAAACAAGAAACAAGTGTTTCGGATCGAAAAAATTGAGCACTGGTCTTCAACAAGCGAAATAAAGCAGGCTCAAATATAGCATGAAAGCAATATTGCACAAAACTTATATTAGTGCCAAGATTTAAAATAACAATAATAATAATAAAAATTAAATTAAGAAAAATTAGTTTCTTAAAGATATTTTATTTATCTTACAGGTTTATAAGTTATGTGCATTGATAGTTTCCAGCTGCACTCATGCCCTCGCCCATTTTTTTTTCTTTTTTCCCGTTTGATGAAGAGATGTGCTTCATTACTTACAGCAAAAACAATTATTGCATATTTTTGAAATTTATGATGCTTACTTACATAGCTTTATTAATTATATGTAGAATCTCATCAAAAAGTTTACGTATTATTCAAAATAATGTGATCATGAAAGTAGTTATCATCGTACTCTAATTAAATAAATGGCAGCAGAGGTCGCTTATTCCCTGTCATTTTACGGGTAAGTACACCATTCAGTGACATGTATGAAAAAAAATCTGTCGCATAAAAAGTTTTAAACAAAGATTATAATGCTACAATACAGTGTTAATAATAAACGTAACAAAAGTTTGCTCACATAATTGCACTTTTATAAAGATGTGCGCGCATAATTGCTAATTTTTTTTTCTTTAACTTTTCCATTTACTCTGCGGGAGAAAAGGAAGAAAAAAAAGTGATCTTTGACGAAAAGCGGCCACCACTGACATCGTCATTTTTTATTTTATTTTTTATTCACCTTTTCTTTTCATAATGGGTGTCTTTTCACCCACCCCCCACCTCTTCGCCGTTCACCGGTAGAGGCTTTATTGGGGTTTCTTTTTGAGCTTGCGGTATGAGTATGACGATGAAAAATATAATAAATAAAAATCGACCCGCCGAGTTCAAGGCCTGTACCTTATCGATTGAGCTACGACGATATTTTACAGCAGCCTGTATCGCCGCTCATGGAATGAATGGGAAGGAGTGAGTGTTCACGGACTTGTGTGGGAAAAGTTTTCCTTCAATTTAAAAAGTCGATTTCTAAAGGGAAGGGACTTCTTTTTATGGTGATGATCGCCATCTAAACTTAGCGAAAAGGGGGATAAATAGCTTTATAATGCTTTTCAACTGAACTGGAGAATTTTATATTGCATAGTTATTTCAAACACAAAGATTATCTTGTGGTAATCAAGTAGTTATCGAGGATAAGGAATTTTGTAAGCAAACATCATAAATTGTATATATATGTATATATAAAACTACAATAGGGACTTCGAATCGAAACAATCGAGCATGACCCTTCATGAGACAAAGAAAAAGCTCGATTCGTTTTAATAAAATAGTGATATTTTAAAAAGATGAAAAGAGGAAATAAATTAAAAATTCATAACGCGAGTTGAAATTACATTTTTAAAGCATGTTACAATTTCTAAAATTTATGTTCATTTAAACTAACAGAAAACAGGTTTTATTATCCTAAAACTAACTATGCTTCTTAAGCTCAACTGAACAAATTTCACAGTTAAAATAAATAAAATACAAAACGTAATTAGTACACGATGAAGAACTTAGAGAAATAACAAACACAGAAACACAAAATGTAATTTTTTTTTTTTTTTTTTTTTTTTTTAACTGTAAAAATAATATAAGTTAAATTAAATGAACCTTTAAAGAACGAGCAGTGCCTCTGCTCTAAACTACTATTTTTCGTTCAATTTGGTGGCCAAGTCGCCAAATATGTCGCTAAAGCTCACCTCACCAAAAGTGGATGAACTGCCTCTTTATTTTCACTTTGCTTGTAAAACTACTTTCACTGCAACAGGATAATTAAGGAAGGGAAAAGATTTAATCCGTTGTAACAATATGTTAGTTTTATAAAAATACTGAGCTAAATATAAAAATGTACGTATACATATCATCAAACTGAGAATCAAAATTAAAACTTTTCTTCTTCTTCTTTTTTTTTTTCTTTTATTGGCATTTTACGATTTATAGCAAATTATTAACGGAAAAAAAATGTTGTTTTTTTCTTTAAATAAGTTTGCATATTCAAAGTAAATATGCACACGATATGTTCACGATAACTAAAAGATCCACAATGAAGAAACAATTAAAATAATGTTTTTAGGAAAATAATCAATACTGCAAGATTAAAAAATACCGTAGATACCTTCATCAGTATCAAAAGTGCCTAAAAAGCAATTTTTAAATCTTAAATTTTAAATGTTAATTTTCGATATTTTATGTGAATTAAATAAAAATAAATTTATCAAATACGATCAATAAATAAGCTGATACTGGATTAAATTAATTTTAAGAAGTCAAATAATGATTGAAACAAAGAACTTTGAGGGTCAGTAACAAAAAATCCAACAATAAATTAAAATCAATTTTGTGTTACATATGTAGAAAAAAAGTAACTACCAAAGCAAAGGACCTTCAAAGCTATTCAGAATGCTGTATTCTACTTCACAAAAACTTCTGCCAAATCTTTATTATCATTTTTTTTTAACAAAATAAAATCTTACTTCATATAAGTCTTAGGTTTATTATTTTACTTATTTATTAATATTATTATTTTTTGTGTGCCCTTTTTATTCCACTGGCATTCAAGGAGAGCAATATCTAAAGCTGTTTTATCTGCAACAAACGATATAAATGAAATAAGGGAGAACAAGAACGGTGCCTTCCCGCTCTTTACGTAATAAAACAAAGAAAAATTCTCTCATATCATGAATGAAAATTCAATGTTAAATATAAAATACTTTTTCTTTCTTTGGTATTATAGAGCAAAAAAAAAAAAAAAAAAAAAAAGGCTTTTGTCTCTCATTATAATGAAACGGTCTCGCATTACGCGTTCGGTCTAAAATAACAAAGCCATATTTTGGATTCAAAAAAGAGCGGTAATATTTAAATGTTAAAAAAAAATCAGCCTTTTTTTTTTCTTTCTTTCTTTCAAAATTATTATGCCAATGAAAATACGACTCCTAGAGTCCTTCTTATATTTAAACGTATTGTGAGAAAAATAAATAAATAAATAAGTAAGTAAAAGTTCTAAAGTAATTTTTAAGATATATATATATACATATTTATTTAAGATGACATGTTTAGAAGATACAGGAGAGAGATAAAAATAATTACATCAATTTTTAGAATTTACACACACAAAAGCAAATAAATAAATCAATAAAAATAAAAAATAATTAAAACTATTATCATTCTTTTAATGTTTGACGGGGAAAAGGACAAAAAAAAAAAACCCTTTTTATTTTAAGATTTTTTTTTTTTTTTTTTTTTTGTAAACCTTTTCTTTATGTCTGCTGATGAGAAAAAGAAATGTCTGCAATTTTTTCAATGTAAAATTATATTCTAATTCTACATATTGTAAATTTTCATAAGTGTGATAGTATCTTCATATTTTTGTTTTCTTATATTTCAGCTCCTACTGAAATTTTACCATCGTTATTCATTTTGTAATTCTAAGTTAACTCTGGTATATGCGTTTTTATTATTATTATTATTATTATTATTTATTATTACTTTTTTTTCCTTTATGCTGAATTTTTTAACCTCTTAGAATTATCTTGAAATTTCTTTATATTCATTATATTTTCCTTCATATGATAGATAAATTTAAATGATTTGATATTATATATATTTATTAACATTAAAATCGTAGATTGAAAACAAAAACGAAAATAAATAAATAAAATAAAATAAAGCAACGTGCTTATTGAACACGAATTATTTTGATTCTTAAAAAAAAAAAAAAAAAAAAAAAAGTTAAGATAACAAGTTATTCTAATTATTCGATTACTTTAGTTTTTAATACAGCCGTTTCGATGAAAAATTTCGATTTTAATAAGCGTATATTTTACACATCCTGTTGAATCGTAATGAATGAAATATATTTAAAATTTTATTTACGGTTACATAATACAAGAGATTTCTATTAAGAGGTTGTTTAATTTCTTTATTTGGCAAGCTAGTACAATATCTTAAGAAACCATTTGATCTAGTTATTCTGGAGACAGCAGAATAGAGAGTCAAACATCAAACAACTTTATAATTTTTTTTTTTCTTGTTATAGAAATAAAAACTGTTATTTCTTGAAAATTGTTGAAAACGCATAAAAAAATAAAATGAAAGAAAAAGAAAGAAAGGAAGGAAAGAAAAGAAAAGAAACAATTTTAAATTTAATAGAAGCGATGTCCCCCCCCCCCCATTTGCAGTTATAAATCTTCGTAGATTTTTATATATATATATATATTAATTGCAGTTTAAACTGTAGAATTTTTTAGACATTATCAAAATATATTATTATTTTGAAACTGAAATTCGGTCTTTATTTTATTTAGAATTAGAAAAGTTGCTATTGAAAAATGACATAGGATGAGAAAATTTAATTAAACCATTTACGCATTATAAATAAATAAATAAATAGCTCAAAAAATAAATAATAATATTAACAATAATAAATGAAATAACGTTTTAATTTAACAGAAATTTCTTTTTTTTTTTTTTTTTTTACTAATAAAATTATAATTACAAGTTATGTTAATTTTATTTTTAATATAAATGTGCTTCATTAAAATTGTGGGTCATAAAAATAATAATAATATTATTATTATTAATTAAACATTTTACACTATAAATTGTAGCAAGTAAACTATGTTTATAGTTTAATTTAATCCTTTAACGTTCACCCCATATATTTTTTTGAAAATTGTTAGATTACACCATTGTTAAATTATCGCAGTTGATTATAAATATGTGAAAAGGAACAAATCAGCAATTTTAATTTTCAATACATTTTTGGGTTGAAACATGTGTCTGCTCGCCTCATTAAATTTAAATAATAACTAATTTTTAATAATAATAATAAATTTCCATGTAAATACTATATGTTCGGGGGGAAATACAACAACAAGAGAAGGAACAAAAAGGTAAAAATCGATTAAAACAAGGAAAAAATATTGTTTTTCCATTGTAAAAATGTTTGCCTGTTTTTAATGCGAAAACAATAAACTTTAAAGGGTAAGGGATACATGATACAAGAAATAACAGCATAAGTTATACAATATATACTTTTTATTTGTTTAAATATCAAGATAGTATAATTTCGTAAGAAATCATTTTAATAAGTTACTCCAGTGATAGAAGGAGAGACCATGAAAGAAGAAAGAAGAGAGACCTTACAAAAAAAAAAAAAAAAAAAAAAAAACTTTTAACTTTGTTGGAACGTGTTAAATAGATTAAATAATCTGGTGTGTCACTCACACGACTTTCTCTTACCCTGAAATTTAATACTATAAATACAGGTTGGAGATTAAGAGGTAATATAACGAGTACTGTTATGTAAACCTATGTTAAACAATTCAAATTAGGCTTCGGAAGAGTTTTATGTGATAATTAGTTCTGTGTGAGGGTGCATGCATTCAACCCTCGTTTCATGAATGCACCTACATTTATATAGAATTTAATTCCGTTATTAAAAAATAATTTATTAAAATTATTATTTAAACAAATTATCTTTTATGATAATTCAGACGATTTCCATATTAGAGAAGCAGTATAGCACTACATATCCAAAAAAAAAGTTGAATTTATTCTCAATATATTTTTTTTTTTTTTTTTTTTTTTTTTGTTAAAAATGAAAAAAATCGATAACTTTATTTTAAATTATCGCTGATCGATGGTTCAACCATTCGTTTTAAAGGTATTGGCGAGCTCTTTTGAAAGATAACCATCATGAAAATTTACTCCCTTCGAGGAGGGACTTCCCCCAGGGGGGGGGGAGGCGAGGCTCCTACATACACAATTTTTTTTCCCAGTTGACTATCTCTATTACAAAAAATATATATTCGTTTCATTTGGTTTAGTGCAGTCTATAGACGTTAAACTCTACTTACCTGCAATTTTCCCCATAGACGTAATGTATTTGAATACTTTTGAATGTCCCTGTACACGAACCATTTGCTTCATCCATCGAAAAGCTTACTGTAGCATCCCTGTATGATACACATTTAGAATACCGAGTTTGGAATTTCTGCTACTATTTGTTCTTGAGATATGCTGATAACAGGCACACAGGCACACACACACACACACACACACAGACCATTCGCTAAAAACATGATTTTCGTATTCAGGGGACCTCAGAACATGTAAATATAGCGAAAACTCACTTTCGAAAATGTGACTCTAAAACAATACTTTCTCTTCCGTAAGGGTAGGAGAAAGTAAAAAGGAAAATAAAAAGCTAAGACAATAGATAATTTTTATCCCATTAAACAAAAAAACAAAAAAAAAAAACAATCTATGTAGAAATACAGTTATTTTTCCCGACTAATTATTATCCCATATATTCATAATTAGTATCCCATATTTAAATGGACAGAAATTGTTTTATCCAAAAATATTAATGAGAAAAATTTGATTTCTTAACTGAATTCTCCGACGTTCGTATTATCATTCAGAAATATTACTATCAGAAAATGACGTATCAAGTGAAAATTTAACTAAATCATTTGTTGTGCAAAAGATATCTCTAGAAAGCAAAAATATAACCTTTCTTTCCCATTACAAAATATGGCGGCCCACCAGCGGCCGAGCGGTTCTGCGCTCAAAGTTGGTAGACGTGAGGTGCCGGATTCGATCCCAGGTCGTGCTCGTCGGTCTAGTCGTTCGGAATTTTCCGTGGTTGTCTCCGAAACCCACATTAATACGGGCTGAGACCCTATAGAATGAAATTATCCCCCCCCCCCCCCAGAAGGTACGCTACCAAGGACTAGGACCCTGGTGTAGTCAATTGATCTTTATCCCAACCCTAACCTAACACAATTAAGACTGTGTTTTCTTATTTTATCGCTTCTTCCTGTCTTCCCCTAAAATTTTATTTCATTCATTCAAATGTAGTTTATCATGATTTTTATTTAGAATTAAGATTTTCGTGAATTTTGTGTAACGAATCCTGGATTTTCATTATTGTTGTGTTGTAATGTCATTATAGAGAGATAAATGAGTGTACAATTTTTAAATTGTAAATAAATAAAAAAATAAAATAAAACAACGTTTTTGTTGAGTAGAAATTTTAAAATGACTTCACAAAAAATAAAAATAAAAACTTATTATACTCATTTTAATTTTCGATATAAACGTGTTAAATTAAAAAATTTCGGTTTAAAAAAATACATTTAACATCGAAAAATATTAAATTGTAGTGACTACACAGAAGAATAATTTATGGAAATACAATACAAGTTATCCCTGTTAAAAAGCGTACTTTTTTTTAATTTGATTAAATACCAGGCGAGTGTAGTAATTTCATAAGAAATCATTGGAACAAGTTATTCCAGTGATAGCAGAGCAGAGAGCCAAAGAGCAAACAACTTCATGAAAAAAAAAAATTTTTGTTTTTTTTTTGCTCTCCCTCTCTCTTTTTTCTTTCAAAAATAAAAACAACTTTCATTCCCTTTTCTCCGCGGCGAAGCGTGATTAAAAAAAAGAAAAAAGATCTTACCAAAACATGTCTTTCTTGTTGTTTTCGTGTTAGATCCTATGAAAGCATGAGCTGAAGCTGAACAAACTACAACAAGTAGCATAAATTAAATATAGCAAGAAGAAAAATTATGCTTTCACGCCTTTTTCATAACAACGTGATGACTTTTTTTTTTTTTTTTTCGCAGAAATGTTAAGCCATTCAACACATATTTTCTCGAGTTAAATATTAGCGAATGCAGTTATATTCGAAACACAATGCTTTATTCTTTTTCTTTTTCTGAAAAATTACAGAAGACGACAAAATTCTCTTGCAGCCATTGTATTCAACTTGTAACAAAGAGAAATGAAAAAAAAAAAAAATGCGGTTTACATAAATTTTAAAACTTTTCCAATCTGTACTTACACGTTATAAAGTTTAAGCTTAAATGTTTTCAGCTACGTGAATGTACTTTTAAATACGTTTTGTTTTTAATAAACTTCATTTACCTATATTAGTTATAAGGCAAAACGTTATTTATTTAATTACAATTCAACACTAGTTTTGGAGCCGCAGTATCATTTCATATAATAATGCTACTGAACTGAGCTTTACGTCAAGGAAGATCAACCGATTACATCTAATCATGACTTTCTATAATCCTCAGATAATGACCTCGAACTGAGCTTTATGTCGAACTGAGCTTTACCAAACTGAGAAACTACTTGTCCGAACTTTTTTCGAAGTGAGCTTTACCGATTATCAACCGGAAGATGAATCGATTACATCCAATCATGACTTTCTATAATCCTCAGATAATGACTTCGAACTGAGCTTTATCGATTATCAACCGGAAGATCGGCCGATTACATCCAATCATGACTTTCTATAATCTCAGATAATGACTTCGAACTGAGCTTTACGTCATGGAAGATCAGCCGATTACATCCAATCAACACTTCCTATGCACCCATGACAAATGATAAAACCTCTGAACTCAGCTTTACGTCACGGAAGATGGGCCGATTACATCCAATGAACACTTCCTATAATATCTGTAGGATGATGTGGATTGGATATAATAGGCCAATCTTCCTTGACGTAAAGCTCAGTTCAGTGGCATTATCAGAGGATTGTAGAAAGTCATGATTGGATGCAATCGGCTGATCTTCCATGACGCAAAGTTCAGTTCGGAGGTATTATCAGAGGATTATAGAAAATCTTGATTAGATGTAATCAGCTGATCTTCCATGACGAAAAACTCAGTTCGGAGGCGTTGTCATGGGTGTATAAGAAGTGTTAATTGGATGTAATCGGCTGAGTTCAGTTCGGAGGTATTATCAGAGGATTATAGAAAGTCTTGATTAGATGTAATCGGCTGATCTTCCATGACGAAAAACTCAGTTCGGAGGCGTTGTCATGGGTGTATAAGAAGTGTTGATTGGATGTAATCGGCCCATTCTCCGAGACGTAAAGCTCAGTTCGGTGGCATTATCATAGGAGGTGTTGGTAGAGCGTCGACCTCGAAATCGAAGGATTGCGGGTTTAATACTTGACACTCGAACCGGCCAAAAATCGCCGTGTACATTAATGGTGGCTGGTGCACGTAAAAACCGTCATGACTGCAATGTTTCTTAAAAGTAAAATTCCTGAGAGGTTACCGAAGTGGGGTGCAAATCTCTCCACGGAAGATCAAAATTGTGACAGCATGTATCCGGATCATCTCTAGATATAAAACACATGCCATCGCTAATGGGTTGCTGCGACGTTTAAGTTACTCAGTCTGAACATCAATACTAGTTTTTCAGTGTATTTACAGCAACTTTTGCTGAAAAACGCTAAAAACGCATAACACAATTGAAAATGCACGTGACATCAATATCCATTTGTATAAATATCCATTTAGATCCATAATGGATCTAAAAATTTTTACTGTCTCTCTATAAATCGATCCTTAATGTTAATCGCATTATATACTATCAGAAAAACGATTTTGATGAACTAAATAATGTGTTTTATCTTTGTCATGTTTTGCATGAAGAAAGATATTAAAAGAAATACATCTTCATAGACTGTCATGAATCCGAATCCTTTTGTGTATTCCTCTATACCAACTAGTGATGCAAATTATACTATAGTTTTATGAACCAGAACAAAAGGTTTCAGTTTTAAAACATTTTTAAAATATTTACGAAAGTAAGAACGGCTAGACGGACGGACATGTCATAAACACTTTTCAACTTTCTTGGAAAGTGTTAAAAAGTATAAGAAATTCTGATAAAGACAATAGTATTTTCATTATAAGGCAATTTGTTCCCTTTTCGTATTTCGCTTCAAAACTTTATATGAAAAATAAATCAAAAGTCAAACCGAAGTATATTTTCTTTTGTTTAATATGCTGTCCGCACTGTATACGCCTTATTAATCTGTCTAGCGAACTATATGATTCTTTAAATAAAAAACAAATCTCTCTTTCTTCTTCTTCTTTTTCTTTTTTTAAATTAAATATTACCCATAGCGCAGCACTAATGCGACGTTAAACTTAACCAACCACCCTTTAACTAAGATTTAAATTGGAGCTTAAATTATCGTTATTATTCAAAAAAAGCAGCAAAATAATTTAATAGGAAGAAAATCTACTTTCACGGATTTTGCACAATTAACTCGGAATTTTTAACCCTAAAAGAAATTTTAGAAAAGATAAAAAATAAACATTGAAGCTTTTTATAAAAGGGAAAAAAAAAAAAAAAAAGTACGGGAAAATATTAATTCGATTATTTCACTTAATACGTCATTTAAGAAAAATAATAATAATAATAAAAAGATAATTTTAAATAAGTTTAAAGACGTTATTTTTATTTTATACTAATTTTTTTCCCATACTCTTTATATTTCATTAAAAAAAAAAAAAAGAAAGGAAGAAAGAAAAATCTATTGTATTCATTAAAAAGGACAGAAATCATCTAACACAAAATCGTAAAAACATGAAATTTCTTTTTTAATCTGAAACCACTTTCTATTATTAAACATCGTTATTATTCAAAAAAGGCACATGGAGGTAAAGATTATGATTTTAAAAAATATTCTTTCTTAAAAAAAAAAAAAGAAAGAAAGAAAATTGAAAAGAAAAGAAATAAAGAAATGAAAAGAAAACTTTTTTTTTTTTTTCCTAACGAAATTATTTCTTAGAATTTAATTTTTAAATAAACTTTAATTTTTCATTACAAAGCCTTTCCGTCTTAAATAACTGATTAGCAGACTATTTAAATTGATTTTAGACTCTAACCCTATTATTTCTTTTCAAAATGAGATTTCCCCCCCCCCTCTTTCATTTTAATAAGAATTATTAAAAATGTGATAATTTTCATACAAAATATTTAAGAGATCAAATTAAATGTAACTTTATGAACACATACATACAGGAAAAAAAAAAAAAAAAAAAAAGAATTCTTCACATTTCTTTTCTTTTTCCCGATTCAATTATTTTATTTCATTTGTTAATTCTTTCTCTATAGATATACTTGATGTTTTTTCGAAATAGATGGGAGAATGTTAAATTATCATCACAGATTATTTTTATTCATTAAAATTAAACAACGCCATGAGGATTTTTTTTTTAATATATATATTTAATTAATTAATTAATTAATATATTTTTTAATTTATGAGAATTTACTTTTAATGCAGGCGTTTCATAGTTTTACACCTTGTTTTAATTTTAATTTTTAAATATTAAATAAAATTTTAATAATCATGAATTTATAACAGCAACATAAATAAAACTGTTCGCTTTGCTATCCATTATGTTTTTTTTAGCAACGAAGATAAAATTATCGGTGAAAACTGATTATTATTATTATTATTATTATTATTTATTTATTTATTTTATTTATTTATTTATTTATTTATTAGATTTAAGACTATTAGACTGCTTTCTAATATTCCAAAATCTTTCATCTCTGGTTTTTGATAGCATTATTAAAACAGTCAGGTAATATGGAAATAAGCCTTGGTCGATTTTTGCGAAAATGCACGACTCTGTAGTAAGTTAAAAAAAAAAAAAAAAAAAAAAAAAAATCCGGATTTTACTAGGGATATTTGAGGTTTATCGGGTTTTTCAGTGTTTATACATTTTTATTTATTTACTTATTTATTTTTGTCTTTATTTACTTTGCAACATGAAGTGTATAATTAACAAGAGAGACGATTAAAAAATGAACTTTAAATTATTCATTAAAATCAATATTTGAAAATTTTGATTTTTAAATTTTTTAAGTCTTTCATGACTAAGTTATAAGATTTTTTTTTTTTTTTTTTTTTTTTAATCTTATACTATTAAGTGAGCAATATTTGCATGTATATGTCACTGATCTCGAAAACGGTAGCTCGGAGAGTCACAGATTTAACACAGAGGTGCATCCCGAAGGGTCATTGTGCACATCGAAGTCAGATTTTCGAATTTTTGATTAGTTTTTTCTTAATTAATTAAAATGTGAAAATAATAACCTTCTAATTTCTGATAAAAAAAGCCATTTAAATTTTAACATTTTATCCATAATTTAATTGTTGCCAATTTTTTTTTCCGACAAAATAATAATAATAATTAAAAAAAAAACCGTACATTTATTTAAAATGAGGAAAATAAATCAGAAAGATTAGAAAATAAATTAGAAATATCACTCGCATCGTTACAAATAAGACACAAAATGAAAGGGAAAAATTTTTGTAAATCCGATGCATTAAACAGCTTATCAATCGGATGATTAGTTTTTTCTTAATTAATTAAAATGTGAAAATAAAAACTTCTAATTTCTGATAAATAAGACATTTAAATTTTAAAATTTTATCCATAATTTAATTGTTGCCATTTTTTTTCGACACAATAATAATAATTAAAAAAAAAAAAAAAAGACGTACACTTATTTAAAATGAGGAAAATAAATCAGAAAGATTAGAAAATAAATTAGAAATATCAGTCGCATCGTTACAAATAAGATAGCAAATGAAAGGGAAAATTTTTTTAAATCCGATGCATTAAACAGCTTATCAATCGGACAATTAGATTTTTTAAAATTAACTAAAGTATGAATTTTAGGTGGCAACAGCAGAAGATTGTATGGAAACCGTTAGGAGAAAAAAAATGAAAAATCTGCTTCACATTAAGTCACATGATTTTTAAAAGGGATTAAAAATTGCAGTTTTCAAATTCTTTTAAATTTTCTCTGACGAACACAAAAATATAATATACAGCCTGTACCTCACAACTTGCATTTCAAATTTCATCAATTATTTTGGTTAATAAACAAAAGTTATTATTATTTTTTTTTTCAAATTAAGTTTTATTCTATTTTCGAAAAGATTTATGTGATCATAGATATAATAATATATATAGATCTATCATCCCCATATTATCGTGCAAAGATTTTTGATGCCGAAAAAAAAGCTTTGGAATCAGCCATTAAGTGGTATTGAAGGAAAAAAAAAAAAAAAAAAAAAAAAAAAAAAAGAAGAATGAATTTCAAACTATATCTGGGGCTTTTCATTCACCTTTAGTAAATAAATTATTCATGAATTTTATTTGCTAAAACATTCGTGCATATTCCCGTGTGTATTCACTCGGGGAAAGACTGCCATATTTTGTTAAATTCGCCGTCTTTTCCCGAGTGAAAAGGAATCACTTTTTTGTCCCCATGATCAATCTATATATTATTACTATATCTATGTATGTGATACGATAGATTAATAATTTGGGTTTTAAAAAATTTTTAAATAGATTATTTAAACTCTATGAACCATATTTTTATTTTATCAGCTTCATTAACAGATCCTGCTGGGCGATTTTTTAAATTTTGGTGTTGAAGTACATCGAATGTTTTTCGACAAGAAGTTTAATATAGCAACAGCCATTTTAATCTAAGTAGCGCATCAAATATATAAAAACATAAATGATTTATTTTTACACAAAATTTACAGAACAAATGCAGTTTTAAAGATAGGAAATTTATTTCAACAAGCACTATTTTAAACCTAAAAAGCATTAAAAATATAAGCAGAATATAAAGGATTCTTATGTATAAACAAAAAAGAGTCTGATAAAATTATTAGCAAAATAGTCTTCCCCTTTTCATACAAAAAAAAAAAAAAAAATCCATCGCTAATATGGCGACAAAAATTCAAAAGCCGCCAATGGAGCGACATAATAAAGTTGTGTAACACGATAATGTTTACCTATTTATTTACTTTTTTATATAATAATCACTATGCTAATTTATCATACAAACAAATGAACCTCTGTGTGTTACTGCACTCTCACGCTGTCGAACAGAAATATTTGAAAAATTCAAATTAATATTTAAATAAATAAATAAAAATATGTTTAATGGGAAATATATATAACCATAAAAAGATTAGTTGTCTAAAATACGGCAGAAATAGCGCTCATAGCATATTGTTACAAGGGATTAAGTCTTATTGTTACAATGGATTAAGTCTAAAATTGTGACAAAAATTCAAAAGCCGCCAAAGAGAACTATATTAAGGCTGTACTATCAGGTTTACAACCCATGAATTATATATAAACACAAAAAATTAATTGTCTCATGCGACAGACGTAGCCGGTCACAGCATATTGTAATATATGGCGTGAAATTGCTGTCACTTAATCGTTGATTGGATAAACAAAATAAACATATGAAATAACGTAAAAGCAAATATTATGTTGTCTAAACCCAGTTACATTTGAGTCCAGTCCGAGTTACATGTGAACAACACGTATAGTGTTGTTCGCATGTAACTGGGATTCAAATATAAAAGGGAAACTCCAATTTTTTCGATACTATCTATTTCGAAACTGTTATATAATAAGCACCTAAATGGAAGCTCATTGGTAAACTATTGTCGCAGGTAATAGGGACAAGCGCCCGAGTGTCAGTGGATGACCAAATCGCTGCCGAATGCAGCAGGGACCTGGAGCGAGCTTTTGAACAATTGCAGTAATTTAATTTATTTTATTTTTATAAAGCTATATAGAAACGAGTTTCCTTTAAATTTAGTGGCCAGCGAAGCGGGCAAAGCCTGCTAGTATTAAATAATTGTGCTTTAAATATTCTAACATTCAATTTATCTGTTCTTTACAAAAAAAAAAAAAAAAAAAAAAAAAACTAATTTTAAATAATTATTTAGAGACTTTATTAAATTTTTTGCATTGAATGGATTTTCGTCAAATGTTTTGAATTATTGCCCCTATGTTAATTAGCATTATACCGCTATTAAAGTTTTCATTATATATATATATATATTTAATAAAGAAGCATCACAAAACTGGCGTTGTAAAAATTATTACTTACAAACTTTGAATAAACACCATAAAATGCAATAAACTCGCAACAATTGTTTCGGGTCGAAAAAACACACGACCCTTCATCAGGCGAACAAAGTAAGCACGAGTGCTGCAGTCAAAGCGGCAACGCACAAAATCGTTTAAGATGAAAAGAAAAAGTTTATAAAGTAGAAACTAAATATAGCTACTGGTGTGAGTAGAATTGTACAAAAAACAAGAAAATAAATAAATGAGTGAGATTAAACATATAACAATCTAAGGATAACAAAAATTAAACTAAAATCTAAGTTACGTGAGTAATTTCCAAGCATCAGAGAAGAAAGGAGTGGAAGAAATATCATTAACAAGATTTTTCGAATTTTTAAATATGTAAAATGCTTCATGAATATCCAAATGGGAGGAGCAGACAGGAGATGAAATTATGTTAGTTTTGGAAAAATCAAAACGATGACCTTGAGACCAGCAGTGGGAAGCAATAGAAGATTTGGTAATCTCTTCATTACGAACATTCCGACGGTGCTCATTTATTCTGTATTTCAAACGCCTCCTAGTTTGACCAATATAACCTAAGTTGCAGGACGAACACGGAATTAAATAAATTCCAGAACGGTTTTCGGTGGGAATGGGATCCTTAAGAGAAGATAATTTTATTTTATTGACGGGTTTGTAAATAACTTTGAAACCAAACGGTGAAAGAATTTTAGAGATTTTAAAAGAGAGTGAAGAATAAAATGGTAAAACAACTGGGATGAGACTGTGATCGTTTAATTTGGGAGCAGAACGTTTAGGATTCTTAAATTTATATAGAGCTTTATCGATGATAGATGGGTTATAGCCACGAGAGAGGGCAAGAGATTTTAAATAATTAATTTCTTTCGAAAGATTAGACGGATCAGAACAAATGTGTAATGCACGGTAAACATAAGTGTAAAAAGCAGACATTTTTTGTTGAGGGGCGTGGTTAGAGAGAGCATGCGGCGGCAAAGAGACTGAGAATGGTTTTCTAAAAACAGTAGTAGAGAAACAACTGCCTTCATTTTTAATGGTACTTATTATTCCCAAAATGATGGTATGGCCATGGGTAGTCCTCTCTCTCCTTTACTTTGCGACATCTATATGCACTATTTTGAAGAAAAACTCTTCGGTGTATATAAATTTCCTCACTGGTTTAGATATGTGGATGACACTTTCGTTCTTGTCTCCCCTGACGTCGATTTGTCCAATTTACTTTCTTTGGTCAATTCGATTGACCCATGCATTCAATTCACTTTTGAGGTTGAACAGGATTGCTCTTTGCCCTTCCTTGACGTTCTTGTGAATAAAGAAAAGGATTGTTTCTCTACTACTGTTTTTAGAAAACCATTCTCAGTCTCTTTGCCGCCGCATGCTCTCTCTAACCACGCCCCTCAACAAAAAATGTCTGCTTTTTACACTTATGTTTACCGTGCATTACACATTTGTTCTGATCCGTCTAATCTTTCGAAAGAAATTAATTATTTAAAATCTCTTGCCCTCTCTCGTGGCTATAACCCATCTATCATCGATAAAGCTCTATATAAATTTAAGAATCCTAAACGTTCTGCTCCCAAATTAAACGATCACAGTCTCATCCCAGTTGTTTTACCATTTTATTCTTCACTCTCTTTTAAAATCTCTAAAATTCTTTCACCGTTTGGTTTCAAAGTTATTTACAAACCCGTCAATAAAATAAAATTATCTTCTCTTAAGGATCCCATTCCCACCGAAAACCGTTCTGGAATTTATTTAATTCCGTGTTCGTCCTGCAACTTAGGTTATATTGGTCAAACTAGGAGGCGTTTGAAATACAGAATAAATGAGCACCGTCGGAATGTTCGTAATGAAGAGATTACCAAATCTTCTATTGCTTCCCACTGCTGGTCTCAAGGTCATCGTTTTGATTTTTCCAAAACTAACATAATTTCATCTCCTGTCTGCTCCTCCCATTTGGATATTCATGAAGCATTTTACATATTTAAAAATTCGAAAAATCTTGTTAATGATATTTCTTCCACTCCTTTCTTCTCTGATGCTTGGAAATTACTCACGTAACTTAGATTTTAGTTTAATTTTTGTTATCCTTAGATTGTTATATGTTTAATCTCACTCATTTATTTATTTTCTTGTTTTTTGTACAATTCTACTCACACCAGTAGCTATATTTAGTTTCTACTTTATAAACTTTTTCTTTTCATCTTAAACGATTTTGTGCGTTGCCGCTTTGACTGCAGCACTCGTGCTTACTTTGTTCGCCTGATGAAGGGTCGTGTGTTTTTTCGACCCGAAACAATTGTTGCGAGTTTATTGCATTTTATGGTGTTTATTCAAAGTTTGTAAGTAATAATATATATATATTACATTTATTGAGCCCCACGGTTTTTTTTATCTTCACAAACTCTGATTTTTTCTGCTTTTAAATATTTGTTTACATAATTTTGCCATTATCATACTTGCCAACCATCTCATTATGAACCGTACAATTTTTAGTGCCCGCCTTTTTTATCACACCAATAATTTTTTAGAGTCATTTTAGTCTTATTTAATCGTAAAAACATTTGGAGAGAATTACTTTTAAAATATAGTGGTGTGAGAAAAGGGGTGTTTTTTCAGAGGGCGTTAACAATTGTACGGTTATTAATGAGATGGTTGGCTAGTATGCATTATGTCTTAATAAGATAATTATAAATTATTTCGCATAGGAATTTTTTTAAGCATTTGTTCTATGGAGAATGTTTATTATAAATTTAATAAAAGTGCAATTTTAAATAAAGATTAAAAAAAAAAAAAAAAAAAAAAATACAACCTTGCCAAGTACTCTGAGAATTATGGGAGAGTCTAAAGCTTACCATTAAAATATTTTACGAATGAATGAGACCCATTAAATGAATATAAAAGTCGAGAGTTAAGTTGGAAAATGAATGTTCTGTAAAACAAGGTCAAACGAAAAGAAGAATATCTAAAGAAAATAGTGATTGAAAGATGAAAAAAGAAAAGAAAAGAAATGAATAAAAAAAAAGGACTTAACAGTTTATCAACATGCATATCTGTAAAATAAAATTTTAAGTTCCTTTTTTAACTTTTTTAAATAGTCGAAATATTTTTGAAAAGTCCATTTTGAGTTCGCCGATTTTTCTGGTTGGTCGCCCATTTTTATGATTTTGGCCATTTTAAGATGGAAATTTTTCACAAAGGTGTTTTTTTTTTTTTTAATCCGAAATTTTTCTGGGTATATCCTAAAAGTGTCATTTTTCATAACCAGTTGATTTAAATTCTATTTTTGCAGCCGATCGGAAAAAAAAAAAAAAAAAAAAAGGAAGAAGAAGAAGAACCAACATGTTTGGCACCTGTTGCCGAAATACACACTACTTATTTTGACACTCATTAAAAATTACTTTATTAACAGCTAATCCCTCAAATGTATGATTTTTTTTTTTTTTTACCAAAAATTGCTCAAATAGCTAATTTTTGAGCTTATATATATATATTAACAGCTAATTTTGAATTTTGAAATTATTTTCTCACTAATTGTCAAAAATTTTCTAAACCCAAATTCAAAAATATATGATTATTTTGTTGTAAATAAATAAAAAAAACTATTGCTTTTTCTTTATGTCAAACTGATCAAATGCCATATCTGTTTTTTGATTCAATTTACGATCAATTTATTGAAATACACGATTTTTTTTTCACTTATAGTCATCTATATTCAATTTCATAAAAAGCTAGGTAAATATCTTGTCTAAATTCTAACTAACAGACGTTCGCATCCATTTAAGGTTCTACAAATCACGCAAAACTGTAGACCTATTTCGTAATAATTCAAAAACCTACTTATGTGTTTACAAAATTAAAATTATCGCGTAACCCAGTGTATTAGTATTATTTATTGATAATGTGACATCGTCAAGATTCTTGTTTTGTACTCGACTGCCAGTGTGAGGTCCGAGGTGCCTCTCTGTCTGCAGACTCATGGAAACGGACATTTCGTGCACCCATTCACGCTCTCAGCTTCTAAGGCACCTCAATTTCGCGCTCTATTTTGATAATGCCCTCTTGCGCTCACAGGCGGAGGTTGTACCCAGACGTTTAGACGCCTAGCAAGCACCAATGAACTATTAAACTAGGTGTGAACTTAGGTAGCTCACGTGACCAAAAACTTTCTGATTTGTAGTCATCTTGTGGGAAAATAGTTCCTCCCCCCCTTTGCATCTCATCAAAATCTTGGAGGACTGAAAAATCAGAAAAAAAAAACTCTAGAGATTTGGATGATACTCTGTGTAGAGAGAAGTCGTTCTCCTGAACTTCTCTGTAATTTTTACACATGCTAGGAATCACGTATCTATGTGATGCATGTTTTTCTGATTGCCCTGTATGAACAGGATGTTAAGTAGAATTGTTTTGTACTATTTCTTATTATTATTAAAACTTTGTTATGTTACTTAACAAGAGTATTTTTTTTTTTTTTTTTTTTTTTTTTAGTTTCACTAAAATAATAAGTTTGAATTTTAACTAAAGTTGTAATTCAAGTTGCCTTCTATGTTACTCAATCTGTCACAGTAACAACATTTTGACTCCTGTTACTTTCTTCAGTCAATATAGGGTAAAGAAAGTTTCGGGGCACCCTTTTCGAAGCTAAGTTTTTGTTATCGTTACAGGTTTTGAGAATTCCTAAAAATGAATAATCATGCTTTTAGCCGTTAGTCTATTATCAACCAAAACAAATATTACCATGAAGTCCAAATTTTGGTTTTTAAATCTATATGAGAAGGTATTATTTTTTATTAATAATAAATTTTAAACCGGATTAATAATCTTTATAAAACAGTAAACTTTTGGTAAATAAACTTTTTATTCAAATAAATCAAACGAAATGAAACAAACATTACATCTATGGGTAGGGTAAACTTTCATGTTAGTAAGTTTTAATAATTTAGGAATGTGTTAAATAGGGTAGGTGCTTCAGTGATTGGCATGCTCCAGTAATTGACATCTATCCCGAAATAATTAATAAATAAGAAAAATAATAATATCATATATTTTACATATAAGAATTTTAACATTTTATGTCAAACACTGGAACATTGAGTAGGTGTCAAATAAAAATTAATAATAATAATAATAATAATAATAATAATAATAATTGTTATCAAATGTATATATTTTAACATATATGTGGTTCTGAATGTCTTTCATGCCATATGTATTAACTTAAGAATTCTAAAATTATTTTCTGATGACTAGAACATTAGAAACATCAGAGATTGCTCTAAAAGTGTCAATCACGGGTGCACTTACCCTACAACGAAACCAAAATTACTTTTTTATACGCACAAAAGTGTGCTTCCTATTCAGTATGGTATAAAAATATAGGGTCACATAAAAGATTTCGAATATATTAGAGGTTATTTTTGAGAATTGCTCGAAGCGCTATTTGAGTCGTGTTAAATATACAAAGTAATTTCACATTACTTTAATACATTCCTTTTTATTGGATGTAATAATATACTAAATGAAATCTTGTCCTGAAAAATGTCCCTGTAATAGCTTTCACCTGCACAGCAAGATTTAAATGGAAATGTAGGGATGGCTGTTAACTCTTTCAGGGCTCACGCTCATTTAAGGGGACTCACTACCTATCGCTTCTAAAAGCCAAAGCCAATGTTATTCTATGGGGAATTTTGCCCCGATATAACTCATTAACTAATACATATTTTTATATTCCGTTTTCACTTTCCGAAAATTTACAACTGTTAAACAGATTATCGCTTTCTAAAAATTGATTTTTAAAATTTTTAAGATATCATTTTTAAGATCAAAAATGAAAAATTTCACATTGTGAAAATTCGCATTTTACAACCTCAAAATAAAATATTAAAAAATAAAAAATAAATAAATAAATAATAAAAAAAATTAGAAAGCGATAAATTATTTAATAGTTGTAAAGTTTCTGAATGTGAAAACGGGATTTAAAATTATGCATTAGTTAACAAATTATAACGGGGCAAAATTCATCATAGAATAACATTGGTTTTGGCTTCTGGGGACGATAAGTAGAGAGGACTAGGTCTCTTAATATTGTCACAATGGATTAAGTCTTTTCCCTGCCTCAATTGGCGGGTTCCAGTGAAAGTAGTTTTACAGGCAAAATGAAAATAAAGAAGCAGTTCATTCACTTTCGGCGAGGTCAGCCTTGGCGACAAACTTGGAGACTTGGTGATCCAATTTCGAGAAAAATAGTAGTTTATTATTCCCGAAGTTTCGAAGCTCTCCGACACACAGGAGCCTAAATCTCGAACTTTCCACTGGTTTCTCGATAGAAACTACGCCAAGCCCCATCGTCAAAGGGTATAAATAAGAGTGAGTTGACTTTTGAAAGAGAGTGTGAAGTCGCTGCGAGCCAGTATTGTTCAGAGACTTAATCTGGGCGATTGCACTGAACTTTGTTCGTGAGCTAGCGGAGATTTCTGCTCTAAAGTATTTCATATTAATTGCTCAAGGGTGCTAATACGAATACATCGAAATGTTTCGATTGTCGAATAGTGACGTAGAAATATGTTTTCAGAAATTATAAAATCAAAGATATCGTAATAGCAGTTCCACTTGCTTATTCTACATGGACATTGTTTGATATGTTTACTGTCATAATTTTTTTCCAGTGTACAAATTGATTAAAACCTTACATTTATTTTTAAATATTACGTCAGAATGATGTCACATTCGACCATCGAAAGACTTCGATATGTTCGTGGTAGCACCCTTACTCTTGTGGAACAAGTGAGTATTTTCTTGGACTGTTCCAGAACATTCGTCGGATTGTAACTTTTGCGGTGCGAGTGACAGCTTCTTTGGATTGCCACTGGAATATTAGAAGAATTAAAAGTACTACTGGGCTGTTTTCGAGAATAGTCGTTGTAATAACAGTTTTTTTCGTATAGATTCGAGAAGTTACGTAGAATAAAGTGCATTCATCGAGTAGAACTCGCCTGAATTTTCACGAACTACTTTCTCACATAAGAAAGTCGACAAGTTTTTCGTAACAATTTCGAAAACCCTCGTTAAAGGGTTAAAAATAAATGCACTCTATTAAAATGAAGGTAATTGTGAAAGCCACTCCGAATGATTTGAAAGAAAGGTCACTCGGCTATTAATCAGTTTTATATACGTAACTCCCCCGAAATGCATCGCGTTAGCCGTAACTCCTTCAAGCAATTTGTTACGGCTAACAGGCAAGGAAAATCAATTTATGCAGATACGCGTTTGATGTTTGATCAGTATTCCGTGGATTAACATTCCTTTCCGCCGTCTCTCTCATCAGAACAGGCAGATAACGCACTGTTCCAAGGTCATCGATATTAAGTGGACATCGTCATCCCAGACAAATATATATCTTACAGAGAGAATGTATCATCCTCCACTTGTTTTCGCTGGAAAACATGTGGATAGGGTTGACAGAAACACGAACGCTCTGTCAACTCGATCGGATGAATAGTTTAGTTTTTCGTCTTTCGGAATTGAGATGGTTGTACCCAAGAGATTTTTTTTTCTATTTTTTTTTTTTTTTTTTCTTTTTTAATTCGAAGAAAAAGAGCCATGCAGTTCGTATGAAGTAAAACACTTTCTGACTGCACCACTTGTGATATCTCTTAAACGTTAATGTATTTTTCACCACCATGACAGCAGAGTATTTCTTTTTTTTTTTTTTTTTTTTTTCCACGTACGTAGAAATCTTAAAAAAAAAAAAAAAAAAACTATCTTTACAGTCTTTTAGTTATATATATGTTTTGATAAATTTGCACACTTTGAAGTTACCTGAATCCAGGAAAACAGGTTTTGAGAGATTGATCTGTGTTTGTGTTTGTAAGTCTATTAGAATCTGCAGAAAAACTACAGTTTTAACATAATCTTAAAAAAAAAAAAAAAAAAAAAAGCAGATTAAAAAGATATTGTTACCTACAACTTCTCTTTGCTCTAAAATCCTTCAGATTAACTGCAGTTTATATATATATATATAAATTTATTTGAAAGAAGAAAAAATGCTAGGCACCTGCCTTTTTTCTAAAAACTCCCAGATTTTCTGCAGGTTATTTTTTAAAGTTATTTAGACCAAAGAAAAATTGCAAGTAGTAATACATTTTAACTGCAGGGTTTTCTTTCTTTCTTTTTTTCTTTTTTTTTTTTTTTTTTTTTTCAGACTGATAATCACAAGTTGCAGTTTTTTTTTTTTTCCAAATTCTATGTTACATATACCTTCAGGTTATCTTTTTTTTTCGAGATTATTTTTAACTGGAAGTCCACATTCGGTACTCTAAATCTGCATCAGATGATATATTAGAGCTATGTTTAGATATGGCCCGAAGTGCATTTAAATTTGACATGTCAGGATTATACCTTTTTGTGTGTGTAAGTACACTGTTTTATGCGGATAAAATTTATTGATAACATACATACAGGGATGCTCAAAACGAGTGGAATGAATCTGAAAGAGCGTTGCCATTGTGGACAGCCATTCCCTGAATGTTTATCTTTCTAATGTAATAACAGTGTTAAATGTTTCAATAATATAACTAAGTAGTTAAAAAGAGAAGTTGAAATCAATTTTTTCAAATGAAATCATTTCTAAAACAATTTTGAACATTTATTAAAACTACTTAAAAAAAAAAATAATTATAATAAATAAAAATAAATATATATATAAATATTGTTCAAATACAAATTTTTTATCGTTTATCTTAATCTGTAATAATGTAGGATAAGAGAAAGCAGTGTGAATGCCAAAGTAGATATTTCTAACGAGAAAACACAGAAAAAAAAAAAATGGTTTTGTGCAGCTCTGTATACTGAACTAGGAACCAAAATTTAGCATATGCAGTGAAAGATGTACTAAATATTTTATACATTAAAGGAATATATATATATATATATATATATATATATATAAAACACAAATGAAAATGCACTTTGAGCGTTTCGAATTATATCTTCCAATGTATTTGAACCTATCTGTATGGCCTTGTTTTTTTTTTTTTTTTTTTTTTTTTTTTATCTCTATATACAAACCAGTCCTGCATTTTATTTCATTTCCAATAGCGAATTGGAAAAATACGCAACAACTGAAGGTATTTAAAAAAATCATGGCGATGAGATTGGAGGCAGACAGACAGACGAACCTATGTCATAAAAGCTCTTGAACACTGTTAGAAAGTTTAAAAGAATTTTTTTTTTTTTATTTTGTGAAAAACACACATACGCACACACACACATACACACACACGCACACACAAAAAAGTTAAAAGGCTATCAAATTATAAATTTTGAATAACAACAAATTTCTGAACGCTGTGTTATCTTTTCTGCAAAAGAAAAAAGCAACAAATAATAAATAAAACAAAAAGAAATAAATTTTTAACGTTCCTTGACACTATTAGTTTAAAAAATGAAATGGCAGCAATGATCATGGAAACAAATATTTATTTTTCGGAGTTCGCTTATGAGTTGGAGAATTAAACGTATTTTTCACTCATAACTTTTTCGTCATTACACATTTTTTTTTTTTTTTTTTCAAAAGCAATAAGGACCCTTTGTGAGAGATATGTTCGCACACGTTACGAAACACCTCCTATACGCGCTATGGATGCAGGTATATTTTCGTTTTACTGCACAATGAGAAGGGAGAAAAAGGAAAAAAGTAGAAACTAGCTAATTTTAGTGAGAAAATGTTTTTACATTTGGGAGAAACGCCGTCAAAATGCTCTTATAATATAACTAAAATAAAATAGAAATTTGAAAATCTAGTATGAGGAAACAAATAATGACGTGAAACTTTTTCATTTTTAATAAGTTAGAATTACTTTTTGCATTCGATTTATAGCGAATAATAATAATAATAATAATAATAATAATAATAATAAGCGGGTCGTTTAAAAGATAAACTTAGGAATTGCGCTTAAAACCGTAACGTCGTTTCATACTTAATGTATTATATCAGCAACGAGATTCTAAAATAAATTTTGGTAATAATTATGGAAGAAGAAACTTTACAGTAACAATCCTCATTAGCTTTACTTTTAAAGAAAAATTATAAAAATAATGTTTGTTTCTAATGAAGAGAACAATCAGTTTAGCCGGAAATAATAATAATAATAAAAACAGGAAATAAGAAATAGGAGATTAACAGGAATAAACAAAAAAATGATACTTTGCTGAATTTTGTAAGACTTGATTTACAACTTCGTCGGCAGACTCGTACATTGAGTGGACAACATTTCCGAACATGATTTCTGAGAAACGTCAGCTTTCCCACACTTATTTTGTCAGAAATTAAGCCCTGTTTCAAATACATATTTTGTTTGTTAAGGTTTGCTTGTGACTGAATCTTTTGTGAAAATGTACATCATGTAATTTCCATTTAAATAATATAAAGTAAACTGAATATTTTTGTGTGAACCTGTAAATCAATCATCAATGCCAATCAAACCCTATTCTATAGAAAAACATTTTTTTGTGCATCCTAAATAGTTTATATTAATTTTATGGATCCAGGAAAAAATGGTAACGGAAAAAATGGTATCCTTGAATATCGGAAACTTCCTATAAATATAGTAATAAATAACATTTTTCTATATATGTCTTTTCCTATATATATTAGTAGAGAAAAATCCATGTTAGTTAGACCTATTTTCGGTCTTTTGACCACAGCATCTATATTCCCTTTCCATCCCTTCAAATAAATAAATAAATAAATAAATAAATAAATAAAAATAAATAAATAAAAATAAATAAATAAAATAATAATAGTAATAATAATACTTTCCACTTTCTTACGAGAAATGTTATTTATCTCCGCTCCCTGCCCCCCAAATATTTGTTCACTTATTTTAACTTAATTTTTTATTCATTGGAGGGGGAAGGGATTTCAGAAGATATTCCATAAAGACAGCAATCTTTTAGAAAATTATTATATTTTTAAAACAGCAACTATTCACTTATTTTAACCCTTTATCTACCGATGACATTTTAAAGTTAGTTTAAAAAGTGCATAAAATCGAATTTATGGAAGAAATGTAAAAGATATTTATAAGAATAGAATGTTACACATCACTTTAACTTCACTACAAAACACTAGACGATATATGTAGCCTGAAAGCCCTTTTTGTTACAGAAAGGGTTTTATAGAATGTTCTCACTATTTTTCCTTGGCTTTTCTCACGATCTTCACGTGTGTTCTTTGTAATTCCTATATTGATTCAAGAACACCGAGGGGAAAAAAAAAAGCAATATTTTCTGAATCTATTCGAATAATTCCATTTTCTGAATCCCTAAACTATAAATATAAATTTCTGAGCTATTCGTATAAAGTAAAAAAAAAAAAAAAAAAAAAAACCTGCATAGACGAAATGATCGAGAATTTCTAGTCTAAACTTTTCTAGAGGGTGAAACAATATTATAAATACTATGAATCCTTTGTACTACAAGAAATTCCTGCTTGATTTCCTAGAATTGGATTATAAAAAAAACTCGCCTCTTGTGTTCGCCTTTATTTGCAGAGATTTTTAGATTGACCACGAGAATACAGAAAAAACGCTCTAGAATTCTAATAAGGGCTTTTAGAACTCGCTAACAAAGGGAACTAGAATTTATAAGGATGACACGAACTATCTTTACTAGAGCCATAATTTAGATTTTAGATGTCAGTCACAGAATTTTTTCTCAGTGAACTTACCACCAAACTTAGAAAAATTTAAGGTAAAACATGAATTATTTTTTTTCTTTCATTCAAAAGTTCATTTATGTTGGAGTACACATTATGATTAATTTGAATATTAAGTAAGTTTCAGGCATGCAAAAGTTTCACTATTACATCCGCTTACCATTATTTCCGTTACCACATTTTTTCCAGTTACCTAATTTTGTAATATAGTATTCGATAATAATAATAATAAAAAAAAGTGTTAAAATATGTTTTAAAGAAATCTCTCTCATAGATCATAATGTAACCGAATTATTATTATTATTTTTTTTTTTTTGCATTTCTATACACACATTAAAATCGAAAAATTCAAATAGAAAAAAAAAAAAAAAAATAATAATAATAATAATATATATATATATAAGCTGCATATCATTGTATTTATATTGTATTTAAAAAAAGGAAAAAACAGTCATTTTAGACTATTTCTTGTGACGATTTTTCAACGAGAAATAATTAAAAATAAAATAAGTTGGTGCAGAGACAACAATAATAACTTGAACATGAAGGTAAATTGAAACATAAAATATAAAAAAGAGGAAAAAAACTTCATTTTTACAGCAATAAAGTTTTTCTAAGCAAAATAATTATTTTAGTAACAAGTATTAATTTACCTGTCAGACATTCATACGCGTCTGTGGGGTATTCAAAATAGCTAAAGTTCACTTTTTTCATGTTTGTTTGTTCAAGAAAAGCTAAGTTTGGCTCGTGCTATCAAACCTAGCGATTAAGAATTCTGCCACACGAGTCCCTTTGGCTTATCAAGATATAGATATCACACAGGGGTCACGTTGGTGAAAAGAGGTAAAAGAGGGAAAATGTCACAAAATTCCTTAAGCAACTGCTGTAGTATAAATGACCAATTTTAGATTACTTTGAGTAAGTATACACTGTGTTTACAAAACCTTAATACCTTAAATATTCAATTTAGAATATGTTATAAATTACAAAGTTCCATTAAACTAGGTAGTAAAGTGGATTTTGTTCAGATCCCCATCATATAATTGTTCTCACGCAAAAAAAAAAAAAAAAAAAAAAAAAAACAGCCAGCAAGCGAAAGTACCGGATACACTAATATAGTTATGTATAAACTTTCAACATTTGACCTAAATGTCCCACAGTTATGATGCGACAGGAATGCTTCAGAATGCGACAGGAATTAAATATTTCTACAAACTCGCGGCATAATTTCACTGATTCTTAACCAGTAACAAAATCTAAAGCAAAAAGCACATCATTTGCTGCATTTTAGTAGAATTGTGAAAGAATGATTTCTAACAATATGTGCAATGTTAATTTCATTTTCCGTTACAATATAAATTCAGAAACAAATTGTTTTTTCCCATCTTGTGTTCTAAAACTTTACAAAATCAGCCTGTAAGAACAGAACCTTACACTAACCGGAACGTGGACTTCTTAAGGGCCCGCTTCACTCACCGCCGCCGGAAACCGAAGCTAATGTTATTCTACAGGAAATTTTTCTTTACAAATAATTTATTCACTAATACATATTTTTAAATTCTGTTTTCGCATTCTGAAAGTTCCCAGCTGTTAAATGGACGGACCTTTTTTAAAAAATTATTTTTTTTAATTTTTTATATTTTATTTTGAAGCTGCAAAATACGAATTTTCAATAGGTGAATTTTTTTTATTTTGCAATGTCAAAATAAAATATTAAAAATTAAAAAAAAAAAAAACATTTTTGAAAACGGTCCGTCTATTTAAGAGTTGGGAATTTTCTGAATGTGAAAACAGAATTTAAAAATATGCATTAGTTAATAAGTTATTTGTAAAGAAAATTTCCCCATACATTGGCTCGGGCTTCCGACGACGGTAAGTGAAGAGGGCCGTTAAGCGTCGAGAGCATTGGCATATAAGAGGTCTTAGGCACAAGGTTCGACTGCGGGCTACTATTTTATGATGCTCAGCACAAAATTCATCCAATTTTCTATTTAATATACCCAAAGGGAATATTACTTCATTACTATAAAAATTAAATGTGTTAGACAGAATAAACATGAATCGGAAACGGTTTAAATAACAATTAATAAACATACATAAACAAGACTTTTTCCTGTAAGAAGTTATATTTATCACGACTCCTTTTATATAAAACTTTAAATAGAGGTACATACGAAATGAGCAAAAACATCCCGTATAAAAATAAATAATGCAATAAGAAACTTTACCACTGTTGACAACTATAATAAATTTTTAAGCCTCTGTCGCAAAGAAAAAGTTAAAAATTTGTAATAGATGTATAAATTTTCAACGAAGTTTTACAAAAACTGTAAAATTTATAGTACTTGGAAAGGGAAACGTCGAGAAAACCAGTTCCAAATGACTTGTTCCAAATGCTCGTTATTTTTTTTAAAGGCCGTGTTAATTAAAAGTAATGGAAAACAGGCATAATTATACACTATTATTTAAACAGACAAAAGTTTTCTGCCTGGTTCTAAACAGGTTTCGCAGTGAAGAAAAATAGCTAATCAAGCTTTAACAACAAGAGCAAAAATAAATAAGTATGTAAAAGAGGAAAAGTAAATAATGACTACCGGATAAAAGTACAAAACTTTTATTTACGACGAAAGCGTTAATTTACATTTTTACTACACAGAAGAACTGAATGATCAGAAAAAGAAATTTAGAACCTTAAATAATTTTTTAAGAAAAGGAATTAAAATAAATAACTGATTGAAAGAATTTGTTACCGTCACATAACCCTATTCCTATGTAAGAAAAGTATAGTGTAAAAAAAAAAAAAAAAAAAAAAAAAAAAAATTTAGTATAGATATACGTTTCAGCCCGTAATATGCACATGTGTGTAAGTTAAAACGAGGGTGCCCAAACGATCGAGCTCATACTGACTGGATAATTTGGAGCTCATCCTTACATGTACTCTATAAATTATTACGAGTATAGGATTTATACCGAATTACAAAGAAAAATTATTATCGATTCAAACTATTTGAATTAGTTTTAGTATTATTTATTAAAAAAAAAAAAAACCTCACATACACTGTATGGAAAAAAGAACCTTTCCGATTATGTAAAATACTTGACGAATTCTCTTGAAACTTCAGGGACATGTTATATCACTTATGTTATATTATTTCAGTGAAGCTTTTGTGGACCGTTATAATAATAATAATAATAATAAAATGTTTGCAATCATTAGTTCGTAAAGAAACAGGGAGATTCTAGTCGATGAATGCACTTTATTCATCGTAACTTCTCGAAACAGTACAACAAAACTGTGATTTCGAGGAATATTTTCAAAACACCGTAATAAAACTGTTTATTCAACGAATATTTTGGAAGCTGTCGCTCGTAGCACAAAAGTAACTATTCGACGAATGTTCTCGAAACAGTCCGAGAAAATAGTCACTCGTTTCAACAACAGTAAAGCCAAGTGTTGCGAAAAAAGTGTTGACTTTCTTGTGTGAAGAAAATATTTCGTAGGTAGTCACTGAAAGACTATTTTATTTCCAACTTGACTGTAAATCTACTTTCCCTGCAACAACTCAACTACGGCAGAAAAAAAAGATTATTTCTGTACCCCGGAGGTAAAGGACACCATGCCCATTTTTTTTTTCTTTCTTTTTGTAAAAACAGTTAGCACCAAAATGTATTATTAAAAACAGTATTTATATTTATGTTGTACATTATATTATAAATACTGTGCTAAAGTATCATAAAGCGATATTGGTTAGCTGCGAAGAAACATATAAAAAAGTTGTAAAAACAAAATTGAAATTTTTTTTAAAAAATTGCTCTTCTGAAAGACATTTTTGGAAAGCATATGTCCTTTACTTCCGGGGTACAGAATAAATCCGTTGCAATAACATGATTACGAAGCTTCTTTAAATTATTTGTATTCATTTGTAAGTCAAAAGTATATACAGAGTGCCCCTGATTTAATGGGTTAAATTTTAAGGTTAGGTTGGTTGGGATTTACGTCGCACTAGTGCTGCGCAATGGGCAATTGGCGACGGTCTGGGACTCACCCCTAGAGGTGGTCCGGAGACATGCCATCACAATTTTGATCCTCCACGGAGGGGATGGCTCCCCCTCTTCGGTAACATCCAGAGGTATAATTTTGATAGGAACATGGAGAGCATTGCGGCCACGACAGATTTTATGTGCACCAGCCACCATGAGTGTACACGACGGTCTTAGGCCGGCTCGAGTACCGAACCCGCAACCTTCCAATTACGAGCTCGGCTTTCTACCGACTGGGCTATCGCGGTTTAAGGTTAAGCAAAGTACATATAAAGAAGCATGTTTTGTTTTTAGTAATATGGTATTGGAAATGAAAATCTTCTCGGAGATATTCATGGAGTTATACAGATTTTGTAAAGTAAAAAGGAAACATTTTTATATCCATTGCCCGACTACCGTAAGCAATGGCATTATTGTGTTCGGTCCAAAAATGCGATATCGAGTTTTCACCTAATTTATACGTTTTAAGGTCTCCTGAGTCCAAAAAAGTGGTTTTTGGCAATTGGTTAGTGTGTGTGTACGTGTGTGTGTGTGTGTGTTCTGACTATCCTATCTCCAAAACTAATACAGATAGAGCTACGAAACTTCAGAATTGAGACAGCTCTAGTATAGAGATGATTTTTCCAACTTTTGGTGAAAATTGTAAAACCAGAAGTAAGACATCGGAAATCGGAAGTGGGACTACAATCCGTATCTTCAAAACGGCTCTAACGATTTTTTTAAAAATTGCTATGTAAACACTCCATTAGATGTCCTTTAATATGAATTAGTTGGAGATCAGGAAAACTGACGGGCGTCCCGTGTGAACAGCTCAATTTCAGGTCTCACATAGTGTATTCCTTTAAAAACGGATGTACGGATTTTTTTCAAACTCGCCCTATTAACTCCCTTTTAGATACCCTTTTGTACGTAATTGTTATTTTCTGGTCAACAATGGAGTATACCAAATTTTGGTTAGAGTATACCAAGTCGTTATCTCAAAAAACAGTTCAAACGATTTCCTTGAAAATTGTTACATAAAAACATTTTTAGATATCCTTTCTCATGTATAACATGATTATTACAGAAGTAATAACAGCCATCCTGATTAGGTAGGTCATTTTTAGATCTTGGAAATTGGTGTTCTAAAAAATATCGCAATCGATTTTTTTTTTTTTTTAAACTTTATAACTCGCTATAAGAACTCTGTTTTAAATGTCTTTACACGTGTATCAGCATTCTCTTACATGAAAATTTTTATGTGTGTTCTTTACTGTGGTCTTTTGTGTGGCCAATTTTATGTGTTCTGATGACATATCCAAAAAGTGCGTATAATGCGTGTAATACAGGGTAATGGAAGTGGTGTGGTTGTTTCACACCCGATTTTCAAAATAAGAATGCAGCATTTTCGTCCTGTTTTGCTTAATAAGCAGGGTTTTCAAACCAATGCCATGCCCATTTTTAGAAAATCTGACATATTCCAATATACTGCAAACAAAATATGAAAATGTCAAATAAGGAATGGAATATAAGACGTTTTAAGTTTTTATTAAATAATTTTTAACTGCACATGCGCATGCGTTAGCAATATTTCTTTTAGATAATTTATTAGCTAAATGCGTACAGTATCTCATTTAAAACAACCAAGCAAATATTGTAAAAATTCAGGAAAATGTAGATAAAATTCTTTACATGCTGAACAAAATCCTAGAATGAATCACCACGGTTCCACATAATAAGATTCTACATATAAAATTCGGCATGAAGTCGTGCTATTGAAATTGATACATATAATTCGCTGTATTAGCATTAAAAGTACGGAAAATGTCTTCACGAATAAGGTATGTTAAGAGTCATTTTTTTTAAAGTTGGACACTTTTGATAGTTGACATCTTCAATTTTTCCGAAACTTTCAGCATGTGTTAGTAGTACTGTGATAAGAAAAAGTGAAATTTAATTTTTTCTGCATTTGATTTGTTCGACCTAGAGAGGGGGTCGAAGTTTGAGGCCGTAAATAAAGGGTGCCATTTTAATATCATTTTATTCCTACAACCACGAGTGACCCATATCAATTTTTTTAAATACGGATACTACTTGATACTAAGTACATTTTAGCATAAACAGTTTGGTCAGTCATTCATGGCTTTAAAGGCAAGGGTCATTCAAAAGTGCAGTTTTCGTTGATTTTTTCCATGTTTTCAGTCTGAATATCTGCTAAGGCCATGAGTGCCCCATAGAAATAATTATGGGGTTAATTACACACTTTAGTACAGAACTTAAAAATATTCAAAATTGCATGGGTCACTCTTGGCTTTAGTAGATAAACGGTCTCAAAGTTGAAAATTTTCAAAAAAAGGTCAAATTTGATGGTAAATTCCTCTGTAAGCCATGAGTCAATAACTATGAGAGAGAGTTTTAATTATACCCTAGATGGTCTAGTTTTAGACCCAGGTTACAAACCTGTGGGGCTTGCAACATTTATTTAGATATAGTTTACTTTATATCGCCAATGTGTACCTGTTCTATGTAGTACAAAACGCTTGAGACCCAATTTTGTAATACATTAATTCTTGTTTAAAACTTCCCATTTTGCATTACAGAGGTCAGCATCAAAATAAATATAAAATAAATATAAAATTAAAAAATCTAGAGTGACTCCACTCGACTTTCCGAACATTGAGTAATTAACAGTTTTGTAGATAAAGCCTATAAATGCTAGATTCACCAAAATGCTTATAGTTAGTGCAACAGTGATTTATAATATTCATTTAAATTTTCAGCTCAATTGAATAAGGCGTTTAGATGCTATCGCACTTTTAAAAATTTGCTCCCATAGGTCATAATGATAAAGAATTTTTCTTTGTGTCCCTGTAAAAACATTGTAAGTGCTAAATTCACCAAAATCTATACAGTTGGTGCAACTGTGACCTATAACATGTGTACAAATTTTTTGCTCAGATTAATAAGGCGTTTAGACACTATCACACTTTTAAAAATTTGGCCTCATAGGCCAATATGATGGCCTCATAATGATAAATAATTTTTCTTTGTGTTCCTGTAAAAAAACCATAACTTCTAGATTCTCCAAAATCTATACAGATTGAGTATCTGTGACCTATAATATGTGTATAATTTTTTTACTCAATTGAATGAGGCGTTTAGATACTATCGCACTTTAAAAATTTTGGTCTTATAGGCCATAATGATAAAGAATTTTTCTGTGCGTCCCTGTAAAAACACTATAAGGGCTAGATTCATGAAAATTAATAGAGTTCGTGCTACGGTGACTTCCAGCATGCGTACCAACTTGCAGCTCATTCGAGCAAAGCGTTTAGACGCTAGCGTGTTTACTCACACACATACACACATACATACATACATCATCGCAAAAATAGTGAAAACGGACTCAGGGGCCCTCGAAACGTATAAAAATATCAAAATCTTAAATTCGTATTTTTGACATGACTGCAATACTTTCCTCACTATATTGTTCGGAAAGTAAAAATTACATAACGGAGACAGGGGCAAGTTGAAGTACGGGGTAAGTACATGGGGTAAGTACATGTACGGGGTAAGTACATGGAAATAAAAAATACAATTTTTAAGTTCTTATTCATTGCCAATAAAGGGAAGTACAGACACGCAAAACCTACTTTATAATGTAAAAAAAGATGTGTATGTAAACATCTGTCGATTTTATGAGGATAAAACTGTTTTTGAGTACTGTTTTTTACTGTGAGTAAAAATTCAAATTTTTAAGTGATGTTGCATTTTATGTAACAAAAATTGGTGAATGTTTCTGATTGATTCATCGTTTATAGTGTATAGGTGCAGCTTGCTAATCATATGATTTGAAACGCCCACGAGCATAAGTACTGGTAGCTTAACATCTCGTGAAGTGAAAATTGTGGGCAGGGGCCAGCTGAAACAAATATAGGGGAAGCCACTTGAAACACCTGTTACCATTTAGTCTCATGCGCAATTATTATTATTATTATTATTATTATTATTATTTTGTATACAGTCTTGTTTTCATCACCCTATATATGTTTTACATAATATAACAATATGCACATTTCAGATGTATCTTAGGTTATTACTTTCCGAACACTATAGTGAGGAAAGTATTGTAATCATGTCAAAAATCCCAATTTGAGATTTTGATGCTTCTATACATTTCGAGGTTCCCTGAGTCCGTCTTCACTCTTTTTACGATGATATATGTATGTGTGTGTGTGTGAGTGAACACGCTAGCGTCTAAACGCTTTGCTCGAATGAGCTGTAAGTTGGCACGCTTGTTGCAAGTCACCGTAGCACGAACCCTATAGATTTTGATGAGTCTAGCACTTACGTATAGTTTTTTTACAGGGACACAAAGAAAACTTGTTTATCATTACGGCCTATGGGACCATAAAAGTGCGATAGCATCTAAACGCTTTATTCAATTGAACAAAACATTTATACACATATTATAGGTCACAGATACTCAGTTTGTATAGAATTTGGAGAATCTAGCACTTATAGTGTTTTTACAGGGACACAAAGAAAAATTCTTTATCATTAGGGCCTATAGGACCAACTTTTTAAAAGTGCGATAGCATCTAAACGCCTTATTCAATTGAGCTGAAAATTTATATGAATATTATAAATCACTGTTTCACTAACTATAAGCATTTTGATAAATCTAGCATTTATAGGCTTTATCTACAAAACTGTTAATTACTCAATGTTCGGAAAGTCGAGTGGAGTCACTCCAGATTTTTAAATTTTATATTTATTTTATATTTATTTTGATGCTGAGCTCTGTAATGTAAAATGGGAAGTTTTAAACAAGGATTAATGTATTACAAAATTGGGTCTCCAGCGTTTTGCACTACATAGAACAGGTACACATTGGCGATATAAAATAGACTATATCTAAATAAATGTTGCAAGCCCCATAGGTTTGTAACCTGGGTCTAAAACTAGACCATCTAGGGTATAATTAAAACTCTCTCTCATAGTTATTGACTCATGGCTTATAGAGTAATTTACCATCAAATTTGACCTTTTTTTGAAAATTTTCAACTTTGAGACCGTTTATCTACTAAAGCCAAGAGTGACCCATGCAATTTTAAATATTTTTAAGTTCTGTACTAAGGTGTGTAATTAACCCCATAATTATTTCTATGGGGCACTCATGGCCTTAGCAGATATTCAGACTTAAAACATGGAAAAAATCAACGAAAATTGCACTTTTGAATGACCCTGGCCTTTAAAGCCATGAATGACCCACCAAACTGTTTATACTAAAATGTACTTAGTATCAAGTAGTATCCATATTTAAAAAAATTGACATGGGTCACTCATGGCTTTAGGAGTAAAATGATATTAAAATGGCACCTTTTATTTATGGCCTCAGACTTTGACCTCTCTAGGAGAAACAAATGAAATTCAGAAAAAAATAAATTTCACTTTTTCTTATCACAGTACTACTGACATATCCTGAAAGTTTCGGGAAAATTGAAAATGTCAACTATCACACTTCCATAGACTTTGTCCAGCTTTAAAAAAAATGGCTCTTAACTAGCTCTCAGGAAGAAATAATTAGTTCATTAGAGTTCATTTGAATATAGAAATTTCACACATTAGTTCTTAGGTTACAAAATCACGTATTTTGTGTAAACATGCATACTTACACAGACGGCAAGAGAGAGAAAGTTTTATACAAATATATATAATAATAGACAGATGGTTTAAAATTGTTTATTTAATTATAATTTAAATTTAAAATAGAAAACTGGGTTGAAGGCATCTAAAATATATAAATACACACACACACACACAAAAGACCTAACTAGTAAATCAGTATTTTTTCTAACAAACTAGACGAAAAACAAAATGAAAATTTCAAAATGACAAGCAAGAATTTTGAACAAATTCGTAAAAAAAAAAAATAATTTAATTTGCGTAAAATAAACCTCAAAAGAAGGCGCTTTGAGAAAACCAGTGCAAACAGTCCCATAGAAAATGTTCTTCCTTTCCAAAACTTCTGTTCGTTAAAACTAACAGAAAACAAGTCAAACTATAACAATTTTACGCCTAACATGAAATGTAAATTAGATTCGAAATAGTACTATATACAAAGAAGAATTTATACATCGAAATAAAAGAAAAACAAGTAAGGAGCAGTGATTTAGGAAGAAAAAAATTATTTCAAATTACAACAAACGCAAATTTCTAAAACAGAGCAGTTTAAGTGTCAAAAAGTATAAAAAATCTTCTCAAACAACATTCGAACGAAGCAATGGAAATGAAAGTAATAGTTTAAAAAAGTTTTACTAATCCCAGTGACAAGGATCCTGTTAGGCCGGCCATATGTAAAAATCAGCTGTGAATGAAGGAGTAAAACTTCGAAACTATATTTTATAACGAGAAGTTAAATGAGATGTTAATTAGTTATGCGTTAAATTTTACAAAGTTGAAACAAAAGAAAGAAGAAAAGGTTAAAGCATAAAACCATATGTGTCTGGAACAGATTTTAGTTTCTAATAAAAAAGCACCACAAAACTGGCGTTGTAAAAAATATTACTTACAAACTTTGAATAAACACCATAAAATGCAATAAACTCGCAACCATTGTTTCGGGTCGAAAAATACACGACCCTTCATCAGGCGAATAAAGTAAGCACGAGTGCTTCAGTCAAGGCGGCAACGCACGCTGACTGCGTTGCCGTCTTGACTGAAGCACTCGTGCTTACTTTATTCGCCTGATGAAGGGTCGTGTGTTTTCCGACCCGAAACAATGGTTGCGAGTTTATTGCATTTTATGGTGTTTATTCAAAGTTTGTAAGTAATATTTTAGTTTCGTTCACCGACATAACTACATTATAACTTAATTTTATTTACGTTACATTAAAAATAATCTAGTGTGGCACCAACACGAATTTCTCTTATCCTGCATTTCAATACTATATTGACAGATTGCAGATTGAGGTGTGCGATTACAAGTACTGTATATAAACGTATTCGGTTTAGGAACAGTTTTTATTGATATACAATTCTGTGTGAGTCTACCTCCCCCCTCAATCCCTCGTTTGAATATAGTATCTATATTTATATAGAATACAAGGCTGCTATTGAATTTAACATCAGAATTGTCTGAAATTACTTGTTTTTAAGTTACGCTGATAATAGACGTAGTAAAAAATCAACCACAAAAAAAAAAAAAAAAAAAAAAAAAAAAAAAACTTCGCTTTTGTATTCAGGGAAACTCAAAATATGCCATTGTAGAAAAAAAAAATAAGCATTGATAATTTAACTTAAAAAATATTTTATTTACCGTATAGGTATGAGAAATTAATTTTCATTCCTGAGCAGATTTCATGGACATGGTAAAATATAGTAAAGGGTTTCCACTGATTACATTCCACAGAAATTTTCATCACTTAATTATTGGTAGCCCTGTATATCTTCTATAAATTATACGTATTCGTAAATGTTTTTAGAATGCCTTGAAACTGATTTCTGTTATTCTGGTTTTCTAGTGAAAATAGCATAAATAATACTACTCGTTTCTGAGCAAGGAATCACAAAAGAATTCAGATACATGACGGCCTTTGAGAAGTGTTTCTTTTCAGCACATTTTACCAGATCTACGTGTACCGCACAAAACATAACAGCATTTACTGAAGTGTTTCAGATCCACAACGGATGTTTGCTGTAATAAGTGTTTACGATTAGCACCGACGATTCATTTAAAAAGCTACACAAGATATTCGGATTCATTTTTATCATAATCATCCTTTTCGGATGTAGTCAGAAAATGCTAGAAGTGAAGATTTAGTTGTGTCACGTGTCTTTTATACTTTTTCAGTAAACTGAAAAGCATCTATGACTTAACGTGGGATGTATCGGACGATCAGTACGGTGGAAAAGTAGTCTATTTAAACAAACTACAGAATTTTTCCCTCTGTAGCAGGGCTGGCCAACCCGCGGCCCGCCGTGTAAGGTTCTACGGCCCGCGACAGAATTCGAGAAATTTCGAATTTGACATCTTCGGTTAAAATATCTAATATTAATAATTTGTTTCGGACTTTTTAATGAAAATACTGATTAAAGTAACTAAAGAAACAAATACCGCGCTCATTGATGTTAATAAAATATTATCAGATCAATAAATGATTCTTACTATAAGACTTAAGAATATATAAATCATAAGTTTTTAACTGTTTTATAGTTTTTTATGAATAAAAATATATACAACACTTTCGCGACCGGCATACTTTTGCCTTTTCTAAAACTGATTGCCGGGGAATATTGAAGTAAACTAAAGCTAGTTGCCGCAAACTTTTAATGTTTAAACGTAGATAAAAGTTGAATGTAATATTTTAAAATGTTACTCCTGTAATTACCTAAAGCTTGGAATGAAGATTAGTTATATAATATTAGAACAAACCTATAATACTATCAAAGAATTGATACTCTAATAATACTATCGAAATAATACTGAGGTATTGTTTCCATAGAAATTCTTGAAATGACGTGAATTCCCGTCAGCGGTCACCAGGAATAGACTCTAAAAAGACGTGAATTTACGTCAGCGGCAACTAGCTATAGAAGTTGAAATGACGTGAATTCACATCAGCAGTCGCGAATGTGTCAATATACATATTTCCTGTTTTAAATCTTCACGAGCCGACTGGAAAAAGAATTACTATATGTATATGGTTCATGCATTTATGCCTGTGTAAAATAGATTTCCACTACGGTCCACCAACAGATTCGGGTTGGACAGGCCTGCTCTATTGTACAGTTTTTGGAGAATGGGTTGAAATCGTTTACCCGAATACTGTTAACTTAGGTTACCCCTTGAAACTGATTTTAAACATCTTTTAGAGTACGTTTTAGAGAAATTGAATTTATTTTTACACTGCATATTTAATACATATCATGAATTGGTATTTTTTAGTATTTTTATAGTATTAATTACTTCTTTTACTTATACTGAATAGCGATTTTGAGAAAAATAACTAAATTTTACGATACAAACGTTTTTTTCGTTCTGTCCGAATTTGGTCTTCGTCAATTCATTAAGAGCTTTGTTTTAGGACTATCTTTTACAAATGAAAAAAAAAAAAATATGCAACCGATAGCTTATAATTAATTTCAAGAAAAGAAACATCGACAAAAACCACCTAAAAGTGTCACGGTCATTATGCATTTCATTTCTTCAGGCTTTATTAATTAAAATTAATGAAAAACATGTCTGCTGAAAGCATTACTTACGCAGTTAAAATTCTTTTCACACTTTCCTTTCTAAAGTAAAACCACAAACAAACAAAACCCATAAATGAATAACCAACGTTAAAACAACAGAAAGGTAACTAATGAGCGTTCGTTAAAAGAAAACAAATGGTTTAATTAAAACAAAAGCGAAATTAATTTACATTTTCGTTAAAAAATGAATAGCTAGAGAATTCAAATAATGAAAACAGATATTTTAAAACAAATTTTTAATGTAGAATTCGAAATTAAAAGAAGGTTTTCTTCCTCTCTCTCTCTCTCTCTTTTAAACACTTTCGAACGCAGTTGAAAATTGTTCATGAAATCGGTTCGTCTATCTTATGAGAGGTTTTATGAGAAGTTATTAACATTTGAACTGCAAAAGGGGTTGTTATAAGTTTAAACACTTTGTCTATCTTTCTGTTTGGCTTCCAAACAAAATGACCAATTTCAATGCATTACACAGGTCGACATGTAAAATTTTGATTTTATAATTTTGGCTGATCTTTATGTTTTTTGGTGTGCTGAAACCGAAAATGAAGCCAGTCTTTCTCTATCACGTATAGATTGTTGTCAATACAGGGTGCCTACCTATACAATTTCTTCCATTACTCTCCCACCAATATAATTATAGGGTAAGTTTTATAGTATGTTTCCATGATTAATTAATCATAGATACCTATTGTAATTGTGAAGCACTAGTGCGACTTAAAACCATATCAACCAACCAACCTATTGTTATGATGGTATATGTAAGAAATTGTGTCTGTTGTATTGACAAAAATCTATACGAGATAGAGAAAAATGGGCTGCATTTTCGGTTTCAGCATATCAAAAAACTTAAAGATCAGCTGAAATCATCCAATCAAATTTTGTCAACTTCAATTTTGTAGGCCTGTGTTATTATTATTATTAGAATGCTGATATACTCGGGATAGTTCTTAGCGATGTCTGATGAAAATGTGTTGAATGGATTTTTCAAAATGAATTAAAATAAGTTTTTCAGGCCACCTTGTATTAATACTTTAAAATTTGCAAGTTAGCAAACTTGTAATTTCGAAATCAGATGATAGAAAAAATCAATTTGGTGGCAATCTTTCAACTTTTGAACCCATGTTAGGTTGCTTTAAATCATGTTGTGCATGCTAAATCATGATTTTTATTTATTTATTTATTTATTTTTTAATTGGAACATAAAAACAATTTTTTTTTTTAAATACGCTAAATTGAAGTCTATTTGACAAAAGCTAAAAATTTTTTATAAACAGCAATTATGAATTTACAGTCCAAAAATCACCCATTTCGGTTGAAAATTACAGATTTTATAGGGATTAAAAATATATATTTATTTAAAAAGTGTTTTTTTTTTTTTTTTTTTTTTTCAGGCCATTTTTCATTGTTATTTTAAAACATTTTTCATTGTTATTTTATTGCGAGCTGTTTAATATTCAACTTCCAACTAAACTAATATTAAAGAAAGTCTAATTTTTTTTTTTTTTTTTTTTTTTTTTTTAATCGCAACATTTTAACCTATTTTGACAAAAATAAAAATTTCGCTAAAGATAGCAATTATGGCTTCACAGTTCTAAAATCACTACATTCTGTTAAAAATTACAGATTTTAAAGAAAATAATATTAAAATTCAAGCCCAGGCATACGATGAGATTTTATAATTTGCAAGGTAACGTTCTCCTAACTGAAAATTAGAGATTCTGTAAAAAATAAAATAAAATAAAATAAAATAATAATATTAAATTAAATTTAAGGTATATATAATCCTTTTGATAATAAAAGAAAAGCATGAGTACGAAGAATAGTCAGTCAAATAATTCACCTCAGAAACATACACAGGCCAAACAAAGTAAATATATATATATATATTAATAAAACTAACTTTAAATTAATTTTAATATTTTCATACTCCACAAAACATAACTGAAATGACATACCTTATTCAGATAATACTCAAAAAGTTTTTTTTTTTTTTTTTTTTTTTTTTCCCTTTTGTAATTGAATATAATAGGATAAGTTAGTTACAAGGCCACGCAAAAATATTCAGATATGTTGTGGATTGTAAATCGAAACTGACAAGAAACCCTATTTTCATCTGTGTCAGCCATTTTAGACGCTTTTCAACGAAGTTTAAAATTGTTTAAGATTTTAGTTTGTCTGTCTGTCTGTTCTCTCTTTCATGTATGTATATTCATATACTTATGTAATGATTTCAACGCAAGCCTGTCGTCGTATTTTTGAAAGTTATTACTTAACCTAAGAGTAATGCCGTTTTTTTTTTTTTTTTCTGTCTTTTTTCGATAAATTATGAGTATCACGTTACAGTGATAATGTCCTGATAGGGTTCTAAATTTCGTCTGTAAATGAATTGCTAAAAAAATTATATTACTATATAAAAAGAAGTTTAAATTTATAGATATTGTTTTACAAAAACAACATTAAATATATATACACAGTTAAAAATTTCAACAGAAAACTCTGTGTAATCTATTATCTTAGGTCTTACTACAGAGAAAAATAAACGGAGATGTTAAAAAACTTATTTTATACATTCATTTTAATAACTAATATTAATTTAATTAATTATTGTTGAGACTATATTTTGGACTTGGAATGCTTTATCTAAAGTAGAAACAGTCATTTTTAATTTTAATTAAAAATTTAAATAATAAAATTGGGTAAAAATACAGAATAAAGATTGAGAATCTCGATAAGTCACTTTTACCTAAGAATTACTGTAAATTTACAGAGACTCTGGATAAATATTTACATTAAATTTACAGAAATGTTTAGTATCCATATATTTTACGATTTATTTATTTATTTATTTTTCATTATTTTTTCTGGAAAAAAAAGAAAAAAGATCAAGAACGAAGAAAAATACTAGAATTCGAATAATTTAGTGCTGAAAAAATAGTAAAAGTTATACTAATAACTTATAATTAATCGTGAGAAAAGGAATGTCTGCAAAATTTCCTGAAAGTGACATAGTAATTATAATCTCATCCTTTTTTTTCTTTTTTTAAGGACTTTATTAATTTAAATTAACGAAATGCGTGTCTAAGAGAAAAATAAAACAGTTAAATAGCTCTAGCATCGCTACAGAAATTGTTACGTAATAAATTAGATTCTGAGCATAACCAGAAAATAAATAAATAAATAAATAAATAAAAAATAAATAAAATAAATATCTAAATTAATACTCAACGTCGAAACAATACAGACATGAATAATTAACGTTACTTAAGAGTAGAAAATATTTTAACTACCACGATGCCCAAATGAATTCACATTTTTGTTGGAGATCCAAAAAGCAAGAGAATTCCAAAAAAGAAAACAAATGTTCTAAAGCAATGCTTAATAAGTTAAACTAGTATTTGGGAGCCACCATTAATCTTTTTTCTTTACTTTCTTAAACTAAGTCACGCAAAACAAATTATTTATTAAAATTATGATTTATCAAAGTTATTTTTCGTAATGAAGGCAGACAGTTTTCATCTCTGAGAAGCGTAACACTCAGCGTAAAAAAAAAAAAAAAAAAAAAAAAAGTATTTTTTTTTTTTTTTTTCTCCCGTTCGGAGAGGGATTAAACGAAAAAAAAGATACAATTGTTTCAGATTATCACAGATCTATAATTCAAACATTTGTGTTAAAGGTACTGACAAGATTTTTTTTTTTTTCAATAATACCCATGTTGAAAATTTACAACCCGATTGGTTTACTCCCCCACCCCGAAGGTGAGAAACGATCTTGCTTCTCCCCCCCTCCTCCTTGGTTGATTACTTTAGATATAAATATTTATAAATTATAAGTATTGTTTTAAAATTTCACATACAAAAGTTAATATATACATACATTATGTACATTTATACGAAATTTTGTCTTATACTACTTTAATGTTAAAAAAAAAAAAAAAAGGTGGATGGCAGCACCCCTTATTGAGAATCAAATTGACTCACTCCTTAATACGCCACTTGTTGAGACTAATCCGAAATGTAATCAGCACCAATTTAAGTCAAGGTCCAACTAAATAAATAAATAAAAAAAAAAAAAAAAATCGATACTGTCGATTTTGATGCTGATTATTATTATTATTATTAATTTTCTTTTTCTTTCAAAAAAAAAAAAAAAAAAAAAGATTTGATGAAATTTTGGCAAAAGAAGAATTTAGTTTAGTATGGAGGACTATTATTATTATTATTATTATTATTATTTTATTATAACATTCAAATTATTCAGTTATATTTTTGATAAATTTTCGATTTCGATAAATGTCCAACTATCGTAAAACTGGTATCGTAAAAATCCGCAGATTGAGACTAATAGTCCTCCGTACTAATAAAATTTCATTCAGTGGCTCGTGAGGTACAGCGCCGACAAAAGTTTTAGATACACGCACAACGGCAGACGTTTTCTAAAAATAATCTGACAGTGTATAGGACAACGCAAAGTGTGTAAATCCCTCTAAAGCCGATACTTTCTTCTTAGGTGTATAGAATAAAGTAAAAATGAACTGTAAACGAATTTTAAAGATAATGCTACAGTTGAAAATAAAAGTTAAATTGATATACACGATTTTACAATTGCAATTAAAAAAATATATATATGTATATATATCTTAAACTTCAAGTCATATTCTTTTTTAAAGGTTTTTTTATATAACAGAGAAGAATGACAAAAAGGAAAAAAAATAAACATCGCTAAACGAATAACAAAATGTTAAATAAAAATAAAATAAAATAAATAAATAATATTATTAAAGATAGCTTATATTGAAATACAAGAAACGGAACGTCGGGAAACCACCTGAAAGTGACACAGTAATAAGCATTTTCTAGAGCTTTATTCATTTAAGTTAATGAAAACCACGTCTAATGGTAATGACATCATTTTTAAGAAAGAGATTTTTGAAAAAAAGTCAAGCCTTTTTTAATAAAATTTTATATCATACATACTATAAATAACAAATGAGAGAGTCAGAGCAAAACTAGTTAACAAGTAAAAAAAAAATCTAATTTAATAGCAACAGTTAAAGTAATAGAGTGGCAAATAATTAGTTTTAGCTAAGAGCAGGAAAATATTTCAATTACAACGAAGGCCACGTTAATTTTTACATTTTAGTAACAATAAAAAAATTGTAAATAAAAAAAAAAATCAAGTAGGTATTTTACTTAAAACTTTTATTAAAAATAATATATATATATATTTTTTTTTTTCCTTCTAAAAAAGAGAGGGAAAAAAAAAAAAAAACAGTGTCATGTTAACGCAAACAATGACGTGGATGCAGTCACAAAAAATATATAAATAAATAGAATAAAAATAAAAAATAGTCCTAAATGAACTGCTAAACATTCATTTTAATATTACAGTTAAAGAGGAAAGTTGACATGGTAGACAGTAATTTACAAAGTAGGACTTCATTAATTTAAAACTTTAGTTTTTCGATCATTTTTTTTTCAACACATAAAATCGACAACAACGTATAAAAATAAACATTACAAGAATAAAACGTTAATAAAGCTACAAAAGTAATGCATACAATATGTAATTAATCGCAAGAAAAGGAATAATGATGAAAAAACACCTGAAAATGGCACGGTGATCATGCATTTCATTTGAAACAGAAACTTTATTAATTCAAATAAATGAAATACACATTCAATGAAAGCCTTATTTAAGAGGCGGAAAAAAAATAAAAAAAAATTTTAAACATTCCTTATCAAATTTTTACTAATGCATAGACAATAAAAAATATTTTGAACAAAACTACCAAAGAAATGAAAATAAAATAAATAACCAACATCCAGACAAAAAGGTGAGGTTAATAGTGGATTTCAGTGAACACCACCAGAAAAATAATATAATTAAAATGGAAGTGAAATTATATTGTCACAGAATAAAAGAGCTGGAGAATTCCAAAAATGAAACTTAAAACATAGATGTAATGAAGGAAAGAAACTAAATGAATATTTTATTTTATTTATTTATTTATTTAAGTTTTTTTTTTTTTTTTTTTAGTATGTCCAAACTACCTAGCTGTAAACGGACTGTTAAAGTTTAGGAAAACTTTAACTATTGCTCACAAAATGGCGGGTAAAATTGACAGCCCAAGTTTTAGGAAACTCTTAAACTTAAGGTTAGTGTTATTGTTCTTATTATTATTATTATTTTTATTAAAGAGTTTTTCTTTTTATAACAGGAAGAAATAAACATCGCAACTTTAAGAAACTAATAAAGTATTAAAAAAGTAACACGGATAGCTTGTAATGAATTGCGAGAAATGGAACGGCGACAAAATTAACTTGAAAATGGCACAGTAATTGTGCATCTCATTTTTTGAAAAACTTTATTAATTAAAATGACTGAAAAACACATCTTATGAAAGTATTATTTAAACAGACAATATATATATATATATATATATATATGCGTGTGTACCTAGAAAATTCATTAACAAACTTTAATAACTAACATAAAAAATTAGATTCAAAGCAAAACGAACCAACACATAAATAAATAAAAATAAAAACCTTAAGTAAATGACCAAATAACAGAGAGGTGAATAATGAGCGTTAGTTAAGACCAGAAAAATATTTTAATTACGAAGAAGACGAAATTAATTTCCATTTTCTTTTGTCGGATAAAGAAACTGGAGAGTTAGAAAGTAAATAAATTAATAAAATAAACCTAGGTTGAAACTAAATATTCAAAATTAAAGGAATGTTTTTTCTATTTTTCAAAAGAAAAAGTGTCGCGTGAGACGGCTAATGGCACGAATGCCAGCTGCAAATGACTTGCTACAAATTAGACATCTTTGTAAAACTATACTTAGGGAAAGTTAATTTAATGTATCCTCTATTACAAAGTCGAATTGCAGAAATTTAAAATTTAAAACCTTCTCTAGGTACAATGAATAAATAAATAAATAAATAAAATAAAATAAAAATAAATTTCTTTTCGATCTATATTTTGAATTAAGTTATTAACCCTTTCAGGAGTAATGAATTTAAGTTAATTTAAAATCAAATGCCACCAGAGTCTGAGATCAAGATTAGAAGAAAAGTAATAAATGAGTGTTTTCAGATAAGGTAAAAAAGTAAAGTTTTATATAAAATTTCTGGGATGAATTTTTGCAGTTGAGAACTGAAATTAGGTGGTATAAAATATATACCACCGCCCCTGAAAGGGTTAATAGTCGAAAACATTTTCAATGTATTTTAACAATCCAATTCATACATGCATATATATTCATATACTAGTGTTTGATCATTGTCATGAATTATATATACGTGTGTGTGTGTATGTAATTTATACGTTTAATTTTTTTTTAATTAATTCGTTTTATCTAAATATCACAATAAACAATTTTATTAAGAATTAAGTGCACAATTTATTAATGACTATTTCTTTATTAAACTACACACACTGGCCAATGAGTAAAAAACCGTAGTTTAGTATAACAGCCCATATTCGTAAAGGCGTCGATTCCACAACCTTCGACATTGCATTAAGAATACCATACATTATCTACACAGATTTTTAAGATCCTGTAAATTAGATGGAAAAGGGGATCGCTGTCGAATGCGCTTTTCTATTATATCCTAAACATTTTTTAGTAGAGAAATATTCTTTTATGTGCAAAAACTGAGCTTTTAAAATTCGATCGTTCTTTTTTAGACTCAGTTTCAATTTTAAAATATAAAATGATAATGAAACACAGTCATTACTATGCATTGATTAAATGATTAAAAATAAAGAGGAATGGTTCAGTGGCGGATCCAGAACTTAACTTTTTTTTTTTTTTTTTTTTTTTTTTTGGGGGGGGGGGGGGGGGCTAAGATTTTTTAAGATGTTATTTCAGATTAGTCAAAAGTTTACAACAGTAATATTCAATTGTGAATGTCAGTACTTTTTTTTTTCTTGCCCCCCCCCCCACCCCCACCCCATAGATCCGCCACTGGAATGGTTGTTCTAATATTTAGTAGCAATTAACTTTTAAATATTTTATTCAATAATGAATGATCGAAAAAGTATTTTTTTTCTCCCGAATGGCGGGATAATCAGCTCTTATCGCATGAAATAATAATAAATTGGATGAGGGATGAAAAATTGTTAACATCGTGAGATGAGCATCTAAATCAGTTCCATTTAACTTGACGAACTCTTTATTCTAAAAATTTTAGAAAAAACAACTTTTAAAAATTCAAAGAGTTCGTAGCGTCTAAAAAATATTTTGTTTAAATGTCCCCAAGTATTCAAAGATTAAACGAAATATATTCAATTCCCAGGCATACATAGATAGATATAGATCTTTTTAAGAATAAAGGAGGGAAAAAAACTTTGTAAGGAAATATCGTAAATTAAAAAAATAAAAATAAAAATAAATAAATAAATAAAATATGTTTTGAACTGAAATAATGAAGCACGATTCTTCCTCAGACTGAAAAAAATCAGGCAAAAAGGCAGCGTGAAAGCAGAAAAACAACGCTGTCTCAATATCAGCTTTAAGAAGACGTTTGTTATTCATTAGAAGACTGAAAATATGACAACGTCCATACATAGCTAACATTAAGACAACCTTATTTTTACGCTTTCACGCTGCACGCGTGTGTCCCCCCCCCCCCCCCGTGAGAAAGGTTTATGTTTGAATATTTGGACTCGAAACCGTTGTTCAGTATTACGATGTTGGCAAACAAAGCTCTAATTCTTCCTCATTTAAAATTGGTTGTTCGAAGTATTTATTGTTGTCTTTACGATGATCATTTTAATGAGAGGAATGAAATTCAAGGGGGAAAATATCTGAAATGATTTTAACATAAAACTGTACGTTATTTCCTAAAGTGAGTTAAAAAGCATTTCGTTGTCATAACAATCATGACATTTACGCATAGTAAAATAATCGTGATTGTTAATTTACCCACACCAGCCCAGAAACACCTAATGAAAGTATTTGCAAAACTGTGAAGAGTGAACGAAGGGAATCTCTGAGACAGGTATACAATGTTTCGTCTTCATCCTAATAATGAGTCACACCTATCGCACTCACTTAATATGCAGGAGGAGAACGCCTGCCCACAAGGTAATCACTCATCAGACTGTGTTAATGCGAAACGCTAGAACGACGCTTCTTTAACTGTTGGAAGTGGAAAAAGGGATATGAATATTTATGGTTCCCGAAGACGAACGGAAAAGGAAGAATACGCGACACGAAAAGGTGGTTTTGAGTGGACAGATTTAATAATTTAAGAGTATCGTATGACTGAATAAAGGAAATACCTTTATTTTCTTTTTTTCTTTTTCTGTAACAGAAAAATTACATACAAAAACCTAACATTTTTACTTTCTCTTGCCCATAAGGTACAGAAAGTATTGTTTTTGTACTTTCGAAAGTGAGTTTCTGTTACATTTACACGTTTTGAGGTCCCTGAATCCAAAAATCATGTTTTTAGTGAATGGTCTGTGTGTGTGCTTGTCTCCGTGTGTGTGTGTGTCATCAGTATATCTCAAAAACAAATTACAGCAGAAAGTCCAAACTTGGTATTCTAAAAGTGTATCTTATACGGATGTTACACTAAACTTTTCGTTGAGATCAAATGGTTCGTGTACAGGGACACCCAAGAGAATTCAAATGCATTACGTCTATGGGGGCAATTGCAGGTAAGTAGAGTTTAACATCCATAGACTGCACAAAACTAAATGAAACAAATATATATTTTCTATATGCGTAAAAACATGTCTCATGTAGAATAGGGTAGGGAAATCAGTCACTGTTCGTTTACAGAGCTACACAAAAGAGCTAGATAAAAGTGCTACAATAGTTGCAAATTGATGGAAGTATATTTCAGGCTGGGTCGTGTATTATTACTATATAGGATTATATTAAGTGCACCATGTGGTCTGTATACATAATCTTCGAAAGATATACAGGACTGCAAATATTTAAGCGATAACATTCTTTTTTGTTGTTAGTGGATGCGCTATTTTACCATTTCCACGAAAGCTGTTCAGGAATTGAAAGGAATTCCTCATAGAGATATGGTAAATAATGTATGTTTTAAAGTGAACTTTTAATTTTAATAACAGATTTAATTTCTCTATAAATGTAGGTGCATTAATGAAACGGGGGTTGAGGGGGGCGGTATGACCCCCTCACACAGAACTAATTATCACATAAAACTCTTCCAAAGCCTAATTTGATTGTTTTATCACAGGTTTACATAACAGTACTCGTTATCTTACCCCTTAATCTCCAACCTGTATTTATAGTATTCAATTTCAGGGTACGAGAAAGTCGTGTGAGTGACACAAAGATTCCTCATTTTTCAGAGGTGCTTGCTTACTACTGCAATGGACAACAAAAAGGGTGAAACATTGCATCACAATATTGGATTCATTTTTCTTTCTTTCTTTCTTTCTTTTTTTCCTTTTGTGATTTATTATTTATTCTTATTTATTTATTTATTGCACATACAAAACTGAATAGATATAGATTTAGCAAATTCTGACTCAAACCCTTCAAACAGCATTCATAATAGAAAAACTTAAATTGTTATGATAAAAATAATATCAACAAGAACGAAAATCATTTGCAACTCGATAAAAATTTGCGTTGATTTTTAAAATATAACGGAACAGGTTACTTTTAGGGTGGTTATTTTACCCCTAATTTCTGATTTATCACTTGAAGAACTAGTATAAATCGTAAAATAATTTTGTCGAGGTATTTTACAATTAATAAATAATAAATAAATATATAATAATAAAACATTTTGTAAAGCTGACAATAATATTGTAATTTGAATTTCATTGCTTATTTTTCTTTTCAGCAAAATAGGTTGGCGTTGAATAGGTTTTACGTCGCACCAATGCTACATTATGAGCAATTGGCGATGGTCTAGAACTCAGCCTTATGAGTGGTCCGGAGACATGCCACCACAATTTTGATTCTCGATGGAGGGGGTGGCTCCCTCGCTTCGGTGATGTAATTCCAGAAATGTAATTTGTATGGAAACATGAAGGACGTTTCGGCCACGACGCATCTTATATGCATTAGCCACCATTAGTGTACACGACGGTCTTCCACTGGCTGAAATATCGAGCCTACTCTTCCAAGTACGAGAAAAGCAAAACAGAATTCAGGAATAGAAAGAAAGTTTTACAAATTTTTATAGAGAATATTTCAACAGATGTTCTTAACCATGAGATTCGATTTCCAGCAGAGAGAGGAAACTCTAAGTGCAAACAGCTTAAAATATAATTTTAAGCAGCTGTTTGTTTTAGAGTATTTTTTTCTCATAAGAATAAAATCGTATTGACGGTTATGTCACTAAAAACTATTTCTTTTACAAGAGCAGGCGTCTCTTTTTCATGATACCATTTCTACGGCCAACACCCGTTTTCCAAAGTTCTACACGTAGACATAGCATCTTAACTGTTGCTGAAAGTTAAAAATATTTCAAAAATTTCAGACATTCGAAAAATTTCATTTGGTGAAAATAAAATTATGCGAATGAAAAAAAAGGGGGGGGGGGGGGGATATTCAAATGGATAAGAATTTATATTTTTCAAAATGCAATGAAATGGTTTTAAGAGAAAAGTTGTTTTAAAAAAAAAGTAAAGTAGTTTTTATAAAACAAGTTTTACTCCAGTGATAGTCTAGGGTTACTATAGTGTTAGACTAAATCAACTTAACGCGACAAAAGTAATATATATATATATATATATATATACATAATAAATTCTTCCCAATTATTATAAAAATCTATTTAAAAATTCCTCATTCAGCAGGTAAACAAGAGGTTCGTAATGTTTCAGAAACCAATTATTATTAAAGAACACTCTTCATTTGTAGAGCCCTGAACAATAACAATGTACAAAATAATTCCCAATTAATCCACAAAATACACAACAAAATCGAAACTCTCGAACGAAGAGAAGACGAATCGCGCGCCCTCTAAATTTGCAAGTAATTAGCCGGATTTTAAGAAGTGTACTCGGGATAACTAAAATGTCTAGAACCTTTTCCAAACACTTGTTGCTTTATTTATTCTGAGTATCTCGAACCATGGCTGAATCGCTGGAGTCATCTACATTTTCTTTCTCGCTTTGGCGAGAAAATTTTTGAAACTCCATTTTATCGCCGAAACCACTAGATCTCAAGAAATTGGATACGTTCGTCGTCATTATCGGTCTGGCAAATAAAAATTATGAATAATTTAAATTGATTTCCCAGTGTCAATCTGTCAATAGGACGAGCGTGTGAAGCCATTGTTTACATTTTACAATGATAAATTAAAAATAGGTTATACATATATAAATCGGCTATTAAAATATTATATATCAGTAACGTATATTTAGAAGTTCTATGATGGCATATTCATATATAGCATACATCCTGTACATACACTGTTAAAAATTTAGCGTTAGTTTAAACAAAACTTGGTACTGAAGTAGCTGAAACCATCCGATGGTTTAACCTTTAACCACGATTTGTAATTTTCTGTTGAAACAAATATTGATATTATGTTTTTAATAATAATAATAAAAAGAAGAAATACAACATTCGACCGAAGCAGGGACTGAACTGAAGACCTTCTTGGATCAAGTGTAACACTCTGGCACTGTGCCATTCGTGCTTGCCCACTCATTCTGTTTCGTTGATTTTCATAAACGGAGCTAAATTTTCTAGGATTTATCTTGACCCATGGGTGCGTTGTTGCACAAAGTTCGCTCTTTATCTTATGTTTTCGATCACGCTCTTTTAATTTAAGCTTGGTTTAGTTTCAAAAAGAATTTTACTAATTCATAGTTCCTGAACTATATAATAGATTTTTCTCTCTTCTTTAAAGGATATACTTCAATAACTTTTCTTACAGTAACGACTGGTCAGTGAACAATTGAATAAATAACTATTTATTTATTTATTTTTTAATGACTTTTAGTTTTAAATGACATAATATCACGCACATCATCACTTCACAGATTTTATTTTATCTTTCAGGCTTGCAGCCGGTGATTTTCGGCGTGCTAAAGGCGCCATCTCCGGAATACAAAAGGAATTACAATTGCATGTACGCCGAAACACTTCTCCAAGTTTTGGTGCAACTGAAATTCAATCGCAAGAAGTAGAAAACTAAAAAGTGAGGTTGAAGCATATTATGGTATTACTCATAACTTTACTCTCTATAGTGGTTCAAGTTTAAACCGAAATTTTTAAAAGTGTACGATATTGCCTGTAATAAAAGTTTAAATTTAACATAATTGGAAAACTTACTGTTCTAAATTGCACTAAAAAAAAAAAAAAAAAAAAAAAAAAAAAAAAAAAAAAGACCGCTTGCAAACAATAGAGAAACTGAATATTTTTATAAAGTCGTCCTACTTATGAACTTATTTTTAATTTATCATCTTTAATGAAACGTGATTTATGTGAAATTCACAATTCGATAAACGTGTATTCTAGGTTCAATGATTTTCTTTAATAGTTTAGCTGCTTTAATTATTACACTCATTTCGTTTCTACTTCGAAGAACAGACTGTTCGTTTACAGATGCGAGTCTTACCCATAGATATAGTAAATTTACATAGATCTATCATCCCATTGTTATCATGCAAAAATTTTTGATGCCGGAAACATTTTTTGGCATCAGCCATAGAGTGGTATTGAAACCATCGAAACTCGGCAATTGTAATAGAATAGAATAGAATGTTGATGAATTTTCAAAAAGTTGAAATATTGCGCCTTTTAATTTTTCTAATAAATTTATGAAAAGAAATGGATAAGTTATCATGAAAGTAAATTGTATTTGAGTTAATTATGAAAAATATAATTTTTTATAATCAATTGATTTGTTATTATTATGAAATAAAAACTGGTTTGATTTTTAATGGAAAACGTTTTTTAAAGTTTGATATTTTTTAAGATTTTGTATTAATAAATAATATAGAATTTTCAGAATTCTTTTAAATATATTTAGCAGCAGCGTAGGTAAAGAACGTTAGTTTTAGTATATAAAAAGAGTTTAACTTTAAATATTATCTAAATTAATAAATATATAAAAGAAAAAAAGAAAGAAAGAAAAAGAAAAATGAATTTGAAATTGTATCTGAAGTTTTTCATTTACCTTTAGTACATAAATTATTCATAAATTTTATTTTCTAAATTATCTGTGTGTATTCACTCGGAAAAAAACGGCCATATTGTGGACTTTTCTCCGAGTAAAAAGGAATCATCCCCCCCCCGCCCCCACTGATCAATCTATGTCTTATTACTATATCCATGGTCGTACCACTCGGAGTCCATTATATTTCGAAAAAGTATAACACTCTGAGGATAGCGCTAAAAGAACGCAGCTAATAGGAAGTTAAATATCTATTACTTTATATATCTCACACTATACTGGTTTAATCATGGCACACCTGATGTATGCGCACTAATATGGAAAGGTTTGCTAAAGGGAAAAAAAAAAAGTATTAGTTTGTTTATAAAATTTAAATTTATAAATAAACTCAAACTTTCAGACAATTCTTTTGCTTCAATATTTTTAACCGTTAAAAGGAGACTAGATAAATAAGCACAAGAAAGATAATCAACATCAGTAATGCTAAAAAAAATTATATCCTTTGCTGTCAGAAACGCCAAAGGATAGAAAAATAAACGATAAAGAAAATAAAGGATATTCTTTATTTCCTTTATTTCTTGACGTTGATTATCTTTCTTGTATGTTTATTTTTAAGTGTAACAATAACAGTAATTTAATTAAGTATACTTTCATTTGTCGCATGATATTCGTTTACAATTTGTTTAAAAAAAAATTTAAATTATAACATGTACGAATTAAGTAAGAAAGAAAATTAAAATAATACTTCATTTTAATTGTCGGCAAGGACTTTTACAAAAATATCTAAAACATGTTAAAAAAAGAAAAAAAAATCATTTGCAATAAGGTACTAACTCAGTAATAAAATTTTGATTGTTTCCAAATGTATCACTTAATTTTTACACTTTGAAGAAATAGTGAATAAGTATTTACAGAAAAAAAAGTAAAGTAAACAGAAAAAGTAAAGATATTCTTACAAAATACGTTCTCTTAAGAAATGACCAAAAATATTCATTAGCCTATTTATCGTTCAGAATAAATAAATGTTTTGCATATTTCTCACCTGAATAACTTGCAACGTGAACAATACTATTCTGAGAAACATACTTTTTATAAGGTACGCTTGCTTTTGGCTAACAAGATGCGTAATAAAACAAGTACAATCCATAGAAAGCTTACCTACAAAATAAAGAAAAATGTAAGTATTAAATATTAAATACAATGAATGCAATTGAATAAAAATTAATAATAATAATAATAATAATAATAATAACAATTAATAAAATAATTAATAAAAATAATTAATAATATCATTTTTAATGAAAAAAATTTTAAGTATATTTTTTAAGTATGATACGAACGATTTATTGAAATATTTACATTGGTTATACATATAAGTAATTTAATTAAATATCAGAATTTGTTATACACCTATATATTTTATTTGTAGGAAAGAAAAAAAAACCACTACGGAAACATATTTCAATTTTGATTACGAATTGCTTTATTTATTTATTTTTAATAAGGATAATTTCATTTGCTACTCTTTAATTTGTTCTGCGTCTTACATTGGAGTGCATTACTGTTACATTCTTGCCAACCTAAGCCGGAAGCTTGTTAGTCCCGCCTTTTTCCGCCTATATTTTCAAACCAGTCCTTTTTTAGAGTATTTTTCTTCTTATTTAATCGTAAATATACCTGCCAATTATGCTAATTTATCTGTAATAGTGTTAGGCTCCGCCTTTTTTCCGCACCAGTATATTTGTAGAGTAATAGATTTCGTATTTAATCATGAGTACATATTGCTGAATATTACTCTACAAATTTACTCATGTGAAAAAAAGGCGGGGCTTAACGCCATTACGGATAAATTAGCATAATTGGTAGGCCTACGTAAATATATCTGAAGGGAATTACTCTAAAAATTAAGTGGTGTACAAAAAGGGGCGAGAACTAACAATCTTCCGAGTTAGGTTGGCAAGTATGCTGTTAATTCTTTTAGGTGCAAGGACATTTTGCTCAGTTATATAAACTACCACCAGAATTTACGAAGAAGTCTAACACAAAAGAAAGAAATGAAGTTTTTCCTCATTATTATTATTTAAGTAAAACTTTGTAAAAATTTCCCCGATGAGTTTTTGCAGTTGGGAATTAAAATTAGATGGGATATATATCCCATTTCCCCTGGAAGGTTGTCCCGAAATATTTTTTGTTTGTTCTATTTATTTTTTAAGGTAAAAAAAAAAAAAAAAAAAAAAACTTTTTTATAAACACATTTTTTTTTAAATCAAAAATGTTAATTATTATTATTATTATTATTTTATTTTTAATTGTTATTTTATTTATTTTTTAATTTTTTGAAAAAGAAATAAGAAGATTTTTATGTCTTATTTTCGGCTGTAGCTTTTTTTTTTTTTTTTTTTTTTTTTTTGAGAGAGAGAGACAGACAGAGTGAAACGTTACAGTCAGAGAAATCTGTTTCTATTTGCTTTATTTATTTATTTATTTATTTTTTGAGAATTAGAGAGAGACAGAGAAACGTTATAGTCAGAGAATCCTATTTCTGATCCTTTATAAGTTTCTTTTTCTTTCTTCCTTTTTTTTTTTTGTGTGTGTGTGTGCTTCGATATTATATGATAGGTACATTAATATTAATTTAATATCATATATTGTTTAAAATACTAGTGTTGTATAATCGGTGAATGCTTTCGACAGTTATTGAGATGTCACAAAGTGCAAGAGCCAAAAGTTCCTGTTGTTTAACAAACGGACTCAACAGAAGCGCGCAGGAACCAATATTGAATCATAAGATTAGAAACGATTCAGGTACTACAATTCTATAGCTATGATCGAAGGATCTCAACAAAACTAACAATTACTCTCATGAATTTAAACTCGTTATAGGTTGCTTTTCAGTATGCCTCTAGATAATTTTACAATATATACTATCTATTTCCAGTTAACCCCTTAAATATCAGTCACAGTCTCGGGACTGAAGTTTTCTGGAAGCCGCAATTTCTTGCCAAGACACCAAACGACACTTCAAGTTTATCTCAAACGCCTCTCTGATGATGATGCGATCAAAATAGCAGTGGATCGATTTTCTACTTAGGGAATAAGGTGCGGTACTTTTTTATGTATCCATGCGTGTTTTGAAGAAAATTACAAATAATTCCGGTCGATTAGGTTTATAAGTATAAACTCAGTTCGCAGTCAATGACGAGACTCAGTGTAAGAAATACTGCCTATGTAAGCTATTTTTCTTGTAAAGAGAACATCTGTGTGCTTTAATTAACTTTTTTTTTTTTTTTTTTTTAATTTAAATAAAATGGAGAATAAAAATAATATTTACAATTTTAACCAATATTATTTGATTTCCTAGAAAATAAATCAGTACAATAAACTTTTGGTGTAAAAAATAATGAGGTTGTCTTGCCAAATGACTCGTTACTTTACAAGAATTTCAAATGACATATTCAATTGTATTCTGTTTAAAAATACTATTTCCCTTTATCTTTTGTTATTCTTTCATTTAAAAATTCATTCTGAAAGTGCGTAAGATAACATTCTCGACAAATATAAAAAAAGAACAATTAACGAGTATAATTTATTTTGCAAACGTAAAACACTTTATATTGCACTGAGAAAAAAAAAAAAAAAAGAGAGAGAGAGAGAGAATGAGAGAATAAAATAAAGAAGTATCAGCTTCCTAAAATATTTAAATAGAGAAATTTTTTTTTCTCATTTTTTCCCCTCATGTAATCTTTATTTTAACAAAAATATCTCAAAAATGGAAACAAATTATATTACTTGATGATAGAGATATTGTTAGAATTTTTTTAATTTTTCTTTAAATATCGCCATTTTTAAAACAAAATTTTTATCAGGAAACAAAATTAAAGATGCATAGGAAGTTAAACAGGAAACAAGTTAAAATTATGCATAACAGAAAAAAACGGGAAACGGAGATACTACAGAAAGACAAATATTTGTTAGAGCAAACTTAACACATAGTAACTTTTGTTTTATTCCTTAAAAATGAACTGTTGCTTGTAATAAAATTACCCTCCCCCCCTTTAAATAAGAAAAAAAAAAAAAAATAATCAGATTTATCCTTTTTCTTCCATTTTGACAGATAATTCGTCAAGCACTTTTTGAGATATTTGACAAAACGTGTGAAATCAAAAGTGTCCGGTGATTTATGAAAAGGTAGTTTATATAGATAAATGTTATTCAGTTTATCATTGACAGTAAGGAAAGTAATCCCCAATTTTCTATAAAGTTAGATTTCTAGATAAATATTAATTAAATAATCTGGTGTGCCACTCACATGACTTTCGTTTACCCTGCATTTCAATACTATAAAGGTAGATTTCACATTAAGTGGTAAGATTAATACGATAAAAAATATAATAAAGAACAATCTACTTTAAAAATAGTTAAAAATATTTTTAGGAACAGTTTTATTTGACATATGATTATGTGTGTGTGTGGGGGGGGGGGGACGCCACTCTCAACCCCTCGTTTAATTATAGTGTTTATATTTAATTCATTATTATTTTTTTTTTAATTCAAGGCTATTATTAATGTGCCTTTAAACTTGATAATGTTAATCAAATTTTTAACAGTGTCAACAAAATATGAACTCCAAAATAACAGATTTGAATTTCTTGCAGTTATTTATTTTTAAGTTATGTTGAAAATAGTTACATATACAGATCAACCGCGAAAAATTGGACTTTTGTATTCAGGGAACCTCAAAACGTGATATTATACAGAAAACCAGAGTTGAAAAAAACAACAACAACTTCATATTATGCTTTGTTTATTGTATCGGTATTAAAAATTAATTTTCCTTCCAGAGCAGTTTTCGTCGACCTAGCAAAATGTACCAATGACATTCAATAAAGAAGAACGTTTAGCATGAGTTTTAGTAACCCTGTATATTGTCTGTAAACTATATGCACATCAAACTATGTACTTAAATTTAGTTTTACATGAAAACTACTTAACACAAAATGAAATACACTTCCAACGATTTCCAAGTATAGCCCTAATGTATCCAAATACCTTGCGTAACCCTGTAAACGAATGTTGAATGAGTTCTATACCACAATCTACACAAAACATGCTTCTATGCAAATAAAAAACCACGTTAATTCTATTTTGTTTCGGGCAGTCTATATAGATGTTACACTGTATTGATCAGAAAATTTCCCCCATATACGTAATGTATTTTAATTTTCTTGGATGGCCCTGTATACGAACTACTTGCTTGATCTCAACGAAAAGTTTCGTGTAGCATCAGTGTACAATAGAGATTTAAAATACCGAGTCTGAACTTTCTGCTATTACTTCTTCTTAAGATATGTTCAACCTGTCTTAAAATAATAAAATAATAACAATTAAGTAATGTATTGGCTGTATTCTTGGGATCAAAATGAAACTGGGCGACACACAAGTATTAAAAAAAAAAAAAAAGTAAAAAACAAGTATTTGAAAAAAAGGACGCTTGAGTGTCCCTGTACACGAACCATTTGCTTCATCTCAATGAAAAGTTTAGTGTAGCGTCCCTATATAATACACATTTAGACTATCGAGTTTGGATTTCCTGCTACTATTTTTTCTTGAGATATGCTGATAACAGACACACACACAGACCAACCGCTAAAAACATGTTTTTCGGAATCAGGGACCCTCAAAACATGTAAATATAACAAAAAATCGATTTCAAAAATTTGACCCCAAAACAATAATTTCTCTACCTATAGGGTAGGTGCTCCAGTGATTGACAGGCTCCTCTAATTGACATCTTTCCCGAAATAATTAATAAATCAGAAAATAATAAAAGCATATGTTTTACGTATAAGAATTGTAATACTGTATGTCAAACACTGAAGCATAGGTTGCCCTTAACAGGCAAAATGAAAAATTAGCAGTGTCACGCACTGGAGCATAGGATATTAATTACAGGTAAAATGAAAAATTGGCAGTGTCAATGACTGGAACAAGGAGTGCGTGTAAAATAAAAATTCATAAAAAAATCAAAATATTATTACCAGACGCATATATTTTAACATATATGTGGCTCTAAAAGTCTTTCATACCATATCTATTAACTTAAGATTTCCAAAAATAGTTTCTGATGACAAAAGCATTAAAAACATCAGAAATTGCTCTAAAAAAGTCAATCACTGGAGGATGGATAAGGGAAATCCCTATATGGATATTCCCTATATGGATAAGGGAAAAGAAAAAAACTGAATAATTACATTTATGGTTTTCAGTGCTCTCTGGTTAATGTGCTCCAAATTTCAAAGGAATCGGATTATTTTTCCGGTACATCCAGACAGAAACATACTAATTTTTTTTTTTTTTTTTTTTTTTAGTTTGAACAAGAAAGCATTTCAACCTGGGTTAGAACCCGGAACCTCCCCTTACCCAACTTAAGGAGCAGAACCTCTAAGCTGGTGGAGCTTCATTATGTAAATAATCTATATTTATGTTTCGTGGCCATCCAAGCCTCAATACGAAAGTTAGAAAATGAACAAACAGAGAAGAATCCTTAGGCCAAATACAGTTCAATAAAGTTAAAAAAGGTTAAAAACAGAATGTATAAACTTCTTAACAACAAATAAAACAAATGATTTAAATTAACCAAAGTTAGGAGATTTCCAAGGAACACGCTGTGAGATTCGTCTCTCATTTGATTCAGTCGACGCAAAAGAGTCTTAAATGTGATGAATATTAAGACTTGATTAATTAAGACTTAATTGCTTTTATTTAATAATTTGATCACAGCAGGTGGTGATCAAACTTACACGTAAAAGCTACAAAAACAAAATATAATAAATAAAAGCGACACATATATTTGTGAGTGAAAGTATTTCAATTATCTCCAACGCGTCCTAACAATGGATGAAGCCTCCAACATTTCAAAAGACAAGGAAAAATAAATGACGACGAGTTATAAAAATCAGAATAAAGAGATCCTCTATTCGAAAAGAATTTAAAGCTAAAGTTTATTTTTCAGAGTTGTAAGTTCTCTCGAATATTTAAAACTACTCAATCGACAAGAAAAGATCCCACTTGTTTTGAGTGACAAACTGATTTCTAAAAGATTTACGGAGTGTTAGTTCTTTCTTTCTTTCTTTTTTTTTTTTTTTTTTTTTTTTTTTTGTTTGTTAAATAATACGTAAAGCACTTACTCGCTTTGAAACCCATTATTAGTTGTATGAATAAATCAAAACGAAGTTCCTTTTACTAGAAAATGAAAAGAATACAAAATGTTACATCATTTACTTATTTATTTATTTATTTTTCCTAAACAAAATTTTACAATATTATTGGGGCAAACCCTCAAAAATTGACTTTTGAAAAGGAACATGTTAAGTATTTCGGTTTTATTTGAAAACATACAATAAGTATATAGGTAACCTCTTTACAAAAACAAAAACCTTATGAAGTTTTTTTTTTTTTTTTTTTTTTTTTTTGTAAATTGCTTTATTAAAATTAAGAAATTTTGCATACCCGTGCATAAAATAAAACAATTTTAACTACATTAAAAAACCCAAGTTATTTTAATTAAAATAATAATAATAAACCTTTACAGCTATAATGACGTTGATTTTACCCTGCAAGTTTAATTTTTCACAAAGTTTTATATCAATTTTAATATCCTGTTTCGGTAGCATTTAAGTCATCGGTGCATAAAAGAAATGGAATGAAAGTGCTGCTATGTGTAACAGAAGAATTGGATTTTGCGATTGTTTAATAATAAACAACATACAGTAATAATAAACAACATTCAAGGCGTTGTTTATTATTCCTGTGTTTAAAAATATATATTTTTAATAATAATAATAATAATAGTAATAGTAATAAAAACTCATGAACAAATCGGAAACAAGAAATAAATGAAACAATATTTAAACCATCGCGACTATTTTTCGATAAATCTAGAACTATTTCATGCGAAATTCCGAAAGCTTAAAACAATCCAACATCCTATCAAACCGAAAACTGGAAAAATATATTTCTAAACATTTCAGAACACTCGAGAATATTTAAAACTACTTAATCACAAAGCAGAACTCTGCAGGCTCTATTTTATATTTCAAACTTCAGTCGTGTTTCTAAAAGATTCGCAAAATGTTTCACGCGATACGTCAAAGCTTCGCCTCTTTTAAGACTTTTCTCCTTCACATACATTCGTTCGATGAATAAATCAAAAGAAAACGTTTTCAAAATGAGCTAGCAAAAGCATACAATTTTTTTTTTCCGCCTCGATTCATTTTTAAAGAGAAATAATGCTTACGGGATACGCTAATAATCAAGATTTCTCCAATAAGCTAAAGATTGAAATTTCTGTTTGAACAAATTTCAGTCTTCTTTTGTCTTTTTAAATAAGCACATAGTTCTAAAATGATTAGACAATGAGACGTGTTTATAAGCAATGTAAAGGAATATTATTTGTTAAATTTGTTAAGAGTGCCAGAGGCCTATTTTCACTCAACGAGCAGAAAAAGCGTTCTTGCCATTAGCATTCGGAAGAATTTATTCCTGGCGTTGGTAAGTAATAAATAAAGACTTTGCATGTAAACAAACACCGTAAATTGCTGAAAACTTGCAACAATTGTTTCGGGTCCAAACAGTTACGAGAGCTTTCATTGGGGAAATGCAGTAAACAAAGCGCATCAGTGTACCTAAAAGCCATTTCTATAAAATAGACATGAAATATAAGAGGCCCTTTTATTTGCTGCACACGTGCCTGCAGTGTGTTCGCTTGACGAAGAGTCCTGCTATGACGAAACAATTGTTGATATATGCATATATATATATATATATATATATATATATATATATAATATTTACGATTTATTTACTATTGCTTATTAATTTATTCCTGACTTTCAGTTACATTAATTTGACCAAGAATATTTTTTCTTAATATGAAAAGACATCAAAAAAGAAGAAGAAGAAAACAGTGCGCTTCAGATGAATAAACTAGAGAGAAAAATCATCTATTGAGCACAATAATTCAATTAGTAACCATTAAACTGAGTTCCGTTATAAAATAACTGCATATATTTTCTTCTAATTGCGTTAAATATATCATGAATACAAAAAGGTATTTTTCCCCCCATTCAACAAGCAGGGCATAAAAATCAAAATCGACTGCTTAGGATGAATGAAACAAATGCACTGCTCAATAAATAACACTTATGTTTCACGTTTGACAAAACTTAATATGAAACGCGTGTACAAAACCAGAACGTAAAAGAATATCAATTGTTTGTTTGTGTAACTGTTTTAATTTCGCATGCGAACAAAATTTTACATATTAATTGATTACATCGCTATGAAATTTCACAGACTGCTTTACGTTTTCTAATGGCTAAAAGTTTCATTTAAAGCTAGATACGTAAACACATTACAATATGTGTACCCGTCCTCAAGGAAAATTGACGAAGTATTCTGAAATAACAAATTAAAGAATAGTTCAACCATTGCAAATATTTTCCGATAAAACTGAATTTTTTCTGCGCACTATTTTGAGAACTAACCCAACAAATATAAAAAAGCACCACAGAACTGCTGTTTAAAGGTTATAAGTACAAAGCTTTCAATAAACGCCATACAATGCAAGAACTCGCAACAATTGTTTCGGGTCGAAAGAAGACACGATCCTCCGTCAGGTGAACAAAGTAGGCACGAGTGCTGCAAACTGCAGCTTTGCCGCTTTGTTTGCAGCAGTCGTGCCTACTTTGTTCGTCTGACGAAGAGTCGTGCCTTCTTTCGACCCGAAGCAATTGTTGTGAGTTCTTGCATTTTACGGCGTTTATTCAAAGTTTTGTACTTATAACTAACCCAACAAGCCGAAAACTAGAAATGCGTGTTTTAACATTTTCAGAACATTTAAAACTACTCAATTACAATGCGAAGCATTTTATATTTCAAATTGTGTTTCTAAAATACTAGTAAAGTGTTTCATTCGATAGCTCAAAGTTTCTCCTCTTTCAGATTTTTCTCCTTCACACATTCGTTCGATGAACAAATCAAAGGAAAATGTTTTCAAAATGAGCTACAACATTTCTTTTTTTCCCGCTTCGATTCATTTTTAAAGAGAAATAATGATTACGAGATATAGCTAATATTCAAAATTTCTGAAATAAACTGATTCGTTCAAATTTCTGTTCGAATAATTTACATTTTTGAATAAGTACTTTTTCTTAAATAAGAACCTAATTTCATAAAATTCTAAAAGTTTCGAAAGTTGCTTTTAAGTTAGAATGTAAAAGTTTTCCATTAAAGATTATTTCAATGTAATGATTCTTTAATTTGTAGTATATGCACCAGAGGCGATAAAAGCAATGTCTCCATGGGCAGAGCACCCCCAGAGAGATTCCTTTTTTTCTAGTCGCAACTCAAAGGATCAAAAATATTTTATATTTAATGTGTAAACATGTCAATAAATAGAACGAAAAATCATGCGATGTGCATTAATTAGTAACACTTTCAATTTTACGTGCTCGTTGTATCGTATAACTTCAAAGTCCTCCAACGCTGACACACAGGGTACAGACAGAAAGACAGACTGGTAGACTAACTGATTCATAATCACTTTTAAACATTGTTAGAGAATATTAAAAATGCTTAATACAAACGGAATTACAGCCGTTATTGTATTTATATTATATATTAATCGTTGTAGCCCTGTAAATCTGAAGGTTAACCTTAAAGGCAACATACCCAATTTTGTCTTCTGAAGTATTATTAAAATAATATTGAAGTAATATTGAATAATATTGAATAATAGTCGAGACGTGTTAATCCTGGACGATAGGTCTAATGCCCCAGCCCTACCCTCTCGCTCCTCGATGTCTTTTTCTAGTCAATTTTGTCATTTTATCCTTTCTGGTGTGAGCCCCCCCCCCTTTTTTTAACACACTTGGCATAGTGAGTTTTTTTTTTTGTTGTTGTTTCGTCCTATGCTATTATTTCTATGGAGTTTTAGCTTTTCCCCCCCTCGTTTTCTACATTCTAAAGTGTACATCGCACTTTAGAATGTAAAAAAACGAGGAGGGGGGGAGCTAAAAACCCATAGAAATAGCATGGGACGAAAACCAAAAAAACTCACAATGTCAAGTGTGTTAAAAAAAAAAAAAAAAAAAAAAAAAAAAAAAAAGGCTCACACCGGAAGTAATAAAAGGACAAAATTGACTAGGAAAAGACATCGAGGAGCGGGAGGGTAGGGCTGGGGCATTAGACCTTGTGTTTGCCGACTGGCAACAAATTGCTTTTTAGTTGTAAACCATAGTGAAAATAAAGTATGATATTTGAAAGTATTTTTCCCGCGAATTATTTAAGAGAGGAAAGAAGTAAAACATTTTAAAATTGATTCAAAAATAATCATGCATTTAAGGGTTAAGCTTATCCTATTCTATACAAAACATTATTTTATAATTTTAACTTCTAGAAATTTCAAATTTATTTTTTTTTATTTATTAGCCTTTTCAATATCTTTTGCATTATATAATGTTTAATTTCCATATGTAACAATTTATTGATACCTCGCTATTTTAAGTTTTATCGTTTTTTTTATTTTTATAATGTTCAGTTGTTATTATTATTATTTATTATTATTATAGGATGTAAAAATTGAAAAGCAACAAATTAAAACAAATAGTCATACCAAACCCAAAAAACACTGACGCCATTTTTATTGGGATTGGTTTTTTTTTCTGCTTCGTCTTTAAATTTTTACATTGTTATTCTTTTTGCATTGCTTGTTTTTTCTTGAACCTACTTAGTTATTAAATATGAAAATAGGCTCTTCTTAGATTTTTTTTTTCTTTTTAAGAATTAGTTTATTTAATAAAGAAGTTTCAAAATTAGCTCATTTAATAACAGACAAGATTAAGTAGCTAAGGAATTGTGTAGGGGACATTAAAAACACTTTAAACATTAAATTAAAAATAATAATTGATCAAAAGTCATACTAAGAAAATATGTTTGCGAATTAAATTTCTTCAGACGGCCTAATATTGTCTACAATCAGTTAATGAATAAAACGGTTTGCCATGAAACTTTCTGAACAAGTCTTCTCAACAGTTGTTGACAATCGGAAACATCAATAAATAATCATCTTGTTCGATGAAAGGCATCGCTCTAAAGTAGTCCAATCAAAACTCTATGCGAAGAAACAGATTTAATTATTTATAGAAAACAGTCTTCCTCCTAGATAAGAAAAAAAAAAAATCAAAGGCAACAGAAGGGAGAGTTTAAAGAAGAGAATCACAAAAATCAAATTTTAACAATTTAATTTCCTTCGAAAGAAATCAGAAATTAAATATTAAAGGACTTTTAATTTCGCCTCGAGTGAAAGAAACGATTCGATTGAATAAAAAGAGGAGAAAAAATGTAAGCAAAGAGAGAAACTGATTAGTGGAAGTCAAAATAATGAAAAATCTAGTGGTTCACCTGAACCGGTAAGGAAGTTTTAAAGACAGCAGAGTCATTGAAATGCATTAAAGAATTAGAGCGAATGAATATTGCGTACGCAATGAAACGTTTAAAATGCATTTATTTTAAGTTAAGAAGAATTTAAACTTGTTTCTTTTCAATATTTCTGAATTTTTAAACAAGAGAATTATAAAAACCGAAGCCCCTTTTTGATAAATGAAACCAAGCTTAAGAAAATTGCATTATAAAAAAATAATAATAAAGTATTCAGTCTCGTTTTTATATATTTGCTAATTTTTGACTTTATTTTATCTTTATTTTTTACTTTAAAAAGAAAAGGACTAATAAGTGCAATTTGATGCTGCATTAATTTTAGTCCTTACAATAACCCCTTTTCTTAACAAAACAAATATTTAAATAAAATAAAACATTAAATGTGTTACCTCCCCTTTTCTTATAATTATCCCTCCAAATTTTCCCTCTTTTACTTTCTTCAAAGAAGATTTTAACTAAAAAGTTCAATAATCGCTCTAATGGTGAGTAAAAAATTAAAACTTTTCTTTTTCTTCTTTAGTGAAAGAGATATCTGCTACAGATAAACGAGTTCTTCAGCAGGTCAATGCATTCTTTAAATAAATATTATTAACTTGCTTTTTCATTAAATGCACTAAGCTGTAGAAAGTGCTGATTATATATAATAGCTGACAAATTCATTCATAGCAGAAAAGGTATAATTTAAATACTTATTCATTACTAGTTACTTTTTAACCATTTTAAAGGGATGGTGGATATTATAAGCCATTTTTGAAAATTTTGTCTTAAAATTACGGAAATTTTTATACGTGTGCAGTGAAATTTAATCATAATAACGCCGATGGTGTGTTAATTTCGAATTGACAAAATGGACATTCGCATTTGAACGTATAAAATGGAATCCAAATTGACCCAATCATTTTAATTTCATTATATAACCGTAGTTTTATGTTATATTGTCGAATTAAATTTATGTAACAATTCTCAAGTTTAAATTTTTTTTTATCTTAAAGTATTCTGTATAAAATACACATTTTCATGTATGTCGATTTTTGGGTCGAAATGGACTCCAAACACAGCAACAGGATTAAAAATGTATTAAAACTTCTCGAAAGCTATTTAAATAATTAAAATTAAAATTCAAAATTTGAAGTTTTTCAGTCTTTTAAATGCTCTCTGATAACAAATTTCTAACTTTTCCTCTCGATTTCCCATTTTTCTAATTAAACACTAAATTCTAAACATAATTGTCTATGGTATGCGAATTCATTATTTTTCTAAAAAGTATTAGATAATTTTCTAAAAACATTTTTATGTTGGTGTGCTGAAATTTAAGACAATTTTTTAGCATTCAAAAATAAAAATATTTTTGAAACATTAACGTGAATAAAAAAAATCTGGTGTGAAACAACCACACGACTTTCATTGTTTGACACTGTTAGTTATTTATTTTACCAGTTATTAGTCCCCTATGCTCCAGTGTTTGACATAAAATGATAAAATTCTTATATGTATGCCGCACTGCAGAAAAAATGACTTATACCTTTTTTATTTGTAATAACTTCAAAATTAATGTTTGAAACAAATAAAACTGTCTTGTTTGCATAATATCAAAGGTATGAAATGATACCTATGTATATTTTCGATTTAATAATTCGCTTTATTGCACTTTACGAAGTACTTTTTAAAAATCTGCATAAAACTTTCTTTTTGAACATAATGCAATAACTATACACTTTCCATTCTATTATGATTTATTATATGAAATAAACAAGTTATATTTTAATATATGAAATAAAACTATTTATTTGTTAGATCTAAGCAATTTTTTGTTAAAAATATGTATTCTGCATTGGGTTAATTCCACCTTTATATGGAATTTCTGCATTAATGCGCAATGGCATAGTTTTATACAGTGTTTTAATATAAATCTCAGAAATTTCAATGTGCCAAATATCACAAATAAATTTTTCTAGTTCTGGCAGAGTTATAGGCTGCAAATTTCGAATCCTCTCCCCTCTCCCCCGCCTTTTTATAGACGAAACATTTTCGAGCGGATCGCGATTTTGACCATTTCGATGTCTGGTAAAGAAGAAATTCTACTATGTCCTTTGTGGTATTTAACTTAAAGTGAAAAAAAGTATGATTACTTACAGAATTATAGGTTCTTATGGGAATGTATAAGAAATTTTGACAATTTGAAGTGAATAAACTTACCACAGACGCCGTGTAATAAGGTGCCTTATTATCTTCAAATGCTGTTTACGGAAATCTCTAAGATACCTCCAGAATAGTCGGTCAGGCACCACTTTTATGCAGATTGTGTTTTATTTCGAGTTAATTGGTCCCTTGAGCATAAAAATTTCCCCGAGTGTTTGAAAAGTTATGCACCTCCGTACCATAATGTACGGAGAATGTGTCACTGTTTTAAAAGTGCGATTTTCATTGTCGGTCACATTTTCGTCTTCATTCTAGCTTTTTTCAACTGCACGAAATAAAGAAAACTTGATTCATCAGAGAAAACCAGTTCAGCCTAATAATTAACTGATAATGTTTTTAAATTTTGGTCAACTAAAGTATTGTTTTTTCTCATTCTTTTCCTTAATAATGGCTTTTTTCGCAGATCTTCCGTTCTTTAACCCGCTATGTTTAATTGTTCCCGCATTGTTTTTGAAGAAAGTAATTTACTATACACTTTTTAAAAATCTTTTTTAAGTTCTGAACATGATACAAATCGATTTTTTAAACATTACATTTTAACTTGCGGTTATCTTGCTTGGATAAGCAACATGACCGCCTAAAGCCAAATTCCCAATTTAAACGGCCAAAAAAATTTATATTTTGCTAAAATTCATTTTACCAATATTTCGTTAGTATTTAATTATTTTGCCATCTCACGTATTAAAATATTTTTTGATTTTCATTTAAAAATTATTACTTTTTGTGGCATCGTTAGCTGCCTTATTCTTACCATTTTTGAAATAAATTCTAAAATTACATTTTTCCTGACAATTGCATTTTGTTTTTAACACTAGACTCAAAGCTAAAGTGTATGTGGAGGACAACATAGTAAAATCTGTTCGAAAATTTGCTTTTTAAACGATAAAATTGACGGTTGTAGAAGGCGAAAAGGAAAACATCCAAGTGCGGCTTTTTTTTTGTCGCTTAGTGTATATGATTTTATTATTTTTCTTATTTATTAATTATTTCGGAATAAATGTCAATTACTGGAGCATGCCAATCACTGGAACACCTACCCCATACCCTACGTATAAAATATATGAGTATATTAAGGTTAAGTAAATACACCAAGATGTACAAAATACAAGATGTGTGGTAGATAAAAGGTATGAAAAACAAAATTTATGGAACATATAGCAATGTACATTTTAGGAATGGACGCTATGCAGTAAGTTGCAAAGAATGTTGTTTGATAGATTACATGAAAATAATAAGCTAAATTAAAGGATTAAGTAATTTGTTTAAAAAAAAAAAAAAAAAAAAAAAAAGGTTTATTTTCGTTACTATAATATACAAATAGAAATTCGTAGCACTACAATAGTTCGATTTCTTTATTTTTCTTTATTATTTTTTTAATATCATGTTTATCAAATCACGTAATTAATTTCGGAACTGAACAAAACCGTATTATTATTACCCTTCTAACATCGAAACAAATACTTAGCCATCTGACGTAATAACAAATTATTTTTATTTTCTGATGTGTTCATCCAGACTTGAAAATAATATTTTAACAAGCAGCAAAATAGTTATAAAATAGTAAAGATAATGTGTGAATAGCTTTGCCCGATGATTAAATAATCTGGTGTGTCACTCACACGACTTTCTCTTACCCTGAAATTTAATACTATAAATACAGGTTGCAGATTAAAAGGTAAGATAACGAGTACTGTTATGTAAACCTGTGTTAAACAATTCAAATTAGGCTTCGGAAGAGTTTTATATGATAATTACTTCTGAATGAGGGGGGGGGGGCTACCGCCCCCTCAACCCCCCGTTTCATTAATGCACCTACATTTATATAGAATGTAATTCGGTTATCAAAAAATAATTCATTAAAATAATTATTTAAAAAAATTATCTTTTATGATAATGCAGACGATTTCCATATTAGAGAAGTAGCATAACACAAAATATATATATATAAAAAAAAAAAAAAAGTTGAATTTATTCTCAATATTACATTTAAAAAAAATGTTAAAAATGAAAAAAATCGATAACTTTATTTTAAATTATCGCAGATTGATGGTTCAACCATTCGTTTTAAAGGTATTGGCGAGCTCTTTTGAAAGATACCCATCATGAAAATTGACTCCCCTGGAGGGGGGACTTTCCCACCCCGGGGGGGGGGAGGGCGGGGCTCCTACATACACACATTTTTTTTTTCCCAGTTGACTATCTCTATTATAAAAAATCTATATTCGTTTCATTTGGTTTAGTGCAGTCTATAGATATTAAGCTCTACTTACCTGCAATTTCCCCCATAGACGTAATGCATTTGAATAATTTTGAGTGTCCCTGTACACGAACCATTTGCTTGATCTGAACGAAAAGCTGACTGTAGCATCCCTATAGGATACACATTTAGAATACCGAGTTTGAACTTTCTGCCATAATTTGTTTTTGAGATATGCTGATAAAAGACAGACACACACACAGACCAACCGCTAAAAACAAGATTTTCGTATTCAGGAGACCTCAAAACTTGTAAATATAACAAAATCTCACTTTCGAAAATTTGACCCAAAAACAATACTTTCTCTACCTTATGGGTAAGAGAAAGTAAAAAAGAGGTAGTTTTTAATTTATTTCTCCAATTAGTTTTCTATTTGAAAATCAAGGCATGAAACGGAAAGCTAACCCCGCAATGATATTTATTTCCGATACTTTTTCAGGAAGTTCATTCACCTTTTGTATTAAAGTGAATCAGTTTCATAAAAAGAGAATAAATAGTATTCCTCAATATTTTTATTGGAAGTTTTTTGAACGAAATAGCATAAACAAAATGGTGTGTGACGTTCAAAAAAAGAAAGAGAGAAATAGTAGGAGAGATAAAACTGAAAGTGTCACGTATTCAGTTTCTTGCGTTTGAAATGAGATTTTTTACGGATGTGAAAGAAATAAACTTTTATAATCTGCATCGATTTCAAAGAATTGATTGAAGCGAAACGAAAGACGAATTAGGTTTGATAAAAATATATTATCGTGCGTACGTGTGAGTTATTTCTCTCCGTACAAAATGGACAAAAATGTGTTTATAATTTGTGAGGATGCATGATTTTGAATTTTTAAGACAAATCTATCTTTTTATTATTATTATTAGTATTACTGTCGTCCCCACTTAATCGGGTAACGGATAATCGAATACCCCGCTTATAAGAATATAAAGTTATAGAACCAATTTTCCCCCCATAGAAGTAGTGTTAAATTTCCCCGTTTAAAGAAATATTTTTTACAACGCCACCCCGCTTAATTGAATAAACACTCAAAGTTTCTTAAACAAAATTCCTCTATTTCTGGGCAAATTTTTCCTCTCATTCTCAAAAAAAAAAAAAAAAAAAATCACTTCTTCTTTTAAAAACCTTACATAACTAAGGCATGCTCTTTAAACATGAGACGATATTCCTGCCGAGGTAATAAAAATTGTTTTGCAAAATCCAAATTTATAAAATCAGCATCTGATGAGAAAATTAGAAATTAAAATACAAATTATCTCCAGGAATTAGAAATCACAAATTTTGAAAGTTTTCAGATGATTGAAAAAGAACTTTATGAACTCATAGGTGTGGATAAAGATGGAGAAACAGAAAGAGATGAAGGGTTTAATCTTCCAATAAAACCTTTAAATGAAAATAGATAAAGAAGAGCAAGCGAACGATAAATAATGCAGTTGCAAAATCCTTTAACATTATTCATCGCCATTTTGAGTCTCACAGAAGCGATTATAATCTATTTATGTGCTTTAGAAAAAGAAATCGAAAAATGTTTAGTTAAGTCATGTTAAAGTAATCAATCATAACTGATTTTTTTTTTTTCTTTGTGTGACAAGTAAAACTGCAAGTACACTTTATTTTATATTTATTCTAGCATTAATTGCATTTATAAATTACTACAATATTTTAGCTTAGTAAAAGTTTGGTTAAATATTTAAATACGAAAGAGGTATCGATCATTTATCTTTTCATGTAAGCATAAAACCATTATAGTTATGCATGCAATTGCGTTTCTAGTCTTCCCTGCATAATTTGAATACCCCGCTTAATCGAATTAATATGATTTGAACGGTAGATATTCGTTTAAGCGGGGCCGACTGTATTATTATATTCCGTAATATTGGAAAATCCTTTCATTATTTCTGCATGACCCACGATTTAAATCTTTTGTTATATCATTACTTTTCTTATAAATTCCTTTAAATAACAATCACTCGATCATTTTCTAACACTCTCACTTTTATTACATCTCTTAAAACTGGAGAGTAATTCATATCTTATGACTGATGCAAGCTTTTTCCGTTTTTCTGCTACGTAACGAATTTCTCTCATTATGTGCGTCAATATGCATATTGTAAATTATTATTATTTTCTTTTTTTCTCTTTCTGTGAGTCTATCTCATAACGTGAGCCCATTCTATTTTATTTCAGGTGGCCTACTGTAAAGGGTGACAACTCTTTTAGAGCAGATTGGGCTGATAATAATGCTGGCGTTTTTTGGGTCTTTGGTTATATGCATTTGCCTATCTAATTTCTGTAAATGCATCAATAATTTAGTAAAAAACATATTCAGTTATAATTTTCTTTCCTATGGAAAATTATGAATTTACATTTTATAACTCCAATGAATGAACTTTATAAAATAACACCTAGAATACAAAACTCTAAATGCACCACATTTAGAAAAACAAACAATATTAGAACTAATAGTAAGAAAGCGCCACAGAACTGGTGTTTTAAAATAATGATTACAAAACTTTGAATAAACACCATAAAATGCAATAATCTCGCAACAATTGTTTCGGGTCGAATGAACACACGGCCCTTCATCAGGCGAACAAAGTGCTGCAGTCAAAGCGGCAACGCACTATATATTAGGTGCGTTGTCGTTTCGATTGCAAGTTTATTGCATTTTATAGTATTTATTCAAAGTTTGTAATAATTATTATTAGAAATAATTATAGAAACATCTTCAAAATTGGCTATGTCTATAAAACAAAAAACGAGAATATATAAAATAAAATTCATTGTTGTTGTTATTATTATTATTTTATTTTACTTTTTTTTACCCGGGGAGGGGGGGGGGGAGTTTAAATTGCATAATTCCTTAATACGAAATGAAAATAAAAACGAACTTACAAATTAAGAAAAAAAAAAGGAAAAAATTAATTTACATTATGGATATTGGCTAGAGGTGAGTTCGGGCTCTATTTTGGCAATCCGAGCCCGCCCGAGCCCGAAACATTTTTGAACTGAGCCCACCCGAGCCCGAAAAATTTTGTGTGATCAGAGCCCGAGCCCGACATTGAAAGTGGCATATGCAACGCATACACAATAGTAAAATTAAATACCGTTTTCATTTTCAAATTAATTTTCTTATTACCAATCCTCAGTTTGAATAACTATAAATGTTATTCTAACAATTTATAATGTCTGTGTCTCTGTATACATGTATATATTTATATAATATATATTTATAGTGCAGCCTATTGTTTATAACGCGCCTATCGGGGGACAAAAAATTTATCCAAATGAGTGATATAATGAGGCCCAATATAACGAAGGAGGAAGATTAATGTATAACACTATGACATAATATGCATCCCGTTGAAAAGAAAGTTCTATTTAGAAAAAGGAAAGTCAAAGCTACTAAGGTTTGCAAGATTATTTTGTGATTTATAACCTATCATGAGTAACCTATCATGATAACCTATCATGATGATCTAAAGGTGCTCTCAAAATGAATAAAATTTCTTTTCTTTTCTTTTTTTTTTTTTTTTTTTTTTACATTTTCCAGTTAGTGAAGAATAAAATAAACGGAACTTTTAGCTTGAATCCGAGCCCGCCCGGAGCCCGAAGACTTGCGTAAGATTTGAGCCCGATCGGGCTCGGGCCCGGGCTCGGGCTTACGGGCTCGGTCTGAGCCCGTCTCATCTCTAATATTGGCGCACATATGAGAGAAATTCGTTATGCAGCAGTTTTTGTTTCGAAATATATTCTTACTTTCTAATGGCGTTGAACTTTATAATTCAAACTTCCTTGGAAAAAATATTTGAAGAAAATGATACTGAATATTTTATGAGCGTTAAAAATTTTTAACAGTTTCAATTTTTATTTCATGAATAAAGTACTTTACATTTATGAAAAATTGCTTTTTGCAAAAAAAAAAAAAAAAAAAAAAGTATACTTAATGCGACGTATGCTTTAAAAAAAAAAAAAAAAAAAAAAAAAAAAAAACGAAATTTAAGTCAAAGGAGTGTTAAAAAGAAAAAAAAAAGAAAATGGATATTGACAACAACAAAATGCCCTTTTGCGATCGTGTGTATAGATATGTATATAATAACACAGCTATTTTTAATAAATATAAAATACCTATCTGTGCTTTTTTTACTTTTCTGTTAAACACATAATCAATGAAAAAGCTTTGGATACCTTCCATTAACTAAAGAAAGATGTAAAAAGAAAAGAGAAAGAAAGTTTTAAAAGAAATTTAAAGAGCACTTTATTCAAAAAGAAGATACACTGCCTGGAGAAAGAAAACATACAAACTAAATAGAAAGTTTATTATTTAACGCATTTTCACAGAGCGCGGAAGAATGAAGGTGAATAAAGTGAAGTGAAGCAAGTGCCACCATAAAAAAAGTAAAAAAGAAAAACATAATAATGAATGAATGTACTGAGATTATCTGACAACAGTTTAAAAAAGAAAGCTGCATAGTAATTGTTCATTTGTGAACAGAAAACGCTTTATCTTATTTAAATTTAACTTTAAAGGTTGTTAAACAGGTATCTAGGCAATTTTGAATATAAATTAGACGAAAGTGCACTACAAAGATAAACTTAACGGCTCCATGTGAGCTAAATGAAAAAAAAAAAAAAATAAATAAATAAATAAATAAAAATAAATACTGAATGAGTAACTGGAATTTAAATACGGAAATAAAATGTGTAAGCAAAAGTGTAATAATATTGTAAAAGAAAAAAAAGTCATAAAATAAATTCTTATAAAAATTTCCATACATTGATTAATATTAGAAATGGTTTCGAAATTTATAATCAAACTGCACACGGCATATTACAAATGAAATCAGCTATTTACTTCCTATTCCTGTAATATTCTTAAATCTTTATATATATTTCACAATTGTATTAAACTTATATTACAATTAATAATAATAATAATAATAATAAAATCTCTTTGAAAAACATAAAAAAGTTCATCAAGTAAAAAATAAATAAATAAAAACTTTAGGAACCTGAAATTATTTTATGGGGCAAAATTCTTTTTATTTTGTTTCTTTCTTTTATTTTCTTTCATTTCATTTCTTATTTTCTTTCTTTATTATTCTTTATTTATTTATTTTATCTAACATTTCATTATTATTTGTAAGTGCTTTGAAGGAATACAACAGTTTTGATTAGAATAATTTAATATTTATACATATGTTATACTATAAAGGAATAATAAAGTTTGAAGATACTGTAGTTTTCTTTTAATTTCTTCACCAAGATATACTTTGATAATAATATTAAAAAGTTTTCTTCAAGTGATAATTGTGTGTTATATTTTAAGTGATGCCGAATCAGTGGGCATCTCTCATACACATATGTACAGGATGTCCCATGAAGCCACATTTATAAAGATCTGTGCGCATCTCGCTGATCCGATACTTACCTACAGGTAAGTGGAAAACTTCTATTTCCAGCTAAACTAATATGATGTGGCCACCACATGACCTTCTTCTATTATAATTTTATATAAAATTTATTCAATACAAATTATTCATGAAATTGTGAAATTAATATCCATTATAAATGCAGACGATTTTTATCTGACAGAATTATATATATATATATCATTAAATGCTGAAAGAAAGTCATTTTTACTTTCTCTCACCCTTACGGTAGAGAAAGTATTGTTTTAGTTTCAAATTTTCAAAACTGAGTTTTTGTTATATTTACATGTTCTGAGGTCCCCTAAATACGAAAATCATGTTTTTAAAAATGGTCTCTGTGTGTGTATCTGTCTCTGTGTGTGTCTGTCTGTGTGTGTCTGTTATCAGCATATCGCAAGAACAAATAGCAGCAGAAATTCCAAACTCGGTATTCTTAATGTGCATCATATAGGGATGCTACACTAAGCTTTCAGTTGAGATGAAGCCAATGGTTCGTGCACAGGGACACTCAAAAGTATTCTAATACCGTACGTCTATGGCGGAGATTGCAGGTAAGTAGAGTTTAACATCTATACACTGCACTAAACCAAATAAAACGAATATATATTTATTGTAATAGATATAGTTAACAGGGAAAAAAAATTGTGTATGTAGTGGCCTCGCCTCCTTCCGTGGAGGGGAGTAAATTTTCATGATGGGTATCTTTCAAAAGAGCTCGCCAATACCTATAAAAACAATGGTTGAACCATCGATCTGCGATAATTTAAAATAAAGTTATCGATTTTTTTTTTTGTGTAATATTGAGAACAAATTCCAAAACTTTTTTTTGGATATTTAGTGTTATGCTACTCTTAGAATAACTTAAAAACGAATAATTTTAGGAGATCCAAATGTTGTATTTTGAAGTTAATATAAGTTCGTTGCTGGACAAGTTTGATCAAGATTGATAAGTTTCAATGAATGTTGCGTGTGAAAACTGTCTGTATAATTTTAAGTAAATTTTTTATTTTAATAACAGAATTAAATTCTATATAAATGTAGGTGCGTTAATAAAACGGGGGGTTGAGGGGGGCTACTAATTATCATCTAAAACTCTTCCGAAGCCTAATTTGAATGGTTTAACATAGGTTTACAGAACAGTACTCTCTATCTTACCTTTTAATCTCTAACCTGTATTTATAGTATTAAATTTCAGGGTAAGAGAAAGTCGTGTGAGTGACACACCAGATTGTTTACTTTCTCTTCCCCATAAGGTAGAGAAAGTATTGTTTTTGGGTCAAATTTTCGAACGTGAGTTTTTGTTATATTGACAAGTTTTGAGGTCCCCTAAATCCGAAAATCATGTTTTTAGCGGTTGGTCTATGTGTGTGTGTGTGTCTCTGTGTGTGTTATCAGCATATCTCAAGAACAAATAGTAGCAGAAATTCCAAACTCGGCATTCTAAATGTGTATCCTGTAGGGATGCTACAGTAAGCTTTCCGTTAAGATGAAGCCAATGGTTCGTGTACAGGGACACTCAAGAGTATTCAAATACATTAGTAAATAGTTGGAGTTGGATGCTAAAATATAAAAAGTTTTTACCCCCCCCCCCCTTTTTTTTCCTTCGCGCCATTGCGCGACCGCTTCCTTCAGCAGATCAACAGTCTCTATCGGTTTTCACTGAGTTTGGAGACGTTTCCGTAATAGCATTATTGCTACTACAATATAAGAAATTTTTAATACAATATAGAATAAAATTTTGTTAAAATTAATGACTAAAATTATCAGAATATTTAAAAAAGTATATTGTTTATAAAATATGTAACCTTTAAAAAGATTGCTTTTACATACGTATATATATAACTAAAAAAATATTATTATTAATACAAAATATATTTCGATTTTTTACCTTGTTCTGTTATACAACTAATGCCTAAAAAAGAGGATATTTTCCATTAACAATACCTTTGTATATAAATAAGAAGAAATATATTTGTATATAAAAAGAATGCGAAAAGAAAAAAGAAATTTAAGGGCACTTAATTCAAAAAAGAAGTAACACTGCCTAGAGACCGAAAAGCTTATTATTTATCGCACTTTTATGAAATGCTACGAATAAGGGCGAATAAAGTTAAGTGAAGAAATTGCCACCAGGAGGAAAAAAAAAAGGAAGAATGAAAGAAATAAATAATAAACATCCTCAGATTATTTGATAACAGTTTGAAAGAACAGTGAATAATAGACGCTCATTTATGAAGAAAAAGCGTTTTATCTTATTTTAAAGTTAGTTTAAAGAGTCAACAAAATGTGATGTTTAGGAGGTACCCGGGCAATTTAGAATATGAATAAGGCGAAAAAAAAAACTTAACAAATGGATTATGTGAAGTAAATGCAATTTGGAAATAAACTGAATGAATACCTGGAAATTAAATAAAGAAATAAAAGGAATGAAATTTTGCTAAAATGTGAACATTTCACAGTGTTTCTTTCCTTTTTGGAAGAGTTGGAAAAATAAATAAATGAAAGTTTATATTTTAAGAAATTTGATAAAGTCAGAACACATTAGTAATATATGTATGGCGGCATTAAAATATATTACAATAGTCTGAAAATTTTAACGTAAATAAGTTCAAATTAATTAGTTCAGAACGATTAATTTTAAATGGTCTGAAAAATTAAAAATAATATATATATATATATATTTTTCCTGTTTAAAAAAAATATATTCAATATATATATATATATATATAATTATTAATTTTTTAAAAATTAATTTTGTGCAAGAAGCATGTTTTAGATAATCTGCAATAAAATGTTAATATCGTTTTGTAGACTACCGAAAGAGAAAACAATGCAAATAGCAAACGGTATTTTGCCGAAAATGAATGGTTTGTGAGTTAAAGTTAACGAAATTATGCGAGTATATTGCGCACGGGTAAAACGCTACCACAGGCAGCGGAGACCCGCATGACATGTATCGATTAAAAGATTATAAAATAAATAGTACTCGTGGGAAAGATGCTGCCGAAGACAGTTAGGATCCGGATATCGGTTCAGGTCACTAGAAATAATGAATCGTGAACTAGTTAACCGATTAGAATGGAATTTATTATTGTTAACATCGTTCATTGTATTAAAAAAAAAAAAAAAAAAAAAAAAAACATGAAACCTGCCAATGTTTTTTATTTAATACCATAATATTATTTATACTTGCCTTTTTCATTTCATATTTTTCCAATATGTAATTATGTACAGTGTGTTGCATGAATATAAACGCACCTTTTCCAATAACCAGAAATAGGATTTTTAAAATTTTTAAAGAAGGAATGTGACTTGCAGTTATTGCATATGACTAACAACTGAATAAGGTGCTTTGAGCAAGTATGTTTAGGCTCATGCAAGCTCATGTAATGGATGTTTAAGCATTTTCTTATTTTCCACTGTTTTTCGTTTGTTGCACGAAATTAAACGCACTCTGTATTTTGCGTTTAAAATTTAACAGAGCCACCGGAATTAAATTAAAACATAAATAGTCGTGTTGCTAAAATTCTCTAAAATTTGTTTTAATACTTGAGTGCAAAATTTACGGAGTTTGTACAGGATGGCAAGAGGAAAAATTTTGAAAGTAGACGAGAGGATAAAAATCGACTTTATGCGTGGAAAAGGTTTTAGCAATCGCGAAACAGAGCTCTGAATCGGAAGTAGAGAGAGTGTTATGCGAAATTATATAAAGAAAGGAGCAAATTATGGGAAAAAAGCGCATGAGAAGCGAACAGGAAAGCTCACCAGTTACGACAAATGTCGAATATGCAACGCTGAGAAAAATAAGAATATTTCCTGTGCGAAGATAAAGGCTCAATACAAGCTGGGTGTTCATCGGACAACCATATGGAGAACTATCAAAGCTGCAACATTCATTAAATTTAAGAAAATGAAGGCGAAACCACCCCTCACTTAAAAGCACAAAGGTATGCGGTTGAAAAGGGCAAGAAAGTGGATTCTAGATCGACTCAATTAAGAAAAAGTCATCTTCTTAGATGAAAAAGTGTTTAATCTTGATGGCCAGGACGGATTTCATAGCTACTGGCACGATATGATAACCGAAGAAAAGTGCTGTTCAAAACGTCAATCTGGAGGTGGGTCTGTCATGGTGTGGGCAGCCATAGGTTTTAAAGGGACTTTCGAATTAGAGTTCATGGAGAACAGTATGAACTCTGTAGATTATGCCCAGATGCTCACAAGGAACCTCGCTGTCAAGCAGTCAAAAAATCTGGAAGAAATTATATTTTTCAGCATGATTGTGCATCTGTACATACAGCACGTATCGTGAAAAAATGGTTCCGTGACAAAAAAATTAAAGTTCTAGATTGGCCCTCAAAAAGTACCGATTTAAACATAATGGAGAAAGTGTGGGGTAATCTGGTTCGCCGTGTGTACGCAAATGGAAGGCAGTTTAACACGAAAGATGAACTAAAATCGGCCATTCTGTTAGCTTGGAAGATAATCGGCTTGGATGACCTCATGCCACTATATCAGTCAATGCCAAGGCGTTTACTGGCTCTTCTAGAAGCCCATGGTGGCTTTACTAAGTATTATATACAGTATTTCTTACTCAGCTATTTATTTTTTACATGTGCGTTTAAATTCATGCAACATGTATATTTGTCATAAATTCAATAAAATTATTTTTTTTTTTAAATCATATCGGTTTTTCATTGTTTTGACTCGTAATTTCATTTCTTGAATCATACACATACAGTTTGCATCAAGTGTCACCTATTCATATTTTTTTATTGCTCTTCTATACCCTTCTAATTCTTAAAGCTAAGGTGCGTTTATATTCATGCAACGCACTGTATTAAATAAATGATGATAAAATAAGATGAAAGTTACTTTTTAAAAATATTGGCGTGAAAAAAAAGGAGGGTGGGGGGCATAGATATAGTAATTTATATAGATCTATCATCCCATTGTTATCATGCAAAAAATTTTTGATGCCGAAAAAAATTTTTGGCATCAGTCATATAGTGGTATTGAAACCCTTGAAACTCGGCAATTGTAATAGAATAGAATAGAATGTTGATGAATTTTCAAAATGTCGAAATATTGCGTCTTTTAATTCTTCTAATAAATTTATAAAAAGAAATGGATAAGTTATCATAAAAGTAAACTTTATTTGACTAAATTATGAAAAATGTAATTTTTATAATCAGCTGCTTTGTTATTATTATGAAATAGAAACTGGTTTGATTTTCAATGGAATACGTTTTTCAAAGTTTGATATTTGTTTAAGTTTTTATATTAGTAAGTAATATAGAATTTTCAAAATTCTTTTAAATATAAATAGCAGCGGCGTAGGTAAAGAACGTTAGTTTTAGTATATAAAACGAGTTTAACTTTAAATATTAACTAAATTAATAAATATATAAAAGAAAGAAAGAAAAATGAATATGAAATTGCACATGCAGTTTTTCATTCAACTTTAGTACATATAAATTGTTCATAAATTTTGTTTTCTAAATTATCTGTGTGTATTCAGTCGGAAAAAGACGGCCATATTGTGGACTTTTCTCCGAGTAAAAAGGAATCATCCCCCCCCCCCCAATGATCAATCTATGACTTATTACTATATCTATGGCGGGGGGGGGGGCAAGTATAGCAATACTAAAGTATTAAATAAGAAATGCTCGCATGTCTGATATATATATATATATATATATATATACACACTGGGTGATCAATTTAAAAGAGCACCCGTTGGTTTTTCTTATTACCCTTAAATATGACGGATGTAGCAACTATTCTAACACTGAACTATAATTGTTTGAACCTTGTTTAAGTGTGAAAGACAATTTCCAATACTGTTGGACTGTTACAACTTTATGTGTGAGGTAAAACAGAAATGGGGACGCACAATGTTATTTAATCCTGTGATAATTTTATTTATGAAAAACAAAATTTAATTAAATATTTTTACATTATCATTCCTACATTACATTTACATTATCATTGTCATTTTACATTATCATTTCATAGGGTTTTCCAGAGAAGTCCTGCAAACATCGATGAATTAAAACAGATCATAACTGAAGAAATCTCGTCCATAACACCAACAATGCTGCGAAGTGTGTCAAAAACCTGGTTCGACGTGTTCCTGTTTGCATTCAAAAGGGTGGCGAACATTTTCAACATTTTCGGTGAGGAATGATAATGTAAAAAAATCGAATTAAATTATGTTTTTCAAAAATAAAATTATTACAGGATTAAGTAACATTGTGCGTCTCCATTTCTGTTTTACCTCACAAATAAAGTTGTAACAGTCCAACAGTGTTAGAAATGGTCTCATAATCATACTTCAGTGTTAGAATAGTTGCCACATCCGTCAGATTTAAGGGTTATAAGAAAAACCCACGGGCACTCTTTTAAACTGATCACCCTGTATATATATATATATATATTGATTCAGTTAATTACATTTACAAAAAAAAAAAAAAAAAAAAAAAAAAAAGAAGCTGGCCAAGACTACAAATCGTAATAGGAAATGCTGTAGATAAAATTAAATTAAAATAACTGACACTAATTAAAATCTATCAAAAAACGTTTCTTAACAATTCAATGTTATTTTCTACATGTCTGGGGTAAAAGACAAGATTGTTATAATTAAGACAATTTTCATCAAGTAAATTTTCATTTAAAGATACATTTTCATCAAGTAAATTTTAATTTAAAGACGAATGTATTATAGTGACACAGCTTTTACAAATTAAATCATTTTTTTGTAAACGATTAAAGTTAATTGTAAAATCATTGAATTTAAAAAAAAAAAAAAAAAAAAAAAACTATTAAGTTCTGAATACAAAAGAATTTTTTTCTTCATTTCACTTCTCACTCCGCTTTTTACTTAAATGGAAAATATGTTCGTCTGCAATTTCATTTCTTTTGATGAAAATTAAAAAAATATCACAATACAACACAATTCATTAAAACGAACATTGATAGCCTTTTTATTCTTCTCTGCTCGTTTTGAATTAATTTAATTATTCTTTTCTGAAATAAGAGAGTTCTATCAAAAATTGTTATTACTAAATTAGAAACTGAAATAAAAATGTTGAGATGTAAATTAAATTTTAAATAGAATTATCGATAAAGAATCGCGATACAAAATTCATTTAAAATTCAGTTATCATTTGAGAATTAAGAAAGAATTAAATTTTAAATGCTTTTATTGTAAATTCTCTTGAAAATGTTTTTTTTTTTTTTTTTTTTTTTTTCATTTTTCTTTTTATATCGAGAAATATTTTGAAAAAAAAAAAAATAATAATAATTGTGTACTTGTTTAAAGGAAGAAATCTTAACTTATAACCATAGATATAGTAATAAGACATAGATTGATCAGCGAGAAGGAAAAAGTGATACCTTTTTTTTTCGGGAAAAGTCACTCTAATGGCTGCCTTTCCCCGATTCAATCACACGCAGGAATACACACGAATAATTTAATAAATAAAATTTATGAATAATTTATTTACTTAAGGTGAATGAAAAACTCCAGATACAGTTTCAAATTCATTTTTCTTTTTATTCTTTTTTTTCAATACTCTCTAATGTATGGTTTTAGAACTTTTTTTCGGCCTCAAAATTTTTTGCTCGATAACATGGGGATGATAGATCTATATATATTACTATATCTATGCTTATAACCTTATAACATAAACAAATATATAAATATAAAATTAAAATAGCTCTTATATTTTATTTAGAATCACGCTGATTTTTTTTTTTTTTTTTTTTTTTTTTTATGAATAGAACACACTTATTTTGTTTTCTAATATTCAAATTGTTTTTGTTTCTTTAACAATAAATTTGTTCTATTAGCGAAATCAACCTGTTTCGCTTAACCAAAAAAAATGGGATTGAAATAAAAGTCACTTGCACAGGATAGTTCGATAAGCTGCGTCATAGTACTATAAACAGTCAATGAGCGACTGTCGAGCTGTACCAACAAAATTGTTTGTTTAACGGCCCTCTTCACTTACCGTCGCCGGAAGCCCGAGCCAATGTTATTCTATGGGGAAATTTTGTTTACAAATAACTTATTAACTAATACACATTTTTAAATTCTGCTTTCACATTCAGAAAATTCCCAACTGTTAAATGGACGCACTTTTTTTAAAAATGTATTTTTTTTTTTTTTTTAATATTTTATTTTGAAATTGCAAAATGAAAAAATTCACATATTGAAAATTCGTATTTCACAGATTAAAAATAAAATATATAAAATTAAAAAAATAATTTTTTAAAAAAGGTCCGTCCATTTAACAGCTGGGAATTTTCAGAATGTGAAAACAGAATTTAAAAATGTGTATTAGTTAATAAGTTATTTGTAAAGAAAATTTTTCCATAGAATAACATTAGTTTCGGCTTCCGGCGGCGGTGAGTGAAGAGGGCCCTTAACACGTTGAGTGCCACGCGAATTAATAAGGAAATCCCCGTCAGGACTCGCGCGCTGCTTAGAAGCGTGTTATATTTAACGTGTATCAATAAAATCCATAAAAATTCTTTAATGATAGAATCCTGTAATAAATAAGAATTAAGTAAATTTAAGATAAATTTTCATTGATTTCTTAAAACAATGTAATTTTTTAGTTTTATATCATATTTTACACTGTCAGCCACCGGTTATTGACGCGGCTTTATATCCTATTTGACACTGTCAGCCACCGGTGGTGGACGTGGCCTAGACGGAAAATTCAATGTCAGCCACCGATCGCTGACCTGGCACTCAACGTGTTAAACGAACAGAATAATTTTATCAATTTTTAAAAACCTATTGAGTGAAGCAACAAAATTGTTTAGTGAAAACAACAAAATAACCTAATATCTGCTAAGAAACTTTTTGCTGAGGCTATATATATATATATATATGTTAAAATTTCTCAACTTTTTTTCTAAGCATGTGTGTAGGGATCAAGGTCCATTATATACACTAGGGACCAAAGCATAAAGTAGATGCTCTCGGTGATGGGATTTCTGAGGGCTCCTAGACTGTATTCGGAGAAAATCACGGAACTCCAAATGGCTAAGCAGACGAGCGCGACCTAGAATCGAACACGGCATTTCTCGTCTATTAGCTACGGGACGGAAGCTTGGGGACACTAGTGGAGCTTTTGAATAATTTGGAGTGATTGGGTGGAAGAGAAAAATTCCATGTAGAATTATATTTTTTACCAATGCGAAGCACGAGAAAAGAAAATTATTTTTACAATAATTTAATCTCAAACCATTTTAAATTTTCTTCTCTTCAACAAAGAAACTCTACGTATATTCTGTATTTGAAATATTTACCATTTACACACACAAATCGTCATTGTTTGCGAGTCTCTGCACTAACACTGCGCTCACCCTAGTGAATAGAAAATGTATATGCATATTTATAAACTATACAAATATCTTAAGTATCCACATATATAAATTTGCATGCAAGAGAAGTCGAAATATAACAACTACTTGCCATTAAAAAAAAAAAAAAAAAAAATGTCAATAAAAATAGATGTATGAATGTAATATAAAAATGATTCTATTTGACTTATTTATTTCTAAGCATCAAACAAAACAGAATTTATGCTGTTCCTTTCAGGCGATAATGCATTACGGCGCGATCCGTAACGAAATGGCGATGCCTTTTATGCACAGAATTTCTCTTAATAAATTTTATAACGGAGAGAAAACTCGTTTTCCAACTTTCAGAGCTATAACGAAGGAAAAACACTCGACGAACTTTTGTTTTCCGTCGTTGAATAATGCACGAGAGACTAAGTGCCCATTTTTAGTTACGACCTGCGTGCAACTCAGAAGAAATAATGTGCTTCGCTCCGAGACCCTGTGCACGCAAGCGCATTAAAATCAAGAAAAAATCTGAAATAAATAAGGGAATTCACAAAATTATATGTTACAGAAGAATTTAAATTTACTTTTTATAGATTATCTTTATCCGTAAATTATTTTCTACATCATACTTTTAAGAATTTGATTTATTTGTTAAAATATTTACACGCATATTTTGGGAAATAGAATTTTTGATATTTTTGCCCTTCCCATCACGCTTATTTCCAGATTCTATTCACTACTTTTTTTTGTGGATTCCATTTCTCTATAAATTATTTTCTACATTTCTTTCGAAAAAGATTCTTTCATTTGTTTGGTTAGGTATGTGTCGGTTAAGTATACGCAATATGCACTTTTATGGGATTTCGCGAAACTTCTAACTTTACCCGCTGGGGAGGAGGAAGTAAAAAGCGGGTAAAGTGCTGCCGAAGGGAGTGGGGACCCGAATTCGTCATGTGGGGAGCAGGAAAACCACTATTACTTAAAAGCGCTCCTTGTCGCGAAGGGTTAATTCCCGGCGCAAGTTCAAACAAAACATATGGACTAATAAGTAATTCAGGACTTTCAAATAGGACAGTTCTCACCAACTATCATTTCTGTTTTCAACCTCTGTTATTTATCAGTTAACGTCCATTGTCGGTATGGTTTAATTCCAGCGTGACTCTCAATTTGTGCGGTGTCCTTCTCCAAGTTCAATCATTTCTAGTCACTACAGCGCCCCTTGACGTGAAGGGCTAATCCCCGGCGCAACTTCGGACTATAACCATGGACTCCTCGTTATATAAGACTCTCAAATTAGACATTCCTCATCAACAATCATCTCTGTTTTTAATCTCTGTTGCCCTCCTCATTAGAAGCCTAAATTTTGTCTTTTTAAATAACTGCTGCCCTCTGTCGCGTGGGATTTCATATCTGGCAGCAATTGTAAATTTTTTTTTTTTTTTTTTTTTTTTTTCTTTTTTCTTTCTTTTTTTTTTTTTTTTTTTTTGTGCAATAAACAACGGGGGAGACTTAACCTCTAGAAACGGGCTCTTTCAGAATTTCACATTGTTATGTGACATTTGTCGTCAGAGCCCCTCTTTGGAGGTTGAAATCGCTCAAAACCGCTGAATAGTGGTGAGCGGCCTCCTTCCGTCTTTGAAATCTTTGATATCGAATGCAGTAGTTAATATTTTATTGAAGTTTCGACTGATTACAATGATTTATTTATTTATTTTAATCACAGGAGTCGATCCAGGTTTTAATTTTTGGGTCCCTTTTTTGTGAAAAACAAAATATTTTTGTGAAATTTTTATTTATTTTTGTATAAAATATTTTTGTGAAAAAGTAAAATATTGTGTAAAATCTTCCATTTTTATAATCACTGCATATAATGTTTAATATCAAGCTAATAGAGTTTCGTTCAGTCAAATTAAGGAATTAATTAAAAACATGAAATCATTTAATAAAGGGATCATTTTTATAAAACAGAATCTTGTGAAGGGACTTATTATATAAATTTGAATTTTGTGAAGGGTCCCTTTTTATAATGTGGAATTTTGTTAAGGGGCCTGAAAAGGGACCCAAATTTTGTCTAGATCGACCCCTGAATCATGATATGGAATTATGATAATTCTATTTAACATAGTGACCAGCGAAGCAAGTGAAGCTTGCCAATATATGTATGTACATATGAATGAAAATTTAGACAATGTACTTATTAACTGTAATAATCCATTCTCTACCTTCCTCAGCATAGTAAGCTTCAACTAACAAGGGAGAGTCACCACCAACTGTTCAAAAGGTATTTATACATGTTATAGATCAGCTTAAAAGTTTAACTGAAAATATCCATCTTACTGGCAAATGCGCTCCCATGCGTGGATTTTTCTCAATTAAAGTTTCTATATGACTGACTCTTCAGTAACGCACTTTGCAGAGTTTCTATCATTTTAATCAGTTTTGTAATAGATTCTCACTCTAAATACAACTGTATATATTATTAGGAAAATATTTTATTGTTTAGTCATTATTATGTAGAAACATTAAATTTAAATATTAAACTATATAAAAACTATGAAAAGGAAAAAGCAATAAAAATAAAATAAAGCACTTGTAATTTTAATAGCAACGAATAAAAGACATTACTTCGTATTTATTTCCATTATAAATATTATATTGTACGGTAGTAATATAATTATTAATTTAAAGAATGAGAAATTTATTTCTCTACTCCCCCTACCCCCCCCCCCACAATAAAATAAAATAAAATAAAATAAATAAATAAATAAAATAAAATAAAAAGTTAAATAAAATAAAATAAAATAAAATGGTATGGTGATGTATCAATTTTTACTAATTTGAATCAGGGTTGGCAATGTTTCGGACACTATGGTAAAAACCACGGTATAGACCATGGTTTTTACCGTACTGTCCAAAACCTTCGTGTCTTAAACTGTCCAAAACTATATTTTTTAGTAGAATTATATTTTATTAAAATTATGCAAATATTTGAAAAATTTACAAAATTATTATAATTATTGTTGTTTTGTAACATTTTCCAGTATATTCCATAATGGTTAGCGAAAAATACATATATTAACAATTATAATATTCAAAAGTAAAAATTTATTACTGAAGTTTTAATGGAAAAATGTGGATACTTGTACCTCAAGCATTGATATTTATAATATTTACGCACACATACACAGTATATATAAGCAACGTGAATAAATATATCAAGAGAACAAATTAATATATAATTATTATTATATATATATATAAGATTTACAATAAATCATCTTGAAATAAATATTAAAAATGTGCAGCTACACAAACATATTTTATTTTATTTTTGAATAAATGAGAAAATATATATGTAAAAATATTAAATAATACACACTTTAAAGATTTTTTTTTTTTTTTTTTTTTTTTTTTTTTGGGGGGGGGGGATATCTGCTGTTTTTGAGAATGCATGTATTTCGTTATCTAATTATAACTTTTATATTTTATTTTTGGCATATTTTAATGTATGTAATTTATGATAGAACTTTTAAAAATAATTTCTGTAAAATAATGGATATGTAAAAGTATTTTGCAATTAAAAATAAAAGACAAATTATTCATTTTGAATATAATATCATACATTTTTTATTGTAAGAAAAATTTTTGAGTCATTAAAATTAAGTTTTTTTTTATAGCTATTTATAAATTGTAAATTCCTTTTAACTAAAAAGGTCTAAACTTTCAGTATAAAATACTTTTAATTACTAATTATAATTGCTACTGAGAATATAGGGAATGGAATTTCTTGTAATTTTAGGTTTTGGACACTTTCGGACAGTTTTGTATAGTTTTAGACAGTTTAGGACACTTTTGGACGATAAAAACCACCTGTCCTGTCCAAAACCAGTTTCAGACGTCCTAAACCCCAACCCTGATTTGAATTGTTCAACACAGGTTTATATAACAGTAGTCGTTATCTTACCCCTTAATCTCCAACCTGTATTTATAGTATTAAATTTCAGGGTAAGAGAAAGTCGTGTGAGTGACACACAAGATTATTTTTTTAATAATATTCTCTCACATAAAACAATAATCAAAACTCATAGTTTGGTTTAAAACCATTTATATACATGCTGATTGAGTTAATGATTTCTTTTTGCATGCTTCTTACAAAATAGCTTTCCTATGGTAAAACCAGCATGTTTTATTATTTTAAGAGAACTATTGTTTGAATTTCAAAATGTATTTTGTTCCTCCCCAATCTCTCACAGTATGTTGAAGTCAACAAGAGTATCCATTTCAAAGCTGATTATAATGGTAGGATCTCCGGAAAGTACAGTACTGCAGAATTTGCAATTTACAAATTTTAATTGGGAAAAAAATCACGCCAGGGGGCACATTTGCCCATAAGATGGATATTTTTGTAATCACCTTTAACAGAATATAAAACATTTATAAATACCTTTTGGACAGTTGATTATCCTCCCTTGTGAGATAAATATACATTTTAATAATATGCTGTGAATATTAATTAATTTCCCGCGCGAAGAACGAGCACGACAGCTACTACTAATAATAAAATAAATTATTATGATTTGGCCACCACAAGACTTTCGTTTATATAATTTTACACAAAATTCATGTAACACAAATTATTTATTAAATTATTAAATTATTTTCCATGATAAATGCAGACGATTTTTAACAGACTAAATTAAATCACTAAGTGCTGAAAGAAGGTCAATCTTTTTCGAATGTCAGAAGAAATACGTTTTTCCGAAGTTTTTTCCGTTAAAAAACGAAACAAATAGATAATTTTGTTTTAAATTATCACAGATTTAGGGTTCAACGATTCGTTTTAAAGATATTGACCCTGACATAAACTGGTGCTGATTAAATTTGTGAAACAACTACTCAACAGGTGGCGCTGTGATCGCATTTTTTTTCTAAAATTTTAACATGGCAGTATAGGACGAAATTTCGTATAAATGTACATAATGAGAATTATTTTAAACGTGTGATTGTAAAATTAATATAAATTATTGATAATAGAAGTAGTAAACTAGGAAAAATATTTTGTGCATGTGGGAGCATCGCTTCCCACCCTGGGGGGGGAAGTACCCCCCAAGGGAGGAGTAAATTTTCAATATGGGTATCTTTTGAAAGATCTCGTCAATACCTTTAAAACGAATGGTTGAACTATAGATCTGTGATAATTTAAAACAAAGTTATCGTTTTTTTTTTTTTTTTTTTTTTTTTTAATCTTTTAACGAAAAAAAATTGGGGGGGGGGGGGGGGTAGAGAATCATATTTCTTCTGATTTTTTCATTTTTTTTCGAATTTTATTTCTTCTGATTGGCACAAAAATTGACTTTCTTTCGGCATTTAGTGATATATATATAATTCTGTCTGATAAAAATCGTCCGTCGCCATTTAGAATGGAAAAAAATTTAATAAAAAAATTTGTATTGAATGGGTTTTGTGTAAAATTATATAGAAGAAAGTCATGTGGTGGCCGCATCATACAAGTTATGTTATGTATAGTAATCAAATAGACTTATTAAAAAGATATAAGACTTTTCACTCATAACTCATAAGGTTCACAGACCTTTTGTTCACAGACTATGAAAATTGAAGAAAATAGAAAAGGTTGTTTAATGTATATTTAAACTTTAAACACACAGTAATACGAAATTATTTAATGTAGAATCCAACAGAATTTTCTTTTCATTTCATTCTTCTTTCTTTTGTTTTCTCTCTTCTTTCTTTTTCTTTTCCTTTTTCAACTTTAACCTTTTAAACAAAGGTTGCCCAAAATTTAATCATGAATGCTCGTTACGACAAAATATAGATACAAGTTACGACTATTTAATTACGGAAAAATCTTTCATGGAAAAGAGTGCAGTGAATTAATTACGTGCTTCATTATTATTCACAAAGTAAACAAAGAAGAGATAAGTTCTTTTAAAGTTTTCTCTTGGGGATTTTCGTTATCAAATGTTCTAATTTGTTGATAACTCGTGTTCACTATCAATCACAGAGAGGTAAAGAAATAAACCTGTAAAACGCTACGGGAATTTTAAAGAAGAAATTATGAATTTTTATATGGAAGTTTGTTTTTGTTTTTAATTCCAATAACTTCACGACGTACTTCTAATTTATCTGGTAATTAAAAAAAAAAAAAATCTACCAAACATCAAGAAATTAATTTGAATATTGTAGCACATATTAAAATCTAGATTTATTTATTTACTTTGAGAAAAATGTGAATTAAAAAGATAAAAATGCACACTGTAAAAAATAGTTTCTTAAAATTAAGAATTATATTGTCTCAAAATAGCCCCAAAACAATATATACTTAAATTTGAAAACCCATGTACTCAATTTTGAGTACATTGACATGTCAAATATGGGGATATTGGGATTCTTATTGGTCAACCCCATTTTTGAGCATGTCAATATACTAAAAAATTAGTACATGGGTTTTCAAATTTAAGTATATATTGTTTCGGGGCTATTTTGAGACAATATATACTTATTTTTAAGAACCTATTTTTTACAGTGCAATATGGTTCTCAAATATTGCATATTGTCACCCAAAACAATTTTCAACTGTCACAGTTTCTCAGATGGGAGGAAGCTGACGTATGAACAAGATAGTCAAGGACTCGATGACTAAGTTTAAACATCGTTTATATTATTTTATGTGTTATTTTGGCCCAAGGAGATTGATGAACTTTCTAAACTATTTTGGTAAAATTCTTTTATAAATTAAATTTATTAAAAAATATTATTATTATTATTATTACAGCACCATAATCACATGAATTTTTTAATGTATATATAATCTATATCCTAAAGTCAATATTATTAATAATGTATAGAATGCTTAATTATTTTTTTTTCTGAGAAAGAGAAGGAGATAATTATTATTATTACTATTATTTAAATAGTTATCAGTGTTGTTAATATCCTTATTTTATAGAACTGCTATTTTAAATGGTAGTAATAATAATAATTAAAAAAAATACTTATAAAAATTATAATAGTAATCTTCTTTCCACTTAAATTAAGGAAAAAATAATTTTATAAAAAATAAGGTTTTAGAAATTACGGACGGTAAATAATCCTGTTATATATATATATATATATAAACAAATTATTTAAATTCGCCTTTTCATTATGAATGGAAATGCCCTCCTGATAATTTTTCAAATATTTTAATTTCGTGAATGGGAATTAGTTAAAACGCTTTTAAAATTTTAACTTTTCTTAACTTGACATTCGGTAATACATTTTATTGAAAAAGTAAGTGTTATTTTTTAATCTAAATAATTACCTATAAGTATACATATATTACTTATAGTATAATATATGTATTACTTATAATATAAATTTTTAAATTAAAAAGTAGACAACCTGAAAAAAGAGACTTTATTTATTTATTTATTTAGGTATTGTATTTCTTATTGTCAAGAATAATTAACGCATTTTTTTTATATGACTAGTAAATCTCTAAGTGGTATAAAAAATAACATAAAGTGATTTATTTTTTATTTTGTTTAACAGTACAACTTTTAATTAAAAAAACCTCTTCTTTTAGGTAAATTTAAAACATTTTATTTAAGTGGTGAAAGGGTATCCTAGAAGGCGGAGCATTTCAGTCTGCGATCGAGCCAGTTTGTCACTCTTATCATGAACATAAATATGTTCTTTAGTATAAATTTATGAGAACATTATAACGAAAGAATCATTTGCAGCGGCAGATTTATTTTCTCTCTTTTATTCCTCTGAAACATACGATTTCTTCTTGTTTTCGTATTAAATCTTAATTATTCTTAATCAGTTCAATTCCATTAAAAGAAATAAAAGGAAGACGGAGCTCTATTTAGTGATTGTTTTCGAAGTTTTGAGACTACTATCCTCTCACCCCACTACGGTTGAGACGTTCTACTCTCTCAGATGATATACGGGAGATATCGGGTTCAAACCCAGATCATGCTCGTCGGCTTAGCCGTTTGGTGTTTTTCGCGATTTTCTCCAAAACCTGCGTGAATACGGGATAGGCTTTCTTTGAATGATCTCCATAGAAGGTATTCTTCCCAGATCTAGTACCTAGCTTGTAGGTAATTGGCCTTAATCGCCATATCAATTCCCCACCCTGCCCCTCACCTATATTTTTCTGAAGCAAACAGTTTTTACTTTTATAAAATGTTCAATATTAAGTACAAAATAATGTTAATAAATATAATATTCTTAAGTAATGGAGTCTACGTTTTTATTGCAGATTGACTAGAAAAGGCTTTTTGTGCTGATAAATTCATAAAGAGCACAGACACAAGAGGCTTTCCATAAATATTCATAATAATTTAATAAGGCGTATTTTCCTGCTCTTTTTGTTTCAGTCACTCAGTGTGTTAAAAATAAAAATTCGCCCTCAAAACATAATTAAAAATACAACTTGAATTGAAGAGCACAGTTTGCTTATTAATGAGCTTGTAAAAAAAAAAAATACAGTTTTAAAATATTCAATCAGAAGTTTTGAATATTTTTGCATGAAACGAGCCACCCTTATTCTCTTTCCTCGTTTCAAAACTTTTACATAATAATTACGTTAAATCTGATCCTCGCGGCTTCCCGTGACAAAGTAGATAAAAGTGCGGAATATTTAATTACAGACAATCTCTCTTGGAGAAGAATGGTTTGTGAAAAATTCTAATTACAGAACTTCATTATTATTCACAAAATATAGAAAGAGGATATCAGTTTAAAAGAAAAAAATTATCTCTTGTATTTTATCGAAAATATTAAAATTATTCAACTTGGTGGACGGTTGTTATAGACAGTTAACAACTTGGAAAAAAAAAAAGGGGGGGGGGTGAAATCAAAAGTGATTACACTCGACATTTCGAAAAATTTAGTATACAGTTAAAAATCCAATCATACGTTTCACTAGAAATATAATTCCGAATTTGTTGCAACCAATATTTTTAGAAATTTGGAACAATGTCTTTCCACATTTTAGCAGTGCCATTTTATTACACTCGCGTTCAAAGCGTCATAAACTCTGGACAACCTTATTTCCTGCTAACCTTTAAACAACAACCTTATTTCTTGTTTTCTTCTTTTTCATATAACTTTAAAAAGTCTGGCGTGACTCCACTCGACTTACCGAACGTTAAGTAATTAACGGTTCAAAAATAAGTTAAAGTAAGAAAAGTCGTTAAATTGAACCTCAAATAATTTGAGCCAATAGATGATTTATGATAAAGAATTTTTCTTTGCATCCCTGTAAAAATCTGATTCCCGGAAACCTATACAGCTCGTGCAACGGTGACCTATAACATGTATATAATTTTTCAGCTCAATCGGATAAGACATTTAGACGCTATCACACTTTAAATAACTTGAGCCCATAGTCCGTAATGATAAATAATTTTTCTTTGTGTCCCTGTAGAAAAACTATAGTGCTAGATCCCCCAAAATCTATAGGGTTCATGATACGGTGACCTATAAAAAGTACATAAATTTTCAACTCAATCGAATAAAGCATTTAGACGCTTTTCGCTAAAACTATCAGTGCCGACCCTATATCAACATCAACAGTGTTCGTGCTATTAGTGACCTTTAACTTACATACCAACTTTCAGCTCATTCGAACAAAGCGTTTGGACGATATCGTGTTCACTCATGCACATACATACATCACCGTAAAAGTAGAAAAAATGGCCTTAGGATAATGCAAAACGTATAGATACACCAAAATCCTGATGTTGAATTTTTGTCATGATTACAATACTTCCCTCATAATATGTTCGGAAAGTAATGAACATATTTACATAAAATTTGGAAGGCATGGTTTTTTTTTCCCTCCTATTTCTTAACTTTAACGTAAGTAATAACTTTTAGGTATTAATTCACTTCTTCAAAATAAAAGAAAAACTAAACAGTTAAAAAAAAAAAAAAACTGAAAGATAAATGGTTTTAAGAATGCATTATACACAGGTGAATATACATGTCTTCAAATGTTAAATGAAAACTCGATTTTTCTTCTTATATTTACTTTTCTTATTCTTCTACAATGTACTTAATTAAAAAAAAATATATTAATTATTATTATTAATTTGTAAACTATGAACGTCACCTGTAAAATAAAAATGCTAATAAATAATTTTATAACGAGCATCCCATCCAATTGTCAAGTACATATAGGTAATTTATGGTAAGTATGGGTTAAAAAAAAAGGGGGAGGGGGAGAGAAAGGTGAATGCAGGAAGAAGGTTGAGACGGGTAATTGGCGATGGTTTTGACTTACCCCCTTTAGGGTGGTACGCAGAAGAAGAAAATGAGAAAATAGGTTGTTGCTTTAATTTTGGTTATTGATACACATATCACTAATAGAATGGTGACTCAGCATTAAAATACTGAGTGAAGCTAAATTTGCCTAATTATGACTTTTTTGTTAGGATGGGGGGAATAGGGGGGGGGGGGGGATGGGTGAAATTATGAATTATAATTTTTGACAATATAGTTATGAAGCATATTTGTAAAATTTGGATCCCTGAATATTTCAGTAAATAAATAAAGATGAAAAATGTAATAGGGTGTTTGAGGATTTCTCCTCGAATTCAAATATTGGTATAACAGACCGTCCTGTATCTTAATTATTTTACCCCTTCGTATAAAATAACTATAATTCTTGAATAACTCTTGAATACAGAAACAAAACTTAAATCACGAAGCGTTTCGAAAAGTAGCATCTCTCTTCATCAGATGCACAAGAAAACATTGTCCAATATAAAAATCAGAAGATAGAATGAAAGCAAAATGAGGAAATAAGAGTGTGGGGCACAGCTAACTTAAAGAAATATATCACTTTAAATAATGAAATTAACAAATTAAAATACAACACACATTTCTACAAGATCAAGGTGTAGGTACAGATGTGCTCATGAACCCTTTGAAGGACGGTGTCATTAGGCTCAATTAACATCGAACGCTACCGGAATTTACGAACAAAGTTACAAGAAAAGAAGTAAATAAATGACGTTTTCCAGCTAAAAAACAAAGAGAAAACTTTGATGAAAATTTCCGGGATGAATTTTTGCACTTCATAATTAGTTTTTGCGTCCACATGGCGGAGGCAGTTAAATGGTTAAGGTTGATTGGATAGAATATCCTTCTTGGGGATCTTTCTAAGGATTCCTACTCCGTATTTACGCGAGTTTCGCAGAAAAATCTCGTAAATCTACGAATAGTCAGGCCGACAAGCCTCGCCTGGGATCGAAATCAGTACTGGCTTCGAGAGAGGAGTCTTTTGAACAAAGATGGAACCCCAACATGATCAAATAAAAAAAATGTGTGTTAACCCTTTGAGTGCTATGGACGCACATATTCATTAAATTTTATTTTTCATTTATTTTTAAATCCATATTCATTTTATTCATTACGCGAAAGTCATTATGGACAATGGACGTAAATACGCGCTTAGCAGATGTTATCAGTATGGATTATGGACGCAAATACGAGCCCGGCAAAAATGATCAGTGTACTATGCAACACTCGCATAAAGCGCGTCCACGATAAGAATGAGACAACTTGATTCTCATTTATTTTCAACAAAATATTACTTACATGAATGCTACTTGCATGAAATTGACAAAGAAACATTTTTAATCACTTTTGATACTTTAAATTGAAGAATATACACCTTTAAGTCCCATTTTGCGAAGATTGCTTCTAGCCGTCATCATGGCGTTCTGTACAGTTTCTTTGGTTACTGATTTAAGGAGACGATGATAAACCCTCTTGAATCGTCAGCGCCAACCGCGCGCCGTCCGTATGGACCGCATAGGCCGCGAGTATTCAGCACTCAAAGGGTTAATACTGAATAAATAAAATTAACTGCTTAGTAAAAGGATGATAGTAATGGAACATGGGGTTTCTCATCTATAATTCTCCTTATTTAGCTCGAAATGTAAAAATTAATAAACCAATTTGACTAAGTATAATTAAAAACACAACTTGAATTGTCGAGCAAGTTTTGTTTTATTAATAAAAGCATATGAAATATGATAATAACACCACTTTAAAATACTCATTTGAAAGCTTTGAACTCTTTTACATAAAACGAGCCAAAACTAATCTTCCCCGCTTCAAGTTTTTTTCATCATAATTACGTGAAATTTGATGCAACAAAGTGGATATAAGTGCGAAATATTTAGTCATGGACAAGGAGAAGAATGGCTAAAAAAAAAAAAAAAATATAATTACGCGCTTTATTATTATTCACAAAATGTGTAATGATAATAACGGTTTTAAAAAACATGTAGGTATTTTTTGTATTTTGTTATCAGAAATATTAAAATGCTTGAACTTTGTTGATAGCTATAATTAAATCATAAAAAGAATGAATTTAGAGTTAAAATAAAATAAACTAAACGTTTAAAAAGGGTGAAAGGATTTTTAAACAACAATTAAATGTTATTTAAACTTTTGTGTAATTTTACAGAAGTTTGTTTTATTTATTTATTCTTTCTTTCTCTATTTGGGCAAAAAAAAAAAAAAAAAAAAAAAAAAAACTTAAATAAAAACATTTTTAGAAAACTCCACCAAAAATGATAACAGGACGTGTTTCGAAAGACTGCAAACCTTTACATCAGGTACACAAGAAAACATGTCTTACAACGACACTCATAAGTTGGAATGAAAGAAAAAGGAAAAATATTCAAGCAGAAAGGGGGTGGGGTGGCAGACATATTGAACAGTAAGAAAGAAAGGCCAATCGCAGGAAAATGCAATAATTCTAAACACTAGAAAATAAATTAAAATGGATAATGAATTAAAATTAAAGCTTTTTTTTTTTTTTTAATCTAAAAACTTATATAAGGAACATTCTCGTTACGTCACTTAGGAAAATTTTTCTGTGACGAAGCATTTCTATTACGAATGCTGCCCGTAACTTTAATGTTTAAAAAGCTAAAATTATCTTTAATGTCAATTTCTTTTCTGGACAAGATTTTCTTAAAATATTTAGACATTTTTCTTAATCATAATAGGATCAATATAGAAAATTCTTATGCTGCTTTTATTTCCACTGTTTTGTTTAAACATAACATATTTGTTCCTGATATATATATATATATATATATATATATATATATATATATATATATATATATATATATATATATATATATATATACATATAATATATATATATATATATATATATATATAATCATAAAAAGATCCTTCTTGTAATGTTTTTATATGTTTTGTATTATCATCGGAATAGCGAGTACCTATTCTTTTAAAGCGACTATTCTTTTTTTTTTTTTTTTTTAAGAAAAATTAAAAAATATTAGTAAAATTATTTAAATATTTCAGTTTAATTAACTAGTTACAAACTGGCTTTTGTGGGTTGTTGTGGCAAATTATTTACATGGTTGAACTAGATTCGGTCCCTCTCCTATATATACGAGCACTTCTCCAGATTCAGAATTCTTTATGCGCTGAAGACGGTACGCTTAAAGCTACCGAAACAGCTGTATGCATCTGAAATATTTTTCTTTGGCGTTTCTGACGTAGTAGTTTATTCGGGTTTTAATATTCCAACGCCAAGTCTCCTGTTATTATAAATACTTTATTTATCAAATAATGTATAAACAATAAAGAAAAAGTGTTTTTAAATACTCACTTTAAAGAACTCAAAATCATTTTATATTTTCACATAACATAAGCAGACGTTACTCTTTTTCCGTTTTAAATTTTTAAATAATAGTTTCATAAATTTTTATCCTTACTGCTTGCTTGAACAAAGTAGATAAAAGTGAAGACTTTTTAATAACGGCAAACCTCTCAAGAGAAAGAAGCGCGGCGAAATAAAAACTAATTATGAGCTTCATTATTATTCACAAAGATATATTGAGAAAGATCAGATCAGTTTTTGTAAAAAAAATTCTCTAGGGAATTATGTTATTAAAAATTTTACAAAATGCTCGTGCTTGTTGACGGCTCTTCTACAGTATTATTCATTAAAATATCTTAGATATAAAGATACACGCACAAAAAGAGAAAGAAAAAAGAAAGAGTTTTTTTTTTAACCAAAAAGTGAAGAATCTTTTCTGTTTATAAACTGTTTGCAATAAACTCTTATAATTAATACATTCACTGTTCAATACTTCTAATAGTATATTATTCCCTAACAGGGTTTAAACTGCCATTAGTTTTTTTAGCATTTTGCTAAAAGGTATCCTATTTTGCTAAAACATGTTGGTCAAAATTTCGCTAAAAAGCTAAAACTGGATAACTGTATAAAATATCTCTATATAATAACTCGGATTTTTTTTTTTTTTTTTTTTTTGTAATATTTGCGGGCAAAAACTATGAAAGGACTGAACATTTTGGGAATCATTATTTATATAGTAATTTGGATTTATTTTTAATTTTTAATGATTGAATTGAAATGCAAAAATATTTAAAAGTATGTCAGAATTCAGAATTTGCTTCATAGAAGCATTCTTAGCACTAGTATTCCACGATTATCTACCACTACACTTTACTTAATTTTTAAATTGCTTTTTTATTTTACACATATGATATGAGTAGCTCTTTTTCTATTGTTAAAATCAAAACATAGTTTCCCTGATTCATATTTTTTAAATCACAAACATGGATGCTTGGTTAAAATCCTCAATGAACAAAAGGAATAGAACACAAAACTGAGGATAACAAAGCTAAGTAAAAAAAAAATCGATGGTATCCGAAGAATGAATTATCTTTCGAAAAAGCTAAAATAGTGCTTGCCTATTTTCTCTAAAATGCTAAAGTAATTTTTTTGCCAGGTTAAACCCTGTTCCCTAACACATGCTAGAGTTCAATAAACTAGAAGATACTATAAAATTTAAACACATTCTTTTTATCAAATGTATGAAGTCGGTTGCTCAGTACTCGGTTGCCGGACACATATCACTGCCTCAAAATTCCATTATTAGAGAGATACGTTTGCCTAACAACTCAGATGAACGGTAGGTACGATTATGTAGGAAGTTAATTATATTAAAAACACTTCAAACACACGTAAAATTAAATTTTATTTAAATGATGTTAAAAAAATTTATCCATAAAAATCCCTGATGATGCTTTACTATTAAAGCGAAAAGCTTAGGATAAATTTTTTTAAACATCATTTAAATAAAACTTAATTTTACGTGTGTTTAAAGTGTTTTTAATATAATTAACGAATGACACGTGTTCAATTTAACTCTTTTTTTAGAGATAATTTATGTAGGACTTTTCAAGGGACTTTTTAACTTGCAGATATTTAAATAAAAATTGGAATTACTAATAAAGATAATAATTTGACCGTTATTACCGAACTACCAGTGTTATTAGAGAGATACGTTTGCCCAACAATTCAGATAAATGGTAGGTATGATTATGTACACTGTAAAACAATAACTATTACCAGCTGCAAGAAACTCTCTGTGATTGAAGAAAATAATTATTTTCTCCAATCACAGAGAGTTTCTTGCAGCTGGTAATAGTTATTTTTTTACAGTGGAGGAAGTCTTATCTCCGATGAGAGGATCTAAGTTGCATTTCACAAGTGCCTTTTACAAGCAATTTAGTAGGACGACAAGTACCTGGCGAGTCATTTGTCTGACAGGTATGTTGCATTCTCAAACAACAGCAAGTATGTCCAACAACTTAATTGAACGACAGATATTTTTTTCGAACATCTCAGTTGCACGACAGGTACTTTTGCTCAACATCTCAGTTGAATAACAGGTATGGTTATCCAACAAATTCATTGGACGATACGTACATTGGACGACAATTGGACGACATTTTTTTTTTCCACAAATTCACTTGAACGACAAATACGTGTACTTAACAAACTCATTTGCTCGACTGGTACCGCTTTGCTCAACAACTCAGTTGAACGACAGGTACAGTCGGTAACAGAAGTGTCCGAACACTAGCAAAAATTCCTATATAAAAAAAGTACACTTCATACGGTTCTGTTAAATAAATCCTTATCGAATCATGTTCTTAGACTGACTTAGAAGAGGATTCGACAAGGATTTATTTAACAAAACCGTATGAAGTGTACGTTTTTTTACATAGGAATTTTTGCTAGTGTTCGGACACTTTTGTTACCGACTGTATGTTTCTTGCAACTCATTCACCCGATAAAGTTCCCTCATATCGTGTTGATATCTGTTGAATATTTTGTTTATTTTTATTTACTTCAAGGTACTTTACGTGACAAATCATTTGACCGACAACTCCCAGCTAAAAAATTCTGCAGTTTTTCCGCAGCAAAACACCAAAACTGAAGAACTTCTGCAGTATTTCAAATAATGTGCTTTTAACTTTAAAAAAACTGCAGAATTTATAAAGTAAAGTTCACGACTTAATAAAAACTGCAGAGTTTTTAAAGTGAAGTTCACAACTTAATAAAAACTGCAGAGTTTTTAAAGTGAAGTTCACGACTTAATAAAAACTGCAGCGATTTTAAAGTAAAGTTCACGACTTAATAAAAACTGCAGCGATTTTAAAGTAAAGGTCACAACTTAATAAAAACTGCAGAATTCTTAAAGAAGTGATGTGACTTCAAAAATATCTCAGACTTTTCGCAGTTTACTTAATGACAAATGGTGAATAAAACAACTGATTTTTTATAAAAATTTGTGAAGAATAGTATTAAATATTAATAATAATAATAAACTGCAATTTTGTATGGGCGGGTTATAGACTCCGAAATTTCTAAATTATTTCAAAGGCAATATTTAGTTTAGTACGAAAGACTGATAATTTCAATCTGTAAAATTTTAATTTTTAATTTTAATTTATTTTTTATCTCATTTTTTGACCGTAAAACTGAGCCACGTACTTTTTACTTTCTCTTACCCATAAGGTAGAGAAAGTATTGTTTTGGGGTCAAACTTTCTAAAGTGAGATTTTTGTTATATTTACACGTTTTGAGATCTCCTGAATACGAAAATAATGTTTTTAGCGGTTGGTCTGTGTGTGTCTGTCTGTTATCAGCATATCTCAAGAACAAATAGTAGCAGACATTCCAAACTCAAGACATTCCTAAATGTGTATCATATAGGGATGCTATAGTAAGCTTTTCGTTAAAATCAAGCAAATGGTTCGTGTACAGGGACAATCAAGAGAATTCTAATACATTACGTATGGGGGAAATTGCAGGTAAGTAGAGTTTAACGAATATATATTTTTTATAATAGAGATAGTCAACTGGGAAAAAAATTTTGCGTATGTAGGAGCCTCGACTCCCCCCCTGGGGGGGGGGAATCCCCCCTCGAGGGGAGTAAATTTTCATGATGGGTATATTTCAAAAGAGCTCGCCAATACCTTTAAAACGAATGGTTGAACCATTGATCTGCGATAATTTAAAACAAAGTTATCGATTTTTTTTTTTACTTTTAACGGAAAAAAACTTAGAAAATAAATCTTTTTTTTTTTTTTTTTTTTTTTTTAATATTGAGGATAAAATGGACTTTTTTTGGATATTTAGTGTTGTACTACTTCTCTAATATGGAAATCGCCTGCATTATTATAAAAGATAAATTTTTTAAACTATAATTTTAATAAATTATTTTTTTAAAAACAGAATTATTTTTTAATAGAACAATTAATTTCTATATAAATGTAGGTGCATTAATGTAGCCCCCCCTCACACAGAACTAATTATGATATAAAACTCTTCCGAAGCCTAATTTGAATTGTTTAACACAGGTTTACATAACAGTACTCGTTATCTTACCTCTTAATCTGCAACCTGTATTTATAGTATTAAATTTCAGGGTAAGAGAAAGTCGTGTGAGTGACACACCAGATTATTTTAAATGACTGAAATGAATTAAAAATGAAGTGTTTCCACCTAAATTTCATAATTTAGTTAATTCTAAAAAAAACTAATTGTCGTGTCGAAAAACTGTTTGCACATCTGGGTTCAGAAAAATCGCCCCTTTCGTTTGGTACTGAATTTGTAACAATAGAAATGATATTTCTAATTTGTTTTCGGGTTTATATAAAACTGGTCTACAAAAAATAGATTGAAACTTAACAGTTCTCCCCCAAACAGTTTCGTTAAGATTTTTGAATAACTAAGTCTCATTATGCATTTTTATATACAATTTTGCCCTCTAAAATGTTCGAAGAAAATTCGAAGTTTTGATAGAATTTTTAAAATATTCCCTTTTTACTTTCTTTTACCCGTAGGTTCGAGAAAGTATTGTTTTAGGGTCAAATTTTCGAACGGGAGTTTTTGTTATATTTACATGTTCTGAGGTCATCTGAATACGAAAATCATGTTTTTAGCGAATGGTCTGTGTGTCTGTCTGTTATCAGCATATCTCAAGAACAAATAGTAGCAGAAATTCCAAACTCGGTATTCTAAATGTGTATCATATAGGGATGCCACACTAAGCTTTTCGTTGAGATGAAGCAAATGGTTCGTGTACAGGGACACTCAAAAGTATTCAAATACATTACTTTTATGGGGGAAATTGCAAGTAAGTAGAGTTTAACATCTATAGACTGCTCTAAACCAAATGAAACGAATGTATATTTTTTGTAATAGAGGTAGTCAACAGGGAAAAAAAATGTGTTTGTAGGAACCTCGCCACCCCCCCCCTGTCCTCCCTCGAGGGGAGTAAATTTTCATGATGGGTATGTTTCAAAAGAGCTCGCCAATACCTTTAAAACGAATAGTTGAACCATTGATCTGCGATAATTTAAAACAAAGTTATCGATTTTTTTTTTACTTTTAAAGAAAAAAAATATATATTTTTTTTTTTAATATTGAAACTTTTTTTGGATAAATTGGTGTTATACTACTATTTTTGAAAAACAGAATTATTTTTTAATAACCGAATTAAATTCTATATGAATGTAAGTGCAATAATGAAACGGGGGTTGAGGGGAGCGACAAGACTTTCTTCTGTGTGATTTTACACAAAATTCTTGCTAAACAAATTATTTATTAAATTATTGAATTATTTTCCATTATAAATGCAGATGATTTTTATCTGACAGAAGTATACCACTAAATGCCGAAAGAAAGTCAATTTTTTGCCAATATCAAAAGAAATACGTTTTTTTTTTCTAAGTTTTTTTTTTTTTTTTTTTTCGTTAAAAAATGAAAAAATCGATAATTTAGTTTTAAATTATCACAGATCTATAGTTCAACCATTCGTTAAAAAGGTGTTGACGAGATCTTTCGAAAGATACCCATTTTGAAATTTTCCTCCCCCCCCCCCCCCAGGAAGAAAGGGATGTTTCCACATGCACAATTTCTTTCGCTAGTTTACTACTACTATTATCAATAATTCATAATAGTTTTACGATCACACGTTAAAAATAACTCCCATTATGTACATTTACACGAAATTTTGTCCTATACTGCCACGTTAAAAATTTAAGGAAAATACAATGACAGTGCCACCTGCTGAGCAATCGATCCCCAAATGCAATCAGCGCTAGTTTATGTTAGGGTCCAACTAAATATCAAGTTTAGTTAAATTCCGTTCGTTGGTTCGTGAGATACAGCGCCCAAAAATTTGTGATACACACAGACAGACAGATATTTTCTAAAAACAGACAAATCGGTTTCAGGAAATCCCAAAATGTGCAAATGCATCTAAAATTGGAGTTCGAAAATTTTCACGAATCCAATCTTTTCTCTATATGCAATCGGCCGCAAAATTATCCGATTACTAGCGAAAATTCCTATGTAAAGAAAAGTACACTTAATGCTGTTTTGTTAAATAAATCCTTGTCGAATCATGTTCTTAGACTGACTAAGAACAGTAGGGTTTATTTAACAAAACTGTATAAGTGCACTTTTTTTACATAGGAATCTTTGCTAGTGCTCGAATACTTTTGCTGCTGATTGCATTATTCTATAGAAGAAAGTAATAAGAAATGGCGACAAAAGCAATACTAAAAAAAAAAATACACTACTATTAATTTTAAATCATAAATTTCCACAAAAATTTTACTTAAAAAAAAATGATTATGCAGAAAATAATAATAATAATAATAATTATAACAAAAGTGGGGACTGTCCGCACAATACGATGACGGTTGGTGGCCTTATCCTAGAATTTATAGTGGCAAATAAGTTTGTTTCATGATCCAATTATCTTTTTGAATAAACATTTTAATTTTTGTTTTAATTACACAGTTCCGACTGTGTAAGGTATATTTTAAAATAATCATTTCAAATTTTTATTTAACAAATGCAGGAGCTATTGAACAACTCAACTTGCAGAAACAAACATTTGTTTACTACTACGAAAACCACGATAACTATCGCGTGCTTTTTCGAACGTGTTGTTATGTTAGGTATAGTGTAATACATAATAAAGCTTATTGCGAAATAAATAACTTTAGTAAAATTGCATTTTAAAGAATATAAAAATTTAATAAATGAAAATTGATGAGATGGGAAGTTTGTGCGGATCATGGTAGTACAATCCTCTTTCTACCTTCATGGTGCGGACTTATCAGGTATTTGTTATTTACTTCCTTATCGCTAAAGAATTTAGCAAAAATAAGTTTGTGAATTGAAATCTTTTTCTTTTTTTAAATTCAATTGTGTTTTAAATAAATAATAATAATAAATTTCCTGTAATGCATTTTAAAAAAAGGTCTATTCTAATTCCCAGTAGTAATTAAAAGTGTACTATGTCAGCGAGCGCTGCAAATTGTTTAAAGTTCTGCCGATCAATTTAACAGCTAAAGAAAGAAATGTTTAGGGTTAAAAATATACTTTTAATTTGTTTTATCTCTCAGGATTAGTACTGTATTTGTTGCATAGTCTTAATTTTTTTTTCTATTATTTACATGCAGTTGCAAATTTTACTGTTGTTTTTTGAGACGTCAGGCTTAGTTCGGCAGATGATTTTCAGATATTTATATTATTTTGCTGTAGTTAGATTCAGAAAATTCTGCTACTGGGCTGTATTTAATTTTTCATGAATTTTAATTAAATGAAAATGTAACTTTTTATTCAGTAAAGTAAGATTTAAAAAAAGTTGAATAGAGCAATGAGCTCTTAAGTATTACTATTTTTTGGAAATTATAGATAGAGGTAACTGTCCCTTTTTAATATGTTTTTCATTTCTGCTTGCATGCATGTAGTGTATTTATTTGTTTAGTTCATTTCTGTATTGTGTTTTGTGAGTTTCTAAACAAAGTGTTCTTTTTTTTTTTTTTTTTTGGTTTCTTTTTATTTCCTTTTTTAAATTCCCTAAAAATATGTGAAATTATGATAAAACTCACAGGCCCAGTAGTGCTACTGTGTTTCCCATTTTTATGTGAAAGGTTTTTCATTTCAAGATTATTGATTTTTATGAATAATCTGTTTTTGGACCAAAACATTTAATAAATTGGCCCCAAAAGTGTCATTGTAATTAAACTTTTGCTTTAAACAACTTTCTGCAGTTAAAACGGGCAAGTGGATGTGCCACCAAATTTGCTATACAGAGACGATTGGGATTCTTGAGATGCACTTGCCCGTTTTAGCTTATAGGGACTGTTTAAAGTTGAAATTTAATTGAAACCATCTTGTAAGTATATAGATAAGTTAGTGATGCATGCAATAATTTATTAAAACAAAAACTAAAGGCTAAACTGTACTATTGGGCACCCATTGGCGATTCAGTGTATCGACACTTTTTAATAATAACCTTTTTCTACTGAAACTTTGCTTAACTGTCTCGGAACTTTGTTTCTCTTTTTGCACCGATAATTTCTAAAAATAATAATACTTAAGAGCTCATTGCTCTATTCAACCTTTTATAAATTATTTTACTGAATAAAAAGTTAAATTTTCATTTAATTAAAATTCATGAAAAATCAAATACAGCCCAGTAGCAGAATTTTCTGAATCTAACTACAGCAAAATAATATAAATATCTGAGAAGCATATGCCAAAATAAGTTTGGCATCTCTAAAAACAATCAGTAAAATTTGCAACTGCATGTAATTTTATAATAAAAACAAGAATCGAAGTTAATAAAAACATGGTAATAAATTAAGATTATGCAACAAGTACAGTAATCTAGAGAAATAACGCAAATTATATGTATATTTTTATCCCTAAACATTTCTTTCTTTAGCTGTTAAATTGATCTGCAGAACTTTAAACAATTTGCAGCGCTCACTGCCATAGTACGCTTTTACTACTACTGGAAATAGAATAGACGCTTATTTTTAAATGTATTACAGGAAGATTTATTATTATTATTTATTTTAAACACAATTGAAATTAAAAAGAGAAGAAAAAGATTTCTATTCACACACTTACCTCTGGATAACAAATACCTGATCAGTCCGCACTAACTTCCCAGCGCATTAATTTTCATTTATTAAATTTTTATATTCTTTTAAATCGAATTTTACTTAGAATTATTTATCTCGTAATAACTTTTATTATGTATTTCACTATACCAGACCAGGGTTGGGTTTTTGCCGGCAAAAATGCATTTTTGCCAGGACAGCGGCAAAAAGTGGAAAAAAACCAGGCAAAAATGGAAAAAATTAGAAAAAGTGGAAAAATAAAATTAGAGCAACACAATCCCTTTTAATTTTCACCCTTTACACTTTGGCACCTCAATGAAAAGAATTTTTGAAGATTTTTTTAATTTTAAAAGTAATTGTAATTAATTAATTAATAATAATATATAACCAGTGTCCGGCAAATTCCGGGTGCCAGGGTGACTATAAATATCCATTGGTTGGTGACCAGTTAATCTTCTTACTACTATACTGGTATGGTACTTTCCATGTCAACATTTTTGTGTTAAACAAGATTCAAGCATCATAAACACTATCTAAAACAAACTATGTTCGAATTTACAACAAGAAAGTTTAAATAGTATGATATTTATCAAATGGATTCTCTTTAAAGGAATTCTGTCCTGAAAAATTAAGGCAAATAGTATTTTAAAACCAAAACTTAAACACTCTCAATATATTTGATGATTATGTTAAAGGTAAATATATTTATTTCTGTAGATTTTTTTTCCCCCAATAGTTTGTTTCTATCTTTATAAATAAAAAAATAGTTATTTTCTTAAAATTTTCCTTAGTTCACATTTTTATCTAAATAGTTCATTTATTCAATGTAAAATAATATATGAATGACCTGCATTAATTATATAATTATGAAATATTACCCTTAAATTTTCTAACTTTTGCTGTGAGTATTGTCATAGAAATAATTCGCTATTTCTGACTCCTAAGATATTGAAACTTTGTCCGTCCCTGAACATAACCATAAAAATAAAACTACAAAATTATATTTTTATTTTATTGAAGTAAAAAAATCTTCACTCACCGTTGTCGGAAGCCGAAGCTAATGCTATTCTATGGGAAATTTTTCTTTACAAATAACTTATTAAGTAATACATATTTTTAAATTCTGTTTTCACATTCTGAAAATTCCCAACTGTTAAATTGACAGACCTTTTTTAAAAAATTATTTTTAAAAATTTTTATATTTTATTTTGAAGCTGCAAAATACGAATTTTCAATATGTGATTTTTTTTCATTTTGCAATTTCAAAATAAAATATTAAAAATTAAAAAAATACATTTTTAAAAAAGGTCCATTAATTTAACAGTCGGGATTTTTTTTTTTTTTTTTTTTTTTTTAAATAGCCTGTGAATATTTAAAAAATAGTAGATTTTTTTTAAATAGGTGTAATATACAGAAACTTTCTTGTATAATTCATTGAAGTTTTGTTTATATTTAGACAAGATATTTTAAATATAATTTTAATCATATTCTATACAGCTGTACAGAGTACTCGGTATTTATTCGGCACTCGGCTTATTTGCCGAGTATTCGGTACTCGGCAAATTTAGGCTATGTATTCGGCCAATACCAAGTACTTGTGGGAATTTCACTATTTTTATGCATTATTAAAAAAAAAAATGTGTTAATGAGAGATATTTATTTTATAACTATACTAAAAGAAATATGAAAATATAAATACAGAGTCATTATAATAAAAATTTTTGCTATAACAGCTTTCTGCAGTTAAAACGGGCTGTTTCCAAACTTAGTATAGAGATGATTCATAATATGAGCTTTTAATTATAATTATCTTGTATGAATGTATTATGAATGTGCATTATTTTATAAAAACTTAGTACATAAAATTGTATCTATAAATCAGGCAAAAATATTTTAGAAAAAAAAAGGAACCTCTATGTAATATTAACACAAAATTTTTGTTATACGTTTGTGCAAATAAAAGTAATACACTTCCAAATTGGTAAGAAAAGATTGATTTTGAATTTTATACTATAAAATAACATAAAAAAAACCTATCACCTATTCGGATACATTCTACTGTTGAGCAAAAGGTGTGTTTATTTAGTATTTTAAGAACAACAAAAAAAAAATGTAAAAAGAGGAGGGTGCATTTAACCGAGTAAAGGCTTTTATGGCATTTTACGTTATATATATAAAAAGTAAATACAGTAGAAGACCCAAAATCCGCACAACCCCGTAAAATTCACTTTTTTTTTCTTTAAGTCTAGAATTTTCTAGACTATTTTTTTTCCCTGTTTATTTTTTGTATGTACAATGTAACGGCGAAAATCCAGAACTATCTGAATTGCATAGTGACTCCGAGCTGAGGCTTCACTAAGGGGGGGGGGATCTTTCCCCTTCATAGAGTTCAGAAAATTGTTAAAATTTGGCAATTTCACACCCCAAAATTCAGAAAATTTTTAAGAATTGGCAGAATTAAAGTTGATTAACTGCATACAGTTCGCAAATTCACTAATTGGCAATTTTAAGAGCTCCCCCCCCCCCCGACGAACCACAAAGCGAGGCCCGCGATTCCAAATTTTTGTTCAGTAACATATTTTATGAAGAAAATTAGATTTATCTATTGGAAAATAGATCATTACATTAATTGCCGTTAAAAGCGAGAAAATTATACGATTTTTAAACTGCTGTTTTTAAAAAATAATAATTATCATAATTAATAAAATTTATTTTACCAAATATAATTTATAAAAATATTCAGAAAGAAATAAAAGAAAAAGCTAAATTATGAATTCATTTTTAAAACTTAAAAAACAAAAAAAAAAAAAACTTTTAATGACAGAAAACATTTGGTTTGCAAAACAGAAGTCAATAAACTCGATGCAAGTTAAAAAAAAGATCAAGAGAAAGAGAATCATTTCCATGGTCGTAATCAAAAAGAAATGTTTTTGAAGGGAAAAAAATAATTTTTTATGACAGAAATTTTCCTCTGCATATTATAAACAGTCATTATTTCTTGTAATTAAAATCTTTCTTCCTTTTTTTTTTTTTCTTTTTTATGTATTAATAAAAGTTAAGTATGGTTTCCATGCAATTTTTCTTATATTTTAGCATTTTTACATTATTTCAAATTTCAATGCATTATTTCTTGTTACAATAGTGTTTTGTATTTTAAAATTTCATTCTTCTTCTTCTTTTTTTTTTTTTTTTTTTGTATTAATGAAAGTTAAGTATGGTTTCCATGCAATTTTTCTTCATTGAATATATTTTAGCATTTTTACATTATTTCAAATTCAATGTGTTTTTTCTTATGCTGGTTTTTTTTTTTGGAGAAATTAAAATTAATTTTCATCCATGACCCGAAATCCGCAAAATTCTAAAATCCGCACAAGGTCTTGTTTCAAGGAGTGCGGATTTCGGGTCATCCACTGTACACTAAAACACTATTTAAAACATATTTTCATAATCAAATCTGTTGTTTTGCCAATTATGGCCCAAAACTACCTGTTATTTTACACTTCTACGATCTAAAGATTAATGAAGCCTATCATGTTTGAAATTATAAAATATTTTAATGTTCCCCTTTCATATGTGGATTTCATGTATCTTAAATTAAGCCTTAGTGACTAGTAACTTTTGTATTCACTAAGAATTATCTGAGGATGATAATTTCGCATCTAAAAAAGTTGTTAAGAATAAGGTTATCAGTTATCTTTTTAGTAATCCACTATGCTGAAAGTATCAAAATATAGCAATGAACCTAATTATGTATATACACTACTAAAGTTCTGCATGAAAGCTTGCTGTTTACCATTTAACTGAATTTTATGTTCAAAAGCCTTTTTTTTTTTTTATTTCAAGATGTGCACATTTCTTTATATATGCATCAATTATTCTTTCTTACAACTAGTCAGCTACTCGGTACTCGGCCGAGTAGTAAAAGGCCGAGTACTCGATAATCGGCTACTTGTCCAAAGTGCTACTCGGTGCAGCACTAATATTCTAGTTTAAATTTAATTATATATGCAGTGTAAACCTGGTCTATCATTCCCGCATTCATAATTTTATTTCTATGGTCCCTGCACAAATTACGAGGGCTGTTTTTTTTTCAACCTCCGATCGCACGGTATGAAGGCCAGACATGCGACAGATGACTGGCATGCGCAGTATATGACAGCGCATCTCCTCTTCTGTACGCTGTGTCACTGCCGATTGCAACACGCTAATTCGTTTTCAGCTGTGGTCAAGTAAACATGGCTGTCTTTATTGATTCTCCCTCCAAGTATGAATTACGAAATGTTATTCGTTTCTTGCAGGCAGAAGGGAATAGTGCAGCGGGAATTTATCGAAGAATGAGTCAAGTGTATGGAGACAGCTTTATGAGTGAGGGTGTTGTTCGTGAATGGTGTCGAAAATTTAAAGATGGCCGAACTGATGTGCATGATGAAGGAGGTCAAGGACACAAGTCTGTCGCTACAGACGATCTTGTTCAATGAGTTGACCAAGGTGTTAAAGAAAGGCGTAGGTTCACCATAAGCGAATTATGGACAGTAGTGGCACCAGAAATTCCCCAACGGGGTGACACCACCTCCCCGACAGGGGGGCACTACATAAAGAGAGTGTATTATATAAGTATTTATTAAAAACTGCAATACCGTTAATAATATTACTGTTAATATTTGTACTATTCCATTTGTTAGTACTCCTTTTGGTTTTGGAGATCATCGTGCCACAGACAGACATTTTCTAAAAATATCGTGGTGTAAACCTCTCAAAACGCGTATATTCATTGAAAACTGGAAGCTGAAAAATTTTACGAATCCAATACTTTCTTCTATTGAATATAGAATGGAAAATCTGGAATGCTCCAAATTTGTACAAGGAAAAAAAAATGCTGCGAAAAGTAGAAAAACTGAATATTTTGTATTTTTTCCCCCCGAGAGATTTTAGGAGTATGCCCCGATGGGGGGTCACACTCCCCGATGGGGGGCCTGTGCCCCCCCGGCCCCCTAGCTGGCGCCGACCCTGATTATGGATGAAATTTCCAGAAGTTTCAAGATCTGCCCTGTACTCTATAGTTACTGAAGAGATGCGCTACAGAAAAATTTGCGCTCGCTGGGTTCCAAAGATGTTAACGGACAACAACAAAACTTGTCGAATGGCAGCAGTTTTGTCGTTTCTTGACCGTTACAGTATTGGTGGAGAAAGCAGATTCTTATTGTGAGACTTTGCGACTCTTACGGAGGGCTATTCAAAACAAAAGAAGAGGTTTGCTAACTTCCGGAATTGTTCTGATCCATGACAATGCCCGTCCTCACAGCGCTCGTGTAACCAAACTGCTCCTTAAGCAATTTAAATGGGACATTTTCGAACACCCACCATATAGTCCCGACCTAGTACCCAGTGATTACCATCTTTTCACGGAAATAAAGAAGTGGCTTGGAAGGCAACGCTTCCAAACTGACGAGGAGCTCAAAGAAACCGTCATAACTCACTTCAAGTCACTGGTGGCAACATTTTATGAAGAGGGTATTTCAAAGCTTGTTCACAGATATGACAATTGCCTCAATTCAATCGTCAAGGTGATTATGTAGAGAAGTAACCTTTAATATACATTACTTTTGGCAATAAAATCATTTTTTAATATTTACCCGTTTTTCTTTTATAGCCTATCGGAGGTTGAAAAAAAATAGCCCTCGTATATTTATATAATGTTAATGAAACCCACATGTATCGTGCTTCAAAAAGTCGTTTTCTCGCATTCATTGTTGTAAAGTTTTTCTTCTGACTTTGTAAAAATTTTCTCATGAAGGTCAAGCAGTTCTATACAAACTGGATACTTTGTGCATCGTAAAATAACTCTCTTCCCCATTTCCATGAAGGATCAAAATTGTGATGCCATGTCTGTGTTTCTTTATTCATTCTTTTTTTTTTTTTATATTGCGCAATCCCGCGCTCTAGTGCAAACCCTGGCTGTGTGCATTTTTTCTTCCAGGAATGCTGTAGAACTATTTCTAGAAAGTTGAAAAATCAGAAAGAAAAGTATCTAAAGGCCTCTGTTCATTTAAAATGTTAGAAAAAGCTACTTGGTGCTAAAATGTTTTTAAAAGGGCAGCAGGGTGCTAAAATGGGTTTGAAAGGGCAGCAAGGTGGAGCACTCTGCCAAATTGGCTAGCATTACATAAAATTAATGATTTTTAAAAATAAATTTTACTTAATATTCTACAACATTGATGTATTTCCTTCACCACTTGGAAATTAGTTTTTATTAGTAGTATACTGTAATACATTCTGTGTATTAATTCATAAACATTGTTTTATTCGTGTTTTGACTTACCTGCATTTGTTGTTTTCCCACTTTCATCTTTTTTTTTTTCCTTTGCACCCCGTGAAAAACAATAGATCAAGGTTCTAATTGTACTTGTAATATTTATGTTATAATTTTCTGAAAGATATGTTTAATAATATAATTGTATTTTTTTAAATACAATTTTAATTTGGTTTCTTATATAATGTAAATTGAATAATACTTTGTTTTTGTTGTGGGTTAGAAGCTGCAGGTTCGTGTCAGGTTGTGCCGGTTGTGGGTCGAAAGTGTTCCTGCGGGTCAAGTTTTCTCGACCTACGCAGAACTCTATATTGCTGTTTTCGCAAAATGCATATTTTGCAAAATGTTTAATATATATATATATATGTTTTTTTTTTTTCCCCCACTATTTGATTGAATCTCTGCCAAAAATTATTTACAATTATTATTATTATTATTTTTATTTTTTCTCCAGAAAAGAAATAGAGGTGATAATGTGCTTTACAGAGCTCGAAAATTATATTGCCCGACATGCTCGGGGCATATAAAAATGTACAGTGGGTATGTACTTTTTTTCTCTTACATGCCCAGCTAGGCATGCATACTGAAACAAAAACAACTTTCTAAAAATAATTTTAAAATACAGCATCTTTTACTTAAATTGAAATAATGTCAATATAGATATAATGTCGTTAAATTATTTTCACTAGGTATGTGAATGTTTTTATTAATAATATGTATTTTAATAAGATATTTAGGCATGTAAAAATTTCATTCGAGCATGTATTGTCCAGACTAACATGCCCGACAGGGCATAATTTTGAGATTTTTCAAGCCCTGGTGCTTTACCACACTGCTTGGTGACTTTTTTCAAAATCGCCAATTTGACACACTTTTGCAGTTTTGTCTTGTGATTTTTTTCAAAATTGTCGATTTTACGTGTTTTAAATCAAGTGCCTAAAAATTAGTGCTGCACTAAGTAGCACTTTGGACGAGTAGCCGAATACCGAGTACTTGGCCTTTTACTACTCGGCCGAGTACCGAGTAATTGTAAGGAAGAATAATTTATGCATATCTGAAGAAATATGCACATCTTGAAATTAAAAAAAAAAGGGTTTTGAATATCAAATTTAGTTAAATGGTAAATAGTATGCTTTCATGCTGAACTTTTGTAGTGTATAGGTACTATACATAATTAGGTTCATTGCTATATTTTAATACTTTCAGCATAGTGGATTACTAAAACCATAACTGATAACTTTATTCTTAACATCTTTTTTTAGATGTGAAATTATCATCCTCAGATAATTCTTAGAGAATATAAAAGTTATTCGAACACTAAGGCTTAATTTAAGATACATGAAATTCACATGTGAAAGGGGAACATTAAAATATTTTATAATTTCAAACATTATAGGCTTCATTAATCTTCAGATCGTAGAAATCTAAAATGACAGGTGGTTTTGGGCCATAATTGGCAAAACAACAGATTTGATTATGAAAATACGTTTTAAATAACATTTTAGTGTATTTACCTTTTTTATATACAATGTAAAATGCCATAAACGCCTTTACTCGGTTAAATGCCCCCTCCTCTTTTTACATTTTTTTTTTGTTGTTGTTCTTAAAATACTAAATAAACACACCTTTTGCTCAACGGTAGACTGTATCCGAATAGGTGATAGTTTTTTTACGTTATTTTATAGTATAATTTTCAAAATTAATCTTTTCTTACCGATTTGGAAGTGTCTTACTTTTATTTGCACAAATGTATAACGAAAATTTTGTTTTAATATTACATAAAGGCTCTTTTTTTTTCTGAAATATTTTATTTTTGTCTGATTTATAGATACAATTTCATGTACTAAGTTTTTATAAAATAATGCATATTAAATTCATACAAGATAGTTATAATTAAAAGCTCGTATCATGAATCATCTCTATACTAAGTTTGGTAACAGCCCGTTTTAACTGCAGAAAGCTGTTATAGCAAAAATTTTAATTATGACACTACACTGTATTTATATTTTCATATATATATATATTTTTTTTGTTTAGTTATAAAATAAATATCACTCATTAACACATTTCTTTCAATAATGCATAAAAATAGTGAAATTCCCAAAATTACTCGGTATTGGACGAATACATAGCCTAAATTTGGCCGAGTACTCGGCAAATAGGCCGAGTGCCGAGTATATACTGAGTACTCGGTACAGCTCTAAAAGTGTAAAAAGTAGCTTTTGAAAAACTTGAACAAAAGAAAATAAAAACTAAAAAATATTAAACATTACAAAACAAAAATACCATAAATAACTGAATAAGTGTATATAAGCAGATGTGCAGATACGATTTAATGTCTCACTACTACTGTGTTATGGGCGATTAAAGACAATCCGGGAGGTACACAGGCAGGTAGGTTGGATTTAACATCGCACTAGCACTGCGCTATGGCGATGTTTTGCAACAATCAGTAATACATATGTCTATGTTTCGCATTAAAAACAAAAAGACAAATCGCTAAATACCTCACTCGCAATCTGCATGAATCTTTAAAAGGCACAAAATTTTGTTTCGCAGCAGTCACTTTTAGAACAAAATATCCCGTCCCACTCCAAAATTTTTCTGAAATGAACTTCCATGGTTGTTGAATAAATTTCTAAATTAAATTAAAATTTTGTAGTTTATTGGAGTTGTGCCATGATTAATAATGTCAATTGATATAGCTGTGTTTACAGACTCGGTGACTCTACTTTGCCAATGAATGTTATGTGAGAAATGCCTAGCTGGTAATCAGCCAGGGCAGCTCAATGGTTTGAGCATCCACACGTAAAGCGGAAGGCCCGGGTTTGATTTCCTGCTCTGGTATTTTTCACATAGTTGGTATAAAAAATCACACTTCTACTCCAAATTTTTCTGAAATGAACTTTCATGGTTGATGAATAAATTTCTAAATTAAATTATTTTATTTTGTAAAAATATGCATAACTTGTTTTTACTTTCTTTCATGCATATTTTAACAAAATAACTTGTTTTTACTTTCTTTTATCAAAGAATCAGTTAGAACAAAATTAATAGATAATAAACTTATTGAGCAAACCAAACATTTCAACTATCTAGGTTGTGACATAACCTATGACTATGACATCCAACAGAAATTACATAAATTCTTTGTGGAATCCTGATCCGAACTTTGAAAAGAAAAACTAGACCTGAAACTCAACTAAAATTTTACAAAGTCATGGCAGTCCCCACTCTCCTATATAGTTCTGAGACATGGACTCTGGACTCCCAGGATTTAAGCAGAATACAAGCTGCCGAGATGAGGTTCTTGAGATCTGTTAAAGGCTATACAATCCTCTATAGAATTAGAAACGAAGATATACGTAGAGAATTAAACATATTTTTGCCTAGAAGATAAAATTAGGGAATACAGACAAGATTGGTTAAGCCATATTTGACGTATGCCACGCGGAAGAATGCCTAGAGCCGCGTTTTATTACAACGCACAAGGCAGACGAGACCGAGGTAGGCCTAGAAAGCGGTGGTTTGACCATGAAGCCGGAACAGGCCTTCGGCCTAATCCTTGAGGAGGAAGAAGAAGAAGAAGACTTTCTTTTATATTTAATATAAGAAGGTATTGGATTCGTAAAAATCTTAGACTTTAGGTTTTCAATGGTTTTACATGTTTTGAAATGTCTAGAACATAATTTGACTATTTTTAAAAAATATCTGTTTGTGACAAAATTTTGTAACAATGTATCTCTGGAACTATACTACTCAGAATTTCATAAAATTTGATAGGTAGTTGCAACTTGATATACCTAAATTAATGCCTAGAAACTTTTGGTAAAAATCATCCAACAAATGGGGTTGTCATTTTGCTTTTTTTTTTTCTTTAATTTTTTACATTGCAGAAAAAACATTTCATGTAAATGCACATAAAGTGAATTGTTTTTTAATAATCATTATGAAATTAAAAAGAAGTATCTATATTAGTGATAGTCAACTGGGAAATTTTTTTTGTAAATGTGCAAGCATCCCCCCCCCTCAAAAGGAAAGTCCCTCCCAAGAGGGGCAAATATTTCTTATGAGTATCTTCCAAATAAACTCATCAACACCTTTTAAAATAAATGGTTGAAACATCAATGTGTAGTAATTTAAAAGAAACATGCTTTTTATTTTGTGGTTAAAATTAAGAAAAAAAAATCATATCTAAAATATTGTTTTTTCTTTGCATATTTAGTGCTATTATATTAGCAGTCAATAAATAACGAGTCAGTGAATATTTCACAAAAAGTATAGTATGTAGAAAAGTGCAGCCTAACGATTCATACGCATTTCTCTCGCCAGATGCCATTACTTGTTTGGCAAGGAGTGAGACAAGGATAACCCAGCATCAAGCCACATCCAGTCATTTCATTTTTGAAAGCAACGTGGAATGGAGGCATCCAAAGCTGAGCAGTGTGGTGTTGTGCATTTTTTGGCTGCGGAAAGTATAGTAGGACGTGAAATTCATAGACGAATAGAAATTATCTATGGGGAGTACTGTATGTCACGGTCAAGAGTTCAGGAGTGGAATAAGCGCTTTCGCAAAGGATGCAGATCGATCGGTGATGATCCCTGGACTGGAGCACCGAAGTGTGTTACAGAAGAACATGTTACAAAAGTGGATGAGCTCATAAAGAAAGACCGTCCGCTAACAGTAGACGAGATTTCGGTATCAGTGGGGCTTAGCCATGGTATGGTTCACAAAATCATCAAGGACAGGTTGAAGTTCAGTAAAGTATGCGCGCAATGGGTCCCCACATCGCTTGACACCAGCACAAGAGTGCTGCCGCATGGCCATGTCTCTCCAAGCATTGCAGCGTTACAACAACGATGGGGACGAATTTCTTTCAGCAATTGTTACTGGTGACGAAACTTGGTGCCACAACTTTTAGCCCGAGTCAAAACGGCTAAGTCTTTAGTGGAAGCATGCACACAGATTCCCTTACACACTAGTGCCAGCAAGGTACTACTATCGTTCTTCTTCGATCGTAATAGACCACTCCTCATCGATTTCCTGGAGCATGGAGCTACGGTCAATGCTCGGCGGTATTGTAAAACCTTATTGAAGCTCAGGAATGTAATCAAATCAAAACGTCCCAGTTAACTTTCTCGAGGTGTCATCCTGTTGCACAACAACACTAGACCATCATACTTAGCTTACACAACACAGGAATGTCTGCAGAAGTTCAAGTGGAAAGTCCTGAGCCACCCCTCCTATAGTCCAGATCTGTCTGCATGTGACTTCCACATCTTGAACTTAAAAAAGCACTGCACCAATTTCAAATAGACGATGAAGTCAATGAGTGTGTGCGCAATTGATTCAAACAGCAACCAAAGGCTTTCTACGAGCATGGCATTATGCGACTGTTGTCACAATGGAATAAATGCCTAAATACCTACGGACAATACTTTTGAGTTTTAACTGCAGGGATGAGAATTTTCAGACTTTTGTCGGAATTTCAAACTTTTCTTAAATTTTTAAAACAATTTTCTGCATTTTTGTTCTAAATATTCTTGTTTTTGTTCAATTTTCTTTCTTTTGATTGTTTCTAAACAACTGATTTTCATGTATTCTCCATTTTTTCTTATAGAAAGTATGATTTTGTGTATCTGTTTCTTCTTTTATTACTAAAATTAAATTATCTTTGAGTTTTGCTGATACTTTCAAACTTTTTGTCTATTTCCAACTCTCATCTCTGAAATGAATTTGCCTCTGACTCGTTATTTATTGACTGCCCCTAATATTATTTCTCTAGAATGGAAATTGTCTGCATTCATCATATGGAAGATAAATTTTAATAAATTATTTTTTACTGAGGGAATTTGTATAGAAACACAGAAGAGAGTCATGTGTTGGCCACAACAAACTAGTTTCAAAAAATGGCTTTTATGTGTGGCAGGGGAACAGTAATAGCTTTTAAGGTTTTCACAGAAATTGTGTAGAATTTAAAAAACAGCAGAGAAACTGAAAGTAACAGGAATAGGTATTTTCAGTTTTTCGCAGAAGTATAAAAACCGAAGGCATGTGGCACAAGTTTTTTTTAATTTTTTCATGGAAATTTTGCAGAATTTCAAAAACTACAGAAAAACTGAAGGTAAATGGCACAAGTTTTTTTAAAGTTTTTTCGCTGAAATTTTGCAGAATTTCAAAAACTACAGAAAAACTGAAGGTAAATGGCACAAGTTTTTTTAAAGTTTTTTCGCTGAAATTTTACAGAATTTCAAAAACTACAGAAAAACTAAAGGTAAATGGAACAAGTTTTTTCAAAGTTTTTTCGCTGAAATTTTGCAGAATTTCAAAAACTACAGAAAAACTGAAGGTAAATGGCACAAGTTTTTTTAAAGTTTTTACATGGAAACTTTGCAGTTCTTCAAAAACTGCAGAAAAACTGAAGGCAATTGGCACAAGTTTTTTTAAAGTTTTTTCGCTGAAATTTTGAAGTCTGTTCAGTAAAACTTTGACTTTAAAATATCTTTGAAAAAACTTTAAAAAAACTTGTGCCAATTGCCTTCAGTTTTTCTACAGTTTTTTTTAAAAGTTTTTTTGCAGATTTTTTTAGCTGGGCTCAGCTGAACAAGTTTGTCCAACAATTTAGTAAAACGACAAATAAATTTACCTGACAACTCACTTTCCCAACAACCTAACTAAAAGACAAGTACGTTTACCTGGCAACTTGTTTGCCCGACAAGGTTTTTTGTAAATTTGTATGACAACTCATTTACCTGATTGATGAATTTTTCAACAACTGAGTTCAACGATAGGTACGTTTACCTGATAACTTATTTGACCGAAAGTTATACTGACAAGAAAATCATTTGCCCAAAAACTCAGTTGAACAGCGGGTACATTTATCCAACAACTTAGTAGAATGATAAATAAGTTTATTGGACAAATCATTTGCCCAATAACCTAATTAAATGACAAGTTGACAAATACCTTTATCTGACTACCCAGTTGTTTGACAAGTATGTTTGCTGAAAAAATTTCTACAACGACGAGTAAGTTTATCTGACAAACAATTTGTCTGACTGATAATTTCGTTCAATATATCAATCCACTGACAATACGTTTAACTGGCAACTGATTTAACCGACAGCCACGTTTGACCGAACAACTCAAATAAACGATAGGTATGTTCACCAAATTTGCTCCAGAAGTATATATAGGTAGTGTTGCCAGTGACTTTGTGACTTTTTTATTCAACAGTCGCCAACAATTTTGAGAAGTGATATTTGATATACATAATAAACGATTAATCTCCCCCCAGTAGCATAACAATATTGGTCAATACTGGCCCATTATTAGCCGACACTTGACAATGTTGGCCAAAGATGGGCTGTTGTCGGCCAATAATGGGCCAACATTGGCCAGTATTGTTGTGCTACTGAGGCCGTTACAATTAAAATTTAGTGGTGGATATTGAATAAAAAAGGCCTCAAATCTGGCAACACTGTTTACATCCCAAAAATCACACTTGTCCACAATACATCTTGAAGATGTTCTTAGTATGTCCATAGACGTCCCTTTCATCCATAGGACATGCTGAGGATGTCATTTGGAGAGAATGTGCTGTTAGAGATGACAACTCATTTTTCTGACACTTATGTTTGCTCAAGTATTGAGTTGAAGTTTAGTTATGTTTAATTCATAGCTCACTTGCCCAGCAATTTAAAAGAACGATAGGTATGTTTGCCTCGTGTTTTAGAACATTTTATGAAAATAAAGAATTTAGCTTAGAAAATAATTCCTGAATCGTAAACATCGATATACAATTATCATTTAGAATACCAAAAGGTTGGAAGTATTCCAAGGAATCCAAATTAGACCTTTAAATTAAATTATTCAAATTAGTTAAAAATTTATTCACTAAAACCCTTCATAATAGCTTTAAAATTATTAAATTTTTAATATAAAATTGGTGGCAATAAATATAATCTGACGACTTTCTCTTACCCTGCATTTGAATACTATAAAAACAGATTAAGATGTAAGATAACAAATGCTGGTATACAAAGGTACTTTATAGTAGTCTAAAATAATTTTAGAAACACAGGGGGGGGGGTGAAGGGAAACTGCTGCCCTCTTCATCCCCGCGATTTCGATTATAAAATTAAGGCTATTATTAAATGTAAAAGTTCATTCAAATTCAAACAAATTTGACTCTTTCTAATCCTTGATTCAATCTTGATCAAAATTAAACAAAACTCACATGAAAATACCCAAATTGAATTCCATGAAATTAGTTGATTTTATGCTATGCTGATAACAGGCATATGCACTGATAAACCGCTAAAACGTGATTTTCATATTCAGGAGACCGCAAAACTAATAATAATAAAAATAATAAAATCAGTAATGAAATTTAAAATCCACACTAGTACTTTGTTTACCATAGAGTAAGAGAAAGTAATTATCATTTCACAGAAGTTCTCTCGGATTTATTGAAATTTAGTGAAGCATTTCCATTGATTATATTCAACAGATAAGAATATATTCCCTCAATTTCGCGTAGTTCTGTATATTGTCTAAAAATTGCTATTGAGTGCGGGGAAGATGCTGTCGAAGACAACGGCGAACATCTCTGAGGATTCAACTGCATTTATTGGAATTTCATTTCGAAACTATATTTTTTCAGATTTTATATTTAAAAGTGATTCGTCTAAACACACATAACATTGAAACAGGCGATGTCTGCTAATAAAATCATGTTTTATTACCGAAAAAACCATCAAAATTAAGAATATTTATAATTTGATAAAAAAGTGAGTATCTTTAATTATTTATAAATTCAATCTTTTTTATAAATCTAAATTTAATAATCTTCGACATATTATTGAACCTGTTTCTTATTTGTGAATGCATAAAACGGATACGTTTTCTTCATCAAATACAAAAAGTCAAAAAGTATTCTATATATCGCCTCGATGGAACTGAATATTAATTTTATGCAAGTGAAATTCTAAGACATATAAAATGGAAACAGAAAAAAAAAAAAAAAAAAAAATGAAAATGAAAATGGAAATTCAAAGCACGTACACTTGTCTTTGAAATTCAAGCAAAAACTTCTTTTAAAAAAGAATAAAATAAACAAATTATCTTGGCGAAATGTAGAAAGACTTTTTTATCGTATTTCCTTTCTAGTATCGCCTAAATATTTATTTAACTGTTTAACAATAAATCAACATCATTTCTACTTTTATTTGAATTTTAGAACATTATTTTTACAAATATAAAAACTGGAAGATTGGCACAACAGGAAATGTGTACTTTAAATCGATCGAAAATAATGAACTTGTGTAGCAGATCCAAAATCGTTAGACAAATAAAATTCTGAGCAAAGTTTGAAAAGAAAAAAGTTTCTGTATTTGAGACAAGTTGCTTGTTAAAAAAAAAAAAAAAGATACGTTCATTAGGAAAGTTAAAATAATTATTTTCTGCGAAACTTTTTCCAATTTGGCAATGATTTACATTATTAAAAGAAAAAAGTATTTATGAAAAGAGAAAAAATAATTCTTTCATCCGTGATAAAGCATTTTATGTATGTAGTGAAAGAATAATGGACACAAAAAATTCTATTGAAAACAATAAATGAATTTTATCCACTTCTTTTTTTTTTTTTTTTTTTTTTTTTTTTCAATTTTATTTTCGGTGATTCAAGTTTTAAACATGTTACACACCAATGAAATAGTATTTATTTTTTACTGTAATCAATATTATTAAAACATGATCTCTCAAGCAAAAAATATCATATACAGTAACCGCCGCTTAATAAATTCACTGGTTAATAAAATCAGCCGTTTAATCTGATCAAATTGCCAGGACCGGAATCAAATCAATACAAATTACTTTTAAAGCCGCCGCTTAATAAAATCAGCATCGCCGGTTAATAAACTCAAAAATATCTCCCCAGCAGCAAAAAATATCATTTACGCGCACTAAAAATATTTTTTTATTTACATCGTATTTATTTATTTATTTATTATTTATTTTTTTAAACAAGAAAAGAAATTAAAGCAAAACAATTCCTCCGTTATCGCTCATTGTTGAAGATTTTGCAGTTTCAGCACTGTCACAAATTAAACACGACCGATCACTTATCTCCGTAACAATTTCAAGGAACGTATTCTTCAAACAGCAGTAATAAGTTACAAATTTGATTTGAAACGATATATTTATATATATATATATTATAATTATTAAAAGGCGATTTCTAGTTCTTATTTTAAAATTACTATAATTCACGAGGTTTAAACGAAAATATTTTAAATTTATAAGAACAACATGAACTTTTGGTAATGTAATGATGCTTTTCCTCAAACGAAAGTGCATAGGAACTTGGAATGCGTTTTATTTATGTATATAGAAGAAACAATTAATTAATTATATATCAAAAATTAATTAATATTGTTTACTAATTCCATTATTCGTTACATTTTGAAGTTTCTTTCCACATTCAGGGAAGTAATACATTTTCTTTAAGTACAGAAAGGTTTGCCGGATATAAAAAATCAGCCGTTTAATAAAATCACTTTGGCTCAGAAAGTATGTGATTTTAATAAGCGGCGGGAACTGTACATTAAAAATAAATAAATTTAATAACACAGCTCTGCATGAAAATCGGTCCCATCAACAATTCTGCAAATTCTTATGTAAAATGACCGCCTAAAACTGAATAGGACGTCTACTTTGCCCCATCACCAACTTTTTTTTTTTTTGCCCCCCCCCCCACACACTTATTTTTATGGTTGTGAATTTGGCTTGGAGAGGGGGGGGGGCAGGATTATTTTAACTGTTAAATATCTCCTGAGGAGCTACAGAGGTGAAAAATTCTAAAACATAAACATTTGTAGCAAGGGGAAAATTTAAGGGGAGGGGGGATTTGCCACTGAAATTATAAATTACCTTTATTACATTTTATTAATCCATTATTAATATCATTTATTATACATTATATATAAATATTTTTTTAAGTGTTAAAATAATAATTTTCAACATTTAAAATAAAAATCATGGACATAAAATGACCCAACAGTGATAAAAATTGGAGGACGGGGTGGCATCCCGAGAAAACGGTGGTGTTTGAGCAAAATGGGGGTCGTAATCGGTTTCGGGAGTTCATTTTACATACGAATCAGCAGGAATGGTATCAGGGCTCGAAAAAAAAAATATTTTTTTTTTTTGGATCGCAATGTAAAGCACGCCACCAAATAACCTGCAGAGATAGGGATCACCAATTTTTCTCAAAATCGACACGCTTTTTTAATGGACCAAGATTTATTTTCAAGTCATTAAACTATGGTGTAACCACGGTTCCTACGCCTAGCAGTGAGGACGAGTCGAAAATCTTGGAGGGTTTCGAAGTTGACCAACAGGTTTGAATTAAGTAAGCATCCATCCAGTCATTCGGTATTCCCTAATCGCTTATTTTCTCTCAACGAAAAGCTTGTCTCCCCTATTTTACTAGTGGACTCGTTGAATCCGCACTTGTGCAGAGGCTTCCATGGTCGCAAGAAATGTAGTTAAAGAGTAGATTATAATTATTTTGATGAAAATTAACGATGAAGGATTCTGGAGGATTAGAATCAACACCTCCTGTAATAATGCCTCCGAGCTGAGCTCTACGTCACGGAAGATCGGCCAATTTTGTCCAGTCAACAGTTCATATGATACAGGCTGGATCGTGGGGACTGGATGAAATCGGCCGATCTTCCGTGACGTAGAGCTCAGCTCGGAGGCATTGTTACAGGTGGTGTTGTTAGAATACGATCGGACAGGTTGTGGAGAGAATTACCTGCTTTGCAAATTCCTAATTCCTTTCTTTTTTTTCTTTTTTTTTTTTTTTTTTTTCCCTTTGAAATGATAAATTATTGATCGTGTAATTTTTCTAAAAAATTACAACCGTTAGTTACACAACGAATATGAGCTATATATTTATGCTCGTGATCAAACGTTATAGCGAAGGAGAAAAAAAAATTAAATTATTTGCGTTGGTGTCATTTAAGAAGTCGGTGTTTATACAGTCCTGTAGCAAGATTTTACCGAGTGAGAAAAACGGTTTGTTAGAGTTTGCAGAGAAATAAGCTTATTTTTCGTTTTGGCTGTAACCGGCATTCGTACCTCATCATTGTGTGGATTAATTGTAACATCAGTTAAATTCAAACATCTTACTGATGAACAAATCGTAGGTGATATGGATTTGGAGGAGGCTGAAAAAGAAGAAAATAAAAATTGCAAAAACACATGAGCCTTAATGCAGACTTGCCACACACTGACAGTTTCATTTAATGTTACGACTTAGGCCTAGTTTATTTTATTTTATTTTTTTAAATGAAATAGGCAGAATGAAAATGTTTTTTTTACTTTCAGAGCATACATAAGCGAGGAAAGTATTATAATAATGACAGAAATTTGACTTTGATATTTTGGTGTATCTATACGTTTTGAAATTATTTTTGCTACAGTGATGTATGTTTGTGTTTATGCCTGTGTGTATTAAAGTGAGTGAACACGATAACATCTAAACGCTTTGATCGAATGAGCTGAAAGTTGGTACGTATATTAAAGGTCACTAATAGCACGAACCCTATTGATGTGGATGAAGGGTCGGCACCGATAGTTTTATCGATAGTGTCTAAATGCTTTATTCGATTGAGTTGAAAATTTACGTGCATTTTATAGGTCACGGTCACGCGCACTGAGTAGATTTTGGTGAATCTAACACAGATTTTTACAGGGACATGATGAAAATTCATTTTCATTAGGATCTACGGGCTCATTTGAAGTGCATAGCGTTATATTAAATAGCATACTACATGGAGAAAAATACTCAAACACCCTATTATATATATATATATATATATATTAACAACTTCTCTTGCTTTAATTTATTTATACAACTGTTAATTATTTAATGTTTAGAAAGTCGAGTGGGGTCACTCCAGATTTTTTTTCTTTGGCATCAAGTAAAAAAAAAAAAAAAATGTTAGAAATTTTAAAAATACACTTTCATTTTAAAATGTACTATATATATATATAAATGTGTGTTTGTGTATATATATATATAATGTTTAATTAATGTGATGAAAATGAAAAGAATGAGAACGAAGATGAGACATTCATATAATTACTACAGAAACATAAAGAAGCAAATAAGGTAACAAGTTATCTTAATTAAATATATATATATATATATACCCCTTCTTCTACATTAATTCTGTTTAGGACAGAAATTTAATTTATGAATTACATGAGGAAAAAAAAATTAAAATGTTTTGGTCCTTAAACAGTATTATTATTATTGTTGTTGCTGTTATTTTCCGTGCTTTTTATTAATAACAATTTTACTATATCCCTGCCATAAAACGACTTTGTCATCATCATTGAGATTATATATTTTTTTAAATATATCTCCGAGAAACAAATATTTACTCAGTCCCCTTCAAAATAATATACCCGGCGCAATCCTATAACAATAACTTATACATTCCGCGCTTCGATGGAATAAAAACAGGACAACTACGCCCTGAAAATACACAGATAACGGACTCAATTCCAAATATTTATTCGTCCCCCCCCCCGTGAATGAAATACGTGGCGACATAAAATCGATGCCAATTTGTAAAAAAAAAAAATTCGATAAACATTTATTATCCTTGCGCAAAGCGTACTTAGGACGGTAAGGAAAACAAACATATCTTTCGATAGCGAAGAATAAAACGGAATAACGTTCTCCATGCAATTTGTTTAAAAGTGAATATCTGTAAGCTGCTGTAGAATATACATCTGAAATATATGAAAAGGGGATGCCATTTGTCATAGGGAGGAAACTGCCATAAAGCACTTGAATAATAAAAGGAAATTAAAATAGGATCAGGAAAGAATTCATATAGATAAAAAAAAAAAAAAAAAAAAAAAAAAAAAAAAAAAAACTTTTTAATTATACCCTTACAACGTTTAATCTTCAATATATTTCATCTGTATAACGACAACATTATATATATATATATATATACAGGGCTCGTGAAATACGGTCGCCTGATCGCCGTTGGCATCCAATATACAGGGTAAGTCAAAATGAATATAGCGATTACAAACGGCTATAACTATTTAATGGAAAAGAATTTATCGATGTGATTAACACGGAATGTAGACGGAACTCCAAAATTTTGTATGCATACGTCATAGATAGGACTATATGACTTCCCTTGGTCACACGGACAACATCTAGACGGTTGTCCATTTCACACCATACATTCTGAAGCATGTCTCCAGTCACCGACGCAAGCGCATTGCATTACAAATGAGTACTTTGAGACCCTGCAATTTTTATCTATGGGTTTATGTGAAAGACAGGGTGTATGTGCTTCCCATGCCCAAAACAATTGAAGAACGCATTTGTAATTGAAGTACGCATTTGTAATGCGCTTGCGTCGGTGACTGAACAAATGCTTCAGAATGTATGGCGCGAAATAAACTACCGCCTAGATGTTGTCCGTGTGACCAAGGAAAGTCACATAGAACATCTATGACGTATGTATACAAAATTTTGAAGTTCCGTCTACATTCTGTGGTAATCTTATCGATAAATTCTTTTCCATTAAATAGTTATAGCCGTTTGTAATCGCTATATTCATTTTGACTTACCCTGTACTTTAACTGTCCACTATTTCAACTTTACGAAAACTCGACATTTATTTATTTATTATTTATTTATTTTTAATTTCAATATTTTGGTGAAAAAGTTGGTCCCAGAGTCGGCTCCTATTCCACTCTCGATGTAGTCAAACTCTCGCCATTTTGATTCCTGCTCCTCTCACTACGTTTTCAGACATCGTGTTGAATGAATACACCATCAGATTTACACCACTTTTCTTCATACATTTTTCATAACTCGGTGTTAAGTGAGTGCACAGTTTCAGGGAATTGGTTTATACACTGCTCCTGTTTACGTATGCTTAGCAACCGGGTGCTGAATCGTTGGCCGGTGTAATGATGTATCAATGCCGATGGTGTATCTGTTTGTGAAAATAATAAAGCCGGTTTTCATGCTGTTAAATTTAAACAAGTTTGCCTGATATATCATTCTAGCCTGGTAAATATTTGGTTTTTATGCATAGAATTTTAATTTCTATATTCAAGTAAATTTTAAAATTTAAAAAAAGGGGAGGGGGCGGGGGATATTTTTTACTGGCGACCAATTTTTTTTTTTTTTTTTTTTTTTTTCCCAAATTCCTGGAGTTTTATATATATAGAAAGCATAAGAAATATAATATTTTTATGGAGGCTTATGTAGTGTATTAAAAAATTAGAATAGCATAGAAAAAAATCCCGTATTGTACTTGAATAAATTGCGAGGCTCCGTAAATTAATCCTGCGCGCTAAACAAAACATAGTTTATAGCGGCGTAGGGTTTAAAGCTGGTTGGCTCAGGGGTATTTCTAATAGATCCTAAATGTATTTACGGGAGCTTTAGAGCTATAGGAAACATACTTTTAGACATCTGAATATATCGTGTTAATTTCATTATGTTTTGTGCAATATTAAAGAGATGAAAATATTATTTTACAAAATAACTCTCATATAGACGGTCATGTTGTCCAATTAGTTTGAGAGTTCTTGTGCACAAATATGCAATGCTATGCATACCCTTTTCTGTTGGAAACATGCTATAATAAACTAAATAACATGTGTCAGATTTAAAGAATTCTAAAGTATTTATGGAAATGATAGCGCCAGAGATAAACGAACAGACATAAGAGATGGATATAAAGGACTGGATATTATGAGAACATGGAAGGTGAGACTCAAAATATTTAATAAGGAGAAACCTCATACTGTTAGTCGAGCAGTTCTGCGGTCAAAGCTGGTAGACGTGAGGTGCCGGGTTCGGTACGAGGTGCTAGTCGTTTGGAGTTTTCCGTGGTTTTCTCCGAAACTTGCGTAAGTACGGACTATGGCCACTTAGAAAGACCGCCGTGGAAGGTACCCCCTCAGGCCTAGCACCCTAGTGCTGTCAATGGCCTTAATCCCCACAACCCAACCCTCATATTGTTAAAGAATAAAATGGAATTTCATGAGCTCTCTGCGAACTACGGGGCTCGTATAATCTAAGAATTGACTGAAATTACTTATACAGCTGCATCTTCTCACCAAGAAAGCCTCCGTCCTCTTCAGGCGATCATGAGGATATCCTGGAAAGAAGGTGTGCTCTATATAGATAGTCTCCTTCAGGGGGCTTGGTACCCTTCCTATTGCGAAAAATTACCAAAAATATAAATTTTCTATTATTATTATTATTATTATTATTATTATTTGTCGTTGTTTAAAATATACTTTGTCATTAGGCCCTTAAAATGCTTATACTTAGAATTTTTTTTTTTCCCTCAGTACATGAATATATTCAAAACTTCTAAAACTTAAATATATATTTCTTAATTGACTTGACATTTTCTTCTATATGTTCATTATAGTGCCTTATATCAAACTAAGATTCGGATTCATAATCATAAAAAAAAAATCTCTCTCTCTCTCCCTCTCTCCCTTTTTTTTTAGTTTTGAAGTATGAGGAATCTAGAAAATAGAAAATCGACGTGGTAATCGTCCATAAGATAATCAGTCAACGGTTACTTTATAAGACTATTATCTTAAGAATGAATGAACGTAGAAAATATGGGCCAATTCTTTAACATATATCATTTATAATTCTGCTAAAACCGTATGGAATTTCAACGATCTACTTTCAAACTTAGTAAGTTATTCGTAATATAAATATTTTATTAACATGGCAGAATAGGGAAAACTTCGCATAAATGTCCATCGTGAGGCTTATTTTCATCGTAAAGAAGCATTCTACTTTGATTTATAATTTATGGTATGGGGCTGTCTATAAACATTCTACATATTCGAAAATTAGTATTCGAAATAGATTTTCATAACATGACAGAATAGGCATTATTTCGCATTCGATTATTGCTTGGAAAATAGCATGGAATTACATGAAAATTGAAATACGAAACTGATGCCAGTAAAATTACACAGAAAATAAAGATAAGGTAAATGTATCGAACTAGAGTCTACTTATTCCAAGTAAATTTATTATTTACTTATATGAACCAAGAAATATAATTGTAAATAAGTAATCTGACATTTTATTTAAGAATTCTACTATTTTTACTTTACTGTGGACGTGGACCTCAATGTTACACAATTTTAAAGAGTCAGGACACGTCCCATCATGCATTTATCTCTCTTAAGTTAAATGCACTTTTATATTTCTGCAGTCCGTTCAATTTTTTCTTCTCTCTATTTCTCCGGGCCCTTCCAGCGGTCAGAAACTTTTTCGTCTTTCGTAAAGTTCTCTTTCACAGAAAATTTGCTAAAAGTGCTTTTCTGGTTTCCTTGCAACTTATCTTCGCATGCTATTTCCCGTTTCTTTAATAAATGGAAGTTCAGATGTTATGGAACCGCCGGGAGATATTCGAAAAAAAATTATTAATTTTCTTTTTTTTTTCCTTTTACCGTGAAAAGGATTGTATGGAAAAGAAAAACGATTTTTCATGTAGCCCCAAGTTATTGGGGTCATTTTGTATTTTGACTCGCGGTTAAAGTGAAAAAGAATTATTCCGATTCTCTAGATTTTTCAAATAGAAACATTTGAAGCTATATAAAGGAGATCAATAAATTGCACAGAAAAATGGTGGTGGTGGTGGGGGGGGGGGGGGGGGGGAAATGGTAAATAAGATATTTGTAAACAAACATAATAATTTACAAATAATAGCGACTGTTTCGGATCCATATAATTAAACACGATTTTTTATCAGACAAAAAATGTAAGTACGAGTGTAGCATGTAACTAACCATATCATACCAATAGTTTAAAAAGTAGTTATTAACACTACTTTTTTTTTGACTGGTAATTATTTACCTAATTTTCCTAAAAAGAAAAAAAAATTCCACATTATCCTTAAAAGTAGGAAATTTTAAATACACGTTAATTACAATATTTCAGTATTATGTATATAAAAATTTCTGAAAAACTATTTAAATTAAAGAAGTAAAATATTTTTTTTTCTGCTTATTATTATTATTATCTTAAAATTTTTAAATGCTCCAACAGCGTCAATTTTAGACCAAACCTTATAAAAAATTGCACTGAAGACACATTGTAGGCATCTGTGTATTCATATATCTGTGTATTCGTTTTAGTTTCCGTCTTAACTGAGACTTTGAACACAATTTAAAATTTTCAGAAACCTGGAATTCGCGTGAAATTTCACCATTCAAACAAATCCACAAAATAATACATAAATATGTAAACATTACACATATATGTATATAAACACGTATATAAAAACACTGTAAAACTAACTGTTCGTGCATTAGCAGGCAATAGAATTTTTTTCATTCGTGAACTGTTCTCCTTATATGGGGCCGCAGTAGAGCGCCGAGCTTGTAACTGGAAGATTGCGGGTTCGATACTTGAGCCGGCCAAAGACCGTCGTCGTGTACACTAATGATGGCTGCTCTGTTGCACATAAAATCCATCGTTGTTGCAATGTCCTCAATGTTCCCATCCAAATGATACCTCTGGGAGTTAACGAAGCGGGGGAACCGTCCCCTCCGTAGAGAATTAAAATTGTGATGGCATGTCTCCAGACCATCCTTAGGAGTGCGCCCCAGACTGTCGCCCATTATCCATTGCGCAGTAATAGTGCGATGTTAAACCCACCCAACCAACCTTTTCGCTTTATTTTCATTTTGCTGGCTTGTCTTAGTAGTCGCCTGAGTGAGTTTTATGTTGCACTACTGCTACGCTATGAGCAACTGGCGATGATCTGGGACACACTAAGGGTTTTCCGGATACATGCCGTCACAATTTTGATCTTCCACAGAGAAAAAGGCTCCTCCGCTTCGGTAACCCCCAGTATTATTATTTGGATAGGAACATGAAGGGCATTGCGGCACCTATGGATTTTACGTGCACCAGCCACTACTGAAGTATACGACGGTCTTCGGCCGGCTTGATTAGTAGTTGCCTTTATCCCCAGATATTCAAATCAACATACGTCTGCGTAACTTTGTATTATTATCGTATGTCACAACAAATTACCATCCTTTAAATCTTTGAGGGGCCGAGTAATTTTCTCATTTAAAGTCAAAAGCGACCAGAATTTCCGAATAATGTTAGAAGAGAAGAAATAAATGAAGTTTTTCCCCTATATTGTAAAAATAAAATTCTATTTAAATAATGTTACAGTTTTTAAAAAATTAAAGAACACGCTTTTTTAGAAATGTGAACTAAAAAGTACAAAATATCTATCTTAGTATTAAAATGCAGGGTAAGAGAAAATCGCGTGAGTGACACACCGTAATATTTACATACATTTAAATCTTTAATTAAAATAACTTAGGATTAAACAAAAACCATTTTTAAAAAATCTCTCCTGACTGGGCTCGAACGCTAGACCATTAGGTTCGTAGCGCGGAGCTTTACCATACAGCCACAGCGTTCACGTAGGGAAAGTCTTTTTTTACAATATAGATTTTTTGTTTGCTCCCAGAGCGGTTACATACATACAGGTGAAGCTAATAAAAGCGTGTTAAAAAAGGGGAAAGAAAATGAAAAACAGGGTGAGTTTTTGCAGTTTGGAATTAAAATTAGGTTCTGCTTTAATGACATCACCGACTTTCAAAGGGTTAAATGGATTCATTTTGGTAAGAAAAAAACTTTTCTGCATCTATTCCACAACAATAGTCAGACGGGGGGTGGGGGTGAAAATGTTTACAATGGATCTGCTTTAAGAATTCCGAGATTACAATTAGAACAGAAGAACTCTTTACGACTCTTTTTTGTAAGATCTTCTAAAAACAAAGCAGAAAATCGTTTGTGTCACAGAAACCTGACCCGAGGAGGAAAACAAACGGAAAAGATAATGGATTGCCGAAATTTAGAAAAGTGGTATGTCTCAGTTTATCTCAATTCGTGACTACTTTTTCAAAGGAAGAAAGATTGAGTTTTTTTTTTTTTAATGACAAAGCGTTGCAAAACGGATTTTGGCACTCAAAACTTAAAACATAAAATAAAAGTATGTTGTGGCTATCACAAAACTTTCTTCTATATCATTACCTATAACAGTGCCACTTATAGATTAAAATGCACAAAAATTTAATCAACATAGCTTACTACAACAAGTAGTTTACATATGCAGTTTCGTCTAATTTTAACCAATAGATGTTGAGATAGGGCTATCTGTATAATCGTAGAAAGTGTGTAATAGCAGCATCAAAGCTCGGCCCATAAACACCCCAATTAAATGAACATAGTTTTTCATAATATACATTTCACATATGAAGCCAGATGGATTTATATACGATAAAAACTAAGATATATGCTTACCGTAAATGAAGGAAATTGACGCACAGCATCTTTTCAGCGGTATGTATCCAAATTAAATCAGCATAGATATCAAGTTCTTTGCACTTACACTCTAAGTCTTCTCATAAATGAGAAAAATGACAACAAAATAGTGCCACCTGCTGGAGGATATACAACAGACACTTTTGTGTTGGTGCCTAAAAAAATTTCGCTTTAGAATCTCATTCTTATGAAACAAAACGTTTCTCTTGTAATATTTAATTATATAAAAGAACTTTATTTTGCAAAAATTTTAAAGATAAAAAGAATTTAGACCAAGCATTAAAATTTAAAGAAAGATAATGTTCTCTCTCTCCACTTAAACATAGCCAAAGGCGTCTGACCTGTCTTAATTATAAAGTATCATTACTCTATTTTTTTCATTTAGGAAATAGGATAGTCAGAAATCAGTAAATCCCCCCCCCCATACACACACACACACACGTACTGACTAATTTCCAAAAAACCTTTATTTTCTACACAGGAGACCTATAAACCGTAGGAATCGGGTGAAAACTGGATGTTCAAAATTTGACAGAATACAATGCTTCCACTACATACAGTATTTGGGTTACAAAAGTAAGATGTCGACACGTGATAGAAAACGAGATTTGAAAGATTGGTGAGGATTGAACGGGTCATTCAGGTCCTTCAAATGATGCGAATGCAATGTGACAACTCTGCCTGTAAATGTTGTTTCACGGTGGCAGAACTATCAGTGCGTGAAAACTAAGCATTTCTCCATACTCTCACATATTCATCTTTAAAAGAATGAAAGTAATATTTAAAATTTTTTAATGATATTTATGTACGTATTATAAAAAGCACGCATAAAACAATATACGGTTCCCGCCGCTTAATAAATTCACTGGTTAATAAAATCAGCTGCTTAATAGGATCAAATTGTCACGACCTGAATCAAATCAATACAAACTACTTTTAAAACCGCCCTTTAATAAAATCAGCATCGCCGGTTAATAAACTCAAAAGAAATCTCTTCATTAGCAAAAATGTGTATTTATGCACTTAAAAAATTTTTATTTACAGTTTTTTTTTTTTTTTTTTCAATAAAAATGAAATAAATCAATCGCCTACGTTATCTCTCTTTGTCGAAAATTTTACACATTCAGTACAATAACAAAATAAACTCGCTTCATCACTTGTTTTAATAATAAATTCCAGGAATGTATTCTAAAAATCGAAATAATAAGTTACTGCTTTGATTCACTAGTGATTTTTATTTTTATTTTTCATTTTTAATTATTAAAAGATAATTCATAGTTCTCATTCTGAAATAACTAAGAAGAAAAAAAAAAAAAAAAAAAAAAAAATTGAAAAATTTTAATATTTATTAATGTATAAATATTGACTAATTTTGTATGCACTACGTGTTTATTAATTTTATATGGATTATGTGTTTGATTTACTTATTTTGAATGAACAATTAATACATTGTCGGTCGAAAATTAATCAATACTGTTTATTACTCTCATCAATCGTTAAATTTTTGAAATTTCTTTTTAAATTCAAGGAAGTAATATCTTTTTCTTGAGTGAAAGAACCTTTGCCGGATATCAAATCAGCCGCTCAATAAAATCACTTTCCCTTAGAACGAATGTGATTTTAATAAGCGGCGGGTACTGTATATATAACATACAACTTACATAACGTTAACAGTACAAAATAATCATGCATTTGACTTACGATAAAATATACACACTCACATAGACAATTTATAAAACATAATAGTAACAATAAAATCACTGTCGTAAAGAAAAAAAAAAAAAATAAGATAAGAATGTTTTTCTTATAATTTTCACAATTTTCACTCACTTTTATAGCACACAAAAACGCTTAGTTTGCACTTGAGAGTTATCTGAAATACTGCATATACTATGTATAAATCGGCCAATTAGATGATTATTTATAAAATATCTTTTGAAAACTTTTTTTAATCACCCCTCACTCCACCCTATAGCATACAACCATTAGATGATATAAGAAATGCTATTTGCCATCAATACACAGTTACTTGTAACTCATAAAATTCACCTTACATTTCGAACTTTTTTTTTTTTTTTTGTGTGTGTGTTGATATTACATATATATATATATATAATATACATAATTATACATAATTATATATTATACATAAGTTGGAATATTATTGATTTCTCACAAAAAAAATTTAATAACTAATTAGCGAGTAATAATAATAATAAAACTCACTAAATTTTAACTATTTCTGTCTAATGGTACAAATATGAACCAAAAACTGAGTGTGTTTACATTTTTAAGGATTAATAGTCTACGATATTTGTAGAAACGATATTTTAACGATTATTGATTAGAAGCATCACTGTTTAAAATATTTACATAAATTTAACTAAAGAATATACGTATACTAAATATAAAAAAAATATTCCAAATATATATATAAATGGTTTAATTTATTTACTTTATGAGTAAATATCATAAACCATTAATACACGCAACAATTATTGCTAAAATAATTCAGCATTACTCTTCATTGAACGATAAATAAAAAATACTCGAGTGCAGCGTAATAGCAACAGCGCAGTGTAATTTGAAGAAAAAACAAGAAAGAAAAATTATGCAGAACGCATTGATTAGTAACACTTTCCAACTGTACGTAATTGTTGTATCGAATAACTTTTAATATTCTATGCCTACGTTATCACACAACAGACAGAAGGACTGAAAAATATACAGATAGACTAATTGATTTTAAAATTACTCTTAGGCATTTTGGAAAGTGTTAAAAAGGCTTAACGAAAAAAAAAAAAAAAAAAAAATGCAGCTATTAGATTATAATTACAGCTTTTGATCTCTCTGAATATTTTAGTGTAGCCCTGTAAATCAGAAAGTTAATCATATCATATTCTATACAAAACATTATTTTAGAATATTAACAATAAATTTCAATATTTTTATGATTTTTGCAGCAGAAAGATTTTTAAATATAACTTTCTAAAACTTCTGTCCTAAAACGTAATGCATTGGCATTTTTTTTGTTGTTGTTGTCCCTGTAAGCAAACTAGTTATACAGAACCAATTAAGGCCATTTTAAATGGGGAACATTCTATAGGAAAAATATTTATAAAAATAACACTCATAGAACACAATGCTTTCGAATGCTTTTGGGTGTCCCTGTACACAAACCAGAAGAGATATTCACTCCATTTTCAATATGGAACATCCGATAGTGAACTTCAATAAAATATATCAGTTTCGAGAAACTCCATAAATATTTACAGGAGTTAGAGCGCGGAGGACAGACAGACAGACAGATGGACAGATACACAAACTGAAATCATATTCACACTTAAAAATTTTAAAAAGTGTTAAAAACGCTTAATGTAAACGAAAGTACAATTCTAGCAATTTTTTATTAATAGCTTTTAATATAAATGGATATTTTTGTGTCACCCTGTAAATCTAACGCTAATCATGCTATATTCTCTGCAAAGCATTTTTTTGTGCATATAAATAACATATTTTAATTTTCTAAAACTTCGTTGAAAGTTAAGTTATTAAAATTTGATTTATAGAAATATCTCTCCTAGAACGCAATGCTTTGGAATACTTTTGAGTGTCCCTGTACATAAACCGATGGTGGTATTTCCTTCATTTTATACAGAAAACATCCAATATTGAACTTGAATAACATATTTCAATTTCATTCTGATATGTCTGCAGTGATGGTATGAAAATATGGTTTATAGAAATAACTCTCATAGAACACAATGCTTTGAAATACTTTCGGGTGTCCCTGTACACAAACGAGTAGAGGTATAAACTCCATTTTCAATAGGGAACGTCCGATAGTGAAGTTGAATAACATATTTCAATTTCATTAAGATATGTCTACAGTAAAGGTATGAAAATATGGTTTATAGAAATACCTCTCATAGAGCACAATGCTTTGAAATACTTTCGGGTGTCCCTCTACACAAACCAGTAGAGGTATAAACTCCATTTTCAATAGGGAACGTCCGATAGTGAACTTGAATAACATATATCAGTTTCAAGAAATTCCATAAATATTTACGGGAGTTAGAGCGCGGACGGACAGACGGACAGACAGACAGACAAACCGAAGTCATAAACACTTTTCAACCTTGTTGGAAAGTGTTAAAAATGGCACTGAATAATGAAAATTTAGAGCCAAGGAAATATCATAAAATTGCTGATACATAGCAACTGTTTCAGGTCGAAATTTAAAACGTTCTTCATCAGGAATTGCCGCTTTTACGCTCGTCGACGTTTTGCCGGTATTAGTACGAGGTGTTTACTTCCCGCCTCGATCGCGACATTGCGTACGTATGAAGATGTACATATGAAAATAATGAAATGCTTGACGATTCCTGCTTTAATATATATCACTCCTTGGACTGAAAAATATGCAGTTTTGGGGAAATAACTTAAACTATACTATAAAACATTCAATAAATCTCACACAACTGCCTCTCTAGTAGATAAATTGCGAGATAGAGAAGTGAGATTTTCCGTGAACGTTGGAGCCCTTCATACACATTTTTCATTATATAAACTCGAAATTTCCGCTTTTTTATTTGTGTCACTTTTCTTGCTACCGTGCTGTAGGTTTATTCCTGGATTTTAAATTTTCAGAACCTGTACTTTTTTAAAATTCCAAATTTTTGATGCACTGAATCTTTTTAAAATTTACAGTGTAATATAATAATAATAACAATTAGTATTACTGTTGGCTTTATTATCTAGTTCAAAATAACTGTATAGAAATTCTTACCTGAATAAAAATAACTTCTTGTATCAAGCAAAATGAATTTCAAAGAAAAAAAATGCTCACTCAAAAGTGAAAATTCTGTTTTTTGGTTACGTCCACATACATAGAAAAGTGTATATATTCCTTGAAAAGCTTACCTGAAAAGATAAGAAAATTACAATTATTAAACATGAAATAAAATTAATATAGATATACTTATATATTTATAAAACATATTTATATACATATACAGGGTGGTTTGGGTAGCAATAGAACTTTTCCAAATTCCTTGACTTTTCCATGACTATTTTTCGCCAATTTCTCTGACTTTTTCACAACTTACAGTATGTCAAAAAATTAAATGAACACGAAACCTTTCTCAGAATTCATAAAGAATAAGTCTAAATTTTTTTGACAGACCAAAAAAAAGGAAACCTTAAAAATATCTTTCTTTTTACTTTAATAAAACATGGTGATTCAATTATTTATATTTTATTTATATTTTATTTTTTACAGATTGCATATCATAGCTGGATAACAATGTTGTCTTAACAAATCTTTTTTTAGCAGTAATATATATATATATATATATATATTTATATATATATATATATACAGGCATGAGAGTGCAGAAAATTTAAAAAAGAGGAAGCACGAGTGTTCATAAAATTATTTTCAAATGAAAAATAACGCGCACGGGGAAAACTATACAAATGTGTTAATAAAATTTATTTCAGATGAAAAATAATGATCACAGGAAAAAACGATACAAAATATTTTAAAAGTGACAAATTAAACTAAAAGAATAACACATCAACACAATAAAACATGTGTTTAGAGAAAAAAAAATTAGCTAGCAATCAACATTTTATAACATTGACTGGTGGTGGAAAATGAGAAAAGGGGGGAGGGGGAAGTATTTCATAGGTGAGAAATATTAAACACAATACTACTTCTTTATGGGTTCTAGAATATCATAAAGTAAGTTTAAAATTAATATTGACAGTTTTGCTGTGGATGGATAAATGTTCAAAATTAAAAGGCTTCCCGCAGAATGTTTGATCGGCAATGGTTAGAGATGAAAAAGGGGGGAGGGGGGGGGGGCAGAAAAAAAATTACATGTGTAAGAAATATTGAATAATTCTGTTCTTTTATATGTTATAGAATCTGATAAAGCATGCTTAAAATGAATATTGACATTTATATTTTGGATGAAAAAAGATTGAGAATCTAAAATTTTTCGTGGAGGGTTTGAACACTGATTATTATTGGAGTTTGATTTAAACAAAACAAAAAACCGCAAAATAAACGAAAATCACAAAAAAGCGGAAAATCGCGGATCTGCGGAAAATTCTCATGCCTGTATATATATACATATTCTTATGTCAGGTTATGTCTCTGAATAAAATCCATAAGGTTTGATCCATCGCTGTGTATTTCCCCATAAATTTCCCAAAATTAGCGGACAATGTAGCAAATTACAATAACAAGCTTTTAAATATGGCTTATTTCTGCAAAATTTGAAAAAATTCCCTTAATTTTCCAGACTCATTTGAATTCCCTGACTTTTCCATGATTCCCTGACTTTCCATGACTAGAGGCCACCCTGATATATTTATATTAATATGCATGTAATATGAAATTACAGAACTCTGTTAAAGAGAATTTCTAGTTCGTTCGAAAGAGGGGTAGGATAATATTAAAGAATTTTTATATGAAAATAGTAGTAACATTAATATTAGAGATGACACGATTATTCGGCCGAAGCCGAATATCAAGTCCATTATTCGGCCCAGGCCGAACAATACTGTAAGAAATGTTTTTATTTATATTTACAAATAAAAGCATTATATTACATTACACCATAAATTTTTAAATTTTAGAATTTATATTCGTCATGTACAGTGAAAATTTTATTTTAAATTAACAAACATTACCCCCCCCCCCCCACTCAAACTTTCATACCTTGAATGGATTTCATCATACCAAAAGAAGAAGAAAAGAAAAAGATTTGAAATATTGTATTTATGTATCATGCAGTAAGATAAATTGCAATGTTGTTGTTGTTTTTTTTTAATTATTATTTCTTTTTTTCCTAATCATTTATGTGTATTTCATTGGGTTTTTGCGCTTTAATCTAAATTTTCTTTTATCTGAAACTTGAAACTAATGTTTAGTATTTTTTTTAAATTTTGCAATTATTTTTAAAAACAGCAGCAACAACATGCATAAAATCCATTAAAATGTAACTGTACAGTACTTACTACCTAAATTACTATACATTCAGTATTTTAAAATGTGTCTATCTTGCTTTTCCTTGCAGATCTTTATTTCCTCTGAATCTGAATATATTTACTATACACTTCTTAATAAAGCTGACATAGAAAATATATATCTATATTCTTTCATTTGAAGGTTGAAATTTGTTATGTAGTACAATTTCAAAATGTAACAACCACATACATAATATCTATTAAAATATGACTAGACAGTACCTTATAAGAAACTTTTGCGCAGAATTATTATTATTGAGGCAATTTTTAAGCCGAACATAGCCAAATATTTTTTTCAGAATCAAATAATGGTTTTTAAAATTAAAAATTTGGATAAAAATAACTTTTTAAAAAGAAAATAATACATTTTAGTTATGAAATGTACAAGAATTGCGCAGATAGTGCATACTATACTATGTTTTTAGACAAAAATGATATCATTATTTGGCGGCCGAATAGGCCGAATATTCGGCTATAATTTGGCCGATTAATTGGTATTCGGTTATTCGGCCAAACCGTTGTTCGTTTCATCTCTAAAATATCAATGACATAGTGATAAATCCTATATATAAATATTTTTTAATTTAAAAGAAATGCTGACATCTTCATTAGAAGTACAGAAAAAGTAATTAACTGTCAAAAGAATGAAATAGACTTGACGTGGAAACTTCGAAGCCTCATGAAAAGATTAAACAAAAAGTAAGAAAGATTTTAAAATTTGTAAAACTTGCGCATAAAATACGTTATTTATCTTTTACTTTTGAAGATTTCAATTGAAAAATAGTGTCTTTTATTTACCAAATTCATGTCTGGAATGACTTGCTCTTAAGAATTAAATCATAAAAAAAGGCCATATCAAAGTAACTTAAGCCATTACTCAGTGTGTATTATCACTAGTAGTTGAAACGATTATAGTACGTTGTATATTATTAAAATATTAATTTAAAAAAAGTACTTTTCGAAAATGTGAATTTTAAGAATATAATTCCTGTTACATCCACAGGTATCTGGGTTAGAAAAAAAAACTAGTTGAACGAGTTTCTTTTTTTCGGTTTTGTTAGGGTTTTAAAGAATAGTCTCAATTTTTTTTGTCTATTTATTTATTTGTAACATGAAGTATATTTTAATAAGACAATATTAAAAAATTGAAAGTCAATAAGTAATTAAAATAAATTTCTAATATTTAATATTTAACTTAAAATTTAATGAATGCCTCTTTTTATGATTATTATGTTAAAAGAAATTTTTTAAAAAAATAAATAATATGCTTTATTACGTTCGTCGTCGCTTTACCCATATCTGGGTGACGGGTATGTTTCCGTAGGTGCTCCGTCACCGAAATATGGGTGACGCTCTTCTTGTTCAAGTTAATAGGATTTTCAGTTGGATTTTTAAAAAGAATATAACATATATAACATAACAATACTAAAAAGATACACATTGTAATATACTTTTCATTAATTTCTATTTAGGATTAAAAAAAAAAAAAAAAAAAAAAAAAACTATTCTATGAAATTTTATTTATTACTTTTCTTCTAGAACTCGCGGTCGGATTTGGGCCCGGCGAAGAACTCAGCCGAATCATGCTGGACGCCGAAAGTGTTAAAGTTCTAAAATTCTGTTTATGTGTCCTTTATCATTTTTTTCCTAATCAATAGATTTTCGAGAGATGTTCTGAATTATTGTCCTTCTATTATTGTTAAAGTTTTCAGATATTGTTAATATTTTAATATTTATTTATTTATATTTTACGTTCATTGAGTCCCACAGTTTTCTTTGTACAGACAAGCATCTCGAATATTTAAAAAAAAAACTTTTTGTCCATGTTATAATAAGGTATATTATATTTGTTTTATATTTATATTTATAAGTTAGATAAAAGTGAAATTTTAAATAAGGATTTAAAAAAAAAAAAAAAACTAAGATTTGTTTTTGGCTTTTTTCAAATGGATTTTATTGAAAAAACCCACTAGGATTTTTTCGGTTCGGAAAAAAAATCAAGCCAACCCTTATAGGTATATGTTAATAATTAATGTACATACATATTAATTATTGATATATACTTGATAAAACATACATATTAAGGTGGATCGAGAAAAAAAAAGTAAAATTGAAAATTGAAAATTGAAAATTGAAAATAAAATAAAACTGTGTTACCGATAATAGATGCTTAATACTAATTGTGGCTTTGATCTACGAACATTGTTGCAAAATACTAATATTTTTGGATATCATCTCTACCCTGAAAAAGAGACCTTCATTTAGTAATATTTGAAGTAGATTTTTTCTTTTTTTTTTAATTCTTTCTCCAATTTATATTCACAGAAGAAAAAAAAAATCTGGACTGACTCCACTAGACTTTCCAAACATTGAGTAATTAACAGTTTTGTAGATAAAGTAAAGAAAGAGGAGTTGTTAAACAAACAAAAGAGAGAAAACCATAACAGAGTGTTTGAGTATTTTTCTCCCTATATTACACGATGTTTTATTGAACGCTACTGAACTTTGAGCCAGTAGATCCTAATGATAAAGAATTTTTCGTTGTGTCCCTGTAAAAACCTATAAATGCTAGATTCACCAAAATGCTTATAGTGAATGCAACAGTGATTTATAATATTCATAAAAATTTTCAGCTCAATTGAATAAAGCGTTTAGATGCTATCGCACTTTTAAAAATTCGGTCCCATAGGCCATAATGATAAAGAATTTTTCTTGGTGTCCCTGTAAAAGAACTATAAGTTCTAGATTCACCACAATCAATAGGGTTCGTACTAGGGTGACTTACAATATACGTACCAACTTTCAGCGTATTCGAACAAAGCGCTTAGACGCTAGCGTGTTCACTCACAGACATACACACATACGTATACACACACACACACATACATCATCGTAAAAATAGTGAAAACGGACTCAGGGGACCTCAAAACGTATAGAAACATCAAAATCTCAAATTCAGATTTTTGATATGATTACAATACTTTCCTCACTATAGTGTTCGGAAAATAAAAAAAAGGGTGAGGGGGGGGGGGGTTAAATATGCAATAAACACATTTGAAAAGAAATATATATATTTTCTCGAAAATAACTGTAAAATCTAAAATTGCTCAAAACAATTTTAAACTGACAAAAAGTCGCAAAATTTAAGCCTCATGCGCAAGCTGAAAATATTAAATGAGTGACAAGAGAAAATGTACATTACTTTTGAAAGCTACTTTTATTACACTAGCACACTTCAAACTTAATTTGTCAATAAAAATTGCAGAAAATAAAGAAATATTTCATTTATAATAATTATGCCTTTTGCACAGACTGATAATAGGAAGGATGATAATATTAATAATATTTTGCAAAAAATCCTTGTAAAATGAAGCATAACTATCGCTAGGTAACCCGTTTTCAATACGAAAAATTCCTTTTTTTTTTTTTTTTTTTTTTTTTTTTCGGTTCACCCCAATATGTATGTTATATATTAATATACGTATATATCTTTATTAATCATTATTGAATTTAAAATACTTGTGTATAAATTAGGTTGATAATAATAATAATAATAATAATAATTGCATGAAGTTCTTAGAATAGTTTGTTGTGCAATTCTAACATTGAAAAAATATAATAATAATAATAAAGCTAACTTAGTGAATTTCCCATAAGCCTTATACTGTCAACCCTAACATAGAGAAGTTTAATTTATCGGTTTTCATTTCCATGAACAGGATAGAAAGGAAAAAAAAAAAACAACCTTTAACACTGATTAATTTACTAGTCGAAGAAGCAAAATAAAATTTAAACTACAAATAAAGTATTTGAAAAGAGGGTTACAATGTTTATATAGCAAGGTATATATTTAAATAGAGGAAAGGGCAAATAACATAGAAAGTTAAGTCTTATTAATGCACTGAAAAAAGAAATAATAAGTGGAGAGGAAACTACATACAGAACAGCTAAGTGTGAAAAACTCTCTACACGGTAAATTATTTTTGAAAAGGCTCAACTTCATGTAGGCTCTATAAATTCTACTTTTATTTTCGCTTCTTAAAAAAATTGAGGGGGGAAAAAACTGTAAGATACTCACTCCAGTCAACAAAAACGGCGGTTACGTTAATCTTTTTAGCAGAGGATTACGTAAGAGATTTTTTTTTTATTCGTATTTCTCTTACCTCCGCGCTTGCAGTCATTACGGTTGTTGGAAGTTGAAGTATATTTTTAGATTTAGAAGCAGACGATATTTTCTTTCTTTTTACTCGCTTAGGCGTTGAAACTATTCTGAGGTGCGAAATTTATTAAAAAGGACGGATTAATTTTGTAGCATTCATAGGCAATAAATAACGTAATTCCTGCTAAGGCCTCAAAAGCTCCAGCTGCCATAAATGTGCCTGTATCACATAGCGCAGCCGATTTATTTAAGCCTAATTTCACAGCGAAGACATTAAAGAATGAGCTAAAAAAATTATGGGGGCATAAACTTTAAGTGTGAAAGAGAAAATAAATTAAGAATAACTGCCTGTAAAAAGATTTAATATTGCTTTTTTTTTTTTTTTTACTTTAGCACGTAAATAAGTATGAGAAATATTTCCTAAATAATTCCATGTTTAATGACAAAAATAACTAAATAAATGAATAATGGGTAAAGCAGTGCTATTATCTTTACAATGAGATGTACAAAGAAGAGAGAGAAATGGAGAAAAAACTATAATCCGTAAAGAAAAGCATTACATTGAATTTATTTTTATAACATGCTTTTATTAACTTGATATGATGTAACTATTAATGTATGTAACGAAATCTTGCAATTCAATTTTCGGCCACTTCTTCTTTTTTTTTTTTTTTTTTTTTTTTTCTGATTGACCTGAAACATTGCCCACGACTTCCTAGTTAATGACAATACTACATACAAGTGTTTCCAGGCTCCTATCCCATCAGGGACAAATTCTAGGGGCAAGCAAAAAAAAACTATACATACAAAACTATCGTATGTGGCACAGGATTTGGCCGTATTTGTAGAATGTCGAATGACAACAATTAATCATTATTATTATTATTATTATTATTATTATTATTATTATTATTAAAGATTTAAAAGTATGTAAATATATGGTGTGTTACTCACACAATTTTCTCTTTCCCTGCGTTTTAATACTATAAAGATAGATATTTTGTGTTTTTTAGTTCACATTTCAATAAAAGCGTTTTCTTAAAAGTATTAAAAAAAAGTTCTTAAATGTTTATGAAAGTTTTTTAAAAGTATAATTTTATTTGCTAATTCAACATAATGAATTTTTAAGCCATTTCTTCGCAATATAATTGGCCACTATATTGAATTCTTAAAATTTCTTGAGTACAGCTTTAGTATAGGATAGTTGGTACAGCTTTAGTATATAGCTCAGTAAGCCTTTTGGCCACTTTTAAATTTTTGTTGTCATTCTGACGATGAATAAAACGACTATGGCAATTACGTAAATAAAGACATTCCAACAGAGAAACATCCAAGTTACTTCGTTGTCAAATTTCAATTTTCGTCAAGGTATTCCTATATTAAAGACGTAAGAACGTAAAAAGAATAATAATAATCATTAAATAAACAAAATAACTGATCTTTTACTTTAAAATATGAAGTTGCATTCCCTTAGCAAGAGTTATTATATTCATTTCTTAAAATTTTTCTTTTACAGGATTTATTGAAATTTAAATTTAGTATATATGTATATATATATATTTTTTAACTTGATATATTCAAGTTGAAACACAGTAAATGATGACGACACAAAATGTCTGCTGTCAAAAGGCCTATCATATAATAATACATAAATTAAAATATAATTCGAAATCTCTTGTCTACCTATTTCAGAGTATTTGCCCTCGCGCACTATTTTTTATGCTATGAATAGGGAAAAGAGTTTTTTTAGACTGTTATTCAGTGATTGTGTTTTACTAATATGGAATCGTCTTGGAAGAGTGTTTCCTTTTTCCTTTTCCCGGGTAGCAAACATAACTGTCACACGACATGGGAAGGGGTCCGGACATAATATCGCGGGACAAAATGTAGCGTCGAAAAAGTAATATGAACTATTTGAAAATTTGTATTTCTGTCACGTATGATCTCTGGTGAAAGCCACAGGGCCTTTTAAATTAATATTAATTAATTAAAATAAATAAATAAATAAATAAATACATTATATAATGGAATTTTATTATTTTATCTATATTTAATTTTAAGTTACTTTATCATTTGCTTTTCACAATTCAAAATACATTTTTAAAATATTGTACATCATTGCTGACATCAAAGCTGAACACTGTTCACAAACCTTAATTAAAATTTTTAAAATAAATAAGCACGATTGAATTCTTTATGACTAATCTTTAAAAAAAGTTAATAAACATAGTCTTTAAACTCTTTTAAGACAAATTTATAACAATTTTTGTGGTGGTTTTGTATATGTTGTCATAAAATTTTATACAACATTATTAATAATTAACAACTCCTTTTTTGCTTTGCATTCATTTATGTAGGCGGTATTTTGTCCACGCGAGATTTTGTCCCCAACTCGACTTGGAAAAGTGTGTTCATCTTACTTCAATCAGTGTTTGGTAAAGACGCTTTTACAGCTGATGGAAAGCAATAGCCTTTGTGGTTTAAAGAAAAGCAAAGAAAGAAATAGAGAGTATGACAAAAATTATTCACTTTTGTTAAAATTTGGCATTGGAATTCTGAAACTATGATATATCTTTACAAAAATAATAAAGATTAAGACATGGGGAAAAAAAAAGTTTAGTAATTTAGTAACTCTGTTTACATTGGATGGTCATTATTAATAACGAGTCCTAATAACACAATCCTAATACAATTATAAAAAAAGGAATGAAAAGAAAAACATTTAATATATAAAATTTTCAACATTACAATGAAATACTACAGTGTTCATAATTATAAGGGCAGCACTTAACACTGAAAAGAAAAAAAAAACTAGTATGTTGTGGCCACCACAAGACTTTCTTCTATATTTTCCTATACATATTCAATCAGTAACAATATTTAAAAAAAAAAAAAAAATGATTTTTTTTTTTTTTTCCTTTCTTTCTTTCTTTTTTTTTTTTTTTTTTTTTTTGTGAAAATTAATACATATTCAATCACTAACAATATTCAAAAAAAAAAAAAAAAAAATAGAATTTTTTTCTAAGTTTTTTTTTTTTTTTTTTTTTTTTGGTTAAAAGTAAAAAAAATCGATAACTTTGTTTTAAATTATCACAGATTTATAGTTCAACCATTCGTTTTAAAGGTATTGACGAGACCTTTCGAATGATACCCATCTTCAAAATTTACCCCCCCCCCCGGGGAGGTACATCCCCACCAGGGGGGGGGGGAGCGATGCCCCCCCCATGCACAAAATTTTTTTCCTAGTTACGTACTACTATCATCAATAATTCATATTAATTTTACAAACACAAGTGTAAAATAACTCTTATTATGCACATTTATACGAATTTTTGTCCTATGCTGCCATGTTAAAAATTTAGATAAAATGCTATCACAGCGCCACCTGTTGAGCTATTGATCCCCAAATATAATCAGCAACAGTTTATGTCGGGGACCAACTAAATACCAAGTTTGGTAAAATTTCGTTAAAAAAAAAAAAAAAAAAAAAAAAAAAAAAAAAAAAACGATTATTTTTCTAAGTTTTTTTTTTTTTTGTTAAAAGTAAAAAAAATCGATAACTTTGTTTTAAATTATCACAGATTTATGGTTCAACCATTCGTTTTAAAGGTATTGACGAGATCTTTCGAATGATACCCATCTTCAAAATTTAACCCCCCCGGGGGGGTACTTCCCCCCCAGGGGGGGAACCGATGCCCCCCCCATGCACAATTTTTTTTTCCTAGTTAACTACTACTATCATCAATAATTCAAATTAATTTTACAATCACAAGTTTAAAATAACTCTCATTATGCCCATTTATACGGAATTTTGTCCTATGCTGCCATGTTAAAAATTTGCATAAAATGCGATTACAGCGCCACCTGTTGAGCTATTGATCCCCAAATCTAATGGGCACCAGTTTATGTCAGGGTGCAACTAAATACCAAGTTTGGTTAAATTTCATTAATATGTTCGTGATATACAGCGTCCACAAAAAAATGATACAGACAGACACACAGACAGACAGACAGACATTTTCTAAAAACTATCAATTCGTGTTCAGGACATCCCAAAACGTGTAGATCCGTCAAAAAACGGAGGTCGAAAATTTTCGCGAATTCAATACTTTCTCTATATTACATATAGAAGAAAGTAAAAAAACTGTTAAAAGAACAGGAAAAATCTGGCAGCTGGGGTGCCAGTATTTCTCCGTCAAATATACAGTTTAAAACCGCATAATTGTATCAATGACGTATATTTTACACAGGAATCCTGTAAATCAAACAGGTTTTTTGTTAAAAGTACAGTTTTGTCCTGTATATTTCACGGAGAAATACTGGCACCCCAGCTGCCAGATTTTTCCTGTACTTTTAGCGTTTTTTTTTTTTTTTTTTTTTTTTTTTAACAGTGAATTTACTTTAACAAAACACTTAAAACTATTACTGAAAGGAATTATTTGTTAGTTGAAATTGGATTTCTAAACGATACATTTTTTCTTTTTACTCATTGAGTCGTTGAAGCTATTCCGAAGCGAAATTCTTTTAAAATGACGGATTCAGTTTACAGATAAATAATTAAATTTCTACTAATGCCTCGAAAGTCTCAACTGCCTTAAAAGTGTCTGCGTTACGCAGTGCAGGTAAATTTCAGAGTGAAGTAAAGACACAAAAGAAGGCGACTAAAAAGTAGAAACTTCAACAGTGAGAAGAAAAGAAATTAAGGATAAGCGCGTGTAAAAAGATTTAGCAACAGTTTTCTTTTCCTTAGTTTTCATTGCGTAAATAACTATTAAAAAAAAAAAAAAATCACAAAGAATGTAGTACCCATTTCATAAATCAAAGAAAGAAAGGAAAAAAAAATCTTTATTTTTGCTTTCTAAGTTATTGATATAAAAATCTGTAAAAAACAGAATTTAATTTAGTACGACAGGACTTATTTTAATCTATTCTTCCATATAAAGGGATGCAGTAACCGTGTTTCATTTCCTGGCATCGATTACTGCATTCATTTCTCAAAATTTCTTTTGTAAAGCTTTAGCATAGAAGCCTGCTATTTCCGCGGTGAAATAAAATGGCTATCGCAATTGCGTAAGTAAAGATCTTGGCGAGAAACGTCCGAGCTATTTCGGTGCCAAATTTTAAATTTCGCCAAGGAGTCCTATACTAAAGCTGTTCCATTTCTTTATCATGATTTTCTACAATTTTATTATTATTATTATTCATTTAACCATTTTGTAGTTTTTTTTTTTTTCTTTTCCCGCTAGTTTCTTTTTTTCTTTTTGGCATTTTTTTTTTCTTTTAAATAATTTTAAAGTTGATTTTTTTTTTCATGTAATATCTTTTGAACCAATTATCCGATTGAACTAAAAAATAAAGCGTTAGCTATATTTTGTCTGATTAATAAGTGTACTAATTTCTTTTACAAAATCTAATAATCCGGACGGATACAATGACAAACTTTCAGCTTTAAGTATTTTAAATAAACACAATTGCGTTCGCACGTTCATTCAAAGTAATGGATAAAGATTGGTAACAACGAAAAATCGCTGCCCGAAATAAATAGTATGGCCTGTTGTAGCGTTGATTAGTAGAGCCAGGTTCTGTTTTCAAGGCCGGATCGTAAATACGTGAGGAAAAAATGTAGAAGTCCTTACGTCTAAATAATCAGCACCAAAATCTTCTTTACTGGTTTTTTATTGATGTAGCAATCGAATAATTATGTTCTTAGGCACAAATAATTTTGTATTTCATCACTCTATTGGCAAAGATGATAAAAAATGTTCTACCCCAGCTATTTAGACAGAGAGGGAGGAGGAGACCAATAAAAATCACGTCTTAAACCAACGGAGTCAAAAGCGAAAAACTTCATGAGATCTGACAGTCTCAGAGTCGTAAAGTGCAACCCCAAAAGGTTGGCATCGTTAAAATTCAGCCAAAAGAATGCCAAGCTGTTTCTTTGTCCTTACAATATTTTAATACAAAATTTTGAATATAAAAATGTCGTTACAAAAGTTAGATCGACTTGGCATTAAAAAGCATCGCCAGGTGTCAATCATCTTCAACGTACGAAAACCGACAGTTTTTATAGACGCCATTCAGGCGGTGAATATCCATTAGAAATCTATTTTTAGAACTATAATGATTTGCTTGAAATAATAATAGCTTAATGTAAACATAAGGGTAATAAATATAAACTGAAATGACTGTTTTTTATTTTATTAATAGCTACTTATGCTAGAAATACGCTGATAACGACTTTTAAATTACATTCTCAAAATAAATAATTATAGCTAAAATGATTTAATTCTTTCGGGGAAGAAGTATAAACACAATTACTTTTCAAAAACCCCGATATAAAAATTGCTTTATTTTATTCCGAGAGCAATGTGTTTGTAATTATTAAAGGACAAAGAAACGTTATTAAATGAAACATTTTTGATTTGTAAAGAAAACGGGAAATTCTATATAATTAATTAATTGAATTACATAAATTTAAAAAGATTTTTTTTTATCTTATCTATATTAATCCCTCCTTTTGTTATATATTAAATTTGAATAAATAAATAAACTTTTAAAGAACATATGTGTGAACACTCACACACCTGTCATACTAAAAATAAATAAATAAGTAAAACAAGCAAGTAAGATAAAGTTCTATGCTTTTCAAATAGTTCGCAATTTAATCCTGAAATTTCAGTTTATATAAGTTTAATAACTGCACATTGCGAATTTACAAACTGAAACATTTTTATTAAAATGTATCATCAAAAAAGAATAACGAAACTAAGAAAGCAACACTTAGACTAATAGTTTTTTGCAAACCCTGGATCTCCTGAAAGAAAGACAAGCAATGGTGCAACCTGCTGTAAAATCCTACTTCGTATTTTAAATAACGAAAAGTCTACTAACTTTAAATTGACTGCTATTACAATTGATTGCGATTATCCGTAATTATATATTCCATAAGTCGTCAAAAATTTAGAAACTTAGAATAGCTTAAACAAGATGGAAAATTATTCTTAATTACTAATACGAAATACGATTATTCTTAATGCCCGGAAGCAACAGCTACAGCAACGGTGGCCATCCAACGACCTTGGGGCTACCGCTCCCCTCAACCCCCATTTCGTTACTGCACTTACATTTACATAGAATTTAAATCTGTTATTAAATTCAAAAGTTTATTTAAAATTATTCAGACAACTTTCACACCAACATTCCTTGTAATTTATCAAACTTTTCTAGTAACAAACATATTATAACTTCAAAATACAACATTTGGATCGCCTGAAATTATTTATTTTTAATTTACTCTAAGAGACACAGACAAAGATCAAACGTTAAAACCTCGGCTTCGGTATTCAGGAAGCATCAAAACGCATAAATATGCAAAAATAAATTTGCTTAAAAAAATTCGTTATTTACCATATGGATATGAGAAATGAATTTCAATTCCTGAGCAGTTTTCCTGGACATGGTAAAACATTACAGTAAAGCACTTCCACTAACAATAAAAAAGAACGTTATGACAGACTTATGACTTGTTATAGCTTAAATATTGGCAGACCTGTATATCTTCTGAAAGTTATGAACACATCACATGGTGAACATAAATATAATCCTATATTAATGACACACGGCACAACCTGAAGCACACTTCTATCCATTTTCAAGCATTTTCGCACTATAATCTAGTTCTTTTGTGTAGCCCTGTAAACGAACAGTGAATGATTTCTATACCATATTCTACATGAAACATGTTTTTACAATTTTACGTGTATAATATATATATATATATATATATATATTCGTTTCATTTGGTTTATTGCAGTCTATAAACGTCTACTTACCTGCAATTCCTCCCATAGACGTAATGTATTTGAATTCTCTTGGGTGTCCCTGTATACGAACCATTTGCTTCATCCCAACGAAAAGTTTAGTGTAGCATCCCTATATCATATGTATTTATAATACCAAGTTTGGACTTTCTGCTGTAATTTGTTTTTGAGATATGCTGATGACAGACAGACACACAGACAGACTAACTGCTAAAAACATGACTTTTGGATTCAGGAGACCTCAAAACGTGTAAATATAAGAAAAACTCAGTTTCGAAAATTTGTCCCAAAAACAATACTTTCTCTACTTTATGGGTAAAAGAAAGTAATTATATAATCTTCCATTTTAATTTTAATATTAAAAACTGCATATATATAAATGTACTGAAAAAATCGTAACTCATGCATAATCTAATGGGATGTTTTCGCCAAATAACGCATCATCATTAAAGTAATTATTTTTGCACGAAACTAATCGATTCTTTTAATTAAAGGTGGAACTGAACGCTCGAAGATAGGTAAGGCAAATTTACGAAAGAATTTCGCAACTACTGCTTGAAAAGAAAAAATAATACGATTAATAAGCAAACACACAAGACATCATAACATATATTTGCATTTAGTTTTTCTCTGCGAAGGAATCAGTCATCTGTAAATAAATAAATAAATAAATAATTAAACACACGACCTCTTATCATATTTTTTTTTATGCCGATAGAAAAGCCACAAGATATTTCACATCAGCTGTGAAAGTAAAGAAATAATTTTTTGGCAATAATATTTGTTCTTTCAATTACAAAACAAATAAAATTAATCGTTCAATGATTAAAACTTTACAAAAAAATAAAATAAAATAAAATAAAATAAAATAAATAAAATAAATAAAATAAAATAAATAAAACAAATAATAATAATAATAATAATAGTAATAATTTCCAATTATTTCGTGAGGCGAGGCTCCTACATACACAAAAAAAATTTCCCAGTTGACTATCTCTATTACAAAAAATATATATTCGTTTCATTTGGTTTAGTGCAGTCTATAGATGTTAAACTTTACTTACTTGAAATTGCCCCCATAGACGTAACGTATTTGAATACTTTTGAGTGTCCCTGTACACGAACCATTTGCTTCATCTCAACGAAAAGCTTACTGTAGAGACCGAGTTTGGAATTTCTGCGACTATTTGTTCTTGAGATATGCTGATAACAGACACACAGACAGGCAGACAGACACGCAGACACACAAACCATTCGCTACAAACATGATTTTCGTATTCAGGGGACCTCAGAACATGTAAATATAACAAACTCACGTTTGAAAATTTGACCCTAAAACAATACTTTCTCGACTCTATGGGTAAGAGAAAGTAAAAAGATAACTGTTCATTTAATTTAAATACCATACCCTTACTAATACACGCAAAGATGAAATAATCATCTTCAACGGGCCTTCATTTAAGTAATGCACGATATTATAACGCAATTATTCAACTACCTCCATTGTTACCTGTATTACCTCGGAAACCTCAAAAAGACCTTGAACTCCCTCGGAGCGTAACGCAAGTTATTAATACGAACCTCGAAAGTCAGAGCAACAGGTGTTTATCCCACGATGGACACGGAGTGCTTATTGCTCGGTTTAAGAACCGGTAGAATCCTTTAATAATAATGTAACTTTAAGAGAAACTAAAAAAGTATGCCAAGAAACGCGTAGATCGCTATCTCTGCTACTGAAAGGAGCGAACAATTCTTATAATAAATAACAAAGAAAAGTCGTGCGGTTCGCGTATATGATAAAAGGCTTTCCAACTGTACTTACTCCTTAACGTCGTTTAGTCTTCAAGGTGTTTTATTTTGTGATGACATCATAAAATACATTTTGTTTGCAATTATAAAGGAAGAAAACGCACTAATGCTATCTTTTTTTACTTTCCGAACACTATAGTGAGGAAAGTATTGTAATCATGTCAAAAATCCGAATTTGAGATTTTGATGTTTCTATACGTTTCGAGGTGCCCTGAGTCCGTTTCCACTATTTTTACGATGATGTATGTGTGTGAGTGAACACGTTAGTGTCTAAACGCTTTGCTCGAACAAGCTGTAAGTTGGTACGTATGTTGCAAGTCACCGTAGCACGAACCCTATTCATCTTGATGAATCTAGCACATATAGTTTTTTTTACAGGGACACAAAGAAAAATTCTTTATCATTATGGCCTATGGGGCCAAAATCTTAAAAGTGCAATAGCATCTAAACGCCTTATTCAATGGAGCAAAAAAATTATACACATATTATAGGTCACAGATACCCAGTCTGTATAGATTTTGGAGAATCTAGCACTTGTAGTTTTTTTACAGGGACAGAAAGAAAAATTCTTTATCATTCTGGCCTATGGGGCCAAATTTTTAAAAGTGCGATAGCGTCTAAACGCCTTATTCAATTGAGCTGAAAATTTATATGAATATTATAAATCACTGTTGCACTAACTATAAGCATTTTGGTGAATCTAGCATTTATAGGTTTTTACAGGGACACAACGAAAAATTCGTTATCATTATGATCTATGGGCTCAAAGTTCAGTAGCGTTCAATAAAACATCGTGTACTATATAGAGAAAAATACTCAAACACTCTATTATGGTTTTCTCCCTTTTGTTTGTTTAACAACTCCTCTTTCTTTACTTTATCTACAAAACTGTTAATGACTCAAATGTTCGGAAAGTCGAGCGGAGTCACTCCAGATATTTTTTTTTTTTCTAAGGAAGGCATAAAAAGAAGCTTTTGTGTAGCCTATTTTGTCTAAATTTTCCATATATACCATATCATAAATAAATAAAAAAAAATCAATATAATAAAGTACTTTTCATAACACAACAGAAAATGTGCTTTCAGTGAATTCATCTTAAGTACTATATAATGTATCAAAACAAAATATTTTTGCACGGCCCTGTAAGCCATTAATGCTAATGACATTACATTTCATTCTATACATTTACATTTCAATCACATTTCCTTCCATAGAAAACATCTAAATAATACATGAAAATGTCGTCCTATTGTGTGGCATATAAAAATATGCTTTAAAGAAATACCTATCATAAGCTGCAATTTATTCATCTATCAGTTCTTGTACACAAACATAAAATGACTCTTCATAACTTTTTACTTTCTTCTATATTCAATAGAAGAAAGTACTAGATTCGTAAAAATTTTCGACCTCGGGTTTTTGATGGATTTACATGTTTTGAGAGCTGTAGAACACGATTTGATCATTTTTAGAAAATGTCTGTCTGTCTGTGTGTGTGACAAAATTTTGTGGCAACTGTATCTCAGGAACTATTGCACAGAATTTCATACAAATTGGTATGTAGTTGCACCTTGACATAAATTAGTGCCTATCCACTTTTGGTACAAATTGTCTTACAGGTTGCGATGCCATCTCACTTTTTCTAAATTTTTAACATGAGGATATAGGGCAAAATTTTGTATAAATGTGCATAAAGAAAATTATTTTTTAGTAATCATTATGAAATTTACAAGAATTATTTATAATAGAGATAGTCAACTGGGAAATTTTTTTTGTATGTGTAGGAGCCTCTCCACCCCCTCCCCTGGGGAGAAAGTCCCCCCTCGCGGGGAGTAAATTTTCAAGATGGGTATCTTTCAAAAGGTCTCGTCAACACCTTTAAAACGAATGGTTGAACAATAAATATGTGATAATTTAAAACAAAGCTATCGATTTTTTTTTACTTTTAACGAAAAAAAAACTGAAAAATAAATCTTTTTTTTTTTTTTTTTTTTTTAACGAAATTTAACCAAACTTGGTACTTAGTTGGCCCCTGACATAAATTGGTGCTGATTACATTTGGGGATCAATCGCTCAACAGGTGGCGCTGTGATCGTATTTTTTCTAAATTTTAACATGGCAGTATAGGACAAAATTTCGTATAAATGTACATAATTAGAGTTATTCTTAACCTGTGATTGTAAAATTAATATGAATTATTGATAATAGTAGTAGTTAATTAGGAAAAAAATGTGCATGTGGGGGCATCGCTTCCCCCTTGGGAAGGGGGGGGGGTTAAATTTTCAAGACGGGTATCTTTCGAAAGGTCTCGTCAATACCTTTAAAACTAATGGTTGAACAATAAATATGTGATAATTTAAAACAAAGTAATCGATTTTTTACTTTTAACGAAAAAAAAAACTTTGAAAAAAAATCGTAATATATATATATATTTAATGTTGTTACTGAGTGAATTTGTATAGGAAAACATAGAAGAAAGTCTTGTGGTGGCCACAACATACTAGTTTCAATGCGAAACATGTCATTTTTAGCCTGAACGACATGCGTGTCGTTCATTGTAAAAGTGCTAACTCCATATATTTAAAATATGTATATATTTTTTTTTTCTTTGCTTAATCATATCACACTTAGTCATATCTTTCATTTTAAAACTAAATGAACTCAAATAATTGCTCTAAAATTCCATAAATGACTTCACTTATTTTTTTCAGGAAGCTAAAAATTCTAAATATTCGTTATAAAATTGCTCTAAGCTACGTAAAATTAATTTACTCATTAACTTAGTTTTGTATTAAACAATCAAAAATAGATAACGCTGATTCAATACTTGTATTTTTTTTTTCCTTACACGCAAACCTTCGTTATTTTAAAACCCATTTATAAGGAGATAATTCCCTTTTACAATGAACGACCCTCATATCAATGAAAGCATTCCAAAAAATGTTTAGGGTGTTGGACGGACATACAGACGAAACGCATTCGTAGACATTTTTCCACTTTGTTGAAAAATGTTAAATGAGACACGGCAGAATGCCGATGAGTTATTAATTAAGAAATTGGCTGATTTATTTATAAATTAATAAAATAAGTGATAAAATAACAGAAACGTAACAGGCATTATTTGTATTATAAAATGTCATCTGTTTGGTATATTTTTAGTAAAGGGGTTTTTTAAACTGGGAACTTTTTGAAGGCAGTGAAAACCAAGTTGAAAGGTACATTTTTTTCCCCTATAAATTATTGAATGCTAATTGACTAACTAAAAATTCACAACAGTTGACAACAGTTAAAAATCCAATCACACGACTTCCGTTACCCATAAGTATACATATTATATGCAAACGTAAAATTGGCCTAAAAAGTAGACAATTAAAAATTTTCCGGTAAGAGAAAGCTGATATACATGTTAGGACATATAAACAGAGTTAACATAGCGAGTTAAAAAATCTCTCTTTTGATCAACAGGGCCCGCATGCCATATCTATTTATATTTTGTATTTGTGTAGCACTGCGTTTTCGAAATTACTGTTATTATTATTATTATTATTATTATTTACTTTTACTTTCATTCCATGAAGTATTTTTTAGAGGGTTTATGTCTTTGTGTGTGTAAAACGGGATGAACCGATACGTCGAATTTCTAAAACACTGAAACGAATTGTCATTTACAATTGTTTTGAGAACATCTTTAATAGAAGAAAAAAAAAAATTAAAAATTCTGCCAAAGGCAGAATTTAGTTTAGGGCGGAGGACTATTAATTTCAATCTGTAAAATTTTAATTTTAATTATTTATTTATTTTTTATCTCATTTTTTTACCGTCATCTGGGCCATGTACTTTTTAAAATGACTGACATGAATTAAGAGGAAGTGTTGCCACCTCAATTACATACTTAGTTTATTTTAAAAAGTCTAATGGTCGTGTCTAAAAACGGTTTGCACCCCTGGATTCAGAAAAATTGCCCCTTTAATTGGGTACCGAATTTGTAACGATAGTTTCTAATCGATTAATATAATTGTTCGATTTGTTTCTAATTTATTTTGGTGTTACACAAAATTGGCCTACAAAAACTCCAGATTGAAACTAATAGTCTTCAATCCTAATAAATAAATAAATAAATAAATAAACCACATTTTACCGCACTTTATGTTGTCATGAGGTGTTTTGGAGATATTTTTAAGCTAACGATGTATTGACCTTGGACATCAGTAATGGTCATTTCCATTAATAAAGATTCCTCTAGCTTTATGGCGGACGGTTGGCGCTCTGGTCTACATTTCTCAAGTGACGGAATCGAGTCCCTGTCGTGGTAGTTTGGAATCCACTGTTAGCCGTAGGTCACTCTCTAATGTGCACTCATTTGCAAAAAAAAAAAAAAAAAAAAAAAAAACCGCCAAAATTTATTCCATTATGAATTTATTATTTCATACCATTTCAATACATTCACTGAATGAATTGCCTAATTTGTAACATTCATCAAATAAGTTTCAGAAAATTCAAAAAATAAAATTTCTCCTAACGTTAAAAAATAAAACGAATCTCTTAAGAATGAATCAGCTGCACCTGCTTGAGGCCTGAGGAAGAGCAGATTGAAGCTGCACAATTAATTAATTACAGTGGCGGATTTAAGGGGGGGGGGGCTAGGGGGCTGAAGCCCCCCCCCCCCAAAACACTGACATTCACAATTGAATATTGCAATTGTAAAATTTTTATTGGTCTAGAATAGCACTTTGAAAAATCTTAGCCCCGCCCAAAAGTCAAGTTCTGGATCCGCCACTGATTAATTAGTGTCGAATAGTTAAGTAGACACAACCAAAGTGATTAACCGCATAAATTGCTGCTTCACTGCCTGCATAAACAGTCACAGATTTAAAATGCAAATGGCGCATAACGTTGGAAATTTAAAAAATATTATACACAATAAAATACCATCTGAATTTGCCGTCATCAGTTATGCGAACACTTTTCCTTCAAAACTCTTTCATGCGTACCAAAATGAAAAGTTCGCAAGGTATCTTTAAAATAGTTTTATCATGAATAACTGCAAGTATAGCATACAAAACAAACCGATAGAGGATTTTAGAAAAACATTTATTTCATGAATTTACAAAACATATTTGTATTTTGTAGATAATGGATGTTAAATAAAACGGTTCAAAACTGCAACTTATTTTGAGATTTAAACGGAATGAGATTGGATTATAAATTAACATCGTATCAAAAACAAAATATTTTAAAAAACTACAAATGAATAAAAAAGGGAAAAAAAGAAAAAAAAAAAAAAAAGGCGAGAAATATTTTCAAATATAAATAAATGGAATTGACCAGTAAAAATATTTTGACAACAAATGTTTTTAACTGATCTCAGAGAAAGAAAGTTATAGTTATAAATGTAATTAAAAAAAAAAAAAAAAAAAAGAATATCATATATATTGATTTTTTTCCCTTTTGTACAAAATGCTAAAAATTTCAAGAGTGGTTGAAGTAGAAAAAGGTATTATTATTGTAAAATGCTTTATGTACAAAAGTAAAGTATAACTGTCGGCCGTTAAGCTAATAAATAAATTTTATTATTATTTATTTAAAGCAAATAAAGTAAATGCTTAGTTAAAATTTCGCATGAGATCATCCTCTATTTTTTCTACAAAGTGTGTGTGTGAATTACCACATGTGAGTTAGCACAATCGTTTCCAATAGTTAAAAAAAATATATATTAAAAAAAAAAAAAAAATAAAAATAACAAAAAAAAAATAAAATAAAATAACAAATCATATAATTTTTCTGTTTGAAATCCGATAAAATTATTTTCTTTAACTTGATGCCAAAAGATTAATTATTATTATTATTATTATTATTATTGTGGTTATTGTTATTGTTATACAAAAGAAAGGAAAAGAAACTTTCCATATATAGTCGACAAAATTGGTAACCATGACAGACAGCTGACGTAAACATGAACAAATAAATAATAAACAAAGTATTAAACACTCAATAAAAATGAATGGGAATTTGAAAAATAAATTTAAACCATTTTACATGTCTATGTAAATATACGTAGGATATCGAAAAATTTTAATTACTGCTAAATAATAACCAAGATATCTAGATAAAATTTATTCTGAATATTAATTATGCTTATGTATACATAATGTTGTGAATAATAGTTATTGATATCGATTTGTTTGGTTTCGGGTAACCGCAAATTGAAGAAATTCACATTCTCATATCCAAAGAAGAGTTGTCGTAAAAATCTTAATTAGTATTAAGAAGAAATCGTTCTGAAATCTAGTAAAATTTAATTTGCATATTAATGGATCCATATGCACTTAATATTTCAAACGTTAGAGCGTAGACTGACAGACAAAAAAAGAAACCGAAGTACACATCTTTCAACTTCGTTGGAAAGTGTTAAAAATTGCAGATCCCCAAATACGTGAGTTTTTTTTTTTTTTTTTTTTCCCCATACGTTCAAAAAGTATTAATATTTTACTTGACGCTCAAGTTTTATTTTAAAAATACCGAGTAAGTATTTTTCTTTTGTTAAGAAACTCACATTTTTATTTTCTTTCCGAGAAATGTTGCATTTTAAATTTAATATATTTCTTTTTTCTTTCTTCCAAGATATATTTTCGTAAACAGCCTAAGAGGATTATGACCCAAGTTTTCGACATTTGCATAGTAAAGAGTCCAAGAAGGTAGTCATAATCCTCTGCTGGCGTAATTTTCAGAACGACTGTATAAAGAAGAAGAAGAAAAAAAAAGGGGGGGGGGAAGAAAAAGAAAAAAAAGAAAGAAAAAAAAAACTGATTTTTTCTCCAGAAAGTTTTTAGCTTAACACATTTTCGTCTTGGTTAATAATACTTGATTGCATAAAGAACAAAATTTGTCCTTTTTGATATGTCAACATAAAATTGAAAGTCCTTTCTTTAAAAAAGGGGAATTTTTAAAGAAAGTGGAAAAAATAGTATGTTGTTGGTATCACAAAACATTCTTACAGCTATAACTAAAGCCTGATATTTATATCTAAAGAGTAAATTTAAGGTTTATAATTTAGGTATTAACTATACATATGTATATAGTTTAGGCATTACTATATTTCGTTTAATAACTAATAGTTTTGTGTTTCCATGGAATAATTATTAATATAAATTTGAAATCATAAACGTGTATGATGAAAATTACAAATTGTTTCTGACAGTTTTTTTTTTTTTTTTTTTTTTTTTTATCATTATAAATATTTCTATTCGTAATGAAATGATATTTTGAATATTTAAAAGTTTTTCAGCTTTATGCATTTTCTTTTCCCTGCCTTTTAAAGCGATAGAATTTTATTTTTTCTTGGGCATTTTAAAAGACTGTTTCTTTTCCAATGAGTTCTTGTAATTTTAATCGTTAAAATTAATGTTTCTGTGGTTCAGATTCTGTAAGTCTAACCTCTTTTTTTTTTTTTTTTTCCCCATACGTTCAAAAAGTATTAATATTTTACTTGACGCTCAAGTTTTATTTTAAAAATACCGAGTAAGTATTTTTCTTTTGTTAAGAATCTCACATTTTTATTTTCTTTCCGAGAAATGTTGCATTTTAAATTTAATATATTTCTTTTTTCTTTCTTCCAAGATATATTTTCGTAAACAGCCTAAGAGGATTATGACCCAAGTTTTCGACATTTGCATAGTAAAGAGTCCAAGAAGGTAGTCATAATCCTCTGCTGGCGTAATTTTCAGAACGACTGTATAAAGAAGAAGAAGAAAAAAAAAGGGGGGGGGGAAGAAAAAGAAAAAAAAGAAAGAAAAAAAAAACTGATTTTTTCTCCAGAAAGTTTTTAGCTTAACACATTTTCGTCTTGGTTAATAATACTTGATTGCATAAAGAACAAAATTTGTCCTTTTTGATATGTCAACATAAAATTGAAAGTCCTTTCTTTAAAAAAGGGGAATTTTTAAAGAAAGTGGAAAAAATAGTATGTTGTTGGTATCACAAAACATTCTTACAGCTATAACTAAAGCCTGATATTTATATCTAAAGAGTAAATTTAAGGTTTATAATTTAGGTATTAACTATACATATGTATATAGTTTAGGCATTACTATATTTCGTTTAATAACTAATAGTTTTGTGTTTCCATGGAATAATTATTAATATAAATTTGAAATCATAAACGTGTATGATGAAAATTACAAATTGTTTCTGACAGTTTTTTTTTTTTTTTTTTTTTTTTTTATCATTATAAATATTTCTATTCGTAATGAAATGATATTTTGAATATTTAAAAGTTTTTCAGCTTTATGCATTTTCTTTTCCCTGCCTTTTAAAGCGATAGAATTTTATTTTTTCTTGGGCATTTTAAAAGACTGTTTCTTTTCCAATGAGTTCTTGTAATTTTAATCGTTAAAATTAATGTTTCTGTGGTTCAGATTCTGTAAGTCTAACCTCTTTTTTTTTTTTTTTTTCCCTTGAACTTTTGCGAAAAATAATTAAAAAGCAAAAACATCCTCCCACCTAACACACATACATAATGTTGAAACTACAAACAAAACAATTTAAAAAATTTGCTTAGTAAAAAAAATGAAAAGGAAAGCGAAAAGATATATTTTGTTCTACGCAGCATTGAAGTCATAAACGAAGTTCCACTACAAGAAATTTACTAGGCGTGTCTTGTAATATTAAGAAAGTAGTTTCTTTTTTTCATCTAGTCTGGATGGATATATGAACAGATGTTTCTGTCATTTTTTTTTCTTTCACTTTCTTAATTTCTAAGGCACTACAACTATTTTTTTTCTCCCTTTGAATTCTCTATAAAAAGAATCCGTTATAAGTAATATTCATTGCGTGATTCAGTTTAAGTATTCAGCTGATTTAAATTCTAATTTTAAAATTACACTTTAGTTCTTAAAAATAAAAAAAGAAGAAAAAGAAAGAAAACTTTTAATTTCTTGATTAATTTGTAAAATTAATATTTAGGAAAATAAATATTCATTTATTTTATAAAATTAACAAAAATTGAAAAAAATCAACGAACAGTTTTATCTTCTTCACTCAAACTATTCTACATTCAAACTATGTTGTGATCTAAAAAAATATTCTTTTGCCTTAGAAATGTAAAATAAAATTAAAATAAATAGAAGAAACATTTACTTTAAGAGAATTTTATAGACGCTTATTTCCCTTTTTATCATTTAATATGTTTAATATATGTTTACATCAAAAACTCTTTTCGGGATAGAGACCCTACTAAATATTTTTACAAAGTAACAATATATACATAGTGAAAAATCTTCAAGTTTTATAAATTAGAAAAAGTTAAAAAGAAAAAAGAAATTATTTTTTACTTTAGGAAAAAAATATACATTTATCTTATTTTAATAATTTGTTTTAATTCATAGCGACATTAATAATTTATGTCAACTTAAGCGAACTATTGTTAGAATTTTTTACAAAGTTAAAAAGATAATAAAAAAACTGAATAACTTAAAAACTCGAAAAACAGACAGAAAGAATAAATATTTCATTTTAAGAAAAATTATATTTCTTTTATTTTTATCATTTAATGTGTTTTAATTTATGGTTATATAAGTAATTTTTTCGAGGTCAATTAAAGAATTGTTAGAAAAAAAAAAATGCAAAATCGTAAAAGAATTGCTGAAATTACAAATTTAAAACACTAAAAGAAATAATAAAATTTTCATTCGAAGAAAAAATTAGACGTAATGGTATCATCTTTATCAATTAATGTGTTTTAATGTTACATCAATAATTTCACTCTATATGAAGAAAGCTATTGCTAGAAACTTTTACAATGTCAACAACAGAATAAATAAATAAATAAATAAATAAAAACAGAAAGAAAGAAAGAAAAACTACTACTTCCGAAATTAAGAAAGTATGAAAGCATTCATTTTTCAGAAAACATTATATACATTTTCTTTCATTTTTATAAAATAATGTATTTTAATTTATGGATATGTTAATAACTTAACTCTTATTCTAAGTAAAGAGAACTATCTTTAAACAATTTTACAAAGTTAACAGCCTAATAAAAAGACTGTTTATCGACTAAAAGTAAGAACCAAGAAATTCATCTTCAAAAAAGATTAAAAACAGTTGTTTAATTTTTATCAATTAATGTGCTTTAATTTAGAATTATTCAAATTAAATATTGTACAGGTTCAAGAAAACTGTTGACGAAAACTTTCAAACGCGTTTGTTTGTTTTTTATCAACTAATGTGTTCAGACATTTTCTTCTTCAGTTCAAGCGGAATATGATTAAAAAAATTATCAACATTATTAAGTTAACAAAAATATAAAAGGAATGTTAAAGGTGCAAACTCGAAAAAAAAAAAAGAAAGAAAGAAAGAAAAAGAGAAATGAAATGAAATGAAATGAAGCCTTCTTTTAAAAAAGTAAATATATAAGTAAATATATAAAAAATAAAAAAAATACATTTATTTCATTTTCATTATTTAATTGCATTAATTTATGATTGTATCAATAACATTTCTCGATGAATTATTGTAAAAATTCCTTACGAAGTTCACAAAATAATACAAGAACAGTTCAGTTGACAAACTCAAAATAAATAAATAAATAAATATAAATAAATTGAGTAAAGTAAAATTGCGACAAATATATGAGGAAAAAAAATATTTTAGCAAATTTAGTACCTTGCCTTTTATATAGAGGTTATTTTTCCACTCGATACTTTTTAAATGAAAAATAATTTGTTTTGAAAATCATTCACACAAGTTCTAAAACTAGCCATATTTATTCTACGTCCCATTTACCCCCCGCGTTCTTTAATGTCCTCTTTGAGTATTAATTTATATATATATATATATACTATATATAATTTGAATAATTTAATACTTTTGTAACACACATCAAACAAAAGATAGATGAAAATATCGACATATAATTAAATTTTAATTGAGATTTATTGTCACGGTGACAGTTTAATTTGAGTATGAATGATTAGTAAAAACAAGTTAAAGTACTTACGCAGATGAGAAATGACACAAACATAACACGTAAGCCTAACGATGAGATAATAGTTTGCAAAAACCATTAAAGTAATAGAAACAGTCAACATTTTATAGAAAAGAGAAAAGGATAAAATTACCAAAGAGATCCAAAAAAAGGGGAAAAAAAAAAATGAAATTAGATTAAACAATAACACAAACCAAAATTGATACATGGAATAAGTATTTTTAAGAAACCCACATGTTAAACGATTCATACGGAAATAGTAGAAACAAACAGGTAGCCATACGAACATTAGTAAAAAGAAAAGATTAAAGGTAAAGAAACGATTAATCGATTTAGGTGCTACTGAAATGCAATAATTGAATGCATTAAGTGATAGTTATTAATCTTTAAAAGCTGAATATATTATATATAAAGAACTGCAATTTCAAAAAAACAAAAGAAAGATAAAAATATTGAAGAGAATGAGAAACTTATGTAATAAAGCAACATTTCACATATACGTCCAAATTTTATCAAATTTCACTTATCTTTAAATTACGTATTCAAAAAATATTTTTATAACTTTACACAAGAATTCTACTACAAATCCTTACGCTTCGTGTTTTATATGAATAATGTATGTCTTCATCTGAGCTTCCAGCCAATAAAACTTTAATTATAATTTGAAAAGAAAGAAAAAAGAAAATAGAAGGAGAACAAGTCACGAAATAAAATTTCAAAACGAAACTTCTCATTTTCAAAAGTTTTTCGATACTTCACGTTCCCGTTTCCCCAATAATAAATACTGCATTTCAAATAAAAAAGAAAAATTCCGAAAACTCGTTTCAGCATTAACAACGATCGGAAGAATATTTCGAATATTTTACGTTGAAAATAAGAAAAAACGGCGAGAAAAAGGACTTGAAAGATTGCCTGTTTAAATTCTTTTCGGCGTTGCATAACTATTTCTGTTATACTAGTTTGGAGGAATAAGATACATCTTAAAAGACAGTATTTATGTCGAAAACGACATATTTAAAAATATGCATATCATTTTTTCCTCTTTTTTTTTTTTTTTTTTTTTTTTTTTTACCCCAGATATTCAAATTTAGAAGTCGACACATTTTTTTATTTTTGGTACACACTCTTCCGAAAAATAATCTTTTTTTCTTTTCTTCTTTGAAAAATGTACAATACACACATGATGTGTGAATCTGTAAATTTTAAAATCATTGAATCAATGTTTAATATCCAGATGTATATTTAAACTAAAGTTGTTAAATAGTCATTTCTGTCGTGTTATGAAAATCTTCAGTTTCGAAAAATTTATCAAGAAGTTTTCAAAGATGTTTATGTTCAATAATGTACATGCCACTATCATAAACGATATTTTAAAACTAGTCTAACTTCGTGAAGATTAAAATGATGCTCGCATAACGCATCTTTATGCAAAATTTCGTTCTATTATGAAAAAAAAAAATCTTCAATTTCGAAAAACTAACGAAATATCAAAGCGGAATGTTGAAATCCAATCGAGTTCTGGCCAGTATCTTGAATGATTATTTTAAAACTAGTCCGACTCCTTTGCAAGCATTCATTTTGCAGATAATATATACATAGAGTAATTTAACTAACCTACATACGAATATCATTATCGATTTTGGAAGTCCTCGTATCTCAAAAAAAAAAAAAAAAAAAGAGTAAAACACGTAAAAAAAAAGAAAAACACGGTAATATATTTTTAGAATAATAAAGGTTCCACGTATTTCGGGAACCAAAATATTTCGCTTTGAATAGTCGGGCGGGAAATTTTTTTTATGATCTAATCATTCCTGTAAAATGAAATCTTTTTTTTAATAAATTAGAATTTTGTGAAGGGGTCCTTTTTAAAAAGTAGAACTTTCTGAAAGGACAGTTTTTACATGGATTGACCTTTAAATTTAGAATAACCTTTTGACGATCATTATGGTAAAGCCTCCTTATGGCTTAACTTCGATACGTCATTCCTCACAAACCACTAGATGAATTTTGGCGATTTTTTTTTTTTTTTTTTTTTTTTTTTTTTTTTGTGGGGGGGGAGGGGGCGGGGGGGGGGGGTCAATAAAAACTACTTTTAACGACATCTGCTAATTGCATCTGTTCCAATTTCAAATCTCCAAACAGGAGATAAAACTAGCCTTTGAAGAGTGGTTCTGTCGGAGAAGTAACTTAGGGACAGGTTTTCTTGTAAACAACTTGACGCATTTTATCGATCTTTTGGGGGATTTTTTTATCATCAGTTAATTTGAAATACCTATTGATTCCTGTTGTTTCTAACTAGGAATTTCACGACAAGATCACCATTTTAATTTCTGTCTTTTTTTCTTCCGAATTCGAAAATAATTCAATAATTTCAACAAAATTTAAAAAAGAATTTTTTTTTTTTTTTTTTTTTTTGTAAAATTATCAATGCAATATGTTCCTACAAGTATCTTTTACCACCAGAAAAAAAAAAAAAAATAAATAAAAAACAAGAAAGCAAACTCTTTCCTCACAAAGTTTGAAAATTATTTTCACTCATTTCCAGTTCTCAGAAAATAGTTCTACATACATCTAACTAACCAGAAAAGTCTTAAAAATGTTTAAGCCTTTTTTCCCCCGACAAATTTAATGCTATGCTTTCTTCAACAGATTTGAAATTTTCGAAGTAAAAATCACTTTTCAACACACATAGCAGTTTTAAATGTTTTTGACACTTTTCAAAACTTATTAGAACGAGTGTTTCATGAGGTTCATGTCGCCCATTAAGTTTGGTACACATACATTATAGAAGTTGAAAGATGTAACCTTTCCATACATTTGGGAAGATGTAGCCTTCCCAAAAGGAATTGCAGCACAGCAACGTCACGTGATAGGTGGTATATTACAAAGCTAATCAGCACCCATTTTTATCAAGGTTCAACCGAATATAATAGTTTGCATAATTCCATCCACTATATTTCGTGAGATACAGCTCCGACAAAATCTTGGTAACAAACACATACACACACACACATACACAAAGAGAGAGATTCTTGTAAAAATGTTTAAAACGTGTCCAGGACATTTTAAAACGTACAGTCAAACAAAAACGGGAAGTAGATTTTTTTTTTTCTCATCTAATACTTTTTTCTTGTATGCAGAATAAAGTAAAACCCTAAATATTTCTTTTGTAACATCATTATTGTATATTTTTCTAACATTAATTGTGTATTCTTGATTTAATATATAAATTAAACATATCATGTCAAATGGTATTCTAAAACTCTTTCTTGAGCGAAAGCGGCTTTATGGGAAGTCTAGAGCCATAGAGTATGATTAAAGTCTATACATTCGATCCTCATAAATTCCTTTAGACTAGGGATGCACAACCGTTTTGGCTAGAGGGCCTCTCTCGCTGTTCAGTAGGGTACAAAGGACCACAGATGAGATAATATAAAAGAATTAAAGTGTACAGCCGTGTGTATTTGCCGTGTAATATATACATACACACACATATACACATGCATGTATAAAAATGTGCACTATCATTGCAAAATGCCTTTGTGCAAAACTTCAGTTTGTATTATATGTTGCTTTAATATATATATATATATATATATATATATATATATATATAAATTCTTTAATTAGCGAGTTAATTGAATCTTAAAGCATAATAATCATAAAGTTATTTAATAGTAAGCAAAAGAATGAAACAAATGTATCATATAAAATACAAAATGATAAATAAAATAAACAAATAAAAAGCATGGTTTGCAGAGAGAGAAAAAAAAAGTTACATTGGGAGTCACAAAAACAATAAGCACAAATGTAAAGCCTGTTAGCGTGTACTAGAATAACCACTTACCAGTAGATTCCATGATTTTTCCAATAAAAAATTAAGGAACATACTGTGGGTTACATTATTGAGGAATAGAATGGAAAACTTAGCTCTTAAACAGAAATGTGTATAAAAACCAACATTTTCATTCCATAAAAAATGTTTGTAAATGCCAGTTTTGCGGATGCAACAAATAAATACTTTTTCTTTCTCTCTTTTTTATGTTTTTTCTCCTGCTAATGATTTATGCAACCTAAAATGTCAGTCCTTTGGCGGGCCGCAAACTGATACCTACTGAGCCGCATGTGGACCCCGGGCCTCAGGTTGTGCACCTATACTTTAGATATTCCTTCAATAAATTTCTTTTTTTATTCTAATGATATTTTAAAATCCCGTCTATAAATAAAGGTTTTAAAGGAGCAAGATACGATGAGATCACCGTTTCATCCAGAAAAAATGAAATTCCCAAACTAAGGACAAACATGTAAAAAAAAAGATAAAAATAGGTCTTATTAAAATGCCGAAACTCGTAGTAAACAAAAGTTTTATTTTCACTATTTGAATAGCATTGAATTTAATTAAGTTGTAATACTTTTTTTACATGTTATCGAAAAGCTGGATTGAATTGCATAAATTAATATCAATGCCATAAGTATGCATTTATTAAAGCTCATACAAGAGTTTTTTGTTAGAATGATTTCCATAAAATTAAACTTGTGCTTTTCTTTTGAACACGAGCACGAAAGATAAGCTTTCCTTCGCCTGAAAATAATATAACTAGATATGATTCTAATGTATCATTTAAATGAATAATAAATTGTTTAAAAAAAAATAAAAACATTTTTAAACACTGTAAAACTACTTATATATAATCGGATACTGTAATATTACAATGCCTCGTGTCTCATTTAAGGACAGCTAATAAAATAGCGCTTAGAAACTTGGTGGTTTCTAGGGAGGATTTTTTTCTTTTTAGTGATAGTGTATGGCATCACTGAAATTTTTACATGTCTGCTATTAACCATAATTTCGTTGTTTGGATGGCTGTTTTGTGATTTTTCGTTCATCGCGCATGTATTTGCATATTGCGCAGGCATGTTAACTAAAGCCAAGTTGAATGATCCATTCAGCATTAGACATCTTTGTTAACATATAATAGGAAATTTATCTGTTGTCTCGAAGTTTTCCTATCCGGAATTTAATTTTCTTCGTTGAACGCCGATTACCCTCCAATAAGGACAAGTTTTAATTAAAAAAAAAAAAAATCAACAGGGCAGTCTTTGAGGAGTGCCGATAGAAGTGAAAACTAAGTAACATGTGAATTGTATCGTCGAACTATTAGATTATTATTTTCGAATTATTTTTGGTTTGTAAAGAAGGGTTTATGATCTGTATTATAGGATTCGGCACACTATTGGTAGCTACCCAAATTAAATGAACTAAGCCTTACATTAGGTAAAAAATTATAATAGGACTAAAATAATTTTCTTTTTTTTTTATTATTTATTTGAAAATGTATATTGAAAGCAAAAAGAAGAACATAACAGTCTGTATAAAAACACGCGCTTGTACTTTGTGAACTATGTATATACTGTGGAAAAAAACATACATACATAGAGTATAGAACTAGAAAGGGACAGATGTCAGTAGCCAGTATACTACTCGTATTAATACACATTTTATACATATATACATATATATGTATATGAGGCATGCCGCGCCGTGCGCTACATATATGGATATATATGTAGAGAGATATACTCTTTGTATATATATAATATATACTAATAACGCACGGAGGTATATCTATGTATATATATACACAGTATACATATAGCTCATGGAAAGTGTTCGGTGACGATGACGCGAGTTCCATGATTTTTGTTCACCTAAAAAGTGCTCAACGCGCTTAAAGAAGTTTTCACTTCAAAGCGTTCGGCGACGATGACGCGAGTTCCATGATTTTTGTTCACCCAAAAAGCGCTCAACGCGCCTAAAGAAGTTTTCACTTCCATTAAAAAAAAAAAAAAAAAAAAAATAGTAATAGCGGAAGGATTGTGTGAATTAAATCTGTGTCACTCTCAGTAGACGAGATTTATTTCGACTCATCAAAATATATTCAGCAGTCCAACCTAATGTTCTATGAAGAAAATTGCTTTATACATTATTCCTTACCTAACGTATTTTTCAAAATTTCGTTTTCACATTTAGAAAATTCACAATTGTTAAAATGTTTCTCGTTTTCCAAAATGTGAGTTTTTAAAATTTATAATATTTCTGTAACGTGAACCAGTTTCAATTATTTTTTGTCGAAACGATACGATACGCGAGGATAAAAAAATAATATTTATACATGGACAATATTTAAGTACACGGACTTAGCTCAATGGACAAATAAGAAAAAACGACGACATTTGTCTGATGAGATTAGTTTACAAAAAAATGTATTTTTATCAGTTGTTTCTTCAGAATCTTTGCAAGCGTCATTTTAAGCCTAGCAATATTTTAAAGATATATACAGAATATGAAGTTTTGTGTCATAAATTGACTAAAAAACACAGTCATAAAAAATATAATCAAAACAGAAATTATTTTACTTTATTTTATTTATTTATTTATTTATTTATAAAATAATAATAATAATAATAAAAAGTCATCGCCAACATGACGACAAAAATTTAAAAGGTGTCGTGGGAGTCCTATATTAAAAACTGTACTGCCTGTGGAAGTATGAAAATTGGGTCGTAAACCATGAATTTTATTTGGAAACCTTTCTTTGAATGATTTTGGTTTCTCTATTGTACAATATTAATTTGGCTTTAATAATAATCCGGCTTCTGGTAAATTAATTTTTTTATGTAAAAAAAAAAAAAAAAAAAAAAAAACCCTCTAACTTGTATTTATTTTATTATTTTATAATGTATAATGTTTAAGTAAACATTTGAATAGGGCATTTTTTGCTCTCTTCTGTATCCAATAGATGAAAGTATTGGATTCATAAAAATTTTCGACTTCCGGTTTTTGGTGGATTTACAAGTTTTGAGAGTTCCAGAACATGATTTGACCACTTTTAGAAAATGTCTGTCTGTCTGTCTCTGTGTGTGTGCCCGTAACACAAATTTTGTGGCGACTGCATCTAAGGAACTGCACAGAATTGCATATAATTTTATATGTAGATGACTCTTGGCCTAAATTAGTGCCTACCAACTTTTGGTATGAACCGCCCAACAGGTGGCTCTGCTACGCAGCGATTTCCACAATTTAAGTGATAGCTATATCTCAGGAACTACTGCACAAAAATGCATATAAAGTTATATACAGATGCAACTTGATATAAATTAGTGCCTATCAACTTTTGGTGTCAACAGCTCAATAGATGGTGCTGTAATGCAATGATTTTTACAATTTAAGGTAAGGCTATATCTCAGAAACTACTGCACAAAAATACATACGAATTCATACATAGATGCAACTTGATATAAGTTAGTGCCTGTCAACTTCTCAACAGGTGGCGCTGCTATGCAGTGATTTCCACAATTTAAGAAAAGGTTATAATCTCAGGAACTACTGCATAAAATTGCATATAAATTTATATGTACATGCATAATGACATATGTTAGCACTTATTAATTTTTTGGGTCAACTTCTCAACGGGTAGCGCTTCTGTGCAGCGGTTTTCATAATTTAAGGAAGAGTTATATCTTAGTAACTACTGTGCAAAATTGCATAAAAATTTATATATGGATGCACCTTGACATAAGTTACTGCAAATTATTTTTTGGTACTAGCTACTCAACAGGTAGCACTTCTAAACAACGACTTCTAGGGACCCTATATATAGAGAGACTGGACATTGACCGAAAGTCGGCCATTTTAGTGCCAATTCGGCGCGATCACCGTAGAACGTAATGCTTTTTTCTTCACGATTGACGCTTTACTGTACAACATAAAAGAAAGAAAATAGTACTAAATTTATGCAGAAAGTAAAGCAGAATATAAATATGTCATTTTTTTCGTCTTAGAAAAAAAATTTTTGAAGAAAAACGAATTTTGTTTTAACCTTCGACATGGTTACATTTTCAACTCCGATCGGAAAACAGAAGAATTTTTTGTTGTATATTTCTATATTAAGCAAAATACGTTGTGAAAGTAATTCTACCTTATTTTTTCTGAGGCCATACATTCTATATATAAAAAATTAGAAATTTTTTGACAAAAATATGGTAATCTTAGTTTTTGTCAAGTAAATCATAAATACTTAAATGAAAAACTACGGCAGAAAAACAGAAATTATTTTTTATTATTTTATAAAAATATTTACGTAAAATTTTTTCAAGCTAAAAACACATACTTTATTTATTTCAATTACGCATTATTGATAATGATGACTTAATTAAATATTAAAAATAAAAATTTAATTAATAATAATTTGTAAAAATATTAACGAATATCTTTAAAAATTAAAAAATATTTTTATTTATTTTATTTACGTTTGCTTATTTCATTGATATTTTAATTTTTTTTTTTTTTTTTTTTTAGTTTTTTTAAAATACTATGTAAATAAAAAACTTATTTAAATATTATTTATAAAATTTATTATGGCAATTATTATTTAAAATAAATTTATATTTCATATGCTAGCAAATAATATACACCTTATTTTCTTTATTTTTATCAATTTATTTTAAGAAATCTGATACATTTTGCGTACTAGCGAATAATCAAAAAATATATTTTTATATAGTTATTTTAAATATGTATTTTAAAATATATCAGAAAAATGCATTGAGATCTAACATATTAAATATGTTGCAAAACATAACTTAAGGGCCCTCTTCACTCACCGCCGCCGGAAGCCGAAGCTAATGCTATTCTATGGGAAATTTTTCTTTACAAATAACTTTTTAACTAATACATATTTTTAAATTCTGTTTTCACATTCTGAAAGTTCCCAGCTGTTAAATTGACGCACCTTTTTTAAAAATGTATTTTTTTAATTTTTAATATTTTATTTAGAAATTGCAAAATGAAAAAAATTCACATATTGAAAATTCGTATTTTGCAGCGTCAAAATAAAATACAAAAAAATATAAAAATAATATTTTAGAAAAGGTGCGTCAATTTAACAGCTGGGAACTTTCAGAATGTGAAAACAGAATTTAAAAATATGTATTAGTTAATAAGTTATTTGTAAAGAAAAATTTCCCATAGAATAGCATTAGCTTCGGCTTCCGGCGACGGTGAGTGAAGAGGGCCGTTAAAAACAAATAGCTAACAAATAAATAATGTAATTATCTCATATGTTAGGAAATAAATACCTAAAACAGCAGGCAATAAGAGAATTCAAAGTATTTTTTAAAGCATGATATAAAATAAATTATTATGCATTTTTATTTTTTGAATGCATTCCAAAATTAAAGCAATTTATCTCCCAACAAAGTAAAAATGTAATAAGTAAGTTCTTTTTCGATTATGACGTAAAATAATCTAAATTTCTTCTTAGCGTGATGGTAAGCAATGGAGCAACAGGCACTAAACTGGAGAATTTCGCAAAAAACCGGCGCGCAATGTCCAGTCTCTCGCTATATAGGGTCCCTAACGATTTCCTCAGTTTGAGCGAAGACTATATTTCAGGTTCTAATGCATATAATCAAACAACTCTTGATATGTGAGGAAGCCATTATGAGACATTTTACAGATTCAATTTCGATGTACATCTACCGATAGGTCGCGCTGCTATAGTGCAGTTTTTTCCGAGAACGGGAACGCTATATTTCAAATTCTATGGCATTTAACTGTACGAAACTTAATACATGAGATAAACCTTATGAAAACGCATTTTTTAAGATGTTAGTTAAACTGTGTTTCTTTGGATATTTAGTGTTAGTTTTGTCTAAGATGAAAATCGCCTGTATTCATCATGGTTAGAGTTGTAAAATTCTCGAGAATAACCTTTCTGAGAATATTCTTGAGAATATTCTCGAGAATATTCTCCTCGAAGAGAATAATCGAGAATATTCTTATAGAAGCTATAATAACAGGCAATTTCGAAATGTATGCTCTGTATAAGTATTAATTAAAGCGTAAATTTAGAATTTTTTGAAATTTTGCTTTTAATAAAATAATCGGATTGATTAAAGAAATGATTAAATTTATTTAGTTGCAGATATTAAAATAAATAAATTCTTTAGAGCTGAAAAATAAAATCTTTTAAATTATTGAACATGAAATCTAGTGATAATCCAAGTAATTAAGCGACAAAGTTTTAAATGATTTTTTTTTTTTTTTTTTTTTTTTTAAGATATTATTTTAAAAAGGTGATATTTAAAGAAAACTATTCCTAATTATTTATATTTTTACTTTAAAATGTTTTACACTTATCTGTATGAGATAAAAATGAATTCATCTAGCTATTTAAAGAGTAAACATATGGGATTGTTTACAAATGAAAAAGAAAAATAGTGTGTTGGTAGAAAAAAGTGGCAAATTGATGTATGTAGACAATATTAAATTAAAAGCCAAATAGAAAACAAAAACAGTTGAGTTTATACAAAGTAGGTAATATTGACAAAGAATTAGATAAATTATTTATCATTGAAGAAGCTAGCTTAATTGCTCTTTTACCAGAAAATGAGACTGACTGTTCACTTTAATTCTAAATTTTATGTAATGAGTAACCAATTACAAAATTAAGTTTCATTGTTAAGCTATTTGTTATTTTGGTTTTTAATTTAAATTTACCATATTTATTATAAATTTCTAAATGATATAATTTAAATTTGCTAATTTTTAGGTGTAATTTAAAATTTTATTTTTAAACTTTAAAACTTTTGATTCAGAGGTTTAATATATATATATATATATATATATATATATCAGTTTTCATGTACACGCCATCAAATTATTGTTTAATTAAAAATCTTAAATATAACAGATAATAAACATTAGGGATACACTGAATAGCAGTTTTGACTGAATATTGAATATTTGGTTGACTAAATACTAACTCTTCGGTCGAATACCGAATATTTTTCAAACCGAATAGTAACTATTCGGCTGGCTGATTATACTTTCATTCATGTGTCAATGAACCTCCTTTTACATACACATATATATATTTTTTTTACTTTTCAAGTAGTATCACTTACACTTAACATTTTAAATTTTAATTATGAAATATAAATAAATAAATAAATCAGAAACAGTGGTTTGTTTAAGTGTAGAAAAGTGTTAGAAAATATTACTTGAACGTACAAAATTTCTTGAATAATAATATTTTGTCGCATCTATTCAAATATATGTATAGAGAGAGAGAGAGAGAGAGAGTTGCCAGCATTTTAACTTATTCTGTAGCATTTTTAACCCGCCTTTATTCCATATCAATTTTTTTTTTTTTTTTTTTTTTTTTTTAAAGAATGCTCAGGGATAAATTAAAATTTTGGCAACTATGTATATACCGGGTGATAAAAAAGTCAGGACAAACTTTAAAAATGAATAATTCGAAAACGAATCAAGATACAAAGATACAGTTTGCACCAAACGGATGGAAAAGAAGCCGGGTTTTGTGTGGCAAAGCAAAAAAAGAAGTTCTGTTGGCGACCAACAGATGGCGCTGTCGTATTTCTGATGTACGATTATGCAAAGCAACAAACGATATAAAAAGGAACAACTACAGCAGGTAATGGTAGTCGAATCTTATATGCATTGAAATATCGCATTCTCAGTCGCTACTTTAATCACGCATGCCCTCCAAGATCTCCCGATCTGACACCCTGTGACTTTTGGCTGTGGGGATTCTTGGAAGTCAAAAGTGTACCGCGACCAACCGGCATCACTAGCAGCACTGAAAGATGCCATCCGCCAAAATGTGTCTGCCATAACGCAAGAAATGCTCTGAACCATGTGGCGAATCATCTCACATCTGTACTTCTGAATGATGGACATTGAACAGTTACTGTAGTAATACTAATTAACTGTAATTAAGCTGACTTGTAAGTTGTCAACATTTTTTTTCATTTGTGAATCATAACACTATAGCGCCATCTGTTGGTCGCCAACAGAACTAATTTTTTTTCTTTGCCACACGAAACCCGGTTTCTTTTTCATCCGTTTGGTGCAAACCGTATGTTTGTATCTTGATTCGTTTTCGAATTATTCATTTTTAAAGTTTGTCCTGACTTTTGGATCACCCGGTATATGACACAATTCAAAAATCTAGAATTTGAGAAAAATCAACTTAAAAATAATAATAAGTATAGTCATATCACATATTTTTTAGGTTAAAAAAAAAAATAAAAAAAAAAAATTGAAAATTATTTCTTCATGTTGGGGTACTTCATAAACATTTTTAATGACAAACTCAAAATTGCTCATTTATGACTTGTGTCGTTTTTATCTTGCCAGGGTGCAATGTGATCTTTGATCTGATGAAATTTCCTAGATGGCAACATCATGCACGCTCCTTGTTAATGAAATTTTAAAGATATATGTCACTTATACTGTTACTACAAAAAAAAAAAAAAATGCGAGATATTATTAATTGTTATGATTAATGCAAGTAATAATCAATTTTCTTTAATATTACTTTAGAAACTATAATAAACGATTTGTTTTCATTTAAATATAAGTTATTTCTTAATTATTCTAAATAATCTTTATTTAATAATAATTAAAAATAGCAGTTATGTAAGAATTATTTTAAATGATTTAAGTTTTTTAAAGTTGAATTTTTATATTCCGCTAGCCAAATAGTACTCAAATAATTTGATATTCAGCCAAACCGAAAATTCGGCACATTCGGCAGTATGGCCAGATATTTGATGCATCCCTAATAAACATATATTGTGTACATAAAATAAGGATTACAGAAATACGAATTATGTGAATTTGATTTATTAAGTAAATGACCCGGCTTTTTTAATTATTTTATTTGAAAATTTTTATATAGGGAAAATCTATATATATATATATATATATATATATATATATTTTTATTTGTTTATTTTTTCTCTCTAAATTTACATTTCAATAATGGTATAAAGTATAGTTACAAGTAGGAATACTTTAGGCATTATAAAATTTAAAATTGTATTTTAATATGAATGATTATTCATCATTTGCTGTTGAATGCTTTTTGTCTTGAATATGTATTAAATGTTTAGAAAAATTCGTTTGTGGAACTTATAAGAGAATATTCTCCGATCCAAAATTATTAATTGTAAAGCGAATATCGTGAAATAAGTTCTTTATGTTCTAGTTATGCATGTCAAATGGATTGATTACGAATGAATTTTATAATTTAAGTCATAAACATGAAAACATTTATGTAATTTAACAAAAAAAGAATATTTTCGATTATTCTGCAAATTTGAAAGTTTTGAGAATATTCTCATTCTCTGAGAATATTTTCGCCTTACATCTCTAATCGTGGTAGATAATTTTAATAAATAAAAGTTTTTGTAAATTATTTGAACTGAGTGAATTTATACAAATCGAAGAAAGTATCGAAGAAAGTCTTGTGATGGCCACAACATACTAGTTTTAATTAGCATTTTTCTTTTAAATTATAATTATCTTTCACATACATCCTACGAAATAAATATAATTTTACAAAATATGGAGTTCTTCATAGTGTTCACGTGAATTCGTACTATTCTGTATCGGAAACTGCCTCAAGATTTTTTGTTTCTATTGGAACCGAGAACTTATTTTCGATATCAATTTTTATGGCAAAGAACTTTCAGACTCACATACAATTTTATTTGACCTTCGGTTTACAATAAAGGTGCAGATATTATTTACCTATTAGTGTATTCCAGTAAAAGAAAAAGAAAAAAAATGTATATCGGTGATATTTTGAAAGTCGATTTTATTATCAATGTTACTTCCTATAACAGAAAATTTCTGAAAAACTCTAAAATAGTAAGCCATGCGGTACACGAAATATTTTCTCCGGGCATCGAACCACTATTGCCAAAGCAAGCACGTAGATCTTATTTTAAGAAACCGCTTTGAAACGAAAATTGAACGTATCTCCTTTGAATGGACCCATTTAGGAGATACGGTACAACGTAAGGATATATACTTTGGCATTCTAACGAAAAGAAGAGGCTTTTGAAGGAAAAAGATTTACGGATTTAAGAGAAAAATATAAAAAGATTCAAATACCACAATAAGTATAGATATCTATTTAATACGCGTATGCAGAATTGTATGTTATTTTATTTTAGCTGCGAACAAAAGTGGTTAAGAATATTTCCGGGGAAATACTAAAATTTTTCACATTTTTCTCTTGAATAATATGACCTGAAAAATTACACGGCGATTTTAGAACTAAATAACTGTCGAATCCTTATTATCGAAACGGCGGCGGAGGCCTTCTAGTTGAGACTCTAAAAGATTTTGGCGTCTCTTTGTATGTATTTCTAACACGATACGGATCCCAAAAATCATCCAACAGACTCGAATTTCGATACAAATATTTAGGAATTTTATGGAATTAATTAAACTTAAAAAAAAATAAATAAATAAATAAATAAATAAAGGATTATATTTATACTTTTAACTTAGATAACTTTACCTTATACAATATCCTTTTAAGAAACTTAGCAAATATATTTCGGGTATCACCGTACCCATCTTCAGTGCCAAGTGAAAACGTCTGTTTAAAACAATTATTATATTTATACTTTTAACTTAGATAAATTTTAAAAAAAAGGATTATATTTATACTTTTAACTTTTAAAAAAAGGATTATATTTATACTTTTAACTAAGACGTTTTCACTTGGCACTGAAGATGGGTACGGTGATACCCGAAATATATTTGCTAAGTTTCTTAAAAGGATATTGTATAAGGTAAATTTATCTAAGTTAAAAGTATATGGAATTAGTTGTTTAATTTTTAAATCTTTTGTTTGTAGTTTGGGTTAAGGAATGCATTTTAACATCTTTACACTGCAAAAGGTTTGCATAGAACTAAATACAAGAAATTTACCGGATTTCATAAGAATAAATAAATAAATCCTATACATCCTGTATTATTCATGTCAATTACTTTACAGTGGCGGATCCAGAACTTGACTTTTTTTTTTTTTGGGGGGGGGGGCTAAGCTTTTTCAAAGTGTTATTCTAGACCAATAAAAAATTTACAATTGCAAAATTCAATTATGAATGACAGTGTTTTTTTTGGGGGGGGGGCTTCAGCCCCCTAGCCCCCCCCCCTTAAATCCGCCACTGTTACTTTATATGCATTTTCGAAAGTGTTATAATCATGTGAAGTAAAGAAAGAAAGTATTTAAGGAGTGGTAGGAGAGGGATTTAATTATTAAACGATTTAGGTTATGTAACATTTAACTACTGAGATTTTTATGGACAAAAACTGATCTGACAAGTTATAATTATTCATATAATCATAGTTTTGGTAAAAGATTGTTGATATTAAACAGCCCCCTTTTAAAGAAAATTGCAAAATGAAAAGTCGTTCGAGTGTATAAATCGATATGACAGGTTTCTTTTTCTCGAAAAGTTAATTTTCACTGGTAATCTACTCTTTGGCTGGAGAAAAACCATTACAGAACATGAACAATAGTGCTGCCTTTCAAACGCGCCTTCCATTTCGTCTTATTTTTTCATTTATTCGCCTAATGATGGATAATGCTTTATTTTTTTAACGCGAAACAATCGCCGAGTTTATTTTATGGTGTTCCTTTATCATTCATAGGTTTTGTTTTTCAAATTAGAATAAGTATATATATTTTCACAACAAAAATAAATAAATAAATAAATAAGTAAAATAAAATAAAATAAAATATAAATAAATAAATAAACAAATAATAATAATAATAATAATAATCTATATAATATTTCTGTAACGTGGACCAGTTGCAATTATTTTTGTCGAAACGATACGATAGTGGTGTAATTAATAAAATACGCGAGGATAAAAAGTACAGTCTGTCAAAAAATTAAATGAACACGAAACCTTGTTTAAAATTCATAAGGAATAAGCCCAAAAAAAGAAAGCGTTAAAAATATCTTTTTTTACGAAAAAATCAGCGAAATATTATAAGATGACCTTTAAAAGTTCAAAAATATCAATTGTGTCAATATAGCATGAACAAAATAATTTAGATAAAAAAATGTTCTATTTATTGAATGAAAATTCTATAATCAATATAGGTTTTAAATTGGTTTATATATTTTAAAAGTTGTGTTTAAATATTTTGTTTTCATATTTTAAACATAGAGACATTTTCGAGCGAGCGGAAATGTCTATATTTTTTGACTTTTAATTTTTTTGACAAACCAAAAAGGAAATTTTAAAAATATCTTTTTTTACAAAAAAATCAGAGATTTTGATTTTCTAAATTGTAAGCATTTGCTTGTCGTATTTATTGTTCAAAGAATATTCAAACCTGTCCTATGTTTATTAAAGAAATAAAACTTTTATGCCCTAAATAAAATCCTTTTTTAAGAATGTTAAAGCGTAACTTTTTAATAATAACTATTTTAATTTATATTGCTATACATAAAATTATCAATTTCAGATTAAACAGATTTGTGTGTAAAAATATACAACTACTATATTTCACACATATTAACACAATACATCTACAGTCTGTCAAAAAATTAAATGAACACTAAACCTTTCTCAGAATTCATAAAGAATAATTCTAATTTTTTGACAGACAAAAAAGGAAACATTAAAAATATTATTTTTACTTTAAAATCAAGGATATTGTTTTTCTAAATTGTAAACATTTTGCAAATCTGAGACTATGTTTCAATGATAACTATTTTTTATGTCAGAAAAGAAATAGCGAAATTTCAAATTTCAAATTTTTAAGCTTTTTAAAGATTATAAAAGATTCTGTCCAAGATGTAGATGTTTTCATTTTTTAAAGATTAATCAATAATGAATTACTAATTAATTAGTGATTAATTAATAATTAATTAATTTTCAAAAAATGGTGTGTGTGGAACTTTTTTTTCTATAATTATATAATATATCTAAAAAAATTTCTATTAATAATTTTTATCAATGTTAATTCATTATCTTCAAGTTTATATAATTCACTCATCCAAGTAATTTCACCATGATTTAATATAAAACCTTCATTTTGACAGTATCTATCAGATACTATTTGAAATCGAGGTACACATTTACATAAATGACACCATTCTCTAGGATTTTGAATAAGAAATGGTAAGTATTCACAAGAGGGATGGGGCAGTATATAATATTAACTCATTCTTTGGCATTCTGAGAAAGGTTTCATGTACAGTTAATTATTTGACTGACTGTAATATTTTAAAATGAACAATATTTAAGCACGCGGACTCAGTTCAGCGAACTAATAAGAAAAAGTGAGGACATTTGTCCGATGACATGATTTCACGAAAAAATGTATTTTTAAAAGATGCTTTTTCAGAATCTTTGCAAGCGTCATTTTAAACCTAGCATTACTTTAAAATTATAAACAGAATATGAATTATTATCATAAATTGACTAAAAAACACAATCATAAAAAGTATAATCAAAACAGGAATTAGCTTTTTTTTTAACAAAAAATTATACTAAAATTAATAAAAAATCATCGCTAACATGACGACAAAAATTTAAAAGGCGTCGTGGGAGTCCTATACTAAATAGTCCTATACTATGAACTGTTTGTGGGAGTATGAAAACTGGTTCGTGAACCATGAATTTTATTTGGAAACCTTTCTCTGAATGATTTTGGTTTCACTATTGTACAATATTTATTTAGTTCTAATAATAATTTGGCTTCTGGTAAATTAAAGTTTTAATTAGGTGGTGAAATTGGTATAATATTTATGAGTTTAAAATTTTAAAGGGTAAATAAGAAAAGAAATAAAGTGCGAAAATTTCGCACTGGTTTGCTAGTAATAAATAAATAAATAAATAAATAACTGTAACCATCCTAATGAGTCATGAGTGAAAAATAAGCTAACAACTATACACTGAAGCAGATAAAAATAAAAACATTCCAATGACTATTTTTTTATAAGAGATATTTAAACACTAATTTAAAAACCAATTTATATACCACAAAAGAAAATAAAAACTTTTACGATTTTGAATCCATTAAAATAACAATTAAAATGTAGCGTGAACAAGAAGAAGAAGAAGAAAGAAAACGTAATCTATTCTCTTTAAAAAAAAACACCCTATCCAAATACATAATGACATGAACAAGTGGAGCGTGCAACAAGATCTTTAATGTGATTTCTTTTCCATCTATTTCATTTTTTTTTCCTTTCTTTAACGCTGGCTGTTTTCAGAGATGTTTATTTTTGAGACCTCATAGAGGTTATTTTGGCCCCAGACTTTAATATCTCAAGCACGCTTTGCCCAACAAACAAACAAACAAAGGGGAAAAAAACACGTGATGGAATTTTAAAAGATAACATGTCCGAAAGAAGCCTCGAAACAATCGCCCATCTAGTAGTTAAACTTCGTTTCTATCAGAACGCGTTCTTCGTTTTCAGAGTGGAATATTAATTTTGCGAAATGGCTTCGCTAAGTTTTCATTAAAATAATAATAATAATAATAATAATAATAAACTAACAGCAATATTATTAAAGCTGTATCACACTTATTTTTCCGTAATCTTTAAGTATAATCACGTAAGTTATTTTAAATGATTTTGCTCACGATACTAAGGCCCAATGATAATAATAATACGTTTTTTTTTTTTTTTTTTTTTTTTTTTAAGCTGGTTGAGTTCATTTATGATTTTTAGGGTTGTCGTAGTGATTTAATGAATTTACAAATTTGCGGAAAATAATTTCAATGGTTTAATTTTATAGGCACCAATTTATTACGAACTAGCAGGCTTTGCCCGCTTCGCTGGTCACTATATTTAAAGTAAACTCTTTTCTAAATAGTTTTATGAAAAAAAGAGAAAATAATAATACTGAAATCGCTCAAAAGTTCGCTTTGGGTTCCCGCTACCTTCGGCATCGCCTTGTTCGTCCTCGCATTCTGCGATACCTGTCCCTATTGCCTGCAACAATGACTTACCCGTGGGCTTCCATTTAGGTGCTTATCATATATGACAATTTCGATACGGACAGTATCGAAAATTTTGAAGTAGCCCTTTATATTTGAATCCTAGTTATATATGAGCAACATTATACGTGATGTACATAATATTTGCTTTCAAGTTATTCTCTATATTTATTTGATTTAATCGATCAACCATAGAATGACAGCAATTTCAAGCCAAATATAATATTACAGTATGCTATGATCGGCTTCTTCTATCGCATCAGACAATTATTATTATTTTGTGGTTATATATATTTCATGCTCAGTTAATAGTAGTTGGTATATAGAAAAATAAATAAATTAATATGTAAACTTGATCATGGTACAGCCTTAATGCCATTGGCGACTTTTAAATTTTTGTTGCCGTTTTAGACCAAAATATAATTTATGCGATTATTGTTCCTATACGCAAGCGAAGTGTGACGTCACTGACCGTCCGTGGATGCAAGAAAATGATTTCCTATGTTAATCGCCCATTGGATTTTTTGTAAAAAATGATTAAAAATCGAAGAAAATTATTTCCCGACTTTAATCCCCATATTTGGGTACATATATGTATTAGTTATCATGTGCATGTGTTAGATTGAGTTATTTTGCTGTCAAATTTACAAAATTTTAATTTTAAATTTCAAAACTCTGTCGTTCTTGGCGCTTATTGTATTTGGTGATCAAAAACGTAATACGAAAATATACATGCCAGATGTATATTTTCGTAATATGCATTGTACGAAATATTGTTTCATATTATTCATTACTGTCTTAAAATATGTTGTTAAAATAACCGTGATTTTTGAAAGGAATTAAATTATGTTCGCCAAATAATTTGGCGATATTTTATTTTTCTACCAAGGATGACCGATATCAAATCTATTCCGCTGCAACATATTAGTATCTTATATCAGATACTTTATTTAGACATTTGAAAACAAATTTGACTTCAAATTATGATAGAATATTTATCATTTCCCTTTTAATCAGTATATTAGTTGGATATTGTGTAAATATCATCCTTTGAAATGAAATGTTTGTGTTTTCAATCGAATATGGAAGTTTGCCATTTTTTTTTCTAGAGTTTTGAAATTAAAAACTCAAATTTTGTCAATTTTATAACAAAAATAACTTAATCTAATGCATGGACATGATAACTAATACATATCTATACCTAAATACGGGGATTAAAATCGGGAAATATTTTTCCTCGATTTTTAATATTTTTTTACAAAAAATCCAATGGGCGTTTAACATAGGAAATATTTTTCTTGCATCAGCGAACGGCCAGTGACGTCATCACTTCGCTTGCGAATTTTTTTCTATCTTTTCCTTGGCGAAAAATGTCCGATGTACTTCAGCATCAAAATTATAAAAAATTGTCAAGATTATCAATAAGAAAATACCTTTAATATATTGCTGAATTAGCGTTTATGCCAAGCGTGTTTCATCCGCCATACTAAAAAAAAAAAAAAAAATCTGAAGTTGAGGTATATAAAAAAATGCTGTGAAATAAAATTCAGAAGAAATATGTTAGATTTGTAATATTACTATTTTATTTTAAAATTATAAAGTGTCATTTTCTCATCGACCAATTTAACATTTAGTAATTTCTTATTTTTCGCGTGAAAGCATATTTCATTTTATGCTGAAAACAATAAATAAATACATCTCGTAAACTTTTTTTGGCAACAATTAAAAATTTAAATGGCTTATATTAAGTCAATATAAGTCAATAAGTTTATTATTTTCATATTTTAAATAATTTTAACGATTTTTTCAATTTTTTTTTCCTAAACCATCCCTGACCTATAAGGAAAAAAACAAAAAAAGAATGATCGAAATCGGTCAAGCCGTTTACGATTTTATAAATAACATACAGACAAACATTCATTTATATATATATAGATTGTAAATAATTTTTATACAACTATTTACCCCCCCCCCTCCCCCCTCAAAAAAAAAAAATTCGACCTTTCTGATTGAAGATAAATATTATTAAAGAATACTGTTTAAAAAAACGTGTTATAAAGATCACGGACAATCCGTAATCAGTTTTTGATCTATATCACCTCATAAAGTCTATATATGTAAAAGTCGTGTCAAATTTTATCCCATAGTTATGAAGTCAATGCGTTATATTAAAAAAAATATTAGTCGTGTAGGGAGGTGATAGAATCAACAAGAGACTTCCATTGCGTGATATGGTTTGTGAATTCAAGCCAATTACCCACCCGAGAGACCTTGATTTAGTGGTTATACACGTGTATCCTTTGTAAGAAGTACTATCACGAATTTACATAAGTATCGGAGAAAACCACAAAAAACTCCAGACTGCTAAGCCGACAAAGGCGATGTGGGTTCGAACACATCACCTATAGCTGCTTGAGGATAGAACTTCTAGTCTAAGATGGAACATGACTTTTATTGAGAAAAGAATCATTTAATGCCTTACAACGTGGTTCGTATCAAGTGCACTGTTAAAAATTTCAACAGAAAACTCTGTGTAACCTATTATCTTAAGTCTTACGTAAAATTACAGAGAAAAATAAACGGAGATGTTAAAAAACTTATTTTATACATTCATTTTAATAACTTATATTATTCTAATTAATTACTGGTGAGAATGTATTTCGGACTTGGAATGCTTTCTCTACAGTAGAAATAGTCATTTTTAATTTTAATTAAAAAATTAAATAATAAAATTATGCAAAAATAGAGAATAAAAATTGAGAATCTCGGTTATTCACTTTTAACTGAGAATTGCTGTAAATTGACAGAGACTCTGGATAAATATTTACATTAAATTTACAGAAATTTTTAACAGTATGTCCTAAAAACAAATCTGTTAATTCGCAAGGAGTCCAGGACCCGGTAAAGTGTAAAGATTTGTCTTTTTAACAACTATAAACATGTAAATGTTACAGAAACTTCTCTCACTAAAATAGGCCAAATACACAAATTACAGCGACCACCACCAGGCGATGAAGACGAATTATAAAATAGTAGTTTAGGATTTTGATGGATAGCTAGGCTTGGATTCAGTGGCACCCAGATAGGCCCATGTTTATGAGGAATTCACAATGAAACACTTAACAAGGAACGAAATAATTTGAAACTTGGTCATGAGTTCGATTTTTGTGTTATTAAATAGATATGCGGGAAAAATTAAAATAAAGAGATACTGAAACTAGATTTGGATAGAGAATTTAATTTTTTATATGATTTTAATTTACAGTTATCCGTCAAATATATAAAAACATGACGGCCTTCATCCAAACTTCAAACATATGACTGACCCTTTGCGGCTGCAACTCTCTCTTAATAGAGTTTTATTCCATGTAAAAGAATAAACAAAGCAATATCATCCATTATGGTTGAAGGCAGGGTTTAACCTGGCAAAAAAATTACTTTAGCATTTTAGAGAAAATAGGCAAGCACTATTTTAGCTTTTTCGAAAGTTATTGAGGATTTTAACCAAGCATCCATATTTGTGACTTTTAAAATAGGAATCAGGGAAAGTATGTTTTGATTTTAACAATAGAAAAAGAGCTACACATATCATATGCGTAAAATGAAAAAGCAATTCAAAAATTAACTAAAGTGTAGTGATAGATAATCGTGAAATACTAGTGCTAAGAATGCTTCTATGAAGCAAATTCTGAATTCTGACATACTTTTAAATATTTTTGCATTTCAATTCAATCATTAAAAATTAAAAATAAATCCAAGTTACTATATAAATAATGATTCCCAAAAATTTCAGTCCTTTCATAGTTTTTGCCTGAAAAAAAAAAAAAAAAATCCGATTTATTATATAGAGATATTTCATAGAATTATCCAGTTTTAGCTTTTTAGCGAAATTCTGACCAACATGTTTTAGCAAAATAGGATACCTTTTAGCAAAATGCTAAAAATACTAATGGCCGTTTAAACCCTGGTTGTAGGTCGTTTTATAACAGCTAAGTAGGCAGTTTAGCATTAGCATGTACTACGAAAATTTCATGCTCTTGATATGTTGATAAGTTATAGTCTGTAATTATCGATTCTGTCCAAACCAGAACGACTCATTGCGTGCCATCGTATTCCATTGTGGAGTATGCAAGCAACATTTGTTGTAGGGCCCTGAAGTAGGAAGTGAACTATTCAATAATTAATCTTCTCAATTCTGGAAATGTTGAACCATCGCAGCATTCAAACTCATTTAGGATGGTCAAATGGAGTGTGTACGGCAGAATCAGAAACCTAATTTAATAGTGGTACAGCGAATTCAATATATACTTGTACAAACTTTATACGTATTATTTCAAATGAACCGTTCAGAAATAATCAAGCCTCAATTTATATCCCAAAACAAATTCTTTTAAAAAGCTCTCTTAGATAAATTATGTTTAAAAAAATTGAGATTTATTTTAGAAAGTAACGAAAGATAAATATTTAAAAATATCTGTGTATCTCGATTATCACATAATTTTTCAGGGCGTAAGAAGTATTTCTAGGCAAAATATATCAAAATAAGGGGGGGGGGGAACTTAGGTTACTTTTTTATTTTCTCTTACCCAAAGGGTTGAGAAAGTATTGTTTTAGGGTCAAATTTTCGAACGTGAGCTTTTGCTATATTTACATGTTCTGAGGTCTCCTGAATACGAAAATCATGTTTTTAGCAAATGGTCTGTGTGTCTGTCTGCCTGTGTGGATGCCTGTGTGTCTGTTATCAGCATATCTCAAGAACAACAGTAGCAGAAATTCCAAACTCGGTATTCTAAATGTGTATCATATAGGGATGCTACACTAAGCTTTCCGTTGAGAGGAAGCAAATGGTTCGTGTACAGGGACATTCAAAAGTATTCAAATACATTACGTCTATGGGGGAAATTGCTGCTAAGTACAGTTTAACATCTATAGACTGCACTAAACAAAATGAAACGAATATATATATATTTTGTAATAGAGATAGTCAACTGGGAAAAAATCTGTAAGTAGGAGCCTCGCCTCCCACCCCTGGGGGGCGGGGGGCTAAATTTTCATGATGGGTATCTTTCAAAAGAGCTCGCCAATACCTTTAAAACGAATGGTTGAACCACCGGTCTGCGATAATTTAAAATAAAGTTATCGATTTTTTTCATTTTTAACAAAAAAAAAAATAAATAAATAAAAATAAAAATATATGTAATATTGAGAATAAATTTAACTTTTTTTTTTTTTTTTTGGATATTTAATGTTATGCTACTTCTCTAACATAAAAATCGTCTGTATTACCATAAAAGATAATTTTTTAAAATAATAATTTTAATAAATTATTTTTTAAAAACAGAATTATTTATTAATAACCGAATTGAATTCTATGTAAATGTAGGTGCATTAATGAAACGGGGGGGTTGAGGGGGGGGCGGTAGCCCCCCTCACACAGAACTAATTATCATTAAAAAAAAACTCTTCCGAAGCCTAATTTGAATTGTTTAACACAGGTTTACATAACAGTACTCGTTATCTTACCTCTTAATCTCCAACCTGTATTTATAGTATTAAGCTTCAGGGTAAGAGAAAGTCGTGTGAGTGACACACCAGATTATTCATTATTGTTTTTGCTTCAAGTAAAAAAATATTTTTTTAAAAATTGTTAAAGAAATCGAAGGGAATTAATAGAATATCTGTTGCTGAGGAAAGCAACAACCTTATTTTAATGAGCAGAAGCAATTTTTACTTTCTCTTACCCATAAGGTAGAGAAAGTATTGTTTTTGGCTCAAATTTTCGAACGCGAGATTTTGTTATATTTACACGTTTTGAGGTCCCCTGAATACGAAAATCATGTTTTTAGCGAATGGTCTGTATATCTGTGTGTGTGTCTGTATGTCTGTGTGTGTCTGTATGTCTGTGTGTGTGTCCGTGTGTCTGTGTGTCTGTCTGTTATCAGCATATCTCAAAAACAAATTATGGCAGAAAGTTCAAACTTGGTATTCTATATGTGTATCATATAGGGATGCTACAGTAAGCTTTTCGTTAAGATCAAGCTAATGGTTCGTGTACAGGGACAATCAAGAGAATTCTAATACATTACGTCTATGGGGGAAATTGCAGGAAAATAGAGTTTAACGTCTATAGACTGCACTAAACCAAATGAAACAAATATATATTTTTTGTAATAGAGACAGTTAACTGGGAAAATTTTTTTGTGTATGTAGGAGCCTCGCCTCCCCCCTGGGGGGGAGTCCCCCCTCGAGGGGAGTAAATTTTCATGATGGGTATCTTTCAAAAGAGCTCGAAAATACCTTTAAAACGAATGGTTGAACCATCGATCTGCGATAATTTAAAACAAAGTTATCGATTTTTTTTTACTTTTAACGAAAAAAAAAAAAAAAAACTTAGAAAAAAAAATCCTACTTTTTTTTTTTTTTATATTGAGAATAAAACGGACTTTTTTTTTTGATATTTGGTGTTAAACTACTTCTCCAATATGGAAATCGTCTTATAATTAAAGATAATTTTTTTTAATAATAATTTTAAAAAATTATTTTTTAAAAAGAGAAATATTTTTTAATAAGCAAATTAAATTCTATATAAATGTAGGTGCATTAATGAAACGGGGGGGTCGAGGGGGGCGGTAGCCCCCCTCACACAGAACTAATTATCATATAAATCTCTTCAGAAGCCTAGTATGAATTCTTTAACATAGGTTTACATAACAGTACTCGTTATCTTACCTCTTAATCTCCAACCTGTATTTATAGTATTAAATTTCAGGGTAAGAGAAAGTCGTGTGAGTGACACACCAGGTTATTTTTTATTATTATTATTTAAATAAGAATTTAACTATTACATTGAATTATACAGAATAATTAAATGAAATGAATGAAAATTACGGCTTTTGACACAATCTTACAGAAAGTTACCCATTGGACGAATACCCATTTGTAGCCGTATGGAATAAAATTAGTTCTCTACCAACTTGAGTAGAATGAGTTTTTAGTCTGGCTTTTGAAGAAATGTCGAAGCATTTTCATGAGTATAGGAAGCTTTGGCACTTAATTCAAATCTGTAAAAGAAAGATTTCCTCCGGTAAAAGGACTACCTTTTTCAAGTAGCAAAACAGTGTCGTCTCCATTCTGAGGTCGATCACCTTACATAAATATGGAAGTCTATTTTGGAGAGAATCATTTATTCATTACCTTAATTATATGTTTTGATTATTTTTAAATAGTATTTCGTAATTAAAAATCATCGATATATGTGAAAAATGTTTTTCGTTATAGAATTTAATTTAATTTAATTTAACTTAATCGAAATAGACGTTACAGAATTACTATCACAAACCCATATGCCTAGAAAACATTTCGTATGAATCATAATATTTTAATTCATTTCATTCATGAGAAGTATTAATTAAAGTTTATTCAGCAGATTATAATTCTCTACGCTAATTGGCTGAGACCTATAACTAATTAAACTTAGCATTTCAAATTGCACGTGATATTCTTTTCATGAGACTTTTCATCTGTTTCTAAATTTAAACCAAATTATATTCACGAGTAATGAAATAAAATCGAGCCGTTTTACTATATTTAGAAACATACTTAAAATGGTGTTCATATACATATGTTTCACAAGTGGCTTATTTCCTGTATTTCCTTAATTATCAGGTCATTCCTCCCTGGAAAGAAAATTTGCTGGATGGTTACGTAAACATAACTAATACAAGGGAATCATTTACGTAAATCTCGTTTTCTCACTTAAAAATAAATAAATAAATAGTACATAAGAGGTTTTAAAATTAATTATTAATTAATTTGATTCGCATGAGATTCCGTTACAATTTTTCATTTGTGTACTAAAATACAATGGAACACCTTTTATGTGATTCCTCTGCATTTCAAACTAATTATATATTTGTTTTTTAATAAGTGCCAATTCGTCTTCATAAAATTAAATGCTGGAGTATTTTATTTATTTTTAATTTTAATTTTAAATAACATTCTCTCTGACACGATCATTTTGATTTAGATACTAACACGTTATAATAAGAACGCACCACAGAACTGGCATTTAAAAGTAATAATTACAAAACTTTGAATAAACACCATAAGTAGCAAAAAACTCGCAACAATTGTTTCGGGTCGAAAGAACACACGATCCTTCGTCAGGCGAACAAAGTAGGCACGAGTGCTGCAGTCAAAGCGGCAACGAGTTTTTTGCTATTTATGGCATTTATTCAAAGTTTTGTAATTATTACTAACACGTTACGTTTGAAAGAGTTTCATTACCTATTCCCAATGCGCGTCTTTCCTTTATTATTTTTTCTATAATACGGATTTTTGTCTGTCAAAAATTTCAGAAATTTATTTTATTTTATTTTTTATTTTTATTATTCACAGGTGTCATTGGTAAACAAATTACTGGTTGAGTTCATTAGTTATAAAAGGTGAGACATATTAAACCCTCGACGATAGCTTCAGGGACCCGATCCCGATCCCTTCCCCAGCTTCGATAATGTTTTCTAGTAAATTTTGACCTTTTATTTCTTCCGGCAGTAGCAGACTACTTTTGAGAAAGTATGGTTTTAGGTTCCGATTTTTAACACCAGAGACTTTGATATGACAGAATAATCCTTTCTTCAGGTGCTAGTCTGCCTGCGTGTCACTGTTACCGCATAACTCAAAAACAGATATTAGCTGTAAATATATATATATATATATATACACGCATTTTTTTTTTTTTTTTTTTTTTTTTCACGTGAAAGCGTATTTTATTTTAAGCAGAAAAAGAAAAAACAAATGGCAGCAATTAAAAATTTAAATGGCTATTTTAAAGCTATGTCTATTTTCATATTATAATTAATTTTAAGAATTCTAATTAAACATTCGTTACAAATTCGGTACCCAATGAAAGTGGCTATTTTTCGGAATCCGTCGGATTAAACAGCTTATCGATCGGACAATTAGATTATTTTTTTTTTTTTTAATTAACTAAAGTATGAAAATTAGGTGGCAACTTGCGTTCACACACAGAGTCCAAGGTAATCTCTTACCCTTTTTAAGCGTGACAGAGTCAGTCGGTGATAAGTATAACTATAGATGCTGATATTGGTAAAAAAAAGTGTTTATCAGTCATTTTTTAGAGTACATAAAAAATAAAGTTACGTTTTTTTTTTTTTTTTAAATAACTTGAGATACATTACAATTTATATTATGCTTTATTTATTTATTTTTATTTATTTATTTATTTATTTTTTTTTGTTACGGTAAATTTAACTACACTACGTAGCGCGCATGCAATTTATAAGCAAGATACAGGGCTACCCAAAATGACTAGAATGAACTATTTTTCATTGAATGTAATGAATAGAAAAGGGCTTTGCTGAGTGATAAACCATGTTCAGGAAAACTATCGACATAACAACAAGTTCAGTAAAAACGTTAGAGTTGCTAATTAATTATTTTTTCTTTTAAATGCAAAGTAAAAAAAAAAAAAAAGTAGTGCGAGTGGGATCATTTAAAAATGGCAACAAAATGCCCGTTCGGGCGTTAAAGAAGAAAATTTTTTAATGCGGTCCATATAAGTCTGATTTTTTCTAGCTTAGTCATTTGAACGTGAAGCTCCTTACAACCATACCAAACCTTTTTTTTTTTCTTTTTTAGTGTTACTATATGTAACATTGAGGGTTTTTTTTTTTTTTTTTTTTTTTTTTTTTTAAGCGAAAATAATGCGTTTTATTTTTAATAGCTAATTTCTAACAATGCCTTCTATGTTAAATGCGAAATAGGTTTGAAAAAAGGTGTCGGTATGTGGGATAGTTCCGATTATCAACGCGAGGGACTGGGACGGGTTTAAAATGCCTTCGAAGGAGGCTCTTTTTTAAGTAGTCCTAGTGCTAACACCAGTTTTATATAAAACCACAGAAATTTCCACACGGCTAGGCTGAATAGTTTATATCCCGCCCTCCTTTCTTTTCTTTTCATTTTATTATTATTATTATTATTTATTTATATGCAGAGTCTTTTTAATCAAGAGTCGAGATTCAGCGGTAAAAAAAGAATACGAAATAGGTTCCGAATGTGTTTTCTGTCAATCTCGTGTTCTAAATTAACTGAATCCTAATCTGTACGAGAATGACTATAGAAGAGAGTCGATAAAAGTTATTCTCTAAAAATAACACTGAAAAATGAATCTACATCAGATCCAGTAAAAATAACCAAAGATGATTGAGATAACGAAGACACGACCCTTTCTCTCAAATCAATATCCATTCATTAATGAAAGCCGTCTTTGAAAAGACAAAAATTATTCATTTCCGTACTTCAATTTTCTATAAATATGGTATTCGTTTCGTATTTTCATTTCCCTTTTCAGTATTTCATTTAATTTTCTAGACTGAATGAGAAAAAGTCAACGTAAAAGGAAAAAAATAAAAAAAAAAATAGAGAGAGAGAGAGAGAATCACAGTTGTTATTTTATAATATTTGTTCAAATTCCAAACAAATTCCGCTTGTCTTGCCACTTAAAAAGGAACGTTTTTGCATCACAGAGAACAACGTTTTTCACGTGAAATGACCACGGAAATTTATATAAGTTCCATATATAGATATGTCGGATAAGAAGGAATTGAATAAATGGAGGATTTATAGTAGTAGAATAAAAATACAAAAATAAATACATAAATAAAAAATGAAATAACACAATTTTTCCTAGAAACGCTTCTTTTTTTTTAAGGTAATAAAAATACTTTAGAACTACCTACAGCATTTAATTCCTAAATTTTATTACAATATAACTTTATTCCTTTCATTTTATGACCTTAAAATAATCTAGCTAACACTCACACACGTTGTTTCCAAATGATATGCACTGTACAAATAAGATTAAGAGTAATATATTTTTGCAAAACAAACAGCAAAAATTTTGTGCCACAGTTTTTTTTTTTTTTTTAATAATACTTTTTAATATATTTATCAATTACTTCATTTTAATTTATTTACTAATTATAAGTTCACTGGTTGCATAGATGCCAAATGTGAGTATTTTCCGATTCCGATACTTTTCATACAAATTTTCATCGTAATTTAATTACAGAAAACTGCCATAACTGAAAGTTCTTAAAAAATTTCTATTAAAACAATAATAATAATAAGAGTACCAGTATTCAAAAACCGTCTGAATTGGCGGCTACGTTGATATTGCTTCTCATAAAATATTTTTTATTTATGTCAACCAATTAAAGACTTTTGAAAAAAAAAAAAAAAATGACCGGTCAATCGAATAAAACATTGATGAAGTGCTAAAAGTTACAAATTGAACGCTGATTTCGTCGTTAGTATTAATTACATAGCCTTTTAGAATTTTTCTATGTTACGAAATCAAATAATTGGATGAAAGAGACAGTTAAAAAAGTAAAAATAAAAAATAGGATGTCTTTCATCTTGCGATAAAATCCTCTATCGATGCATCCATCGCTAGACGCGATTCATCTTACAACGACAGTCGAACACGAGAAATTTGTTAATGTCGCCTTTCGACCCGAATAGCTATAAACAATGATGCAATCTACGAACACGTCGAATTTCCTATATTGAGATGAGTTTGAAAAAAGATTTACTATGTGCAATACCTAAAAGAACTCTAATATGTATATATATATAGGGTAGGTGCTCCAGTGATTGGCATGTTCCTGTAATTGACATCTATCCCGAAATAATTAATAAATAAGAAAAATAATAAAATCATAACATATAAGAATTTTAAACATTTTATGTCAAACACTGGAGCATAGGGTGCCGATAACTGGTAAAATGAATAACTAGCAGTGTCAAACACTGGAACATAGGGTGCCAATGACTGATAAGATGGAAAACTGACAGTGTCAATCTGTCAATGACTGGAAGTGGGTATCAAATAAAAATTCATAAAAAAAAAAAAAAAAACTTGTTGTCAAATGCATGTATGTTAACATATATGTGGTTCTGAATGTCTTTCATACCCTATATACTAATTTAAGATTTCCAAATATAGTTTCTGATGATGACAAAAGCATCAAAAACATCAGAGATTGCTCTAAAAGTATCAATAACTGGAGCACTTACCCTACGTTCATTTTATAAATAGAAAAAAAAATTATTTTATATATTAAAACATGATTCACGTGCTTATTTTATTATAAGAAAAACTTAAATACTTATTTTATTTTAAGAACTGTGCTTTAAAGTCGATTCATTATAATAAAACAATTATAAAGAAAGAACGCGAACAGATTTTTATTGCTTTCATATTAGAAGAAACTCTGACGAAATATTTAACTACAGTGATAAGTTGCTGTTTCCATTATACAAATCTAGCAATATAGTATATCATATTGTTAGCTTCTTAAATTCTAATGGGAAATTATACTTTTGGAGTAAAAAGAAGTCTAATATTCTGATCAATTTAAAACAATTCCTAGACAAGTATCCCTCGCAGATCAGAAATTCAAAGCGGTGATTATGGCTGTTACTTACAGTTCAAATTTTTGTGATGAAAGATTATTCCATTTATCCTCTCTTCTCACACAGAAAATTCTTAAAAATGATGTTGTGAGTAGGATAAATTCAGAAAATTTTGAAGTGGAAATTTACCAAACGATGAAAGAATGTCAAGATTCTTCTGTGGACCACTCATGGTCCAAGGACTATATCGGTTGGCGACCACTGATGCATAGTACTTACTGCTCGACGCTTTGTAACTTATTTAGTTCGATGAGTTTCGTGTGAAGATTTACCAGATATTTTTAAATAGTAACAGCATTAAGAAAGTAGAAAACACTTTTTCTTTTTTTCAGTTAGCAAATATCTCCCCTAGCATTCTTTCTCCAAAAAGGTCAAATTAATACAGGTATTATTCTCTAAAAACATTAATAGGCACGATATTCGTATAAAATTCATCGTGTATGACAAGTTGCGTTATTAATAGATTTACAAAATTTGAAGATAAAACTCAGTGAATATGCTTTGCATTTTATTTAAATAAAAAAAAAAAAAAAATGCATTTACTAATAAATTAATTTATTCTATTGACTATAATAACAATTCTTAAAATAAAAAGTACTTAAAAAAGGATAATATACAAAATAAGTGTAACCTGTCAGATTATATTTTTCGATCTAGACTAAAATCACTCATGAATTAAAAGCGGAATGTAAAGCAACAATTTGAACGAATAATTTAATGCTCATCATGATTTTTTTAAAGCATGTTTTTTTTTTAAGGTTTTTAAGGGATTTGTTTAATCTGATTGATCCGAAAATCGACAGGTAAAATGTACAAACCATCTGAAATTGGACGATGAAGAGTCATAGTAGAATAGCCACATTGTTCGGGGATTACAAATGTGGTTTAAATGCCGGCTGAAAGCTCTTGCTAAAAGAGCTTCATAGTTATTAATTTATTTTTTATTTATTCCAACAAAGAACATTTCTTCCTTCCATTTCAAAATCGGAGTACAGAATCAAAAGTTCAAATTATTACAGGACATTATAGAAGAAGTCAATGTTCATATTACTGGATTTACGATTTCTGAAGAGAAAACTTGAAAAAATGAATCGTAAAAAGGTTGTATTTGAAATATTACGCAATTAAATTATTATTATTTATTTTATTTTATTTTATTTTATTTTATTTTTTTCGGTACCCCTGATGGCATCACGACTGTTTTTTTTTTTTTTTTTTCCCAGTGGTTTTTCTTTTTTCTTCTTCTTTCTCAATTATTATACCATGATTTTTCATTTTTTATCAACTTTTAGTTAAAATTTTGCTTTTTTAATATGTTATTATATATCTATATTTAATCATCTTTTAGTTAAATTTTTGCTTTTCTTAATACGTTATATTTTCAGCTGAATTTGTTATTAAATTCTTAATAATTTTGTTTCGTCCAACTTTGAGAAATATATCTCTAAAAACAGATAAATGAAGACAGGATTTAAAATGCGTATACACATGTTAGCTTTAAAATTGAAATATTTTTATTTTAATCTTTAAATCAAGAAATTTTACAATATTATTGTATTATTTATTTAGACAATTTCTAGTTAATGCTGAATTAGGAGAATATTTGAATCATGAATGATTTCATTATCTGCAGATATTATTATTACATCATCAATATATCGATAAAATTATATATTTTTTAAAATAACGTTCATATTAGTAATAAAGATCCAGATCAGCTGAGATATTGGAACTACTAGCCTCTTGTGGGATGCCGATTTTTTAACCATAAATTTGGTAATTATGAATAAATATATAATTAGTAAGTGTGTAAAAGTAATTCGAATCAATATCATTTGAAATTAGTAATTGATTTTTATACGAACTAAATAATAAACTTATGACAATGTTAAGTTCAGTCAGTTTTATATTATTAAATAAATCAAAAGTGTGTATATTATTTACATTATTATAATATTTTTAAAATAATGAATAAGTTTATAGATGTTCATTAAACAGTGTTTGTTATCGTCTTTAAATGTTATTAAATATATTATATTTAAAGTATTAAAAAGGTGTTTATTGACATTATTATTATTATAACAAATATTACATTCTATAGTAACATTATGAAATTTAATGGGCGTTTTATAGAATTTAGAAATTATCACTAAATAAGAGTCATTGAAAGTTTTCACTTCGAGCTTTTAATAACTCTGCAGAATGCATATATGCACGTTTATTATTAATAATAGTATTAAATGATGTTATTTCAAATCAAGTCTTCCATCCTGGCGAGTGATCTTTGTAATAATATGTAATATTTAGCATTTTATCCTGTGCAAAGTTTGAAAAGATTTTCATAATATATATATATATATATATATATATATATATATGTATGTATATGTATATATATAAACAATTGTGTATTATTTCAATTTTTATTCCTGTTATTGAATTTATGCATTTCTAATATATAATTTTATTAAATTATTAATTTTTGCATATTATATTTGGCATTTAAATGGATGTTTGATATACCAACTCTATTCATCTGAAACTGATAAAAGAAAATATTGACTCCATTAGAGCTGTAAATAAAAAAATACTTTAACTTGTTTTTACTAATCATTGGTACTCAATTTAATACCGTGACTAATTTTAATTGAAATAAATCTCAATTAAAATTTATTTTATGTTGGTATCTTCATCTATCTTTTGTCTGCTGAGTGTTACATACTAAATAATTCAAATTATATATATATGATAATTATTTCAACTTTTATTCCTGAAATTGATTTTATGCATTTCTTAAATATTTTCTTAAATTATTAATTTTTGCATATTAAACTTGGCATTTGATTGGTTGTTTGATATACCAACTCTTTTCCTCTGAAAAGTATAAAGTTAATGACTCCATTTGTGGTGATTTTAATTATTTAATAAGTCATATTATCCACCTCGTGGTAATCTTAACTGATTCTTGAACTTTTTATTAAATCAGTTAATTTCATATTTCTAGCTCATGCATTCTGATTATTAATAATTATTGCTTTTCTCATATGGGCTCAGTGTAATCAAATTTTATACGAAACGTGACAATAATTTTATACGAAATACATCTCATTTAAAATTTCATTGTTGGTATTTTCAACTATCTTTCATTTGCTGAGTGTTGTAAATGAATTAAATTATTCAAATTATATATATATATATATATATATATATATATACATAATCCTTTTATATTAAAAGAAAAGAATGAGAATGAAGAATAGTCAGTCAAATAATTCACCAAAGAAACAAACACAAGCCAAACAAAATAACTAGATATCTTATATGTATATATATATATATATATATATATATATATATATATATATATATTTATATATATATATATATATGAGAAGGTATAGCAAATTATTAAAATATAAATAGTAGCTGGAAAAGGGTCAAAATAAGACATATTTGTAATATTTTAATATATATGTGTGTGAACTTAAGAACACAACACAGAATAAAAATAAAAAGCCCTTTTCTTTTTTTTCAAATTTAGAAGAAATTGCTCATCCCGAATGTAACGTAACAGTTTTAACTCATACTTTAGTGAGCGTCATTGTTTTTTAAGGCACTTATTTGAAGGTCTTCCGTGGGCAGTATAATCTTATCGATCTGTAAATCGAAGTATTTCACTGTGCAACCAGCTTTAATTCGGTCATACTGGAACAAGCACATTGTTCAAAGATTAAAAATTTCTTCTAATATAGTTTAATAATAGATTAACATTATTTGATAAGTACATCTTTCTTAAACCAAAATTCAATTACTTTTCTTTCCTCAAATGTACAAAAATCGATAGAAATAATTCTTCGAAAAAATTATAAGACCCCTTCCCCAAATATATATATATACAGTGGTGGCCAAAAGTGTGGACATTTTTTGAAAGTTTCCTGTTTTCAACTTTGTGTGCTTGTAGAATATATTAATTTTCACTTAAATACAAATGTTTATATATCAAATTGAAGGTAATTTAATGTAGAATTTAATAACAAAAACAGTATTACAATATCTGTATTCCAAAAAATGTTACGCAACTAATAGTAAGATCTGTCTTAGATTTGCATTCTTTTAAAGTGATACTTACACAATCAATACTTAGTAGGATAACCCTTATTTTTTAAGACAGCTTCACAACGTCTTTTCATCAAGTAAACGAGTGTTTGTAGTTCATCTTTCGTAATCACATGGTGCCAAGAATCAATTATAGATTCAATAAGTTGTCTTTTATTGGATGGACGTTTTTTTCGTACAAGAATTTTCAAACGTCGCCACAAATTTTCAATTGGATTGAGATCAGGGCTGTTTCCTGGCCATGGTAATATATCTATGCCTTTATTTTGAAACCATGCTTTGCATACTTTTGCTGTATGGCATGGAGCTGAATCCTGCTGAAAAATAAATGGTTCTTTGTTGGGGAAGAGATCCCTGATGGAAGGTATCAATTTTGGTTCCAGGACAGTTTCGATGTATTTTTTGGCATTCTGGATGCCATCAATCACTTGAATTCGGCCCACACCATCTGCAGACATACATGCCCAAATCATGACATTTGTTGGCTTTTTTGTAGTTGCTTCAATGCAATCAGGATGAAGTGCTTCACCTACTTTACGTCTCATGTATTTTCTACCATCACTACCAAAGAGCAATATTTTACTCTCATCGCTCCAGATTACTTGATTCCATTGATTTTCTGACAATTTAATGTATTCTTTTGCCCACTTAACTCGTTTTTCGCGTTGCTTTTGATTTAAATATGGTTTTTTCCTTGGAATTCTAGCTTGTAGTCCAAATCCTGATAACCTTCTTCTTATTGTTCTTGAACTTACTGCAATACCCGCTGCATTCATTTCACATCTAATGGCATCTGATGAAAGTTTTCTTGAAGGCATAGCCGTTTAATTTTTCTATCAGCAGTAGCACATGTGCATTTTTTTCGGCCTGATTTGGCCTTATTTTCCACTGATTTCGTTTTTTCATAATGTAAACAGAACTTTCGTACACCAGAACAAGTCACTGAACCACCAACTTGTCTTGCAATTTCAGCATAAGAGAGGCCATTTTCTCTCAATCTGACAATTCGGCTTCTTTTTGTAGATGTCCAATCAGCTCTTCTTGTCGGTGACATTGTTTAAAATTAGTTTAATTCAGAAAAAGGACTTAAAATATTCAAAAGCAGCAATACTCTATTTAATTGTACTAGTATGCATCATTCCGCAAAATATTTCCACAACAATAACTCTTTTACCATCCAAATAACCTAAACTATAGTTACAGACATTTGATTGGTCCTCAGAACAGTGTTTGTGATTGGCCAGTACGCTTTTATTACAAAACACGTCATTATTCAAAACGATTTGTGTTTGTTTGTTCTACTAAAATGAGCATAACTTTCTTTGTAATTCAGATATTTTAATTCTGTTTTTGTTATTCAATTTGACATTAAATTACCTTCAATTTGATATATAAACATTTGTATTTAAGTGAAAATTAATATATTCTACAAGCACACAAAGTTGAAAAACATGAAACTTTCAAAAAATGTCCACACTTTTGGCCACCAGTGTATATATGTATGTATTTAATGTAAGAACTGTAAAAAGTAACTGAAATGTCTTATTTAACTATTTCAGAAAATCAAGAAGTCTCCATTTACAAATCCCTAATGTTGCAACAATGTAGTTAAAAATGCTGGATTTTAAGCGGTTTCCTTAATACATTTTTACAAGCACACTATTAAGTATAAAAATATAATATAAATAATATAATAATGATATAAGTCACGTCCATGTGGACAGTGACTATTAACTTAAAAATATTTTATAATGAATTACGTTTGTAATTTTGTTAATTAAAAAGAAAAAAAAAAGAAAAATTCTATGAAAGACAGAATTTAGTACAGAGTACTATTAATTTCAATCTGTAAATTTTTTTTTAATTATTTTTTTTTAAATTATTATTTATTTCTTCTTCATTTTTGTATCTCATTTCTTGAGCGTAAAACTGGCCCACGTACTTTTTAAAGGGACTGAAATGAATTAAAATGAAGTGTTGACACCCCAGTTTCATACTTTAGTTAATTTCAAAAAATTTAATGGTCGTGTTGAAAGACTATTTGCACCCTTGGTTTCAGAAAAAATTTACTTTTTATTGGGTACCGAATTTGTAACGATAGGTCTGATATTTCTAATTTATTTTGGTGTTACACAAAACTGGACTACAAAAACTGTCGACGACGTTTTTTACCGAGATTGAAATTGACAGTCCTCCTAGTCCTAAAAAGCTCCAATTTTAATTCATTGTTTAGTTATTGTGCTTAGTTAAACATTGAAAATTTATTATTCACTTCTATTAATAAAATGGCATGAGTTTTTTAATTGTTTGTTCCCACAGCCATTATACATAAGAATAAATAAATAACATGATTTATAAGTAGTAAAGAATAAAAAACATTTCAGCAAAAACAATAAGTTTCAGAAACGCTCAACAATGGTTTCTAGTCGAAATAATAACGCATAACGCTTCACCGTTAGAAAAACAGCAGGAAAATAGCAAAACGCCTTAACAAACTCTGGAAAATCGTTATTAGCTTCTTCCATTAATAAAACGTTCAGTCTGTGTTTACTACTTGTTGCCATAGTAATTACATATAACAATAATTGTACAATCTAACTCAAATAAAATAAGAACGAAAATTCATGCGGTTAACATTGATTTTTAACACTTTCCAACTGCACATATTCGTAGAATCATTTACTCCCTGAATGTACTTTGTTTACGTGATCACATAATGGACAGACAGACAGATGGACTAATTGATGACTAATTGATCTCATAATCACGTTTAATCATTGTTGGAAAGTGTCAAAAATGCTTAACACACACAGAAATGCGATTCTAGCAATTTCAAATTGTAGTTCTTAATGTATTTGAGTATTTTTGTTGGGAGACTATTTTAATGATAATCATATCATATTTATAAAGACATTTTTCTTTCTCGCTTGCTTTCTTTTCTTTCTTTTTTTTTTCTTTTTTTTAATTGTGTGTGTGTGTGCAGATGAATAGTAAATGTCAATTTCATTTTGATTAGCGCAAAACAAATGTGACAAAATATTATTTATAGAAATATCTCTCATAGAACGCAATGCTTTGGAATTCTTTCGGGCGTCCCTGTATACAAACCGGTGATAGTATTTACATTTTCAACAGGTAACAATGTACAGTAAACTTCAATATCAGTTTCAAGGAATTCCATGAAAGCGGGGGCAGACAGACAAACAAAACGAAGTCATAAACATTTTTCAACTTTTATGAAAAATGTTAAAAGCGCATTACAGTAATCAAAGCAAGCATTTGTTCTATCATACTAAACCTAATGTATTTAAATGATAATTACTGTCATTTTATGATTTATTTTTATTTGTTTATTTTAATTTCCAATCTAATAACATTTTGGATGTACAACAGTGTTGGGCATAATTGATTAAAAAGTAATTGAATTACAATCGAATTACAATTAAATTATAATTATTTTACTGTCAATCGATTAACAAGTAATTGATTACAAGTAAATTGAATAAGTAATTCAATTTATTGAATAAATAATTCAATTTATTTGTAACCAAGTACTTGTTAATCGATTGACAGTAAAATAATTGTAATTTAACTGTAATTCAATTACTTTTTAATCAATTATGCCCAACACTGATGTACAATATTATACTATAAGTATACTTGTAAATCAATTTAGTAATGCTTTCATTTTTTATTGGAAAATGTAGTGGAGAAATTAAGAATGTGTTGAGATTTAAGAAAAATGATAATTTTTCAGAAACAGAAATCAAACCTTTATCAAGCATTAGAAACTTTAAAAGAAAGAAATTATCGTATACAAAATAATTTTCAAGAAATACTGAAATTTTTAAATATCAAATGTTTTTAAACTACTTAATGCGTAAGAACTCTTTTCAATTTTTAAAAATCCTGCAAGAATTTTTTTTTTTAGACAGTTTCGTAGTGCTATAGAATCGACTTTCTATTAAGTAATGTTCCGAAGTTCTATACAGCTTCGATTATGTTTTTAAATCTGTTCTTTCACACTTTAAGCACTGTCTTTCAAAGTCTTTCAAAGGAGCCGACATGAAGCGACGAAATATTGAGAGGCATAATCGAATTTTTTATAAACAATTTTGATTTAAAACTCTGTTTAATAGCAACTTCATGTAATAATTAAAAAATATATGTATATGGTGATGTTACTTTATTATTTCCTAGTAGTGAATACACTGAAAGTAAAAAATGAATTTTAAAATTAAACATGTATCAGAAAAGTGAGAAGAATCCTTTATTTGATAAATGGATACCCATTACGATTTCTTAGCTAAAGTGTGAATGTACATATAATCTTGAGTAATAGCATAATTTACTTTGCACAGATTGAGAATCAATTATTAAATCATCAGTGTGAATGCAGATAAATGCTTAATAGTTAACAAAAAATATTTAATAATCGCCTAAAGTGCTGATTGTCTGTCAATATTACAACATTATGAATCCAATTAATTTCAGTGGGTATTGTTTTGTGTAAGTGTGCCATAATAAAAATAAAGAAACAAACAAAAGAAAAGGTTTCCAATAATAATAATAATAATAACAGGAAAAAAGAAAAGGAAACGGAATAAAGAAAACTAGTACTATAGAAAAATAAGCATTGAAGTAGAAAATTTTCAAATTTTGAAAAGGTGGAACATGACGATATTTGGTTTGTGTAAACGCATTTTCTAAATTAAAATAAATAGGAATTAACTGGGGCTATATTAAATCGGTGTATACATGAGAGACTTAAAATTTAGTGACATAATAAAAATAAAGGAAGAAACAAACAAAAGAAAAGAAAAGAAAAGAAAGTTTCCAATAAAAATATAATAATAATAATTGGTCGTAATTATAAATTTAGACAAATTCGTGCTCAATAAAAAATAGCATTTCGTCATAAGTAAGTTGTTGTAATTTTCAATTATTTAGTTGCAAATAATCTTAAGTGAGAAATAAAAGATTTACTTATATGAATAAAAAACTCAGTTTTTTTTTCCCCCTTTCAAAGTAAACAAATAATACATGCGTTAAGGTGGCAAGTTCTTTTTAATTGCCGTTGCATTATTATTATAAAAAACAAAACTGTAGCAAATGAAAAAATATATACGTACGCTTTATCCGATGGGAAAATAAATTCCACAAAAACCTAGTCAAATAGCAATTAATGATAATAACAATAATAATAAAAACTAGACGCATATACACACGTGCATCCTGATATTCCAAATGGAAAAAATATTGACGTGTGCAATATATTTATTGTAAAAATAGTATTCATTAATATTTGTCGATACCCATTTATATTTATTTATTACATTTAAAATTTTTCACAAATAAAATAATTAAAAAAGCTTATGTTGAGATTTAACATTTTTTTTTTTTTTTTTTTTTTAATCGGAAAGAAAGAAAATAGAAGATAAAATTAGATGTGAATCGATTTCTTAGATAAGTTATCTTACAAAAAGATAAGAAATGAAATAAAATGAAGAAAAAGAAAAAAAAAAAAAAAAACAGCAAAAATGTAACTATCTAAACAATGTTTTTTTCCAACCTTACATCGTGGAATAAAACAAATATTTTTTATTTAAAGTAAAAACAATTTTGTCATTTCTTCAAAATGAATTATATTTCCCCGCGTTTGAATTTTAGGAACTCCCATTTGAAAAAAAATTCCATTCACTGAGTGGGTTAAACTGAATTTATTTCTAGTCTGAGAAACTTTAGATGAAAGGGAAATGGAAATAAATTCAAGTCAAACAAATACATTTTACACTTCAATAACCTGTTCTTCAAAGAAAAATAAGTTTTTAAAATTAAATTAAACAAAAACGGCAAAAGAAGTTCTTTAAGAACATCCTAAATATAACACTTATTACGGCGATTTCAATTTCGTATTACATCTATTTAAGTAAAATTGGCAAAAGGATTATTATTTATTTATTTATTTTAGAATGCGTAAAATTGAAATGTAATTTTTGATGGCATTAGAAGGTGCAAAATGTAATTTTATTAACCACAAATCATTGAAGAAGTTATAAAAAGTATTGACAGTCTGAATTAAATTTAGTGCAGTTCGGACGAAAGGGTTTTAATTAAATGTGTCAAAAAATAAATAATACTCAGTTTTTCCAAGTATGTCACATTACTATTCCTTTTTAAGTGATTACAGAAGATAGAATTGAGTTAGGCATAAATTGCAGTCCTCAGGAGGTTAATTTGTGACCCCTCGAACAGTTTTCTAAGTGTTAGTTTTATCTACTTTATTATTATTATTTTTTTTTTTTTTTTCATTGTCATTATTCAATTACCTTTAGTTAATAATTACTCTATAAAGGTAATTGTATGAAAGTTTGAGATTAGTTTTCTTGCTGTGTGTAAACTTTAAACTGAATAACTGCTACGCAAATATATGTAAACAGACATTAACTAACTTATTAGCGATCCTCCTCACCACGATCACGATCAGCTGCAGTGAGTAGCCTTCCCTATCCAGAAAATTTATATTTAAACTTTCAATATCAGGGATTTTTATTGCAATGATGTATTAATATTGAATAACATCTTTCGGTAATTTTAGTGGCAAGCATCTTTATTAAATTATATATTTTCGAACAGATAGAGATTGTAGTAAAGAAAATTGCTTATATGTAAGTGAATGTGTGTATTTCAATATGTACAATGTATAATTTACGTACAATAATAATTAAAATTATAATATTATAATCTTTTAAATACGTATTCCAAGCAAATACAAGTTTTAGAGATAATATATATATATGTAACATTTGAATAAATATTCGATAATTGATAAATATCTACTACGATAAAACTACCAATAACAAAATATTATTTCAAATGAAAACTGTTATGTAAAAATATTTATATTAATCATTATTTAGTAGCTAATTAAAAGTATTAAAATGCGAAGGGGGAAAAGTAGATTTTTAAAAAATCTCAAACAATTTAAATCTAATGAAACGATGGGGAAAAAAAAAATATATATATGATCTAAGATTTCTGTAGCATAGAATAAGAAGAAAGAGATAAAAAATAAAAATCTAGATACTACTATTAAACAAATAATATATGAACGTAACATTAAAATTCTCTCAACACAACTGTAAAAAAGTCAAAAATAATCATTCTAAAAATGTAATCTACGATTCTTCGGTTATTTTCTTTTCTCTTAGCAGACGATTTCGAATGCATTTTTTTGCATCTTTAACGAAAGGGAGAAATGGAAGAGTAAGCAAAGGCGTCATCTTACCTGTAATTCATGCATCAATACAGAATCCCCGGCGCTCGTGAATGATCATTATTACTACACATGACGAATTTTACACTGCGGTTGTACAACTCTTCCCATCGTCCAATGCGGATAACACCAGACGATGCTGGTCACGTGACAATAATACGACGGTTCTTTCCAAACAATTGTTTTATTTGGTATTTAAAACGGGCGAAAATATATTTTTCCACACTTGAATGTAATTCCGAAAACGAGAGAGAGCCTCCGCTTTCTGTGCCGTGTTTTTTAAATTTTTAACTTAGCTGAGCTCTTCGAAAAGGTCAAAGAGGCTCTGTGGAGATGAACAGCGAGGTTTACTGGAATAGGATACCTCAGAGTTCGCCAAATCACGATGCCAAGCATGCCAAGTTTAGACACGCCCACGGAAAACGCTTCGAAAAAGAGCAGAAGGAATAGGGATGGTGGTGGAAGATTCGCGCTATATTTGGATGTAATAAATATTAATGCACTTTTCCGTTTTCTGTCTTAGAGAGGGAAATAAATAAATTTCGTATTCAATTTCGTGTATCTGATTTTAATTTATTAAGACAATTAATTTAATCTTTCATTGGATGATTTGAATTTTATTATTATTATTATTATTTTATTACTAATTTTAATAAATAATAATAATAAAGAAAAAAGATTTTTCTTCAAGAATTGAAAAAAAAAAAAAAAAAAAAGTGGAAAGTAACTTAGAGTATTTTAATGCCTCAGAATAAAGAAAGAGAGAACATAGATAGGTTATCTAAATCTAAATGGCAAAATATATGATTATTATGAATTGAATAACAATAATTTATTTATTCTAATGGTACATTGAAAATGTCAAAGATAAAATTTGTATGAACAAAAAAAAAAAACAAAAAAAAGAGCTGATTTTTTAGAATTTTAGAAAAAGAAAACAGTCGCATTCTAACCAAAATATTATAATTAAAGAATTGCGGGACGTTATAACTTTCTTTTCTTTCTTTCTTTCTTTCTTTTTTTTTTTTTTTTATTCAATTGGTATCTTAGAGTTATGAACATTTGCTTACATATCTAATGAAATCTAACAATATAAGAGAAATTAAAAATTTTCTAAAACTATTTAAATTAAAAATAAAATATAATTAAAAACTTAAATATTTTCGATTTTTTTTTTTTTTTTTTTATTTCTTTTTTCTTTCAGTTTTACATACTACTTTGTGGATTGATTGATAAGTATATTTTATAAAAATATTTTTATGTTTGAATGCTAAAAATTTGCATAAATTTCAGCATTCAAACGTATTAAAAAAAAATTCATTCATCATTCAATTCATATTTTAAAATAATAATAATATCAATCAATCCACAAAGTGACATCATAGTTTCTTGTATTTCAAAATAAACAAGCATCTTTAACTTTTTTATTTATTTTATTTTTTTTTTTTTTTTTCGTAAAAACTAAAAATGAAGGGTTTTAGAGAATGAGAAATAGATACGACTGGTTTTCAGTTTCCCAGAAAATAGAATTTCCATGAATATAATATCACGTACATGCCAAGTATAATTGTAAATAACCGTACATTTTATAATATATTTACTTCGAAGGTATAAAACGTTATAGACTTTAGCTATTTCGGTTTTAATAATGGAAAGGTTATAAAGACTATAATTTTAAAATGGCATGAATAGGCATAAATTTTAATAAGGCATATTTGTAAAAGCTGTCTAATTTCGTAAATAAAAGAAAGAGAGAATATTTGATAGGTTATTTTTATTTGTTTATTTATTTTATTTATTTATTTTCAAAGCATTTTCCTTTTCCTATTTAGCTTACAAAGAATATTGCTTTCAATACCCGGTAAAAGCGTACTCTTCAAACACCTGATATTACGGGACAAAGATTACCCTATTCTTTTTATAGAAAAGGAACAGGAAAAAAAGTTAATTTACATAATGAGTAATACATGTGATAAAGCCATAATATAGTACGATAGCTGCCAAGTGTTACGATTTTTGAATGCCTGTATTTTTTTTTCTTTCTTTTCTTTTATTATTTGTTTCTTTTTGAAATTTTTATAAGACGTTTCCTATAATTAAATCATGTGAAAAATTCTATTAAAAAAATCCAGTATTAAAAAATCGTAGCATTTGGCAGACATGCAGTAAAAGCAACCATAAGTACACATTACTTTATTTGTAAAGGTAAGAAACAGCCGTTGCCGACGAAATGATAAAAATCCGCAGATGATAGAGATCTATTTTTTTTTCTTCATTTCATTCATAAAGTCAACATCGTTACAGAAATATGCATACTTGACAACCTAATCCGGAAAATTGTTAGTACCGCCCCTTTTCGCCTATTTTTTTCACACAAGTCTTTTTTTAGAGTACTTTTCTTCTTATTTAATCGTAAATATATTTGAAGAAAATTACTTTAAAAATCAAGTGGTTTACAAAAAGGGGCGGGAACTAACAACCTTCCAGGTTAGGTTGGCAAGTATGAATATGTGTTGTATACATTAAGCTTTCGGCGTTCTTTTGAAACCAAACATTTAACATTCTTTTAGGCAACACTTTTTCAATATTTTTTTCGCTTTTTTCTTTTATATCCCCTCCATGAAGGATCGGTATTATGATGGCATGTCTCCGGACCACCTCTAGAGGTGAATCCCAGACCGTTACCAATTACCCATTGCGAAGCACTTGTGCGACGCAAAACCCAACCAACCAATCTTTTTCTTTTATTAATTTTTAAACTTTTATTTCCTCCCGATAGCAGCACTACTCCGAAATTTAACAAATGGTATTTCAGAGGAAACCCTATGCAGGGGTCACTTTAAATTTCTCAGCAGAGTGCAGTTTTTGCTGCCACCTTGTGGATGCATTCATGCCTAGTTTTCTTTTCTTTACTTTTTTCTTTTTCGCAACCTAATAAAGGGCGCTATTATTTTGACCCAAAACAACAGTAGCGAATTTTCGAAATTATATTGTTTAAAAGTTATTTATTTATTAATTATATTATTAATTATATAATAAATTTATGTAATAATACTTTAATTATATTAATATTAATTTAAAATTATATTTATAATTATATATTAATTATATAATCAATAATATTTAAATACTATTGCTGGAATTTTATCCGCTCAATAAATACATACTTCAAAGCAAAAATTTCTCAAAAATTAAAAACGTTATTTTATTTATCGATTTATTTATTTTTGGACATATTTATACTTTTGTGTTTAATAAACATTTTTGAAATAAGTTAAGCAATTTTCCAAAGAAAATATGCAGTAAAAATTAAAGGTTTAAGTGTCAAAACTTTATTTTAGAGATGACGTTGTGATGGAACATGGAACCGAACCAATCGAAACAAGCATCACCGAATGCAGGACAGCTTTAGTGTGTGGTTTATGGAGCACAATCAGATGCGTAGTGTTAGCAGAGAAAAGAAAAGAGAGAATCTCCCTGAACTATCCGCATCTAGAAGAGGAGGTGAATGATTCATTCATTAAAATAGCGATAGAGGAAGAGTGGACGGACACTGGGGAGAGGGTGTAGAGAGGACCGGAAGATGACTTACTCGAGACTCGATAGGAATCGACGCAGATCGGAAACTTCAAGTAGTACTTGGGTTTCGGTTACCGAATCTCATTCAGCGTATCACGCGTGCGACGAAAAAAAAAAGACGAAAGTTCGTCAGATTTTTTTTTTTCCCCCATCACGATAAAAATAATATAGGGATGCCATAATACTTTAACGATGTAAAATTTCTTAAAAATTGATAACCAAAAAATTTTTCTTTGATGTCGTTTTACAAATTTATGATAGCGATGAGTCACTTAGAAGAATTCGGTCAAACAGATTTTGATTAAAAAATAAAAAAAAAATAGTAATAATATTAAATAAATAACAAGGTGATATTAGAAAATAAAACACAAATATGTTTTTATTAAGTTCATGAATTTTTTGAAAAAAAAAAAAAAATGAAAAAAAATCGGAAATGCATTAATTTATTTTATTTTATTTTTTCGATCCTCGGTAAAAATAATATGTGGGTGTCATACCAGTTTAATAATGTACAACTTTTCTAAAAATTGAAAAACAGATTTTTTTTTTTTTCTTTGGAATCAATCAGTGGCGTAAGCAAGGGGGGGGTTTAACCCCCCCCCCCTTGACAAAATGTATGATGAGAAAAATCAGGCTGTTCCTTACATTTTTTTTCACATTTCAGGCGGAGAAAATGTATGGCAAGCGTAGAATATTTTTTTCTAGGAAGTGGTTTAAAATTATGACTAACTTTTTTTTTCATTACTCTGTGATAAACACTCCTGTAAATAACTAAACCACTTCATTTGCGCGGCGCGAAACATGGTTCCCCTGAAAACAATTCTCTGAAAGGATTTCAACTTTACGAGTTCATACTCAAGGACAAGAGGGGTCGACCATATGGGGAAGGGGTAACCATTGAAGGAGTGACCCAAACAATACCCCAACAATAGAAGACATTTTAAATGAACTAGCGAAAACTTCTCGTCGATTAGATTTCGCTCTGTAAATAGGAAAATTCAGTGAAATATTTTGCGTAACTATGTACTGAATTTTATGTTTTGTGTAGCAGTTTGTACAGGCTCTACGTTATTCGTCGCTAATTAAAGATTTTTTAGTTTGATCTTCTAATTGGTGAGTTTGTTTTACTATTTTTCATTTTCTTACTCTTATTTTCGGCAAGTAATTATGATATTTTAAAAGATTGTTAAACTTAATTAAAAATAAACTTAATTAAACTTAAATAAACTTAATTAAACTTAATTAAAAATTCGGAAGGACGAACCCCCCTTTTGGAAAAATTCTGAATACGCCACTGGAATCAATTAATTAGTAATCCATCATTTACAAAATTTTCGAAAAAAAATTATGAAATGCGATGTATACAGATTTGATAAAAGATTTACAGAGATAATAAATAAATAAATAAATAAAAAGTAAACATTCTGTCAAAGACAGGATTTAGTTTAGTACGGAGTACTAATTAATTTCAATCTGTAAAATTTTTATTTTTATTCTTTAACTTTTAATTTTAATTTTTTTTTAATCTTATTTTTTTACCGTAAAACTGGGCTACGTAGTTTTTTAAATGACTGAAAATGAAGTGTTGTCACCTAAATTTCGTATTTTAGTTAATTTTAAAAAATCTAATGGTCGTGTCGAAAAGCTTTGCACCCCGGGATTCAGAAAAATTGCCCCTTTCAGTGGGTACTGAATTTGTAACGATAGAACTGAAACTGATATTTCTAAGTTATTTTAGTTTTACACAAAACTAGTCTGCAAATAACGAGTGAATATCATGAAATAAAAACTCAATATAAATATAAATTAACAATAAAAAATAAAATTAATAGTGAATTAATAAAATTAATTCTCGATAAAAATAATGTAAGGATGCCATAACAGTTTTACAATGTAAAACTTTAAAAATCGATGGGTAAAAATTTTCTCATATGAAATCCATTTACCTTATTTAGCCATTTAAACTGAATAAATGTACATATTTCATTCCTATAATAGTCCGGACAATAAAAACCGTATTACGACCTTACATGGAAAAAACTATAAGTTTTCTTCCTTGTTCGTTTTCTTAAATTTTGAAAAACGTTCCTTAAAAAAACTTTTTTTTTTTTTTTTTAAAGAACTTTAGATTTTTGTTTTTCAAAAAACAAATAAATAAATAGTTTAAAATTCTGTTAGTAGACAGAATTTGTAACAAAATAAGTCTTATTACATTTTAATGTAGGATGAACTGGAAGGGAAGAAGGGGAAGCATGTGGGTGCCTATATAACAGCTACATAATATCATTTTGCTCTGACGCATACCTGACAACATTGTGATTAATATTTCGTAGTATTGTTAATACCCGCCTTTATTTCACACCAGTATTTTTGGAGTGTATCTTTCTTTTTGTTTAATCGTAATTACATTTGGAGAAGTTCTTCTACAAAAAAAAAAAAAAAAAAAAAAAAAGTGCTGCAAAGTACTGAAAACGGACAGGTACTGATAATACTACGGAATATTCATCAGAATGTTGGCAGGTACGCTCTGACGTTATCTACTCAAATCTCAGCACACTCAGAATTCGACCTTTTTGAAGCTAAACCATTTTTTCCACCCCCTTTCTTATGTCTCTTTCTTTATCAAACATTTAACTGCTCAGTAAACTAAAATTGTCGAGTTTGTTTAAAAACTAAACTTTTTCGAAGGTATTTCAACTAAATTTTGCTTTTTAATTGTACCCAGAAAAGAGAATTTTTTAACCCTTTCCATCTGTGCTTGCTATCTCTTCTTTGACGAGTCATCAAAAACACTCATTGTAATATACAAAATTTAGAATTCTGGAACTAAAATATGTTTATATATATATATATATGTAATCCTTTTGGTAGTAGAAGCAAAGAATGAGAACGAAGAATAGTTAGTCAAACAATTCACCAAAGAGACATACACACGCCAAACAAAGCAACAAGATTTCCCAAATTGATTCAATTAACATGTTCAACAATAACACTGACGCCAATCCACTGTACAAAAAATCAAATTTCAAAAGGAAGTATAAGTAATTTTAAATAGGCAATGGTGTGAGACGATGGCACAAATATTAACAATCTACCCCGCATTACACATTCAATAACTTATTTACATTAGTTTATTTTTAGTTCAATTATAAATACATTAATTTATTTTTTGTTGGAGAAGGAGAAAATACTCAAGTATTTTAAATTAAGAACAATACACATAGTTTAAGCACAATTGCAGCTATGCACATAGTGTATAAATTAAAATTCATTTGTTATTAAGCCTTAATTTGGAAAATGAAAAATATATGCATATCATATATTTTATTTTAATTAAAACACTGTAACCAAAGAATATATATATAAGTCTAATCCATCCCTTTTTAAATCTTCTTCGTAAATTTAACTTTTTATTTTTGTTGTTTCATTGTTTTCTTTTAGAGGTTACTTCACTTCACTTATCATCTGACTTCATCTTAATTTATCCTGAAAAGAAATCCTATTTTGCTGCTTTCACGAGTCTATATTCATTTCGCTTAATGAAATATGGTGCTTAATTATTGTGACCTGTATTAATTGTTGGTCATATTTTTGACTTATAGTGTTTGCATACGAGGTTCATAGTCTTTATTATTAAGTCATCTGACCACGGTTCTACGCTTCAGTATAGACATTCGAGCTCTTCACTGTCGAACTACATAAATTTACACTCACTGCATTCCCCCCCCCCCTCTCTCTCTCTCTTGTTCTTATTTCTAAGTGAACAAACTAAATCATTCTTTATTTATTTTTACAAATTTAATTTCCTTTGACACCAACTTTCAGCCGAGTCTTTTACGATACAGAAATCGAGTAATGAGCCTTTGGAAGGAAATAGTCTGGAAAATTTGAAGAGAAGTTTTAGATAAATCACTAACGCTGATAATTGAGAAGAAAAAAAAAAAAAGTCAGGAAAACGACAAGAAAATGTCACTGACTTCAAATTGATAAAAATAAAATAAAGAGGGAAAAAAACACACAAAAGAGAGAGGGAGCTTTACACTTCGTGCAGGATCAGCCCCCAAAAGTTTCAGAGAGAAAAAATGGGGGGGGAGGGGGAATGGGAGAAATAACGGGAGAACAGGATGTTCTGAACTTCGATTTTCTATTTCTATTGCAGGGTGCGGCGAATATCGCTCTTCACAGAAAGATATTTTTGGAGAACAAAAAGTAAGGAACCTTTTGCCCAATCAACTGAAAATATTTTTTAGCACACTGTAGGGTATTGATTTACATGATATTATTATTATTATTATGAAAAACAACAAAATGCTATTTTAATTATTATTATTTTTTTTTTTTTAATTGTTCACACATTTGAGTAACGATTTTATTTTGTAATATGTTCCTTTTGGTAACCCTTTTTTTAAATATTAATAGATCCAAGGCAAAAGAAATTTTCTTAAAATATCAAGATTGAGTAATTTTGTTGCACTTCTTTTCCACAATCTTCCAAAATCCATCCCAGATTTTAAGATGCTGCTTATAAGGAGATAAAACGCACATGGAAGACTCGTCGCGGCATTTGGGTAATATGCATATAAATGAAATAGTCTTCATTTTAATTTCAATTTCTTTTCCCTATAAAATAGAGCAGTTCCAAGTTCACTTGGACTTTTTTTTATCTACTGTCTTTATATAAAAGAATAGATTAAAGAAAAAAATCCCGTCGCCCTAAAATAGATTTTATTTTACACAGAATTTTATATTTATTAATTAGAGAATAAAAAGAGACTTTGGTTTATTTTTATTGTTGATATCTTACTTTCATTTTAAATAACCCTAAGGGGTGAATCCCAAATGGTCGCTAACTGCCCGTAGCGTAGCTATAGTGTGACGATAAACCCCTACTCAACTCAACTCCCTTCTAAATTCAAAATACCTTTAATAATTTCATTTATTAATAATTAATCTTAAAACGGTTTGCTCTACGCAATATCTTTTCGAAATCGAACCTTGTTTTGTATTATTGGTAGAGGAGAGAAGGTTGTATACCCCTCAACAATATAAAAATACCGGGTGATTCAAAATAGATGTTACAGCGATTATCTCATAAACTAAGACAGACAGAAACATGCTTCCAGTTATAAAATTGGTGCAAATTAAGAGTAGATTTCAGATATGACATTTTTTTGTACAAGAGGCTGTATACATATTAAATACGAAATTTAATTTTTATACGGCCCCTCCTATCATTTGACTTATATTTAGAAAAAATATTCTCCTCAGTCTGAGAAGAGAGAGAGAGAAAACATGTTTCTAAGTGAAAATTTCGCTGAGTTATTGCAATTTGAAAATTCTAGCATTTTTCTCCAAGTCTTAAGGGGTTGTATAAAAAGTGAGAAACTGTAATTACTGTAGCTTTTGTAATAAGGCATAAGTTGATCAGCGTTTGGGGAAAAAAAAAAAAAAAAAATTCATTCAGGGAAAGACGGCAATTTTAACCTGTAATGTCTCTCTTTCCCCTAGTGAATACACACGAGAATACTCATTGATAATTTAACAAATATAATTTATAAATAATTTATGTACTAAAAGGGAATTTTGAAATTCATTTTTCTTTCTTTACCTCTAAATTCTCTTACCCATACACATGGTATAGAGAAAGTATTGTTTTTGAGTCAAATTTTCGAAAATTAGCTTTTACTATATTTGCACATTTTCAGATCCTCTGAATTCAAAAATCATGTTTTTAGCAGTTGGCCTCTCTCTGTGTGTGTGTATGTGCGTTATTAGCATATCTCAAAAACAAATATTAACAGGAAGTCCAAATTCGATATTCTAAATCCGTATCATATTGAGATGCTGCATTTTTTTTTTTTACTTTCCGAACACTATAGTGAGGAAAGTATTGTAATCATGTCAAAAATCCGAATTCGAGATTTTGATGTTTCTATACGTTTCGAGGTCCAACGAGTCCGTTTTCACTATTTTTACGATGATGTATGTATGTGTGTGTGTATGTATGTGTGTATGTATGTGTGTATGTATGTGTGTATGTCTGTGAGTGAACACGCTAGCGTCTAAACGCTTTGTTCGAATAAGCTGAAAGTTGGTACGTATATTGTAAGTTACCATAGTACGAACCCTATAGATTTTGGTGAATCTAGCACTTATAGTTTTTTTACAGGGACACAAAGAAAAATTCTTTATCATTATGGCCAAGGAACCAAAATCTTAAAAGTGCGATAGCATCTAAACGCCTTATTCAATTGAGCAAAAACTTTATACACATATTATAGGTCACAGATACTCAATCTGTATAGATTTTGGAGAATCTAGCACTTATAGTTTTTTTACAGGGACACAAAGAAAAATTCTTTGCTAAATTTTTAAAAGTGTGATAGCGTCTAAACGCCTTATTAATCTGAGCAAAGAATTTGTACACATGTTATAGGTCACATTTGAACCAACTGTATAGATTTTGGTGAATCTAGCACTTACAGTTTTTTTACAGGGACACAAAGAAAAATTCTTTATCATTATGGCCTATGAGACCAAATTTTTAAAAGTGCAATAGCATCTAAACGCCTTATTCAATTGAGCTGAAAATTTGTATGAATATTATAAATCACTGTTGCACTAACTATAAGCATTTTGGTGAATTGTGGCCACCACGAGACTTTCTTCTATATTTTCCTATACAAATTCACTCAGTAACAATAATTTAAAAAAAAAAAAAAAAAAAAAAAAAAAAGTGGGACTTTGACAAAATTGTGGGTAAAATATGAAAATTTGTTTAAGTTTGTCAGAATTTATGGATTTTTACAGGGACACAACGAAAAATTCTTTATCATTATGATCTAAGGGCTCAAAGTTCAGTAGCGTTAAATAAAACCTCTTGTGATATATGGAGAAAAATACTCAAACACTCTGTTATGGTTTTCTCTCTTTTGTTTGTTTAGCAACTCCTCTTTCTTTATTTTATCTACAAAACTGTTAGTTACTCAATGTTCGGAAAGTCGAGTGGAGTCACTCCAGATTTTTTTTTTTTTTTAATGCCGAAGAACACATTTTAATTTTTAATGGTTGCCAAAAAAGTTTACGAGTTGATTTAAAAATTTTTTTAAATGAAAAGAAATTTACGCGTAAATATTAAAATTGATGTAAAATTTTGTGAAAAATTAAACTTGCAGGGTAAAATTGACGTCATTATTTGTATTTAATCTGAATAATTTATTTTTCAGATGTCCTAAAAAATGCTTCCTAAAGTTCTTTCATCCACACAAAGTTAAAGATCTCAAATTCAAGCACTTTCAAAAGCAGAGCATTCAGTTAGAAAATTTTCAAGAATGTTGGATAATGATAAACGCACTGTTTTAAAATGAAAAATCAATTTTTAATGATAAAACAAGGCCAGGAAGGTCAACAAAGCTAACATCAGCCGACAAAAACAATGCTAAACGTTCATAAAGAAGACAAGAAAAATCAGTCATACTGCAATCAGATATATTAAATCACTATCTGCGAGTAAAAATCGTTCATTATTATCAGCAAAAAATATAACATACTGGGTGAAATAATAAAACATCAAGGATATTTGACTTCTGGGTCAAAATTAAAAGAAAAGAGGTTTACATTTTATTTACTCATGAAACTTGGCTGGAAATGAATATAAAAGGTCGAAGAAAAAAATAAATATTTCAGAACTGAAAACAAAGGTGAAGTGCCCCCAACATATGTTCCAAAATTCTTGGCCAAAATCATGGTTACTGGGTAGTATTTAGTATTTGAGCAAGATTGCATATAGCTTCTCAAGAGCAAACCGTTAAGGTTCAGTATTACAGAAATGCAATTGTACTTTTTTTTTAATGCTCTGGACAATAAAATCCTGTTCCTAGAAGGGACTAAATAGTCTTCCTGTAAGATGGCGCTACACCCCATACTGCTAAAAGAATCATGAAGTTAATCAATGCATGTGAAATGGACGTTATTGAGGGGTGAAACTGACCAGGTAATTCACCCGATTTGAACGTAATTGAAAACTTGTGGTTTGTCGTCGAGAATTCTGTTACCGGTGAACCAATTCCAAAAACAATTGGGAAACAGCAAAAACACTTGGAACAATTAATATTCTATCACAAATCTAAAAAAAAACTCATCCAATAGTTCAAGCGTAGGATTTAAAGCATGTTAGAAGTTAAGGGTGGACTTTTCAGTATTAGATAAAATTATGTAAAATTTTAAAAAGATTGAAAAATACTTGTCTGAATAATTTTCATTACAACATATGTCTGAGAAATTTCGTTACACGGCTTACATTTCACCAAATAGTTTCGTAAAAGTTACATAAATGTTGCCAAGGACAAATTTCCGGTGTTAGTTTTTTTAATTCAAATCGACAGAATTTTCTAATATGTTCATTTATTTACGTGATGTGCAGAAAAAAGGAAAGGGAAAAAAACAGGTTGTTGAAATTTTGGGAACCAGCGTATTTCAATAATTTTAATTATTTCACGTAGAAGCAAAGAATCACGCTCACCCAATACCGATCTGAAACTTCTGAATTATAATAAAGTTTTAACTATTTTAAATGTAAAAGATTAAAAAAAAAACTTCCCGTTGAAAATCCATCAAAATCTACTTAGACAAAATTTGAAGAAAAAAATATTTGCGGTTGGCTCCAAAAGAAAACCCCCCATAAAAAATGGGAAAGGTTTTGGGATTGTGAACGAGACACTCTTCCTCTACTTTTGTAAAAAATCGAGCGTTAAGATGATAAAAATCGAGAAATTCATCCATTTCTTGAGGGATGTGTCACCAATATTGAATTTGGTATCGAATGTAGTTCATGCAGTTGATAGATGAAAGTAACTTAGAGATACGATGAACACGATCCTTTTTTTTTTTAACAAACAATAAAAGTAATATAGCTCGGAATAAGAGATAGGGAGCTGATGCTTTGCATTTGGGGAATTGTAAGGGGAAAAAAGATTTATCTTACTTAAGATCATGTTTTGGATTACGTAGATTTTTTATTATTTTTTACTTTCTTCTATATGTAATTCAGAGAAAGTATTGGATTCGTGAAAATTTTCGACCTCCATTTTTTGATGGATTTACATGTTTTGGGATGTCCTGAGCGCGAATTGATAGTTTTTAGAAAATGTCTGTCTGTGTGTATCACGTTTTTTGTAGACGCTGTATCTCACGAACCAATCGATGAAATTTAACCAAACATGATATTGAGTTGCACCCTGACATAAAATTGGTGCTGATTAGATTTGGGTGGCGCTGTGATCGCATTTTTTTGTAAACTTTTAACATGGCAGTATAGGACAAAATTTCGTATAAATCTGCATAATGGGAGTTATTTTAAACTTGAAATTGTAAAATAAATATAAATTTTTGATAATAGTAGAAGTTAACTAGGAAAAAAATTTTGTGCATGTGAGGGCATCGGTTCCCTCCACCCTGAGGGGAGTGGGGGGGGGGGGGGGGTAAAGTTTCAAGATGGGTATCTTTCGAAAGGTCTCGTCAATACCTTTAAAAGGAATGGTTGAACTATAAATCTGTGATAATTTAAAACAAAGTTATCGATTTTTTTTACTTTTAACAAAAAAAAATATATATATATATTTTTTTTTATTTTTTTATTTTTTTAAATATATTGTTACTGAGTGAATATGTACTGAAAAATATAGAAGAAAGTCTTGTGGTGGCCACAACATACTAGTTATTATTTCTTTCATTTATTATTATTTTATTTTTATTTTTATTTTTTCTATTCTTACTTTCCTTACCCGGTTGAGGCACTGAGGAAGTACTACCTACTTACTATTAACTTTATTTGAAAATGAAATATAAACTTTTGTTCATAAAAATTCTCTAACTGTCTCAAGTTGTAAAATATTGCCAAAATGTTTTTTAAATATTTTAAAATTTGCGTTAAAGTTAAAAAAATATATAAATACATTTAAATGGAAATTTTGACGAAATATAAAATTTGACTAATAAGTTGGAAACATTATTTCTTTCATAATCTAACATGGATTCCACAATTTTTTTTTCCCAAACGATAAATTTTCTTTATAAAATCTCATAAAAAAAAAAAAAAAAAAACATGAAGTTCTATACGCTAAAATCATTTAAAATTTATCCGGACGATAAAAAATGGACAAATTATTTTGAAGAATATTAATGACATCGAAACGGCATCCACGCTAATATCTCAAGTTAATTATACTTCTACACTTTAATACAAAATGACGCCACACGAATTTCTGACAAATTTTTCGAGGAATTTCCGGATCGCAACTGCTTCACATTCCGAGCTTTTCCGATTTAGACACGAAACATCGTCCGAGCCGGATACAAACTTCCCGAGATTCGCATGGAATTATTTTAATGGAAGAGCAATTTATCTCTGCCGTTCATAGGACATAAATCTTCAACTTCCTCTTTAACGAGAGTTTTCATCTGTCCCATCGTTAACATAAAAAAAAGGATGAAAAAAAATCGTGATACGGCATATGAAAAAGAAAATATCAATATTTAAGCAGCTTCCAAATGAATTTTTTTTTTTTTTTTTTTTTTTCGCTCTGAAGGTATTTTGGAATGGTGGCAGAGAATCGGGTGCTTTGAATACAATGTTCTATGCATAATACAGTGAGATTTGCTAGTTTTGATTTTCGAGTTTCCATGGTGATGGTAGCACGGATGTCATAGAAACTGTCGTAAAAGTAGACATTATAAGATCTGAATTCCTAACAAGGGAAAATTGAATTAAAAGTATAGAAAGGAACTGAAATATCTCTCTTGAATTAAAAGCAACCTTTTAGATGGAATTAAAAATACTTTCTTTTATTTTCCTTCGAAGTCCTTTATTATTATTTTATTATCATGTTTTTATTAACTTCTATTCTTGTTTGTTTGTCCGGTACAAATCTTGCAAACTATTTTTAACTAACTTCCCTACTAGCTAGACATTTAAAGCTTTCACAGTAGCTCAGAACCCGGTGACAACACAATACTTCGAAGTCCGATTTTCGAATTTTTGAACAGTTTTCTTTTAATTAATTAAAATATGAAAATAATAAGCTCATAACAGCAATAAAAATAGCCATTAAAATATTATCTATAATTTAATTGTTGCCAAAAAAAAAAAAAAAAAAAAAAAAAAAAAATACCAGTTCATTTTCTTTCGACATAAAAATAAATACATTTAATTAAACGTGAACTTAAAAAAATTAAACTTTTTTTTTTCATTATTATTATTAGTTTACTGAACTGAGTCAGCGTGCTTAAATATTGATTACATATTAATTTTTATCCTCGCGTATTTTATTAATGATTCATCAGAAAATTTATAAACATGGTATATGAAAAGTTTTTTTTTTTTTTTTTTTTTTTTTTTTTTTTAATCTTATAATTATTTTATTTTGTTTTATTTTATTTTATTTTATTTTATTTTTATTTTTTTTGGCATAAAACTTTTCAGTGAAAGTAATCTGTCAAATTTAACTTATTATTAAATATATTTGTAAAGAAATTAGTGTAAATATACAGAAAATATTCTCAACTCTCTTAAAAAAAAAAAAAAAAAAAAAAAAGGTTTGTTGAAAGAAAAGGAAGGAAGGAGAAAGAAAATACATTTAATGTAAAACAAATTATGATAATTTCCACTTGACTTTTATTTTTCCTCCGTTTTATATACTTTTAAAGGGGATGACTTATCTAATCAGATGTTTCACAGGCAAATTTTGAAGTTCTATAATGGTCTATGAAAAAAATTTAAAACACAATAACGTATTCTATATTATTATCCAAGCTTCACACGTCTAACCGCACAAAAAAATAATTTAAGAGCTTAATTTTCAAAATAAACACAATGCATTTTGAAGGTTTTCAAGAAACGCAAGTCTAAAAATCGAATTTGGGAAAAAAAAAAAAAAAGATAAATCAACAGATAAATTCTTGTTACACACACACACACTTATACGATTGATTGAATTTTCCTTACTTTTTTACTTAAAATACATTTCTAAATATTTTGTAACTTTCTAGAGAAGAAAATCAATGAAAAATACTTTATAGTTGTTAACGTCAGTAATTTATATACTTTCAAGATTTAAATCCTGAAAAGATTACTTTATTTTGAATCGTTGGAAGTAAACTGTTTAAATTTTATAAATAAAATGCATATGTTCATCTGAAATAACATTATTTACTTTAATTGATAAAAACACTTTCACAAAATCACATTTCTATTTCATTTTATTTTTTCTGTTTATTTAAGTCACTCGAAAAATAAATTGCATTTTTTTCTAAATTCACTCCCCCCCCCCCCCCCCAAAAAAAAAAAAATAAATAAAATAAAATAAATAAATAAATAAATAAAATAAAATAAACAAATAATTTTTTTTTTTTTTTTTTTTTAATTAACCCAGAGGAGCATACATCCCTTTGTATCATTTTCGTAGAAACCAATGAATTTCTCGCTATTCTAAACCTATTCTTTTCCACATGGCCATTTAGTTTTACCTGTGTTTTAAAAATATTAAGAATATTTAATACAAAAGTAAACAATCAATAAATGATTAAAAAAAAAAAAAAAACACTTTCAATCTTAATTAGATAATTGCTATTAGGTTGATAATTGTCTCGCGCTTTCCGCTTTTCAGTTTCTTTGCTTTAATTCCTTTTCGTGTATATTTACCCTTATGAAATTTTTTTTTTCCGCAATTATAATTGCATCTGCCCCCATCCCATGCAGAGCTTTGGAGGGTAGCACGGAACAAAGTATGAAACTATTTAGATAAGATTTTAATCACCTGATATATACTACTACATACACACCTACTCAGATACGTGCACGTGTGTCATACTATCCGGCATTCCGGCATTCTGATATTGAATTGAAAAGTTTACACAGTGCTGTTGCTTTGGACACATCTATAACTACGATAGATATTAAATTCTTTCGGCAAGTAAAACTAAAAAAAAAAAAAAAAAAAAAAAAAAAAAAAGTCTGCTTTTCTTAAAATTTTTACAGGAGGTACGTATAAAAGTGACAACGAAACTCTTTTATTTCAGAGAAAAAATTCCAAACCGTTTAGAAATTGTTATAAAAAACATAGACCTATTATTAGAGCGGACGGGACAATAGCACCCTTTTTCAGTGGTAAAGATCACTCATGAAAAAGACACGTGACTGCTTGAACTACAGGAAGCCAAACTGGCCTTCTTAAAGTTCTTTTTAAAATTTTTATTTCCCTTTAAAAGTTAAATTGTTTTGAATCTAAAAAAAAAAAAAATTATCGCAAGCAATAATAATTATATGTTCTCTAATCTAAAAAGCCCTAAAAGTTATGTAAAATGAGGATTATATTTCACAGGTAAGATTTTTTATATTGTATTATTTCGTACTTTGTAAGTAATTATTTTTGTAAAATGTTTATGACTTTTAAATTTAGTTCTTTAAATTAAATTAGTTAACATATTGTACCATATATTAATTTCAAGAAATTCCATGATTATTCATGGGAATTAAAGCAGGTATAGACAGACAGACAAACTGAAATCATAAACACTTTTGAACTTTGTTGGAAAGTGTTGTTAATAGCAAGGTAAAAATAAATTTCGGCAGCTGTAGTATTTTACACAAGTTTTGCTTGCTGTATCTTTTAATAATAATAAAAATAAAAAAAATATTTACATTAAAAACAAAATATCGCGAATAACGTGATAAATGCCAAAAAGGGTAACCTTTCTCCAATAGTCACGTGTTTCATCTTTGCCACCTTCACTTATATTCCCTTAATAATGGAATGATCCGACTACTCTTATAATAGGTCTATGGTAAAAAAAAAAAAAACAATAAAAATGTTCAATTAAATGTTTTTTACATACGTCATGAAATTTAATGTAGACATCATTTTGACCGGACGAATCTTTTCGTAGACACCCGAATTAGAAACCAAGGAGGTTTTTTTTTCTTTTCTTCCACGTTCTTGCTGTTAGGTAAAATTAAAATCAATTTGGATTTAATTCAACTTCGCAGAAAAAAATTTCTTTGATAATTTTAATAACTATAATATTCATAATAAAGATAAATAATGAGAGGCTTCTAAAATTTATTTTTATCAAATTTACAGAGTGATTACTGCAAGAAAAAAGTTTCTGCAATAGCTAAAAATATATACTATAAAAACGTATACTATATGATATCTTTTTAATTCTAACATTTATATTTTTCTCATTTTAAGTATTTAAATTTTAAACCTATATTCATTAAAATGTAGAATTTTATTTAACTTTATTTAATATTTTTTCGCTTATCAAAAGTTATTACAAGCCTATGTTTTCAGCAAACTCACCCAGAAACTAATAATAATAATAATAATAATAATAATTATTATTATTATTTAAGGAAGGCCTGTTTCAATGATAATGCTGTTTATTATAACTAGAATGCATATATAGATTAATTTTTCTTATTATATTAGGTCAGAAATAACGAACAAATATATTTACATATTTACATTAGTTCAATGTTTGTTTTACCCAATAAAAAGAAAAAGAAAATATAAAAAACTTCGTATTTTTATAATTGCAAGTATCTCGTTTTTCAAAGAAAGATGTTATACACGTATTACACATGTAAGGTTTAAAAGGTTTATAAAAGTTACAATAAAAAGTTAATAGTGTATAGATGTGTGATGGGAAATTGTGAGATAGAACTTTTTTTATCATTCGATGCTGCTCATATAGAAATCCGCTTGGGCTGTTTTCCCCCGCGAAGTGTACATGCACAGAAAAAGCGATTTTACAGGCAAACTGTAATAATAGAAATAAATGACCATCTAACTTTTAAAATATGTTAGTACAAGTGGAAAATGAGGATATCCCAGTTCGCCGAAAGAGTTTTAACTCTTATTAAAATTATACAAAAATTAATAAGAGCTGCTTCAACTTTTGGAATATTATAAAATTAATATACTTAAAGGGAGAAAGTACTTTTTGCAACTAAAAATTGCGCTTTTGTGATTCATCAAAAATAGAAAATTTTTGCACATTAAAAAATGAAATAACTTGGGCAACACTGTACTAAGTTTGAAAATCTGAATCTGATTTCGAAATTAAATAAATGCATTTTTAATACTAAATAATAATGTATTAAATATTATTTAATTAAATAATAACTAAATATTAATAAATATTTGTAATAAATATAACTATAATAATATACAATGATATAATAATAAATATAACAAATATTATATAAATATATAAATAATTATATTAATAATTGTATAAATGAATATAATTATATAAATATACGAATATTTTATAATAAGTATAAAGTAATATATAAATGTGATGATAAAATAAAATAATTACAATAATAAATTTAAATAAATACTATAAGTAAATAGTTATTTAGAAAAATTTTAATAATAAATAATAATGTATTTTTAAGAATATAAAATATCAATAAATGTAATAATAATAATAATAATAAATCGCATCTCATGTCTCCCGCAAGATAATTTTATAAAAACATGCAGTAGAACCTACGTATATTCTTATATCAAACTAAAGTTATATATTGCTAAAGGAGGATATTTTACTGTTCATGTTTTACTGTCGAAAACATTTAACGTGGGCGTTATTGAAAGCAAACGTCGTACAGTGAATCAGTCAAACTTTCTTGCGAGGGCTTTGAGACTTTACTGCAATCACCAACATTTTGAAAAAAATTCACTGTATAATTTTTATTATTTCGGGTGTTTTGGTAAGAAAATGGCAAACTGGAAGCTGGAATAAGTAAAAAATAAGAGAAATATTGCGAAAAAAAAGAGAGAGACAGAAACTGATTGTTTTTATTGATTTTCTTTTGTTTTATGGGCACAAATCCCCTCAAATTTCCTCCTTACTACAAATGTTCGTGTTTGAGAACTTTCTACCTCTGTAGCTCCTCAGGTCAGAAGACATTTAACAGTTAAAATAATCATCGTTCCTCTCCAAATCAAACTGATGGGTAAAAAATTACCAAACAATGATAAAAATGAGGGAGGGGGTGTATCTAGAAAACGGTGGGAGATTGGGCAAAATGGAAGTCATAGTCGGATTCAGGAGGTCATTTTACATAAGACTCTGCAAAAATAGTATCAGATCTCGTTTTTTTTTTTTTTTTTTTTTTTTTTTTTCAGAGCAGTGTTATTGGTTTTTTATTTGTCTGTCGATAGGAAACAAAATTCGACCTTTTATATTCGACAGACTGCAGAAAACTAACGTAAGTAACGTTCATTTTGAAGATTATCTAAAGGAAACGTAAATTGTTTTTTCATTTGTTTAATTTTTAAATAATTGATTATTTTTCAATTTAAAAAAGAGTCTATATGATCTTCTATATATAAGTTTTATTTGACTTTAATTTACTTATAATTACCGAAGAGAATCACGTACTTATCATTACAGAAACGCGGATGCGTAAGGATTAAGGGCGACTGACTGTACTTATGGTGAAATGACCTCCATGGAGGGTCTTTCCAACACAGAAAAACAGAAATCATCAAAAGAGAGTCTCACAATAGACGTACATCCGGATAAGCAAAAGTTTGACTGCGTTTATAGTTCCGTATCATACGAGGACGAGTTCTGTCTACTTCAGTTTTATTAGCAACAGAATTATTATTATTATTTATTTTTTAATCATGTTATTCAATGAATGGGATAAAATTTATATATTCCTGTCAGAACACCATCTGATAGAATAATGTTCATAAAGCTACTTAAGTTCAGTTTAGCAGATAATTAATCTCTATACCCTCGATTACTACTGCTTAATCTCGTTATGCTTTAATCTCGTTTATTATAAGTAATTATCGTTGTTTCCAAAACCCTCAACGGATTATACAGAGAATCAATGGCGAGATGCAATTTTAAACCAGGAATCGGGCTCGTTAACGATAATAATTCGTGCATTATATAGCTAGTATAGCATTATTGCTCTCGTTTAGATGTGAATTCGATTGGTATGTTAATCAATAATAGATTTAATTGTAAATACTGTTAAAAAAAATCAAAAAATTATTACATTTTTTTTTTTTTTTTTTTGTTCCTTATAGTGTTTTTGTGGATAAAGATGTTTGTTTTTAATTTCTGTTGAAATCGGACAAACAGTTCGAGTACAGTGATGTAATAAAAAAAAATTCAAACCTACTACTTTTGTAGGCGAAATTTTTGTTATGTGCAATTTAACATCTTTAGTTTGCACTCAAGAAAAGGAATTGACACACTTTGTTTATTGTGCATAAAAACATGTTTCATATAAAAGATAAATGAAACTTTTTTATCCTTCGCTTACAAAAGAGTTCCGGTACGTTAATGTTATGTTTGGAAACGGCTTGAAGTGCAAATCTAGTGTTGTCGTGCTTATTTTTTATTTAATTATATTTATTTGTGTGTGTGTGTATGTATGCTGTGCTAAGTCTAACAAGGAAACATTCAAAAGGTGTCGTCTTCAAAAAATATTGAAAAAAATATATGTGATTCTACTCTTCCTAAAACACCAGAGTGAAAAAATTATCGGCTGAAATGAATTACAGCGACTACAAAGAATTATCAAAATTAAGCATATTTGACGATTTCACATTGTTAGGCGATTGGTTTTGAGTACTTGGCGGAGAAACAAAACTCGGTTCTGTTCGTACACGGCAACCTCGGTGTTAACAAACTGAAAGCCTAACAGCGTTAAATCGCCAAATATGCTTACTTTTGATAATTTTTGTGGTCGCTGTAATTCATTTCAGCCGATAGTTTTTTCACTTCCTGGTATTTTATGAAGAGTATAATCACATATATTTTTTTTTTCAATATTTTTTGAAGATGAAACCTTTTGAATGTTTCCTTGTAAGTACATTGTTAGTACATATATAATTTATAGATTTTATACAGGGTTGCTCAAAATAAGTCCAATACATTTCAGAGAGTGTTTTTTGACGGTAATTGTACGAATAATTTTAAACAATTTTTTAATTTCATAAAATCCATAAATGTTTTATGAATTGAGCTAGACTATTCAAACAGGTCCCCTGCCCTATAATTTATTTCTAAATAAAACCGCTAGCTAAACTGTTTTTAAGTATTTTTTAAAACGGACTTAAAATATTCAGATAAATTATTTTATTAGGATACACTTTAAATTTTTATCATACGTCTGTATTAATGTATGTTTAGAGAAAGTAGTGGGTGCCACACCACATTGTTTATTTATTTATTTTTTAAGATTGTGAAAGCTAATAAAATAATTAAAAAATAAATAAAATTACCTTTCAATAAAATAAAACATAAAGTAAATATATATGTACACACAACCAAAAAATAACAACTTGGCGCATAAATAATCCATTATAGGGAAAAGGCATGAAAAATTTTAAACGATTTTTGCAGTTTTTGAAAGTCAAATATAAAATGCGTCAGGAAAAGAGTAGGATAAATAATAATAGTAAGAATTTAGGAAAATTCAATGCAATGATTGTGAGAACAGCAATGGGAGGCAATAAAGGATTTAGAGATTGTTTTATTACATGGGTGATTTTCTCTAAATTTAATATATTTTATTTTTAATATTACTTTTCCCTTTAAAAAGTTTTTTTTTTTTTTTTTTTCATTTATATAGTTTTTCTAAATAATAAAATATAGTTCAAAAAAACATATTTTATGTAAAGTATTTTGCAATATATGTGATAAGGAATAACAAATAAGTAGAGTTTTTTTCTGTTTTTTATTACAAGAAATATAGACGGAAAAATTATTTACTTTTAAAGTTCACTTAGCAATCTCAATTAAAATAATATACACATAATTCGAAGTTGAAGGGACCAGAGAAAAAATCTAAATATCCGAGAATTCGAATTACATATACTGTTTTGTCAAAAAGAAGAAATAAATTTAAAAATTAAAACTATACGATCAACGATTTAACACATAAACTTTATATCTAAGAATACTGCTACATTTTTCCCCCTCCAGTAAATCAATGTTTTTTACGAGCTTAATTATTCCACACTTTTTAAAAAATAGTCATATATTTTTCATTTCTTCTTTAAGTACAGTCTTTGCGCCATAGCATATGACTTCAACCTATCAATTAATAGAAAAATAGAATCTTCTACATTAGACATGACTTTCAATTCAAAAAACCTCGAAGTTCATGTATGTGCACCATATCTTCTGATGCATTAGGTAGGGGCTTCTCTTGTGTTTTCTTATCCTTCTTTTGAAAGACTGTTAAAATAAATAATGCACTTTAGCTGAGAAAAATCTCGGGAACAAATTTTACTGTAATGTTTTAAAGGTAATCGTATGAAAAATTCGAATTATCCAAAATAGAATTCGAATTATCCACGATTTTTTAACATTATTTTAATACAAATTTCAAGGGACCGAGTAAAAAAATTCGAATTATCCAGAATTTCGAATTAAACAAGTTCGAATTATTCAAGTTTCACTGTATATTCAAACATTATATTGGGATTTTATTGCAATATTAAAGAGAAGAAAACAGATACAGAGTCAAATATTCACCAAGTTGTAACGAGGAATCCTAAATATTGAGAGATGCATTCTGCAAATAAAACAATTCAAGATGTCTCGATGGCTGACACGTCTATTCAACAGGTAATCATGCGGGCTAATGGAAGTGTTTCCAGTTATAATGATGTTTTTCTTAATTACAGAAAATGACAAAAAAAACCAAAGAATTCTTCATTTATTTATTATGAAAAACAAACTACAGTATTTCTTCAATTATTACTTTTTCGTATTGTATGAGTGTTTTTAATAATTTAAATCTCATATGCTACAAATATATTATTTTAAACTTCTATTTGTATGAAGGTAGAGGTTCGAACACTCAAAGGAATAACATTTCTTAGAAACAGATTTTAAATATTCCATATCTATAACAGTGCTGCCAACTCAAATTTTGCCATGTCCCAAAGGACAATTCAAAATGTCCCTACATTGATGATTAAAGTCCATACATTAGTGATGAGGACGTCCGTAGAATAGACATTCATCCTCAGGATATCCTAAGAATGCCTTCGGGAGAAAGGGCACCTCCAAAAAAGTCACTACTCCGTTCCACCCTAATATCATACTTATCCACAGTATATCTTGGATGTTTCTGGTATGTCTTGTTATTCAGAAGACATCCTGGGGAGATGATGCGCTGTTTGCTCACATACATGCTGAAGAAAACTACTAAAATTCTCTACGTGTCTACAAATCTCTACAATTGATAACACTGATCTAAAAAATATCTTTTAACCCATAAAAGGATACCTACATGATTCAAGTTTGCATTTTTGTAGCTCTGGCTCATCTGGATGCTCGTCCTTCTCTTTTTGACCAGGCTGTCATTTTTTTCAGATTCACAAGCTGCGATTCTGGTCATTGCCGACTGCTCTCAAACCCCTAGATCTATATCCGTAATGCAATGCAGATCTTTAATAGGAGAGATGAGAGAAAAGAATAAAAAGATTGTTTTACAATGGATCCCATCCTACTGTGGTATGCCCGGCAACGAAAAGCGGATAAGCTGGCCAAAAAAGGTTGTTTTGTTAATCAGGCCCCATGTAACCTAGTTTTTCAGGTTCTAATTCTTTATTCAGTTCCTGTGTTCGATTTGTATTTTGTGTTTGACGCATTTTGTATTTTACATAGATTTGTAATCCTGTATTTTCATATTCTTTTGATCTCTGTACGGCGTTAGGATAATGTCTGTATCGCCTGTTTGATTGGGGAAAAAAAAAAAAAAAGTTTGCATACATTATTTTTGAGTCGGACAAGAATTTTCGGAAGTCGGAATCGTCTTTTAGTTGGTTGGTTGGTTGGGTTTTACGTCGCACTAGTACAGCGCAGATGGGCAATTGGCGACGGTCTGGGACTCACCCCTAGAGGTGGTCCGGAGACATGCCATCGCAATTTTGATCCTCCACGGAGGGAGTCGTCTTTTAGAATCAAATGAACCAAATGTATTTTGGCGGTGCCTCATTAAAGGGGCGTTGTATTTAAGAAATTATGGACGGGGATCAAAATATTTCATTTTAAAAAATCTTAAAATTTGGTGTTAAAAAGAAATATCGTGATAACCAGCAGGGGGCGAAGGAACTCTCCGTTAACTATGTCCTTGTTTCATTAACTCTGCATTTCAAGCATATTACAACAATACTGCACATGTTGAACGCAAATGGTGTTCAAAAATCCTTGCACAAATCCTGCCGAGAAATTTTAAACATAAGTTTATTATCTTTTGCCCTTGCCACCAATGCTTTTTATTAGCATTGTTGGCTGTATTAGTTGAATTGAATTTCAAATCAGAATTCTCAGTTTCCGGAATCACGGTTAAGGAGAGAGATGATGTCCTTGTGAATGTTCGAATTCAGTTTCGAAATCTTCAATCGCCAGTTGAGATTCCAAATGCAAATCGACACAAGATAATAACATACTCGTAGTATATAGGAAAACCACCCTGACATAAAGGTGCTCTGAGCGCCAGCAACCAGATGCCTCAACTCGGCTCAAATCCCCACCACACCGCCCCTCCACTTCATGCATATTTCTTTGCCCATTTTCTTCGGAAACGTGATCACGCGAAAACACAATGCCACACGCGAGCACCCAATCACGTGACTGCTGGAGATCCATTGCGTCTCGTTTGAGAAGAAAATTCATTAACCGAACAAATTAATGAGGAAAATTCTTTAAAAGAATATATATATACATATCGGTAGTTCCAGAGTGGAGGAAAAATTGTCTTGTTTTCATTAAAAAAAAAAAAAAAAAAAAAATCCTTAGTTGCAGGTGGGGATTCAAACGATTTTTCCATCTCCCTTGCTTCCGAATAGTAGATGAATCACGAAACTAAGTATCTCCCCCTTCCGAATACTTTTTTGCCCCCCAAACATAAATCCCCTGAGGAGTTGGACCCCGTTTCCATCCCTCTGGGTGTTCATTCCCCCATTTATGCCTTCCCTAAACATCATCAGATGGAATCGAAACAACAAACACATCCCTGAATCGATCGGTGCATGTTGCATCATGATACTGCCGAGTTTGATTGAATCACCACAGCGATAAATCGCCAAAAAAGAGAGACATTGCTTGTACTTTAGTATCAACCATCGTCAGTAGATGGCGTGTTATGTCGCGGTGATTGATGGCAGAGCAAAGAGAGCATGATACTAGAAGAGGCTGTTATTAAAAAAAAAAAAAAAAAAAAAAAAAAAAAGAAAGAAAGAAAGTTTCATATGAGAGACAGGTAAAACAGGCAAGCAATTTGTTTTAGACCTCAAACCCATTGTACCGGAGTGGGGAGGGTATTTTTTTTTTAATAATAAAAATAAAGTTGTTTAATTTTTAAACACTTTTCTGAATAATGTATGACAAAGAGTGGCTTTTCAACTATTTTCCGTTCGTCGCTAAATGAGAGATTTTGTTCGTCTCTTCTTTTATTTACGTTCAAATGCGATGAGGGGGGCGTTTTGTGTTCCTATGAATGAGAGCGTCACGGGAGTCCGTAACGTGTCTTATTTCATGTTTTATTGAGTGTATCAACTCCGCTCCTAAATCTTAATTGAGATGCCTCTCAGTGACTCGTTTGATGTCATTCGTATTCATCTCAAAATGTTTTTAATTTGGAATAAAAATAAAGTTTTTTTTTTTTTTTTTTTTTTTTTTTTTTATATATGTGTGTGTGTGTTTGTTTTGTTTTTACCATAGATATAGTAATAAGACATAGACTGATCAGCGATAGGAAAAAAGTGATACCTTTTTTTTTCGGGAAAAGTCACTCTAATGGCTGCCTTTCCCCGAGTAAATTACACACGGATAATTTAGTAAATAAAATTTATGAATAATTTATTTACTAAAGGTGAATGAAAAACTCCAGATACAGTTTCAAATTCATTTTTCTTTTTATTCTTTTTTTCAATACTCTCTAATGGCTGATTTTAGAACTTTTTTTCGGCATCAAAATTTTTTGCTCGATAACATGGGGATGATAGATCTATATATATTACTATATCTATGGTTTTTACATTATTAAATGAAGGAAAAAATTAATGTATTAGTTCTGCTGATGAATTAGAAATTTAGATAAATCTTATATTATATATCATTAAAAGTGGATGGAAAATATGACATAAAATTTATGGAAGATTCAGATTTAGAATGAAATAAGACATTCTTAAAAAAGAGAGAAAAATAATAGCTATCTATTTATTATTTTTCTCTTATAAGCATATGATTTGTCCACATGCAAGTTTCACATCCTAGATACGACTTTGTATTCATAATTTCTCGTTAATTTTGGGAAAAGAATTTGGCATCTTCAGTAATAATCGTCTGCTACTGCTTTGTTTTAATTAACATGGAGGATAAAAGACTCCTAAAACTGATAAATGGCTCAAATGTTACTTGTACAGTCCCTCAAAGAAGTTTTTGAAAAAAATTACTTTTATAAGAAACCTCTCAATATTAAGGGAAAAAAAAAGATTTATATATAATATATATAGTTTTATTAATTTTTTAACGGTAATATAATTAATTATTATTATTATTATTCGTATTATTATTTTAGACAACTAGTTAAAAAGAAATGACTTAATGTTAAAACGACTGTTATTGAAAAAAAAAAGAAGAAGAAAGATTTATATATATATATATATAATTTTATTAATTTTTTAATGGTAATATAATTAATTAATTATTATTATTATTATTTTACATTATTTTTAGACAACTAGTTAAAAAGAAATGCGTTAATATTAAAATGACAGTTATTGGGAAAAGAAAAAGAAAGACTGTCATTAAAATAACGGAAAAGGGATGATGGAATAATAATAATTATTATTATTTAATTATCCAATTAATTATTTAAACTTTATTATCTCCCAACATTGGCCAATATTTTAAACTAAAACAATACTAAAAATGGATTTTTTTTCCCCTTACAAAATTTTTTTAAACTTCATCTATCGTTTTTTCTTTTCTTTTCTTTCTTTCTTTATATATATATGATAAAATTTAAATATAGGAGGGAGTAAAACCTGAATTATTAAATAAATAGAACTAGAACAAAGTTTTTATAATGTGTTTTCGGATTAAATTTTCATCTGGTTTGGATTATTTTGTTTATATGTATATATATATATATATATATATATATATGTGTATATATATATGTGTGTGTGTGTTTACAGTCCCTATATTCTATTCTTATCATTAAAAATTGTAGTTGCATAAATTGTGGGATTTAATTTACATTATTTTATTTGGTAAATACGCTAACTGTCTTTAAATGATTAATTTTTTAATTCTATGATTTTTAACTCTTTAATTGATTAGTTTCATATTTATTTAACAGATTAGTTTTTTATTATATGTCACACTTATTTAAGAGTACAATATATATATATATATATATATATTATTATTATTATTATTATTATTATTTTACTTTTTGATAACCACTTATATTATTATTTAATTAACCCATTTTCTGAATCCTCTGAATCAGAAAATCATGTTTTTAGCGGTTGGTCTATGCGTCTATGTGTGTGTTTGTTATCAGCATATCTCAAAAACAAATTATAGCCAAAAGTCCAAATTTGGTATTGTAAATGTGTATCCTATAGGGATGCTACGCTAAACTTTTCGATGAGATCAACCAAATGGTTCGGGTACAGGGACATCTAAGAGAATTCAAATACATTATGCGTATAGGAAAATTTCTAGTAAGTACAGTGTAACATCTTTGGCTGACTTAAACGAAAAGGAATAAAATTTTTTTTCATATTCATAGAAGCATGTTTTGCGTAGATTGGGATATGGAAATCATTCATCATTCGTTTACAGGGCTGCCCAAAATATTTGGTATGTTGGGCCCATACTTGGAAATTGCTGGAATTGTAATTCCTTTTGTGTATGTTTTTCAAGTAAGAGTAAATTTAAGTACACAATATGGTGCATACTGATTATGGACAATATACAGGCTACCCGAAATTGAGCTAAACGTTCTTTGCTGTTGAATGAAATGGATGGAAATGATTTGCTGCATTTTACTATGTCGACGAACACAGCTCACAAAGGAAAACTAATTTTTCGTAACCATACTGTAAAGAAAGTATTTTTTGAAGTTCAATGTTCACTTTTTTTTTTCTTTAGCGGTTAATCTGTAAGTATATCTGTTATCATCATAACTTAAAAACAAATAACTGCAAGAAATTCGAATTTGATATTTTGAAGTTCGTATTAGGTTGCCATTTAAAAATTTCATTAAGATTAGTAAGTTTAAAGTTAAATTAATAACAGCCTTTTTTTTTTTCTTTTTTTTTTCCCTTGAAATAATTGCAGGCAGTATTGTTGAAGGGGGGGGGGGGGGGATCGAGGGGGCATATGGAGTTTTGTGAAAGTCGTGTGAGTGACACACCCGATTATTTCAAATTACTAAAAGTTTATTTATTTATTTTTCAAAAATAGTTTTTTTAACAATATGTAATTTGTTTTTAACTAGTTTCCTAAAATATAATTTTAAAAAGAAATTAATTAATAAAATTATCATTAATATATATATATATATATATATATATATATATATATATATATATATATATATACATTTTTCTTTTTCTTTTTTTTTTTTTTAATTTGAGAGGATTTATATAAGTATCATTTTGTTCGGAAACTTTTTTTGGGATACTGTAAGTGAACTTTTCGACGAATGAAACATGTTCGTATCAACCTATATTTTTGACAGATTAAACATGAAAGGGAAAGAAAAGTTCAACCAGAAGTAGAATAAAAATGAAATGAATGGTCGCATAAAACGCATTCAAAAACTCATTTGAATGCGATTGTCTGTTTAAAATGGGAAAATATTGTAACACCAAATTATAAATAGGTGTATGTAATCGACTGTGACATAAAACATCATTTTCCTACTTCTCAATGAACGATAACTATAAAAAAATTTTGAAAAAAAAAAAAAAAAAAAAAACGATCAAATTAACCTATGCACAAAAGCCTGTTTTCTGCAGAATACGTCATGATTATCATGAATGATTTATGTTATTCAAGTTAATTAGGGTATGTTTTCTTTAAAAATAGTATCAATAGAGCGCAACTAGTTTGTGTACAGAGACTGCATTATCCTATAGAGAGGGTTTTTTTTTTGAGTATATTTTGATGCATTTACTTATACTGCACACAGCATAATGAAATCAGTATGAAGTATTAATAGGCATAAAACAATTTTTCTTATACAATAAAGTACGATCGAAACTGACTGGTTTACAGCACCCACAAACTTCTTCCTGTACAGAGGGCTCGTAAACCCCTATCGCGTGTCCATAGAGGGCCCCATTGTATCACTGTGGTACCCTAATAGAGAACAACTTTGAGGTAGTGTGACTTTTTCTTTACTACTTATTCCAGAGTGTACACCGTCATTTTCATAACAGAGCAGAGTAGGATTCTCCTCCATGTGCGATGAGAAACTCTCCCCAACATGGCTGGCATGAGGGCAACAAATTGTCTCGTAATGAGTGGCCCATACTAATACATAGTCATCATTAACATCTATGTAATAGATGTTAACATCACAATCTGTTAACATCTATGTATGTAGTTGTGATCACTCTGCATATTCCGTGATATAAATGGAAAGGACGCAATGTAAATTTTTAGTATTAAGAGAATTTTTGAGCGCACTACAGGATGCGTATGCAAATTTTTGATCCTATACAGGGTTCAACAAAAGCAGTCTTTTCAGGTTTTCTGTTTAGAAATAAAGCTGAAAAGGTAGTCTTAATGCGATTTTTTTTTTCGACAGTTAGCAGTCTAAAGGTTTTGACAAACTATACAGATCTACACAAAAACTTTTTTTTTCTACAGTTAACAGTCTAAAAGTTTTGACACACTATACAGATCTATACAAAAGCAATCTATTGTATGATTTTTCTTTCTAAGTGGACTAAGTAAACCAGTCATTCCATAAAGATATCTTTGTGAGTGTTTGCTACCTTTATAATAAGAGACAAAATGTGTTTTCACATTATTTTTTTTATTATTATTATTAATTAAAATCTGCTTTATGAAAAAGAAAGTTGTTTACTCTGTCAGTCACAATGCTTGAGAACCCCACTAAAATGAAGTTCCGCTTACACTAAAATGTATTTAAATATATATATATATACATTTAATTAAAGCATCGTGAAAAATAAACAAAAGTCTTATTTTCCTTTATATTAATAATGAAATAGTGTGTATATAGTCATAAATAATGATAATAAAAATAAATATTTGTCAGTAACATTTTATGTCAACATTTTCCAATTACAAAATCATCGAAACATACAATTCATCATGCATAACATAAAAATACAAAGTATAAATATTTACCAAAGATTTTGTAATGAACACCCACAAAATCCAATTTTTAAAATGAATGAATAAACCGTCGAATAGAATGGAGAATTGACGCACCTAAAGAAAAAAGAAATACATTAATTTAAAAATACATTCATTAAAATCATTTATTCAAAATATTAATTAAAAAACACAACAGTGTAAGTTTAGGTTTTCTTTGCTATAAATTAACAAATTTGCAACAAATGTAAAGAGAAAGGAAGGGGGAATGATGTTTTTTGTTAATATAATTCTTTCAATATCATTCTCTAAAACTTTTTTTTTTTTTTTTTTTTTTTTTTTTAGTTTTTATAAAAAATATGACCTTTTTTGTAGCGTAACTAATATTGATTTTTAGAAAAAAATTTTAATCACATTATTAAGCTTCGGAAGAGATCTAATTACACCATTCGATATACAAAAATAGGTAATAATATAAAGTTGTTTTAATTAAAGGTAATCTAAATGAAGAAAACGTTTTTTTCTTGGGTAATCCATTAAAAACTAATAGATTACTTAAATTATTTTTTGTTTAGCAATCAATTTCATGAACACAAAAGTTGTATTCGTACATATTAATAAATTACTTTTTAATACATAGACAACATCGTACTTAACGATTTTGTGCCAGAGGAATACTTCCAAAAACGGGTTAAAATCCGTGGACCGGGTTCGGGTGGGGTTTACTTATTAACACGCTGGATCAAGTTAAGAGCATGTTATATATATATATAAAGTGTTCATTTTTTTTTTTTTTTTTTTTTTTTTTTTTTTGAGATAAATGTAGCTGAATAACAGATATACACACGCTGAATACATATACACAATTAAATATTTGCAATGATTATAGTACAAGTTAAACTCCGATATCGGACGCCAATAAAAAAGAAGAGATGATATAATTTTAAAAAGTATTTGATGATTTTTAGAGGAATTATTATTATTATTATTACTTACGTGTTTCGAGCCGTCAAAACTCTCTTTCACGGGCTCGTGTCGGTTTTGGGGTGGAGGAAATTTGTTTTGTTTTTATTCATGATCATTAGGTTTATTCATGTTTTTGTTTGAGATAGAAAATACAATTAAAATCATTAACACTTTTTTATTTTGTTGAAAATATCAAATCAAAATAGCTCTAATTAAAATTAGTATCGCAGCGTCTAAAAACAATTCAACGTTAAATTATCTTTAAAAAAGAAAGAAAGATAGAGAAGAGATTGAAACCAAGAAAACACTTAAAATCTACATTCCCGCTTAGTGAGGTACTCACTTAAATATTTCGCTGATTGGCATTTATTAATTTTAAGAAGGTTTAGTTGTTTGCTGACAGGGAAGTTGGGTCTCAAACACTTTAATATAACTTTTAGGAATTGCAAATGTTGACGCTGCGCACAGAAATTGCGTTTATTCACGGCTTGATGGGGAAAATCGTTTCTCTACTGTGTCAACACGAATTTTCATTTGCATTTACCAGAAAATGATATTAGTAATATATTTGCTACAGCGGGTGAATCTTGAAAGTTACACAATGAAATATTCGTCTGCTACAAGAGTGTGAGGAACTTAAATTTTGATGTTTGAGCAAGTTTAAAACAATTCTGTTAAGGAGAAATGAATAATATTATTACGAAATGATTCGTGATTTCGTAAATGAAACAAATTCGTGAAAATGGACTGTAATGTATAAGTATAATAAAAATTATAAGAAGAAAGCAAAATCACGCGGTACGCGTAGATTATAGAACATTTTCCAGCCGTACTCGAAGGATATTTACATTATATACAGTGCGTACGCAGGTAGATAGATGAACAAGCCGAAGTCAGAAATACTTTTCAATTCAATTGGAAAGTGTAAAGAATGCATAACGCAATTTAAAATGCACTTCAGCAATTTTCTTCTGCATCGTTTAGCTCATTCAAATACATTCGAATGGCTGTCTAAACGAATCATTAAATCTAATCCTATTATTTCCTACATGGAATCACTTTTTCATCTGAGAAATGAATATTGGTTACTTTTGGTTTAGCGCAGAGTGAAGATTTTAATCGTACTTAAAAAGAACATCTCTCTGATATTGTAATGTATCCGAATTCTTTTGTGAGACCCTACGTGTAAGCCAATTATGCCAGTTATACCATTTTCAATCCATCCTTTTAAAGGCATCTTAAAAATATCATGACAGCATGGTCAGTCACAAAGTAAGAGGAATTCATGTCAAAAGCGATATATACACCCCCGCGACAAAAAGATAGTACAAAGGGTTTTCTCTTTGATTTTTCATAAAATAACATTATCTAAATTGTGCTTATCATTTATTATTATAAAATAACACTATTCCCGGACTATTTTTTGTTTAAAGACTAAAATTTTTCTAATTTAAGACTACACTCCGCGACAAAAAGACAGGAACAAAGTTTTTTTTTTTAATTTTTCATAAAATAACATTATTTAAATTGTGCTGAACAATTATTATCATAACAAAATATTATCATATCAAAAACATATTAAATATTTGAATCATATTTAAAATATTCATATTTAAAATAATCACATTCAAAAATTAAAAAAAAAAAAAAAACCTTTGATCCTATTTTTTTGTCACGGTGTGTAGTCTCAAATTAAAAAAAATTTAGTCTTAAAATTTTTCTAAATTAGTCTTAAAACAAAAATGAGACCGGGAATAGTTTTATTTTCTGATGATAATAAATGATAAGCACAATTTAGATAATGTTATTTTATGAAAAATCCAAGAAAAACTCTTTGTACCTATCTTTATGTCACGGGGTATATATATAATAGTATGTATTTCGGGAAGTTTTGATAAAATGTCTATGGTATTTGTGTAATAAAAATTGTACATTCTTAAAGAGAAACTTTAAACATCGTAAAAATACACACAATTATACACAGAATATTAAGTTACAACATAATTAGTGCAAAGGCCTTTATTTTAAAAATGCAATTTTGTGTGGTTTTCGCTTGACCTTGAACGAATTTGGAGTACCAACCTGAGTTTATATAAACTTTTTATAGGATGGCTTTAAGAAAAGATTTCAGAATATTTTTATCCGAGGACTCATCCAGTGTCCGAATGCTCAGCGCTTCTGACTTCAATTAAGAGATATTTGTTTAAATCCCGTGAAAGTTCCTATTGGCTCAAAATCCATTTTAAGGGAACTGGAATTTATAAAAATTATAGGTTAATATATTCTCCTTAAAGTATATTTTGCCGAATTCGCAGTAATACTATTCTAATTAGAATGCCTACTACAGCTGTTTTAATAAATACCATTCTTCTATTTTAAATGGAAACTTTAAACTCATTTACGCCAGTTTTTGCTTTTCCCGATTTTTGCTGTCTTCAAAATGTTTTTCCTTAAATATGCTTGAAATAGCTCGACATTTTTTTCACATGAACCAGTTATTTACATTTCCTACAACACTTTAGGATTAAAGGAAAAAAAAAAAAAAAAAAAAAAAAAAACAGAGAAATAACACAGGTTGACGATAAAAAAAAATTTCTTGAAGGTAATATGTTTTTCTGGTGCATTTTTGGATGCTGATCAAGGAAAAACTATTCAAAAATTACCATCACGTACAGTTTTGACAAAAAAAGAAATTGTATGAGCCTAAAGCTCGACTTTTGCAACTCTTATCTGTTATTTCCAGGAAAATCAGGGCTATGTGTGTGAAGAACAAGGAGAGCTACAGTGAACTCTCGTTAAAACGAACAATCAAGGGCCAGCAGTTTCTGTCCATATTAACGAGAGTCCATTATAACAGGAGTTCATAAACTGAAGTTCTATATGAACTCTAAAATCACTATTATGTACACATACACAGTATAATAAGAATGAAAATTTGTTTTCTCAAACACTTTTATTCACTAATATTATAAACGCAGGAAAAACGATACTTACTTACAAAACTTCTTTTATTCATATAGTACAACTTAATGTAGTACAAAAAAGAAAAAAAGAGGGTGATAGTACATAATAGTTTGTTAGTCTATTTAAAAAAAAAAAAAGAAGTTATCTTGGTTTGTTTTTTTAAGGTAGACAATTTTCTTTCAGTGTCATTTTCAATTTTAGCCAATTGTTCAAAAATATTATCTGGAACATTTTCAGTCGATTGATAAAATGTCTTAATTGTCTCCAGCATATGATTGACTTCTAGTACATTTGGTGGAGAGATTTCTTCCTCATTTTCCCTATCGCTCGACGTTTCCGCATTTTCCATTACTTCATCAATTAGTTCCTGGTCGGTCAATTTCTCAGCAATTCCGACATCGTCATCAAAACTTACAAAACCATTGTTGACCTCAACTGACACTGTCAATCAATACTGTTTACCTCCCACGGTGTAATAGCGCAGTGAAAGAGATTAACCCTTTTATTATTGCACCTTTTCTTGTTAAAAAAAAAAAAAAAAAAAACTTGAATTTGAAAAGATTTTGGGAATTGACTCTTTTTCGAAGAAAGTAAGCTTTGAGGGGGGAAAAAATGTCCATCTTAACGAATGAATTGTTCGTATAAAACGATGTTTATTACATGCAATTCCTATAAGCCTTAGACGGGGTTTCTGTTTTTGTACATAATAACGAGAAATCCATCTTAAACGGGGCCGTCTTAACGAGAGTTCACTGTATTTCATATAGACATCAAAGAACTTGGAGTTGTCATTATTTGGAGTTGAAACAATTGACACGTGTTTTTGAAATATGTTACGTTTGCTTACAAACATATTGTTCCTGATTATTTTACATTAATTTTTTTTCGGTTATTTGGCAGGTTACCTAATTGCATTCAACTCGTTTCGTTTACAGAGCAAAATACTCCCAGAAATCTCTATTTTCAAATAAATAGGTTGTTTATAATCAATCTATAATTACAGCTTAATGGTTATAAATTTACGAGTTAAGAACATACCTTCTTAAGCGTTTTTTAACAACCAAAACTAAGGCTCCTATATATACGAGCTGGCGCATCAGGCATTTTGTTGCCTTAGGGTTGTCACATGTACCCAGCTCGTTTCTCTGATAAACAAACCACAAACATTTTTTTTAACCGTCTTACGTTATTTTAGAGCAACTTGTTTTATTAAATTTCACAATTTTAGCTAAGTAAACTATGATATGGAAGTTTGTTTAGCGGTAAACTGCTATAATCATTCAAGAAGTGAATATAAAGTGTTCACAGACCTTCTATTACTGTGTATTTCAGTTTTAACGACATTTTGTAAAAGAAACAGAAACCGCCCTAACAACACATCGTACATCCATAGGATATCCTCAGAATAAAATGACACCCTGAGAATGTACTATGAAAAAAATGTGTTTTTAGGAATATTATTGTTGCTTATTGCTCTTATCTTGACCGGATTAGCTTCAGATCAAGATTTCTTAAAATCATTAGGGAAGCGATAAGGACGCCAAGCGGGAATGCTGTCCTGATGCTGTCCTCTTCGGAGGCAAAAAAATGGCGGTGATGCGCCGGCCTATTATTTTATTTAGGGGCTCTAACCAAAACTATATTTACACTTTTAAGTTTTGATTTACCACACTTCTTTCAATTTTACATTTAAAATACATTCATTAGCAGAAAAGGACGCCTTTAAAAGATTCATTAAAAATACAAACGAATTTCAGGGAACTTATCTGCGTCAGCTTTTTTTTTTAAACGACATGAGTAAAAACAAATGGGATTATTTGCCGAACCTTTTGTGTTTAACCGCCTTAGAACGAAGTTTTCGAATTCGTAGTAGCTTTTGAAACCGTTTAATTAGCTAAATCAACAAACTGCGGCTTCTTTCCTCTTTTCCAAGTGATTAAGTCTTAGAAGTTAATTGAATAAAAAGAGGAAAGTGAGGAAGGAATCTAAAACACATGATTTGGTAAGGCTTTAATTTTTTTGTTTTTCGAAGCGATTTTTCTTATTGCTTCACTCTTTGAAATGGAAGTGTGTGATTTTAAGAAATATTTTGTCAAAGTTATTTTTACTTTCCGTGCATATAATATGGAATGAAAGTATTGTAATCGTGAAAATATTCGACTGTCAGATTGTGGTGCACCTACAGGTGTTAAGGGTCCTCTTCACTCACCGCCGGAAGCCGAAGCTAATGTTATTCTAGGGGGAATTTTTCTTTACGAATAACTTATTAACTAATCCATATTTTTAAATTTTGTTTTCACATTCTGAAAATTCCCAGCTGTTAAATGGACGGACCTTTTTTAAAAAAATATTATTTTTATTTTTTTATTTTTTATTTTGAAGCTGCAAAATACGAATTTTCAATATGTGAATTTTTTTCATTTTGCAGCTTCAAAATAAAATATTAAAAATTAAAAAAATACATTTTTAAAAGAGGTCCGTCAATTTAACAGTTGTGAATTTTCTGAATGTGAAAACAGAATTTAAAAATATGTATTAGTTAATAAGTTATTTGTAAAGAAAATTTCCCTATAGAATAACATTGGCTCGGGCTTCCGGCGACGGTAAGTGAAGAGGGTCGTTAAGGCGTCTTAGATTCATATATATTATGGTAATGTGTGTATGTGTGTGAGTGAACACGACGCTGTTTGAAAGTTCCATTCGATTGATCTCAAACTGATAGGCATATTAGGGGTTGCCGTTACACGAATTCTCTAGATTTTCACGAGTATAGGACTGATATTTATTTCATAGGGATACAAAATAAAATTCTTACATTACGATCTATGGACTCAAATTAGTTTCTTAATTTTTATGAAAATAAAATATTGTTCTTTAAATAATAATAATAATAATAAACCTTACATTAACGTTCAACATAACATTATTCCATGTAAATCCTTAATACATGGCATTTATTATAATATTTGCCATGTAAGATTTTTTTGTACCCTGAGATAAAAGTTTAAAATTTACGCTCACTGAATCTATTAAATATTTTTGTTTGGAAGCTGGTTAAACATCCCACACAACATCAAAATTCATAGTGTTCTTATTACTGTTCTATTTATTTATTCCTTTATTTAGATATTTATTCCTTTACTTCATTATACAAAGTATAAGGAAGTATTGTAATCCCAATTCGCGAAATGGATTTTATATCTCGCATAGATCAAAAACGAATCATCGTAGAATGTTGCAAATTTATATGTGGGCCTGCCATGATGTCTAGTTAGAGATATCAGCGACTTTACACGATTATTCGTGACGTGTGTATGCGTGTATGTATCTCGCATAACTCAAAACGGTTGGTCGTAGAACGTTGCAAATTGGTATATAGGTGTGTTATAACATCTATCTATCTATATATATAAGAAAATTGTCAATGCTGTTTTTCCTACATATTTACAGAAGCTGTTAATTATATTGTTGGACCCAGTGTAATTACCCAATCACAGATTGATTGAGGAAAAGAAGTTATTCTTACGAAAAATAGATTTTTATAAATAGATTTTATAAAAATTTAGAATTAAATCATTCATCTGACCGCCTTAGAAAAGGGCAAAAATGTAATGGTGTTTTCGCTGCATGGTTTTTTCAATGTATTAAATTAATATTTATTTCAAATTGAGATTAATAATGTAACCGTGTACATGATTTTAATCCTTATAATTACTATTTACGATCTTCAAACTTCAAAGACAAGTTAAATTTTCATAATTATATAATTTTGAATTGCAAGTGTCTTGAGGAAAAAAGAACAGCTGAGTGACAGGATATAACCGTCAGTGGCGGTCAGATGGTTCTAGTTATAAAAAACTGCAATTATATATTAATTATATATTATAATTATAATGACATATTATAATTAATAATTATAATATATATATGTAACATTATAAATAATGTTTTAATTAAAATTAAATTCACTTAATAAAGAAATATAAAGAACAAAATAAATATAATATTAATTACACTTGGCTATCTATCTATTGCCTTATATGGTAATGAAAATGAATCATTATCCTTCCGATACCTTATTGGTTAAGAAAAAGAATTTTATTGTTTAAATGTCATACTATCACTCGATGTAATAATAATGTGATTGGTTGGAGCCTCGAAAAAGAAGAGAAAGCCAATTCGGTGTCTCGGTCCTGTTCCTGACTTCGTCTAATAAAATTTATTGAAGATGCTAATCTCGTCTAATATTTTTATTGTATGGATTAATTATTTAATTACTTGATATTATTATGCCAAGGTGTAGTAAAAGGTTTTTTATTACTACATATATATATAATATATATATTGATAATTATATATTATAATTATAAATATTTTATATGTTACTGCCACTTTCAGTAATACACGCACACAAAAGTAAATAAGTAAAAAAAAAAAGAAAGAAGAAGAGAAGAACTCATCTTTAAAAATAATTTTACAGTAATTTTATTATTATTTTTTTTTTTTTATCTTTTCATAAATGCTAGAATGGAAAAAATATAATTTATATGTACATTAAAAAACGAAACTATAATTTGACATATATACTTATTTTAAAAAGCCTTTATTTAAAGTTGTTTTACTTTACATTTTTTTTTCATACATAATGTAACCTCTTTTTAAGTGCTAAACTGACAGGTAATTTAATTTGTGTTTATATTGGCTGAAAAACTAAACAGAAATTAATACTACTACAAGTGATCTTAACTTCCTTTTATTTTATTACATAATATTAATTTAAAATATTAAGCATTTCATTATCTAAAGTTAAGCACAACTATTTCTACTGAACAGTGGACGATATTTTAATTATCTGTCATAGCATCTTTATTATAATTTGTCAAATAATATTTCTCGGGGGACAATAAAATCAAACAGAAAAAAATAACAGCAAAAGAAGAACTAGATATGAATATAGAAATTCTATGAATCCAAATTTAATCTTTCTTTTAATAACTTTTTTTTTTTTTTTTTAAAGGACGGAGGGCTATTAAATTCAATCTGGAGTTTTTGCATACCAGTTTTATGTAACACCAAAATAAATTCAAAATATCAGTCCTATCGTTACAAATTCGGTACTAAGTGAAAGGGGCGATTTTTCTGAATCCAAGGGTGCAAACAGTTTTTCTACAATACAATTTTTAAAATTAACTAAAATATGAAATTTAGGTGGCAACACTTCCTTTTAATTTATTTCAGTCATTTTAAAAAGTACGTGGCCCAGTTTTACGGTCAAAAAATGAGATAAAAAATAAATAAAAATTTTACAGACTGAAATTGATAGTCCTTCGTACTAAACTAAATTCTGTCTTTGACAGAAATTTTAATATTTTAATTTAATTAATTAATTAACTAATTAATGACTTTTTTAAATACTCCTCTTGAATTATTTATACGGAATGGAGATATTTCATAAGGGCTGTCATCATCGCAGATGAACGACTGACACTCTACGGACCATGAAAGTTATATTTCTTTGTATGCGTCGTCGTAGAGGAAAAGATATTTTTATGCCTCGGATAATTAATTGTCCTTCTTATGATTTTAAACATATTCCCTCGATGGCAATAACTCCGACATGGAAGTGAAACATAAGCTTCCGATGGAAAAGACAGGAAGAGCTGAAATTTTAGTTGGAAATCATGGCCTTGCATAAGAATAGCATTGTTTTATATGGCCGGATGGCAATGGATTTCACTGCATAACCAAAAATTATTGCATATATTTTCCAATTTACAGTGGCATGTGCCGGGATCGAATCCCTATTTACGCATGATTTGGCAGAGGTTCGGATTACGGTGCATATGCGCCTGTTAAAAATCTGTTAATTACTATCCTAATCCATTAAGAAATTTCACACTATTGTGCCTTAAAATATAACAAGATTAAGTATATTGAAATTTTGATAAAAATACTTAAATTAACGAATTGAAATTCCTAAATTTTATTTACTTATATTTATTTTTGTAAAATATTAAAAATATTTGAGCAATATTATTATTTTTCAAATTTTATCCTCAATTTCATATTATTGTGCTTTAAATACACTGGTTCTCATAATTATAAGGACACCCGTTTTGCTATATTAACTAAACACTGAACGCTATTATTTAAACAAATATATTTTTTAATAATTTGAATTTCATTAATAGACGATATTTAAAAATTTTTATCGTTCTTCTATCTCAAAAAACTTTAAATACGGTAAAAAGAAAATGATTTTTCAGGTGTTCACAATTATAAGGACAGCTCGAATCTTAGTTTTTTTTTTTTTTTTTTTTTTTTTTACAATTATTCTTTAAATCAATATTTTATGGTGTCTCTTTTTAGGGTGAAACAGTCAGACATTCTCTCTGGTATATATATATATATATATATTTATTTTTAATATTCAGTTTCAATACCATTTCATACTGCATACATGATATTCTGAATACATTTAAACTATTTAAAATTGCTTTCCACTTGCATGCACTTTTCTAATATGATAAGTTAAGATTTTTTTTTTCAACTTTTAGGCCATGGGAAAGGCAATAATACAGACGTTTCTTTCTTTAAACTATTTTCTATTGCTCTAGAAGTAGAGCAAAAATGTAAGTCTTATTGAAAAAAAAAAAATTATTACCCCACCACTCTATAAAATCTAACAAAACTCTGAGAATTCCACGTTTAAAATTTGTGGATATTCTCTTGATGTTCATAATAATAGAAAAAATTACTAAATTCATTCTGCCTTCAGTAGAAACAGCTTTCCAGCGCACATATAGATCCACCTTTAAAATGCCCGATTCATATCTGCCTTTAAAAAATCTGCTCTGTCTTTCGCTATCTTCAGATCGTGCCAGTAACTGTTAAAACTATTCGGTTAATCAAGAATAAAATGTTTTTCATCCGAAAATGCAACATTTTACCATTTCATATTGTCTTTATTCAACTTTAACACAGACGTTCTTTCCTCCATTAAATGCTTATTGATTATTACAGGGTTTTTTATTCATTTTAACATATTATTAATTATTTTAAACATGCATAAATGTAGACCCCAATCTTTCGTTAAAAATTACGAGCAAATTCAGCAGCAGTCATTTTGAGTAGAACAGTAAGAGGAATTATAAGTCTTCGATCTCTGTAAAACAACTCTGATTTTGCATCAGATCTCTCTCCTATCGAACCAGCAGTTCAACGTTTGATCCGATTTCCTTCAGCAATTTTAGATCTTCGAATTTCATTAGAAATACGACGGATTGAAATTATCTCTCCACTTAAAGAAGACATTTATCATACTTCACTACATGATTTTTTTTTTCCGAGGAATTATCAGTAATGTCCGTCCTAGAAAAATTGAAGGCTTATATATGAATTAATCTAGCCCAGTAGTTAAGAAATTCGCCTGTCAGCTTTAATTTACCTGCTATAGTAAGTTAAATAAAACGAAAAAATCTGGATTGTCCCTATTATTATGAACATCTAAAAATGCGGAGAAAAAATACTTTGCACAATTTTTTTATTAATTTTGTTTCATATTAAAAAAATTTATAACAGTTTTGGTTTTTAGAATACCAGATATATTAAGTGCACTTAGTATAATCTTGTTCACAATTATTTTTACATTAGTTACTTCAAAACATAAATATGAGAAGGCCCAGATAGCACATCGCCTCCCCAGGATATCTTCAAGATTTCTTCTGGATGAAAAGACATCCCAGAAACGTCCTTAAGATGTACTGTGGATAAGTTAAAACTAACTGTGCTGTTAGGGGGAGTGTATGTGTGCTGTTGTTGTTATTTCTAATCCCAGATGGTCCAGCATAGACTACACCATCTCCGTGAAGCCAAAACTTCCAGAAAGTCTAAAAACAGTAGAGGCTCTTTAAAACCTCATCCTTTGTAAAATCCAAGCATTTAAGAATATGGGAGGGTGAGGCCTGATCAGCTTTACACCAAGGGCACTCCGAAAAAAATTACAGCTCTGCTGAAAAGTACTCAAAACCCAAAAGCACTGACATTCACAATTGGATATTACAATTGTAAATTTTTCATTGATCTGGAATAACATCTTGAAAAATCTGAGCCCCCCCCCCCCCAAAAAAAAAAAAAAAGTTCTGGATCCGCCACTGGTGTGAAGGTCGTTTGACGCTTCCTGTCGAATTGGAATTGAGAAACTCACCAGGGCTCTTTCCAATGTACCACGGCTGACTGGGTGGACTTTTACAAATTTTATTCATTTCATTTTTTCAGAGGGAGGCTGAAATGTGAGAATCCCGTTGGGTATCACATCCTCAGCAGAAGCAGTCTGTCTTAACCAAAATGTCCGCAGATTCATTCCCTAAAATTTAAAATCTCGACGTAGCGTGGAACCCATTGATAATGGACTGACTGTTTCAAAGAGACACAAAAGATGCGATCTAAAATTTCCAAAGTCCTGTTTTCTACATTCCTCCAATCAGAGAAGTGATGTATACAAGCCCGACTATCGGTTAAAATCCAAATGTCATTAAAAACCAGTCCCTCAGCATTGTCAACAAACTGAAGTTATTTTTTGATTGCTATAATGCAATTTAATAGTCTCTAGAGCTATTTGTTAAACTAATGCTGGGATCACAGAATATTTTGACACCGTTGATAGAAGTTCGTCATGGAATAATATCGCATTAGAAGCAAAACCCGGACCAAATGACGTTTTAAAGCGTGCGGTTTCACATCGCAAAAAGGCATACTCAAGGTTCTTGCAAAAGAGAAAGGACTATGGCGCTTCAAAAGTTGATTATTGTTCCAACGACGAAGATATGCAGAAGGTCTACGTTGAACACATGTTCTGAACGTATTTGCGTATTACTTTGTGGATCTTTTGGCAAGTTACTTTTTAAGAAATGTTTTTATGTCTGAAGGATGAAATGTCAGGTTTTTCAAAATGGAAAGCCGAAATTGAGGCGGAAACTAAAATGGATATGCAGATCTAGTTGAATGTTTATAAATGTAGCTTTACTACAGTTTTCATAAGATTTCGATTACAGTTATCCACGTTGGAGCATTATTATAAATTTCTAATAAAAATTAAAATATTGAACTCTACTCTCTTGATTTAAATAGTTTTTCAGAAATTTTAATACATTTAATATTATTATATTGTAATGTGCACGTACATGCAAAATATCTTAATTTTATTAAGGTTATTTACATAAGAGCCTGCCACCGTGGGCCTCTTAAAAACAAGGACTCGGTCTAATTAACTCTAATGTGCAAAACTTTGTTGTCATTTTTCTTAACCAAACGTTACTACCAAACACACGTCTGACTATTTCGATAAAAATTAAGTATAACGATCTTCTTTTTCTATTTTTTAGCCCACAAGAACTATTCCTTTCAATTTGAAATAAAAGCTTCGCATCTTTTCAGTGGGCCGTCTAGAATCAAATAGGATACAGCACTGTCCTTTATTACGAGATACAACAGAAACACTGAAAATTTTAATTTTATTATGTAAATTTACACACGTCAGGGCTTTACGTTTCGGGTCCTTTTTTTGGGAAAATTTTAGTTTTGCGAAAAAATAAAATATCGTGGAAAATTTTTCATTTTTACAGTCATTGTACATAATATTTAATATCAAGTGAATAGAGTTTCATCGAGCTAAATTAAGGCATTAATTAAAAATAATATTGGAAACATTTTATAAAAGGACCACTTTTATTAAATAAAATCTTGTGAAGGGGCCCTTTTTACAATGTGGAATTTTGTGAAGAGGCAGCAAAAGAGACCTAAATTTTGCCTGGATCAACCTCTGCATGTATGAGACAAATATGATATTACAATAAGAAACAATATAGTAAACTTCCGCATCCCTCCTAAATTATGAAGTCCCACCAGTCATCGAGATGTTCTTCTCTCTAATTTAAAAAACGGAAAATTCTGGTTTCGTTCTCAGGTTGCTCTCGGCTTAGACGTTCGTAATTTTTTAGTGGTTTTCTTCAAAAATCGCATAAAAGGGATTAAGATCCCTTAGAAACATCCCCATGGAGGCCATTCAACCTAAGCCCGGACCCTAGCGTATTTAATCGGCTTTAATCCACACAACCAACAAGCCAACTTAAATTGTGACCACATTTTGTCATATTTGTAAGAAATGACCATCACATGCAAAACTATTAATAAGTGTAGGAGGCAAATTTCAGTTTCATCACTCTTTTTTTTTTTTTTTTTTTTTTTTTTTTGTGCATAGTAATTGATCGAACAGGTGTCGTTGCCAAGAAAATTAAATTTCATGAATAATTATTAATTTTCCTATAAAAAAAAAAGGCTTTAAATGTTTTGATAGAATCAAAAATAAATGGTTGTGAGCAAGCAGAAATGTATTCCACTTGACAGGTTGCCGTTTCCGGTAATACTAATTTCTGATAGAAACCGGTTGGAGTAAAAAAAAAAAAAACACTCTAGACAAAATGTTCTTTTTCGGTGAGTTCGGTGAAAACCGGAAAAAAAGAGCTTTCTGTTTAGAAATGATAAAAATTTTCTGATTAAGATGAAATTTATCTTTTGTTGAAAAATAAAAACGATTAAAATTGGTTTTCAAAGCACTTAAAGATCAATCCAGTGTATGGTTTGTCATAACTAGTAGAGGGACGGACGCATTCATAGGATCTAAGTCAAACAGTCAAATTTATTACAAAATGTTCGTACTGGCATACAATTAAAATTTGTCAAAAAATCCTTTTCTTCTAAAGGTGAGGAGGAGGCATAGCAAACAAAACTGACAGTGATGGAATTGTACAAAGTGGAAATACATCCATCAATCCAGAACAGGAATCCTTTTGTAACACCTTTACTCCTCACTGTCATTTAAATATCGATTGTCCTATATCGATTCCACACCCATTTCGTGAATAAGCGTTAAAAGATGTCAAGCGACGAAGTCCATACATGAATTTAACGAGAGTGTTTTCATTTCATTAGCGATATTGATGAACGGTAATGAATATTGCGTAGACTTCGGCAGATAGATGGAATTTCCTTTAATAACAAAGGGGTCCCTTCACACGTATTATTTTGACGACACATTTTCTGAAGTTGTTTTGTTGGATGAAATCGTTAGTAATGAATATTGTCTGTATTATAAAGCACTGAATTAGATTAAAAGGAAAGTAAAAGGCAAATATATATACATAAAGCATTATTTTTTCCATCTTGTTACACATAAAAATGATACGTGGCTACATTCATAAAAAAGTTAGGCCATTATGAAAAAAAAAAAAAAAAAAAGAAAGCTATAGTAACAATGCAAATTATTCTTTGAAATGTACTTCACAAAATTTTGCACAGAAAAAAATGTTTAGTTGGGTTCAACAGAAAAAAAAAAAAGTTGATTTAGCAAAATGTTTTGTTGTTAAAAAAAAAAAAAAAAGACATACGCTTTACACCATTTGCTTAAATTTAGCACAGTGTATAAAAAACTTTTTTCTTTTTTTTTTGCCTTGCAAACGAATGCCGAATGGTAATCGTATATTCCATACGAGGCATGCTTTTGTACCATAAATGATGCATGTTAATTTCATTATGCCTAGTGCAGTGGAAGGATGTTAAAATGAACCAACAGCAGATTTCGCATATAGACGTAAACGTATTCGAATTCTTTTCAACGTTTCTGTTCACGAATATTTTTATCTTTAAAAAGAGTTCCATGTAATATTCCCGTAGGATAAAGATTTAGAATGCCAAATTAGGAATTTCAGCTAACATCGGTTTTTAAGTTATCGCAATCGAGTGACAAATACATGGATTGGATGGATTGGATGGATTGGTTTTTACGTCGTACTAGTGCTGCGCAATGGGCAATTTGCGACGGTCTGGGACCCACCCCTAGAGGTGGTCCGGAGACATGCCATCACAATTTTGATCCTCCACGGGAGGGATGACAAATACATGGAGATCTCCAAAGTGCCATAATTGCGAAAACTCCAATTTGAAAATTCGACCTCCAAAAACAATACTTTTTATTTTCTCTTGCCCATAGGGTCGAGAAAGTATTGTTTTAGGGCCAAATTTTCGAACGGGAGTTTTTGTTATATTTACATGTTCTGAGGTTCCCTGAATACGAAAATCATGTTTTTAGCGAATGGTCTGTGTGTCTGTTATCAGCATATCTCAAAAACAAATAGTGTCAGAAATTCCAAACTCGGTATTCTAAATGTGTATCATATAGGGATGCTGCAGTAAGCTTTTCGTTGAGATGAAGCCAATGATTCGTGTACAGGGACACCTAAAAGTATTCAAATACATTACTTCTATGGGGGAAATTGCAGGTAAGTAGTTTAACATCTATAGACTGCACTAAACCAAATGAATCGAACATATATTTTTTGTAATAGAGATAGTCAACTGGGAAAATTTTTTTGTGTATGTATGTAGGAGCCTCGCCTCCCCCCTCGTGGGCAGTAAAGTTTCATGATGTGTATCCTTCAATAGAGGTCGCCAATACCGTTAAAACGAATGGTTGAACCATCGATCTGCGATAATTTAAAATAAAGTTATCGATTTTTATAAATGTAATATTGAGAATAAATTCAACTTTTTTTTTTATATATATATTAAGTGTTATACTACTTCTGTAATATGGAAATCGTCTGCATTATCACAAAATATATTTTTTTAAATAATAATTTTAATAAATTATTTTTTAAAAACAGAATTATTTTTTAATAACCGAATTAAAGAAATGCATTAATGAATTAATGCATTAATGCATTAATGAAACGGGGGGTTGAGGGGGGCGGTAGCCCCCTCACACAGAACTAATTATCATATAAAACTCTTCCGAAGCCTAATTTGAATTGTTTAACACAGGTTTACATAACAGTACTCGTTATCTTACCTCTTAATCTCCAACCAGTATTTATAGTATTAAATTTCAGGGTAAGAGAAAGTCGTGTGAGTGACACACCAGATTATTAATTAAAAAAAAAAAAAAAAAAAAAAAGAAGAAGAAGAAGAAGAAGAAAGAAAAAAGAAAAAAGAAAAAAAATTAAACACAAAGCCTAGATGAAGATCACTTACAAGTCAAGATAAGAACGTGTTCTTAAATGTTTTTTAAGATTTTTATATACATAAATACATATAAATGAATAACTGGGTGATGTAGTTGCGACGGTGAGCGAAATTAAAATTTGCTCCTGACACAGGTCACTGTAACATGTTGTTCCTCTAGAGTCTAGAATAATATAAATGTAAACGTTGAATAAAAACATTGAGAATGTTAAGTATTTTTTAAAGCAACTTTAAAGGTATTGCACTATTTTTCCAATTTTATATTACTAATAATTAAAAAAAAAAAAAAAAAAAAAAAAACTTTTATTTTTATTACATTATTTTAACATTTAAAAATGAAATTGCCTAATATATAAAAATAAAATAAAATAATATATATATATGATTCTGACTTAAAATGCCTTTTTTAAATTTGAAGAATAAATAGATAAAATAAAATAAACCTTAACGCAGAGTATGAGCTCATTTTTCTGGTCACACCTTTTCGAAAAAATTGTTACGCTTCTGCATCGATTGCCTTCCAAATATATTTTAATTATTTTTCAATAAGTACTAAAAGTTCTGAAGCGATAAGGATTATTTCATTGATTATAAGTTATTAGATCGATGGGAAACCTGACCTACACGTTAAATTTCAGCTCAACTCTTTCTGCGTTTATCTATTAATGGAAATTGACTAAATAAGATTTAATAATAAAAGCTCGTGTTTTCAAACACGTTGTTTTTTTACTCCTTGATAAGACAAGGTCGTAGCTAGAAAAATATTTTGTTGGGGTATTTTAAATAGTAGCGTAGAGTATGTGTTAAACAAATATTTATATACATACGCAAACACACACACACATATATATATATATATATATACTCCATTCCAGCAAATACTATTTGCCCTTGAACTAATGCGCTCAAAACTGATTTTGAACAAATCTAAAGCAGTGAAATTTATTTATTTATTGTTTGAATTAATTCGTAGCGTTTTTTTTTTTTTTTTTCGAAAATTGAGGCTTTATTGAGCAAAAATAATTACAAATATATTATTCAAAGTACTGACCATCACTAGTCACTACTTTATCCCATCTTTCTGGCAGCATACGGATTCCGCGTCGGAAGAAAGAATCGTCTTTAGAGGCAATCCAAGAATCGACCCATTTTTTACAATCTTCATAAGAAGTGAAGTATTCCTCAGACAGGCCATAGCTCATAGATCGAAACAAGTGGTAATCAGATGGAGCAATGTCTGGAGAATACGGCGGGTGAGGTAGGACCTCCCATTTAGTCGTTTCGATGCAGGTTTTGACCGGTTTTGCGACGTGCGGATGAGCACGTCTCTAGGTTTCAGCTCGTATGAGACCCAGTTTCCCTGCTTTTGGATCATTCCCATGGCTTTCAGGCGTTTGCTGACTGTCAAAAAGTAAACTCTTAATGATTCAGCTAAATCTTGAAGCGTTTGGCATAGATCTTCATCGAGCAATGACTTCAATTCTTCATCTTCGAATTTTTTCGGCTGCACAGGTAGTTCCTTGTCTTCCAGCTCAAAATCACCACTTTTAAATCGAGCAAACCATTTCCGACACGTTTGTTCAACTAGTGCATGCTCTCCATAAACTTCCACTAAAATTCGATGACTTTCGGCAGCGCTTTTCTTCATGTTAAAGTAATGAAGTAGAACTCCCCGCAAAAACACTTTATCCGGCGCAAAGTTAGACATATTCGATGAAGTAAAAAATTATGTTATTTACGCTTCAACCAAATGACATATACTAATAACGATGCTCAATGATAGTAGGTTTACGGGGAATACCAGTCACGCCATCTTTTGGAAAATGCCACTTGTCACGCCATCTATTAGAAAATGCTACGAATTAATTCAAACACCCAATATCATTTATTATTATTTTATTATTATTATCATCATCATCATCCTTATTATTATGTGTGAGTACTTTTTTGCGGATGGTAATGTTTCAAACATCAAACAACAATATGGATTAGTTACCTATATTTGTATAATGATATATATATATGTAGTTGAACCTCGTTAACGTAAACACTGTTAATGTAAATTAATCTTAAGATAAACTGTTTCCGAAATCCCCGTCAAAATGAAGGTTAGTTTAGTTATATGAAGATTAGTTACTGATAGGATGAACTACTGATAACTTGAACCAAATTTTTTATCACCGATTCACATTAACGAGATTCGACCGTATACAATATATATATATATATAGTTAGTGCATAGTTATTTTCTTTTGAGATAAACAACAACTATTCCAATATTAAAAATTTGATAAGTGAATGTATCGAAATTGAGATTTTGATATATTTACATGTTTTGAGCTACCTTGAATAAAAAAATAAAAATAATAATAATAATCAAGTTTTTAGAGGTTGGTATGTGTGTTTTAACATGCATAACTTAAAACATATAACGGTTTACGTTTAAACTTCAGTTTTAAGATTTGTTAGCCGAGGCTATTTCAGGTAGTTGTAATTTTAAGACAAAATTGCGGGTCAAGTTGGCCAATGAACTCCCACAGGATATTTTTAAAATAAGTCTTCGGTCCAATATTGACTCGAATTAAATCAGCATTTGAGAATTTATCGTGAGGACATTTTTCACGATTGCAATGTGTCAATTTTAAAAGAAATCAATCTAAAAGCCCAATGAAAGTTAAAAAATTATTACTATTATATATATGACATATTATGTATGTATGACATGTTATATATATATGACATGTTATATATATGTATGACATATCATTATATATATGACATATTATAAAGCATGTCGATAATAACACTGCCCTGCATGAAAATCGCCTCCAACACCATTTTGGCAAATTCTTATGTAAAATGACCTCCTGAATCTGAATAAGACGCCCATTTTGTGCCCTATCACCAGCCGTTTTTTAGGGACGGCCCCCCTATTCTTATTCCTTTTCGGTAAATTTCATGGCTATAAATTTGATTTTAAGGGGGGGGGGAGATTATTTTAACTGTTAAATATCTTCTGAGGGGCTACACAGTCGGAAAATTGTAAAACATGAACGTTTGCGGCAAGGGGAAAATTTAGGGGGGGGGGGGTGATTTGGCACTGAAATTATGTATTACATTTCTTATATATATATATTTAACTAATTTTAATGTTTTTTATTAAACATTATATATTTCTGTTTTTAGGTGTTAAATTAATTCTTTTTCATTCTACAAATAAAATTCATGGCCATAAAGCTACCGAACAGTGATAAAAATTCGGGGAGGGGTGGTGTCTTGAGAAAATGGTGAGTGACTGGGCAAAATGGTAGTCCTATTCGGATTCAGGAGGTCATTTTACATAAGAACCAGCAAGAATGGTATCAGGGCTCATTTTATTTATTTTTTTTTTTTTTTCCTTTTCTTTTATGTGCAGTGTAGTTTGAAATAATTGATTTTTCAACTAATGCAATAAGATAAAAAATAAATAAATAAACTTGAAATACATAACGATAAATATCTGAAACGATACATGCTGCTGAAATTTTTATTAACATTCGCCAAAGTATTTGAAAAAGCATTTATGACTGTGATTTGTCTGCTTGTTCGGAGAAACTAAAATTTCGGTCCGAGAAAAATAAAATTTTATTACCTCTGCTTTTCAGAGAAGAGGTATTCTCTTGCAAGTTTTCTAAAAGAAATGAACGCAGTTCCGAAATATATTTCAAAGAAAAAAGACACTTTATGTCTAAACTACTATTACTTGAATTGTAGTTTCATGATTTTATTTTATTTTTAGATAATATAAAATTTTGTATTGACTCAGATCAATAATATTAAATCCTTTGTTAAAATCACAGTAATAATAATAATAAAATAGTTTTTGTTAAGATTTTAGTTTAAAATTGAATAGTAACCAGCTTTTTCGCTAAAAAATACTATATTTTTCAATTTTTATTATGAATTTTTTGTGTTTATCATTTTTTTATATTTAATTATATTTTTAAAATGCAAGCATTATTTTTACTGAACCCTAGGTGACAGTTCACAGAAATTATGCCCTTGAAAAAATCCTAATGAAAAGTAAAAGAAAAAGAAATTGCAGAAAGATTGAGCTTTTTCAACTTCTTGTTTTATTTTTTATTTTCTCCCTATAATCTAAATAAATTGTTATCGTTTATTAATTGTAGAAAATTTTTGTTTTACTTGTATTAAGTTTTTTGCAGAAAAAAATTATAAATAATAATAATCAGTTTAAAATATTTATTTGAATTGAAAATTCTGAAAATCATCCAAGTGAATGAAATAAATAGTTTACATCGAATTTTTAATTTCTTTTCCTTTATTGTTATTTATGGAAAAAACTTACCAATTTTCTAATGTGTGCAAACAATGAAATCGATTTTATTATGCCAAAACTGATTCTATTCCATTCACAATAATGTTTCATTTTATGACTTTCATCAAACTTTATTCAATTTTATGAATTATTTTTCAAATAAAAATTAATAAAATATTTCTAGAAAATATTTATATCAGGATTTTTTTTTTTTTTTTAACCATTACGACACATTTATTTTTAAACACACGGGAGATTGCAAACAAATAAATAAATGAAGGAAAACTACTTTTATGTTTTATATGTAAAGAAATCAAAAAGTATCTCTCCTCTCTCTCGTTAGATAAAAATATCTAAAATTTTCAAAACATTTATTGCACAGTTGTTTTAGAAAAGAATATTCTTCCAGAAATACAGCCCCATCAGTGACCGAGGGGCTGCGAATTCCAAGTTAGTCGACGGGTTCGATCTCAGGTCGCACTCGTCTGCCTAGTTTTCTGTGGTTTTCTCTGAATTGCGTGTAAATGTGAGCTATGATCCCTATGACAGAACACCACAGACAGCATACCACCTAGACCTAGGATCCTCATGTAACCAATCAGCATTAAAGAGAACGCCTTTCGTATAGCCGCCAAAAAACAAAATCCGTGTTATTCCATGGGAAAATTTGTTTTAGAGTTATACATTACCCAATGTATTTTTTTTTAATTCCAGTATCCCATTTGGAAAATTCACAACCGAAATTTGTATTCGTTTTTCAAAAATTGATTTCTTAAAATTTTAATATTTTATTTTTAAGTTTAAAAATGCAAAAAACTAAGCGAATTTTTCTCATTTTTTAGATGTAAAATGAAATGCAATTAAGATTTTTTAAAAATAAGTTTTTAAAACCGAATACTAACTAATGGTTGTAAATTTCCTCAATGTAAAAAATAAATAAATAAATATATATATATATATATATATATATATATTAGGTTATGTATAATTCTATAAAGAAATTTCCCTATAGAATTACATGAAATTTGGTGAACGGATACTGGGAAGTTCTAGGAGAGAAGGAAAAGCCTTAATCCCTGCAACACCACCATCTTCCAGAAATCCTTTCGAAGTGAAACGAATTGAATTCAGGATTGGCTTCAGAAAGAAATTTTCTATTCTTTTTTTATGTTATAAATCTTCATTCTATTACTGTTCATAAATATGTTTAAACTTTATTAACGCTGTTTGCTCTCAACAAGTTTGTGCGGCAAAATGTATCTAAAACTGTTTTTCGAATTTAGAATACCTGCCCTCACCATTCAAAGCGTAGCTCACCGTTGACTTAATGCATTTAAATTTTTTAGATACTTCAATAAATTAATTCTATACACTATCCGAAGAATTAGATCTCATTAACAAATAACTATGTCGAAGTGTAGTGTACCGTGAAAAATTATATAAGTTTTGTTTTTACCAATTAATACCAAAATTGGACTATCCACAGTGGAACAAAGCGCTAAACGTTCAATAGACAAATTGAATATCAAATGTTACATAAAAACTTCGTTGAGTTCAAAAACTTGTAATCACGTCAAATACACATTCTTAACAATTTGAACATTTAAAAACAAATTTGATATACGTTACCGATTTTTTTTTTCTACCGTATTAGGAAATACTGTAAATTGTTCATGATAGCCCATTTGAACTCTTTTTAGTCCGCAAACAACTTCGATTTTTTAACTCTAATTTGAAATATCATCTAAATATCACAATAAACTTGTTTCGAATTATTACGAATTATGAATTTTTATTTTTAACCAGAGAAAAAATGTTCAGTTGTATACGTGTGTAATTCGACAGTTTGCTTTACTACCATATTTTTATTAACTCGCTTTTTTGTTTGTTTGTTTCTTTGCTTGTCCAGTACAAATCTTGCAATCGATTTTTAACTAACTTCCCGACTATCTAGACATTTGAAACTTTAAAATAGCTCAGAACACGTTGACAACGCAATATCTCGAAGCCCGATTTTCGAATTTTTAATCATTTTTTTAATTAATTAAAATATGTAAATAATAACCTCCTAATAGCCTTAAAATTAGCCATTTAAATATTAACTGTCATTTAATTGTCGCCAAAAAAATTTTACGAGTTCATTTTCTTTCGACATAAAAATAAATACATTTAATTAAACGTGAACATTAAAACATTATAAAAATTTAAGTTAGGCATCTCACAAAAATGGACGTCATTATCACTTTAAAAATTTTAGGCACATTGATAAGAGCTCTATGATTCATTAAAAAATTTAAAACATGGTATGTACATTTTTTTTTTAAATCTTATAATTTTTTTTTTTTTTTTTTTTTTTTTTTTTTTTTTTTAAATCCTTGTGTACTTTTTATTGTATCACTATCGTTTCATTTCTACAAAATTTCATCATAACTGGTCCACGTTAGAGAAATATTATATAAATTTAACGTGTAAACAATGCATAGAAGTTAAATAAATACTTTTACAGATGATAATTCATTTATCATTATCACTTTAAAAATTTCTTTCACATTGATAAAGTGCTGATGTAGTTCTATAGCTATGATTCAACAGAAAATTTAAAAACATGGTTAAAAAAACTTTTTTTTTTTTTTTTTTTTTTTTTTTTTTTTAAATCTTATAATTACTTTATTTTTTAATTAATTTCTTTCCTTGATTCGCATCAAATAACCATAAAACAACGAAGTTTGTTAAAAACTAATTTTCACGCTTCAATTGAGAAAAATATTTTTAATAAAATGTAATAAACCTATGATATACAGCGTTTCAGGGAGCACATGAATATTTAAATATAATGAACCAATGCATTTATATATATATATATCTATATATATTTAAAAAAAAAAAAAAAAAAAAAAAAAAAAAAAAAAAAAACGGAACACCTTAAAGTACTTTATTTAAATTTAACAAAATCACTCTGCCGTGATTTCTTTTTAAGTGACCCACAAATATTATTTCAGACAATTTTCATTGTAAAATAGGCAATCCAAACTGTTTGTTCAAAAGGAACAAAAACTGAACTTTATACAGAGATTTCGTTTTAAATTACAAAAGAGGATTTACATCCGTCAATTTTTTTTTTTTTTTTTTTTTTTTTCTTTTTTTAATCTCCTCAAATAGAACAAACTTAAGCCTCATTAAACAAAAATTCATAACATCCATCGCATAATCAAGAGAAGAGTAACCAAATATTTTCCGTTCCTTTTCAAAGCACTAAATTAGATAATGAAAACAGAAATCGACTTTTCGTCTCTGGACTCAAAGCAATTCTAATTTATCCCCTTTTCTCCTCTCCATCCTCCCGCGAATTCTCATAGTGAAATTAAAACTGCTCTATCCTAGTATTGCCATCTAGTGGATACTATTGAAAACAATTTCGAAAAAAATTGCTAATGCTAAAAGAGAAAAATAAATATCGCTTAGAAATAATTAGATTTATATATTTCAAATAGAAAAATGTAATCTTGTTTCATCACAAACTAAATAAAATTAGAGTGTTTGGATATATTTATTTTGTGTCCATTTTAAAATGGGTTCTCAAGATCCTTTTCCGATTTAATACATTTAAATATTTTTTTCTACTTTTTGTAGAACTACTAAAACTTTCTAGATTCTATTTTTTTTTTTTTTTTCAAGACAAAAATTGCAAAGAAAGTTGAAGTGGAATTAATCGAATGAAAGGTACAAAGTTGCCTTACGAGGCTAATAAATGAATAAATAAATAAAATAAAGTAAATCACTTAAATAAATATATATATATATATATACACGTACGTCATAGCAAATATGAGTTGTAATTTAAGTTACATATAAAAATGATAATAACAAGAATTAAAAATCATACATTGATTATTAACACTTTCCAAACGTACGTAATTGTTGTATTGCATAACTTTATATTACGCATAATGCATTATTATATATTATGTAATGCATTATTATGTATTATATATTATGCTTAATGCTCTATGCGTAATGCATAGACCATTACGTTTCTATGATCGCGTAATCACATTAAGGACAGACAGTAGTTCTGAAAGGCATACGGACAGACTAATTGAATTCCTATTCATTCTTAAACATTGTTAGAAAGTGTTAAAATAGCTTAACACAAAAGAAAACGTAGCCTTTATATTCTAACTGCAGCTCTTAATGTGTCTGAATATTTTAGTGTAGCCATGTAAATCTGAAGGTTAACAAAATCATATTCTATAAGAAAATATTATTTTAGAATATTAACAATAAATATCTATTTTGTTATGTTTTTTACGAAAGAAAGTTACATAAATGTAATTTATAAAAATGTCTCTCCTAAAATGCAATGCATTGGCATTTTTCTTTCTTCCTTTCTTTCTCTCTTTTTTTTTTTTTTTTTTTTTTTTGTGTGTGTGTGTGTGTGTGTGTGTGTGTGTGTGTGTGTGTGTGTTTGTGTGTCCCTGTACACAAACCAGTTACGCAGGACCTATTAATACCATTTAAAATAGGGAACATTTCATAGTGAATTTGAATAACATATATAATTTTGTAAAAATTCTGAAAATATTTAGGGACAATGGGAGCGCGCAGACGGACAGTCAGACAAATAAGTACACAAATTGAAATCATATTCGCACTCACAAAATGTTAAAAAGTGTTAAATCGCTTAATGTAAATGAAAATGCAATTTCAGAAAATTTCCAATAAAAGCCTTGAATGTAAATAAATGTTTTTGCGTGGCTCTGTAAATCTAATGCTAATCATACTAGATTCAATAAAAAATATTTCAATTTCATTGAAATTTGTGTAAAATAAAGGAATTACAATATAGTTCATAAAAATACCTCTCTTAGAACACAGTGCTTTGAAATACTTTTGGATGTCCCTGTACACAAGCCAGCAGAGATAGTCTCTCCATTCTCAATAGGAAACATCCGATAGTGAACATGAATATCATATATCAGTTTCAAGAAATTCCATGAAAAATTACGGGAGTTAAAATGCAGATAGACAGACAGGCAGACAAACTGAAGTAATTAACACTTTTCAACCTTATTGGAAAGTGTTAAAAACATTTAGAAAGCTATAAAAACGCTTAACGTAATCGAAAAGGCAATTCCAACAAATTCCCAATAATAGTCTTTAATGTAACTGAATATTTTTGTGCTGTCCTGTAAATCTAAAGCTAATCATACTGTATTCTATGGAAAGCATTCTTTTGTACATATGGATAATATATTTTAACTTTATTAAGGTTTGTGCAAAGTAAAGTTCTTCAAATTTTGTTTATAGAAATACCTCTCACAGAACGTAATGCTTAGGAATACTTTCGGGTGTCCCTGTATACAAACCAGTGATGTATATTTACTTCATTTTCAATGGGGAACAACCGATAGTGGACTTGAATAACATACGTCAATTTCATTAAGATTTGTGCAAAGTAATGGTATAAAAATAGGGTTTATAGAAATACATCTCATAGAAAACAAAATGCTTTGGAAAACTTTCGGGTGTCCCTGTACACAAACCAGTAGAGGTACGCACTCCGTTCTATACGTAACATTCGATTGTGAACGTGAATAAAATTTCAGTTTCAAGAAATTCCATGAATATTTACGGGAGTTAGAGAGCGGTCAGACAGACAGACAGACGGACGGGCAGACACATCGAAGTAATTAACACTTTTCAGTCTTGTTGGAAAGCTCTAAATACGTGGTATATATATAAAGTAAAATGAGTTAATTTGTAGAAATTTTGCACATACTTGGGTTATGTCGTTTATAAACAGACATACAAATTTTATAATTAACTACTTTTACAGAATAAAGTTTTATATTTTTCGCTACTAAATTGTAATTAAATTTATTGATGATTGATCTATGTTGTTTGATATTTCATTTATCACGGTGGTAACTGTTTTAAAAGTTTAATGTTATTGTCTCTTGTAGAGTATCGTATTCAACGCACTTAAATTATTTCTATACTTCATGTCAATGAAAATCGTCTCAAACCTCATTTTAGACCAAAAAAAAAAAAAAAAGTTTTATAACTTTTTTGGTCATATAATTATTCGAATAACTAATTAATATTTTTAAGGATTTTCTCGGATTTAATTCTTTGCCTTCTTCAATCTTTTTTTTTTTTTAGGACTGAGGACTATTAGTCTCAATCTGCGGATTTTACGATAGTTGGACATTTATCGAAATCTAAAATTTATCGAAAATATAATTTTAAAAGCAATGTTATAATTTGGTAAAAAAAAAAAATATATATATATATATAATAATTCTCTGTCTTAATCTAAATTCTGCTTTTGTCAAAATTTCATCGAAAACTTTTTTTTTTTTTTTTTTTTTTTTCTGAAAGAAAAAGAAAAGAAAAGAAAATTAATAATAATCAGTAATCGAAATAAACACTATCGATAAAGTTTTTTTTTTTTTTTTTTTAATAATTTTGAAGATGTAATTATTATTTGAATAGTTCAAGTCTTCCTGTCTGGTGTTTGATCATTTTAACAAAGAATTATTATTATTATTATCATTATTATTATATACATTAATAAAAGTAATATCTATATATTAATAGGCAAGCATGAAATTCGTGGTACACTTTTAACATATTAATTATGGGAGTAGAGGGTTTAAAATGGTATTCGAAAGGTATGATTAGCCAGATGTGCAGAATCCAAAAATTATTTTCTTATGGTGTCGAGAAGGTAGTTAAAAATACTTTTATTTTTTATGCATTTTCCCATTTTATACACGTATTCTTTTATATTGAAAAATACGTAAAGTAGAAAGTTGTTAAATCTGACATTTCCTGAAAAATCAAATAAAACCATAGACACAGTAATTTGTATAATGTAGTATCACTATACTCTCGGCTACAATTTTTTTATTCTAAGAGAAAACAGCCATTAGATGGTAGAAATTCGAGTAAATGAGTGGTAGATCGAAAGTTTATACTGTTGAAAATATAGTCAAGTTAAACTAGTTGGCATAGGTGGACTCTGCTCAGTTCCCCATCATATTTATGTTCTCAGAAATTTCTAGTGCGAGACATATTACTAGTGGATCTGCAGATCAGGAGCCTCAACGTCCTATTTGCATCAGACATTATTCAATAGGTCATTTTCATTTATTCCTTATTATATAATAGTATATATTGATTCGATCGACTTATTACCAAAATCAAATACATTCCTGAGGGGGGCGGCAGCCCCCCTCAACCCCCCCGTTGTATCTCTCTTTGTATACCTATTTGTATATGATATAAAGTGTTACGAAATTGTAAATAATTGCATTTATTTTTGTATAAATTCTTTCAAAGAGGTTTAGTAAGTTGATAAAATGCTAATTTTGTGCCTTTATAGTCGTTTTAGCGTTAAAATAGCCAAATTTTCCTTTAAAAACGCATTAAAAAGCTCCTATAAGGGAAGAAATAAATTTGGCGCCAAATTTGGCGACTATTTCCCTTTTTGGCGATCTTGGCGAGAAAATCCTTATTAGGAATATACCAAATATGGAAGCTCTAATCTCATTGGCTGATGTGATACGAGAATTTTCCAGAACAGTCTGTTTTCAATAGAAAAGTATAAAAGGAGCATTATTTTCGCCAAGGCGGTCAGTCTCAGATCTATATCAGTTTCGTCAAATGCTTGCTCAATGGGCTCATGAATATGTGTACCAAATTGCAAGTCAATAGCGTTATTTTGGGGGCCGCTGCCGCGGTACATACAAATTCTTCCCATAGGCCATAATGGTAAAAAAAACTTTGGCGTGTCCCTGTACACGAACTTACAAATGGAATGCACACCGAAAACTATACAGCTAATTTCGTGGGCATCATGAACATGTGTACAAAATTTCAAGTCAATAGCGTGTTTTTTGCGGCCGCTATCGCATGACAGACAGACAGACGGAATCCAAAATCCTTTTGAGTCTCAACAGAGGGCCTCCATTCACATTTCGGCAAAATTTGGAAGTCAATAGCTTGATTTTTGCGGTGGCTATCGCGGTACATACAGATTCTTCCCATAGGCCCTAATCATAAAAAATCTTTGGCGTGTCCCTGTACACGAACTACAAATGAAATACACACCTAAAACTATACAGCAGATTCCGTTGGGCTCATGAACACGTGTACCAAATTGCAAGTCAATAGCGTGATTTTTGTGGCCGCTATCGCGGTACATACAAATTCCTCCCATAGGCCGTAATGATAAGAAAAACTTTGGCGTGTCCCTGTACACAAATTACAAATGGAATACACACCCAAAACTATACAGCAGATTTCGCGGGGCACATGAACACGTGTACCAAATTGCAAGTCAATAGCGTGATTTTTGTGGCCGCTATCGTGATACATATAAATTTCTCCCATAGGCCGTAATGATAAGAAAAACTTTGGCGTGTCCCTGTATACGAACTACAAATGGAATACATACCAAAAACTATACAGCTGATTTCGTGGGGCTCATGAACATGTGTACCAAATTTCAAGTAAATAGCGCTTTTTTGGCGGCCGCTATCGCGCGACAGACAGACAGACAGACACAGCCCAAAACCGTTTTGAGTCTCAACAGAGGGCCTCCACTGACGTTTCGGCAATAATGTTAAAAGAAATCAATTTGACCAAAGCTTCATACAGTGACAGAATGAAATCCCCGCCTAATAGGCTATCCACCGTTCATTTCGATATATTTATCTTATTCTAATCTATTAATTTATTTTATCAGGGTCAATTTCGTTGTTTAGTTTTCATGCTACTATTTCCAATGCAATAATCCTCAAACTCATATTTATATGAAAAATTTGCAATTTCGCTATGTTGATAAAATCGTAAATTACGAATAATTTACGAAATTTTCCTATTAGAATATTTGTATTCAATCATGTTCAAACAAATATCATAAACGTAATTTTGAAGTTGTCTAACGTATTTAGGATCCTCAAAATGGAAGTTTATGCTCAATTTTGCTTTATTCTGACATGTTAAATAAATCGTAAATTCCAAATAACTTACGAATTTTTTAAATTGGAAAAATCATAGTCTATGATATCCATGCCAGTATCCTAAATATTATTTCGAAAGTGGTTTGACATCTTTACGATGAAAATATCCCTCAAGATCGACGTTTATGTGAAATTTTGCTCTTTTTCAGCCATGTTAAGAAATTCGTAAATTTCCAATAACTTACGAAATCTTTATATTGGAAAATTCATAGTCATTAATATTCATTCCAGTGTCCTAAATAATGTTTCAAAAGTAGTCTGACATCTTTACGATGAAAATATCTCTCAAACTTGACGTTTACGTGAAATTTTGCCCTATACTGCCCTGTTAAGAAATTCGTAAATTTCCAGTAACTTGCGAAATTTTCAAAGTAGCATATTTATAGTTACTGATGTTCATTCCGGCATCAAAACTGATATTTTAAAACTGGTCTGACATTTTTACAATAAAAAGTTTTCATTTAATGCACGTTTAAGTGATTTTTTGTCCTATTCTCCCATGTTAAGAAAATCGTAAATTACGAATAACTTACGAAGTTTTTAAAATCGAATGTTGCAAATGAATAGGGTTCTTGCCAGTGTCGAAAGTAATATTTTAAAACTGATCTGACCTCTCTGCGACAATTTGTTCTTGAGATATCGTGTACACAGACTAACAAACTAACGGACTGACCCACTAACACACTAACAGACTAACAGACTGACAGACTAACAGACACCCTACAGACAGACACCATAGAAATTTTGTCATTTTCGGATTCCTCACACCTGAAAACGTGTAGAAAAGTCAAAAAACCGAGGTCGAAATTTTTCACGATTACCTAAGTTCCCCATACCTATAGTATGATGGGGAACTAAAAAGGACTTGATTTATGAGAGTTCTATTTTATTTTTATTTTTTTCTAATTTTTTTAAGGTCTAATTTCTTTTTTTTCTGTTTTGTGATTTACTTCAGCTCTAATTTGAAGATATATTTTAAAGCAAAAACATAATGCATTTTAATTATTAAATTAACTGAAATTGACTATTTATAAAAAAATAATAATAATAAGTAAATAAATAAAAATAAAATATAGATTTATTACTATACGCAAGTAAAGGGATGACGTCTCCGATACTAGTATAAATTAATATACATATATATTTAAATTTAAATTTATTTTATTTCAAGTTTAGCAATGCATTACAAAATCTATAAATAATTTTATTAAATACAGCAAATTACTAGCAATATTCTATTACTTTTTTTCTAATAATTTTTACTTCAACGACTTTTTCTTTCAAAACTTAACAAAAAACGATTTCTGGAGTTTTCTTCATGAAATATTACAGAGAACTGAGACAAAAGTATTGTCGACGACCATAGACGCAGTTTAATTTATTAACGTGTCTCACCACCTTGGCGCCAAAAGTATTGATCGGCAGTTTTTTAAAGCTTGTGTCATGAATTTATAAAATTTTAATAAACTTCATAGGTTCAATTCGTTAAAAACTGGATTGCAGATCCATATTTTAATGCACCCTGTTCTAAATGATCTAGACTAAATAAGATTTATTTTTCTTTAAATAATTCTGAAAATATTCTTTTTTTCTTTTTCTCTTCTACTTTATGTCCTTTCAATAAAATTTAACAGTAAGGAAAAATCATGCGGTACGCATTGATTATTAAAACTTTCAAACTGCTCGTACAAGTGGTATAATATAACTTTCAATATTATTTAACTACGTTATCACACCATGGACAGACAGAAAGACTAAAAAGCATACAGATGGACTAATTGAATACATAATCACACTTAAACATTGTTGGAAAGTGTTAAAAATGCTTATTGCAAAAGAAAATGTCTCCCTTGAATTCTAAATGCGGTGCATAGTGTATCAGAATATTTTAGTGTAGCCCTGTATATCTGAAGGTTAATCATATCACATTCCATACAAAGCAATGTTTTAGCATATTAACAATAATTTTCCCTTTCTTTATGATTTTTACAGAAGAAAGTTATTTAAATGTGATTTATAAAAAAGTCTGTCCTAAAACTAAATGCATTTTTTTTTTTTAAGGAGGGGGCTGTCCCCCTGTACACATATCGGTTTTATAGGACCTATTAATGCCACTTTAAATAGAAACATTCCACAGTGAACTTGAATATTACATATCATTTAAAAAAATTTGAAGGTTTTTCCGGACACTGAGACAGATGGACAGTAGGACAGACAAATATACAAATTGAAATCATATTCACACTTAAAAATTGTTAGAAAGCGTTAAAAATGCTTATGCTTAATATAGACAAAAATGAAATTCCTGCAAATTTCCAATAATAACCTTTAATATAACAGAATATTTTTGTAGGGCCCTGTAAATCAAATGCTAATCATACTATGTTCTACAAAAAAACTTTCTTTTGTGCATATGAATAATCTATTTTAGTTTCTTGAGTAAAGTAAAGCTATTAAAATTTGGTTTATAGAAATATTTCTTATAGAAGACAATGCTTTGAAATACTTTCGGGTGTCCCTGTACACAAACCAGTGGTGATATTTATTACATTTTCTATAAAAAAAAAATATTCGATAATAAACTTGAAGAATATATTTCAATTTCATTAAGATTTGTGTAAAGTAAAGGTATAAAAATATGGTTTATAGAAATACATCTCATAGAACACAATGCATTGAAATACTTTTGGGTGTCCCTGTACACAAACTAGTAGAGGTATAAACTTCATTTTCAATAGGGAACGTCCAATAATGAACTTGAATAAGATATATCAGTTTCAAAAAATTCCATAAATATTTACGGGAGTTAAAGCGCGGGCAGACAGACAGACGGACAGACACACAAATTGGTATCATATTCACACTTAAAAAATTTTTAGGAAGTGTTAAATACGCTTAATGCAAACGAAAGTAGAATTCTAGCAAATTTTTAATAACAGCTTTTAATATAACAGAATATTTTTTTTATATATACAACAGACATATAATATAATATAACAGAATGTTCTATACTCCATGGAAGAAGATAACATCAGTCACACAGAAGGATAATATTTTCTCTTTTTTTGCCACCAGTATCAGTATACAGAAATTTTAATGGCGTATTTACTGTGATTTTTATGATTAAACAGGATAGTGATTATTGTTAAAAAATATTGGTGGAAGCAGAATTATCTCTTTGTGTGACTGACGTTACACTTTTCATGGAATTGCCCCAATGCTTTGGAAAACTTTCGGGTGTCGCCTGTACACAAACCAGTAAAGGTACGCACTCCGTTTTCTATACGTAACATTCGATTGTGAACTTGAATAACATATCAGTTTGAAGAAATTCCATGAATATTTACGGGAGTTAGAGTGCAGTCAGACAGACAGACAGACGGACAGACGGACAGACAAACAGAAGTCATTAACACTTTTCAACCTTGTTGGAAAGTTCTAAATACGCGGTATCAGACAGCACCGCACCGCCACATAGGAAATTTGCTGATAGGGGAGAGTGGGGATGAATGGGACATTTTTTATGTATTTATTGATAACGTCGGCCAAATGTAATTCAGAATTTTGCAACATTGCTCCTAAGTACACTTCAGTAAATTAGTTGCATATAAACATACTAACTTTAATAAAAGGTTATTATATTTAATTAATAATAATTTTATATATATGCACGTGTATTGTCCCATTCATCCCCACCTATGGGGATGAATGGGACAGGACTGGAGTTAACAAAGAAAAGAAAACAAAATGGAAAGTAAACAAATTTTTAAAGTTAAATTGGTTTATGTGAGTTTATTACACACTATGAATTCGCTGAAATTAACATAAACTGATATATTGACTCAAATTAACATCAAAAGACAAAAATCCTTTGGTTCGTGCAGTTTCTAAAGCTCTAGGCTTTGGTAATTTAATCTAATAAGACCTAATCTAAAAATAAATAAATAAATAAGACACTAGAGTGAGATAAATCATTATAATAGAGTACAAATTATCTAGATAAATTATTGTTTCCGACTAATCGGGAAATCAACATTCTATTCCGTATTACATTAATAATCACCAGAATCTATTTAATTAGCTTGATTGAAATTGTGATTTTAATCCAATTATAATTAGTTTATTTATTTATTTTATTTATTGATTTAATTTGCATTGAATATTCTAACTTATAATTTTTTTAATCGTAATTATTATAAACAAAAGTCAGAACAATTAATTTCAATTTTTTTTTCTACGTCCACAAAATTAAGAATCCTGTTAATCAATATGGCTAATTTACGTTTTAATATAATTCTTGTGTAAAATTTTAAATTAGTACATGAATGGGAATGTCCCATTCATCCCCATTTAAACTGTCCCATTCATCATAACCATCACATAATCATATAAAACAGGAAATAAGCTTAATGAACAATTGTCAATATTCTTCTTGAATATCATAAACACAATAAAAGATTATGCCTTTTCACCCTATAAGAGTTATATTAACTTTAAGCAAATAGTTAATTTCTTAACTACTACCTAACTGAATCAGTAAAAATTTACTTTGGCAACTAAAAAAAAAAAAACACTTTAATTTTTTTCAGCCCTTCTATAAATAGCACAATTCTGAAACTACACTTGATGAATGACCTCAGTGCTGCCATATATCAGGAAAATTGTCAAGTTTCCGGTGCTTGCAAAACATAAAAATTTTGCTATTGTCCCATTCATCCTGCGTCCCATTCAACCCCACTCTCCCCTATAGCGCAATTCTGTACGGATGTGTTTGCTGTAAATATAAAACCACAAATATAAATCAAATAAGCAAATATTTTATAAAATGGGCAACGAATCATGCAACGAAATCTAATTGGGACATTCCAGCGAAATTGTGTACATAATAATTCAACTTTGAAAATTCAGTTATCATATATATGTATTCACACCGTAAATTTATCCAATATCATAACTGTATTTCACCACCAGGATTTTTTTGGATCCTCGGTAGCAATTAGACTTACGGTGAGTCGTTATAAGGCTTTTAGTACGTGACTGGATGTCCTAAAATTTTAACGCATTTTTCGCTAATGTACGTTTGTTAAACCGTATATTTCAAAAAATTGATATGATCTTTAGTAAGTTAAACTAAAGTTAGCAAAAACTTTTCAACAAACTGAATTTGACGTAAAATAGGTCAACATTTGGAAAATATTTTGAAAGAAAAACACCATAAATTAAAAAAATACACACAACTAAAAATACGACTTTTCAACAGGCGAGAAAAAACGTATAGGTACGAAATAGGCAGTGCGAATTCAACAACGCGCGAATATTCTTTATTTTCGGTCATTCAAACGAAATTCATATCGACACAATCAGAACTTAAATTCATAAGAGTTCAATTATCTTTAAAAAGTTATATGCACTAAATACTTGAATTGTTTTTCATTCTTAAGAAAGACATGAACACTCACGAACGTAACAATTTATACGTGTCAAAGAAGATTTTTTTATTTTTTTTTTTATGTAAAATGTTCGATATAGAACATTATAAAATTGTGTTTTCCCACAGAATTTATTGATTTTTATTTATTTATTTATTTTGAAACAATAAAAATGTTGTTAAATCAACCAAATATTTTTGTGGATAATCTTTTGTTATTCCTCAACAAAAATTTTGTCACCGGAATCCAAATTATTTTGCTGATTAAAACACAATTTTGTTGATTGAGCCGGTCGCCGGCTCATTGACTGTTTACAGAGAGATCTATGACGTAGCTTATCGGACTATCCGTTGACAATGACTCTTTTTCCACCCTTATTTATTTTATTATTTATTTCATTATTTATTTTATTTTATTTTATTTTATTTTATTTTTATTGTTTTGACAATCCAAGCAGCTTGATTTGGTTAACTGAACAAAATTATTATTAAAAGGACAAAAAAAATCTAAAAATCAGTCAACAAAATAAATTTCGATTTTTAAACAAAGCTTTTCTTTTTTCTTTTTTGTTCTGTGCATGCCTACATTAAAAAGGAAACGTGGAATTTAACTAGCAAAAATCAAAGTAAATACAAACTACCAGATAAAAATAGGGTTAAGGAAACAGCGTTTATGAATTATTCATGCGAAAACTTTTCTGGCAAGCCGCGAAAAAGTCGAGAATCGGGAATCTCTCTTTTTTTGACATTGATGGATTGTATTCCGAGGATTCTGATCTTCCTCCGTTTGGGTTTGGATCATGGAAAATAAACGAAATCAACGGGAAATAGAAGCGATTTTTTTTTTTTTTTTTCAGAGTTAGATTACTTAAATATTCTGATAAGCGTATGATAGGAGAACGAGGAACACGGTCTTCGAGGGGAATGAAAGAGAAAAATTCCTTTTTTATCCCCTTTCCTTTTCTGTCTACATTTTTACATAAAAGATAGGAAGAAAATTAAGGAGTGGTTCTAGAAATAGACTTGTTGGCTGAATTCTCTATATTTATTTTTTATAAATAAATATTTTATTTATATTTTATTAAATAAATATTTCATTATGCTCATGGATAACTAAGAAATAGATGAAAGAAATGAAGTAACATATATATACCGGCCAGCATTCTAATTAAGGTTCCGCAAAATTGCTATTATCACCTTTTCTTTCATACCAGTCTTTTTTAACGCGCTTTTATTAGCTTCACCTATATGTATGTTTGTTTGTAACCGCTCTGGGAGCAAACAAAAAATTTATATTGTAAAAAAAAGACCTTCCCTACGTGAACGCTGTGGCTGTGAGGTAAAGCTCCGAGGTACAAAACTAAAGGTCTAACGTTCGATCCCAGTCAGGGGAGAATTTTTAAAAAATAGTTTTTGTTTAATTCTAAATTATTTATTAATTCACAGTGTTCTTTAATTTTTTAAAAATATACTTTTATTTTAAATATTTTTCTCCAAGAATAAAAATACTCTAAAATAATCTGGTGTGTCACTCACACGACTTTCTCTTACCCTGAAATTTAATACTATAAATACAGGTTGCAGATTAAAAGGTAAGATAACGAGTACTGTTATGTAAACCTGTGTTAAACAATTCATATTAGGTTTCTGAAGAGTTTTATATGATAATTAGTTCTGTGTGAGGGGGGCTACCGCCCCCTCACCCCCCCGTTTCATTAATGCACCTACATTTATATAGAATTTAATTCGGTTATTAAAAAATAATTCTGTTTTTAAAAAATAATTTATTAAAATTATTATTTAAAAAAATTATCTTTTATGATAATGCAGAAGATTTCCATATTAGATAAGTAGTATAATACCAAATATACAAAAAAAGTCCATTCTATTCTCAAAAAAAAAAAAAAAAAAAAAAAAAAAAAAAACGATTTTTTTTTTCTAAGTTTTTTTTTTTTTTTTTCGTTAAAAGTAAAAAAAAAAAAAAATCAATAACTTTGTTTTAAATTATCGCAGCTCGATAGTTCGACCATTCGTTTAAAAGGTATTGGCGAGCTCTTTTGAAAGATCATCAAAATTTACTTCCCTCGAGGGGGGGGACTTCCCCCCAGGGGGGGGGGGCGAGGCTCCTACATGCAAATTTGTTTTTTCCCAGTTAACTATCTCTATTACAAACAATATATATTCGTTTCATTTGGTTTAGTGCAGTCTATAGACGTTAAACTCTACTTATCTGTAATTTCCCCTGTAGACGTAATATATTAGAATTCTCTTGAATGTCCCTGTACACGAACCATTTGCTTGATCTTAACGAAAAGCTTACTGTAGCATCCCTATATGATACACACTTAGAATACCAAGTTTGAACTTTCTGCCATAATTTGTTTTTGAGATATGCTGATAACAGACAGACACACACACAGACACACACACATACATACACACAGACCATTTGCTAAAGACATAATTTTCGTATTCAGGGGACCTCAAAACGTGTAAATATAACAAAATCTCGCTTTCGTGACCCAAAAACAATACTTTCTCTACCTTATGGGTAAGAGAAAGTAAAAAGAGTGGTGCAAAAGAAAAGGCAGTTTCTCGCTTTAGTTCGCGTGGGGAAGAGTCATTTTTCTCTTTCAGCTCTTCCTTTTGCTCCTCCTGCCGAGTTGGACCACTCTTGGGCAGAGAAGATATTTTTGCTCGTATTGGGGGGAAGGGGGGGGGGTCCACTAAGTATTTTCATACCTGCTCCTTATCACTCTTTGAGGGGTGGTCTGGCAAGACTATTCCTAAAAGTACTCAGTTGTTGGTGCACTGTACGATTTCCCTGTGGGAGATTCTCATCTACAAATTCCGACTCCGGAGGAGGAATGCTGATGCTCTACTGATATTCTCGAGCAGCTTCTCTTTTCCGGTTACTTAATAAATGAATAAATATAAACTTCCTTCCACGAACAGTACCTTGAATCTGAAACGGGTAAAACGTGTACTACCAAATAGGGCGTATGGACTATACGAGATGACTAAATGAATAAAATAATAATAATATAATAATAATCTTCAAAAATTTCCACTAGGTTACGTTTTGGATAGAAAAGGAGCAAATTTAATAATGTAAATGACCAAAAAGGAATGCACAGAGAAATTGACATTTAAGCAATTTCATTGGTCTTTGAACTAGTGTCAATCATTTCCTTTGTTAATTTTGTTGTATTTCCATACAAAATACTCTTTATAAACAGTTTTGAACGGAGAAAAAAATTCCTTCAGCGCATCACATGTTTAATCCACAATCCACATTGGGTGAAAGGACACACTTTTTAGCTAATAGGATACTACTCAAAGGAGGAATTTAATTATAACTATAACCACTAATGTGTGTATACTTGTGTGCTAGTATTAATTCATATTTATTAAAATATCGATAATAGAACCTGCTAGATTGATAGACAACTTTTATTTGAATTTGAATCGGTCTTTTATTTAGTTTTTAGTTCATAGCATGGATTTCAATAGGGGCATCCCGAAAGTCAAGTCCGATGAGTTGTCATATGCATATATATATATATATATATATATATATATATATATGCGTGTGTGTGTGTGTAATGTATATATAGATATAGATATATGTACATTACTGTACATACACTACTGTAGTACATATATATATATATATAAAAGTGAAACAAATAAAACTGTCATGTTTGCATAATACGAAAGTGATGAAATGATACGTATGTATATTTTCGATATAGTAATTCACCTTATTACACTCTACGAAGTACTACTTTATGAAAATTTACACAAAACTTTCTTTTTAAACGCAATGTAATAAACATATACTTTGCATTCTGTTATGATTTATGATATGAAATAAACAAGTTATATTTTAATATATAGAATAAAATTATTTATTTGTATAAGATCTAAACAATTATTTAATAAAAATAAGTATTCTGAATTGGGTTAATTCCACCTTTATATGGAAGGACCGTTTTAACGCGCAGTGGCATAGTACTATACAGTGCTCAATGGTGCTAAATGTCAGAAATTTCACTGAGCCAAACATCATAAATAATTTTTTCTAGTTCTTACAGAGTTGTAAAGCTGCAAATTTCGAATCCTCCCCCCGCCTTTTATGGACTAACATTTTCGAGCAGATTAAGATATGGATTATTTTCAGGCCTGATAAAGAAGGCATTTTATGATATTCTTTGCGGGAGTTAATTTAAAGTGAATAAAAGATACTTACAGAATTATAGGTGTTAATGGGAATGGATAGATAATTTTAACAATTTGTGAATCAATAAAACGTACTACAGACATTGTATAGCAAGATGCATTATCATCTCGAAATGCCGTTTGCGGAAAAGTCTGAGATACCTTCAAAATAATCGGTCAGGTGCCACTTTTATAATAACTGTGTTTTATTTCGAGTTAATTGTTCCGTTGAGCATGAAAATTTGGCCGATTCCTTGAAAAGTTATGCACCTCCGTACCGTAATCTACGGATAATGTGTCACTCTTTCAAGAATGCAATTTTCATTAAGCCGGTAACATTTTCGTCGTCTTACTAGCTTCTTTCACAGCTCGAAATAAATTAAACTTGACTTATCAGAAAAAACGAGTTCAATACAATAACTAACTGATAATTTTTTTTAAATATTTGGTCAACTAAAGTCCTTTTTTTTTTTTTTTTAATTCTTTTCCTTAATAATAGTTTTTTTTTTTTTTTTTTCCAGATCTTCTGTTTTTTAATCTGCTTTGTTTAATCATTCCCGCAAAGTATTTTGTGATACACTTCTTTTTTCATCTTTTCTAAGTTCTGAACATGATACAAATCGAATTTTTAAACATTTGCTTTTTTAATTGCGGTCAAATTGCTTGGATGAACAGCGTGGCCGCTTAAAGCCAAATTTCCAGTTTAAACAGCCAAAATATTTATATATTGCTGAAAACCATCTCACCAATATTTTGTTAACATTTAATTATTTTGCCATCTCGCGTATTAATATATATATATACATTTTTTTTTTTTTTTTTTTTTTTTTCTAAAATTAATACCCTCTTTGTGACATCGTTAATTGCCTTATCCTTGCCCTTTTCGGAATATTTTCTAAAATTATAATTTTCCTCAGAACCGCATTTTGTTTTAAGCACTGGGATCATCATAAAGTGCATGTGGAAGACGGCGTAATAAAATCAGTTCGAAAATTTACTTTTTAAACGATAAAAAAAGCGGTTACAAAAAGAGAAAAACTAAATGTTCAACCGTGGCTTCTTCTTTTTTTTTTTTTTTTTTTTTTTTTTGTCCTTTAGTGTACGTGTATGATAAAAATATGTCCTTTCTTTCTATAATTATATAAGAAGAATTATCAAAGTAATTAAAAACAAACGAACAAGTAAATTTACTGGTAAAAGCCTAACTGGCTGCAAAGAGGCTAACATCAAAAGAAATAAACAGTTATAAACAAAATCTTTTAGATTCTGTTTTAAGTACATTCATTTGCAGATCAAACCCTTTATTATTTTCCCTTTTGTGACTCACAGTAACGACGCCTGGGGCTTTTACGCCTAAACGTAATCTAATTACAGACTAGCACAAGTCCAACTATATACTTCCCAATCTTCCTCTTTTACCCTTTTCTCTCTTTCTTTCTTTTTTGGCCCATTCTTCTTTCCAAACACTCATTTGGTGTGTTTGCCGACTCAGGATCTAGAAATGACTCGGTTTAACGTAATTTATGATTACAGCGAAAGTGAAATATTCAGCCGAAGTTCAGAGGAACTTGTTTTCTACTTATATAAGGTGCATTAATAAAAATGTATGACGTAGAACTCACTCACTAGTTTCGTATGCAAAAATCACAAAATAATTTCTTATTTCATGTCCTTTCGTCGATATGATTATCTATTGATAACTCAACAAAGAAAACAGTTTTTCTCGACCTATTGTATATTAAGGTTTCTAAGATGTCTTAGTCCATATTTAAGTCAGCTTTAGAGAAAAGTACGAAAAATTCCAAATGGCTAGTCTGACGAGCGCTAACTGGGTTCAAACCCAGCACTTCCTATCTATGCTCTTCGAGACCAGAACCTCTCGACCGCAGGTGGAGCCGCTTCCCTTTTTTTTTTTTTTTTTTTTTTTAAAGTCGTTCCGTAGATATCATTTGTTAATATTGATATCATTTAATCACATTTTTACTTTCTCTTACCCATAGGGTCGAGAAAGTAATTATTGTTTTAGGCTCAAATTTTCGAACGTGAGTTTTTGTTATATTTACATTTTCTGAGGTCCCCTGAATACGAAAATCATGTTTTTAGCGAATGGTCTGTGTGTCTGTTTGTCCGTGTGTCTGTTATCAGCACATCGTTAATTCTCAAGAACAAATTAATCTCAAGAACAAATAGTAGCAGAAATTCCAAACTCGGCATTCTAAATGTGTATCTAAATGTGCTACAGTTGCTACAGAAGCTTTTCGTTGAGATGAAGCAAATGGTTCGTGTACAGGGACACTCAAGAGTATTTACATTACCTCTATGGGGGAAATTGCATGTCAGTAGAGTTTGACATCTATAGAGTGCACTAAACCAAATGAAACGAATATATATTTTTTGTAATAGAGATATTCAACTGCGAAAAAAAAAATTGTGTATGTAGGGAGAAGTCCCCCTGGGGAGAAGTCCCCCCTCGAGGGGAGTAAATTTTCATGATGGGTATCTTTCAAAAGAGCTCGCCAATACCTTTAAAACGAATGGTTGAACGATCGATCTGCGATAATTTAAAATAAAGTTGTCGATTTTTTTCATTTTTAACGTTTTTTTTTTTTTTTTTTTTTTTTGTGTGTGTGTGTGTGTGTGTGTGTGTGTGTAATATTGAGAATAAATTCAACTTTTATATATATATATATACATATATTTAGTGTTATACTACTTCTCTAATATTGAAATCGCTTGCCTTATCATAAAAGATTTTTTTTTTTTTACTAATAATTTTAATAAATTATTTTTTAAAAACAGAAATATTTTTTAATAACCGAATTAAATTCTATATAAATGTAGGTGCATTAATGAAACGGGTGTGTTGAGGGGGGCGGTAGCCCCCCTCACACAGAACATATTATCATATAAAACTCTTCCGAAGCCTAATTTGAATTGTTTAACACAGGTTTACATAACAGGACTCGTTATCTTACCTCTTAATCTGCAACCTGTATTTATAGTATTAAATTTCAGGGTGAGAGAAAGTCGTTTGAGTGACACACCAGATTATTTAATTAACCAAAAGGGTATGTTTCATAGCCTGTTGGGAAAAATTAATAATAATTCGTTCAAAATGGTGCCCACTGTTTAAAAAAAAAAAAAAAAAAAAAAAAAAAAACTGATTTTATAAAATAATTAAAAGTATATCATTAAAAAAAAATCTCGTCAATGGATAAGAATAAGAATATCTTATTTGTATGAAGAAGAATGTATATATATATATATATATATATATATATATATATATATATATATACATATATTACGCTTTATTTATTTATTTATTTATTTATTTTAACAATTTTTTCAATGTTTTAAAAGTTTATTCGAGATAAGAAGTTTATAGTTCAGCTGTTCTCCTCTTTGATGATAGAAAGGCTAAATATCTAGTAGTTTGGTTTATATATTCCTGATATTTCTATCCCTGCAAGTTTTGTCGGTAAGAAATCGATCTAACGTAACGTCATCTTTGGAAAAATTAGTTTTTACTGATTACCGCTCTTCGCCAAAGGAGAAATATCAGAAAATAAACCACTTTAACACTTTTCATAATAACTAATGATAAAATAAATTGTCATGAACATTTTTTATTTCATAGATATATAAGATATACAGTCGAACCTCGTTAACGGGAATTACTTTCAACATGAACTATTTCCACATTCCCCGTCAAAATGAATATTAATGTAGTTATATGAAGATTAGTTACTGAGAGATGAACTACTGATAACATGAACAAATTTCTTATTCCCCTTGAAATTAATGTTAACGAGATTCGACTGCAATAGTAAAAATCTTCTCACTAAATTGAAATAAAAGGAGAGAGAGAAAAAAAATAATAAAATCCCTCTGTTGCGTAAAAATAATACAGATCTGTGGCACTAAATTATAATCTGTGAAAGGCGAATTTTCTCCTTCTTTTCTTTCTTCATTTTCCGCCTGATTTTTTTTTTTTTTTTTTTTTTCTAACATTTACCTTGCATTGTTAAAACTAAAGCTAACATTCGAAATTTTCTTACCAATACCGTACATATGTAAAAGGCATACTTTTTCCCTTCCAGCAATTACGAATGCAAATAATTACGAACTGTGTAAATACTATATCGGCTTTAATACCTATCGTTTTTCTGAGGTTCTGATAATTGAAATATTAATGTCTTTGGTTTCTTTTAAACTGAACAACTCCAGTATCAGTAATTTTACTCCTCAACTCATCTTTTAAGACAGATAGAATTGTCTCAGAGGAAACGAAAACAATACAAAAAAAAAATCTGGTGTGAAACAACCACACGACTTCCATTACCCGCTATTACATGTATTATATGCATTTTTGAGAGAGAATGTGATCAGAAAACATAAAAGTGACCAAAAAAGAAAATCGTTAGAGCCGTTTTTGAGATACCAACTTTCACAAAAAATCAATTATTGAGCGGAAAACAATAATTACATACAAATGCATATTTAAAAGTGAGTTAAAATGGCGAGTTTGAAAAAAATCCGTATAACCGTTTTTAAAGGAACGCCTTTGCGATGCCTGAAATTGAGCTATTTATACAGGACGCCTATCAATTTTCATGAACTAACCAACTATATCATTCGAAAGGATATCTGATAGAGTGTTTATATAGCAAGTTTGAAGAAAATCGTTAGAGCCGTTTTTGAGATACGGACTTACGGTCCCACTTCCGGTTTCCGATGTCCCATTTCCAGTTAAACTCAATTATTGACAGGAAAACAATAATTACATACAAAAGCATATTTAAAATTGAGTTAAAATGGCGAGTTTGAAAAAAATCCGTACAACCGTTTTTAAAGGAACGCCCTTGGGAGGCCTGAAATTGAGCTATTTATACAGGACGCCTATCAATTTTCTTGAACTAACCAACTATATCATTCGAAAGGACATCTAATAGAGTGTTTATATAGCAAGTTTGAAGAAAATCGTTAGAGCCGTTTTTGAGATACGGACTTACGGTCCAACTTCCGGTTTCCGATGTCCCACTTCCGGTTTTTTAATTTTCACCAAAATTTGGAAATTTCATCTGTAGGCCAGACGTATTTCAATTCTAAAGTTTCGTAGCTCTATCTTTATTAGTTTATGAGCTATAATAGCCAGAAGATTCTCCACATACATACACACACACACACACACACACACACACATACACACTGACCAATTGCCAAAAACCACTTTTTTGGACTCAGGGGACCTTAAAACGTGTAAATCAGGTGAAATCTCGATATCGAATTTTTGGACCGAATACAATACTTCCATTACCTACGGTAGTAGGGTAATGGAAGTAAAAAGAAAAAAAAAATCTGCATGCATTTAAAAAAACAATAAACCAGCATCGCTTGCATTTTCCTTTCTTTTTCTTCGCAGATGTCTGAAACTGATTCTGCAGTTGCCCAAGCGTTTAGTTGAAACAAGCCCCCCCCCCCCCTCCTACTCCATTAAAGCAGCTGACAATCGTGGGGCGAAAAGGAGAAAATATTGACTTTAAAGTTGGGCCCAAGTTTTCCAGAAATTGATTTATGCCCGGGCATTTTCGAGAAGGCATGACGGCGAGATTAAAAATAGTTGACTGCAAACAAGATGCATGGAGTCATTTTATTTTGTTGTTTTTCAATATAAGGATTCGAACATAGCATCTGTTACGCTGGTTGCATTGACCTAAAGCATTAAATTTTGTAATAAAGTTTACATGTCTCATTTGGAATTGTTTCAGAAAATTCAACAACTCATATATTTCGAAATTACACGAAAATATCGATTTTGGGTTATCATATTCTTTTTAAATAATTCTTTTATAATAAAATAAATCCCATTAAATTCTTTAGTTCATACACGTTTTACATTTTCTTCCTACTTAAATAGTAATTTATTGTTGTTGAAACGCTGTTGTTGTCCAGAAGCGCCGTTGGGTCGGTTTAATTGCGAATAAACACTCTTCCTAAACAGTTTTTATTACCTGAATATATCCCGTTTTGGTAGAGTAACTCTTATTATGACTAATTCATCCATTTTCGTCCTCGTCTGTCACCTGCTTCTCTAACAACGAAAACGTCACTTTTGTTTTTGTAACAAAATAGCGTGATTAGTGGGAATCAGATCACGTGTTCATAATATAGAATTAGTTCAATTAATGTAAGCATATTTGCTTGATCGAAGCTAACACACACACACACACACACATATATATATATATATTTGTATATACATATCTATATTAAAAAAAGAAGAAGAAGAAGCTCACGAGAATATTTAAATTATCTTTCTTTGTCCTGTCCATACGTCACAAAATTCAGTCAGACGTCCTTTTCACTAGCTGAAGATTTTCGATGGCGATTGGATTAGAATTCTTGTACATGCATTTATAGATGTGTATGCGTATAAAGTATGGTTTAATAACTTGAATGCAATTCTCCCTTCTCCTAAGGTTGGAAAGTGTATAATAATTTATGTTTAAAGCAAAATACTACTAAGCTTTAAGAAAAAAACATGCAGAAAAACTTTAAAAAGAAAACAAAAAAACTGCACAAAACTACAAATAATCTGAAGGTATTTTGAACAACAAAAAGTTTAAGGAGAAAAAAAAAAAAAAAAAAAAAAAGCACTTGCTTCCAAACTTTTTTTGCTTTTTAAACTGCAGTTATTCTGCAGATTTTGGAATTTTGGTTCCAAATACCTTCAGATTATCTGCAGATTTGTCTTCAGCTTTTTTTTTTTTTATCTGGGTACTCTTTCTTTCCTACTTTAGTTTCTTCTACTTAGAGTAACCGCATTCTCTTGGGGTATTTCATATTAAAACATGTGACTGCTTTAAGTTTAACAAGTAGTCTTGTAGGGTGCCGTTTAAAGGGGACATGTCAAGAATTCAAATATGATATAATCTAGTATTTGCCAAATAACAACCATGCTGGAAATATTATGTATTATGAGATCTCTCTACTTATCATCGTCGGCAGCCAAGACCAATGTTATTCTATGGGGAATTTTGCTCCCTTTTAACTCATTAACTAATACATAATTTAATTTTAAATTCAGTTTTAGCATTCAGAAATGTTAAATTGGTTATCGTTTTCTAAAAGAAATTTTAGTTTGAGAAAATTCACATTTTACAGATTAAATATAAAATTATGAAAATTATAAAAAATCAATTTTTAGAAATTGATAACCAATTTGAGATTTGGGAATTTTCTAAATACGAAAACAGATTTTAAAAATATGTATGTTGCAATGAAGTAAATATTCCCTTAGAATATCAATGGTTTAGGCTTCCGACGATGATAAGTAGAGAGTCTTCCTAAAGCATATGCAAATTAAAGTAGAAAGGTTGCTAAGTAACTTTTAACAACAAATAACTTTTCCACTCATTTGGAATGAAGAAGCAAAGAATAAGAAGAATAAATAAGGATAAACAAGGGCTCCATACATTTTAAAATTTTAATGGAGTTCTACAAGGAGTTTAACACTTTTAAAATACAACAGATTAAAAAAAAATTTCATATATATATATATATATATATAAAGTTAATCTATTTGATTGGCAACACATAGAAAAGAACATTAGTTATTTTTCAATATTAAAAATAGAAAAAATAGAAACCGTAAACTTTTAAAACTAAAGACAAATAGCAAACTGACTGGTGTTATTGGGTGGTTAACTTGTTAAATATTAATGGAATAAATATGCCTAATGTTAAGCTGAGCAGTTGTATTGTAGGGTGCCAGATACACATTTGCTATCCCTAACTGTATGTAAACGTCTTCGGTTATTCTTCTTTAGTTGAGAGCATCGATATTGTAAAGTCCATTTCTCGTGAAAAGTTTCAGAGGCTCGCTGTCAGCTTTAGAGTAAAATTTAGGAATAGTTTGACAGCAAACACGAAACTGAAAATATTGATTTAGCTGTAGAGTTTTGGCATTTCGTAGTATAGATTTTCGTTTAAAGAATTAGTCATATTAGTTCCTATATATAATCATATAGGAATATTATAGTACAGAAGGACCCTCTTTAAAGAGCCTGCCTTTATCAAGATTACGGATTTTTTAACTTCATTCAACGTGACTAATACTTTATTCACACTTAGCACAAGGACTAAGTATTTTTACTTTCCGAACACTATAGTGAGGAAAGTAATGTAATCATGTCAACAATCCAAATTTGAGATTTTGATTTTTCTATACGCTTCGAGGTCCATTGAGTCCGTTTTCACTATTTTTACGATGATGTATGTATGTGTGTGTATGTATGTGTGTGTGTGTATGTATATGTGTGTGTATGTATGTGTGTATGTATGTGTGTGTGTATGTCTGTGAGTGAACACGCTAGCGTCTAAACGCTTTGTTCGAATAAGCTGAAAGTTGGTACGTATATTGTAAGTCACCATAGTACGAACCCTATTGATTTTGGTGAATCTAGCACTTATAGTTTTTTTACAGGGACACCAGGAAAAATTCTTTATCATTATGGTCTAAGGGGCCAAATTTTTAAACGTGCGATACCGTCTAAACGCTTCATTAATCTGAGCAAAAAATTTGTACACATGTTATAGGTCACAGTTGCACCAACTGTATAGATTTTGGTTAATTTAGCACTTATAGTTTTTTTATAGGGACACCAGGAAAAATTCTTTATCATTATGGCCTATGGGGCCAAATTTTTAAAAGTATGATAGCATCTAAACGCCTTATACAATTGAGTTGAAAATTTATATGAATATTATAAATCACTGTTTCACTAACTATAAGCATTTTGGTGAATCTAGCATTTATAGGTTTTTACAGGGACACAACGAAAAGTTCTTCATCATTATGATCTTATGGGCTCAAAGTTCAGTAGCGTTCAATAAAACATCGTGTAATATATGGCGAAAAATACTCAAACACTCTATTATGGTTTTTTCTCTTTTGTTTGTTTAACAGCTCCTCTTTCTTTACTTTATCTACAAAACTGTTAATGGCTCAATGTTCGGAAAGTCGAGTGGAGTCACTCCAGATTTTTTTTTTTTTTTTTTAAGCAAGATTTATTATTATTATTATTATCATTATACTCAAATTTAATGAGGGAAATAAATATGTAAGCATTAAATAACTGCAGAAACTATGAAATATAATTTGCTAAAAATAAGACGAAAAATACACAATTTCCCAAGAATTTTCTCCATTAACCTAAGGGGGGAAAAAAAGACATTCTATTAAAGCTGAGTACAATCGATGAGTACAATGATGTTGATGACGACATCTTATTTGGAAGATATCATCACCGAGATGGAAAATCATATATATATACAGGCTGTCCCATAAGTCTGTAGACATTTTAAAAATTCATAAAAATTGAAGGAATTGGTAGAATTGAACGCGGTTTGAAAAAAAAAAAAAAAAAAAAAAAAAAACATTCTCGTGACAGGGGATTTTTTTTTTTTTTTTTTTTTTTGGGGGGGGGGGGTGTTAGACGAATAGATAAATTTTTCGCTCGGATGTGCAAGAAAAAAGTGCAAATGAAAGTCCTATAAATTGCACAATTTTGCGATTAGAACAGTTTATTTCTTATTTTTGCCTCTTACTTGTGCATACACATGAAGTTTTAATGGCGATGCTGACTGGGTGGATAAAGCGTTATGGGTGAAGATGTTTTCCCTCAGGTAAAAACCGCCGACTGAAGCTGCAGTTCCCAGCGTTATAACTCGTTTGCAAACTGTTAATATGCAGTGACGACGGACACATAGAATAGGATTTATATGCTTGTAATATATATGCTTGTTGCAGGCGAATAAGTACAGTTTTTCATGAAAATATGTGATCGGGTCACTCACAGCGCCCTCTATCGACAAATAGATTAATTATTTTACAAAAAAAAAATCCCCCTTTACGAGAATGGTTTTTTCGCAAACTGCTTACTCAAAAGTTATGAATTTTTAAAATATCTGCAGACTTATGGGATACCCTGTATATGTATATATATATACACATAAAGAAAAAAAAAAAGAAAAATGAATCTGCTTCAGAAAATAATGAATCAACAAAATTTACAGAAATAAATAAAAATGGTCAGCAGGTAAACGAGTTCGAGTCCTTGCAATGTGATACTCTTAATGATAGAAAAGATGTTGAACAAACACTCAAAAATAAATAAATAAATAAATAAACAAAACCCCTAGTGGAAAAATTTCAGACCATGAAATTGAAATTGAGCAACTGAAGATTTCGAGACGATGGTATAGAGAACCTCCTTACAGTACCATCCGAATACGAGTGGCGTCACTTAGAAGAACCACCAAACGAGGAAACTTTAAATTTAGAAAAAAAAAAGAAGCGTTTCAATAGAACGAAATGATAAAACTCTTTTGAAGAAGAAAGTAACGGACCATGGAATTCAACCGATAAGATATTCAGCCTCGGCTATGGTCTGCTGTCCTGAAGAAGAAAGTAAATCTTAAAGTCATTTAAAGAAGACGTAGCCGCTGGCATAGAAAAAAAAAAAAAAAAAAAAGACATCTATGTAATAATACAAAAAATTATTAAGAATTTTTAATAACTTGACTAAAGAAAAGGAAGAATCCATTCTGAAATATGAAAATTCATTGGAAGAAGTTAACATAAAAAACTATACCATACAGAAAGAAAGATGCTTTATTTGAAGTAAACTCTAGAGAAGAAAGATAAAAAACCGTTGGAATCCGTTATTTTAACAATGAATAAGAAGATATGCAAACTAGAATCAACAGAAAAAATAATACTCGTTTGAAGGCGTTGTCGAAATTTTGTCAATCAAGAAGGACGATCTCCAGAATAAAAATGTTTCACTTCGGAAGAAACTTGAAAATGTTGAAACTTCTATGTTTGAATTTCGTGGATCTGAACCAGTCGGAGAACTGGGAAAAATCTTATGAGAGCGTCAGCTATCACGAAATATCATCGGAAATCAAAGTTCCGTCTTCGTTATGTCCTCTCTAGATGTGACGTAGACCTCCGTCCTCCTCGAGTATTAGAATATTGAACTGTTGAGTTCCTCTGTGAAACATCGGAATTCAAGATGGGAGAATGTTGCAATGCAATAGAATTTTTCTAACTGAGAATAATTTACATAATTATAACTCTTTTTGCTAATTGTTTATTTTGATAAAATTTTTATTTTCATTTGTTTAACCAACAACAAACTCTCTTCCTTTCTGATAACGTAGCGATAACCAGGCCAGTTTTGAACGCACCTGGTAGCCCAAACTGTATGTTAACCTCTCCGTATGTTGCGTCTCGGTTAATATATACACCGCACTGTTAAAAATGGTTTCTTAAAAATGAGCTAAATTGTCTCAAAATAGCTCCGAAACAATATATACTTAAGTTTGAATACCCATGTTGTGAAATAGATTTTTATGATGGCCGTATATATTGACGTATTAACCCTTTCAGGGGCGGTGGCTAGAGGGTCTATCCACCTACTTTAGAAATTTTTCTCTAGGTGTGCAGTGGCTACTTTTTCTATCCACTTTTATGAAAAGTTAATATGTACTTCTAAAATTTAAATAGAGATGGCAGCTCTACAGTAACTTTAAGCAGGATGTGTCTGTGACTTTTTAAAATGGACAAGTTGCGGGAAAAAAATTTGAAGTTTCTATTATATATTTTTATGAAAAATAAATTTTTATTCAAAAGTATTTGGTAGTGTAAATATACTGTAATGCACCTTTTAAATACAACAGTTTTACATATTATCTCAGATCATTAATTTTAGTTTGATTTTTAGGAGCATCTTTTAGGTGGATAGACCCTGTAGCCACCGCGCACATATGTCACGGGAGATACCATAAGACAGGCTGTGCTGGGAAAAAGAATCTCAATTTCTTTTCCTTTGAGATAAACAAAGAGGGTCTTTTGGGGTTAGTTGAACTGTGATAAATATAAACAGTAAGGGATAGCAGAATGTAAATACAGATGTAAATAAGCGTGGGAGGGTTCTTACAAAAAAGCTATTCAGTATTTCTGTTTACAGTATAGAGAGAGGCTGCTTTTTTCTATTGCTGTTATATCGTGATTTTTAAAAATAATTTTTTTTCCCATAGCTTTTAAATTTAGTTAATTTCTCTAAATAATCTTAAATTCAATTTATATATCTTAATTTTTATCACAATAATTCATAGAAAAGGCTTATCTTTGGATGAAGCTATTGCTCTGTTTGAAGAGCTACACTCAGATGATGATTCTGCAGTATCTGGATCAGGAACAAGTGATAATGAGGAATATGTTCCAGATTTACCTGAAAAAGAAATTGTTTCAGGTTCGGAAGATGAACAATCCAGTGAAATAGAAGGTCCTCCTAGCTCAAGAGGGCGAGTAAATTGGAGCAAAAATTTTCAAGTTCGCCAATCTGTTCCAGAATTTATGGAAGAAAGTGGTCCTGCACCTGAGGTCCTTGATATTGATAATCCAACACCACTTGGAATATTTTTTATGTTTATGGCAATGACATTTTGGGAAGATTTAGTTTTTCAAACAAACTTGTATGCTACCCAGTTAGGAAAATCTTTTACTCCAATAGATATAGAAGAAGTTTTAAGATTTATTGCTATAAATCTTCTTATGGGAATAAAACGCTTGCCCAGTTATAGATATAATTGAATTACTATAACTTTTATTCCTTAAATAGTGAATAATTTTTTCTTATTACTAATGCATAAAGGTTTCTAAACAAATTTTAAACAGCCCATATATCTGTGTATATATATATAATAAATCATTAAAAAAGGATAAAAAAGCATTATAATTTAAGTAATAATTAATTATTGTTACATTGTATTATTATAATTACATTTTCAAGGCATAGTTTCAATTTTTATTCCTTAAATATATAAATATTTATTTCCATTCAAAAATTAAGGTACATGACGTATGTGCGCAGTGGCTAGAACGTCTAGCCACCACCCACAAAAAAATCAACACATGCTAAATTTTTTTCTTCATCAAGTATGACTTGTAGGGGATGTTTACTTTATGATATATATATACTTAAAAGGAAATTCAATAATTTTTACTTAGTGCCCCTGAAAGGGTTAACTGAATACAATTTAAAAAACACAACTTGAGAGAGTACATGCGAAGTGATGCAACAACTCAGGAAATCTTCAGAAATAGACATTATTCAATCTGTAGATTTATTTAAAATTTTAAAAATAATAAACATCTGTGGAGACCATATACGTGAATATAAAAATTAATAAAAATTTTCAAAGTTGTTACAAAGTACGGAGTGGAGGGGGAGCCAGTAGCCCCAACAACGATGTCTTGATAGCTTACATTTTTTGATGAAGTGACGCTTCGATTCTTGATTAAATTTGCCAGAGCTCTAGTCGATGCCAAATTCAAAAAGTAGAGAAAAAATGGTTGTAATTATGTTACGTTTACATACAATTTTTGAAAAGGTTACCACATGCTTATAATTCAAACGGTCCTCACTAATAGCCAAAAAAATTGCCATGAGAACCAGGAACTTCTAAGTAAAATTAACACACCATGTTATGAGACAAGGAATCCACTTACGGCGACAAAACTGCATTTATTTGTAAGATGAAAAGAAACCGAATTAGGAAAAGTCAAAACAAGCTATTGTGGATCTGCATTAACGTTAAAGAACGAATAATATATGATCAAAGGTTTCGATAGAGTTGCAATAAGCTAAAGATACATATGTGGGAAGAGGGAGAATGTAAAAATTTAAAGAACATACTGCATGTGAATTTAAGTTGCAATTTAGAGGTCATAAACATGTGTTCGTTAGTTTAATTTAATTTAATTTTTAATATGATTATATATTTTTTAGAATATGTGATTATCGACATCACACATGTACTCAGTTTTGAGTATACTGACTTGCTCAAAAATGGGGTTGACCAATAAGAATCACAATATTTCCATGTTTGACATTTAGTATACTCAAAAATGAGTACATGGGTTTTCAAGTTTAACTATATATTGTTTCGGAGCTATTTTGAGAAAATTTTGCTCATTTTTAAGAAACCATTTTTAACAGTGCAGGTGTTCCATCAGTCTGTAAACAATTCAAAAATTCATAACTACTGAACGAATGACTAGAATTGAACGCGGCTTCCGGAAAAGTTATTCTCGTGAAGGGGGAATTTTATTTGGTAAACCAAAAAATAATAGTTAAAATTTTCGTCAATAGAGGGCGCTGTAATCAGCAAATCGCACATTTTCATGAAAAATTCTATTTATTTGCATGGAAATGTTCACAGGCATATAAATTCTATTTTATGTGTCCGCCATCACTCTACAAATTACAGTTTGCAAACGGGTTACAACACCACTCACTGCAGCGTCAGTCGGTGTCGGAGGTTCTTAGCTGAGGAAAAGCATCTGCACTAATGCCGCTTTATCCACTAAGTCAACATGGCAATTAAAACTTCATGTATGCACAATTTGGAGGCAGAATGAGAAATAAGTTGTGTTAATCGTAAAACCGTTCAATTTATAGGACTTTAATTTGCATAATTCTCGTTACGCGTCCGTGTAGTGCCCTCTATTGACGAAAATTTTAATTTTTTTCCCTTTTACCAAAAAAAAAAAAAAAAAAAAAAAAAAAGACTTTTTTACAACCCACGTTCAATTCTATCAATTCCTTTAGATTTTATGATTTTTTAAAATGTCTACAGACTTTTGGAACACCCAGTATATGTGGGTGCGTGTGTGTCCCCTAAGCTTATACATATCTACACAGTTCTTGTGAAGATAACCTATCACATCATGCTGACAATTTCTATCCTACTCGAATGTAGAGTTTAGATATAGTGCACTAAAAGTTCCCACGCATCAAGATCTATACACATCGTGTGACGGTGAAATATAGCATACCTGCTTAAATGTAGAAGTCGTTTAGTCGCTACCGCGTTTTAAAAAAGTTGGCGTCCTAGATCATAATGATAAATAATTTTTCTTCGTGTCCTTGTAAAAGAACGACGAGTCGCACATTCATCAAAATCTATACGGTTCGTGCGATGAGAACTCATAATATACCTACCAACTTTCAACTCAATTGGAAAAAGCGTTCAGACGTTATCGTGTTCTCTCTCTCTCTCTCTCACACATATCACCAGAAAAAGATTAAAAAGGAAGTTAGGACCTCACTAAAAATAATCTTAATATTTTCTGTAAAAATATCTGCAGAATATTTTAAATTATTTGGCCCATTCTTAAGAAAGTTTACACAATTTCTTTAGAATGCCTTCACAATTTCTACAGATATTTTATAAAATAAAGATAAATCTTCAAAATATTTTTAAATATTTGAAGAATATCTTAAGAATATCTTAAGAAAACACTATTTTCTCAAGAATATTTTCGGATTATTTTTAGTGGGGGAGATCTCTAAAGGTATAAATACACCTAAATCTCACAGCTGAATTTTTTCATGATTACAATAACTTCTTTAGATAATGTAATTTCGGAAAATAAAAAATTTAGATAAAGATTTTCTTTTTTTAGTACTCTGTACTTTTACTATAAACTCTCCCTAAGTAAAAAAAAAAAAAAAAAAAAATCTGGTGTGAAACAACCACACGACTTCCATTACCCACTATTATATGCATTTTTGAGAGATAATGTGATCAGAAAACATAAAAGTGACATAAAGAAGTAGAAACCTAAAATTTATTCTGTAAGAGAAACATTATACACATATAGAGACATATAAAACGAAGCTTACATATAGCGAGGTAAAAAATAAGAGAAAAAAATGGTAGAGTTATTTTTTTAAACAAAAACTTCCGAGATCTGAAGATGACCTACCTAAGGAGGATGAGTGTTAATTTTCTTCTAATAACCATGTAATACATGAGAAAAAAATGTATTTATATACCAATTTTCAAGAAAACCGTTAGAGCCGTTTTTAAACGATGAGATACCAACTTTTACAAAAAAATCAATTATTGACCGAAAAACAAAATATTTAAAAGTGAGTTAATAGGGCGAGTTTAAAAAAAATCCGTGCAGCCGTTTTTAAAGAAAAGCGATTGCGAGACCTGAAATTGAGCTATTTATACAGGACGCCTATCCATTTTCCTGATCTAACCAACTATATCATTCGAAAGGACAACTAATAGAGTGTTTATATAGCAAATTTGAAGAAAATTGTTCGAACCGTTTTTGAGATACGCACTTACGGTCCCTCTTCCAGTTTCCGATGTCCCACTTCCGGTTTTTCAATTTTCACCAAAATATGGATAATTCATCTGTACACCAGACCTGTCTCAATTCTGTAGTTTTGTAGTTCTATTTTTATTAGTTTCAGAGATATGATATCCAGAAGATTCCACATACATGCACACACACACTGACCAATTGCCAAAAATCACTTTTTTGGACTCATGGGACCTTAAAACGTGTAAATCAGGTGAAATCTCGATATCGAATTTTTGGACCAAATACAGTACTTCCATAAGTAAAATAAAATAAAAAAATCGTCGACTCAAATAAAAGTTCTTTGAACTCGAGGGATTTTTACTTTTTTTGAAATCAACCATCGAAACGAAAACCCCGCTCTTGAGAAAAACAAAACATGAAATACAAAAAAATTACAATCAAGCTGAGGAAATCAGAGAATGAAAAACGCATAAATCTGCCAATCTGGGTTCTTTGGCTGGAAAATCGCCAGCACAAGAGATTGGAGGGGTATACTGTCTATGATTTAAAATAAATAAATTTTGTAGTCTTTGATCCGTGAAATTTTTTTAAAAACAATTTTAAATTCATTTTATGCGATGTTAGAAAATAAGTTGGACAAAAGTGTTAAAACGAGAATTTTTCCGGTTAGGAAACATAAAACTATGTTACATAAATTAACAATTACAGCTTGTTTTTATACTGTAGTTAGTACATATTTAAATAATAATCATAAATAAGTGTATCGTTTTCAACATTTTACAATACAATAGAAAAGTGTTTATGATTTCGGTTCGTCTGTTTGACGGTTAGTTTTAATTTCCCTGTATATTTTCAGAATGCCCTAAACGTAACCCCCTCGAGGGTTACGCCCTGAGACTGACGTACGTTATTCCTGATTTACTTTAACATGTTTCCTATATTGAAAATAGTTTAAATATCTCCGCTGGTTTGGGTAGAGAGACTTAAAAAGATTTCGGATACACCGGATTCATAGAGTACATTTCGGCCTTTAAGAAATAGTTTTCCTAAGCGCTTTTTTTTTTTTTTTTTTACTTACCCATAGATAGGGTAGAGAAAGTATTGTTTTGGGGTCAAATTTATGAAATTGGTTTTTTGTTATACTTAGGGGAGCGTGGGGCTAGATATCACAGGGGTAAGAAGTAACACGCAATTTACGAAATAGTTTATAACATTTGTGATTAAATATTTTTATAAACATAATTCTTATGACGCGCTTTATAATGTAAGCGCAATCGGTGCTCTACAAAAATGGTTAATGAGAGATTCTGTACACGTGCTTCATTTTAGCTAGTTAGTGGAGAAAAAAATATTTCGTAAATTTTGATTAAAGGTATGTTAATTTATACTTTAACGAAATGTTTATAATTATTTATTTAGTCTGTGTGTTGAGTTATAAAATGCATGTTTAAATTTTTGTATAAATCGTTATATATTTTTATAAATAAACAAAATGTCCAAAATCATACGATGAGGCAAGTTGAAACAAAATTTTGGGGCAAGTTGAAACATGTTAGAATAGTGGCTTGTGGAGATGCCTACAGTCAGAGCTCGAAGTCTCCACCCATTTTCAGGAAACTTTCAGAAATGAAAAAGTTTTGGCTTCTTTTCAAATACTATATTTATACAGAAATATTTTCTGTGTTTTTAAATTATAGTACCGTGATTATTTAACCACGAATTAGAATCACGATTTAGAGAATATTGCATAAAAATAGTGGTAGAAAAAAAGCAGAAACTTCTCATCAATGAGAGTGTCCTGAAAAAGGTCGGAGAGTTCGAGCTCTGCTAAACGCTCTCTGTGGCATGAAAATATGTATATAATTTGCAAAATGTGTGCACACATTAAATGCAGGAGAGGGAACAAAATATCATTTGCTTGAACTAATTTAAATTTTGACTAAGATTGACTTCTATGTTGATTTTATCTTTATTTTACTATAATTCATTTGATATAATTCATTGTTATTGTACTAAGAAAGTTATGATTTAATATTAGTTATTAATTGTCTTTTTTATTAAATTAATAAATGATTGATAATAAAATACATTTTGAAATATTGTCGTTTTTATTGTTAGGGTTCCCTTTGTATCCGTTACAAATTGCCCCACGTGTGTTGCAATTTGCCCCAAATCCGGGCAAATTGTAACAGGCAAATAATTTTGAAAAAATATTTTTTGTGCTAAAATTAGCAAAATTAACGAACGTTTTTTTTTTTTTTTTATGAATGTGATAAAGGAATATGCATGCTATGGAAAACAGCAATTATAAACAGGAAAACGTAAATACATTTCAGAATATACTTGTCTTTCCAAAAATTGTTACAACCTGCTCCACGCTCCCCTACATGTTTTGAGGTCCCCTGAATCTAAAAATAATGTTTTTAACGGTTGGTCTGTGTATGTGTCTGTCTGTTTGCGTGTATGTCTGTTATCAGCATATCTCAAGAACAAATAATAGCAGGAAGTCCAAACTCGGTATTCTAAATGTGTATCCTATAGGGATGCTACACTAAACTTTTCGTTGAGATCAAGCAGATGGTTCGTGTACAGAGACACCCAAGAGATTTCAAATAAATTGCAGCAGATCGATGGTTCAACCATTCGTTTTAAAGGTATTGGCGAGCTCTTTTGAAAGATACCCATCATGAAAATTTACTCCCCTCGAGGGGGGACTTCCCCCCCAGGGGGGGAGACGAGGCTCCTACATACACAAAATTTTTTCCCAGTTGACTATCTCTATTACAAAAAATATGTGTTCGTTTCATTTGGTTTAGTGCAGTCTATAGATGTTAAACTCTACTTACCTGCAATTTCCCCCATAGACGTAATGTACTTAAATTCTCTTGGGTGTCCCTGTACACGAACCATTTGCTTCATCTCAACGAAAACCTTAGTGTAGCATCCCTATGTGATACACATTTAGAAAACCGAATTTGAAATTTCTGCTACTATTTGTTCTTGAGATATGCTCATAACAGACACATAGACCATTCGCAAAAAACTTGATTTTCGTATTCAGGGGACCTCAGAACGTGTAAATATAACAAAAACTCACGTTCGAAAATGTGACCCTAAAACAATACTTTCTCGACCCTATGGGAAAGAGAAAGTAAAAAGAAAAGAACACAGACTTTTAATTTTTAATTTAAATTTTTATTTATTTTCACATTTTGTTTAATTAAAATTTTAGAAATGAAAAGTTCGAACGAATAGTTCAGATGCATAAACTAAGTACATTATGCAAAAAGTTTGGCAACTATGCTTGTTGGCTAAAATTCAAACAATGCTGTCTCGAGAATTCTGTAATTAAACATAACGTCGCATAACGAAATTCTGAAATTACATGCTTAATTACATTTAGAATAATTCTGTGCACTCGGAAGGAGAAATGTTAAGCAAGAGAAACGAAAAAAATAAAAGAAACATATTACTATTTGTTTCTGTTTATTTTGTGTTACTTTCAGAAAAAAAAGTACACGGGAAGACAGAAATATATGTTATGTTGTGTGTTGGATATTTATATTAACAACCTAATAACATAGTTTTCCTGTTTAGGAAAGAAAAAATGAATCTTTTGTTTCTAAAACGTCATTTTCTCCGCATTTTGTTGTTTATCTGTCATTTTTTGTCCTTGCAGCGTTTTCCTTAATTAAGCAAACGGAATAAATTATATCAAGTTGTATACAAAAATCCATAAAAACATAAAGTTCATTTTAGAAAAAATGTCTTTTAGTATAATCGTTATATATATACAGGATGATCAATTTATAAGAGTATCTGTTGGTTTTTATTATTACTCTTAAATATAACGGTTGTGGCAACTATTTTAACCCTGAAGTATAATTGTTTGAACCTTGTTTAAGTGTGGAAGACAATTTTCAACACTGTTGGACTATTACAACTTTATTTGCGAGGTAAAAGAGAAATGGAGACGCACAATGTTATTTAATCCTGTGATAATTTTATTTATGAAAAACAAAATTTAATTCCAATTTTTTACATTATCATTCCTACATTACATTTACATGTTCATTATAATTTTACATTATCATTTCATAGGGTTGTCCAGAGAAGTTCTGCAAACATCGATGAATTAAAACAGATCATAACTGTAGAAATCTCGTCAATAAAACCAACAATGCTGCGAAGTGTGTCAAAAAACATGGTTCGACGTGTTCCTGTTTGCATTCAAAAGGGTGGAGAACATTTTCAACATTTTCTGTAAGGAATGATAATGTAAAAAAATTGAATTAAATTACGTTTTTCAAAAATAAAATTATCACAGGATTAAGTAACACTGTGCGTTTCCCTTTCTGTTTTACCTCACGAATACAGTTGTAACAGTCCAACAGTGTTAGAAATTGTCTCCCACACTTAAACATCGTTCAAACAATTATACTTCAGTGATAGAATAGTTGCCACATGAAAAACCAAAGAGTACTCTTTTAAACTGATCACCCTGTATATATATATTTAAGAATAATGTTGATTATCATCTTGACCGAGTCACATATTATCAAAGCCAGGGTTGGGTTTTTGACATGACAAGGGTAGCGATATTTACCATATACAAGTAAATATCTAAATATTATAGATAATTTATAAAAATGTAGATAAATATACTGGTTCCTAACCTAAGAAATATGTACAAAATATGCATAGATATATTTTGTATGTTTATATTTATTTATATTAATATTTCTGAAATTCTAAAATTCCAAAGTTACTTATGAGTTTTCACATAAGCCATGAAAACATAGGAATACTGGATTTTTTTTTTTTCCCCTTTATGTAAAACATAATACATGTGGGCAGAAAATTAATATGAGTTTGAAAATAATTATATTTATAATCTATATTTATTACACTTATCATTTAATAATTTTTTATCTATTATTATTATTGATTGTATAAATATTTTTAACTGTTTATAGCTTGGGCTATTGGTGTTTGGTGTTTTGGAGTAAGGCTGGTTGACTACTCTAGTGTCTTAGGCCTAAGCGTGAGTGCCCTCTGTGGTAGTTTTTCTAAAGGGTCCTAGCCCGTATTTATACAATTTTTGGAGAAAACCACGAAAACCTCTGAAGGGCTAGGCCGACGAGCACACCCTGGGATCAAACCTGGCACCCTCACGTCCACCAGCTTTGAGCGTAGAACCGCTTGGCCGCTGGTGGGCCCTACAGCTTAGGCTAATAATTTTTTTAAAAATCTATACGAGTAAATATTAAATTTATTACAATTTATACATGTTCAGAAAGCATTGATATTTCTCTTGTCTCACGGTAATTATAAGAATTTCAGAAGCAATTCAAGCTTGTTTAACATTCAGAATTATTGCTTTTTCTTAAAAACTTGCAGTATCAGCAGACATATTAAAAAAAAAAAAAAAAGAAGTTATATTTTTCTATAAAATATTTAAATACAAAATATTAGACTATGTATTTTTATTTTACTGTTAAATACATAATACTAAAAGCACAATACTAAAATATTGAAATATACAATGTTGTATTGCAAATAAAATGATTTGTCATTCAAAATAATCTATCAATGGTTTATAAATCATAAATTTTTAGAAGCCTAAAGTTTTGTTTTTATATTAATCAAAATGTTGTAATAATGTTTCTCCAAAAACATTAATATGTTAAAACAAACTTATAAATAATATCTTATTGAAAACAACTATTCTTTTAAAGTATCACATAAGTAAGTTTAACATATACTATATTAAGCATACTAGTTATAAATAAATTTCATAATAATATATAAAAGTATCACATTATATTTTGAATGGACATAGAAATAATTCATAATAAAATTTTAAAAGCCTATAGTTTGGTTTTTTATATTAATCAAAATGTTGTAACAATGTGTTTTTTAAAGAACATCAATCTATTGACTTTTCAAAAAATCTTTATAAACTATATTTTATTAAACTAACTTTTGATATGACAATTAAATTATAAATATAGGTTTTTGACAGTTTTTGACAAGGAGGTTTTTGACATGACGGTTTTAACCATGATTTAAACCGTCAAAAACTGTCACGTGTCAAAAACCTGCCAACCCTGATCAAAGCTAAAATAGTAAGATAAATAGTGAAAAATAAGTAAATCATTTATATGTGGCTATTTTTTACGATTTGAATTCGAAAAACATGTTTCTTTGATAATGCTGATTTCACTGTCCTTATGAAAAAACATACACTTTTTATTATTAAATTTAGAAAAAATAAAGATAGGTAGAGTAAATCCTTTTTAGCTTTATATAATACATATATATACATATTAATGGCCCAGTGGGTCACCGAACTGATGGCTATTTGTGAAGGAGCATCCAATAGGCGGCCCTAATAGGGACAGCACATTCATACCTTGCCCGGGATTTGAACACGGGCCCTACCATGTGGGTGTCAAGGACGCTGATCATATATAAATAAATATACAATTATTCTAATTTGAATATATATATATATATATATATATATATATATATATATATATATATATCCAGAGTAATAATTAAAGTGGCATTATAAAGAGGTCTTTAAAACCTGTTCTACTTTTGGATTTTAGTAAAATAATAGATAAGGTCATTGTGCCTAAATGCGACGTGATTTTTGGTAAGTTTATCGCATTTAGGAAACTTATGACATTTTAGTAAACAAATAATTATGAAAAGAAAGAAAAAATGGTTGAATATTATACTCATAGTTCTAAACTAGTGTTTTGAGTCTTTTTTTTTCAAGAAATTAAAAAAATATCAGTAATTTATGAAAATATATACCAGCGTCGCATTTAGGAAATTTTTGTCGCATTTAAGGTACTATATCCTAAATGCGATGTTCAAACTCCCTAAATGCGATAATGCATTTAATGCATGGGAGTTACTTTAATGTTATTAACACTTTCCAAAGAAGGTTGAAAACTGTTATTAACACATTCCAACAAGGTTGAAAAGTGTTTATGACTACGGTTTGTCTGTCTGTCTGTCGTTTGTCCGTCCGTCTGTCTGTCCGTCCGTCTGTCTGTCCGCGCTCTAACTCCCGTAAATATTTATGGAATTTCTTGAAACTGATATATGTTATTCAAGATTACGATTGGACGTTCCCTATTGAAAATGGAGTTCATACCTCTACTAGTTTGTGTACAGGGACACCCGAAAGTATTTCAAAGCATTGTGTTCAATGAGAGGTATTTTTACAAACCATATTTTCTTACCTTTACTGTAAAGATATCTTAATGAAATTGCAATATGTTATTAAAGTTTACTATAGGATGTTTTCTGTATAAAATGGAGGAAATATCACCATCGGTTTATGTACAGGGACACTCAAAAGTATTCCAAAGCATCGCGTTCTATGAGAGATATTTCTATAAATCAAATTTTAATAACTTTACTTTCCACGAAGTTTTTGGAAATTTAAATATGGTATTTATATGCACAAAAGAATGCTTTGCACAGAATATAGCATGATTAGCATTAGATTTACAGGGTGGCACAAAAATATCCAGTTACATTAACAGCTATTAAAAAAAATGGCTAGAATTGTACTTTCGTTTACGTTAAGCGTTTTTAACACATTCTAACATTTTTTAAGGGTGAATATGATACCTCTACTGGTTTGTGTACAGGGACACCCGAAAGTATTTCAAAGCATTGTGTTCTATGAGAGGTATTTCTATAAACCATATTTTCATACCTTTATTGTAGACATATTTCAATGAAATTGAAATATGTTATTCAAGATCACTATCGGGCGTTCCCTATTGAAAATGGAGTTTATACCTCTACTGGTTTGCGCACAGGACACCCAAAAGCATTCGAAAGCATTGTGTTCTATGAGAGGTATTTCTGTAAACCATATTTTCATACCTTTACTGTAGACATATCTTAATGAAATTGAAATATGTTATTCAAATTCCCTATTGGATATTTCCTGTATAAAATGGAGGAAATACCACCACCGATTTATATAGAGGGACACTCAAAAGTATTCCAAAGCATTGCGTTCTATTAGAGATATTTCTATAAATCAAATTTTAATAACTTTACTTTCCACGAAGTTTTTGGAAATTTAAATATGGTATTTGTATGCACAAAAGAATGCTTTGCACAGAAAATAGCATGATTAGCATTAGATTTACAGGGTTGCACAAAAATATCCAGTTACATTAAGAGCTATTTAAAAAAAATGGCTAGAATTGTACGTTCGTTTACGTTAAGCGTTTTTAACACATTCTAACATTTTTAAGGGTGAATATGATTTCAGTTTTGTGTATCTGCCTGTCCGCCTGTTTGTCTGCCTGTCTGTCTGTCCGAGCTCTAAATCTCATAAATATTTATGGAATTTCTTCAAAGTGATATATGTTATTCAAGTTCACTATCGGAAGTTCCCTATTTAAAATGGAATTTATACCTTTATTGGTTTGTGTACACGGACACCCGGAAGCATTTCAAAGCATTGTGTTCTATAAGAGGTATTTCTATTGGTTTTACTGTAGACATATCTCAATTAAATTGAAATATGTTATTCAAGTTCACTACTGGATGTTTCCTGTATAAAATGGCGGAAATACCACCACCGATTTATGTACAGGGACAGTTAAAAGTATTCCAAAGCATTTCGTTCTATGAGAGATATTTCTATAAATCAAATTTTAAAAACTTTACTTTCCATGAAGTTTTTGGAAATTGAAATATGTTATTTATATGCAGAAAAAAATGCTTTGCACAGAATACAGCATGATTAGCATTAAGTTTACAGGGTGACACAAAATATCCATTTATATTAAGAGCTACTGATAAAACAATTCTAGAATTGCACTTTCGTTTACATTAAGCGTTTTTAACACTTTCTAACATTTTTAAGTGTGAATATGATTTCAGTTTGTGTATCTGTCCATCTGTCTGTCCGTCTGTCTGCCCGCGCTCTAACTCCTGTAAATATTTATGGAATTTCTCGAAACTGATATATTTTATTGATGTTCACTATCGGATGTTCCATATTGAAAATGTGAATATCTCTTCTGGTTTGTGTACAGGGACACCCAAAAGCATTCGAAAGCATTGTGTTTCATGAGTGTTATTTTTATAAACATTATCCCTATAGAATGTTCCCCATTCAAAACGACATTAATAGGTCCTGTACAACTAGTTTGTTTACAGGGACAACAACAACAACAACAAAAAAAATGCCAATGCATTACGGTTTAGGACAGAATTTTTTGAAAGTTAAGTCTTTTTACTGCAAAAATCATAAAAATATTGAAATGTATTGTTAATATTCTAAAATAATGTTTTGTATAGAATATGGTATGATTAACTTTCTGATTTAAAGGGCTACACTAAAATATTCAGAGAGATCAAAAGCTGTAATTATAATTTAATGGCTGCATTTTATTTTGCGTTAAGCCTTTTTAACTCTTTCCAAAATGCCTAAGAGTAATTTTAAAATCAATTAGTCTATCTGTATATTTTTCAGTCCTTCTGTCTGTTGTGTGATAACGTTGTAAAGTTTGCGTTGACGCAAACTCCATCTTAACTTAATTAGATCACTAAATGGATAAGTAAGAGAACACAAGACTTGAATTAACAATAACTAAAGTTTATTTGAGCAGATTAATGGGGAGGGTGGCCTGGCAATTAAACTAGCTCAGTCAGTGTATCACTCAATCAAAATATATATATCAACAATTAAATTAGATTATCTTAAATATCTCACCCCAGCAAGCAATTGAAGGTGTAGTGACGGTTGCACTCGTAACTCCACTGCTGCAACTTCACTTTCGATCAGAGGATTCCCTACAGATCGAAATTCACTTTCACGAAAGCTAGCAAATACTCGTACTAACACTCATCTTGACTTATTCCTCACTCCTCTAAATTTCTACTACTCAATATTCGCCAAAATAAGACTTTCAACAATCCACTATAATACTCCAATATCCACACTATAATATGCTCCGACATCCACTATAATATCCTCCAACATCCACTCCCATCTACTAAAACCTTCGCCATTTTATACTTCTTCCTACATCCTCCTCTCTCTTCATTTCAATCGGTCCTTTTAAAATCACTTCTAATTTATCTAACATTCAAAATCTAAGTCTTTCATTGCAGCACCCTGCCGACACAAAGCTAACTCGACCTCAACTTTCGCCGAGTCACTGGCGACGAAGCGATTTTAACCGTCCCCACTTTCTACTTTGCTGGATCCAGCTTAATTAAAACAACTGTGGTGACGTTCTGACGTCTCAACCTCACAACGTAGGCAAAGAGTATTAAAAGTTATTCGATACAACAATTACGTACAGTTAGAAGGTGTTACTAATCAATGAGTACTGCATGATTTTTCTTTCTTATTTAAGTCTTAACGTGTTTTCAATTTCTGTATCTATGTGCCCGAATCTCCATTTGTCTATCTGTTCGTGTACCGCACTTAGCGTCCGGAAATATTTTCTGAATTTTTAAAAAAATATATATGTTGTTCATATTCACTATTCAATGTTCCCAAATAAAAAGGGCATTAATAGGTACTGTACAACATGTTTATGTACAAGAACGCGCAAAGAATGCCAATGCGTTGAATTTTAGGACATACATTTTTATAATTTACATTTAAAGAACATACTGTAATTTCAACTGTAAAATCATAAAGAAATTGGCATTTATTGTTAATTTGCTAAAATAATGTTTTGTATAAAATATGATTTTGTTAACCTTCAAATTTACAGGGCTGCACTGAAATTTTCAGATAGATTAAGGGCTGGAATTACAATCGAAGGGCGACGGTTTCTTTTGTGTTAAGCATTTTTAACACTTTCAAACAGTGTTTAAGAATGATTAGGAATTCAATTAGTCTGTCTGTATGCCTTTCAGAACTACTGTTTGTTTGTTGTGTGATAACGTAGGTACAGAACTTTCAAAGTTATAAGATACAACAATTACGTGGAGTTGGAAAGTGTTAATAATCATTGCGTAATGCATGATTTTTCGTTCTTTTTTTATAGTTTATAAAATACTTAATACCGCATAACTATTTCAAGATAAAATGTTGTGTGTGCAACTCTGCCTTTAACAGTGTGTGTAACTCTTCCTTTATATTAACAGTGTGTGGAGCTTTGTGTCTAAATCTGCTGTTTGTTAACAGTGTTTAACTCTTCTTTTTTTTTTAACAGTGTGTGTGTAATTCTGTGTGTATTGCTGAACTTTTCTAACAGTGTACGTAACGCTATGTGAAACTGTCACTGTGTGTGCAACCCTGTATTCAATTAACAGTGTGTGTGTAGCTCTTCTTTCTTATTAACAGTGTGTGTAACTCCATGAGTAATTTTGTTTTTTATTAACAGTTCTTTTTTTTAACATTGTGTGTGTAACACTGTGTGTATCGCTGATTTTTAGCAAAAAACGTGTGTAATTTTACTTATGTGTAACTAACAGTGTGCGTAACCCTGTACGTAATTAAATGTGTGTGTGCAACTCTGCCTTCTTATTAACTCTGTGTGTGTAAATCTGTGTGTAACTCTTTATTAACAGCACCTTTTTATTAACAGTGCATATAACTCTGTGTATAATCCTGCCTTTTTATTAGCAGTGTGTGTAATTCAATGTTCATTTCTTTTTTTTTTTTAACAATGTGTGTAACTTTGCGTGTATCACTGATTTTTTGCTGTGTATAATTTCGCCTTTTTATTAACAGTGTGCGTAACTCCGTATGTAAATCTCTTTTTTTTTTTGACAATGTGTGTAACGCTGTGTGTACCGCTAATATTTTGCTAACAGTGTGTGTGTAACTCTGCATTTTTATTAACAGTTTGTGTGTAATTGTGTGTGTAACTCTGCATTTTTATTAAGAGTTTGTGTGTAATTGTGTGTGTAACTTTGCCTTTTTATAACAGAGTGTGTAACTCCGTGTTTAACTCTTCTTTTCTGAGTAGTGTATGTGTAACTTTGATTCCATGAATATTTACGGGAGATAGAGCACGGACAGACAGACAAACCTAAGTCATTAACACGTTTCAACTTTATTGGAAAGTGTTAAAAACATTTAGAAAGTGATAAAAACGCTTATTGTAAACGAAAATACAATTCAAGCAATTTTCCAACAATACCTCTTAATGTATCTGAATATTTTTGTGTGGCCCTGTAAATATAATGCTAATAATACTGTATTTTATGGAAGGCATTCTTTTGTGCATACGAATAATATATATATATATATATATATTTATTTATTTATTTACGACTTGTGCAAAGTAAAATCATTAAAATTTGGTGCTTAGAAATACCTTCCATAGAACGCAATGCTTTTAAATGCTTTCGGATGTCCCTGTATACAAACCAGTGATGGTATTTACTTCAATTTACATGGGGAATATCCGGCAGTGGACTTAAATGATATATTTCAATTTCATTAAAATTTGTTTAAAGTAAACGTATCAAAATACGGTTTATAGAAATATCTATCATGGAACACAGTGCTTTGGAAAATTTTGGGTGTCCCTGTAGACAAATCAGAAGAGGAATTCCCTCCATTTTCAATAGGGAACATCCGATAGTGAACTTGAATACGATATATCAGCTTCAAGAAATTCCATGAAAATTTACAGGAGTTCGACTGCGGACAGACAGACAAACCGAAGTCATTGACACTTTTTAACCTTGCTGGAAAGTGTTAAAAAAAGAACGAAAAATCATGCAGTACGCACTGGTTATTAATACTCTCCAATTGTACGTGCTTGTTGTATCGTATAACTTTCAATATTCTTTGCCTGCATTATCAAACAAAGGAGAGAAGCACAAAAAAATATACAGATTGACTAATTCAATTTAAAACCTCTCTCAGACATCGTTGAAGAACGTTAAAAAGGCTTAATGCAAAAGAAAATCCAGCCGTTAGATTATAATTGATCCCTTAATGTATTTGAATATTTTAGTGTAGTCCTGTAAATCTGAAAGTTGATCATATCATATTCTATACAAAACATTATTTTAGAATATTAAAATACATTTCAATTTATTTATAATTTTTTACAGTAGAAAGTTATTTAGATGTGATTTATAAAAATGTCTGTCCTAAAACGCAAAGCATTGGAAGTTCCCTGTACACAAACACGTTGTGTAGGACATATTAATGGCATTTTAAATAGGAAACATTCCATAGTGAACTTTAATAACATATATCAATTTTTCAAAATTCTGAAAATATTTAAGAACTCTTGGGACGAGAGCCAGATAGAAAGACAGACAATCGGACAGAAAGATAACCAAATTAAAATCATATTCGCGCTTAAAAATTGTTAGAAAGTGTTAAAAATGCTTATTGTAAAAGAAAATGCAATTACAGTAAATTTTTATTAATAGCTCATAATGTAACTTAATATTTTTATGTGGCCCTGTAAGATTAATACTAATCATACTGTATTTATAAAAAACATTCCTTTTTGCATACGAATAACATTTTTCAATTTCATTAAGATTTGTGCAAAGTAAAGTTATTAAAATTTGGTTTGCAGAAATACCTCTCATACAACGCAATACTTGTAAGTCTCCCTGTACACAAAACAGTCGTAATATTTTCTCCATTTCACATAGGAAACATCCGATAGCGAACTTGAATAACATATTTCAATTTCATTAAGATTTGTGTAAAGTAACGGTATTAAAATATGGTTTATAGAAATGCCTCTCATAGAAAAAAAAATAGTTTGCAGTACTTTCCGATGCCCCTGTACACAAACCAGTAGAGGTATTCACTCCATTTTTAATAGGGGACATCCGATAGTGAACTTGAAAAACATATATTAGTTTCAAGATATTCCATAAATATTTACCGGAGTTAGAGCGCCGAAAGACAGAGAGATGGGCAGACAAACAGATACACAGATACACAAATGGAAATTATATTCACACTTAAAAATTGTTAGAAAATGTTAAAAACGCTTAATGTAAACGAAAGTGCAATTCCAGCAAACTTTTCTTAATAGCTCTTTATGTATCTGAATATTTTTTGTTACTCTGTAAAACTAATACTAAACATACTATATTCTATAGAAAGCAGTCTTTTGTGCATATGAATAACACATTTCAGTTTCATTAAGCTTTGTGGAAAGCAAAGTTATCAAAATTTGGTTTATAGAAATACTTCTCATATAACGCAATGCTTTGGTATGCTTTCAAGTGTCTCTGTGCCCAAACCAGTGGTGGTATTTACTCCATTTAATATATAAAACATCCGATAGTGAACTTGAATGACATTTCTCAATTTCATTAAGGTTTGTGTACAGTAAAGGTATTAAAATATGGTTTATAGAAATATCTCTCATAGAACACAATGCTTTGTAAAAGGTTTGTGTGCCTCTGTACAGAAACCAGTAGAGATATTAACTCCTTTTTCAATAGGGAACATCCGATAGTGAACTTAAATAACATATATCAGTTTCAAGAAATTACATAAATATTTACTGGAGCTAGAGCGCGGACAGACGAACAGACAGATACTTAAATTGAAATTATATTCACAGATGAAAATTGTTAGACAATGTTAAAAACGCTTAATGTAAACGAAATTGAAATTATAGCAAATTTTTATGAACAGCTCTTAATGTAACTGAATGTTTTTGTGTGGCCCTGTAAATCTAATGCTAATCATGCTATATTCTATGCGAAGCATTCTTTTGTGCACATGAGTAACATATTTCAATTTCATTAAACTTTGTGGAAAGTAAAGTTATTAAAATTTGGTTTATAGAAATACCTCTCATAGAACGCAATGCTTTGGAGTACTTTCGAGTGTCCCTGTGTACAAACTAGTGGTGGTATTTATTCCATTTTATATATGAAACATCCGATAGTGAACTTGAATAACATGATACAATTTCACTAAGATTTGTATGCAGTTAAGGTATTAAATATGGTTTACAGCAATACCTCTCATAGAATACAGTACTTTGGAATACTTTCGGGTGTCCCTACAGGAATTAGAGCGCGGACAGACAGACGGACTGAGGGACAGACAAGTCTAAGTCACTTTTAAACCTTGTTGGAAAGTACTAAAAAGGAAAAAATGCTTAAACTTCCCTTAATATATCAACTGTAAAATTTGCCGCATTTAAGGGATAAAATTTGTCGCATTTAGGAAAATGGGGTAAACAGACCCTTAAATGCGATAAAAATTTTAAACCCCTCTTTTTAAAAAAATGTAGTATTTTTTTTTATTTTCTTCTGGTAGGTATGAAGGGTATTCAAGCACATGACGTAACAGTGGTTATTTGATCTTGAAAGATGAAAGGATAAAATTACAGTTACTATTTGAAAATATTTTATCGCAATTAGGAAAAGACGTCGGAAAGCCATAATGGACAATGTTTACTGCAAAAGAAAATTCTACTAGAAAAAACCTTTAAAATTTAATGAAAAGTTTCGCGAACCGTTCTTGAAATGTGTATGTTACATTATGATTTATAAGTTTGTGATTTAAGCATTTAGATTTTCAGTAGAAGAACTTTGTCGCATTTATGGGTTATCGCATTTAGGCACAATGACCTTAATATATAGATTGTAGAAATTAAAGAAAGGACACTTCTCCAAAAAATAGTAAGTTCAAATTTTGACCGCCAAGTGAAAATATAACGTTGATTCTCTCAAAAGCAAATAATTGAGCACAAGTACTGTTTGGAGCAGAATTTTGAAAAAGGTTTATGTAATACATTTATATAGCATGATGCACAAATTTTTTATGTATAAAAATATTCTTTTTCAGCTTTGCATTGAATATTACTGATAATAAATTACATACACTGATACAATTATAAGTACCTTATTTTACCTGGTAGTTAACATATGAAAAATCATCTGTACACCTAACCTGTCTCAATTCTGAAATTTCATAATTCTATCTTTATTAGTTTCTGAGATATGATAGTCAGAAGATTATACACACACATACACTCATACTGACCCATTGCCAAAAACTACTTTTTTGGACTCAGGAGACCTTAAAACATGCAAATTAGGTGAAAAATCGATATCGAATTTTTGGACCGAATATAATACTTCCATTACCTAAGGTAGACGGGTAATGGAAGCTACAAGTGTCACTTAGATAAAATTAGTCACCACTATAAAAGTGAATTCAACTTTTTAAGCTCTTTTTTTTTTTTTTTTTTTTTTATCGGTTTTTACGAGCTCTCGCATTTAACGAGTAAGTTGCGATAGTGCCTACTCTTCCTCGTTAAAAATTTTCCATTATTATACTTCAAAAAACATAATATAACCACTGAGCTTTTGTTTGCTAGAAAAGATTCTCCATTATCGTTCTTATTTGCCTAAACACCAGCTGCGTTTCAAATAAAATCGGTCAACAGACGTGAAACGCTGAAATGCAACTAGGGAAAGGTACTATGTGCAGGTAGACTGAATAGCAAACAATAGTTCTTCATCCTTCCTTACATAAAGATGATATCGAGCACGTTTACTTATGGGTGCATGCGTGAGACGATATGTCCAGTAGGAAACAAGTTAATCCCTTATCGGAAAATTTATTTATTTATTTATTATTTATTTATTTATTTATTTATTTTGACATGAGCCAACTGTTCTTTTGTTAATGATCTAACGGTTTTGATTCAATGAACATTCTTTTGATGTGGAATTGATAATAAGACTTATTTTATATTATGAGTTCTTTTCATTATAATGTATAATGAATTGCGCGAAATAATACTCTCCTTGTTCTTCGATGATATGGTTATTGTATTTATGTTACAAAATAATATAGAATATTATTATTACTACATGATTTAAAATGGCTATCATAATTATGATTAACACAAGTAATGATTGATGTAATTGAATCATTCCATGCCAAATCAACACAGCTAAAAACCTGACCCCCTCAGATTTTTATGAAATTGGGCTCATTTGTTTGTTCTATACAGAAATGAATTTATACCAATTAATTAAGTCCCTATCTCTTTTAGTTTTTGATAGAGCTGCGAAAATGGGTAAAAAATGCACATTTCCAAAATTCTTCTACTACAAATGCACACACATTTTCTTTCCTAATAAACTTAGAGATAAAAGATTGGTATCATTAGAAAGCTTATAATACAGGCTTTCAAATGACATATCACAAATACATATTTTTAAATTTTTTCACTTTAAGGTCAAACATTTTGACCTTTGACATCCAATATCTCAAAAAGTACACATTTAATTTTCTTTTAAAAATTATATATTATTTTTACATTTATTATCTATAACTATTGTAAATTTCAACATGGCACGGCCATGGGATGCTGAGTTATAAATTAATATGCAACCCTAAATCAGTATTTTCATATTAACATAACATAAGTTTTTCCTATAATTTGTTCCCTAATTAACGTAGAGGTATAAGATTGGCATCATTAGAAAGCTTATAATACAGACTTTTAAATGATACATCACGTGTATACATTTTTAATTATTTTTCACTTTAAGGTCAAACGTTTTGATCTTTGACCTCCAATATCTCAAAAAGTACATATTTAATTTTCTTTTAAAAATTATATGTTATTCTTACGTTTATTATCTATAATTACTGTAAGTTTCAACATGGCACGGCCATGGGATACTGAGTTATAAATTAAAATGCAACTTTACCAGTATTTTCATATTAACATAACGTACGTTTTACAAAAAAAAAATGGTCGTCCCATGTTGAAAGTTACAGTAATTATGGATAACAAACGTAATAAAAACATACAATTTTTAAATGGAACTTAAATGTATGCTTTTTGAGATATTGAAGTTTAAAAGTCAAAATGTTTCAGATTAAAATGAATTTTTTTTTAAATATATATATATATGTGATATATCACTTAAAAGCCTGTATTATAAGCTTTCTTATGATACCAATCTTATATATCTAAGTTAATTCGGGAAAAAAATATGAGAAAAACTTACGTTATGTTAGTTTGAAAATACTGATTTAGGGTTGAATATTAATCTATAACTCAGCATTCCATGGCCGTCCCATGTTGAAATTTGCAATAGTTATAGATAATAAACGTAAGAATAACATATAATTTTTAAATGAAAATTAAATGTGCACTTTTTGAGGTATTGGTGGTCAAAAGTCAAAATGTTTGACCTTAAAGTGAAAAAATTTAAAAATATATACTTGTAATACATCATTTGAAAGCCTGTATTATAAGCTTTCCAATGGTACCAATATTTTATCTCTAAGTTAATTAGGGAAACAAAATATGGGTACATTTGTAGTAGAAGAATTTCGGAAATTTGCATATTTTTACCCATTTTTGCAGTCCTGCATATGAAAAATTAAAAGTGATAAGAACATATTAATTGGTATACATTCATTTCTCAGTAGCGCAAATAAATGAACCCAATTTCATAAAAATCTGAAGGGGTCAGGTTAATTTTTTTTTTTTTTTTTTGCGTTGATCTGACATGGAATGACTCAATTATTTCTGTTATTACATTAATTGTAAACGAAGGAGATTATCTTGCTAAAACGTAATAATACTTCTCAGAACAAGAACGTAAGGCATGATGGGATAAAACACGGGTTGATCCAACTTTTAATTTTTAGGGCTCGTTTTTATGAAAAGTAAATGTTTTTGTAACTTTCTATTCCATTTTCCCGAGAAAAAAAATTATTTTCTACAACCTTTAACTTTAGCAATCACTCTATTATATATTTTATATCATGCTAATGATTTTCAATATCCAAATATATGCAATAATTTGATATAATAACAAAAATGGAACTCGGGAGTGGACAAATTATATAAAGGGATCATTTTTATAAAACGTAATTTTGTGGAAAATTTTCTTTTATGAAATGGAATTTTGTAAAGTGACACTTCCTGTAAAGTAGAATTTTGAAAAAGATCTATTCTTATGAAGTCGAATTTTCTGAAGAAGCTTTTCTTTTTTTATAAAGTGGAATTTTGTTAAAGGCCTCTTTTTATGAGATGGAATTTTGTAAAGAGATATTTTCTGTAAAGTAGAATTATGGAAAATATTTTTTTTTTTTTTCATGAAGTAGAATTTTGTAAAGGATTCCTCTTTATAAAGTAAAATTTTGTGTAAAAGCTCTTTTTATGAAGTAGGATTTTGTTAAGGATTCCTTTTTATAAAGTAGAATTTTGTGTAGAAGCTCTTTTTACGAAATGGAATTTGGAGAATAAGTCTTTTTTATAAAGTAGAATTTTGTGAATTCTTGAAGTAAAATTTTGTGAAGGGGTCCTTTTCTGAAATGAAATTTTATGAAAGGGCTCTTTTATAAAGTATAACTTGGGGAAAAAATCTTTTCTATTAAAAAATGTAAAAAAAGTTGTGTGAAGGAGGTCCTTTTAATGAAGTGGAATTCTGTGACGCAGGCAGATAAATAAGACAAATATTTGATTGCATCGAGTCTTGTGTAAACATAATTGATACCTATATTAAAAGGAAACTTGGCGCTGGATTATTAAAACCAGTAAAAACAACAATGTCTGACGTTGTAGTTTTTACTGGTTTTAATCATTGATACCTACTAGAGATGATTTGCAGAATTTTGTGTGGGTCATATAATTCGATTGTTACATTTCAAAATAATTTTCTCTGACTTCTAAATTAATTAAAAGGATTTATCCTCACCCATATCTTAACCAAAACCAAAAGCCTACTCATCAGAATTAAAACACAAATAAGAAGCAAATTTATGCCTCACTGAAATAAAAATGTGAAAGTCTACTTATCAATCAGTACATCTATTCGTAAAAATCTGGAGTGACTCCACTCGACTTTCCGAACATTGAGTCATTAGCAGTTTTGTAGATAAAGTAAAGAAAGAGGAGTTGTTAAACAAACAAAAGAGAGAAACTCATTAATTGAAATTTTATTTTTCCGACTGAGTGAAAATAATGCCTGGACCGGGACTCGAACCCGGAACTTTGACTTACAAGGTCAAAGCTCTACCAATTGAGCTATCCAGGCCGACATCCCGGTCAGCATTACTCACTCAGACAACCTTGACCTCAGAGCCTTGACCTTGTAAGTCAAAGTTCCGGGGTTCGAGTCCCGGTCCAGGCATTATTTTCACTCAGTCGGAAAAATAAAATTTCAATTAATTTGATTTTCTTCCACAGTTGATTGTGTGATTTTAATAAAAAAATTATAAAAAGAGAGAAAGCCATAATAGAGTGTTTCAGTACTTTTCTCCATATAGTACACGATGTTTTATTGAACGCTACTGAACTTTGAGCCCATAGATCATAATGATAAAGAATTTTTCGTTGTGTCCCTGTAGAAATCTGCAGATGCTAGATTGCAGTGATTTATAATATTTATATAAATTTTCAGTTCAATTGAATAAGGCGTTTAGATGCTATCGCACTTTTAAAAATTGGGTCCCATAGGGCATAATGATAAAGAATTTTTCTTTGTGTCCCTGTAAAAAAACTATAAGTGCTAGATTCTCCAAAATCTATACAGATTGAGTATCTGTGACCTATAATATGTGTATAAAGTTTTTGTTCAATTGAATAAGGCATTTAGACGCTATCGCACTTTTAAGATTTTGGTCCCATAGGCCATAATGATAAAGAATTTTTCTTTGTGTCCCTGTAAAAAAACTATAAGTGCTAGATTCATCAAAATCAATTGGGTTCGTGCTACGGTTACTTGCAACATGTGTACCAACTTACCGTTCATTCGAGCAAAGCGTTTAGACGCTAGCGTGTTCACTCACACACATACACACATACATACACACATACACACACATACATACATCATCGTAAAAATAGTGGAAACTGACTCATGGGACCTCGAAAAGTATAGAAACATCAAAATCTCAAACTCGGATTTTTGACATGATTACAATACTTTCCTCACTATAGTGTTCGGAAAGTAAAAAAGGATATACCACAAAGAAGTCAGACTGATGAATAAACTTAAAGTACAGAATACACTAAACAGGACAACGCATGATAATGTTTAGAATTTATAATTAGAGAAACATCGCATTCATGTTGGCGAAACAGCATTATCCAAACTTCCATGTAGTTCATACGTATTGTAATGTCACAGCTCTATAATAAAATTCATTGACTAGAAATCATGTCTAGCTCTCTAATAATAATCATAGAAAAATTCAATCATATTTTGAAAAGATGAACTAATATAAAAGAATAAAGAAAAAAAAAAAAAGATTGTGGGATAAAAATGTTTCCCTGATGTACAATGGCTGAAGATTAGTTTTCTCTGGCACCTAAAGTTTTTGATGTGGAACTCTGTAAAGACATATTAGGAGAGATGTAGCAAATCCAGGACTATAGCTTCAGAGTCCCGAGCCCAACTCCTTCCCGAGCTCCGACAACTTTTTCTAGTCAATTTTCACCTTATATTCCTTCTGTTGATAGCCTCTCCTTCCCCCCCCCCCCCCGCACACACACACACACATACATACGATTGTGAGATTTTTCTTTTTCATCCCATGCTTTTTATGTGTTTTTGACTCTTTTTCGTTTTTTTTTTTTTTTTTTTTTTCTAAAGTGCGATTTTTTTAAAATGAATATTTAGCCTTTTTTGCCCTTTTCTCACATTCTAAAGAACGGTGGATCTAAGCAGTGGAGCTCAAACTAAGCTTATGAAATTTGAAAGTGTTCAAAAATATTGTAGTGAAAATTGATCAATCTCGTATACTCGAAAAAGAGAAAAAGTCCTTTTACAGTGACCGTCAGACATATTTGTAGTGTTAGTAAAACATCAGACATTTTGCTCCAGAACAGATTACATTGAATAAACTAAGTTATATTTTATCTGCAAAATTGTTTTCCTTTGAGAAAGTTTACATACACAACAGTTAGAGGTGCAAGAACGATGGTCTACAGTGATGACATAAGAACTACAAACTACGTTCTCCCAATATAAATGGTTTAAATGTATGTATCCTTGATTTGTATTTTAATAAGTTAAATCGGTGATCATAAGTGCTCGAAAGAGATAAGTTATCGTACAAGAAATTAAGAAATTTAAATGACTGCACTACGCATATTCGATATACATGAGGTTGAATTTTGTGCAAGATTTTCTGACCCACCACTTCAACAGCTAAAATCCGCTTATTAGAATAGCACAACTAATGCATGCCATTTAACTCTTTTTCATGTAAGTCTCATTGATTACAATTTGATTTATAACGAAAAATACGTAAGTGCTAAATGCTTTTAAATATTTGTGCCTTCTTCCTAAGAATGCTATGCATTGTCAAACTATCTGCATCTATAACTTACCATAAGGTACTTACTCTGAATCATGAGTCCTACATAGAAATAACTGCCAACTCAACCGATTCATAGAGTGGTCTTTCAGCATGACGTGGCCCTACGTATGTTATCAAGAATGTTCAAATTTTCTTCAGTACCTGTCTTCTATGATAAGCTTCTATTGAGCATATACAGATTGGTTCGGTCAGGAACTTGTTCCAGTTGGTGCTTTGTCAGTGAGTATGGCTGTAAGTTGGCTCGGAGAGATACCATATGGAATACCTTTTACTTAGCATGATATTTAAAAATCAGTTTGATTTTGATGCCAAAAAATACACAGACACTATCGTCATTGATCGTGGCGATTTCACAAAATATCGATTATCCCCACTTATTTATTTGTTTGCTCACATAGGCTATTGCTAGCAAATAGTGATAAAAGCATTGTCACGCGTATCCTAGAGGAAAAGATGAAAAGTTTTGTAACATTAGGGTATATAGTTATAGTTGAGCGCAGACATACGCATGCACGCATACACACGCACATCACAAAAATCATACATTACTTTAAATTTAAAATGCTTCATAGATTTTTAGCGAAATAAATGGTCTTTGGGAGAGAGGGAAGCTACTAAAATCGGTAGAAGACAAATTTTGATTTTATTTTCCAATAACTAACTTTATTATTTTAATTTAATTTAATTATTATTATTATTATTATTGTTATTATTATTTTTTTTTCGCTTTGACATTCTACATTTCAACTTTTGTTTGTTTGTTTGTATTTGTAACCCTGCATTAGTAATACGTAGACTAAATTTTGTTTCTTTATAATCATTGTGTTCCAACTTCCTTACAAAAAAATCTATGTTTAATATAAAATGTATCTATTTTGAGGGGGCGGGGTGGGGAACCCTACAAATTACATTTTTATAAATAAAAATTTACCCTCTCTCACACATTCATCAATAAACTAAAACGGTTAGTTTTAGTATCTTTTTCCATTATCATTCATAATTCAATCTGTAACAGCGATGATTCTATTATTTTGAGTTTCATGTTTCGAACTCTAAATTTAGACTCCTATTTTAGAAAACGATATTTATTTGTCGTCTGCTATCTTATCACGTCTATTGTTGCCAAATAAATGTGCAGTGAGACAGAAATTTTACCTTTCTATTCTTTTTGAAAGAATAAAAAGCTTCCTGTAATCGTACTCTAGGGACTTTCTTAGCTTTGTTTACGACGGAGACAAAACGACAAAAATTACAGTAAGATAAAGGGAAAGGGGGAATGCCCAGTTGGAATTGATTATAGCCGCTATATCGAATTCTATACGGCAACTGGGTCAAGTGTTAAAAGTACGCGAACCGCGAGATGAAATGAAATTCGATTTTAAAGATTCTTTTGAAGTTAAACAATTTTATTACTCAGTTATTGTTTTTTTTTTTTTTTTTAAGATAGATTTCCAAAATCACCCATATATATATATATATATATATATATATATATATGTATGTATATATATATCGTCTATATAGAGAGAGAAACGTAATGATATTTTCTTTTTTTTTGGCTATTGTTGAAATTTTTTATGGATTTAGTTAAGTTTATTTTATCCTATTCTTTTTTTTTTTTTGTGCCTACAGAATACTATTTCTTTTTTTATTTTTACTTTTCCGAATATATACTAAGTAAGGAAAATACTGAAATCACTTTAAAAACAAAAATCGATTGTGACATTTTTGTACGTTTGGAGAAACTATCTGTGAACGCCGCACCTCTGATTTCGAGAGTATTCCAAAACAAGAACTGAAAAGTTTGGTACGAAAATGTGGCAACACGTGTGCGTATGGGAATCAAGATGGACTAACGTTTCAATTCTATATGTTGTTTTTAAAATACTTTACTTGATGTTAATTTATGTGTTGGTTATGTATTTTATGTTTGTGCCGTAAGTAAATTTAAAATGTTTAAAAGTAAACAAAGCGTGATCAGTGTCTTAATGTGTCTCAAGATGATTTTACAGGAAGAAAAGAACCAGGTGCAAAAAAGAAGTCGCCACACTATCAATACATTTTGGCTATTTGTATGACTATGTATGTGTATATATATATATATACATATATGTGTGTGTGTGATGTGGACATGATAGTCTAAACGTTGCATTCGATTGAACTCACGTTGGGTAAGTCGGTAAGTTATAGTCATACGAACTCAATTTGGGTAGGTGTCGGTCTCAAATTGTGTGCGCAAGTGCATTGGTAAATTTTAATGAATGAAGCGTTTATAGTTCTTTTTACAGGGACACAAAATGGTACTCTTATTCATTATGTCAAGTCATTTGAAGCCCGCTGTTATCTAAAATCTACATTTGATTGAGACCAAATTGATAAGACATGGACATGTTATAAAATATAAAATAATATAATTTAATACATGTAATTCAATTAAGTATAATTCATTCGGTTTCAAAGATACAAGAATTCGGTTTTTTTGCAATGGCGTTGTTGCATTGAAAATAAAAACTTTCTAATTGACCAAATTTGTCTAGAGGGGTCGTATAAAAATTTTAAAAACTTCATTTTTTAAAAATTAACAGGAAGATATTTTTATCAGCGTAGTTTTATTTCCTATCTTATTTTGTACACTTTTGCAATTTGCATTACCCTCTCATCTCTAACAGGCAAAGAATTAAACCGCGTTTCAATCTTTTTGGGACTCCCTGTATATAGTAAAATGTGTGTGTGTGTGTGTGTCTACAAGTTATTACAAATATTTGTTAACCCTTTACAACAATCATCGGCGATTTACCACAGGGAGCCGCAAAAATTACGTACAATTTTTTTTTTTTTTTTTTTTTTTTTTTTAATCGATTCCTCCTAGTTAGTTCTTCTGTATTTATGAGAAATCGATAAGGGGTACTCCTATAAGGGAAAAAATGATAAAGCTGTTTCAGAGCCTCGCGCGCGTTCAAAAAGTAGAGCTGGCCAATTTAATAGCAAGTTTAGCAATTTGTAATATATACATATAAGCTGTACAAATGACAACTTTAGTATTAATTTTAGTTCAATAATAACATAAAATTGCTCTTGCAAAATCTTATGTTTTCTAGGAGTTTTTATATTAGTGGGTACTTTTCAAAGGTTTGACTTTGCTTTAAAAGAAAAATAAAATAAAATAAATTTTGTTCATCTTAAACGAGTCATTAGACTTGATTTAGTTTAACGCTTTAAACCCGTAAGTTCGGTGATAACTTTACATTTTTAGTTGTTTAATTTTTTTCATTTAGTTTTTAATGCTCTACGCGTTAAATTTTACTAAATTATTTTTAACTGTCTAAATTAATATATTTTGCATATTTTAATTTAGGAATGTCGTATGGGTCAGTTATGAAAAGAAGTAGCAAATTGAATTTTAATGTCATTTCAAAAAAAGTTTAAGGGAGTGGAAGTGCAATTAGAGCATATCATTAATAAGATTATAATAAGATTATAAGATTATAATTAGAGCATATTATTTTTATTACTATTATTGTCAATAAAGCCGATTGACTTTTATTGCAATTTATTAAACATAGATTTAGAGTTTTTTTAATAAGAATATAATTTATTAACCATCTTCCGAATATTAAAACTTAAGATGATATCAGTTGGTCAGCTCTGCTGTGGGGGGTAAGAGGCCCCTTTCGACGAGGCTCCACCTTAACGTGGTGAAAGGGTTTAAGAGTGTCACTTCAATGCAAGACACGAAAATAAGGTTCATGAAAATAATTATTCTGTTGTTTACTTTCAAAAGAACAAAACGTGTTCTTTAAATGAAATACGTTTTTAACCGTTTGCTTAGCTATTTAAAATTTATAATATATATTATTTGTATGAGACAAAAAAGATGTATATTTCCTCTCCTTGCATTAAAATATCCTGCGAGTATAAACTGAAAATAAATTGTAATATTTAAAGATCATTTGATTGGATATACAGAAATTGAAGTGGCAGTCGAACTAAGAGGGCCTCAAACTTGAGCGGACACTTTTAAATTTATTCTTTAAAATTGATATATAAATTAATTTTTGCTTTACAGTTATGTTGAAAGCTCTTATTTAGTATAGCATGACACATTTAATGGTAAAGAAAATACATCTTCTTCAGGTTCATTTCGATAATAAAAGAATTATATAGTCATCCCAGTCTGCAACAGGACGAAAAGACAATCTATGTATGAACTCAATGTTTTTCATTCTAACATGTTTTATCTAGCAACTGTAATTGTTGTTTTTTTTCCAATTAAAGTGTTTAAGTGCCAAAACGTCAGTGGAGGCCTCCCTGTTGAGACTCAAAAAGATTTTGTGTTCCGTCTGTGTGTTTGTTTGCCTGTCTATCTGTCGCGCGATAAAATCACGCTATTGACTTGAAATTTGGTACACAAATTTATGAGCCCCACGGATTCAGTTGTATAGTTTTGGGTGTGCATTCCATTTGTAGTTCGTGTACAGGGACACGCCAAAGTTTTTCTTAACTTTACGGTCTATGGGAAGAATTTGTATGTATCGCGATAGCAGCCGCAAAAATCACGCTACTGACTTACAATTTGATACAGATGTTTATGAGTCCAACGAAATCAGCTGTATAGTTTTGAGTGTGTATTCCATTTGTAGTTCGTGTACAGGGACACACCAAACTTTTTCTTAACTTTACAGCCTATGAGCAGAATTTGTATGTACCGCAATAGCGGCCGCAAAAATCTTCCGATTGACTTTCAAATTGGCACACACGTTCAGGCTTTGTATAGAAATATCTGTTTAATATCTTATGTCTATATTATTTATGAATTGTGTTCAGGGGCACGGCATATGGGGTGAGTCTCGTTTAAACGCATCTTAACATCATTACTTTGCATTCAACAAAATGAAATTAGCGTACATGAGTGAGATGCTTAAACTTATGTTTTCTGCAGAAAATAGGTGCTTTTAGGCTTCCTAATTAATGTACAGGACCTTACAAAAGTGTTCTGACAATATCACGTAATCATCCAAATTATGTCAAATTAGCTTGAAAAACTATGAGTTATAACTAATTAGGCGTATTCTTATTATTGGCACATATAATAACTGTGACTCAATTTTCCGGGATACATAAAAGAATTTCATACTATTAGGGTCTATAGTCGGTATTCCTTAAAAGTGTATTTTAACTTGGTCACACCCTATTAAATATAATGTAATTTTATTAGAATTTTAAAATCATGTCTTTATACTGAAAAGTGTGTGCATAGAATAGGTAATTAGTTTACAGGGTTACAAAAAATAATTCCGATATGCTATATAATCTTTTTGCATGAAATTTGGTACAAATATTTATGAATTTCAGGGAAATAATACAAAACTGTCAGTTATTAAGAATGCATATGATATACAGATAGGTATAGAAAGAGAGATAAAGCGGGGGGTTGAGGGGGCTGTAGCCCCCCTCAGGAACGTATTTGTTTATGTAGCAAGTTAATCGAATCAATTTATATATTATATAATAAGGAACAAATAAAAATGACCTGTTGCATAATGTGTGATGCAAATAGGACGTTGAAGCTCCTGATCTGCAGATCGACTAGTTCTATTGCATTTGTGGCGATTTTAAAAGCGTTGAGGAACATGTATTTTACTAGCATAATGTAAACTTTGTAAAAATGACCGAGCATTTTCGATTGAAAATGTTTTGCCGCGTAGCTAAAAAAGTTTTTTTCATATTATCATGAAGTTTTGTAAGTATAAAACAAAAATTTCAAACTTATATATATTCGCTTTGTTTAGTACAAAAGCAAGTAAAAAAACCAACAAAAGAATATTTGGTATGAATCTGGAAAAAACATGCTTGAAATTGGCATAACATATGATTATAATTCTTCTTTAAATTTTATTATTACCATGTTTTTATTAACTTCTATTCTTGTTTGTATGTTTGTTTGCTTATTTGTTTGTTTGTTTGTCCGGTACAAATCTTGCAATCGAATTTTAACTAACTTCCCTACTAGCTAGACATTTGAAACTTTCGCAGTAGCTCAGAACCCGGTGACAACACAATACTTCAAAGACCGATTTTCGAATTTTTGATTAGTTTTCTTATAATTAATTAAAATATGAAAGTAATAAGCTGTTAATAGCAACAAAATAGCCGTTAAAATATTAGCTATATTGAGAATATTCATTTATAAAATCGATTTGAGTAATAACCTCTTCTATCTACTGAAGTTGCTCTTTTTGCTTTCATTGGTGTAATTTGTTTTTTATTCTGCAACATTTACTGCTAATGTAGTATGACCAAAGCTTGTAAAAAAAATCAGAGCTAATTTATAATTTTTATTTTCAGTAGCATCGGATTTGCTACTTTTTAATATACATTTTTCTTACTAAATAGTGATATTTAAAGTGCATTAAATTATTTAAAAGAGAATAAAACAGATATGTGCTTTAGAATTTCTTTTAATGGTATGAGCGTTAAAGAAAATTGCCTGCTTATCGCCCATAGTTCTCTTAGAGGGACGTACAAAAGAATTCGGATATATTACAGAACAGTTCACTGTATTAATACACGAACTTGTAGAGAAATACTCGAATATCTTATTATGATTTTCAATTTTGTTTATTTACTCTGCCTTAAATCAATTTTTAAAAATGTCATGTAATAACTGATTGTTCGGAAAATCCAGTAGATTCAATCCAGATTTCTATTCTCCTTAAAACCTAGAATGATTATCCTTTCAGTGTGCAAATATATATATATATATATATATATATATACTACATACGTATAAGCCATATAACGAAAGTTTCTCAGACACATAATGAAAATTACTGACAAGGAAACGTTCTTAAGCTAAACTCATAGAATTCAACGAAAAAATTACAGGTGATAGTAGATGGATCAAAATATCTACGGTGAAAAAATTAGCTGCTTAACCCTCGCTTTCCCAAGATCAAGGCGTTACTGCAGAAAAATTGCTTTCAGGTGCCGCTTGGCACGTTTGGCGAAAATCACCAGCACCGCGCCTTATTTTATCGTTTAGAAGTTGCAACATTCCATTGATTACATTTGTTATCTCTGGCGAATTAGCGCACTTTTTGAACGAGGCGGGCTTAACTGAATTTCAACTTCAAAATGGGGTCAAAATGACCCCATCTTGGGAAAGCGATGGAAAATTAATAAAAGTCAACATTTTTAACGTCAAATGCAACCCTAGTTGGCGAGGATGCAGAGAAAAACGCCAAGTTCTAAAATGAACTGCCCATGTGCCCTCCGATACTCCCTCGCATGTGTCCTCCGATAATTCTCGATCCCGATACTCCCCATCCTCTCCCAGAAGAAAATTCTGGTTATGTCACTGAATTACATTTTCTTAAAAACGTCAGTTTTCCAGAATTCGAAGTCGCCAATGGATGTTAACTGGAAGGTTCTGGTAACCCCGATTCCGTTTACAACATCGCTTCTACACCTTTCCTAGCTAATGAACTTAAGCAGCTTAATTTTCAGAGTATGAATTTCCTACAAGTTCTTCTACACCTGTACCAATTTTACCGAATTCTATGTGAGTTTAGTTAAAGAACGTTTCCTTGTTAGACAAAATATTTCAATCTATTCGAAAAGTTTTATTCAAAATTTTATATAATTTCACCCAATGGTTGAAAAGTCCATCCTTAGCTTCTAACATCTTGTCTTTCCTAAGCTTGAAAGATTGGACGAGTTTTTTTATTTCCCGTGATACGATGTTTTAGGCGTTTTGGAACTGGTTTTTCGGTAACGAAATTCTTTTGGACAGACCACGAGTATTCAACTGTATTAATACCGGGTAAATAACCCGACCATTTTGATATTCCAATAATGTCAATTCTACTTGCATCGATTAAATAGATCTTAAAAATGTATTTAATACTCAAAGGCTATATCCCTTTGCAGCAGGGGATATAGCAGCCATCTTGAATGAAGATGCTTTTATCTTTTCATCAAACAGGACTGACTCTATTGTACAGAGCGTTTAAATAAATTAGTAAAATTGCATTTCTATAGTACTTAGGTATTAACGGTTTGCCCTTATGCAATCTTGTTACACCTCTTGCACAAATGCCGGCAACAACTATGACTTTGGCCAGAGAATTCTGGAACATATATGGGAGGGTACTTCTCTGTTTTCAGTTTTAAGGATTTTTTTTTTTTTTTTTTTTTCAAGTTTTTGTTTTTATTTTCAGCTATGTTTCATCAGTAAAAATATTATGTGGGATGTCTTCTCTTCGCCTCTTGGTTCAGAAATCCAAATATCCTTGATTTTTCATTAATTCACCGAAGTTAAGCCTGTCAATTGTTTTGCTGATGATAATAGGCGAATCGGACTTTAAGGCTTTTTTGCTCCAATTAGTGGAGCAAATTAATATATCTGTTGACTGCAATATGACTAATTGTCTTACCTAATACAAATATGTGACACGAGACAACTACAAGTGTCTGAGAATCTTTAGTTACACGGCTTATATGTATTGCATATCATATACAATCTAAAAGTCATTGTACTCTAGTTTACTACATTTTAAGCAGCACAGAATACAGGGATACTCACTGTTTAAACATTGAATGCATGCATTAAACATAAAAAGACAAGAGTAGAAGAACATCTTGAATAAACTTTATTGTATATTATTTTGGCGGCAGCTCTAAAAAAAAAAAAAAAAAAAAAAAGATGTATGTACTTTGTTCAAGCTTCATCGAATCACATTAAGTTTACATGACATGATGCTTCTAAACGTATACTTTTCACTTTCTTATATATTCAATAGAAGAAAGTATTGAATTCATAAAAATTTTCAACCTTAGGTTTTTGATGGTGTTACACGTTTTAAGAGCTTAGAACACGATTTGACCATTTTTAGAAAATGTCTGTATGTGTGTGCTTGACAAAATTTTGTGGCAACTGTATCTCAGGTACTGCTGCACAGAATTTCACATAAACTCGTATGTAGTTACACATTGACATAAATTAGTGCTTATAAACTTTTGGTAAAAATTGTCCAACAGCTTGCGTTGCCATCCCGCTTTTTTTTAATTTTTAACGTGGCGATATAGGGCAAAATTTTGTATAAATGTGCATAAACAGAATTATTTTTAACAACCATTATGAAATTTAAAAGAATTATTTGTAATAGAGATAGTCAACTGGGTAAAAAAAAATTGTTTATGTAGGAGCCTCGCCTCCCCTCTGGGGGGAAGTCCCCCTCCGAGGGGAGTCAATTTTCATGATGGGTATCTTTCAAAAAATCTCGCCAATACCTTTAAACCAATGGTTGAACCATCGATCTGCGATAATTTAAAATAAAGTTATCGATTTTCTTCATTTTTAACCAAACAATTTTTACTTTCTTCTATCTTCAATAGAAGAAAGTATTGGATTCGTAAAAATTTTCGATTTCGGGTTTTTGATGGATTTACACGTTTTGAGAGATGTAGAACACGATTTTACCATTTTTGGAAAATGTCTGTCTGTCTGTCTGTCTGTCTGTCTGTCTGTCTGTCTGTGTGTGTGTGTGTGACAAAATTTTGTGGCAACTGTATCTCTGGAACCACTGCACAGAATTTCATACAAATTGGTATGTAGTTGCACCTTGACATAAATTAGTGCCTATCAACTTTTGGTAAAAATCGTCTTACAGGTTGCGTTGCCATCCCGCTTTTTCTAAATTTTTAACAGGGTGATATAGGGCAAAAATTTTCAAGATGGGTATCTTTCGAAAGGTCTCGTCAGTACCTTTAAAACGAATGGTTGAACTATAAATCTGTGATAATTTAAAACAAAGTTATCGATTTTTTTTACTTTTTACGAAAAAAAACTTAGAAAAAAAAATCTTTTTTTTTTTTTCTCTCCCCTTAATTTTATCAAACTCCCACGGTTTCCGTGTTCTGACAAACTTAAACTAGTTTTTGCATTTTTCCCCTAATTTTGTCAAAGTCCCACGGTTTCCGTGTTTTGACAAACTTTGACAAAATTTTGGGTAAAATGTGAAAATTATTCTAAGTTTGTCAAAACACGGAAACCGTGGGACTTTGACAAAATTGGGGGAAAAATGCAAAAATTTGTTTAAGTTTGTCAGAACACGGAAACCGTGGGAGTTTTATAGAATTAAGGGGAGAGGAAATAAAAAAGTAGGACTTTGATAAAATTTTGGGTAAAATGTGAAAATTTGTTGAAGTCCCACTTTTTTTCCCTCTCCCCTTAATTCTATCAAACTCCCACGGTTTCCGTGTTCTGACAAACTTAAACTAATTTTCGCATTTCCCCCCCAATTTTATCAAAGTCCCACGGTTTCCGTGCTTTGACAAACTTAGAATAATTTTCACATTTTACCCAAAATTTTGTCAAAGTCCCACTTTTATTTATTTATTTTTTTTTTTTTTAATTATTGTTACTGAGTGAATTTGTATAGGAAAAGATAGAAGAAAGTCATGTGGTGGCCACAACATACTAGTTTTTTCTTTGTATGTACTATTGCGAATAAAATTGACTTTTTTTTTTTTTTGATATTTAATGTTATACTACTTCTCTAATATGGAAATCGAGTCTGCATTGCCATGGAAAATAATTTTTACTTTCTTCTATCTTCAATAGAAGAAAGTATTGGATTCGTAAAAATTTTCGATTTCGGGTTTTTGATGGATTTACACGTTTTGAGAGCTGTAGAGCACGATTTGACCATTTTTAGAAAATGTCTGTCTGTCTGTCTGTGTGTGTGTGACAAAATTTTGTGGCAACTGTACCTCAGGAACTACTGGACAGAATTTCATACAAATTGGTATGTAGTTGCGCCTTGACATAAATTAGTGCCTATCAACTTTTGGTAAAAATCGTTAAACAGGTTGCGTTGCCATCCCGCTTTTTCTAAATTTTTAACACGGTGATATAGGGCAAAAATTTTCAAGATGGGTATCTTTCGAAAGGTCTCGTCAGTACCTTTAAAACGAATGGTTGAACTATAAATCTGTGATAATTTAAAACAAAGTTATCGATTTTTTTTACTTTTAACAAAAAAAAAAAAAAAAAAAAAAAAAAAAAACTTGGATTTTTTTTTTTTTTTTTTTTTTTAAATATTGTTACTGAGTGAATTTGTATAGGAAAATATAGAAGAAAGTTTCGTGGTGGCCACAACATACTAGTTTAAATAATAATTTTAATAAATTATTTTTACTGAGTGAATTTGTGCAGGAAAATATAGAAAAAAAGTCATGTGGTGGCCACAACATACTAGTTTTACAGTGAAATATTCTTCTGTATTATGAAATTAAGTAATGGATAGATGACGAAGTGCAATTTATTTCATTACTCATTGTACTTCGATTTCCTTTTTTGTATGTGCACGCTAACTGTGGTTCATTAATTTTAATGATATATATATATATATATATATATATATATATTACATAATAAAGCAAAATATTCTTTATTTTTCAAATATACAAAGTAATGTAACAGTTTCTCCATCATACTATAAGTTATTTGTAAAATTCTAACGATTTTTTTTTTTTTTTTTTTTTTTTTTACATTGAGAATATTTTTTTTTTTGCTGTCCTATAAACACCATTAAAGCATTTTTTAACCCTTTAATGCTCATTGGTTTCGAAGTAAAAACAAACATTTAACTTATGCAACAATTATTTAATAATTTTTCCTTGTTTTAATAGATTTTTTTATTTAAAAAAATTAATGTAATGTTGAGAATTGACTTATATATATATATATATATTTATTTAGTGTTATACTACTTCCCAAATTGAAATAGAGTCTGCATTGTCATGGAAAATAATTTTTTAAAATAATAATTTTATTATTTTTACTGGGTGAATTTGTATAGGAAAATATAGAAGAAAGTCATGTGGTGGCCACAACATACTAGTTTTACAGTGAAATTTAGGGCGCGAGTGCACCCTTAGTTTTTTTTTTTTTTTTTTCACCTGATAAAGGTTAATTGAAATTATTTTTTCATGAAACTACTTTTTATGAGTATTTGTTAGATTTTTCTAGAATGTTCTATGATTTTTCTTGACAGTTCTTAGACTTTTAGTTAGAGCGTCATGCTGATAAGTGGATGGTCCCGAATTCGGCCAACGAAATAAGATATAGTACTTTTTTTGCAGATAAATAATCGAAAGAAAAAAAATGTCAATTGATAAACGAAAATCTTCCGTTGTCTAAAAAATATCCTAAGAAATTTTAATTAGTTTTTTAAGAAGCTTTTTCCTTTTTTGTAACTAAAAAGCACAAAATAAAATTTAAGTAAAAAATCATTTTTTAAAGTTAGAAGCTTTTTATTGTGAAGCCCTAAAAAGCATAAAATAAAATTTATTCTGGCAAAGACATGCTACAAAGAAATGAAAGTTTCAACACTAAGAAAATTTTAGAGAAAAATGTAGGTACTTTCCTTTTGTAAGAGATGAACATTTTTTAATGTTCAAAATATTTTAAAAAGCTTTCGAGACATTTGATATTTCTGTCCTAACGAATGGTTATACAAAAACTAATAACTAAGAATATTGGCCTCGAAAGCTTTTTTAAATATTTTGAACATTAAAAAATTTTCATCTCTTGCAAAAGGAACGTACCTATATTTTTCTCTAAAATTTTCTTAGTGTTGAAACTTTCATTTATTTGTAGCATGTCTTTGCCAGAATAAATTTTATTTTATGCTTTTTAGGGCTTTACAATAAAAAGCTTCTATATCTTTAAAAAATGATTTTTTACTTAAATTTTATTTGAATTTATTCACATTGCTCGTAGATGTTACCCAAAAGTTTCTGGAAAATTAAAAATGCTTTATTATTTTTTTTTAACCTATTCCTGATCGGATATTTTTGAAATTAATTTAAGAATTTTCAACAGAAAACATGCAGTGAACATTAAAGGGTTAACACACATCAAAATTAAATGAGTTGATTTTCTTATGAGCGGCATCGTCACGCCATTTCCTCGTCTCAAATTGCATTAATAATTAGTATACTGACTGGCGGAAAGAATAAGGGTTGGTAGACCATGGGGGTAGACAGTTCAGACGTGCCGCTAAAATAAAAATAAAAACAATAATAATCAACCTCACAAAAGTATCCGGGAATGAAACAGGTTTTAGTTCCCTGACTCGAACTTAAATAACCACTCCAAAGAAAGTATATTTGGCGTCTAACTTACGAAATAAAAAAAGTAAAATAAAATAAAACATCGAAATCGGGTGGAAGTGGGGAACCGGTTTCATTGGGCAGAGGGAAAAAGGTAGAGGGATTTTCAGTGCAGGCAGGGATCTCGTTAAAAATCTTGAATGGATGTTACATATAGCAAGGAGAGAACACGGTTTGATGCATCCCGAAAAAGGATAGTGCAATTTTTATAACTGGCAGGGCCGGCCCTAACGTTTTTGCCGCCGTAGGCAAACCTCAAAAGTGCCGCCCCCTCAAGCTTCAAAAACTTTAAAAGAAAATAGATTTGTATCTAAAAAAAAAAAAAAAATGATAATCATAAAAAATACGGTCTAATCGAATTTAACTAAGACAAAAACACTCATGCAATATTTAAAAGTTAAAAACACAAAATCTTTGAAACTAAAACTAGTACAGACAATATTTCCAAACCAGCAAAGAATAAAAAATACTAGTACGATGTACAAAATTTAAAGTAGTCTATTAATTACTCTCTTAAGTACTCTCTTAAGGTCAACATTGCTAACGCATTAAGGTGATTTTTAGTAGACATGGTTCTTAAGTAATTTTTATATAATTTTTATTTTCTTCTATATGTATATATAGAGAAAGTATTGGATTCGTGAAATTTTTCGAACTCCAGTTTTCGATGGATTTACACGATTTAGAAAATGTCTGTCTGTCAGTCTCTGTGTGTGTGTATCACAAGCGCTGTAACTCATGAACCCATGAACGAAATTTAACCAAACTTTGTATTTAGTTGTACCTTGACATAAACTGGCGCTGATTAGATTTGTAGACCAACTGCTCAACAGGTAACGCTGTGATCGCATTTTTTCTAGTATGTCCGTATAGGACAAAATTTCGTATAAATGTACATAATGAGAGTTATTTTAAACGTGTGATTGTAAAATTAATATGAATTATTTATAATAGTAGTAGTTAACTCGAAAAAAAAATTGTGTTGGGGGAGCATCGTTTCCCCCTGGGGGGGAAATAACCCCCGGGGGGAGTAAATTTTCAATATGGGTGTCTTTCGAAAGATCTCGTCAATACCTTTAAAATGAATGGTTAAACTATAGATCTGTGATAATTTAAAACAAAGTTATCGAATTTTTTTTATCTTTTAACAAAAAAAAAAAAAAAAAAAAAAAAAAAAAACTTGGATTTTTTTTTTTATTGGCAAAAAATTGACATTATTTTGGCATTTAGTAATATAATTCTGTCAGATAAAAATCGTCAGCATTGATAATGCAAAATAATTTAATAAATAATTAATAATTTGTATTCAGTGAATTTTGTGTAAAATTATATAGAAGAAAGTTATGTGGTGGCCACATCATACTAGTTAGTTTAGAAAAAGATCTTTCTCCGATAGCAACAGTTATGCAAAAGGTTGGCAAAAAAATTTTAAAGCAATGCTTAAATTTGGCCCAATGTTAAGGGAGGTATTGAATTTAAGAACGTCATCTGGACATTCTTTCTTTTTCAAAGGTGAAGAAATATGGTCTACTTCATCAGCTAACTCTAAAGCGTTAAGATCAAAGGAATCACAATCTGTTAAGACGTTTTCCAGATCTTTACAGTGTGCCAGTAACTCATTTTTACACGTCTTTAAGTTTGTAGACATTGCATAAAAATTCAAAAGAATAGTTATGATTATTCAATAAATTTAATCTCAGCTCCAGTGCACTGATCACCTGATCGTTGTAAAGAAAAAAACTTCCATCTCATATTTCTCTTTTTAATCTTGTATGGGTTCGTCTACACTCTCATTAGGAAATTTTTGTGTTTTAGATCGAACACGATGACATGGTGTAGTCAGTTCAAAGTATTTTTCTACGTCTACTTCTTTAGCTAATTTTTCAGCTTCTAACGTAACATTATCAAAGAACGTAACATTATCAATTCTTTAAAAAACAGTTAATGAGCTACTTAATAAATCAGTGGCTTGGGATAAATCAAAAACTTTTGATTGAAGTAGCTTACTTATCGAATTAATGTGATTCAAAATTTTGTACCAAATGACGATCAAACATAAAAATAAAGTGTTTTATTGTAATCAATAAACAACTGCCTCATCTTGAGTCATATTATCATTTCTACATTTTCATACATACTTAATAAAGCATCCCGAATATTTTCTATTTCAAGAAGTAAAGGTTTTAGGGAATCTATCTATACGACTTTCCCAGCTTACCAGCCATTCATTAACTACTACAATCATTTGCAAAAGTTTCAGATCAGTAGCCGATTTTCAGTATTTTAACACATTGCATCATTTGCGCAGATTATTGCGTCATATCATGTACTGATTGCATCAGACGCATTCTACTGCTATAAATAAAGGTGGCCAGCACGTTTATAACCAGTTGTTTATTAGATTTTGTCGTAGACAGTGCTGTTGTGTAATTATTGTAATGGGTAAAAAATCTTCACTTAATGTTACGAAAAGGTCAGAAATATTGACCCTGCATAAAATTGGATTTTCTGAACGTCAAATAAGTTCGAGGGTAAATGTGAGCAAGACAGTTGTGTATCAAGCTATTAGTAAATTTAAAATTTCGGGAAAATTTGTGGACCTTAAGGAAAGCGGTCGTCCTAGAAAAACGAGTACACGTGGTGATCATGGGATAAGAAGGATGGTCGAATTTTATCCAAGAACCTCCTGCAATACGATTAGACATTCTCTGACTGCAAAAGACACCAACGTCAGTTTGAGTACTATTTCAAGTTCTGTTTCCACCTAACTTTAGAATGTAAAAAATGAGGGAGGGAAAGCTAAAAATCCATAGAAAAAGCATGGGAGGAAAAAAAACCTCACAACGTTAAGGGTATATAAAAAAAGGCTAACTCCAGAAGGAATTAAAGGACAAAATTGACTAGAAAAAGACATCGAGGAGCGGGAGGGACGGTCGTGGCATTAAACTTATCGTCGAAGCTTAGTATAAGACTCGGCGGTGACGGGAATGGGACAAAGATTTTGGTTTATCATCCCATAAACCTGCAAGGAAACCTTGACTTACTCCAAATATGAAAAAGAAACGACTGACTTTCGCCAGACAATATCAGAATTGGACAGTACAGCGGTGAAGTAGGGTCTTACTTTCGGATGAGTCAAGTATGCAGCAGTTTTCTGCACGTGCTACAAGTGTTCGCCGCCCAAGAGGAAAAAGATATGATGAGATATATATATATATATACGATTCAAACTGTGAAATATCCTCCAAGCTAAATGATATTGGGTGCAATGTCTGTGTCCGATAATGCTAGTCTGTATTTTGCGCCACCTAAAACCACTATGAACGGAAAGCGGTACCTTAATTTGTTACGTGAGAAGTTGAAACTTCACATGCATGTTCATAAATATAGAATTTTCATGCATAATGGGCCCGTGTCACAGGGCGAAGATTGTCAAGAAATATCTGAGGGCGCAGAAAATCAAAGTGTTTGACTGGCCAGGTAACAGCCCAGATTTGAATACAATAGAGAATCTGTGGTGTATTGTGAAAAATAAAATCGTCGAAAAGCAACCATCTATTGCTACGGCACTTGTTGAAGCAATAAAGCATGTCTGGTGCACAGACATTTCTAAAGCTTACTGCAAGTCTCTTATTTATAGCATGCTTAAGAGGTTTGTATAAGTTATTAAAAACAAAGGAGTTCTTAGAAAATACTGACTTTAATTACAATAAAAAAAACATGTACTGTATATTTTGTTCTTTTATATGTAAAATATGTATTTTATTTTTGCGGAATTCCATTAAATCTGATTTTTCTATGGGTGGTCTTAAACTTTTGCAAATGAGTGTAAGTTTGATAAATTGCAATATAAAATGCTCTGGGATTTAAAGTTTTAATTCTCGATTGTACTCCGAATCTCTCGCCTCTCATATTTGAGCAATTATCGTAATCTTGACCTCTCATATTTTCTAATTTTAATCTAATTTTCTCCAACTCTTTTGATAAAACTCGAGATAATTCCTTACCAGTAGATTTTTCAACAGAAAGAAAACCGAGAAAATGTTGATTATTTTTTCATTGAAATTCCGCTTCTGACTGGTCAATGGAAATATATCTTACTACATAAACTTTATTGCTATTCCCATGCAATTAATCCGACATATGTTATTGCTTAAATAAAGTATTATTTTAAATCTGACATCACAGTTGCTAACTCAAATTCAAATTTTGCCATGATTTTACGGACAGCTCAAAATATCCCTACTTTATCACTGAAGACGTTCATAGGATATACTGAGAAGGCCCTGGAAAGAATGGGTACCTCCAAATAGTCCCTACTTTGTCCCTACATGCTGAAGAACACTGCTAAAAGTGCCTGCGCCTAGGGACAAAATCCCTACATTTGGCAAACTCTGACTCTCTCTTATTAGTGGGTAATAAAAAGCTTGTTAAATCAGTGGTGGATGCGCATTTCTCCTTTCTTTTCGCGGCCACGCATATAATACCTACTACACAGAACTTAGAAGTTTCTCTATTCTTGTCTGTTCTGCATTTCAAAATATAGGAATGGACATAGAAGCCTGTAAATTCTTGTTGTATTTATTTATTTATTTTAAATTATTATTTTTTTTTACATTTTTGTAGTTAAGTTGGCTTTGCCGCCCCTAAATTTTGCCGCCGTAGGCAAGTGCCTACCTTGCCTACCGCCTAGAGCCGGCCCTGTAACTGGATGATGATGAATTGAGTCATGCTCGGTGATACGTCACATTTCTTTTTTCTTTTTTTTAATTCCTCGGATGGGGGGGGGGGAGATGGAATTATAGTCTATCACGCTTACACACATTAATTTGATGATCGTTCTCACTCACACGTTTGAGACCGTTTCGAAAATCAGTAGACTGATTCGCACCTCCCCCTCTTTTGTACTTTTATTTGGAAATACAGATTTTTTAATTATTCGTCATTCGATTAAAAGCTCTATAGGATTGAATTCGGTTTTTTCGTAGAGGAACTTTTAAAAATTAAACTTTTTTGTGAATTTTTACTTTCCAAACATACATATGTAAGGAAAGAATTGTGATCATGAAAAAAGTTCGACTTTGAGATTTTGGTGTATTTATACGTTTCGAGGTCTCCTGGGTTCATTTTTACTATTTTTATGGTGATGTGTGTGTATGTGTGTATGCATACATGCGTCTAAATGAGTGTGAGTGAGCACAAAAACGTCTAAACACTTTGTTCAAATGAGCTAAAAGTCGGCACGTATGTTATAAGACACTGTAGCTCGAACCGAATTGATTTTAATGAATATTAAAATCAATTATACTTTTTTTTACAGGAACAAAAAAGAAGATTCTTTATCATTATTTTCTAGAGGCTCAAATTATTTAAAATTCTTAAGTGCCTTATTAAATTGGGCTGAAAATTTATATACACCGTCGTACGAACTGTAAAGATTTTTGGTAAATATAGTTTTTGTACAGAAACACACACAAAAAAAAATTTATTTATCATTATGTCTATGGGCTCAAATTACTTAAAGTGCGATAGCATCTAAACGCCTTATTCAAATGAACTGAAAATTTATGAACATATTATAGATCACCATCACACGAACTGTATGAATTTTGAAGAATCTAGCACTTACGGTTCTTTCCCCCACCAGAGAGACAACGAAATGTTCTTTATCATCGTGGTTTATGGGCTTATATTTAAAGTGCGATAGCGTCTCAATACTTTATACGATTGTGCAAAAAAATTACGCACAAGTTATAGGTCACCTTTGCACGAGCTGTATAGGTTTTGGAGAATCTAGCACTTATAGATTTTTACTGGGAGACAACAAAAAATTCTTATCTGTGAGCTCAATTATTTGAAGAGCAATAGCGTTAAATTCGCATACTAGATGCAGAAATAGGCTCACACATCGCATTATAATTTTCTCTTTTGGTTATTTAACGACTTCTCATACATTAATTTCGTTATACAACTGTTGATTGCTTAATGTTTGGAAAGTCGAGTGGAGACACCCCATATATATATATATATATATATATATATACATATATATATATATATATATATATATTATGTATATATATTACTCTTTCCATTAAAAAAAAACTTGAAAAATATAATATTCGATTTTATTATGTTCTTCACACAGATATTTTGTAAAATTTCAGCCCTTATGAATTTATTTTAAAGCAACGACTTGTTTTAAACACTTTCCAACAAGGTTGAAAAGTGTTAATAACTTCGGTTTGTCTGTCTGTCCGTCTGTCTGTCTATCCGCGCTCTAACTCCCGCAAATACTTATGGAATTTTTTGAAACTGATATATGTTATTCAAGTTCACTATAGGATGTTCTCTACTGAAAATGGAGTTTATACCACTGCTGGTTCGTGTACAGGGACACCCGAAAGTATTTCAAAGCATTGTGTTCTATGAGAGGTATTCCTATAAACCGTATTTTCATATCTTTACTGTACGCATATCTTAATGAAATTGAAATACGTTATTCAAGTTCATTATTGGATGTTTCCTGTAGAAAATAGAGTAAATATCACCACTGGTTTATGTACAGGGTACAGGGACAATTAAAAGTATTCCAAAGCATTGCGGTCTATGAGAGATATTTCTGTAAATCAAATTTTAATAACTTTACTTTCTATGAAGTTTTAGGAAATTGAAATATATTATTTGTGTGCACAAAAGACTGCTTTGCTTAGAATATAGAATGGCTAGCATTAGATTTACAGGGTGACACAAAAATATTCAGTTATATTAAAAGCTATTAATAAAAATTTGCTAGAATTGTATTTTCGTTTACATTAAGCGTTTTTAACACTTTCTAACATTTGTCAAGTGTGAATATGATTTCAATTTGTGTATATGTCCGTCTGTCCGTCTGTCTGTCTGTCTGCCCGTGCTTTAACTCCCGTAGATATTTGTGGAATTTTTTGAAACTGATATATGTTATTCAAGTTCACTATCGGGCGTTTCCTATTGAAAATGAAGTTTATACCTCTACTGGGTTGTAACAGGGAAATTACATACAGTTGGAAAATATTACTAATCAATGCGTACTGCATGATTTTTCTTTCTTGTTTATTTATTTTACTCATTCGACTAAAAATGCTGTGAAATTTAGAGAAGTAGAATTCATTTTGTTCTTATATAATAAATTGTTTACGAAATTCTACGCCCTTATGCATTTCTTGTATGTACAAAGCGTACAAAATGACTGATAATATAACTGATGTTGGACACGAAGATTGTCCAAAATATTTACTACGTTCTTTTATACGCACACGTGTTTTTAATTATTGTGTAGTAAAATTCTCGTAGGGCTTTTAATAAGAGTTATTTGCAATTCACGACATTGTAATTTTGAAATTAAATGGTTTTCAGTTTAATTAGACGTATCTCATCAAAGAGGCTAATAATTAATTTTATCATCTTATTAAATTAGAATAAACATTAATAGTTTATATTCCAAGCTTACCAGCTACAGTAGCAAAGATATGTTGAAAATGACTAGAAACTATTTTTATAATCATTATAGTTAAAATTATACGATTAACAACGAGCAATTATTCGAAAATTTTAGTACCTAAAGCAGTTGTATTATATTCGCTACATAATTTAATGTTTATTTGGTAATACTTTAAAATATTATTGAGATATAAATCATTTTACGAGGATTAGAACTTGAAGAATAAGACAGACATAGGGGTACATACAAATGAAACACTTCCAGTTGCAAAGCCGTTTGCCGGCGTTCCAAATGTATGACTGCAGTCGGCAGCAAAAGTATCCGAGCACTAGCAAAAATTCCTGTCTGAAAAGAGCACACTTAACACTGTTTTGTTAAATAAATTCTTGTCGATTTATGTTCTCAGAATGACTAAGAACAGGATTCGACAAGGATTTATTTAACAAAACTGCATTAAGTGTACTTTTTTCACATAGGAATTTTCGCTAGTGCTCTGTTACTATTGCGGCCGACTGTATTTGCAAAAAACTTGCAAAATTTACGTCATCGAAATTGCAAGCGTTCCGTTTGTATGTAACCCTAAGAGAAAACATCTGTAATAAGAGGGACAAAACGGAATTTCATTTGAATGATATTCAAATTCCCCTATATCATATGTTCTTCAAAGCTCGCTATTACGACGATAAACAAGAATAATATGGAGTGAAAATTTGACAATTTCAGCATAATTGTTAAGACACATCAACAAAATACGATCTCGCAAGGCAATCGAATTTTCGCCTCATTTACACTTCAGGCGGGAGAGAAAAAGAGAAATCAAGAATCTCTAATTACATATTCAACGAATCGAATCTCCGGTAGCAGACGATGAAGATCAGTTTCATCGATAAAAAAGAAATATAACAGCATGTTTAATACATTGTCTAATTATTTCGGAAAGGGATATAACAGCATCCTCTATCAGTTATACGATCGCTTAGCAAGACAAGGCGATTGTAATTTGGGTATTTAAAATATGCGAAACTCGTTCTTTTCTTGTGCTGGTCGTGTGGCGTGGCGACGGAATAGAGTAGCAAATGATGAAGTGCTTTCTTTCTTTCTTTTTTCAATTATTTATCTCGTCCATCAAATGATAAGAACGTATTAATTATGGGATATTGTCTTACAAATTTATTTACAAATGCCACTAAAAAGGGGAGGAGAATCAGTACATTCTAATACTTCTCATATTTCCCTGCTTTTCTTTTTCTTCTACAATAAACAGAAAAAAAGTATTGGATGCGTGAAAATTTCCCCCTTCTGATTCACGGTGGATTTACATGTTTTGAGACAGTTTAACCATTTATTCAAAATGGCCGTCTGTTTGTGTGTGACAAAAATTTACTGCGAATTCTAGCTTAAAAACGAATGCACAGAATTTCATAGAAAGTTATATTTAGTTTCAACTTCACATAAATTTTTGCTTATCAACATTTTATGCATATCGTCCAACAGGTGGCACTGCTGTCCCGTTTTATCATAAATTTTATTATGGCAGGATAGTCGTATACATGTCCACAATGAGATTATTTATAGCCAATTACTGTGAAATTTTAAAAATAAGTAATAAAGTTAATCAGGATAAAATTTTCGCATATGTAAACGCATCGCGTAAAATTGTTATTATTACTCTCCATGCAAAATAATTTCATAAATAATACATAATTTTAATAAATAATTTTTACTTCGGGAATTTGTATAGGAAAATGTACAAGAAAATTTTGTGCCAAAACATACTAGTTATTATTTTTTAAATCCTAAATTAAGAAATTGTATGTATTTATTATTTTTAGGCTATTGAATGGTTCAGGTAATAAAACTATCCCCTCCTCTTCTTATTTCAGTTTGCGTTACCAGAAGGTATGCAGTAAAATAGAATATAAAGCTGTCTAGTCACTCCTAACATAGGAGTGCATATGAAGTTTGGTGCAATTTTAACCAACAGACGCTAAGATATAGTCTTGTAAAAGGTCACAGAAGAAGAGAAGAATAACCTTTCGGCTGATACAATCCAAATAAGTCAGCATTCGTTTTCATACGGTTATCTCCTATTTCAAGTTTGGTACATTTATATGCCATAGAAGAGATTTAGCCTTCCTATTCACAAGTTAAAATAGCGCCACTTGCTGCCTGATATCCACTGAATATTACCAGCATAGCGTTTAAAAATGGCGCTCGCATAGACCAAGTTTTATTCAATTATATGCAATACAATCTGAGATGTACCCTTCCTGTTCTATGGAAAAATCGTATCACAGCAACGCCTTCTATAGGCTGATATGCACCCAAACTGCATCAGTATAATGTTTCATTATGGCTCTCTGACACCGAGTTTTGTTCAATTATGCACAATAGAACCCGAATCTTTCCTTAAATGGGGGAAATCGCAGCGCCACCTGTAGCTCGATTTGCACCAAAAGTCGATTGACACGAATATGTTAAGGTGCAACTGCATATGAATTTACAAGAAATTTATAAGAAATATTTTTGTAAGGGTTTGTAAGGACATTAAAAAATATTAGGCATTAAATTGGTTAGAAACTGTGCACATAAAACGAACTGCTGAGCTTCGTACACCATAGAAACATTTGATAATGCAATGTTTAAATTTCTACTGTCACAATACTTCCTGAACCTAAATTATATGGGAGAGTGGGGATGAATGGGACATTTTTCACGTTTTTATTAATAACGTTCACCCTATGTAATTCAGAATTTTGTAACATGACTCATAAGCACACTTCAGTAATCAGTTACATATAAACACACTAACTTTACTAAAAAGTTAGCATATTTAATTAATAATAAGTTCTTTTTACATGCATGTGCATTGTCCCATTCATTCCCACATGTGGGGATGAATGGGACAGGACTAGAGATAACAAAGAAAAGAAAACAAAATGGAAAGTAAATAAATTTTTAAAGTTAAATTGGTTTATGTGATTTTATTACACACTATGGATTTACTGAAATTAACATAAACTGATATCATGACTCAAATTAACATCGAAAGGCAAACCTCCTTCGGTTCGCAGAGTTCCTAGTGCTCTAGGCTTTGGTAACTTAATCTAATAAGATTTAATCTAAAAATAAATAAATAAATAAGACACTAGAAAGAGATAAATCATTATAATAGAGTACAAATTATCCAGATAGATTTTTGTTTCCGACTGATCGGGAAAAATAAGCATTCTATTCTGTATTACATTAATAATCACCAGGATTTATTTAATTAGCTTGTTTAAAATTGTGATTTTAATCCAATTATTATTAGTTTATTTATTTATTTTTTTAATTATTGATATTACTGATCTAAGTTGCATTGAATGTTCTAACTTATAATTTTTTAATCATAATTATTATAAACAAAAATAGGAACAATTAATTTCAATCTATTTTTCTCTAAATCCGTGCTATTTTTATAATTCCATGTTATAACTAATGAACTAAATGTTATAAAAATATTGAAAATCTATTTACGATTTGTTTTAATGTAATTCTTGTGTACAATTTTAAATTAGCACATAGTGGGGAATGTCCCCTTCATCCCCACCACCACATGATCATATAAAACAGGAAATATGTTTAATGAACAATTGTCAATATTCTTCTTGAATATCATAAACACGGTAAAAGATTATGACTTTTCATCATATAAGAGTTATATTAACTTTAAGCAAATGGTTATTTTTTTAACTACTACCTAATTGAATCAGTAAAAGTTACTTTGACAGCAGAAAAAAACACTTTAATTGTTTTCTGCCTTTCTATAGATAGCACAACTCTGAAACTACACTTGATGAATGACCTGAGTACTGCCATATATCAGAAAAATTGTCAAGTTTCTGGTGCATGCAAAACATAAAAATTTTGCTACTGTCCCATTCATCCCCACTCTCCCCTACACCATTTCTTTTAGGTTGATTTTGTTACAAATCGAGCTATTGAAATCACAAAACTCCCGAAATAATATTTCCAATCGAACCAAATTAGGACAGCGAATTTATAAATATCTTGGATGAGTTCATTAATCACGTTGCTCCGCCTTTTGTTTTCAAGTGGTGACCACTTGAAAATTTCAAATTTACATTGTAAAAAGCATATATAAAGCCGAATATACTTTAATTTCGATGTGTACATAGACCACATACGGGTATCAATCGAGCTTATTAATGAACTTTATCCATCAAAGTCAATAATAATTTTAAGTCAATAATAGTTTTTAAGTCAATAATAATTTGAAAAAACGCAAAACCTATCGTTGCTGACATTCAAACTCTTTGTTACCAAATCGCCTTAGCTTTTAGCACCTCTATTTCCAAGAAGATAAATTTTTGCTGCATTTAAAGACTAAATTTCTGTAATTATAAATAAGACAAAAATAACTATTAAAAAATGATGATAATCAGAAAGCGGAAATGTTGTCTGTTGCGCGATTTCCTCAATGGGAAATCTTGTAATCAGAATGACTTATTATGTAATGTATTTTATTTTTTCGATTTCATACTCAAGAAAATTGACAAACTTAAGACAGTCCTTATTTTATAATTTTATTTATTTTATATTTCATTTTGGAGTTGTAAAGTGCAAAAACTGAATTTTTATTATTATTTTATTCCTTCAAATGATTGTTTTGAAGGAATGGACCACTTATTTATTAATGTGATCAAAAGTTTCGAATTTTCTCTCTAACAGTGCATTTAACCATGCAGATGAGTTTATAGGTTTTTATTTTATTTTATTTAGACTAAATCAAGGAAATTTTGCAAGGTTCAAATTAAACATTTAATAAAATCGAATGAGTTTTCGCTTGACTAATTAATCAACACATAAAATTAAAAAATATATCCATTTGTAAATTTATATATCGCAAACAACAATTATCCAAGTTCGCCTATAAGTTTTGTGAAACTTGCTTTCCAAAAACTGTATTTTGATAAATTATCGAGTAAATGGTTTTATGAATTCCGTTTTTATATTCAGAAAATTCACAACCGTCGAAATGATATTTTTACATTTTATGCGTTTATAAATTTTGAACCGAAAACTGGAAATAATTATTTTAACGCACAAATTTGGAGGAAATTTTGTGAAGGTTTATATAATTTAGTTTAGTAAAAACACAAAAAAAGAAAAGAAAAGAAAAAATATCTATTAAGTAACTTGACTGGTAACTTTAGAATCTAAATATAAGGCTGAATTGTTCGAAAATTTCTGTGTTTAGTCAAAAAATTGCTGTAAATTAGAAACTTATCCGCATGCTTAAATGCGATGTTAAAAAGAGAAGAATCCAAGTTTATAAAAAATATTAACAAAAGAATGGATTTATCAAGTATTTACAGATATAGAAACGTTCAAAAAACAACTTTGAAATAAACACTTAAAAAAGAACATTTTTAGCGTATTTTTCTTCTACTTTTTTTCTTAATTTTTATTATTATTTAATTAAATTCTTAGAAATTTCAGATCAAACAAAATAAATAATGCTTTCAGTTACTTTTATTATTTATTTATTTATTTTAGAATACAGAAACACGAAAAAGAAAGTTAAATTTCGTTAACTTTTTATATTTGTTTCAATTGACTTTTAAATTAAAATTTTCAGTTTGAAAGCAGTTTTCTCATTATTTTAATCAATTCAAGAAAAATTAACACAGCCACTTGGAAGAAAAAAGAATTAAGACTAAAAGAAAAAATATTTGTCTGTTCAAAAATATACATGCATAATTTTAACTTGTAGTGATTTTTATTATTTTTTTTTCCTTATCATTCACTTAAACAAGTACTTAAAATGGAAATTCCTGTCCTTAATCCTATGCTGTCATACACCTCAATATTTTTTGACGAGAAAAATGCAAATTATTGGGAATTATCAACATTTAACCCAGTAGATTTCTCTCTCTCTCTCTTCTAGTCCCTTTAATCAACGATATTTATTTTTATATTTTGTTTTTTTATTAACCCTTTAAGCGTGTACCAGTTTTTCAGCATATCTGCTTCATAAAATAATACTGTGCAAAATGGAAGTTTTCAGATTTGTTCCTGAGTTATTTAATTTTTAGGGGGGGAGGAGGATCAATATAGGTTTAAAAATGCTTCCACACCAATCTTTCATTTCAACTACTGTATGACGAAAAAAGCAATTTAAAAGGGTTAAATAAGAAACCAGTGTCGAGAGGCTCTATTCTCACAGCTGATAAACGGGAGGTTTCGGATTCGAATCTAGGCCAAGTTCATCGGCTAGCTGTTTGAGATTTTCTTCTGTTTGCATCAAAACTCTCATAAATACAAGCTAGGATTCTCCTCCCTGGCTTATAAATTCTTCTCCGCAGAGGGCTTAAATCACTTAAATAGGTAAAAGACCACCTTCCTCACGATGATGAATTCAATGTCAATAAGACATGAACAAATTATTACTATTATTATATGTTTGTTTTCTTTCATTTATTTAAATCGGGTGGTTTTTACTTCTAAGCCTTGCTAAGCTAATAAATATGGAAAACGAAAAAAAAACTAATTTAAATTTCTTGATCCTAATACCACAAGTCAAGAAACTTTTTTTCCTCAAAAAACAAACAATCCATGTTGGCAGAAATCCATAGTTATTCCGAATGGTTAATAAAACTAAACGGAGGAGATTTATATAGCTAATAAAGTGAAATAGGATTCTTGCACTTATCATAATTCTTAAATATTTACCCTTGCTTGTGATTTTGAAAGAAGATAAAATTCAGATATCCTAATACCACAAGAATGTCAAAAAGAATGAACTAATTAATTCTCCCATCTTGAAGCCTTAACAATTCCGAAGCCACAGAAATGTTCGCTTTTCCTAAAAGCCGACAAAATTTCTCGAATTGGCGACAGAACGTGTGTTATCTTCAATCACGCCTGAAGCAATTGCGAAATTATGCATATTTTTTGTTCAATTTGCATTTAAGTTGAAAAAACGGGGAGAAAAAGTTGAACGACACACTTGAAGAAGATGTTGACGCATTTTTTTAAATAAAGAATATATATGTGCCTGTGTGTATGTATACATGTATATTTCAAATAATAAATAAATACATACATTTAATATAACAACTGAAAACTATGTGAAACAAAGGCAATATCTAAACAAATGACACTGAAATAACAATAATAAAGAGCAGTGACCACCCTGTCTTAAGACAGGTGGAACTGGTTAAACAAGTTTTACATGCGCCCAACTTTCTCCAAAACTTTTGCAAGACCATATAATAAGAAAGTTTATTATTGGATCAAAAAAATTATTTTAAAATCATTGATATTTATAAACCAACTTTATATGAACTAAATTAATCGTATATATTATGATTTAAAATAAATATTGATATTTATGATTCCATTTTATTTAATCAAACCAAAATTCATTCCAAATATTATGATTCCATTTTATAAATCAAACAATTATATTTTAAAATATTATCTACTCTGTGACAAATGATAATCATAAAATACTTCAAAGATATTTGAAATAAATATAGGATCATCTGTAACCAAGCACCATGATAACAAAGTAGGGAAAATAAACTAATAATACACACAGAAAATATGATTTTCCTTTTACTTTTTTTAATATAGTTTCAGCAACTCGATCAAACAAATAATCCAAACAACGCCATCCATCCTCCGTAATCATTCAACTATATATAATTGCCGCTTTGACTGCAGAACCCGTGCTTACTTTATTCGCCTGAGGAAGGATCGTGTGTTTTTTCGACCCGAAACAATTGTTGCGAGTTTATTGCATTTTATGGTGTTTATTCAAAGTTTGTATGTAATTTTTTTACAATGCGAGTTTTGTGGTGCTTTTTTATTAAATATACATATATGTATATATGTGTGCGTGTGTGACATAAAAACTGAAAACTATGTGAAGCAAAGATAAAATCAAACAAATAAATCAGACATAACATGAAGAAGGAGCAGAGGCCACCACAGCTTAAGATTGGGGAGCATATTAAATCCGTTTGTCGGCGCTCAAGTTTCCCCAAATCCTCAGCAAGACCGTATGATAACAAACACAAAAAGGTAAAAATTGAAGATAATAATTACTAAAAATAGATAAACAAATAAATAATAACAATCAAAGAAAAAAAAATAATAAACAAGCAAAAAATATGAACTTCTATACATAATTGTAAAAATTAATGCTTGTCAAAACTATTTAATAATATTTAGAATAATAGAAAATTACATATTAAACATATAAAATATTACATATTACAAAATTACATATTTTACACTATTAGGACAAAATAAATTACTGTTTTATTATAATTATTGATATTTACAAATCAAACTTATATATAAACTAAATCAATTATATATAAGTATATTTTAAAATATTATCAACACTGTACAAGACATTCTGAATAAGTTTTTACCGTTTTCTAAATTATACACTTTTCTTTTAATTTAGAAGCATTGTGAAGAATATAGTAATTGAATAAAATATTATAGTAATATAGTATAGTATATGTAGTAGTTGAATTATTTAAGAATTATTAAGTAAAGGAAGTTAAAACATTTAAAGAGTGTCTGTTATATATTAAAGATCATTAAAATATTTTAAGATGTTTTTGTAATAAAACATACAAAAAGTGTACTGTTAACGCATATTTTTAAAATAACAGTTTGGAAATAAACTGTCGTGGAACAAACCCTTTTGGCCGTTCTCTACAATGTATAATTAAATAATTCATTCTTCCATTTGAATGTATACTTTTGAAATATTCGCATGAAAGCAAACTTTGAAAAGATTTTTATAGTTTTAGAATGATAACATTCTAGTCTTAATAATTGGAATAGCAAAAAAAAAAAAAAAAAAACCCTAACTGTTGTTTAAATTTCAAATGATTGGTTTATAGAAAAACAACCAGAAGTGCATTCTTTTCATTAGAAAATGTTTGTTTGCTGTTTCGCACCCATTTTATTCCCCTATCCTTTCTTTCTTTTCTTTTCTTTTCTTTTTTACTTTCCGAACACTATAGTGAGGAAAGTATTGTAATCATGTTAAAAATCCGATTAGAGATTTTGATGTTTCTATACTTTTCGAGCTCCACTGAGTCCGTTTTCACTATTTTTACGATGGTATATTATGTATGTATGTGTGTATGTCTGTGAGTGAACACGCTAGCGTCTAAACGCTTTGTTCGAATAAGCTGAAAGTTGGTACGTATATTGTAAGTCATCATAGTACGAACCCTATTGATTTTAATGAATCTAGCACTTATAGTTTCTTTACAGGGACGCCAGGAAAATTTTTTTTATCATTGTGGCCTATTTTTAAAAGTGCGATAGTATCTAAACGATTTATTAATCTCAGCAAAAAATTTTTACACATGTTATAAGTCACAGTTGCACCAACTGTATAGATTTTGGTGAATTTAGCACTGACAGTTTTTTTTACTGGGGCACAAAGAAAAATTCTTTATCATGATGGCCTATGGGGCCGAATTTTTAAAAGTGTGATAGCATCTAAACACCTTATTCAATTGAGTTGAAAATTTATATGAAAATTATAAATCACTGTTGCACTCACTATAAGCATTTTGGTGAATCTAGCATTTATAGGTTTTTACAGGGACACAACGAAACATTCTTTAGCATTATTATGATCTATAGGCTCAAAGTTCAGTAGCGTTCAATAAACCATCGTGTAATATAGGAAGAAAAATACCCAAACACTCTATTATGGTTTTCTCTCTTTTGTTTGTTTAACAACTCCTCTTTCTTTACTTTATCTACAAAACTGTTGATTACTCAATGTTCGGAAATTCGAGTGGAGTCACTCCAGATTTTTTTAATTAGCAAACAAAATTATTAAGATAAAAAAATTAAGCAATTATTCTTTTTTTACTACGCAGTCATTTAAGAATATTTTTTATTGTTGGTTTCACTTTCAATTCTAACTACTCGATCTACAGGTCAAGAGATTCGACGTCCTATTTTTGCATTACGCATTACTCAACATCGATTCTTTTTTATTTATGAATACTACACATATAATTAGCTCGTTTTATAGATGGACTTGTGTTGAGTCTGTTCAAATGCGATGGGAAGGGCGGCAGGCCCTCAAATTTCCATTATATATATTGTTATGTTATACTCGTATAATGACTATAGAATGCCAGAAAACATGTGACAAATGCTAGAATTGACTACAAGAACCGAAAATAGAGATATATAGAAAAAAAGATAAGACGTTAAAGATAAGAAAAAATCCGGTAAATTAAATTGATTATGATCCATAAAGTATTCACAAACAAGAAACTGACTAAAAGTAGAGTTATAAGTTACAAATAAAAATGTCTCTAGATATCAGATCCTTTAACATAGAAAGAACAATGACAAGTATTTTAAATATATATATATATTCAAACACCCTTTCAGGAAACCTCAAACGTGCACAGATATAGCAAAACCTCAGTTTCGAAAATTTGACCTCAAAATATCTTCTCCGCCATAAAAATAAAATATATAATATCAAATATTAAACTAAATCAACCTGACATGTATTTGCCATTCAAGTTAATATTATTTGTGGCTTCTCTGTTGAGTCAGTGTATTTGTTTCTTTTTACTTCAAAATTCCTTCTGAATGATTAACATTCAATATTCAGTTTTTTTTAAACAACGTAAATAAAAAAACAAAACAAAGATAACATTTGAATAAATCAGCTGTGTTATCGTCTAAAGAAAACAGGGGTGTTTGCGTTCCGGATTTTTTATTTAATTCCCCCACCAGTAATTATGAATTGTGTTTTGGCTACATTTAATTGCTAAACATTGCTAGAAAACTACTAATAATATCACTGGTAAAAAAAAAATTACTGGTGGGACATAAAATAAAAATCCGGGATGCAAACACCCCTGAGAAAAAATTATTCATAGCTTCAACCCCCCCCCCTTTTTTTCCCCCGAATATATATACTATGTAAGAAATGTAGTATGATAATGAAATGTTGTGAAAGGCATAATATTGATTGAATTAACCCTTTAACTGACCGGGGAGTATATATACGGTTTTCCGAAGTACAATCCTTTGTACTATACTGGTACCAGTGAAACAACTGACACTGTTTGACAGTGTAATGAAATAAATTTGAAAATGATCTTGGCAGTGTTTCTTGAAAGATTTACTCATTTCAGAGTCGAAAAAGAACAGTGGCACTTTGAAGCGAATCTCGTGAATTTTCCTCGGCAGGTAAGGGGTTAAAAAATATTTTCTCGACTTCCCCTTAAAGTTATTTATTTATTGGTTTCGTTTACTACCTTTAACTTTTACAGATAAGTGGATCTATTTAAAAATTGATGTTAGAAAAAATAAATAAATTATGCTAGGAGAAAAATAAAATAGGATAATATATATGTGTGTGTTTGTGATAACAGAAACCAATGAAGCTGCCATGTTTGATTCACTAAGGATAATATCATACTTGTAGTTTTCTGTTATATTATTTTTATATTTATAATTTACATCTATATATCTATATATTTATGTTTTTTTTTTTTTTTTTTTTTTTTTTTTTAAAGCCCTTGTACATGTCCAGAGGAGTTATTTAAAAATTCCTCCGAATTAAAGGCATTAAATATTTGAAGAAAATAATAATAATAATAATAATAATAATACAAGAAATAAAACGTAAATAAAATAAATAGTTAAGATACGTCAACTTGATTTAGGACTATAGAAAAGATAATTTATAGCTTCATGTGTAGCTTTATTCGTTGATTTTTAAGTAGAATTCTTTCTCAAAAACTGACATTAAATGGGAGGGGGAAAACCCAGCAGAAAATGTTAAGTATACATAGTGAGTAATCACTCAATTAAGTTAACCGATATTTTTAACTGAAAAGAAAAATCTATAATTTTATCAGTGTTTATTTATTTATTTATTTTATTTTCCACATTTCTACTTTAAAATAATAATTTGTAAGGAATGAGAAGAAAATTGTTTAAAATAAATAAATAAACAAATAAAAATAAGATGCATACATTATAAACTAAAAACTGAAATAAATGAAAACTTTTATATTTAATGATTTTTAACTTGCACTCTAAGTTATAATTAAAATGGGTGTAATAGAAAAATATGTACTTGGTTTAAATCAACAGTATTTTATATTAAAGGAAGAAATTGTTTTTCAAAATCAAAGATGAGCATACATAATATAAATAAAAACTAAAATAAGAGGAAAGTTTTATATTTAATGATTTTTATCTCGCATTCTAAGTTATTTTTGAATAATTAAAATTAGTACAAGTGATAAATATACACTTGTTTTAAATCAATAGTATTTTAGACAATAAATAAATAAATAAAAGAAAAAAATAATAAGAAGAAAAGCATGAAAAGAAAAAAGAAAAATTCTGTCTTTGACAGAATTTAATTCAGTACGACAGGACTAATTTATATATTACTATCTCATATATATATATATATATATATATATATATTTTTTAATTAAAAAAGCTTCACCAACGATTCGGAAGATATCACCGACCTATAGAAGATATAGCCATCTATTGAGAAACCATTATCAATACATATCTAGAAGAAATAGCCAATAAATATCCAGGTCATAAAACATACATATTCTAAAGGTCTCGCCATCAAATATTCAGAAATTATTTTCTGTGTATATTCTGAAGTTATAGCCAACAGATATCCAGAAACCATAATCAATACATATTCAGGGAGATGTCTCCAACACATTGTTAGACGTTATCCTATCATGAATATGCATACAATATAGCCAACAAATATTCAGAAGTCATCATCAATACATCTTCAGAAAATATCTCCAAGAATATCCATAAACCATTATCAATATATATCGGGATAATATTGCCAATAAATATTCAGAAAACATCCAATTTCAGAAATATTGATGGTCTCAGATGCGAAGATCGGATATTCATTTCAACATGTAAGCTATTTTACAGATTTGACAAAATGTTTTAAGATAAAGAAATTAAATGTTAAAACTGAATGTTCTAGGGCATCTACAAAAAATGAAAGTGAAATGGTGACAACACAAAACTGCTGTCTGAAAGAAATAGTCCAGTCGTACTAAAAAAAAAAAAAAAAGACTACAATTTTTTAAGCAGTTGACAAATTGTTTATCTTCATTCAGTAAAATTTTAAATGGTATAAATATGCATCAGATAAAAATAAAGCCATATAATTCCACTTTTTGTAGAAATTGTATATTAAGCAATCTTAAAATACGCGCTATTCAATAAATAAATAAAATCATTGACAGCGTCTTGTTATTTTTTTTTCTGTTTCTAACAGACAAAGATGTATCAAAGTTAAAAAAGAAACTAAAACTTACCTGTTTCGAAATGCTGGTTTTGTTTTGCAAACGCCCGGCTGAAAGCGTTGCAGTTGTTGTCACTGCTATTGTCCACTTGCAAATCCATTCTCCAATCATTGTCCTTTGAACAGTCTCAGAGAAGACCGGTGGACTACACTACACCAAGCTAAAGTAAGCTATCGTCACAGCACGTGGAATACAAAAACTTACCTGGCGTCTGTTGTGTCCCCCCACAGAGTTCTTTCCGAAGGTAGAAAAATCCCTATCAAAATTCCCTGCCGAGCAGCTGGTCTCGAAAAGAAATCAGCTGGAGAGATCAGTTCGAATTGTTCGCGTGTCAGCCAGCTGTCGCTATAATGAACATGAGCAAGTGATGGCATTCGAAGACTTTTCTCCGACATATTTACTTGCAAGAAGTCATAATATGTCTTTTCTAAACAGGTGTATAACGTTTCTCTGACACATATACGTAAATTTTACGATAACAGGAAAAAATATATCTTTCTCTTTTTCTTTTTTTTTCTTTTATATATAAAATTCCCTAAAATATATTATTTCCTAAAACAGACTCGAGACACCGATTTTCAGAAAAAGTAAAAAAATTCGAGAGTACAGAAATGTAAAAAAAAAAAAAAAGAAAGAAAATCTGTGTTATATTTTATTTCTAAAGAAGTAAGTTGCTCTAATTTTACAATTGGGATTAATTTTTCAATGCATAGTACAAAAGGAAAAAAAAAAAAAAATTTTTTTTCTTTTTTACTTATCTGAATCTAAGTAAGACGACATCAGTTTTTATGTGCTTTGTTTGTGTTTAAATATTCTTGATCATTTCTTTTTTTAATTATTATTAATAGTTATTATTATTAGGCATTTATAATATTTAAAGCAGTTGCCATCTGTGACATTGGCGTCTTCCCAGAGAGCTCCACTTATCACAAAGAGCTACTGCTTTTGAAACTGATATACGGTAATGCCGGAGTGCCGGGTTCGAACATAGGTCACACTTGTCGACCTACCTGTACTTAATTTCCCTTAGTTTTCGACTAAACTTGCGTGAATCCCAATACATTCTCTTACATTACAAAACTAAAGTTTAATTACAATATATGCAGCAATATTTCTATGTTTTATATATTATATATATTCAGCACCCTCCTAATCGATTAACCTACAACACCATCCAACCTCCACACTCAAGCTTCTGCTCACCCATCCTCTATCTATCTTATTATATTTTATTTGTTTTACTACTTTTTTTTTTTTTTTTTTTATAAATACATGCCCCCTCCACTTTTTTTATTTTTTACATGAATTAAAGTGAGTAAGTAAATTTTACTTAAAACAAATATCTTGTCGTTTATCATAATTATCTGTATAAATTTATTTTCATAGGTATATCATAAATATTTGTATAAATTATTAAAATGAATTTTAAGATCTAAACGTTAATTGATTGATTTTTAACCCATATTTCACCATCGTCCTAAAAATAGGATACCATCCATAGGTGATATTTATATAAATTCTTTTGAATATTTTAATTCAAATTAAAGGCGATGTATTATTTAAAAGTCCAATAAATCTTTAGGATTTATTGGACTTGATTCTGTGTGTATACATAGGTTTAAAGAAACATATATTTAAGATTTTATAATAATAATAATGATCCAGACGATATCGGTTAAGTATAATTTGAGTAAAGTTAAATTAGAAGGAAGAATATTAGAACAAATTGTACACTAATTAGGCTATTTGTTATTAATATAGAAAATAATTATGTCATCCATATAACGGTAAAGTATAATATTGTCCTAATAACAAAATTTGCTCTGATCGTAATAATAAGGATATAGATCAGCCAAAATACTGATACTGCAACCCCTTGTTGAAGTCCGACTTTTTGTAAATATAAGATTATTATGTAAAATATAATTATTTTGTATAATAAAATTAATAATAGTTTTAAAATATTCAGCATTAAAGTTATTAGATAGTTTAATTTGATCTTTGTATTTATTAAAATATAATTTGATAGATGTCTGACAATATAATATTTTTAAACAGATCTTGAAATTCGTAAATTAGAATATTATTAACATTTTCGAGATTTTTAACATGATTTATGAGTTGGTAGCTATTTTTATGGTAATGAATATGCTCATCTTCACAAGAAATATTATAAATTTGTTTTAGAATACCAAGAAGCAGTTTATTAGCGTTATTGTTGTAAGTATTATAGTTCAAAATTAAATAGGAAATTTGTGAAACTTATAGAAATAAGTAAATTACATGGATAATTTAAATAATTAAAAGAAGGTTTGAGCAGTTTATAATAACTATGAATTTTTCTATTATTATTAATAATATTATTTGTGGTTAAAGAAAAAAATTTGGAGTGACTTCACTCGACTTTCCGAACATTGAATAATCAACGGTTTTGTAGATAAAGTAAAGTAAAGGGAGCTGTTAAATAAAGAAAAGCGAGAAAAATATAATAGGGTGTTTGGGTATTTTTCTCCATATAGCACACGATGATTAATTTGACGCTATTGTACTTTGAGCCCACAGATCGTAATGAAAAAGAATTTTTCGTTATGTCCCTGTAAAATCCTGTAAATTCTTGATTCACCAAAATGCTTATAGTTAGTGCAACAGTGACTTATAATATTTATAAAAATTTTCAGCTCCATCGGATAAGGCATTTACACGCTATCGCACTTTAAAGTTCGAGCCCATATGCCACAATGATAAAGAAATATGCATTGTGTCCCTGTAAAAAGAACCATAAGTGGTAGATTCTCTAAAGTTCCTTAAGTTCGTGTGATGGTGACGTATAACATGTATATAAATTTTCAGTTCATTTGAATAAGGCGTTTAGTCGCTGTCGCACTTTAAATAATTTGAGCCTATAGGCCATAATGATAAGCAGTTTTTATTTGTGTCTCTGTAAAATTCTGTAAGTGCTAGAGTCACCAAAATCTACAGTTTGTGTGATGGTGACCTAAAACATGTATATAAATTTTCAGATCATTTTTATAAGGCATTTAGATGCTATAGCACTTTAAATAATTTCAAACTATAGGCCATAATGATACAGAATCATTTGTTGTGTCCCTGTAAAAAAACTATAAGTGCTAGATTCACCAAAACGTATACAAATCGTGAAACTGTGACCTATAGTAATATGTGTGTGTATATATATATATATACATTTTTTTTTTTTTTCCTCAACTGAATAAGGCGCTTAGACGCTATCACACTTTTAAAAATTTGGTCCCATAGGCCATAATGGTAAAGAATTTTTATTGGTGACCTTGTAAAAAAAAAAAAAAAAAAAAAAAACTATATGTGCTAGATTCACCAAAATCAATAGGGTTCGTGCTACAGTGACTTACAACATACGTACCAACTTTCAACTCATTCGAGCAACGCGTTTAGTTAGACGCTAGCGTGTTCACTCACACACATACATACATCATCATAAAAATAGTGGAAACAGACTCAGGGGACCTCAAAACGTATAGAAACAAGAAAATCTCTAATTCGGATTTTTGACATGATTACAATACTTTCCTTACATATGTATGTTCGGAAAATAAAATTATTATTGTTAGATATTGAGTTATTCAAAAGAGATTGATGATAGTGTTCACATATAATTGCATAATTATTTGGAGATTAGTCAACATTTGTTATCACATTGTCATTTTGAAAATCTTTTATAGAATTAAATAGAACATATTTTTTATAATATTCCAAATAGTAATAATTCATATGTAATTTATTTGTAAATTTTAATAATACAAGACTTGTCCTTTTAAAATATGCCATAGGTCTGTTATATTTGATTGAAATTTTATATACAAGCAAATCTAGGTCATACGAAAACTGTTCGTATTATTCTTTTGTATTTCTTTTATTAGTCTAGCTATTGTAACATCTATTTATTCTCCAATTATAATTTAAAATTCAATGTATCTAATTTAATAAAAATTATTGTATCTTACTAAAAGAAAAAATAGCTTTAGTATAAAATATGATAATAATCATAGCATGAAAAAAATTCCATATAATGTCAAGCTTTTAAAATGAGAAAATTCCATTCTTCATAACTCACTTTTAATCATGTAAATAATAATTTCATTAATAAAATTTTATTTATAAAATTATTAATCAAAATTAGTTTTATTTTTGTTAACTAATAAAAAAACAACTAAATGTATGGGATTTAGAAATTTTGATACAGAAATTATATAGAATCTTGATTAATCAAATGTAGATAAATTACATTACATATTACCATTCTGATATAGAAATATATAGAATCCTGAATAAAATCAGTATAAAATTCTTCTGCATCATCATACTTACACATCAATTTTGTAAACTTAAAATGGTTTTGACATTATATATTAGAAAATTTATGTGTAAAATTCTCATAAATTATTTCATTAAATAATAATCGAACAAATCTTTTTCTTTTAAATACAATTTATAAGTACATGTTACATAAAATTGTAATGATGTATATAAGCATATTTTTGCACGATGGGTGGCAGCATTGATATTCTGAGCTATATAGTTGTTTACCATTTCATCTTACTACATATTAAAGAAATTGAAGCTATAATTTATTGTTTCTTATGATTTTAATTTATTAGTTCCTCATCATACTATAGGTATGGAGAACTTAGGTAATCGTGAAAAATTTCTATCTCGGTTTTTTGACTTTTTTATACGTTTTCAGGTGTGAAGAATCCGAAAATGACAAAATTTGTATGGTGTCTGTCATTGTCTGTAGGGTTTCTGTTAGTGTGTTAGTCCGTTAGTGTGCCAGTCCGTTAGTTTTTTAGTCTGTTTACACGATATCTCACGAACAAATGATCGCAGAGAGGACAGATCAGTTTTAAAATATTACTTTCGATACTGGCAAGAACCCTATTCATTTGCAACATTCGAATTAAAAAACTTCGTAAGTTATGAGAAATTTACGATTTTCTTAACATGGGAGAATAGGACAAAAATTCACTTAAACGTGCATTAAATGAAACTTTTTACTGTAAAAAGGTCAGACCAGTTTTAAAATATCAGTTTTGATGCCGGAATGAACATCAGTAACTATAAATAGGCTACTTTGAAAATTTCGCAGGTTATTGGAAATTTACAAATTTCTTAACATGGCAGTATAAGGCAAAATTTCACATAAACGTCAATCTTGAGGGATATTTTCATCGTAAAGATGTCAAACCACTTTCGAAATATTATTTAGGATACTGGCATGAATATCATAGACTATGATTTTTTCAATTTAAAAAATTCGTAAGTTATTTGGAATTTACGCTTTACTTAACATATCAGAATATGGCAAAATTGAGCATAAACTTCCATTTTGAGGATCCTAAATACATTAGACAACTTCAAAATTACATTTATGATATTTGTTTGAACATGATTGAATACAAATATTCTAATAGGAAATTTTCGTAAATTGTTCGTAATTTACGATTTTATCAACATATCGAAATTGTAAATTTTTCATATAAATATGAATTTTGAGGATTATTGCATTGGAAATAGTAGCATGAAAACTAAACAACGGAATTGACCCTGATAAAATAAATTAATAGATTAGAATAAGATAAATATATCGAAGTGAACTGTGGATAGCCTATTAGGCGGGGATTTCATTCTGTCACTATATCAAGCTTTGGTCATATTCATTTCTTTTAACATGATTATAATATGTCTCGTACTAGAAATTTATGAGAACATAAATATGATGGAGAACTGAGCAGAGTCCGCCTATGCCAACTAGTTCTATTTTAACATTATTTTCTAATATATCTTTAAAAAAATATTATGTATTGTAAATCGGTTTATTTTCATTTTATTGCAAAGGTAGAAATCAATTGAGATACTTCCTTTGGTATTTTTTTTATCCACTAAACTTGATAAATGTTGAACATTTCTCAACTTTCATTATTTTGAATGTCATTTAAACGTGCGTCTGTATATCGCCGTAAGGGAACTTCCCATTTGTGCTTTTAATTAAATTTGACATTGTCATATTACAAATCTATTTCATTATTACATGCAAGGTAGATTGTACACTATAGTATTTTTGTACACTATATGATTGTACACTATAGTAATTTGTTTCTGTGAATACGGGTTTTATGAATAATATTCAAGGGAACATTGTGGATTTTTTCATATTTTTAATTATCGATTTAATCTATTTTTGATTCTTGTGTCAAAATTCTGGTGCATGATCATCTGTTATTTTTGCATTCAGTTATTATATTTTTGCTGAATAATAAAACTTTTGATTTTATTTTACAATTCTCCATCACATTGTAAGAGGAATAGAGGAATTTATGTTTTCATAAAAATTTTAGAACCTCTTTTTTCTTTTCTTTTTTTCAGGTAAAATAATTAAGTTTGGGATGATTTTCTACGACCATTTTTACTCACTAAGGTTCTTTAGATCAGGCCCTGCTTGAGGTATGAAGAACCGGTAGACTAATTTGTTAATTAGTTTGTTAGTTTTGTGCAGACATTATTTTAAGAACAAATGATCGTAAAATAGTAGGACCTGTTTTAAAATATCACTTGTGATACTGGCAAGAACTTTATCGATTTCCAACATTCTAATTTTAAATCTTCGTAAGATTTTCGAAATTTTCTATTTCCTTAACATTGGAAAATAAAGCGAAATTTCACACAAACTTTCATGATGGGGTTTATTGCATTAGAGATCTGAAATTACCTGAAAACTGAAATACGAAACTACCTGTAATAAAATTAATCACCAAATGAGATAATATAAACCTAAGAAATTGGAGGGAGGGCAGTAGGTGGGGCATTTTAGTCTACGTTCATTAATCGACCGAGTACATTTCTCCTGACATGAATATAGTAAAAATTTAAGAGAATAAATATAGGATGAGGAACTGAGCAGAGTTGTGCTTATGTTTTTCGAACCGAACCAACTGCTGCGTGTTTTTGCAATGGGCTCTTCCCACCTGACGTCAGAGGTCACATGATAGAGGAAAAACAAATAGCAGACGAAGTCTTGTTTATCTAGAGCGATTGCTAAAATAACATATTTTCTATTCTTATTTTTGATCAATCGTATTTAATCTGTGTTATTTTTTATGCATCATCATTTTTAATCCATTTTATATCATTATTCATCATCTTTCGTTTACTGTATACATTTAAAATCATCATTTAGTTTATACCTGTTATTGATGTTCATGAAGACCATGTTTAAATACTCTGATTTTTGGCACTTAAATCAGTGACAGTGCAATATCGTACTACGTAAATCCATTTAGACCAGTAACTAAGTTAACTAACTTGTTGTAACACCTTTATGCAATTCAATTAAATGAAAACATTTTATAATCCGTAAACATTCCACAAGAACAAGCTATTATTTATTGCTAGATCAGTTAATGTTACAGTTACACTACAATATACAAAAATCGATTCTTATAAGTAAAAATGAATAAACACATAAAATGTTTTTTAAAAATTATTAAATTTACAAATACAATTATTCTACTGTTTACAAATGCACAATATTACTTTTATTTTATTTTATATTAAATATTAAAATTTTTGTTCTTAAGAACAATATTTAATTGAATTCGATTCTCAGAATTCGTTTATTCGTTTTCCTCTATCACGTGATTGAGCAGACGATGCTGGGAAGAGCCCATTGGATGTTTGCTTGCAAAGACAAATAATCTTTCGCCTACAACTTGCCACTTATATGAAACATAAAGAAGAGTTGGACCAACAACTTTAATGGAAATTTTCTCGGAAGAAAAACGTTAAACGATTCGGTCGAACTAAATTTAGATCCGAAAACTGCATGCTTGGGTGGCAACGATAACTGTGCATTTGAATGGCAGATTCGAATATAAATAAGAAGTTATTTATAGAAATAAAGCAGAAAAGAAGAAAAACCGCTGTGGTCTTGAAGCATCTTCTTACTGTTATACAAATTATATTCATTTTCCGGCGACGTAACTTTCTCGGTGCTTCTCTCACCGTGAAAGAGTCACTCACGGTGATCTCTGCTGACCGAGAGGCGTGTTATTCTGTGCGCTCACACATGACTAATAGGACCGAACGCAATCATCTTGTTCTCGGTCTGTGAAACTTCTGGCTTCTTGGGGACTTAAATTTAAGTTTTTTGATAAAATATGATGCTACCTATTATGTTTATTTATTTATATTTTATTTTATTTTTGGAGGACAGGACTATTGCTTTCAAACAAAATAGAACATATGAAAGGTTTTTTTTTTTTTTTTTTTTTTTTTTGGCAACAAGGTAAAAAAGTATTAAAATAGGCTGACCAGATCAAAGTACCTTTATAATAGAGAAGCGTTAAAAAATGCTACAACTATCCAATTATGGATGTATTTTTTCATTCCTAATAAATATGGACTAAAAATAAAGTATTACTGATTAATAATTTACTTGTCCCCAGAAAATGGGGGCGTTTAGTCAATGTAATTAAAAACAAGTTTAAAACACATATTAAATGTAAAATTCAGAGAAAACGTGCAAAAGGAATTTTAAGAAAAGGATATAGTAAACGTTGATAAGAAACACAACTTCATATATATATTTTAATGTTGCATTATGTTGTACTCTTATAAAAGCGATCATTCTTGAACTAACCGAATCAGTACCCATACAGGCCAAATAAACAAAAAAGATATAGCATGTATCCCTTAAAGTATCGAACCTTTATCCAGCATGTTAGATATAGATACAGTTACAATGAAAAAAGTTTTTATAGGATTCGGCGATGTACCGATTCATCGAGAAATATCGATTTAATGCATATATCGCTACATCGATTTATGTTTATGCTGATTCTTGTTAATATCAATTTCACATCTATACCGCTAAACAGATTTAAAATTACATTTACTCTTGCTAATATCATTTTCACTTCTATACCACACTAAATCAATATAAGCTTATACTGATTCTTGCTAAATGTTTTACATCTTTATAATATCAATTTTACATCTACAGTCGGCAGCAAAAGTATCCGAGCACTAGCAAAAATTCCTATGTAAAAAAAAGTAGTCTCAATACTGTTTTGTTAAATAAATCCTTGTCGAATACTGTTCTTAGTAAGTCTAAGAGCATCATTCGACAAGCATTTTTGTGAGGTCCTGTACATTAATTATTAAGTATAAGTACGCATTGTTATACAATTCATACTTTTACGCAATTCATACTTTTTATCTTTAACAAATAAATAATGCACCAAAACCGATATCGAGTAGCTGTTTATACACAAAACGACAGTTTGAAAGCAGGTGTTTAACTGTGAATCATTAGAAATGAAACATCCATTTTTATAAGATCGATCATGCATTATCTCTGAGACTATATATTTTAAGAAAAAGAAATTAATTATAAAAAGTAATACATATATTTTACATAATATATAATTTTTTCTTAACGTAATACTTAAAAAATAAATATATAAAAATAGAAATGAATAAATAATGAATAGTTACGCAAAATTACAAATATCTAAATGATCTCATTTTTTTTTTATTAATTAATTAATTAATTAATTTTTTTTTTCAGTAAAATTCACATACATTATATGAGTTTTATTTAATAAAATGTTATTAGTTCATTGAAAATGTATTTAAAGAAATTTTTTGGAACAATTTTTTACTTTCTCTTACCCATATATTAGCAGAGAAAATATTGTTTTTGGATCCAATTTTCAAAATTGAGTTTTTGTTATATTCCCGTTTTGAGACCCCATGAATTCGAAAATCATATTTTTAGTGTTTGGTTTGTGTGTGTCTATTATTAGAATGCCTCACGAGCAAATGGAAGCAGGCAGCCCAAACCCTGTATTCTAAATCTGTATCATAGAGTGATTCCACACTAAACTTTTTGTTAAGATCAAGTAAATGGTTCGTAGCGACATCCAAAAGAATTCAAATAGGGGGGAAATTTGTAAGGGGGAAATTTTTGATAAGTACAGTGTAACATCTATAGCCTGCCCTATACAAATGTAATAAACATATTTTTTTTAGATGCACAAATACATGCTTCGTTTTCAGAGCTACTTAAAGTATTTGGATATATTGGGATTATATTTGGAAATTGCTGAAAATCTATTTCTTTTTTGTGTTAGGTGTTTTTCACATAAAACTAAATTTAAGAACACGATGCAATGTGCATATAGTTTATAGACAATATATAGGACTACCTAAAATTAAGCTGAATGTTCTTTTCTGTTGAACGTAATTTATGAAAATGCTTTGTTAATATTTTACTATGTTCACGAACACTGCCTATCAGTTTTCCTGAAGAAATTGATTAACACAAGCGAACAGATATTTGAAAGGGCTTTATATAGCGACATAAAAAAAAAAAATTACAGCTTTGTTTGAGATGCAGATTTGTCTTTTTTTTTCGGTTTTTCTTGTCCCATTCCTTTTTTTATTTTTATTTTATTTTTTCACCGAAAGTTAAAATATGAAATTTTAAATATAAAGTTTTGTCATTCTATCTTCAGATTTAGAAGATTTATGAGTCGTTGTCAGAAGATACACGCCCACTTCCTACACACACATATACATAGACACAATAATTTCCAAAAAACACTTTTTTTTTACCTTAAAACATGTAAAACAGGTGAAAAATCGATATCAAAACCGAATACGCTACTTCCATTACGTACAGTAAACGGGTAACAGAAGCAAAAATTGTTACATATGTACATAATTATTATAAAATATAAATTATCCGTATCCGCGGATCTTGAAATGAAAGATCCGTATCTGTATCCGCGGATATAGAAAAACTGATATCCGTATCCGCGGATCACAGTCTTTGACGATCCGGCACATCCCTAATACAGACCGACCTCTAAAAACTTGATTTTTGGATTCAGAGATCTCAAAAACATCTAATTATAACAAAAAATTAATTTTGAAAATTTGACCCAAAAACAATACTATTTCTACCATATGCAGTAACCGCCACTTAATAAATTTACTGGTTAATAAAATCAGTATCGCCGGTTAATAAACTCAAAAATATCTCCTCACCAGCGAAAAATATCATTTATGCACACACACACATTTTTTTTTTTTTTTTTTTTTTTTTTTTTTTAAACAAGAGAAGAAAGTAAAGTAGAACAAACCCTCCGTTATCGCTCATTGTCGAAGATTTTGCACTTGCATCACAGTTACACAGTTACCCATCACTTATCTCCCTAACAATTTCAAGGAACGTATTCTTTAAAACGCAGTAATAAGTTACAAATTTGATTTGAAATATAGTTTTTTTTTTAATTTCTAATTATTAAAAGGCAAAAAGGCAATTTCTAATTCTTATTTTAAAATTACTATAACTCATGAGGTTTAAACGAAAAGATTTTAAATTTATAAGAACAGCGTGAACTTTTTGTAAAGTAATGATGATTTTCTCAAACGAAAGTGCTCGGGAACTTGGAATGCATTTAATTTATTTATATCGAAGAAACAATTAATTAATTATCTATCAAAAATTAATTAATATTGTTTACTAATTCCATTATTCGTCACCTTTTGAAGTTTCTTTCCAAGTTCAGGGAAGTGATACCTTTTCCTTAAGTGCAAGAACGTTCGCCGGATATAAAAATCAGCCGCTTAGTAAAATCACTTTGGCTCAGAACGAATGTGATTTTAATAAGCGTTGGGAACTGTATATATAAATATATGGGTAAGAGAAAGTAATATTCTCACTGAGATTATCTGGCCACTCTTCAGTCGCGATTAAGGGTATGATACGGACATTCCATCAGTAATGTCGATTTTGGTCTAGACTAGACGATGTGCATGTAATTAAACCAATACAGATACATTTTGCTGCTCAATACAGCTATGATACTGCTGAAAGACGAATGTTGCCATTCATTTTGAGTTGTACATCGTACTTCGGTAGATTAGGCGGTTATATATTTGGGATCACGCCTCTTTGCTGCTGCCAAGTTTACGGGCGAACCAGTCGCGTAAAGTCGTTGAATGGTCTTCAAACGGAACTTGGCTGTTTAATAGTAGCAGATAAGGTTGGTGTAATGGTGCCGCGTTATATGAAACGGCTAGATTGCGAACACATAAATGAAAGAATTTTGAGCTCGATTCATTGTCATATTTAAATTGTAAAGACATAAGTGTCGTAGGTTCAGTTTTGTTTAAGGCTTAAAAGAAATAGATGACATTTTAATAAAATGGGCTGGAGTGTCATTATCTGTACGTTAGATTTTTATTTAAGACTAAAAAAATGTAAAATAAATTTACATAAAAAAAAAAAAAAAAAAAAAAAAAGATTTTATTGAAATGTGAGTACAAAATTATTTTTGTAAAGTTTTTATTGGATAGCTGTAAGATATCCCACAACTGAATTTAACCTAATCCTTTCCTTCGAAAAATAAAAAATTGATAAATATACAGATAACTTACTTTAATGGAAAATTCAGTTGTTGTAAATTTTTGATTACTGACTATTTATAGAGTAAATGAAAATATAAAGAGGAAGCACCCCATGCTTTTTTTTTTTTTTCCTTTTACAGAAAGTTACATTTATCTGTATTTTTATCGATATTTTATTGCTGTTTGAAGCATTGTTCAAGGATTAGATAACATCGAGTTGTGGGACATATTACAGCTATCCAATAAAAACTTTACATAAATTATTTTGTACTTTTAAGTTCACATTTCAAAAAAAGCATGTTCTTCAGTTTTTTAAAGTATATATATACATATATATATATATATATATATATATATATATATATATATATACATATTTATCTGATAAAGTGGCTTATTTTATACAGCGAATCATGAATAAATTCAATTTCTTTAGAGCAGAAAGAGACTGTTTTCCATCAATGCCTATGTCCTTCCTGTAAACAATCGGCTTTAACCCACAATATTAATCTATTCAATTTCACTGAACGATTCTGCACTCAAAGCTGATAGACGGAAAGGGCCAAGCTGTTCGGAGTTTTCCGTAGTTTTCTCCGAAAATTTGCATAAATAAGGATTAGAACTCTTTAGAAAGACCCCTCCATGGAGGACAACCAGGTCAGACCTAGGTTGGTTAGTTGGTTGGTTTTAAGGTCGACTGACTACGCTAGGGTCCTAGCCCTGTCGGTAGAATGCCCTGTGTGGGAGTATTTCTAAAGGGTCCTAGCCTGTATTTACGCGAGTTTCAGAGCAAACCACGGAAAACTCCGAACGGCTAGGTCAATGAGCGCAACCTGGAATCGAGCCCGGCACTTTGAGCGCAGAACTGCCCGGCCGCTGGTGGGCGTCAGGCCTAGGACCTGCGTGTAGTCAATCGGTCTTAATCCGAAACACCAAAATTCAATTTCTTGATTTCGAGTTGTTGTCGAATTTGAGGAAAAAAATTTCATGCCAAAATGTTTATTTAAATGCGCCCAGAATAGAAATCTGCATTACATGAAAGCTTCTCAAAAAGAAACCTCACTGAAATTGAAAAATTTGTCCAAACTTTTCGAAAACGAACATTTCTTCCTCTGCAATATCATTTTACATTGTCAACTACAGATGGCAGCACTAGATATTGATTGCAGTTTTACTATCAGGATTTCCGGCTACAATTGCAGGACCACCTTGACTCTGTCTTTAATTTCCATACTTTTATTTAGTTATGAGTTAAATTCTTATACAAGCGAATTCCTTCATCTCAAAATTTTCAATTTTAGATTCAGAATAAAAAAATCTTTTGTAAAAAATAAAATAATAATAATAATAAAGAACCAGAGAAATTCGCATGACGAATATTTAGTGCTGCCATCTGGCGAACAATAGTATATATATATGTAGTTGAGACAAGTCCGCAAGCCATGAGTTTAGGTTAAAAAAGATCGCAGTAAGGTTTACCTTACATTTTACACTGTACAATGATGCATATAAAAATGAATTAAAATTCCGTCTTTTGTTAAAATCAAGAGTTTTTTTAAAAGAATAATTCATGTTATTTTGTAATATGGATTATATTATCTTCTATATAAATAAAGAGAAGTGGTTGTGCGCATGTGTCTGTCATTCTGCGCTCTGGTGCTCACACTACTGAACGCAGAGCTACAAAACTTGACAGATGGGTACCTGAGACCCTGTAGGTGTGCACCTCATCGAGATTTTATCAAATTTCAAATCTGAATTTTTTAATTATTATTATTATTTTTTATATATATATATATATATATTGGTTACAATATTTCATTTTTCTGTAATTTCTTCTGTCGTTTCAATCGTTTGCATACCTTAGCAGCAGGGGTAAAAAAAAAAAAAAAAAAAAAAAAAAAAGAATTACAGCGTTTGAAATTGGCATTATTAGGTTTTAAGGCAAGATAAATCGATTGCGGATATTTTCAAGTGTAAATTTATTAGGAGGGATGGAAAGGTGGGGGGCAAAGGGACAAAAACGTAAAAAAGGAACGGGAGTTTCGGAGAAAACAACGGAAAAAGAAAAGCCAGAACGCCTTTATTCTTTTACATTTTGCAGAATTTCGAATTTCAATTTCCGCTCACATTTCGTACTAAGGATTTTTAACATTACGCCTGGAATTACGCAAGTTTCGGAGAAAACCATGGATAAGTAAGACACAAATCTTTTTATAAAAATTTTTATATTACCTTTGTATCTCAGCTTCTAATTAACATAATTTCATAAGTAATATATCATTTTAAAAGTTATTTGAATTGGAATTGAAGAGTGCATGTTGCAAATCTCTGGTGCCAGAGGGCGCTTTGATATTTTAATAATTCAATATCTAGAATTCTAATTATGATGAAATTACTTATAACGCATTATTTAAAATATTGCGGACTTTTAAACTAATATAAATCGTTAAATTTCGTACGGGAGTTTCAGAGAAAACCACAGAAAAGCCAGAACACCTTTATTACAATTCCGATACTCCGCTCACATTTCGTATTAAGGATTTTTTAACACGATTTAGCCTGCAGTTACGTAAGTTTCAGAGAAAAACCACCAAAAAACTCAGGCACAATTCTTTTTATAATAATGCTTATAATACCTTTGTATCTCAGCTTCTAATTAGCATAATTTCATAGGTAAAACATCATTTTAAAAGTCATTTAAATTAAAACGGAACAGTACATATTGTGAATCTCTGTCACCAGAGGACGCTTTGACATTTAATAATTCAATATCACCAAATCTGATTATGAGTAAATTATTTATATGGAGAAATTTGGAAGACCGTATGCCCCACCGGGTTGCGAATTTGCCACGTTCAGAATTTTCAAAGGTCCTTTACATGATGAGCGAACAGGCTGTTTCAAATCATGAAACGTAAAGCGGCGCCTTAATCGCCACAGGGCGGAAATTTGCTACAGTTAAAATTTCAAAGCTATTTGCGCTATGAGCGAGAAAGCTGTTTTACAACGGGGATAAGGCACCGCGGGCTCCACCGAGCGGGGCTTTGCTAAAGTCAGAATTTTGAGCGAACAGGCTGTTTCAGATATTGGAACGGGAAGAGGGTGCCGTAGGCGCTATCGAGCGGGAATTTACTGTGATTAAATTTTTCAATAAAGCTATTTTCACTAAATGTCAATAAGCTGTTGTAAGACCTGAAACGGAAAAAAGGCGCCGCAGGCGCAACCGAGATAGACTTTCATAAAGTCAGATTTTTCAAGGATCGTGAACCTGCTGGTCACCGAAGGTGGCTAGTATATACTTATAAAGAGACCACTGTGTCGTTGGAAAGATGAAATTGTGAAATTTGAAACAGCAGAATGTAGAAGAATTGCTGAAAACAGGGCAGATTGGAGTCAAGGAGACGACTTAATTCTCAGTGGATTGATAAAGGCTGAAGTTGATTACATACCTGGAAAACATGGAAAAGTCAGGGAATTTAATTTTGAAATTCAGTAGAAAAACTTAATACAGTAGAATTAAAAAACAAATCTTATAAAGTAACACCAAGGTGCTACTAGAATTTTGATATCATTATTTTTTAAATTCATATTTTGAATGTAAGAGATATTGGAATAAAAAGTGAGTAAATCAGAGATTACATATTTATATAACTTTTCATGCTGAAAATAAAATGTATACTGTAAATATAAACAGAACAAAGCGGCAATCAACAAAAAAGGCTAATGATGAAATGAAAAATATTTACATGTATTTAGATTAACAGGATAGTATCACTCCTAATTTGATATCATTTTTACGACTTATATATTAAAACGTTCGTCGCCCAGCGGGATTTGGATGAGTTTTTCGCTGGGCCCAAATCCGACCAGAACGTAAACATGGCCTAAATGGGAAATATCAGGAATGTAATCGAATAAGGTTGCCGAACCTCCGATTCATTATAAAATATTTCGTTCCGAAATGCGGTGAGCGATAAGCTTTTCGGCTGATTGCCTGGCGTCTCACTGCAGTTATGCCAGATCCTTCATTTTAGTAAAAATGTATATATATATATATATATATATATTGTTGCTGTTGGACAGAGCGGACTTCCGAAATTCCCTCATGTAACTTATAGCTGTCAGATTTCTCTCCCCCTCCCCCCTTTTTAGTTTCTGCCTCTCCTCAGACTAGCTTGATTGTTTTTCTTTTTTTTCCCATCATGTCATCACGCCGAGCTCCTGTAGAGCTCACTTCCTTTAAGAAACCCGACTTGATAGATTCTGCAACCCACCTTCAGGTATCTACAACTTTAGGTAGAAGTAAGCGGTGGTTTCGACCACTGAAGGCACTCCCAAAGCTTCCGTGATGATGATGATGATTTGCACTGAAGACGGTACGCTAAAGGCGACCGAAACAGCTGACTGCTTTTCTGTTATTTATTTTGGGTGTTCGAGACGTCGCCATTTGCCTTGTTTATAATAAGACGCCAAGTGTTCCATCAACATTGTACTATATTTCTTATTAATTTATATTTAGGATAACATACCACATTGTATTATGGAATTCTATTTATGATTTTCCTTTTAAAATCACCACTTTGTCATCACTACTCTCAAACTTTCAGTTATACTTTTACCCCGTCCAATGAATATTCTGGGGATAAAAAAAATCACTGACGTGCGTCTCAAAAAAAGTGAGCAGACTTATTGGTTTCTTGTTTACGGACGCAATTAATGTGTTCTTTAACCCTTTGCAGCGCACTACCCTTTAAAGTTGGAATTTCAACAAAAAAAAGTTGTAGGCTATCTACTTTGGTCTAAAGGAGTATACGGGTATAATTTTGTAAAGATAGTACTTTCCATTTTGAATCTGTGGGTGTTCCATCAGCGGGAACACTGCACCACTAGAGCTCTGAAAAGTGTGTCTAATCTAAGAGCATCGCAGTGAAGCGCGTTGCATATGAATTAAAAAACACCGTATTATACCTGTGTAGTAGATTTAGCATGACCCATGGTGCATCACGGGCTACTCTACATATGATTTTTTATGAGATATTTACAGTTAGCATACATATATACAAGTCCTATGTGCAAAAATATTTACAATTAGTCTATTTTTTAGCTTCATGAAATTTTTGGAAGCACTCTTTTGGTAGAAGCACAAACCAACATTGCAGGTTTTGCAATGTTTCAAGCAATCTTTTTTGTATCACAAAAAAAATATATACAAAATTTCTTGTAAATGCGAGGATTTAAAATAACGCGTCCCAGCCAAATATCATGGATTGCCTTGTGTAGTGATGCCATCTGTGGATGTAAACATTTCAACATTTACGTTAACATTCAATTATTATTTTCTTCTATATTCAATAGAAGAAAGTATTAAATTCGTAAAAAAATTTGACTTTCGATTTTCGACGGATTTACATGTTTTAAAAGGTCTAGAATACGATTTGACCATTTTTAGAAAATGTCTGTCTGTCGCTGCGTGTGAGAGACAAAAGTTTTGTGACGACTGTATCTCCGGAACTACTGCTCAGAACAGCATATAAATTTATATGTAGATTATTCACCTTAACCTAAATTAGTGTCTATCAACTTTTGGTGTCAACCGCTCAACAGATGGCGCTGCTATACAGCGATTTCTTCAATTAAAGGAGGCTGTATCTCAAATTATATTGCGTTTAATCAAACAAAACTTGATATGTGAAAAGGCTATTATGAGACCTTATGCAGAGTCAATTTTAATGTTTATCGGCCAACAGGTGGCGCTGCTATACAGCAATTTCCGAAATTTAAAGGAAAGCTATATCTCAGGAACTACGGCACAGAATTGTATATAAATTTATATGTGGATGCACTTTGACACAAATTAATGCCTACCAACTTTTGGTGTCAACCACTCAACAGGTGGTGGTGCTAAACAGTGATTCCTCAATTTAACGGAAGGCTTTTTCTAAGGTTCTCTTGCGTATCCGCAAACGAAACTTTTTTATGCACATAACTGTACGAAACTTGACATGTGAGATAACTATCATAAAAACGCATCTTTTAAGATGTTATTTATAGACAATAATATTGTCTTTCTTTGGATATTTAGTGTTAATTTTCTCTAAAATGAAAATCATTTGTATTTATCACGTTAGATAATTTTAATAAATAATAGTTTTAATAAATTATTTGCGCTTAGTGAATTAATATAGGAAAATATAGAAGAAAGTCTCGTGGCGGACACTACATACTAGTTTTTTCATGTCATGCATTGAAAAAGTTTTTGATTTTTATTCTAAATTTAATATTTTTTGTAGTAAGGTTATTTCCTTCATCCTTGCCAATTTTTGAACTAATTTTGAAAATCAAAACCTTCCTAACTACAGTTATTTATTTATTTTAATTTTTTTTTTTTTCGAATATTTGTCTCAATCATAAATTTTACGGGCAAGACGACGTAATAAAACCATATTCGAAATTTGCTCTTTAAATGATAAAAGTGGCAGATGCTAATATAAATATATATATATAATATATATAATTTGAATAATTTAATTCCTTTGCAACACTCAGCGAATGAAAGATAGATGAAAATACAAACATATGAAATTTTAAATGAGATGTATTTCGAATAAAATTATTGTCCCGATGATAATTTAATTTGATTACACTGATTAGTAAAAACATGTTAAAGTACTTACGCAGAAGAGAAATGACTCAAATATAACACATAAGCCTAACGATGAGATAATTTGCAAAAACCATTAAACCAAAAGAAACATTCATCAAATAATAGAAATGGAAAGAGATAAATTAACCAAAAGGATCCGATAAAAGAAAAGAGAATTCATGAAATGAAAAATAGAATTTTAAATGCTGAAAACCAGAAATGTTCACGATTCAGGAAACTTGCACCTCTGTCAGCATAATGCAAGATTTTGGAAAGCTGTATAGCTAATTCAAGCAATATACAACTGAAGACTCTATCTTGCAACAAAACAAAATAAAAAAGGAAATTAGATTAAACAGTAACACAAACCAAAATTGAAATATGGAATAAGTATTTTTAATAAGTCCACATGTAAACGATTCCATACAGAAATAGTAGAAATAAACAGGTTGCTAAAATGAACATTAGTGAAAAGAAAAGATTAAAAGTAAAGAAACGAGTAATTGATCTAGGTGCTACTGAAATGAAATAAATGAATGCATTATATATATATATATATATATATATATATATATACATATATATTGAAGACCTTTTCAAACATTGAATAGATGAAACCAAGAAACATTGAACAAGATGAAACCAGATATATATATATTGTCTTTTAGTGTATATATTAATACCCGTGTCCTTACGTTGTCGTTTGTAAAAATATGCTTAAATATTTAACTCTCATAGACCGTAATGTACAGTAAATCTTTTACGACCCATATATATATACTAGTCGAACAACTTATGCCATTTTCAAAAGAGAGTATGCCTTAGTGAACTTGAGTAACATGAATTAAAAATCTGGGATCTTTCTCTGAAGCTCAAACGAAATACTGCATTGTAAAAATATATACGGCAGTTGTTAATTATGTATTAGTGGATCTGCAGAATAGGAGCCTCAGCGTCATAGTAATTGCGTCACTCATTACTAAGCAAGTCATTTTTCTTTATACCATATTATATACCTCCGTTGTATCTGTCTGCCTATAACTATTTGTACCTACGTACATGTACAGCTAGTAACTCACAGCCCTGCGTTACTCATAAATACTTATACCAAATTTCATGCTAAATGATCTGCATAACATATTGGAAATATTTTGCGTAACCCTGTAAACTAATTATCAATTCTATGCTTATTATTTTCGACAGAAAACCTGCTTTTAAACATTAAAATAATTTTCTCATTATGTTTAATGATGTGTAACCATTTTAAAATGAACTTATAAGAAATGCCGTCTATAGACCGTAATGGTACAAAACTCTTTTATGTGTCTCTGTACACTAGCCAGAATTATTATATACACCACTAAAAACTATGAAATTAATTCTCTGCAACTCATAATATCTGCATGATTTAGATGATTACAGAATATCATCGGAATACTTTTGTGTGGTCCTGTAAATTAATTTTTAGTCTATACATACTGTAGAGAAGATATACCTTTATAATGTATGTTCTATGTCACATAAACTCGTTAAATTTCGCTTAAATAAAAATCTGTATATAGGCTCTAATGTCTCGAAATTCTTTTCTGTGTCTTTGCTAACGAGCCATAAACATAATAGACGCTAGTAAAAATTATACAACCTATTCTATATAGCTCATGAATAATTGCGCAAAATAGGACATAATTTGGATGACTAGGCGTCATTTTCGAAACATTTTTGTAAGATCCTGTAAATCTAAGCTCACATTTTCTAAACATGCTTCTAAGCATATCAATAATGTATAATAATTTTATTTTGTTCAAAACAGTGTAACCATGCCAAAATGCGTTTAAACGAAATTCTGTAGCTTAAACGAAATTCTGTCCGAAAAGCTGTAATGACAAGAAAATGTTTGGCATGTCCCTGTACACGAACCATGAAATATATAGACGCATACACTATACAGCTGTTTCCGTATTGCGTCTAAACATGTTTACCAATTTGCAAATCAATCAGGGGGCTTTTTCGGCCGCCATTGCGGTGCATACAAATTATGCCCATAGGTCGTAATGATGAGGAAAATTTTGGCGTGCCCCTGTAATGAACGACAAATGGTGCAAACACACCCAACTATACAACTAATTCTGTGTGTTTAATGAACAGGCGTACCAATGTCAGTAGGCGAATTTTTGAGGCCGCTATCGTGAGACAGACAGGCACACAGACAGAACCCAAAATCTTTTAGAGGGAGGCTTCCAACGAAGTTTCGACAATTATGCCCACAGCTGAACATTGTTATCGCGTGAACCCATTAATATTTTCTACAGCCTTTAAGCATTTATGAACTCTCCTGAGAAATCTTGAAACATTTTTGGGTAAGTATAACCCTCTCTAATCAGAGACAAACCATCATGCAATTGATTGAAACACCGCTACTTTGGTTGTCGAACGGGAGATAAATCAGGGGCGCCTCCTATTGTGAACAGCACTTGTGCCAATAATTTGCGTAATTGGATCCCTAGTAAAGGCTTACTTGCCAACATTTTCTATTTTTAAATCAGATTTATCACCAGTTTTTTTTTTTTTTTTTTTTTAATATATATACGAGAAATATGGTCTATTACTTTTCTACGATTAAATACTCGTTACAATAAATTTTTAGTGTGAAGTCTTGGCAACTATGGAAAAGCATTCAATGCTCCTTACAATGCAACCATTTGGAGGGAATCGCAACAGGCCTTACTAGTCCATCCTCCCTACGATCATTTGTCCTCGAAATAATGTGCACACAAACAAACTTACAAATTAACACACCCTGCAGACGGACACCCTACCGATTAAGTGATTTTCAAATTCTCCAAACTTCAAAAGGTGTAACTACATAAAAAAAATCGAGGTCAATAATTTTCACGATTACCTAGGTACCCCATATCTGTTATTTATTAGATACTCCTTTAGAAATTTAATTGGTTTTCACTTGCTTTTATATACAAAAAGTATCGTTTTACTTTCTTCGATATTAAATAAACGAAGTATCAGTTTCGTAGAAATTTTAGACTTCTTGTTTTCGATGGATTTACACGTTTGGAAAAGTCCAGAACACGATTAGAAAATTTTAGACAATGTTTCTCTTTGTGTGTGACAAGAATTTTGCTCTACTTCAAGAACTGAAGCACTCAGTTTCATATAAATTTGTTTGTACAACTTTGACACAAATTTGTGCCGTCAATTTTTGTGATGTTTCTCTCCTACTTTTTTTCTTTTTTTATTATTTTTTAATATGGCAGAATAGGACAAAATTTCATATGAATGTACAAAATCAGAATTATTCTTAACCAAATCACTGTGAAATTATGATATTACCTATTCCTCAAAAAAAAAAAAAAAAAAAAAAATTCTAAATGTAATGTAACCTATCTAAACACCCCTCAAATAATAATAATAATGAAATCACAATGAATGTAGGGAATCATTTCTTACACACATTGGTCCATGGAATGATCCGCGATTGTAATAAAATGCTCGCCCTCTGGTGGGCTATGGTGAAATTACAATTAACATGAATAGCTTTCGGCTTTCGTCGAGACGCCATTGCTTGCCGATGTTTAGTTTCACATACATTTATTGAATAAAAATGAATAAATCCGGTAAAAAAGACAACACTTACAGTTGTGTGCCACAGTGTAACTCCAAGAAATCAAGAATTAAACTTCCGTTTATTTCCAAATGACAAATTTAAAATTTCAGTTGCTTCGGCTAATTGAAGTAAAGAACTAATCAGATGATTTAAAACTAATATTTGTTCAGCTTCAGTTAAATATCTACTTCCGATCGAACTTTGAATAAACTAAAGTAATTTTTCCAAAAGCAATCCATTTTCCATGATGTAATGGCGGAAAAATTATAGCACGAATAGTAAGTAGTAACACAAACAGAACAATATAAATACACGTGGCTATTAGATTTACTAACAACAAAAGCTGAAAAAGCGCCATCTATCGATCATTACAAACGCGGATAGTGTGTTATCAAAATTCTCAATAAGAAGGATTTTTCGAGTTTCACTTTTTAATCTTTTTTTTTTTATTGAATTTGAGAACAAATGTCCCTGAATTTCGAGGACAAAATAAATAAATCACCTAAAATTGTAAAATCTTAGTGATTTTTATCTATGAAGCACCTGAAAGCACATATCTCAGTTTATTTATTATTCATAAAATAAATTATTATTGCAAAGCGTTCATTATTTTATATCCGGTGTCTCCGAATGCGTTCTAATTTTTTAGGGACGAAGTGTAGTCCTCGTGATTCGAGGATATCTGAACACCCGAATACTACAGCCAATTATTACGTGATGGGGTTGATTCTTTTATGTTCTTAGAAATGCACAAAAAAATCTCATTTGAATGGATTTAGAAACATTTCACCCAATATTATTGAGAACGTTTTGATATGTTATATTTGTTTGAACAATATACTTATAATGGCCATTTTGTGTAACAGGTTCCTTAGCAACGGTTTTCAGATAGACAGACAAATAGATTAATATAAATCATTTTCGCTCCTAAACATTGTTAGAAAGTGTTAGAAAGCTTAATAAGAATGAAAATGCAATTCCAGCTATTTCCTTTCCTTATGTAGCCCTTAATGAACCTGAATATTTTTATGCGACCCTGTAATTCTTAACGGTAATGGTACTATGTACTATGAAAAGCATTCTTTTGTGCATATGAATAATACATTTCAGTTTCGTTAAGATTTGTGCAAAGCAAAGTTCTTGAAATACCTCTCATAAAAAGTAATGCTTTAAAGTGTCTCTGTACACAAAGTAGTGGTGATATTTACTTCATTTTCAATAAGAAACATTCAATAGTGAACTCGAATAACACATATCAGTTTCAAGAAATTCCATTAATATTCAGGGGAGTGAGAGCGTAGACAGACAAAGAGACGGGCGGACAGACAGACTAACTGAAGTCAAATACTTTTCAACTATGCTGAAAAATGTTAAATAGCAGACACACAGACGACTTCCATTATCCACTACACATATTATGAACTCTTTTTGGAGATAGTGCAGTCAGTGGACATAACAATTGACGCCTACCAATTTTCCTGTCGTAAAGCGTCGTCGTAAAGACACCTGAAAAAGAATTTATATGGAGAACTTAAAGAAAAATTCGTGAGACTTTTTTCCGAGATCTACAACTGACCTACCTAACCTGGATGCCTTTCAATTTTCCTATAGTAAACAACTAATGTATACAAAAGGGAATGTAAAAGGGGATTTATGTAGAAAATTTGAAAAAAAAAGTCGTTAATTTTGAAACTTTTTGAGATACCGACTTCCTACGGTAGATATTACTTCTATAAAATTTAAAAATTCAAACTATGTAACAAAATGCAACCAACATCATTGCTTTCTTTATTCTATTCTATTTCTTAGAACAATTTTTATAGATGCCACACGCACCCCATAAACTTTAAATTTTACATCTACTTTTTAAGATAGCACACGATCACGTTTTATATGAAAATTAAATCATTAAATTCATTTTTTTACTTATTTTTATTTCATTTTGCACGCGCACTTTTTATTTCCTAATTCAAAATTTAAAAAAAAAAAACTTTTTCGACAGTGTTTGTTTCGATACTGATTGTTATTAATTTAATAATATAAAAAAAAAAAAAAAATATTTTGATGAAATTTTGGCAAAAGCAGAATTTAGTTTAGGACGGAGGACTATTAGTTTTTTTTTTCAAATTATAACATCGCTTTCAAATTATTCAATTATATTTCCGATAAATTTTAGATTTCGATAAATGTCCAACTATCGAAAAATGACACCGCAAAAAATCCCAGATTGAGACTAATAGTCCTCAGTCCTTAAAAAAAAAAAAAAATTTTTTTTTATTTTCAAGGCTTCACATGAGTCAGATTCACCCTTTCTTTTTTCTATGTAATCCTGTAGGAATTTTGTTGCTTCATATTATTAGGATAACTCTTTGAAATTTTTTAAAATATTTTTTCTTTGAACATGTCACATTTTATCTTACTGAACAATTAAAATAATAATCATAATTATTATTATCATTTTATTTTAATAAGTATATTTAATGCTTTAAATTTCACTCTCAAAAACAAATAGTTGAATTTCCTTTTTTTTTTTTAAATTGCTCATTAACATACTAAACGACATGGTCAAACGATGAATATATATACATACAGTATTCGGAAAACTTCATTTTTAAATGAGATATCCTTACAAATACGAAAGCAACAAAAATCCCATTGGATAAGACGGGAAGGAAGAAAGGATGCATCTCACTGATGTGCAGCCTTAGCTTCAATGCATCTAGCCAATGCTTCTCACTCACTGTGCAATGTCAGGATTTGAGTTGTAATTCAAATACCTGTAGAACTGCTAAGTTTTGATAGATACCAAAAAGTAATTATACAAAATAACTTTCATACTTCAGTAATATTTTCCAAGAAAGTTGAAAAGTGTTTATGGTTTCGGTTTGTTTGTCTATCTGTCCGCGCTAGAAATCCCGTAACTATTAATGCACAGTTAAAAAAAAAAAAAAAAAAAAAAAAAAAACGTTAAAAGTACAGGAAAAATCTGGCAGCTGGGGTGCCAGTATTTCTCCGTCAAATATACAGGACAAAACTATACTTTTAACAATAAACCTGTTTGATTTACAGGATTCCTGTGTAAAATATAAGTCAGTGATACAATTTTACGGTTTTAAACTGTATATATTGACGAAGAAAAACTGGCACCCCAGCTGACAGATTTTTCCTGTATTTTTAACAGATTTTTTTTTTTTTTTTTTTTTTTTTTTTTTCAGTGTGGAATGCCTTTAAACTGATATATATTGTTTATGTTCCCTATGGGATGTTCCCTATTCAAAATGGAGTCAATACCACCCATGGTTTGTATACACGGACACCCGAAAGAATTCCAAAGCATTGCGTTCTATGAAAGATATTTCTAGAAACCATACTTATAATTTTTTTAATACCTGTTTATAATACCTTAAGTTTGTAGAAATCATAATGAAATTGATATTCATTATTCATATGTACAAAAAAAAAAGAAAGAAAGAAAGAAAGTTTTCTATTTAGTTATTAGCATTGGGATTCATAGGGCCACAGGAAATCATTTAAATATATTAAAGGCTATAATTGAAAATTTCTAGAGTTGCATTTTCGCCCTCATTATGCGTTTTGAACACTTTCTAATAATGTAGATCGATTACGTTTTGAAGTACTCTATCTGTCCGCCTCTAGCGATCGTAAATAATTTCAGAATTTCTTCAAAATGACATGCGTTATTCAAGTTCTCTATTGAATGTTCCCTATTCTAAATGGTATAAATATAGCACAACTGGTTTGTGTATACCAGTCATCTAAAAGAATACCAATGCTGTATGTTTTATAAATCATAAATATTCAAGTGGCGTTATACTTCAGGAACCATAATGAAACTGACATTTATTATTCATATGCTAAAAAAAGTTTTCAGTAGCGTAGGGTACGTTTAGCGTTGAAAGTTACAGGGCTACAACAAAATATTCTGATAAATTAAGGGCTACGGGCTACAATTGGAAATTTCTATTAATTGTACTTCCTTTTATATTAAGCTTTTTTAAGAGTGATCCTAAATTCATTTAGTCTATTTTTCTGTCCGTCTGTTGCATGCTCTCGCAGGCAAAATATACTGAAGATGAATTTGAATCTAAAGAATTAAATGCATACAGATTGAAAGAGTTAATAATCTATGCGGACCACGGAAATTTCATTTTTTTGTTTATAGTATTTATTTGAAATCAATCCATTATTATGTCAATCTATTGTAAAGCTTACATTTGTGGTGCATTGAAACCATCGTCAATCCAATCAAATGTATATACATTCTGAATAGGACTGCTGTTAAGTTTGGCATGATGAATGTAGAATAAAATTATGATGTTTCTTATTCAGAGATAACAAGCAACAAGTTTATCATGTGTATCAAATATACAAAGGGAAGAACCGTGTAATATGGATCATCGTGTAATACGGACCATGAGGAAATTTACATGTTCGACACTAGATGGTGAAACCATCTAATTGCTTTAGTGAATATTATTATTATCCAAAGCAATAAGTGACTTGTACATGCATACCTGTATTTGGACGATTATGAAATTGAGTTTTCAGTTCATAGGATCATTGATGTAACAAGTATGTTAAAATGAAAGTATTATTTTCTACTATTAAGCAATAATAATATAATTTTCGCGTTAATAGTAGCAAATGTACTTATTTTCTGAACAATCTAGACATGTGTTTCACGGACGCCAATTTGCATAGCGATATAGGATTGGAAACAACTTTGCTCTGTTTATGCGTGTAATATGAACCATGCTCTGTTGTGTAATATGGACATGAAATAAACAGAGAGGTTTTGTTAATGCTCGGCGTACATATGTCGCACTCTCAAAATCTTGAGGCTATAGAACAACCCAGAGAAGCAGGGATAATCAAGCTATCACTTCCTTCTCATGCTACCCCTTTGGACCTCTCTTTTTTACGTTCATTAAATATTACTTTTTTCGTGCATTTCTACTATTCCCAAGAGATGGACAATTGTGTGAGGGAACATGCTGGACAGTTCGTTTCACTATTCCAAGTGTGCCTACTGTTCGGGAAGGATCAATATGAAGCACTTGGTCCATATTACACGAACGTATGTGTAATATGGACCACCGACACATAAATAAGATAATTATTTCCTGCAATTATTAATACTTCCTAGAGTGCTTTACTAAGCTTGAACCATGCAACTATACAATTGTAATGAGCAGTCAACAAATTAAATCTTTTTATTTTAATAATTTTAGTTTTATGACAGTGGCGGATCCAGAACTTAACTTTTGGGGGAGGCTAAGACTTTTCAAAATGTTATTCTAGACCAATAAAAAAATTACAATTGCAATATTTAATTGCGAATGTCAGTTTTTTTTTTTTTTTTTTTTTTTTGAATCCGCCACTGTTTTATTACCCTTCTTTCTTCGGGGGTCCATATTACACGGATCTCCTCTACATACATTTTTATGATATCACATAAACTTGTGTTATAAGCGAAATTTTAGTGACGTTCTTGTGGCAAAAAAGACGTCTTTCTTGCTTTTTGTATATTTATACATTTCGAGATTTCCTAAATACCGAAAGCAAGTTTTTAACGTTTGATCTTTGTCTTTTATCAGAGTAACCTTAAAACAAATAATTTCAGGCATTTCAAATGTTATATTTTGAAGTTAATATAAATTTGTTACTTGAAAAATTGGATCGAGAATGATAAGTTCCAAGGAACGGTGCGTATAAAAGTTCTCAAAATAATATTAATTGAACTTTTAAATCTAATAACAGAATTCAGGTAGATTTCATCCGTGTTACATCTTAAACCCTTCACACTTGACCACTGCAGAAGAAAATGCAGCATTATAAAGTTTATAGTTGTACTGCATGTAGGGGAAATGTTTCTATTCTCTAGGAAAGGTGTGTGTGTCCTGTGGGAAAATTCATAAAGAAATGAAGAATCAGAAATCACGTAATCACGAATCTAAAAAAAATACAGACAGTGGTCATTTTCATAAAAAGTAATAAATTCCAGTTCGCATTTTGATTAATAGTGGCACATCTTTCATAGGGCATAAATTTTAAGAAAAATAGATTTTTGACATACTGGGTCATTATCATGGATAGTGTTAGGGTTAGGGTTATGGGCGATTTGCTGCCTTAGATTTATTGAAATTTATTTTTTCCGACTGAGTGAAAATAGTGCCTGGACCGGGAGTCGAACCCCAGAACTTTGACTTACAAGGTCAAGGCTCTACCAACTGAGCTATTCAGGCCGACAACCGGTGGGCATTACTCACTCAAACAACCTTTAGGCAGAAACATCTGGTCTATCCTGTAGATAGCTCGACAGAAATAAGTCGCAGGTAATGGAAAACACCATTAAACAATGGGAGAAAGAAATACAATATATTAAAAATACAATATATCTGGGGTTCGACTCCCGGTCCAGGCATTATTTTCACTCAGTCTGAAAAAATAAATTTCAATAAATATGATTTTCTTCCCAATCAGTTGATTGTGAGATTTTAATATATTGTATTGCTGCCTTAGAATTCTGGGCCTGGTGGAGTGTCCTCAGAGGGGAAAATTTTTAAGGAGTCCTAATAAATATTTACAAATGTTTCGCAGAAAAAAATCGAAAACTCAGAACTATTAACCGACCATCGTGACCTGGAATCTAACCTTTCCCTTCATGTTTTGCAGCTTCGAGAGCGGTACTTCTCGGCCACCATTATCATGGTTAAAAAAAAAAAAAAAAAACATGGGACAAAAATCACTCATGGTCTTCCTTTGAATTCACCACAGTTAAATGAACTGGTAAAAGCTACGTAAACAGAATTAAAACAAACACGTACAAAATAAGCACTTCATTTGTTGCTAAATAACTTAGTCAGAAATTCCGATTTTATTTTACAAAATAAACGTATGCTTCAAAGTGGGATTATTCAAAAGAAGAAAAGCAGTTAAAACACTTGCGTATCAATCAGTCGAAGCAAGGTGCACTCTAAGTAAGCCAAACCACCAAGCATAAGTTATTTCTCTTCATTTTTTCCTCATTTTTCGCCGAATCTTTTGCAGATCTCAGAGGAAAGAGAGCCGAGAGGGAGCGGGTGTCTATTTTTACCATCTACAATAGGTGCCAAGAAAGCACACAAGTTTTCGACTCTCCAAAATACCACCTGGTTTTGTGCTTGATAGTCGCAAGGGATGCTTCGAACAAGAAACTTTAACAGACATCTCGTGCCTTGATTTCGATTTCGATTGATATCTACGTTCGACATGTCTTCCTACGGGATGAGCGTAAGTAACGTTTCTTGCACGTTTTTACTCGCTGATACCTGTTATTTATGCTACAGTATCCGAGTAATATCGATATGTCTATTAGAAAAAGTCATGTTTATGTGACTAGTCAGTGCGTAGTCATTATTGTGATTGATAATTATCTATTGGTCGATTGTTTATGCGATAAGGTGCAGGAAAATGCCTATTTGTTTATTAGAAAAGTGTTAACATTTATTTAGGTGTTTAGTTAATATACTCAATATCGTGGCTGATGTTAGATAAAGCGCAATGACGTTGCGAGCATGTTTTGCTGCTTAACGATTATAATATGTCTGGCGATTTGTTATGCGACGGTGTCCAGGAAATACCGATGTTTTTATTAGAAAGCTTATACAATTTACTCGTGTGACTATTTAGTATAACGTCAATATTGTGACTGATATTATATGTAGCATTGCATGCATGTTTTTCTGACTTGTTCATCGAATATTAATTACAATGTCAAGGAAATACTGATCTGTTTATTGGAAAAGTTATACAATTTATTTATGTGATTAATTTGTATAATCTAAGTCTTGAACAAGGACTGGACCATGGTACAAGCACATTCAATAAAAGTTTAATGGAAAATATTATTGATGATCAATAACAGTAGATTTCTAGCAGAAGCATCTAGGAGTCAACAAACTTAAGTTGAAGGCTGTCTAATAGCACTTCAAACCTTTGAACCTTGTAATATTTTAACAAACTAATGTATAATTACACATTTGTTTTAATTATTCAACAGTGAAATGATAGAATTATCTCGTAGCTATAAACTAGCAATATCTTAACACTCCTATACCGTTGTATCTGAGCACGAAGATACATTATTGCTAAATATATAAATTACAGTTATCATGTAATATAAACTAGGATGCTTAATATAATTTTGGGAGTAATGTTTTCCACTAGAGTAAAAGATAATGATAGTATTTCTGTTCGTACTTGATCTCGCTGATTAAGCTATAGTATTTGTATCCTAATCTTCATCTACATCGATTGTGTCGGACGAAATTTTCTTATAGGATCCAACTGGACATCACCAAACGATGCTATTTCTTTTCTTTAAGGGCAATGCTGTGTAACAATGCACCGATGTTAGGAATCATGACAAATTCTGTCTGAGTTGTCTTTATGTTAGTAAATTTTTGTTCCTAAACGAATCATTTACTCACTGTTTGTCAAATTTTCACGATTCTGCCTTCACCCCCCACTGCATCACTTAAATCAAACGAGTTCCCAGTGGCTTAAGATCATTTAGTCTGTTAGTCATTATTTAAAATAATTAATGAACATTTTTGGAATACTTAGCCACAAAAGTAATAAGTAAATAAACGCTTTAAATATAGACGGATTTAATTACAGTTCTAGATAAGTCATATTTGAGTTGGAAAATTTTAGTTCACTATTCAACTATACTCATTCTTTACCTGAATTTACAAACTTTTTACCCACTGCACCGTAGTAATTAAATGAATCTCCGTGATTTACAAACGTTAGTCTATTTGTCATTATTTAGGATAATAAATGAATAACTTTTTGAATCATTTTATTTATCACATATAAAAAAAAATAAAAATAAAAGTAAGGTTTTTTTTTTTTTTTTTTAGTTTGAGTAATTTGTGACCTATTTGAAATTTTTTACTTTATTGTGAAATATATCTATATACGAATAAAAGAAACAGTTTGTCTGTCTATCTGTCTGTTTGATGAGTACAGATAAACACTCTACGTCACGTGCAATTTTGAAAAAAAAAAAAAAAAAAAAAAAAAAAAAAATCTAGATAGAAGATTGCGTGTAGTTTTTGTAACATATCTTTAGATCTTCGATATTCTTATTAGACTTTTAAAATTTTTATGTTTTATACGACTTTTGCATTTTTGCATTTTTTCCCGACCTTTTTTGACTTGTAATTTCAAGCTGTGCCAATAAAAGTAAAATGTTTAAACTTTTTTTTTTTTTCACCATAAAAAGAAACATTTATTTACACGTGATTAATGAAGTACAAAAATTCAAAGGTTATTCCTGTTTCATTGAAAATTTCAGAAAAAACTGTTATCATCATAGCTTTAAAATTATTAAATGTACTTGCGAATGGAAAAAAAATATAAGAAAAGAAAAAAGGGAAAAATATATATCCATTTTAAATATTCTTTTTATTTATTTTTTTAAATATTTTCTTCAATCAATTAAATTGTCTAAGTTTTTTGCCTGATTTTATCGTTCTGCAAACTGATGTGAGTACATATTAAATGACACTTACATTTCATTAGCAACTGTATATCACAGTATTTGGTTGTGGTACTGATTTGCTAAAAATAGTCACCAAATAAAATATATTTGTTCAAATTTTCAAATTTTATTAAGCTTTTATTTGAAAAGTAATGAACAAAAAATAATTGATTCAATTTTTATTTTATTTTAATTTATATTAATTATTTTTTTAAAATTCATTTAAATAGTCACCAACAAAGCGGCAAAGTCTGCTACTCTATACAAAAATTATGAGTTTTAGTTTGATTCAAAACAAATAAAATTAAATATATAATGTGCTTACGAAATTTCAGAATATTGGCAAGGTAAATTGTTTCTGAAATTTAAAATTACCTGCTTGCATACAATATTTAAAAATAGAAGCTTTAGACACTATGGGCTATGCATAGCTTTTTTTTTTTTTTTTTTTTTTTTTTTTTTTTTTAATCTTACCTATATATATGGCAGAGAAGGCATTGTTTTGGGGCCAAATTTTCGAAATTAAGTTTTTTTATATTTACACGTTTTGGGGTTCCCTGAATAATAATAATAATAATAAAAAAAACTCATGCATTTAGTGGTTGGTCTATGTGTCTATGTGTGTGTGTGTGTGTCTGTGATTGTGTCAGTCTGTTATAAGCATATCTTAAGAAGAAGTAATAGCAGACAGTCCAAACTTGGTATTCTAAATGTGTATTATATAGGGACGCTACACTAAACTTTCCGTTGAAATTAAGGAAATGGTTCGTGTACAGGGACATCCAAGAAAATTCAAATATATTATGTCTATGGAGAAATTGCTGGCAAATACAATGTAACATCTATAGGCTGACTTGAACAAAACAGAATGCTCAAAATTTAGTCAATGCATAAAATCATATTTTGTGTAGATTGTTGTATGGAAATCATCCATCATCCATTTACAGGGCTACCTAAATTATCCGGATAGAGTGCGGCTATACGGAAAATTGCTGGAATTGTAATTGTTTTTGTGTTAGATGTGCATGTTATTCAAGTAAGACTAAATTTAAGTACACAATATTATTTATAGTGCATATTGATTATAGACAATATACAGGACTACCCAAAATGAAGCTACATATTCTTTTCTATTGAATTTAATGGAAGTACTTTGCAGTATTTTCCTATGACGATGTACACTGCTCAGGAAGCAAAATTAATTTTTCACCCGCATACTGTTAACAAAGTATTATTTAAATTTTCAACTCTGCTAATTCATTTATTTATTTATTTATTTGTATAATATCACGTTTTGAGGTAACCTGATTACAGAAGTCCAATTTTAGCGGTCGATCTGTATGTGTATCTGTATCAGCATACCTCAAAAGCAAATAACTGCAAGAAATTCACGTTTGGTATTTCGAAGTCCGTATTAGGTTGCAACCAAAACATTTCTTCAAGATTGTCAAATTTGAAGGCAAATTAATAGCAGTCTGGATTTCTTTTCCTTTATTTAATAATTGTATGCGCTGTAATTGAACGGGGGTTGAGGGGATGATAGTTCCCTCACACAGAATTACATGTCAAATAAAACTCTTCCTAAACCTATTTTGGATTATGTTAAAAAGTTCATTGAACTTTATTATCTCACGCTATCGACCTTAAGACTTAATTTTCAATCTATCTTTATGGTATTGAAACGCAGGGTAAGAAAAAGTCGTGTGAGTGACACACCAGATTATTTTTCTATTTAAAATAAATAAATAAAAAAATTAAAGCTAAAACAAATAGATATATTTAAAAAAATAATAAAAACCTAAAACAATAAAAAATTGATATGAAATAAATAAATATGTAATACTATTATATAACTATAATTAAAAGTAGTCGAATTAAGTGAGAGAAATTACAAAAAAAGAAGAAAAAAAGTGCATTACATTAATGTGTTATATGTAATCATTCATTATATTAGTTAATTATTATATGTAATAATTTCTTTTAATAATTTTATAAATTTTACAATAGCAATTTAATAGAAAAAGGGAACTATTTCTATCTAAAACTGTCACAGCAATTTGTTGTTACACAGCAAATTGACAAAGTGTATTGTAGAATATTATTTACTAGCAAACCCGTGCGAAATTTTCGTACTTTTATTTCTTTTCTTATTTACCTTTAAAATTTGAAACTCATAAATGTGATACCAATTTCACCACCAACTTAAAATTTTACTTTACACGTAGCCAAATTATAATTAGAAATAAATTAACATTGTGCAACAGTTAAACCAAAATTATTCAAAGAAAGATTTAAAAGTAAAATTCATGGTTGGCAACCTACAGTCGGCTGCAAAATTATTCGAGCACTAGCAATAATCCTTACCAAAAAAAAGTACACTTAATACAGCTTTGTTAAATAAATCCTTGTCGAGTCATGTTCTTAATCAGTCTAAGAACATGATTCGACAAGGATTTATATCTCGTATCTTTTTCATCTAATCTTTTAAAAAGGTAAAACTTCACAGTTCTTTCTTTCTTATTAAAAAAAAAAAAAGGTATATTAGTTATAAACTTTTTTTTTTTTCACGGATGTTTGTGCTTTATTTTCACCACCTAGGTCCTAAATTATGGGGGGGGGGGGGGGGAATGTTTTCACTTTCTACTGTATTCAACAGCAGAAAGTATTTATTTCATAAAAATTTTTGACTTCCGGTTTTCTATGGATTTATACGTTTTGAGAAGTACAGAACACGATTTGATCATTTTAAGAAAATGTCTGTCTGTATAGGCGCGTGAATGTGTGCGCGACAAAATTTTGTGTCAACTGTATCTCAGGAATTTCTGCGCAGAATTTCATATACATTTATATGTAGTTGAATCTTGATAGAATTGAGGGCTTATCAATTTTTATTGAAAATTGCTCTACAGAGGGTGTTGCCATCCAGTCTTTTCTAATATTTTCATGTGGCAATATAAGACAAAATTTTGTATAAAGGCGCACAATGAAAATTTTTTCTAAAATATCATTCTGAAATTTAAAAAATATATGTATTTAAAACAACGAGATAAATAAAGTAGAGTGCTAAATGGTAACCCTGACAGGGTCCAACATGAGTCATGTGAGATGAACCATCTATGCGTTGGTTCCCCTGGTAACAGATTATTTTCAATATATTTCTATGGAAACGGTTTGGAGATTCTATTTGGCGAAAATCATAGCTTCCAATGTTTTTGTTTACTTATGTAATTTAATATTTTTTGTTCTAAATCATTTTAATTTTAATTTTACTTCTTTTTTATTTCGTGTAGTCGAAATTTAACCGACAAAATATTTAAAAATAGTGGATAAATTATTATTTGTTGTTAAATTTAGCTCTTTTAAAAGTTTAACTTTTCTTTATAAACACTTTTAAACTTTGTTGGGAAATGATGAAAAAAAAAAAAAGTATTTTATTATTTATTATAATGTGAAATTATGTGAAAAATTATTTTAAAAACAATTTATTTCGGCCATAGGACTGTCGTGTTACTTAATAATAATGATAATTTGCCGAACTGAAATTTTAAATGGAAAATAGCGATAAAGGGCCAAACATAGCAATCTATTGATTCATGTCACGTGATTCATCTTGAACCACGGAAAGTTAACCCTTCGCCCATTGAATCAGCACTCTAATTTATTTATCTCGTTGATTTAAAACACTAATATTCAACTTCAAAAGAAAAAGAAATTGTACATCTAGGAACATCACTTTTTACGGTAAAATATTATGACAGAGGAAATACTCTATTCTGACAATATGAGTTTTTTATCATAAAAAAAAAAAAAAAAAAGCCTCTTAATGCTTTTGAAGGTGCCATACTAATACTAAATATACATAAATGAAATGATAATATTAGAGACAATATCAAACTTACGCGTTAAAGATTTAATTGTATCAATAAACCTTTACGAGTATGAAACTACATCTTACTGTGACGTTCTTCAGAAACAGTGATAAAGGGAAGTGCCCTGTCCAAAAAAAAAAAAAAAAAGATCATATAAGATTACGGGGAAAGCCTGGCAACAGAGATTCTAGACAAAGCCCGTAAAAAAAAAAAAAAAAAAAAGTTTAGACCCTAAATTAAGTATATAATGATCTTAAATTATGTTACATGCCCGTAAAAACAGTTAAACCAATGTTTTTTTTTTTTTTTTTTTTTTTTTTTTTTAACGGTTTATTCAAAAAACTGATCTATTTTCGAAATGAATTTCCAAAAAAATGAAATTAAGATATTTGAACTATATCCAGAGCATTTCGACTTTTGCTCTTTAGCCAAATGAAATGGCACTTTAAAATATTCGCCCACAAGATGCTACGGTATAGATACGTTTGAGACAGAAGATTGTTTAACGCAATCCGTCTGGATGGGGTGTTTTCAAATGATACATACAAGTTACCTGAAAGCCATTCTGAGGTTAAATATAAAGCAATACTAAATAAATATTCTTGAAACAAGTAAAAAGAATCAATAGGATTTATATTAATTTTATAACTGTGATTTTAAAATGTTTATAACTGCCATTTTATTCATTTGTGTTAGGTTTATTTACTTTGTGAATGTCTAGACATAAGACAGATTTCTTTTCTAATTTTAGTTATTAAATATTAATTCATTTTAATGAAGTTGGGTGTGCCGATATGTATGTACGTATTGCTTATAAATAATACAAAAGTTTTAATTTGAAAAAAGTCAGTTGCACTTAATATAAAGTAAAAATACAACATGACTTACAGGATAAAAAACAGACATGATTTCAGTGACTTATCACTCAATGACTCTAAATTGGGACACGTTTGAAGTTTTACAGAGACTGGACTTTCATCTGATATGTAATTTTTAAAAAGTTTTAAAATTTATTGGGTTGTTCGATGAATAATGTCGTTTTTTAAAACCTTCGCTTCTAAAAACCAAGGCTTCTTCGAACGTAGAATTTTTCAACTAACCGAAAGATTGTAAAAGGTCATCCAACAAAATGGTCAATATATCATTGATTAATGTTTGTTGTTAATATAAATAAAGTCACTTTGAAAAACATGAAAAAAAAAACGACATTATTTATCGTACAACCCAATAAATAAATATGTAATATATATATATATATATATATATATATATATATATATATATAATAGTGTGATAGACATGACATGTGTATAAATTTAAAACTATCTTTTGCTTACTTATTTTTAAATTTTAATATTCTTTTTTAATCAACGTTATATTATATATATATATATATATATATATATATATATATATATATATTATTGTCTTATATTAATTGAAAATTTTCCCGTATTTTCTATCAAGAAAACAAAAATAATTGAGTTAATTGAAAAATAATAAAAGGTTCTTTTGTCCACCCTTGCATAAAATTAACCATTATTGATTTCATTCTAATGTTAAATAGATTTCTAACTTTTACTATATATGAAAGTAAGTTTCTATTCATTTGAAAACAGAAATTAAACTATGTTCTGTCTCTAGAATTTTAATTGCCTAATGACACACTCGTTGTAGTCTTTTAATCTAAATTTACTGTTCGGCCATCGTTCACTTATAGCTTGATTTTTACACATGTAATTTCAAATTTATTTCTCCTTGGTAGTTTAAATTACTTGATAATGGTTTAGATCATATTTTAAGAATAATAACATCGCTCTTTTTTTACAGTATAGCATTTACATGTTTATAATCTGTAAGGCTCTAAAAAAAATTAAGATATGCATATATATATATATATATATACTACACTGTTTTTTTTTTTTTTTTTTTTTTTTTTTTTCCATAATCAGAAATTTAGCTATGAAAACATTATTTGAAGAAATTTAAGAATAAGCATGCAAACCGGTTTAAAATTCAAGTAATAAAAATTTATAATGGAATTTTAAATTCCTACTATTTGTATATCATCCGAAGTCAAAATGTAAATAAAATTTTATTTTATTACATCTGATAAAAAAAAATCTAAGAGATACCGTGAAAATTTTTCATTCGAAATAGAAGGAATTTTAATAGTAACTTTTAACTAATACATTAATAATTTAATTTTAAATATTTAAACTAAAATAAAATAAAGAAACAAAAAGGGGGGGGGGAGAGAGAGAAAGAAAAATCTTTCAGTTCGGATAGATTACAAAACACCTTGAAACTATGCTAACCCGTTAGCTTTAATGTATTTTATAAACTCCTTGATGACTCTTTAATCTTAAAAAGAAAGCTTATAAAAAAATTGCTTTCTTTGCAACCCTGTATCTTGCATAAAAGTTGCATAAGCACCACGCACTTTTTTTTTTTCCTTTCCTTTTTTTTTTTTTTTTTTTTTTTTTTTTTTCTTTTCTTCAATATTCAATAGAAGAAAGTATTGGATTCGTAAAAATATTCGACTTCTAGTTTTTAATGAATTTACACGTTTTGAGAAGTCTAGAACACGATTTGACCATTTTTTAAAAAATGTATGTCTGTGACAAAATTTTGTAGCAACTATATCTCGGGAACTACTGCACAGATTTTCGTAAAACTTGATATGTAATAGTGCCTATCAACTTTTAATGAAAATCAACTAACAGTCGGCGTGGCTATCCTGCTTTTTCTATATTTTTAACTTGGTGGTATAGGACAAAATTTCATATAAATGTAGGAGAAGGTGGCCTAAGAATCCTCTTAAGGGAAAAACTTGTGTAAAAATAAACTGTTTTTTTTTTTTTTTTTTTTTTAACTTTGGTTCTTTGCTATTGTATTTTGCAGTATATTTTGCATTATAAACATACTTTAATAATATTTTAAACTTAAACTAAGTAACGAAAAATATAGATTTTTGAAAAAGGTTCCAAAGGATCATTACCATCTCCTAAATATATATATATGTTTTTTTTTTTATATTTATTTATATTATTTTTTTTTATTTTTATTATAATCATGAAAAAGAATTATTTATAATAATGATAGTCAACACAGAAATTTTTTCAAAAGACCTTCTCAGTACTTTAAAACGAATGGTTGAACCATCGGTCTGCGATAATTTAAAATAAAGTTATCGATTTTCTCATTTTTAACAAAAAAGAAAAAAGAAAACGCTTTTTTTTTTCTTTTAAGAAGTCATACAGGGAATCAAATTGATTTTCTTTGAATATTTAGTGTTATACTACTGCTCTAGAATGTAAATCATCTGCATTCATCATGGAAGATAATTTTAATAAATAATAAATTTAATAATGCTCATTTATACAAATTTAAAGTGTAGAAAAAATAGTATGGCAACGCCGCTTGTTGGAGGATTTTCACTTCAGAGTTGATAGGCACTCATTTATGTCAAAGTTCGACTACATATCAATTTGTATAAACTTCTTGCAGTAGTGTCTGAGATCAGTTATAAAATTTCTTCACACAGACAGACATTTTCTGAAAATGGTCAAATTGTGTTTAGACCTTTCAAAATGTGTAAATCCATCGAAAGCCCCAGGTTGAAAATTTTTGCGAAAACACTGCTTTCTTCTGTTGATTATAGGAAAAAAAAAAAAAAGTTTAAAAAATTTCTACGAATTTTCAATAACTTTATTAAAGTTTTTCCATAGATAGGAATTTCAAAATGATTTAATTTATAATGTATTTGAAATTAAAGTAGAATTTGAAAAATAAACAAATAAATAAAAATGTTTGTTTATATACCAAATTTCCTTTTTAATTACAATTTATTTATTAAGTTTTTTATCGTCTTCTAAAAGAACTGGTTTTTAACACGCTTTTATTAGCTTCACCTGTATGTATGTTTGTATGTATGTTTGTAACCGCTCTGTGAGCAAACAAAAGATCTATATTGTAAAAAAAAAAACTCTCCCTGCGTGAACGATGTGACTGTGAGGTAAAGTTCCGCGCTACGAACCCAAAGGTCTAACGTTCGAGCCCAGTCAGGGGAGATTTTTTAAAAATGGTTTTTGTTTAATTCTAAATTATTTTTCAATTAAAGATTTAAAAGTCTGTGAATACAGTTTAATTTTTTAAAAGTATAATTTTATTATTTATAATAAAAGGGGAATAAAGGGATTTTAATTTACTAATAAAGGGATTTTAATTTAATTTAATTAAATAAAGGGATTTAATTTACTATTATATATTTAGGAATTTTGCCACAGCAGGGTCAGTCCTGGAAACTGCGTGCTTAACCTTCACAGCGAACTTGGAATGATTTTCTCTTACGTTTATTCATTGAAATATTCAGGGATTCAAATTTGTTAAAACACCTGGTAACTACCTGGTAACTATTTTTCCATACATACATGAACAGGTGTATTCAATTTTAGATGCTTTTGTCCAATATCTGGTAAAATTTTGAATAAATTATTTTAAAACTTTGGGCGTGTAAAGAGCATGTTATATATTTCAACAAAAGTTTGGTCCCGAAGACAAAAAGGGGACTAGAAACAAAGAAATATTTGAAAATTTGCTTTTTATAGCGCGCAAAATCATTTTTAGGAAGTATGATATACTAAATTAGACGCAATATAATGCGATCAGAAAATAAAATACTAAGTAAAAATTTAAAAAGTTATCATCGATAGAATAAACCTGGAATTTTTTTCTCGGCGATGGCTAAGTAGTGCGCTCTAGGGTTTGAGTATATGAATACACTCACTGAGTGCTAATTACACGCGGAACCTCCGTTCAATTTGAGGACCCCACACCCTTGCCGTCTCCTTGTGAGACAAAAGTTTTAACTTTAGTGAACAATTGCATATATAAAACTACATTTACTAAATTTACTAATATGTACATTATACTGTTAGATTACTAAAATCAAATAGGAAAATTAGATTTTTTTACCTATGTTTAAAACCTTTCAAGAATTCGAATATTCTAATCAATTTAGAACGATTCCTAGCTAAATGCAGACCAGAAATTCAAAGCCATAGCCCCATAACTAGGCTTGATTCTTAAAATCAAATTTTTGTGATAAAAAAAATTATTCCATGTATATCCTCTCTCTCGTCCATGCCTGATGTTGTGAGAGTGTGTGTGACTAAGAAAATTCTGAAGTTTAAATTAATATTATTAAAATTTCTAATGAAACACTAAAAAATGAAAATAATTTTTAAAAAAATTCTACGGACCACCAAAATTTTCTCGTGAACCACGGGTTGGTGACCACTGATGTAGATATACTTCCCACTCCTGATGTTTGAAGAAATATTTAGAGATATTTGACAAAACGTCTGAAAGTGTCCGGTCATTAGCGCACTAAATGTTCAAAAAGTGTAGTGGGAGTGACTCCAAAATTTTTGCATTGTGCGCGAGTTCAAACGCTGATGACATCTGCGTGTGTACATCGGTTCCGAAATCTCGTTTTCGGTCTTGGCTTTAAACCCTTTTGCACCCACACGCTTCGGGTTGGAAATTAAAGATGCTCAACTGGAGCCAATTGTTGATGATGATTCCTCATGACTCAGAATACGACGACAGAGTTTATTTCATGCGACGGTTTTAGCTCTTTCGTCCGCATACGCGATTTGAAGCATTTAAGCTGCAAATAAAATAAATAGACCGTCTATTTCTTGTCTTTTCGTAAATATTTATCAAGACAGGACGTGATTTTATAGACGTTTCTGTTGCTTTAGCAACAAAATGTTGATGACAACTTTTATTAACTACGTTTATTCGAAAGAATTTAAATGTTTTTACATTTTTTTTCACAAGTTGTATACCTGCATCAGATTAAACGTCTGCTTGACAGCTGAAGAAGGTGCAGCTTTTTAAATGATGGTTGATAAAATCCATTATTATTCGGGTAGATTTTATTTTCGGATTGAAAAGCTACGATTTTTTCTTTAGGGTTGAAAACTGACGGCTTCCTTGAAAAAGTGCTTGTTAATAATAATGAAATAATATTTAGATAATAGTTTGAACGAAACCCTATACTCAAAAATTATTGATGCATGAGTGACAAAACAATTTAAAATAATAATAATAATAATAATAAAAGTTATGAAAGTATTTTAGCAGGTTTCTTCACACACACACACACACACACACAAACAAAAAAAAAAAAAAAAAAAAAAAAGCTTCTATTTCCCCGCATAGTTTGTAGAGAAACTATTTCGTCACTATTACGTCATTTTCTCGAAAGCAAAGCTTCTGTTTACGTGTCAAAAAGATCACTTCGGAAAACGTAACTTCCTTTATTATGCTATATTTTTAAAAGTTTTCTCGAAGTTGTTTTTTAGCTTCCGCGAGAATCGTTTAGAAGTAGGTTAAAAGAGAACCCTCATAAAATATCTTCTCAAAAGTATTCGCTCGGTAGTTTAGTAAATACAGGCTCTGCTACGAGAAGGAAAAATAAACACAACCATGGAGTAAGTTTGAAAGATGCGAGGAGAGAAAGATTGTAAACGGAAATATGTAGAGTAGACCGTCCGTTTGAGCCCCTGAAAATAGGGCATTCCGCCAGGTGAAACACAATATTTTAAATAACAATAAACAGAATATCATGAAAAGCATTATATTGTTTTTCTCTGATTTCATAAATAAAGAAGTTGGGTTATTTCTGTGAGATTTCTATGCGCTAGAATTATTTTCTATCTAAATTATTTCTTATAACCTAACTAATATTCTTACAACTTTTTGTATAATACTTAAGAAAAAAAAATAAAGCTTTTTGATAATACATCCATAGGTTACAAATAAATAAATAAATAAATAAATAAAATACAAAGAAAGAAATCAAGCTTTAATAATCTTTAATTTAGTGCCAGGGGTTTTACAGTTTAGTATGTTATATCCAATAAATTGTTTTTTCTTTCTTTTATTCATTAAGCCATTTTTAGTTTTATGACTTTTACCCATTTTAAATCTAGAATATTTTTGATAATTGCATGTATCGATACTTATTACTGAATAGTTGAATTTATTTTTGTAAAAATTTTTGTCTCAGTGGAAATTTATTTTAACAGAGGCTTACAACTTCTCGGATCGATATCTAATATTTTCTAATCCGTAACCTTTATTACTTTCTTCTATATGTAATATAGAGAAAGTATTGGATTCGCGAAAATTTTCGAAGTCCACTTTTTGATGGATTTACATGTTTTGGGATATGGAGAACACGAATTAATAGTTTTTAGAAAATGTCTGTCTGTATGTCTGTCTGTCTGTCTGTCTGTCTGTATCATTTTTTTGTGGACGCTGTATCTCACGAACCAATTAATGAAATTTAACCAAACTTGGTATTTAGTTGCACCCTGACATAAACTGGTGCTGATTAGATTTTGGGATCAATCGCTCAATAGGTGGCGTTGTGATCGCATTTTATGCAAATTTTTAACATGGCAGCATAGGACAAATTTCCGTATAAATGGGCATAAAGAGAGTTATTTTACACTTGCGATTGTAAAATTAATATGAGTTATTGATAATAGTAGTAGTTAGCTAGGAAAAAAATTTTGTGCATGGGGAGGCATCGGTTCCCCCCCCGGGGAAGTAAATTTTCAAGATGGGTATCTTTCGAAAGGTCTCGTTGATAATAGTAATAGTTAACTTGGAAAAAAATTTTGTGCATGTGGGGGCATCGGTTGCCCCCCACCGGGAGGGGGGAAGTTCCCACCCGGGGGGGCAAAATTTCAAGATGGGTATCTTTCGAAAGATCTCGTCAATACCTTTAAAACGAATGGTTGAACGATAATTCTGTGATAATTTAAACCAAAGTTATCGATTTTTTTTACTTTTAACAAAAAAAAACTTAGAAAAATATCGCAATTTTTTTTTTTTTTTTTTTTTTTTTTTTTTTTTTTAACGAAATTTAACCAAACTTGGTATTTAGTTGGTCCCCGACATAAACTGGTGCTGATTATGTTTGGGGATCAATAGCTCAACAGGTGGCGCTGTGATAGCATTTTATCTAAATTTTTAACATGGCAGCATAGGACAAAAATTCGTATAAATGTGCATAATTAGAGTTGTTTTAAACTTGTGATTGTAAAATTAATATGAATTATTGATAATAGTAGTATGTAACTAGGAAAAAAATTTTCTGCATGGGGGGGCATCGCTTCCCCCCCCTAGGGGAAAAATACCCCCCCAGGGGGGGTAAATTTTCACATTGGGTATCTTTCGAAAGATCAGGTTGATAATAGTAGTAGTTAACTGTGCATGTGGGGGCATCGGTTGCCCCCCCACCGGGGGGGGGGAAGTTCCCACCCGGGGGGGCAAAATTTCAAGATGGGTATCTTTCGAAAGATCTCGTCAATACCTTTAAAACGAATGGTTGAACGATAAATCTGTGATAATTTAAACCAAAGTTATCGATTTTTTTAACTTTTAACAAAAAAAAACAGAAAAATATCGCAATTTTTTTTTTTTTTTTTTTTTTTTTTTTTTTACGAAATTTAACCAAACTTGGTATTTAGTTGGTCCCCGACATAAACTGGTGCTGATTATGTTTGGGGATCAATAGCTCATTAGGTGGCGCTGTGATAGCATTTTATCTAAATTTTTAACATGGCAGCATAGGACAAAAATTCGTATAAATGTGCATAATTAGAGTTGTTTTAAACTTGTGATTGTAAAATTAATATGAATTATTGATAATAGTAGTATGTAACTAGGAAAAAAATTTTCTGCATGAGGGGGCATCGCTTCCTTCCCCTAGGGGATTTCACATTGGGTATCTTTCGAAAGATCAGGTTGATAATAGTAGTAGTTAACTAGGAAAAAATTTTTGTGCATGTGGGGGCATCGGTTGCCCCCCACCGGGGGGGGGAAGTTCCCACCCGGGGGGGCAAAATTTCAAGATGGGTATCTTTCGAAAGATCTCGTCAATACCTTTAAAACGAATGGTTGAACGATAAATCTGTGATAATTTAAACCAAAGTTATCGATTTTTTTTACTTTTAACAAAAAAAACAGAAAAATATCGCAATTTTTTTTTTTTTTTTAACGAAATTTAACCAAACTTGGTATTTAGTTGGTCCCCGACATAAACTGGTGCTGATTATGTTTGGGGATCAATAGCTCAACAGGTGGCGCTGTGATAGCATTTTATCTAAATTTTTAACATGGCAGCATAGGACAAAAATTCGTATAAATGTGCATAATTAGAGTTGTTTTAAACTTGTGATTGTAAAATTAATATGAATTATTGATAATAGTAGTATGTAACTAGGAAAAAAAATTTCTGCATGGGGGGCATCGCTTCCCCCCCTGGGGGGGAAGTACCCCCCCGGGGGGGATAAATTTTCAAGATGGGTATCTTTCGAAAGGTCTCGTCAATACCTTTAAAACGAATGGTTGAACTATAAATCTGTGATAATTTAAAACAAAGTTATCGATTTTTTTCACTTTTAACAAAAAAAAAAAAATTAGAAAAAAAAAATCGTACTTTTTTTTTTTTTTTTTTTTTTTTTAATATTGTTACTGATTGAATATGTATAGGTAAATATAGAAGAAAGTCTTGTGGTGGCCACAACATACTAGTTTTTTCTCAAAATAGATTTAATCGCAAATGATTTTGAAATACGCCTTAGCCCATTAAAAGAGTGAGTCGTTTTTTTTTTTTATCATATTTCCCGTACCATGAGCCTTATGGGAAAGAGAATTAATTACAAAATTCAACAAATGAATGAGACGTGGGTGAAAATGGAAAAGTTATATTTGAGAATGTAAAATGAAAATTGGACAGAAAAGGAAAGAATGTCAAACGGAAACAGGAAAATTACGAAGAGAAGGTGCAAAGCAGGAAAACTTAGTATGATAAACTTAAGAGATGCAATATTAAAATGTCCCGGACATTATCAAGAATTAATCCTGCTGCTATGTTCCTTTCGAATGGGTCCAGTGAACCATTATCAAATGTATAAAATGGAGTGAGTTCACATGCACTCAATGGTTATAATATTGTGACTAACCGTATTCATATTTTCTTTTTTCTTTCTTTCTTTTTTCTTTCTTTTTTTTTTTTTTACTTAACTAAAGCAATAATTCCTTCTGTACTTTTAAGAAAATAATCGATATAGAATACGAATAGTATCATGAAAATATAAAATATTTTTGTTTTAGCAGCTGTTTTTTATGTTACTTACTTGAAAAAATAAAATAAAAATAAAAGTGATTGCATCAGTCTCCAGTTTGTTTTCAGAATATCATAAAATTAAAATATTCACATCATTTTTGTGAATTATGTTATGTTAATTTCCGTTCGAAATAGAATCGAACACAACAGCAGGTTTAAAAGCGTTTGGGTCATTTCTTGTGTGAAAATTAATAAGACTTTTCGAAAAGCTAAGGCGAAAGCCTTCACATAACTCATGTTGTTAAATATCGAAATTCTTCCAAAACGAAATGGGAATAGGAATTTGAAATATTCAGTTATTATAAAATTGGAATAATTTACAACATTTTAAGTCATTTAAAATTGTTGTCAATATCAGCTAAAAATTTGGAATTTTTTTTTTTTTTTTTAAGGTTTTTATGTTCCAATACAAAAATTATGTCATTTATCATGAAACATAAATTGGAGCTAGGAAAATGGATACATCTCAATTTTTAAAATCATAGGAATCACATTTTTACTAATTCTTAAAAAAAAAAAAAATTGGTGTGTCACTCACACGACTTTCTCTTACCTTGAAATTTAATACTATAAATACAGGTTGGAGATTAAGAGGTAAGATAACGAGTACTGTTATGTAAACCCATGTTAAACAATTCAAATTAGGCTTCGGAAGAGTTTTATATGATAATTAGTTCTGTGTGAGGGGGACTGCCGCCCCCTCAACCCCCCCCCCCCCGTTTCATTACTGCACCTACATTTATATAGAATTTAAATATGTTATTAAAATTAAAAGTTCGCTTACAATTATACGGACAATTTTCACACCCAACATTCCTTGAAACTTATCAATCTTGATCAACCTTTTCCAGCAACAAACTTATATTAAATTCAAAATACAACATTTGGATCTCCTAAAATTATTCGTTTCTAAGTCACTCTAAGAGACACAGACAAAGATCAAACGTTAAAAAACTTGACTACGGTAATCAGGAAGCCTCAAAATGTGTAAATATACAAAAAACAAGCGATGAATAGTTAGCTTAAAAACATGCATTATTTACCACATCTCTATGAGGATTTTATTTCAATTCCCGAACAGCTTTCCCAGAAATGCTAAAATATTATTAGTAAAGATCGATATAAAGATATTATTAGTATCGCTTAAATATTATCAGCCCTATATATCTTTTGAAGATTATATACAGACCATATGGTGCATCTAATTATAATCCTATAGTAATCATACATGGCCCAGCTTGAAGTATACTTCCATCCATTTGCAACGATTTTCGCACTTTTATCTAGTTTTTTTTTTTTTGTGTGTGTGTAGCCCTGTAAACGAACAGTAAGTGATTTCCTTTACATTGTACATAGACATGTTTTTACGCATATAAAAAATATATATTCATCTCATTTGGTTTAGTGCAGTCTATAGATGTTAAACTCTACTTACCAGCACTTTCCCCCATAGACGTAATGTATTTGAATACTTTTGGTCCCTGTACACGAACCATTTGCTTCATCTCAACGAATAGTTTAGTGTAGCATCCCTATATCATACACATTTAGAGTACCGAGTTTGGAATTTCTGCTACTATTTGTTCTTGAGACATGCTAATAACAGTCACACAGACACACAGACACACAGACACACACACAGACCAATCTCTAAAAACATGATTTTCGTATTCAGGGTTCCTCGGAACATGTAAATATAACAAAAACTCACTTTCGAAAATTTGACTCTAAAACAATACCTTCTCTACCTCATGTGTAAGAGAAAGTAAAAGTCGTTAAAAAGTCTGTATTTTTCAAACAAATTTATACATTGTGAATTCATAATCACTATTTATAACTAATTTTTATTTTTTATCTAAATACATTAATATGTCGCATATTTTTTTGACTTTATATATAGTTTTTTTTTTTTTTTTTTTTTTAAGAAAAAAGATCATCTGATACGAGTTAGAAGTTAGAAGATTGTTTAAATACCAAATAATTTTTAAATACCAAAAATCCTGGAAAAAAAAAAAATCCCATTTTAATTAAGAATACCAATAATAATAAAATCAAGTATGTTGATTTTAGTTTGAAATGGACAACAGGTTTAAAAGCGACTGTGTCGGGTCAAAATTTTTCGAGATTTTTCAAAATCTAGGCAAAAGCCTTGCCACAATATAATTGTTAGACATTGAAATCCATTCAATGTGAAATGGTTTTTAAATTTAGAAACAATGCAGAATTTTAATTTGAAAAGTATAGTCTTATGAAACTAATACTAATAAATAGCTAAATATCATGAAATACCTATTATTGTTTGAGAACCGATTTTCTAAATATTTATTTTTTCTCTTTCTATGAACATGAATTTTTAATATCTAAAAGTTAAAAATAATAATAATAATTGGAATAATAATAATAATAATAATTTAAAAAAAATAATAATAATTTGACTTAAAATCCGTAATTTTTAGTTATAAGAATGGAGCTCGCAAATTACATAGTGTCAACGTATGGCTGACCTTCAGTTTAATTAAACATAATATTGATCTCTGAAATCTCCAATTTTGAACCAAAATTAGATATTCTTCTGTATTATGAATTGCTAATATTATATATTAGTTTTTTTTTTTTTGTCAAAATCGTTGGAAATTTCTCAGATTTATTTATTCATTTTTAATTTTCACATTCCAAACTGTAACCCACAAATCTTATTATCTAACATGATTTAGAAGTTAAACTAGTGGATCTGCAGATCAGGAGCCTCAACGTCCTATTTGCATCAGGCATTATTGAATAGGTCATTTTTATTTATTCCTTATTATATAATAGTATATATTGATTCGATCGACTTATTACCATAATCAGATACATTCCTGAAGGGGGCTGCCGCCCCCCTCAACCCCCTACTTTATCTCTCTTTCTATACCTATTTGTATATCATATAAAGTGTTACGGAATTGTAAATAATTGCATTTATTTTTGTATAAATTCTTTCAAAGAGGCATAGAAAGTCGATAAAATGCTAATTTTGTGCACTTCTAGGCGTTTTAGCGTTAAAGTAGCCTAATTTTCCTTTAAAAACGCATTAAAAAGCTCCAATAAGGGAAGAAAAGGATTTGGCGCCAAATTTGGCGACTGTTTCCCTCCTTGGCGATTTTTGGCGACCTTGGCAAGAAAATCCTTATTAGGGATATACCAAATATGGAAGCTCTAATCTCATTTGCTGATGAGATACGATAATTTTCCAGAACAGTCCGTGTTCGATAGAATAGTATAAAAGGAGCATATTTTTAGCCAAGGCGGTGTATATCAGATCTGTGTCAATTTCGTCAAATGCTTGCTTTGCTTTGGGCCTCTTTGAATGAGACTTGCTTTATGTGTTATTGATAAACAGTTTGTAATGTTGTTTTGCTGTTAACGGCTGTTGTTTAAGCTATGTTTACTGGTTGAATTGAAGCTGATACTTGGTTTATAGACCTGTATTTTCCTGGAACTTTCTGTGAATAAATCACTGAATTTTTGCAAGTTTCGCCTTTCATTCTCGGACAACTTACGAACCCCCAAGTACCAAAGAATATGTATTCTTAAATATGTATTACGACGGTCTTGTATTATTTCCCTGAAATTCATAAATACCAAATTTCATAACTAACAAATTTCATACAAAAAAAAAAAAAAAAAAAAAAAAAAAAAAATTACATAGCATATCGGAAATATTTTGCGTAACCTTTAAACTAATTATCAATTCTCTGCCCACAATTTTCAACAGGAAAACATGCTATTAAAATTCTAATAAAATTTCATTATACTTGATGAAAATGTAACTATGTTAAAATACACTATTAAGAAATACCGACTATAGACTGTAATAGTACGAAATTCCTTTATGTATTCCGGAAAAGTAGCCACAGTCATTATAAACGCCAATAATAAGAATAAAGCTAATTAATTATAACTCATTAATTTTTCAAACTCATTTGACATCATTTGGATGATTACAGTACATACTTGGAATAATTTTGTGTTGTCCCATAAATTATTTAGTCTATACATCTTATATATTAAAAAAAATTTATGAAAACTAAAGTCAGTCCGTCTGGCCGTTCTATCCGGCCGATTTCCTTCATTTTTTTTTTAATGAAAGGTATTTAGACACAGATATGTCATCAATCATTGAAATTTACTCAACTCCCACCTTACTCAAGTTATACTCAAACGCGATTCTTCCCTGTACATTTCTTATGGGACACATTCACTCAAGCAATTCGAATTCTCATAGCTCCTCTTCTAATGAATGGATCTTGATCGTTTCACTCTCAGAACACTCAGTGGATCAAGCTCTTTCTTTTGAGCTATTAACTGCTTAAATTCGTTGAGTTTGAGGAAAGTTATGCGTGCACAATCAACTTTACATTCAAATTTTTCAAGAATTTTTCAAGATTTTCCTTCACTCAAACCTCTATAACTAGAGTTCTAATTAACGTAGGCTGTTGACACAAGTCTAAGAACACTCAGTGGATCTAGCTCTTTCTTTTGAGCTATTAACTGCTTAAATTCGTTGAGTTTGAGGAAAGTTATGCGTGCACAATCAACTTTACATTCAATTTTTTCAAGATTTTCCTTACGCACAGCTAATATTGTCTGGAAGGAACTACTGTAAAATGATTTTATGTAATAACTAGCTGACCCGTCCGGCTTCGCACTGATGAACAAATTTTAGTTAAAGATGGATTGATATGATGTAAAAAAATCAAGAAATATATCAGTTTATATGTTATAGTCAGGCAATATTATTAACTGGAAAGTCAAAATATAATTTTACAATTATTTTTTTTAATTAGTTGTTAAATGTTGGCAATTTTTACTTAATGCTATTTATTTATTTATTTATTTATTTCATAAAAAGAAACATTTCTTTACTCATGAATAAAAAATATTGAAAAATAAACCTATGACATGAAAATGTTTTTGATAAAATTGACGTCATAATAGCTTTAATTATTATTTATTTTTTCATTTCGTAAATATATTTAATTTTTTCCATAATTGATTATTATTTTAATAATGTATATTAAAGGAGAAATCAATAATATGAAACAATATTCGTACAATATATACTATTACAGAATCTGGTGTGAAACAACCACACGACTTCCATTACCCACTATTACACGTAATATATACAATTTTTTGGAGATATTACTTGCATTTTTTGAGATTTTCGAGTAAGAGAAACTTGATACACGTATAAAGACACATACAACAGAGTTTGCATAGCGAGTTAAAAAATAAGGGGAAAAAAATAGATAGTTATTTTTTTAAACACGAATTTCCGAGATCTAAAACTGAACTACCTAATCAGGATGACCGTTAATATTCCTGTAATAAGCACGTAATACTTGAGAAAGGTTATCTAAATTGGATTAAAGAAAAAATTTTCAAGAATACGTTAGAGCCGTTTTTGAGATACCAACTTTTACCAAAACTTAACATACTCAATTATTGACCTAAAAACAATAATTACATACAAAAGGATATTTAATAGGAAGTTAACATGGCGAGTTTGAAAAAAATCCGTACAGGCGTTTTTAAAGGAACGCACTTGCGAAGTCTGAAATTGAGCTGTTTATAGAGGACGCCTATCAATTTTCCTGAACTAAGCAACTTTTCAATCGAAAGGGCATCTAATATATTATTTATATAGCAACTTTGAAGAAAATCATTAGAGGTGTTTTTGAATATGGGCTTAGGGTCCCATTTCTGGTTTTCGATGACCCAATTCCGGTTTTTCAATTTTCACGAAAATTTGGAAAATTTATCTGTACACCAGACCTGAATCACTTGTGAAGTTTAGTAGTACTATTTTTATTAGTTTTGAAGATATGACAGCCAGAAGATTACACACACACGTGCACATATACACACACCCTGACCAATTGCTAAAACCTATACAATACTTCCACTACCTACGGTAGTAGGGTAATTGAAGTAAACACGTACATCTCGTATTTACTACGATAATATACAGATTTTCGTATTACGTTTTCGATCGCCAAATACAAAAATCGCCAATGACGATAGATATCAAATCTATGCTTTGTTTTCAATTAAAATATTGAAAATTTTAATTAAAAATTTATTTTACCAAAATTTATTATAGTTTCTAGCACTTAGAGAGAGACAGTGTAACTTTTGATTATTGAAAGAAAAAAAAAAAAAAAAAAAAGAAATCGGCTTTTTAGTTCTAGCGATCGTTCTCTACATATGCATATAAACCTTTCTTTTTTTTTATATTAGTATAGCTATAGAGCATAGGTATATTAAATAGGTTTCCAGTCAACATAATGTAACTCAAATAATTAAATGCTATTTACATTTCAGTAATGGCTGTATGCGCTATGTATATTGAGCTACTTGCCATAACTGTTAGTTGCTAAAAATAGTCGCCAAATAAATTTAAACATCTCAATACGCAAGCGAAGTATGACATCACTGACCGCCCGTGGATGCAAGAAAAAGATTTTCCATGTTAATCGCTCATTGGATTTTTTTTTTTTTTTTTTTAATTAAAATTCTAGAAGAATTATTTCCCGATTTTAATCCTCATATTTGGGTATAGATATGTATTAGTTATTGTATGCATGCGTTAGATTGAGTTATTTTGCTGTCAAATTGACAAAATTTTAATTTTAAATTTCAAAACTGTCACCCTTGGCGCTTTTTGTATTTTGCGATCAAAAACGTAATACGAAAATAAACATGCCAGATGTATATTTTCGTAATATGTATTGTACGAAATATTGTTTCATATTATTCGTTACACTCTTAACGTAAGTTTTTAAAATAACCATGATTTTTGAAAGGAATTAAATTATATTCGCCAGATAATTTGGCGATATTTTTTTTTTCTGCCAAGGATGACGGATATCAAATCTATTCCGCTGCAACATATTCGTATATTATATCAGATACTTTATTTAGACATTTGAAAACAAATTTGACTTCAAATTATGATAGAATATTTATCCTTTTCCTTTTAATTAGTTTATTAGTTGGATGTTTATTGTGTAAATATCATCCTTTGAAATGAAATGTTTATGTTTTCAATCGAATATGGAAATTTGCCATTTTTTTTTCTAGAGTTTTGAAATTTAAAATTCCAATTTTATCAATTTTACAACAAAAACAATTTAATCTAACGGATGCACATGATAACTAATACATATCTATATCCAAATATGGGGATTAAAATGGAGAAATAATTTTCCTCGATCTTTATTATTTTTTTACAAAAAATCCAGTTCACTTTTTATATTATTGTTCGCGTGAAAATATATTTTATTATATGTCTAAAAATAAATTAATTCGTAAATCTTTTTGGCAACAATTATAAATTAAAATAAATAATATTATAAAATAGAATTTCTTATTTTATTTTATTTTATTTATTTATTTATTTTTAAATTCCAATTTCGTTTACACACATCAGTTTAAACCACGGAGTAATAAAGACTCCGTGGTTTAAACATTGATGCTTAGATATTATATCATATCATATCAATTTAAATTATTAGAAAAATAAACACTTTTAATTCTATAATGACGTCAGATTTAACGTGTAAGTTTAACATTTAAAAAAGCTTTATATGAATTTCAATTTAATGCACGTGCAAATATATTTCTTTTCTTTTCACGTCAGGATATTTTAAAAACGAAATGAATATGTAAATGTTTCTTTTATGTTGGCAGCAGCTAATTTTTTTAATATTTCATTATTTCCATTTCTATTACGGCTTCTATGGGGATTTTAATTAAAATGCTCAGATTTTAAACTAAAATTTATTTTATCAAAATTAAATATAGCCTATAACAATATGGCATACTGTAGCTTTCGGTCAGTATAAAAAGTTTTTAAATCGGTTCAGTAGTTTCAGAGATTACCCTCCACAAACAAACAATTTTTTGCGCTTTATATAATGACTAGCTGACCCGTCCGGCTTCGCACTGATGAACAAATTTTAGTTAAAGGTGGATTGACATGTAAAAAATCAAGAAATATATCAGTTTATATGTTATCCGCGTTTGTAATGATCGATAGATGGAGCTTTCTGAACTGCAGTTGTTAGTAAATATAATAACCACGTGTATTTATTTATTGTTCTTTCTTGTTGTTCTACCGTTGTTTCAGCGAGAAAGCTAGTGGTATGATATATTTACCTTAGCCCACCAGAGGGCGAGCATTTCATTACAATCGCGGATTGTCAGGCAATATTATTAACTGAAAAGTCAAAATATAATTTTACAATTATTTTTTTTTAATTAGTTGTTAAATATTGGCAATTTTTAATTAATGCTATTTATTTATTTATTTATTTCATAAAAAGAAACATTTCTTTACTCATGAATAAAAAATATTGAAAAATAAACCTATGACATGAAAATGTTTTTGATAAAATTGACGTCATAATAGCTTTAATTATTATTTATTTGTTCATTTCGCAAATATATTTAATTTTTTCCACAATTGATGATTATTTTAATAATGTATATTAAGGGAGAAATCAATAATATGAAACAATATTCGTACAATATATATTATTACGGAATCTGGTGTGAAACAACCACACGACTTCCATTACCAACTATTACACATATTATATACAATTTTTTGGAGATATTACTTGCATTTTTTGAGATTTTCCAGTAAGAGAAACTTGATACACGTATAAAGACACATACAACAGAGTTTACATAGCGAGTTAAAAAATAAGGGAAAAAAATAGATAGTTAATTTTTAAACACGAATTTCCGAGATCTAAAACTGAACTACCGAATCAGGATGACCATTAATATTCCTGTAATAAGCACGTAACACTTGAGAAAGGTTATCTAAATTGGATTAATGAAACAATTTTAAAGAATACGTTAGAGCCGTTTTTGAGATACCAACTTTTACCAAAACTTAGCATACTCAATTATTGACCTAAAAACAATAATTACATACAAAAGGATATTTAATAGGAAGTTAACATGGCGAGTTTGAAAAAACTCGTACAGGCGTTTTTAAAGGAACGCACTTGCGAGGTCTGAAATTGAGCTGTTTATAGAGGACGCCTATCAATTTTCCTGAACTAACCAACTATATCAATCGAAAGGGCATCTAATAGATTATTTATATAGCAACTTTGAAGAAAATGATTAGAGCTGTTTTTGAATACGGGCTTACGGTCCCATTTCTGGTTTTCGATGACCCAATTCCGGTTTTTCAATTTTCACGAAAATTTGGAAAATTTATCTGTACACCAGACCTGAATCACTTGTGAAGTTTAGTAGTTCTATTTTTATCAGTTTTGGAGATATGAAAGCCAAAAGATTACACACATACGTGCACACATACACACACACTGACCAATTGCCAAAACCTATACAATACTTCCACTACCTACGGTAGTAGGGTAATTGAAGTAAAAACATACATCTCGCCTTTACTATGAAAATATAGATTTTCGTATTACGTTTTCGATCGCCAAATACAAAAATCGCCAATGACGATAGATATCAAATCTATGCTTTGTTTTCAATTAAAATATTGAAAAAATTAATTAAAAAATTATTTTATAAAAATTTATTATAGCTTCTAGCACTTAGAGAGAGACAGTGTAACTTTTGATTAATGAAAGAAAAGAAAAAAAAGCAATCTGCTTTTTAGTTCTAGCGATCGTTCTCTACATATACATATAAACCTTTCCTCTTTATATATTAGTATAGCTATAGAGCATAGATATATTAAATAGGTTTCCAATCAACATAATTTAACTCAAATAATTAAATGCTATTTACATTTCAGTAATGGCTGTATGCGCTATGTATATTGAGCTACTTGCCATAACTGTTAATTGCTAAAAATAGTCGCCAAATAAATTTAAACTTCTCAATACGCAAGCGAAGAATGACGTCACTGACCGCCCATGGATGCAAGAAAAAGATTTCCCATGTTAATGGCTCATTGGATTTTTTTTTTTTTTTTTTTTTTTTTTAATTATTAAATTCTAGAATTATTTCCCGATTTTAATCCTCATATTTGGGTATAGATATGTATTAGTTATTGTATGCATGCGTTAGATTGAGTTATTTTGCTGTCAAATTGACAAAATTTTAATTTTAAATTTCAAAACTGTCACCCTTGGCGTTTTTTGTATTTGGCGATCAAAAACGTAATACGAAAATATACATGCCAGATGTATATTTTCGTAATATGTATTGTACGAAATATTGTTTCATATTACTCGTTACTCTCTTAATATAAGTTGTTAAAATAACCATGATTTTTGAAAGGAATTAAATTATATTCGCCAGATAATTTGGCGATATTTTTTTTTTCTGCCAAGGATGACGGATATCAAATCTATTCCGCTGCAACATATTAGTATATTATATCAGATACTTTATTTAGACATTTGAAAACAAATTTGACTTCAAATTATGATAGAATATTTATCCTTTCCCTTTTAATTAGTTTTTTAGTTCGATATTTATTGTGCAAATATCATCCTTTGAAATGAAATGTTTATGTTTTCAATCGAATATGGAAATTTGCCATTTTTTTTTCTATAGTTTTGAAATTTAAAATTCAAATTTTATCAATTTTACAACAAAAATAATTTAATCTAACGGATGCACAGGATAACTAATACATATCTATATCCAAATATGGGGATTAAAATCGGGAAATAATTTTCCTCGATCTATAATTTTTTACAAAAAATCTAGTGGGCGATTAACACAGGAAATCTTTTACTTGCATCCACTGAAGGCCAGTGACGTCATCACTTCGCTTGCGTATTATTCTTTAAAAAAATGCATAATGAAATACAGATGGTATTTTTTTAATTCACTTTTTATATTATTATTTGCGTGAAAATATATTTTATTATATGTCTAAAAATAAATTAATTCATAAATATTTTTGGCAACAATTATAAATTAAAATAGAATTTCTTATTTTATTTTATTTCATTTACACACATCAGTTTAAACCACGGAGTAATAAAGACTCCGTGGTTTAAACATTGATGCTTAGATCATTATATTATATCATATCATATCAAATTATATTATTAGAAAAATAAACACTTTTAATGCTATAAGACGTCAGATTTAACATGTAAGTTTAACAATTAAAAAAGCTTTATATGAATTTCAATTTAATTCACGTGCAAATATATTTTTTTTCTTTTCACGTCAAGATATTTTAAAAACAAAATGAACATGTAAATGTTTCTTTTATGTTGGCAGCAGCTAATTTTTTTAATATTTCATTATTTCCATTTCTATTACGGCTTCTATGGGGATTTTAATTAAAATGCTCAGATTTAAACTAAAATTTATTTTATCAAAATTAAATATAGCCTATAACAATATGGCATACTGTAGCTTTCAGTCAGTGAAAGAAGTTTTTAAATCGGTTCAGTAGTTTCAGAGATTACCCTCCACAAACAAACAATTTTTTGCGCTTTATATAATGACTAGCTGACTCGTCCGGCTTCGCACTGATGAACAAATTTTAGTTAAAGATGGATTGATATGTAAAAAATCAAGAAATATATCAGTTTATATGTTATAGTCAGGCAATATTATTAACTGGAAAGTCAAAATATAATTTTACAATTATTTTTTTTTAATTAGTTGTTAAATGTTGGCAATTTTTACTTAATGCTATTTATTTATTTATTTATTTATTTCATAAAAAGAAACATTTCTTTACTCATGAATAAAAAATATTGAAAAATAAACCTATGACATGAAAATGTTTTTGATAAAATTGACGTCATAATAGCTTTAATTATAATTTATTTGTTCATTTCGCAAATATATTTAATTATTTCCATAATTGATTATTATTTTAATAATGTATATTAAAGGAGAAATCAATAATATGAAACAATATTCGTACAATATATACTATTACAGAATCTGGTGTGAAACAACCACACGACTTCCATTACCCACTATTACACGTAATATATACAATTTTTTGGAGATATTACTTGCATTTTTTGATATTTTCGAGTAAGAGAAACTTGATACACGTATAAAGACACATACAACAGAGTTTGCATAGCGAGTTAAAAAATAAGGGGGAAAAAAATAGATAGTTATTTTTTTAAACACGAATTTCCGAGATCTAAAACTGAACTACCTAATCAGGATGACCGTTAATATTCCTGTAATAAGCACGTAATTCTTGAGAAAGGTTATCTAAATTGGATTAAAGAAAAAATTTTCAAGAATACGTTAGAGCCGTTTTTGAGATACCAACTTTTACCAAAACTTAGCATACTCAATTATTGACCTAAAAACATTAATTACATACAAAAGGATATTTAATAGGAAGTTAACATGGCGAGTTTGAAAAAAATCCGTACAGGCGTTTTTAAAGGAACGCACTTGCGAAGTCTGAAATTGAGCTGTTTATAGAGGACGCCTATCAATTTTCCTGAACTAAGCAACTTTTCAATCGAAAGGGCATCTAATATATTATTTATACAGCAACTTTGAAGAAAATCATTAGAGGTGTTTTTGAATATGGGCTTACGGTCCCATTTCTGGTTTTCGATGACCCAATTCCGGTTTTTCAATTTTCACGAAAATTTGGAAAATTTATTTGTACACCAGACCTGAATCACTTGTGAAGTTTAGTAGTTCTATTTTTGATAGTTTTGGAGATATGACAGCCAGAAGATTACACACACACGTGCACATATACACACACACTGACCAATTGCCAAAACCTATACAATACTTCCACTACCTACGGTAGTAGGGTAATTGAAGTAAACACATACATCTCGTATTTACTACGATAATATACAGATTTTCGTATTACGTTTTCGATCGCCAAATACAAAAATCGCCAATGGCGATAGATATCAAATCTATGCTTTGTTTTCAATTAAAATATTGAAACTTTTAATTAAAAATTTATTTTACCAAAATTTATTATAGCTTCTAGCACTTAGAGAGAGACAGTGTAACTTTTGATTATTGAAAGAAAAAAAAAAAAAAAAAAAAAAAGCAACCGGCTTTTTAGTTCTAGCGATCGTTCTCTACATATGCATATAAACCTTTCTTCTTTTTATATTAGTATAGCTATAGAGCATAGGTATATTAAATAGGTTTCCAGTCAACATAATGTAACTCAAATAATTAAATGCTATTTACATTTCAGTAATGGCTGTATGCGCTATGTATATTGAGCTACTTGCCATAACTGTTAGTTGCTAAAAATAGTCGCCAAATAAATTTAAACATCTCAATACGCAAGCGAAGTATGACATCACTGACCGCCCGTGGATGCAAGAAAAAGATTTTCCATGTTAATCGCTCATTGGATTTTTTTTTTTTTTTTTTTTTTTTTTAAATTCTAGAAGAATTATTTTACGATTTTAATCCTCATATTTGGGTATAGATATGTATTAGTTATTGTATGCATGCGTTAGATTGAGTTATTTTGCTGTCAAATTGACAAAATTTTAATTTTAAATTTCAAAACAGTCACCCTTGGCTTTTTTTGTATTTGGCGATCAAAAACGTAATACGAAAATATACATGCCAGATGTACATTTTCGTAATATGTATTGTACGAAATATTGTTTCATATTATTCGTTACACTCTTAATGTAAGTTTTTAAAATAACCATGATTTTTGAAAGGAATTAAATTATATTCGCCAGATAATTTGGCGATATTTTTTTTTTCTGCCAAGGATGACGGATATCAAATCTATTCCGCTGCAATATATTAGTATATTATATCAGATACTTCATTTAGACATTTGAAAACAAATTTGACTTAAAATTATGATAGAATATTTATCCTTTCCCTTTTAATTAGTTTATTAGTTGGATGTTTATTGTGTAAATATCATCCTTTGAAATGAAATGTTTATGTTTTCAATCGAATATGGAAATTTGTCATTTTTTTTTCTAGAGTTTTGAAATTTAAAATTCCAATTTTATCAATTTTACAACAAAAACAATTTAATCTAACGGATGCACATGATAACTAATACATATCTATATCCAAATATGGGGATTAAAATGGGGAAATAATTTTCCTCGATCTTTATTATTTTTTTACAAAAAATCCAGTTCACTTTTTATATTATTGTTCGCGTGAAAATATATTTTATTATATGTCTAAAAATAAATTAATTCGTAAATCTTTTTGGAAACAATTATAAATTAAAATAAATAATATTATAAAATAGAATTTCTTATTTTATTTTATTTTATTTATTTATTTATTTTTAAATTCCAATTTCGTTTACACACATCAGTTTAAACCACGGAGTAATAAAGACTCCGTGGTTTAAACATTGATGCTTAGATATTATATCATATCATATCAAATTAAATTATTAGAAAAATAAACACTTTTAATTCTATAATGACGTCAGATTTAACGTGTAAGTTTAACAATTAAAAAAGCTTTATATGAATTTCAATTTAATGCACGTGCAAATATATTTCTTTCCTTTTCACGTCAAGACATTTTAAAAACGAAATGAATATGTAAATGTTTCTTTTATGTTGGCAGCAGCTAATTTTTTTAATATTTCATTATTTCCATTTCTATTACGGCTTCTATGGGGATTTTAATTAAAATGCACAGATTTTAAACTAAAATTTATTTTATCAAAATTAAATATAGCCTATAACAATATGGCATACTGTAGCTTTCGGTCAGTGAAAGAAGTTTTTAAATCGGTTCAGTAGTTTCAGAGATTACCCTCCACAAACAAACAATTTTTTGCGCTTTATATAATGATATAGATATAGATTACACCCTCTCATACATATTCTATCCTAATGCTGCGGAGCAGCACGGGGCCTCTCTAGTAACCTTTTATAAGAGTAAACATGATTTTAAGCATCTTTATAATGTATGTTAACTTTATTAAGTTCAATTCAGCATAAACGCATTAAAGTGCGCGCTTAAATTAAAAATTTGTCCATAGGCTCTAATGTTACGAAATTCTTTCGTGTGTCTTTGTAAACGAACCATAAACATTGTATACACCAGTAAAAACTATTCAGCTTATTTTGCGTTTAAAATTAATAATTTCAATCAATAATTCCAAATGTAACATCGTTTGGATGACTACGTGACATTGTCAGAACACTTTTGTGAGATCCTGTACATTAATTAGAAAGCTTAAGAGCACACATTTTCTTCAACCTACATAAGTTTAAGCATCTTACTCACGTACGCTAGTTTCATTTTCTTCATTGCAAAGTAATGATATTAAAATGCGTTTAAACGAAATTCACCCCATACGCCGTAATGTTAAGAATTTTGGCGTGTCCCTGTACACAGTTAATAAAAAATATAGCAATAAAAATTATACAGCTGCTTATATGCAAAGCTGGAACTTGTGCGTCAATTTGCAAGTCAATCGAAGGATGTTTGCGGCCGCTGCCGTAAAGATAAGAAAAACTTTGGCGTGTCCCTGTACACGAACGATGGAATACACACCTAACACTATACAGCTATTTCTGTGTGGTTAAAGAACAGGTGTACAAAATTGCAAGTCAATAGCGTTATGTTGGGGGTCGCTATCGCGGTACATACAATATCTTCCCAAAGGCCGTAATGGTAAAAGTAACTTTGGCGTGTCTCTGTACACGAACTACAAATGGAATGCACACCCAAAACTATACAGCTAATTTCGTGGGGATCATGAAGATGTGTGCAAAATTTCAAGTCAATAGCGTGATTTTTGCGGCTGCTATCGCACGACATACAGACAGACAGACAGACGGAACCCAAAATCCTTTTGAGTCTCAAAAGAGGGCCTCCATTTACGTTTCGGCAAAAATTAGAAGCCAATAGTCTGATTTTTGCGGTGGCTATCGCGGTACATACAGATTCTTCCCATACGCCATAATGATAGAAAATATTTAGCGTGTCCCTGCACACGAACTACAAATGGAATACACACCTAAAACTATACAGCTGATTCCGTTGGGCTCATGAACATGTGTACCAAATTACAAGTCAATAGCATGATTTTTGAGGCCGCTACCGCGGTACACACAAATTCCTCCCATAGGCCGTAATGATAAGAAAAACTTTGGCGTGTCCCTGTACACGAATTACAAATGGAATGCACACCCAAAACTATACAGCTGATTTCGTGGGAAACATGAATATATGTACCAAATTGCAAGTCAATAGCGTGATTTTTGTGGCTGCTATCGCACGACAGACAGACAGACAGACAGACGGACAGACGGAATCCAAAATCCTTTTGAGTCTCAACAGAGGGCCTCCATTTACGTTTCGGCAAAAATTGGAAGCCAATAGTTTGATTTTTGCGGTGACTATCGCGGTACATACAGATTCTTCCCATAGGCCATAATAATAGAAAATCTTTGGCGTGTCCCTGTACACGAACTACAAATGGAATACACACCTAAAACTATACAGCTGATTCCGTTGGGCTCATGAACATGTGCACCAAATTACAAGTCAATAGCATGATTTTTGTGGCCGCTATCGCGGTACACACAAATTCCTGCCATAGACCGTAATGATAAGAAAAACTTTGGCGTGTCCCTGTACACGAATTACAAATGGAATGCACACCCAAAACTATACAGCTGATTTCGTGGGAAACATGAATATATGTACCAAATTGCAAGTCAATAGCGTGATTTTTGTGGCTGCTATCGCACGACAGACAGACAGACAGACAGACAGACGGACAGACGGAATCCAAAATCCTTTTGAGTCTCAACAGAGGGCCTCCATTTACGTTTCGGCAAATTTGGAAGCCAATAGTTTGATTTTTGCGATGGCTATCGCGGTACATACAGATTCTTCCCATAGGCCATAATGATAGAAAATCTTTGGCGTGTCCCTGTACACGAACTACAAATGGAATACACACCTAAAACTATACAGCTGATTCCGTTGGGCGCATGAACATGTTTACCAAATTACAAGTCAATAGCATGAATTTGTGGCCGCTATCGCGGTTCTCACAAATTCCTCCCATAGGCGGTAATGATAAGAAAAACTTTGGCGTGTCCCTGTACACAAATTACAAATGGAATGCACGCCCAAAACTATACAGCTGATTTCGTGGGCAACATGAATATGTGTACCAAATTGCAAGTCAATAGCGTGATTTTTGTGGCCGCTATCGCGATACATACAAATTTCTCCCATAGGCCGTAATGATAAAAAAAACTTTGGCGTGTCCCTGTATACGAAGTACAAATGGAATACATACCAAAAACTATACAGCTGATTTCGTGGGGCTCATGAACATGTATACCAAATTTCAAGTCAATAGCGCTATTTTTGCGGCCGCTATCGCACGACAGACAGACAGACAGACAGACACACATACACAGCCCAAAACCGTTTTGAGTCTCAACAGAGGGCCTCCACTGACGTTTCGGCAAAAATTGACAGCTAGCAAATTTTTATATATCAATGCAAAGTGGAATGAAAAAAAAAATAATAACTAGTATGTTGTGGCCACCACAAGACTTTCTTCTATATTTTCCTATACAAATTCACTCAGTAACAATATTAAAAAAAAATATATACGATTTTTTTCCAAGGTTTTGTTTTTTTACGTTAATAGTAAAAAAAATCAATATTTAAATTATCTCATATTTATAGTTCAACCATTCGTTTTAAAGGTATTGACGAGACCTTTCGAAAGATACCCATGTTGAAAATTTACTCCCCTCGAGGGGGGACTTCCCCTCCAGGGGGGTGTCGAGGCTCCTACACATACAAAAAAATTTTCCCAGTTGACTATCTCTATTATAAATAATTCTTGTAAATTTCATAATGATTACTAAAAAATATTTCTCTTTATGCTCATTTATACAAAATTTTGTCCTGTATCACCATGTTAAAAATTTAGAAAAAGCGGGATGGCAACGCAACCTGTAAGACAATTTTTACCAAAAGTTGATAGGCGCTAATTTATGTCAAGGTGCAACTACATACCAATTTGTATGAAATTCTGTGCAGAAGTTCCTGAGATACAGTTGCCACGAAATTTTGTCACACACACACACACAGACAGACATTTTCTAAAAATGGTCAAATCGTATTCTACAACTCTCAAAACGTGTAAATCCATCAAAAACCTGAGGTCGAAAATTTACGAATCCAATACTTTCTTCTATTGAATATAGAAGGAAGTAAAAAATCGCATTTTAGTAAAAATTCTTTAGGAGCCTATCAACCAGATTTTAAAGAAACGCAGTCAACTGCGTTATCCGAATGCAGCTATCCGAATTAAATCGGTGTTCTGAAAAAATAAAATAAATAAAAATAAAACATTGAAATAGTTCTATTCGTTTGTCAGTTACAGCGTCACAGACATACACTGACAGAGAGAGAGAAAGAGATTCTTCAAGCTTATTATTATTATTTTTTTTTTTTAATTATTATGGTCGAGGGTTAAAATAATTAAAGTGTTTAAAAATGAAAAGTAAATTATTCTCCAGAAAGGTGGGTAATAAGCAGAGGACTATTATGTAATCTATATCTGGCAGCCGTTCTAAAAGCATTCATCAGTCGACGAAGTAGGTGGATTCCTCCTCGCTCTTTCTTTCTTTTTCTTTTTTCCGCCAAAGTGAAACAATTTTTATAGATGACACATTGTTTATCACTAAGTTAAAATTCAAGGTTATTGAATCTATTTAACTTGGAACTACTTTTACAACTTTATCCATTCACCTGAAATGAAACAAAAACTTATTGTTTGATTGAATATTCGGAGTTTACTTTAAAGCTAAACATTGACAATAATAGGGTGCTTCACCCATGGCCAAGAACTACTGCTCTCATAGCTGGTAGATGGGATTGCCCATGTCGGTCTTTTCGTAACCTCTGTCTAGAATATCTTAGAAGGACCCCGATGGAAAGCATCTCCCAGAAGTACGTCACACGTAAACAATCGACGTTCACTCTCACATCACACTGGGTCTCTATACGGTCGTATTCTCTACAACCAATATTTTTAATAGTCCTTTTAGGAAGTACGTATCGACGATTAAGAGAAAATTAGAGGAGCTAGGGGCTAGTTGTAACAAGGGTAAAATTTTTGATTAGATAAGCACAATTCTTATGACGTGCTTTATTATGTAAGAACGTTCCGCAAAAAATGGTTAATTCTGTGCACGTGCTTCATTTTATCTAGTTAGTGAAAAAAAACATATTTCGTGAATTTTGATTACCTTATATTTTAAAGACATGTTTGTAACTATTTATTTTGTCTATGTGTCAAGTTTCAAAATGTATATTTAATTTTTTGTATAAATCGTTATGCTTTTTAATAAATAACGATGGGGCAAGTTGTAACTGTTACAACTTGCCCCTTGTGTTTTGATTCATGTAATTAGACATTCTAATTTAAAAGCTAACGAGCAAATTATTTAATCTATGCTTTTATTATATTATAAAAAGTAGTCTAAAAGAGCTTCAAAACTAAAGATATGTACGATTTCGTTATAGCTGAAATCTTTGAGAAAGATACAAATATTAAGACACCCGTTTCTTAAGAGAAAGGCATTTGAAAAATATTTTGAAGGGATAATTAAAAAGTATCACAAACATAAAGAGAAAGGAAAAGATTAAAGGAATAAATAAATAAATAAATAAACGAAAGGATAAAAATATAAATAAAATGGTTTTAAATCCAGATATAGATTCTGAATCAGATGAGCGGTTTTATTTAGACTCAGGAGATGCCTACACCAGGCAGAAGAATTACACTGCAAATTCAGGTGTCTTAAATTCAGACATATAAGTGTCTTAAATGGGTGTCATTATTTTCAGACACGAAATCATGTCTTAAATTTTAAGATACTTAAGATGTCTTAATTTAAGACATGAATGTGACTGGATTTAAGACACTTGAAGTGACTTAAAGCAGCATTTTTAACCTCATTTTTCATAAATGTATTAAAAAAAGATTAAATAAATAAATAATATTGCGTGTGATTTAGTTACTGGTTAAAAACTGAATATAGAACTTTCTAGAGCATGCAGAAAATGTTTGTGCGAAAATGTCCACACATAGCGAACCTCTCCGACAGGCTGGACTCGAACTAAGGATTCATATGCCAGCGAGCAACAGACTGAGTTACAACCATCGACAGTAAATCTATTTTGGTTAGTAGTATAGATATGTAGTATTCGTCAAACATATCGTAAATTTATCTTTTATTTATTTATTTATTTATTTTTATTTAATTAATACTACCTAAAGTTTAATATACATTTCCGTTTTAAATTTTATGTGTATATTTTTAGTATTTTTTCTTTTTGAAATATGAGTGATAAATGTGCAAAAAGTGAATCTGTCTCTCTCTTTTTAAAACCTATATTTGACGGAAAACAAACAATTTAATTGAAAACCAGAGAATAGATATGTAGAAACTCATGCGGATATATATATATATATATATTTAATTAAAAAATTAAGTAGCAGTCGCGTACAAATTGTTCAAGATTGTTCGTTTACATAGTTGATTTCTTTTTCTATGAAAATTCAATTTCACAAAGCTAAATGGTCTAAATAGCTTAAATACTTATTATATAAAACATTATTAACGGAAGCGGATGTGGAAAGAAACTTAAACCCCGTATACATATTACTTAAAATAGATTCCGTGTGAAATTTGCTAAGGTAATACAAGTGTTTGAACTGTCAAATGTCTGAATTTCTTAGCTGTGTGAATTGTAAAATGTCTTAATTTCCAAGTGTCAAAACAGCAATGTGTCTTAATTTCAGACATATTAGTACTATTCAGATACTTAACTTAGTCTATTTTTATAAAGACATATATGTGTCTTAAATTCAGACATGTGTGGTGTCTGAAAATTTGTATTTTTACGTGTTTCATACATTTATGTATCTAAATTGGTATTTCAGGCATATTTCAGTTTGAATTTAAGATACTTCAACTTGCAGTGTAGTATATAATGCATAATTTGAAAAATGTAGGCATACGTTAAATGTGTGAGAGGGAACAATATAGCTCATGTTTGTATTAACTTCAGTTCTGACTAAGACTGACTTCTATGTTGATTAGGTATTTAATTTTCTTATTAATTACCTTCTTTTTTATTAAATTTACAAATGATTGGTAACAAAAACATTTTTAATTATTGTCGTTTTTATTGTTAGTACTTCCTTCGCATCTGTTACAACTTGCCCACACGTTTTACAATTTGCCCCCTGATCCGAGGCAAATTATAACAAACAAACAAAATTCAACAAAATTAAGGACGAAATTCAACAAAATTAAGGAATGTTTCTTTTATGAATATTATATAGGAATATGTATTCTATGCAAAGCAGCAATTATAAACAAGAAAACATAAATGCATTAACACGTTAATCGCCATGTCAGTCATATGTGCCTGACGCTAAGAAGTTCTACACGAGCCATGTCAGACATATATGTCTGACGTACGCGATTTGTTAGAAGGCCACGTCAATCACAGATGTCCGACGCAAACGATACATTTGCATAAACAGGTAATACTTTTTGTATGTTGTTTGGATGCGTCAGACATATAAGACTGACACTGCTTGTCGAGAAAAAATGTTTTAATATAGGACCATGTCAGTCATATATGTGTGACATAAAAAATAGTGTTTTTCCGGGAATTTTGGCAAAAATTTTTTTTTTCTGTGATAAGTTTCCTTGATACATTTTTAACTAAATTATCTAATAAAGTTACCATGGCCCATGTGAAAATTTTTCTGATATCATCGTGGCGATTAACGTGTTAAACTTGTTACAACTAGCCCCTAGCTCCCCTATTATAAAATAGTGGTTCTATTAAGTAGAGACCATGCGAATCCTGTCGCATCTTTACCTACTCTGAAAAACAATCCTGAGACTGACATCTAGAATATAAATCGGGGTTCTAGTAAAGATAGTTCCATGCCATCCTTACAAATTCTAGTTCCTTGTCCTAGCGAGATTCAGACCCTCCTATTCAAATTCCATTTTCCTGTATTATCGTGATCCAACTCATTTAAAAAACTCTGCAAATAAATGCGAACAAAAGAGGCATTTTAGTAACTAGTTCTAGTTTATAGATCCATTCTAGAAATCAAAACAAGAATTCTTCGCAATATAATGAATTCAAAATACATAATGTATCATTTCACCTTCTTGAAAAGAATATGACTAGAAATTTTCCCTAATTCCGTCCATTCTGCCTATAATTTATTTGATTACCTCCTACGCATACGTCGAAAATGTATATTTCTTGTTTAGGGAATCAGAAAATAACTACTTATTCGTTCTAGATAAAGGCGGTTTTTCTCAGAGTAATATACTTTAAAATCCGATTGTATGTATCTTCTTACACGCATAAATGGTCTGAAATGATGCGAAATAACCCAAGGATCCCGGATCAACCATTTAAGTTAAATTATTGCAAATGGTTCAGAAGATAATAACTAAAACTTTCATAATAGCTTTAGAATTCTTAAATATTTAATATCAGGCTAATCCTATAAAAAATAAATAAATCTTTACGTGTTCATTTTTTTTTTTTTTCTTTTTTTTTTTTTTTTTTTTTCTTGACATAAAAAGAGAAAAATAAAAATAAAAGGTGAGTGCCCCGCCAAATTATTTTCTGAGACTGTATTCTTATTCGATGAATATTGCTTTTAAAATTGTCAATACTCCCAAACAAAAATGTACAGAAGTGTATCCAGTATCAGAAGTGTTATCTTCTTACTTGCGTGCAGTAAGTAAGAAGATACTTCTTACGTAAGTAAGAAGATACTTAGTAAGATCTAACTAAGTATCTGTAAAAAGACACGTAGAAGTAAGAAGTCCGTTTTTTACACTGACGCTGTCACTGTAAAAAACGGAGTAAACGTTCCTTGTACGTAAAGACTTTTTTTTTTTTTAATAATACTTTACAATTGTCAATCACTTTGTTTTTGAAAACAAATCGTGTGCACGCAGTGCGTTCAGACAAGGCGATACCGCAGGGAGTGTGTGCCAAATCTGACATGTAATATATCGGTTTACAGCTTTTAAAGAAATACAGCACTTGAGAAAAATATGTGTTTCAGAAATTTTTTAAATAAATTATTTAATAAAAAATGACTTAAATACATAAAAATATTTCATTTAAATATAACCAGTGAATCTTGCAAGGCTCAGAAATTTGTATATAATTTACTACTTGAAGATGTTTGAGTTGTACTCAGTAGCTTAAATAATTTCTTATCGAGAGTTGTTATGACTCTTATTCTTCTTTATTGTATTTATTTATTGAGCCACTATTTTTGAATAGTAATCTTCATTTTATTTATTTGTTGAAATTTATTACAAATGTTACTAGTAGAAGAGGAGGGTTGTCAAAAATATTAAGATTGAGCTCAAAATAGGATAAGACAGATTATTACACAGATTTATCAGAGGGCAATTATTACGTAATTAGAGTTGTTACAGGCCGTGACAACTCTGGTTACGTGGTAATTATCCGGGGATAAATTTGCAGTAAAGCCCCTGAGTCGGGATATATAATTGGGAATATTTTATATTAATTAGTATGGATTATAGAGAAGGTTTAAAGTAAAAATTTGTCTTTATTATTAAACGTACAAGTAAGATTTTTTTAAAAATATTTTATTTATCATATAGTACATTTATCATTATTACAATATTATTTTTATTATCATACATTTTTTCAGGAAATTTTTAACTTAGCATATACTTTCTTGGATAATAATGCTTTATACACAGTGAAATGTTAGATCTTCTAAGAAGTGAAATCATCTTCGTTGACTGGGTGTCAAAACTTAAATATACTACGGTTGAAGCCCAAGCCTAGACGGTTATTTAAATGCCGCAACTGCTCGTGACCCAACATTTTACTTATTGGAATTATGTTGTTAAAAATATTCCACTGTCATTTTTTCTCTTTATTTCCCTTCATACTTCCAATTAAGTGTTTTCTTTTTCCTGTTATTTTAAATTGCGAAACGCATGATGATACTCATCGGGGGTGGGCCATTTGAATCATCGCTTATGCTTAGGGCTTCCAGCTTAGTATTGCAGAGAACAATTTTATGCACATGCAGCATGGTAAAAAATACTGCACATTCGCAGGAATGGGAGAAAAAGGAATTTGCACTGAAAAAATTAACAAGTGAATTCGAATAAGTAAAATGTATCAGAAGTGAACAAATGAGGTAGGATCGTGATATGGATCTGTAGCTTTGAAGATCGTAAAAGTCGTATCATCCTTATTATTATTAAAATTTTGTATGTTACACTTTACATATTACACATATTCATTTTCTGTTGTTTAATCTTGTGAAAATTTGGAATTCCCGAATAATGAGATCAAAACCAAAATATTCAACATCAACAGATTTATATAATTCCACTCCCCCCTTCCCACATTTTTTTTTTTTTTTTAATCAGACATTTGTTGACATTGTATTGACAATTGTCAATAACATTTCTAGTGTATGAACAAAGCATGCACAAGATAAGCGGCACAACGTCATATCAAGAAGACACCACCTACAGCTGCACAAATTGTCGGCAGCGGCTGGGCGGCGAAGCAACCAGCGACAAAAGATTGTGTATAAACAAAATAAAACATTCAGCCAAAAAGAGCATTTACATTGCATGATGTTAGAGAAATCTTAGTCCCAAAATTATATGTAAACCCTTAATAAGGCAAGATAATTGAGTGTACCTAGTATCTCGAAAATATTTCCGGTATGAAGTAAATATTATGTATGACGCTTATTGCTCCGATTGGGCAACAATCGGGAGAACACGTTGCCCATTGTCGTTGCGCTGCTCTTTTTGTGCATGCTTTGGTATGCACATTTTACAGGTGATGGATGGCTATCATGGTAACAGCCATTAGAACGAAAAATAGTCTATCGAGGCCAGCAGCGAACAACTTCCAGTCTTCGTTAGGACTTGGGGACTCGATGCAGCTTGGCGCGTCTTCTTTCAACTGGACCCTATCGATGGGGATGTCGTCGCTGCTGAAAGAGGTTCGAAGACAGGCGTACTTTCCGAAAGGACCTGTCAGTAATTGCATGATGGCAGGAGGTGGACGAACGGGTCCTGTTATGTTACACAGACTGAAGATGACGAGAATTTGAAAAAGAAGGGTGGTGGCAACTATGTACATGGTGGATTGCAGGAATGATACTGAAAGAATATAAAGAACATAATTTAGTTTACTCTGAGAATGTACACAGTTCATCGATGCGTATGAAAACTTTGAATTATGAGATTATACAGCTAAGAGAATCTATAAGTGGCATATTATATACGTAGTGAATTGTTGAAAATATATTTGGAACATAATTTAATATCAAACGAAGAAAAGTTTTATTCATTCTGCAAAAATTTGGATGGTACAACAAAAATAACTATTTAAATAGGTTCGAATCGGAATCTTACTTAGATAAACAAAACAGTTTTAATGGATTTTTTGCATAATTCTACCAAACGAATTTTGATTCTCTAGTAAAAAATTGTTTTATAAATAAATTTCATTAAAGTAAATTTTCTCCCCCCCCCTCCTCCTCTTTTTTTTTTTTTTTTTTTTTTTTCCCTCTAATTCAAGTGAATACGTAAAACTGTTTTTGAAATTTTGTAAATGTGTTAAGAGGGTTTTCTTTTTATCTTTGTAATCACATTATACTTTAGTTCGATTTCTTCAGAAATCGACCTATCGAAATCACTTATCGAAATCACTATCTATCTATCGACCTATCGAAATCACCTATCGAAATCACTATCTATCTATACCTACATTTCTCTCTCTCTCTCTTTCTACATATATATTAGTTAATTGAAAAAATCTATTAAATAGATTTTCGCCAAACATAGCTAAGAACCAACCCGATTAAATCACTGTCCTAAGAAAAAAAAAAAAAAAAATGGTATATTCGTTTGGTAGATATAGTGCCGTACACAGACAGGGGCTTCAAAATTCTAACACCCCTCTATTAGGTCGAGGATTAATAATGATGGAATATACAGAGTATCTATAAAAAGATGTTGATATAAATTATTAAACATGTTGATCTTTAATAATTTGTAAAACAATGATGATAAATTCAAATTAATAACATTAATGCTTAGATAGATTGAAAAAGTTGTATAGCCCTTGTCAATGATCTTCCACATGCGGGCCATTCGTCGCATATGGAAAATATCAAGATTATAGTTACACCAAGTACGGGCAAGCTTGAACTGTAAAAAAAAAAAAAAAAAAAAAAAACTTGTATAAAATTCTTCTGTGCGGCCAGCCGCGATAGAACTAGGGTCCCACATTTTGTTCTATTCCTTAGCAGTTCCCAATATCAATAATCGGCACTTTCCTCTGTAAATGATGTCCTTTACAAATCCCCAAAGAAAAAATTCTGTCAGCGTTATATTAAGCAATAGAGGTGGCCAAAGTGTTGCCAACCTCGTCCAATGCATTTTCCTGTGACGGCATTTACAAAAGGAAAGATATTCAAACGGAAAAACAAGGTGTATGGAAAGATTTACGCAATAAAAGGAAATAGTAGATAAGTTATTCTATGCATAAATTACATATATTTGTTTTTACTTTCCTTATTTTAGGAATTATTAAACATAAAAATGCGTCACACATTTTATATACACCCTGTATATATTGATTAAAATTGTTAATTAAAAGACTTCATCGCTTTAACCTTCACTGCCTATTTTCTTTTCAAAATTGCCATACTAATTTCAAAAACGGTTATTAGACACATAGCTGGCCATAGTTATGTAAAAAAATAAATATTAGCCTATTTAATTTTCGATAATTTTTTGATTTGAAACATTCATATTTTAGACACAAGCGCATCCTCCAAGTAGCAAGGTGCACTCGCTCCTGAAATTTCAAAGGATTTCCGCCTATGGCTTCTTCTGAAACACCATTTTTTAAATTTCAGAGTAGTGTTACTATCTACCGAACATAGAAGGAACAAAATCTTAAAAAATAATTAAAAAACGGGAAAAATATTGAAAAAGAAAGTTGCATGAAAAAATGTTAAATGTTTGGTATCAGTGCGAAACCAATGAAAGTTAAAGAGTCTAGTACAGATCCAATTTGAAAAAAATGTTTAACAATTTTTTGTTTCACTTACTTGCTAACACTACCCCGAGAGGGTATCTTGTACTCCACGCTACATAAACCAGGAGAATGACTAAAGACAGGAATAATAATCCTCCCAATATGACTTTTTTTGAAGAGTTCGTCGGCAACCAGTAGATGGACAGAGTGAGGAGCATGATCAAAATGCAAGGATTGCGCGTGGCTTCGATTTCGGGTAGCGTCCTTCTCTTCAGAGGAAATACTCCGTGGAGGCTTATGTAGGGTTCGTCATATCCTTCATAAATGGTAACATTGCGAATGACCTTAGCTTCGGAGACCAGCAATTCCCATCTATAAACAAACAAAAAAATATTATATGGCTAGTTTAAAGTATACATTACGAAACGCTTTGCATCTCTCAGTAAAAAATGCACCGAAGGCAGTGATGCCAGATGGTCGAAAATTATTTCCCCAAACAGGTCTTAAATTTCCCCTAATCAGGGGTTTATTTCAAGAAAATCCTCAGCTTGATTTCTACTAAAAAGGGAAGATAAAATTTTTTCAAAAAAAAATATATATATATATATCAAGCAGATTTTTCTATGATTTAAGCTCAGAATTTTCCCCAAATGATGACAATTTTTGAAAAAAAAACTCAAACAACAATAAAGCTATTGAAAATCTCTAGTCGTAAGAAAAAATCATTACATTGCCAACATTGACAGAAAGTTGAAGAACTCCCCAGATTTGTCCCCAAAAATTTTAGAATTCCCCAAAAAAGTCCCCACAAACATTTGGTCCCCAAAATTGTCCCCAGAAGCCTCAAAAAATCCCCAATCTGGCATCTCTGACCGAAGGACTGGTATTAAAAAGTAATACATAAATAAACTACATACATGAGAAAAAAAAAAAAAAGATGATGATGATGATGAAAATGGAAGCGACTAAAGAGGGGAAATAGAGCAACGGACAAGAAAAAGTTGTGTGAGTCACTACAAAGCATAAGACATGAAAGACGTTCAAGAAATATCATGAACAAGATTTTTTGTCATTTTAAAAATATAAAAAAAGCTTCATAGAAATCCAAATGGGAAGAGGAGCAAGGAGTAGAAATAAAGTCAGCTACAGAAAAGTCGGCACCCATTATCGATTCGTGACGCTGTGATGCGATTCAGTGTATCGACACTCTTTTAGTAATCCTTTTGTATCGGAACTTCGTTCAACAGTCTCAGAACTTCGTTTTCCTTTTTGCGCCGACCGCTCGTGTGTGTTTATCGTAATACGGCTCCGCTGAATGATTTTTTTTTTTTTTTTAATGCGTTTTCGAGATTTAAAAATTAATTTTTCAAGTGTATTTTATTATTTTTTAAATATATGGAATTATTTAGGTAGAAAACAGTGCATGGTAGTAATTGATACAGTACAGATTTTTATGCATTTTCTAATTCATGTGCCACGAATTAGGGGTTCCCAGTGATGTTTTTTTTTTTTTTTTTAATATCGGCATACTGAACGCAGCAGTACAGATTTTTATGCATTTTCTGATTCATGTGCCACGAATTAGAAGTTTCAGTGATGCTTTTTTGGTTTTAATACCTGGACACTGACCGCTGCAGGGCAGATTTTTAAGTGTTTTCTGATTCATGCGCCACGATTTAGGAGTATCCAGTGATTTTTTTTTCTTTTTTTGGTTTTAATATCGGGAAACCGACCACTGAAGCACGGATTTTCATGCATGTTTAAATTTGTGCATGACGAATTAGCTGCATCCAGTGATTTTATTTATTTTTTGTTTGTTTTGTGATTGCTTCTGCAGATTTTCATGCATTTTCAGATTCATGCAAGGCTGTAATTTTGAAATTTGTGGAAAATCTCCGAGTTATACTATACCTTATTTATAACACTGAATTTTATGTGCTAAAGCTTGGAAGACCTCCTATTTTTTTATTTTTTTTATTAATTAATTAATTAATTAATTTTTTTTTGCGGTTATGTAGCTTAAATTTCTATTACTGTTTTAAATGTCTGTTTTATTAAACTTTAAAATATGCTTAATTTATTTCAGTGAATTTTAAAACAAACACCAGAGTGAAACAATAATTTATTTTCTTAAAATGTATTTTTGAGAGGCGGCGCTGATATTACTCACCTTTTGAGGTTTTCCTTATGGATACATCTCATCACTTATTGCTTAAAACTGCACAAAATTGCACATGAAAATTCTTTATTGTAAAGTAGCACGATTAAATTTTTGTGCATATTAACAACAAAATATAGTTGTTATATAGAAGGATATAGAAGAAAGTTTTGTGGCGGCCCAATACACTAACTTTAAGTAGAAAACAATGCATTTTCTTTTGCAAATGTACGAGATATCGATATTGTTTACCTGGGATTGATGTTGACAAAATTATGCATGTAGAGATGCTCTCCGTGAGAGAAGTCGACTTCCCATCCGTCGTGCACCCAGGAACCCATTTCCACTACGCAAGTGACCGTGTCGTAAGGGTAGGTGACTTCGAGAAGTGCCGGGCAGGACGTCTGGGTGTGGACCGGTGGCACCCAGTATACGGTACCCGTATAAACCACCACGAGCAACACTTCTTCTACGGGATGTACTTGCATGCTATGGCTAAAGAAAAAAAGATAAGTAAGTAAAGATTATAGTTCAATTATATTGCATATCTTAATTGTTATAAGTACAAAACTTTGAATAAACACCCTAAAATGCAATAAACTCGCCAGCAATTGTTTCGGGTCGAAAGAAAACACGACCTTTCGTCAGGCGAACAAAGTAGGCACGAGTGCGAGAAGCGGCAACGTACAAAATCGTTTTAAGTGAAGAGCAAAAATACATAAAGACGAGTGTAAATACAGATAAACGTTTTTGTATTTATATATATTTTTAATATTGAATTCAGTTATAATGAAACTAAAAAACTCTGATGAAGACTCAACGATATAGAAAGTCGAAAGCTCGGTGTAAATTTGTGGCCAATGGAAATACTTTAACATATGTGTATGTGAATAATTTAATAAGTTTTTATTCTTGATAAAGAATTCTACGTCATAATATCGTTGAGGTGTTTTATTTGGTTACATAAAAAAATATTAATCGAATGCAATACTAGGCTAGAAGACACAGCCATAACTCTGATACGTATGCAGCACCTACCATATTTAGATGCATTTTACCTACTCTAATTTTCTTGCTCATTTTCTATCTCTCTCTCTCTGTTTTTTCCCCTATTGCACTCACAATCCTAATTGAACAGTTTTAGGTTGATTATTTTTAGAAATCCACCCATTCAAATAATTTAGTTCATCTGTCTATCTATGTATCTATCTATCTATCTCTCTCTCCATATATATATAATGGAAAATTTGTCATCACTCAACTTCCGAAATAATGAACCTGATCGAACCAAAGTTGGTCAGTAGACTGACCTTACAAATAACTTGGATGACTTCGTGAGTCAAGATGCTCCGTCATTTTGTTTCCAAGTGGTAGCCACTTAAAATCCTGCTGCCACTTGAAAATTTGTCATTACGAAAACTTTTGAAGTACTAAATTAATTCTAACCAAAGTTGGACAGTAGACTCATCTTGCAAATATCTTGACTAGATCGTTGGGAAAATTGCCCCACCATTTTGTTTCCAAGTGGCGGCCATTACCAAATTTCAAGCTCACATTGCAAAAAACATACATAAATCAGATTTTCTTAAATTTTGATGTGTACATGTAGATGTGTTTCCACCCTCATTATTAATGAATATGATTCAAATTGTGGTCATTTAAAATCAGACCGTCAATTCAAATTTATCCTCTTGATAATTTCTGAAATTATTTTGAACCACAGGTGGTCAGGACACATAAATACCTTGAATAATTTCTCTGGTCAACTGGTATGTTTGTGTTCTGCCTATCCTCAGCATTAAACAAATAATTCTTGAAATTTTAAATTTGGTATTTTCAATGTTTACCCTATAAAGATGCCACGTGAAAATGTTTACTAAAATTTGTAAATTTGAAAGAAGTATGTAGTCGAAAAGCTCTCTGAATAATATGAAACAACACTCAAAGGAAAATTTTGTTCAACCAACAAAAATTTCGCATGCGCAACAAAAATGTCTGTCTAAAAATGTGTTCCAACAAAAATTTTGGTTAAATTAAACAAAATAATTTTTGTTACAAGTCTAGCAAAATTATTTTGTTTCTCTTACAAAAGGTTGTAGTTTACTTACAAATGCACAAAAATTAATGTAACGTTTAACAAAATATTTTGTTAATAAAGGCAAACATAAATTGATTTTGTTTGTAAATGTGTTTAGCACTATATGTTGTTATAATAAGTTATCTCTGAAAAAAAAGAGTTAAATTGAACACGTGTCATTTGTTAATTATATTAAAAACACTTTAAACACACGTAAAATTAAATTTTATTTAAAAGATGTTTAAAAAAATTTATCCGAAGCTTTACGCTTTAATAGTAAAGCATCATCAGGGATTTTTATTACTCGTTTCCAATGAGCAGTTTTTAAATTTTTAAATATTTTTTCTTTTCACAGTCAACAGTTAAGTCTTTTAATAACGTGAATAGCAGCAAAGTCAATTTGAAGTCCGGTAAAGGTTGGATCAAGGAGCTAAGAAAAATAAGAGAATCTGGAATTATTGAAATATCACACGAGGCTATTGTAGGAGAAAAACTATCATGAATTAGCAGAAATAAACTATAGCTATTTTATAATATTGTGCCAAATTATTGGCACAATGTATGTATTATATTGGCGTAACAAAACTGAGTTTTCACTTCTAATGTAAACTTGGTTTAAAACAATAATAATAATACAAAACGCACGTTATAGTTTTAATTAGATCCTTTTTCTAGAGGAAATTTTTAAATTTACATATCTAAATATTTTACATGCAATTTTGAAACGGGAGATGAGGAGGGCATACAGAAATATACGAGAAGTAAAACAGTGCCTAAAAGATTTAAATACATTCTTTTTTTCTATGAAAATACACGGTAAAAAAAAAAGCACTGTGAGTGCTGCACCAGATAATATGTATTAAATTGTGTGTTTGTGAAAATTATATATGTATATATATATATAATATATATATATATATATTACATATATATGTTTTTTTTTATTATTATTATACACTGAGGGGAAAAAAAGTCGCCGCCTCTATCCAGAACAAATAACTAGTCATTTTATAAATCTCTAAACTAAAAATATAAATTTTCGAGTTATGCATATAAGGTAAAAAAATTCTGAATAGACAAAATGACCGAGAATTTCTAGTCTATACATTTCTAGAGGGTGAAACAATATTATGCATATTATGAATCCTTCGTATTGCGAGAAATTCACGCTTGGTTTTCTAGAATTGTATCATGAACGAAGATTATAGTTACTAAAACTCGCCTCTAGTGCTCGCATGCAGAGATTTTTAAATAAGTTTGACCACAATAATACAGGAAACCGCTCTAGAATTCTGATAGGGGTTTCTCGAACTCGTAAAGTTAAATTCTTTGACACACACAAAAAAAAAAAAAAAAAAAAAAAAAACTGATGAATGATAAATGATTGTTATTTGCAACTCGTTTACAGGGATTTACAAAAGAGCTAGGATACATTACGATCCATTTTACGACATACAACTTAGGGTAAAAGAATATTCAAACATCCTATTACGAATTTCCCTTTTGTTTATTGACAGATTTCTCATTTGAACTTATTTAAGCAATCGATAATTGCTAATTATTCGGAAAGTCGAGTGGAATCATTTCACATTTTTTTAACATACTTTATTTTTCAGGTACAAATTTTGAGAATTATAAATAAAAATCTTAATAAATCAGAAAACTCTGTGTAATCTATTATCTTATGTCTTACGTAAAATTACAGAGAAAAATAAACGGAAATGTTAAAAAACTTATTTTATGCATTCATTTTCATAACTAATATTAATTTAATTAATTATTGGCGAGAATATATTTTGGACTTAGAATACTTTTCGTGAAGTAGAAACAGACATTTTTAATTTTAATTAAATAATTAAATAATTAAATTTGGTAAAAATACCGAATAAAGATTAAGAATCTCGATTATTCACTTTTACTGTAAATTGACAGAGACTCTGGATAAATATCTACATTAAATTTACAGAAATTTTTAACAGTGTAGACATAAACTGAAGTATGCATAAAAACTGCTGATGTTATGTAATAATTGCAGATCCAGTATTAACAAAATATAACTTTTCTGTTTACCTGTTGTGTACGGTTATATCAGGTAACCACAATAGATCAGTAGGTAATTGCAAGTAACCATTATATTCGGTAGACATGTTCCATTTTAATCTCGGATCTTCCCAAGACTGGAAAAAAGGAAACATTGCAATCAATGACAAAAGGAAACATCTAAAACAAATCTGGATTATTTACAGCAAGGAAATCTGAAACTTAAATGTAAATATATATTTAATTTTGTCCTAACGAAATTTCTTTAAAAGAGAAAACGGTGTTCTGTATTATTGTAACAGATTTGAAGACATATACTTACACATATACACACACACTGTAAAGAAAATATGACTGGATTTGACGATAAAATTTTACAGGAAATGATCGTTTTGCTAGCTAAACGGTCAAAGCCCGTAAATGGATGTCATGAAAGTATAATTTTGATATAATGGTATTTTTTACTGGCAAAAGTCAATAATCTATGCAGTTTGTCAAATCTGCCACCAGACTGCATTTTTACGCTCAAATCCCTTCAAATATAAAGTGTTAGATTTTCAATGACGTCCTATAAGAATTCCTTCGTATTTGAAACTGAAAATATAATTGCAGTTTTATTGGTTGAGAGTGTTTTATTACATTCATAGTTTTTACAAATTTAAAATCTTTAAAATGTGTTTGTTCAGTCTGTAGTTTTTCACGAAATCACTGTCTTAAAAATGCTAAAACTTCCACGTTTATTTAAGGAAAGAATTAATAAATATAGATATGTGTATATTTACGTTTAATACAACCTATTTAAAAGAATTGGGGATGGATTTTAAATATCTTTAAAGAAAAAAATATAAAAAATAAAAATATGACAAAAAAATAATAATAATTATTATTATTATTATTTTACATAGGCATACATTTTTTAATTTTTTTCTCAAAACTAATCAATAAATTTCAAAATATATTCCTAATTTTTTTAAGTGGGTTCTATTAAGCATTAAAAAAAAATTATTAAGTCTCTTCTCATACATCTGTATAAGTTTTAACATTTTGAAGATCATGAATTCGTGAAAAAATGAAAACTGAGTAAAGGAAATTTTAAGATTTCAAATATGTAAAAACATATAACAAATCATACGAATTGTTGTCTGAATATATATTTCACTGAACAAACCTTGTATAATTCAATTTTTAAATATTAAATGGAAATATGAGCTTTTACATGAAACCTTCAGTAGTAGTAAGTCCCCTTAACATCTTTTACTTTATTTTCACAATAAATTGATTTGAATAAATATCGCTTTCTTCTTATTGAGATTTTTTAAAAAGCAAATGTTTCAATACTGAAAATCTCTCGCTCTTTCTTTTATACTTTCTCTTACCCGTATGTACGGTAGGGAAAGTTTTGTTCTGGGGTCACATTTTCGAAATTCCGTTTTTGTTCTATATACACATTTTGAGTTTCTGAATATGAAAATCAGTATTTTTGCGGCTGGTCTGAGTGTGTGTGCGAGTGTCTGCCTGTAATTCTGTTATATCAGTATAACTCTAATAATAACAATAATAATGAAACAAATAAATAAAATATTAGAAGAAAGTATTATGAATCTTTATCACAGGGAGATTCTAATTGAAACTTTTTACTTTCTCTTACCCATAAGGTAAAGGAAGTATTGTTTTAGAATAAAATTTTCGAAAGTGAGTTTTTGTAATATTGACATGTTCTGAGGTTCCCTGAATGCGAAAATCATGTTTTCAGCGAATGGTCTCTGTGTGTGTGTCTGTTATCAGCATATCTCAAGAACAAATAGTAGTAGAAATTCCAAACTCGGTATTCTAAATGTGTATCATAGAGGGATGCTACACTACGCTTTTCGTTGAGATGAAGCAAATGGTTCGTGTACAGGGACACTCAAAAGTATTCAAATACTATGGGGGAAATTGCAGGTAAGTAGAGTGTAACATTTACAGACTGCACTAAACCAAATGAAACGAATATATATTTTGTGTAATAGAGATATTGAACTGGGAAAAAAATATTGTGTATAAGAGCCTCGCCTCCCCCCTCGAGGGGAGTAAATTTTCATGATGGGTATCGTTCAAAAGATCTCACCAATACCTTTAAAACGAATGGTTGAACCATCGATCTGCGATAATTTAAAATAAATTATCGATTTTTTTCATTTTTAACAAAAAAAAAAAAAAAAAAAAAATGTAATATTGAAAATAAACTCTTTTTTTATAGTTAGTGTTATACTACTAATATGGAAACCGTGTGCATTATCATGGAAGATATTTTTTAAAATAATAGTTTTAAGAATTTGTATAGGAAAATATTGAAGAAAGTCGTGTGGTGGCCACAACACACTAGTTATTTGTTGTTAGTGGATGTGCTTTACTAATAATATTTTACCATTTCCAGGAAAGCTGTTCAGGAATTGAAATAAATTTCTCATAGAGATATGATAAATAATGCATGTTTTAAGCTAAGTGAACTTTTAATTTTAATAACAGATTTAAATTCTATATAAATGTAGGTGCATTAATGAAAAGGGGGGGTTGACCCTTTACACAGAACTAATTATCATATAAAACTCTTCCAAAGCCTAATTTGAATTGTTTAACATAGGTTTACATAACAGTACTCGTTATCTTACCTCTTAATGTTCAACCTGTATTTATAGTATTACATTTCAGAGTAAGAGAAAGTAGTATGAGTGATACACCAGATTATTTTTATTGAAATCGGACAAATGGTTCGTGTACAGGGACATCTAAGAGAATTCAAATACTTTGCGTCAAACCGCGAAATTTCTGGGAGGTACAGCTGAACTTCTTTAGACTTACACTCAATAAAATGAAATTGACATATATTTTTATATGCGTAAAAAAAGAGCATGTTTAATACAGGATATGCAACGAAAATCACTCATCATTCGTTTACAAGGCTACCTCCCCCCCCAAAACTATAATATAGTCATAGTCGGACTGTACTTGGAAATTGCTAGAAGTATATTTCAAGGTTTTTTTTTTTTTTTGTGTGTGTGTGTGTGTGTGTGTGTGTGTGTGTGTGTGTGTTCTCTCTATTTTTTTTATTTTATTTAATTTTGTTACAATTACGTGGTTTGAGATCCACCAGAATAAGAACCAATCCAATTTCCTGCGGTTGATCTGTGTCTATCTATTATCAGCATAATTTAAAGAAAGAAAACTGTGGGAAATTCAAATTGGGCAACAAGGTTGATACTTGAAAAGTTTGACCAAGTTTCTAAATAATTTGGAATAATCTTTTAAATTTAAATTTACTTTATTTGTTTGGTTCTATTTAAGAGCGAATACTAATTTCATTTTCATTTCTACTTACCATGAAAAAGTAAGAATCGAGTATAAATAATGCCTTTTCTTCATCCTGTGTGAAAAGAAAAATATATAAATTGAAAAAATAAATAAATAAATATAAATAAATAAACAAAAAAGGAGAATACTGCTAATCATTTATATCAAGTTTTATGTAAAATTACAGAGAAAAACGGACATGTTAAAAAATCTATGTTATATACGCATTTCAATAACTAATATTAATTTAACTAATTATTGGCGAAAGTATATTCGTGATTTAGAACCTTTTCCTAAAGTAGAAACATTCATTTTAAATTTTTCTATTGATAAATAAAATAATAAAAATAGATAAAAATACAGAATAAAGATTGAGTCTCGCTTATTTACTTGCGACTAAGACTTGTTGTAAATTTAGAGAGACTCTGAATAAATATTTCGGTAAATTTGCAAAAATTTTTCACAGTGTGTATTAAATGTGTTAAAAACTGTAAAGAAAAAAAAACTGGTGTAACAGCTAATTTTACAAACACAAAAGTTCCTTGTTTCGAAGGGGGGGGGGGGAGGAGGAATAAAACAAAAAAAAAAAACTAGTTTTTTTTCTTTTTTAAAAAATTTATGTAGATTATGAGGTTATTTCAGAGAATCACCCTCTCCCCCCCCCCCCATACACACGATGGGAATTATAATGCTGGTCTCTATGTCATAACAGAATGTGGTGAAATCACCCCTCATTTCGTACCTAGTTTAACGTCATAAAAATTATTAACCTCAGTTAAACTTCTAACGTTTATGCAAAATGCATATAAAGCCTGTTTCAGCCAAGGAGACAGTGTCACCATTCTATTTTTACAATTATATACCCAGAGAAAATTTTTGTTAAATCAACAAAAATTGGTTGTCACAATAAAAAATTTCAGCATGTGGTGGAGTAATGACTTAGATCGTAAAACTGGCGAAAGTTGATAGCACCAGCAAACAAAAAAGCGCTCAAATTTTGATCCAGATCAGGGTCGAGTAAATCCCATGATCCAGTATCCCCAGAGGTATAATTTTGATGGGTACAGGGAAGACTACAAGTATTACAGATTTAACGTGTACCAGACGCCATTACCGTACAAAACGGTCTTTGCTCGACTCGGGGATCGAACCTGCAATGGTCCGTCAGTTTAACAGGTTTGAATTTTTAGAATATAAAAACAGAATTTAAAAATATGTATTGGTTAATAAGATATTTATAAAGAAAAAATTCCCATAGAATAACATTAGCTTCGGCTTCCGGAGGCGGTGAGTGAAGAGGACCCTTAATGAAGTTGGAACGGGATCATCCATAGATCATCGAGTTCCCTATTTTACTATAGGTTTCTTTGTTACAGACGATACAAACCTTTCATTTATGTTTCCGAACTCTACTTCCACCTGTTTTTGAGGAATTAAACTCAAACCCCAGCACGAACATCCCCACCTTAATTACGGTGCGAGAAGAAAGTGAGAAAACAGAACAATTCGGGATTCTTTTCTGTGATAAATGGAAAATATTCTGACCTTGATCCGTCTCTTTTAAGAAAACGGGGTATAATGTTTTAGAGGAACGCCAAAGTGCGAGTCTGTTAGTCAGTATAGGAAAAAGGATTAATATTTCTTCATATAAATTCAATATGAAAAATAAATTGTAATTTTGTTTTATTGCGACTTACAACGTCTAGTATCTGTCTGGGCATGAGTCCCGTGTGCACTTCTGTGGTGTTGGAGTCTTCTTTGGTTGGGCGGATGAGTTTGTCGTAGTCTTTGAGGATCCTGTCTTTGACGGCTTTCATCTTCGTCATAGTTTCGGAAAGTTTGGGTTCCTCAGCAAAAGATTCTGAAACAGCCACAGATATAGTAATAAGACATAAATTGGTCATCGCCAGAGAAAACAGGATTCCTTTCTATTCGGGGAAAGACAGCCATTTAACTCTCTAATGGCTGTATTTCTCCGAGTGAATACACACGAAGCAAATGTAGCTTGTAAAATTCATGAATAATTTATGTACTAAAGATGAATTAAAAGCTCTAGATAAAGCTTTAAATTCATTTTTCTTTCTTTCTTTCTTTCTTTCTTTTTTTTTCTTTCTTTTTATTTTTTAATAAATAGCGACATTTAAAGAATTATATATTTATGAATTACTTAAAATTCATTAATTAATTTGTCAATTAATTAAAATTAATTTTGAAAAATTCCCTGAAATAGGATAGCAGTATTTACATTATAATAATAACAAAGCAATTGATTATGAAAATGATACTTTAAATAAATTAGTGAAGCATACTAGATGCACAAAGGTATGTGGAATATAACTTATGTATCGAAAGTTATCCTCCTTGCTTTAATAAATTTTTTTCGGACATTTAAACGTCACGCAAATTTAGTCATTCAGAATAATCATTAACTTTCGCAGTAGTTCTATGATACTACTATTGCGGAGTTTCATACTAATAGCTGATGCCAAAACTTTTTTTTTCGGCATTAAAAATATGTGGTCGATTATAGAACGCACTGAAAATAATAATAATAATAATAAATAAATAAATAAATAAATAAATATTATTTTGACGTATTTTTTGATTTATTTTGCCATTTTAACAATAAGTTGTTCAGTTAACCAAATCAAAATTGCTTCTGTTAACCAAAAAATAGGGTTGAGAGAAGACATATTGTCATTGGATGGTTCATTATGCTACGTCATATATCTCTTTGTAAACAGCCAATAAACGAGCGATGTGCTGAATAAACAAAACTGTTTGTTTCAAACAACAAAATAATTTCGGTTCCTGGTAACAAAAGATTTGCCGAGATTATACTAAACAAAAAAGTTTGGTTGATTTAACAAAATTATTCTTGCTTTAACAAAACATGTTTTTCTGTGTAATCGACACAGAATAAATTATGCTCATACTATTTACACAATGTGAATGCCACGGTTTGGTGGTGATGAACATCAGAGTATATCACAGTTTGAAAATAGAGCGGCAGCAAAATTATTGAAGCCCTAGCAATAATTCATACTTGAAAGATGGGCGCCAAATACTATTTTGTTAAGTAAATATTTATCAAGTCCTGATCTTAGTCTTATACTGTTTATAATAAAGCAAATTGATGATAAAAATTAGCGATAAAACTAAATATATGTATGTATGTATATATATATATATATATATATATACATTTAATCCTTTTGATAGTAGAAGCAAAGAATAAGAACGAAGAATAGTTAGTCAAACAATTCACCAAAGAGACATACACACGCCAAACAAAGCAACAAGATTTCCCAAATTGATTCTTTCTTTCAGATAAAAATAGAACTGAACGCTCTATTATCAACTTTAATTCTAACTCTTTTGAAGATTACAATAAGCCTTTTACTGAAAATGAATTAACCAATAGTCTGAAGAATACTCACTCCTCTGCTCCTGGGCCTGATGGCATAACATACACCATGATTAAACACTTATCCAGATATTACCTTAAAAATCTGCTTAAACTTTATAATAGAATCTGGTCGGAGCATGTTTTTCCTATTGCCTGGAGCGATGCTATCGTTATACCATTTCCCAAACCTGGTAAAGATGCATCTGATCCAAAGAACTATCGACCAATTGCTTTAACTAGCTGCCTGTGTAAACTTTTAGAGAAAATGATCAACAACCGGCTTGTTTTTATGTTAGAGAAGAATAATTTAATTTCACCATGGCAAAGTGGATTTCGTAAAGGTCGTTCGACAATCGACAATATTCTTTTATTAGAGACGAATATTCGTAATTCTATTGTTAGACGTAGCCATCTGGTGTCAGTTTTCTTTGATATCGAAAAAGCATATGACAAAACCTGGCGTAACGGTATTTTAAGAGATCTTTTTAATTTGGATTTTAGAGGAAACCTTCCTATTTTTATTCAAAACTTTCTAAATGTCAGACGTTTCCGTGTTCACATTGGTTCAACTTACTCAGATTTTTATTTTCAGGAAGAAGGTGTACCTCAAGGCAGTGTCTTGAGTGTTACACTTTTCTCATTAAAAATTAATGATATTCTAAAACAGTTGCCACCTAATGTACAGGGCAGTCTTTATGTTGACGACCTACAAATTTCTTGCAAGGGAAACGACATGCGTTTTATCGAACGTCAATTACAACTTGCTATAAATCGCATTACAAAATGGACAAAAGAAAATGGCTTTACGATTTCTAATGACAAAACACAGTGTGTGCGTTTTTGTCGTAAACGTGGTCTTCATCCTGGCCCAGAGATTTTTATGAATGGAAACAAAATTTCTGTTGTTGACACAGCTCGTTTTTTGGGTGTTCTTTTTGATAAAAAACTTACTTTTATTCCACATATTTTATATTTACGGACAAAATGTGATAAATCATTAAATATTTAAAAGTTCTTTCAAACACTTCCTGGGGTGCTGATCGTATATCTCTCCTGAAAATTTACCGTGCTCTTATACGCTCCAAGTTAGATTATGCATGCCAAGTTTATGGCTCTACTTGTGTATCTTATCTGAAAAAACTTGACACGGTGCACCATTCTGCTCTCAGAATTTGTTCCGGTGCTTTCCGTACATCTCCCGTTCAGAGTTTATATGTTGACTGTGTGGAACCTTCCCTCACTAACATCAGACAAAAGCTCTCCTTGGAGTTGTATTATCGCATACTTTCTTATTCTCATCACCCACTTCAACCTCATATTGGCAGCATAGATCATTCTCTTTTTCTTGCATCCCACCATTTGGACTGAGAGTAAAAAACATTCTTTCCGGTACATCACTCAGGGACATTAATGTTCGCCCTCGCTCCTTTTCATATATGACTCCTTGGCATTCCAAGACTGTCACTTGCATACACCTTTTCAATGGTTTCGACAAATCCAGTACTGATGCAACCGTTTTTCAGACACTTTTCGCATATCATCGCCACACATACAATGACTACATTGATATTTATACAGATGGGTCAAAAATGAGCGGACTTGTTGGCTGCGGTGTCGTTCTGGATAACACCGTTATTAGCTATCGCCTCCCTAGTACATTTTCCATTTTTTCTGCAGAGTTCATTGCTGTTGATGTTGCTCTCAAACTCATTTCCTCCCATAGTCATAGAAAATTCATCATCTATACTGACTCAAAGAGTGTCTTGGATTCCTTGACTTCTAGCTCTTGCTCTACCTCTTTTACTTCAGTTTTAAAAATTCATAACGAACTTCTTAGAAAGGGATACAAAATTTTATTTTGCTGGGTTTCTTCTCACGTTGGCATTAAAGGTAATGAAGCTGCAGATAGAGCTGCAAAGCAGGGTTTGACTCCTCTTGAATGTCCAATTCCATATGAAGATATAAAACTTGCACTAAGAAGTTCTTTAAGAAATATCTGGCAACGAGAGTGGGAATGTGAGATTAATAATAAATTACAGGGGATTAAATCAAACATTGAAATATGGCCTACATTAACTCCACGAAAGCATGATGTTATTATTACTAGACTTAGAATTGGGCATTCACGACTTACACACCGGCATTTACTCCTAGGGGAAAGTGAACCTTCTTGTCCCAAATGTCACTTTAGTCAACTTAACATTCGCCATATCCTGACCGACTGTCCTTGTCTCCGTCATCTTTATCGGCAGTTTTTTAAATCATCCACACCAAATTTGACAAGCCTTCTGGGTACCAATCCTCCTTCAGAACTTATAATTTTTTTTAAACATTCGGGTATTTATTGTGAAATTTGATTTTACTCTATTTTTCATCTTGTGCTGTTTGGTTTTAATTGTTATGTAACTGCATTAATTTTGTAATGTATCTTTTTTCTTTACTTTGTGGATGGGGGTTGTTCCCCCATCCATGTGCTTACCTTTGGATATTTTTTATTTAACTTCTCTGTTTGGCGCAGTATGTCCTTCTTGGGACCTTGCGCCATAAAAAGACACCAACCAACCAACCAACCAACCCAAATTGATTCAGTTATCAAGTTCAACATTAGCACTGACGCCAATCCACTGTACAACAATACCTGTTGAAAATTGAAATAGGACCATGTAATTAGACTCTGACGAAAAGAAGGTTGACTCTAGGACAATATTTCAAGGTGAAAAAAGAGAACCCAGTAATGAACAATAATGACCCATTAAGCGCAGTAGAAGCCCAGCAACAGTCACAATATCACCAAAACCACAAAGCAATAAGAATGAACAATTTCTCTATGTAGGAGAAGCTCAGAAAGGTGGAAAAAAAATCATCAGGGGATGAAATACACATATTAAAAAAAAAAAAAATTATTTTTAACAGCCCGCAAAACAAACGATACAACAAACCAACTCAACCAAATCCCAACAGAAAAACTCAAACTAAATAGAAATCCAGGGAAAAAAACAACCCAAGAAAGGAAAGAAGGAGGCAAGCGGCAAGGCTTGTGACCTGCCTGTGGGCTTAACCCCTTAACGCGCGCTGTCCTCGCTGCGAGGACGCAAAATTTAAGATCCAGCTGCAAAAATTCATCCCGGAAATTTTTTAGCAAAAATTTACGTTTATAACATAGCAGAAAAGGCCGGTTTTCTAAACCGTAAAATTTAAAATTTCTTTTAGTTTAATTTAGTTCATAAATTCCGGTGGCAGTATAATTTAAATGATCCGAATTGTCTTGCGTCGCAAAGGGTTAAACTAGTTTTATGCGGGCAACACTCCCCCAGCCTGCCAAGACCAGATTAGGAGACACATGGGAAAATATAAAAACTGTGGATGTATGCTTCCATAATTTTGCTGCTGACTATAACCTTTAAAAAGTAAATATTTTAGCACTGTGACCACATGATGGACAGCATAATTACTCTGTAAAAAAATTTTATGAATTTTAAAAACACACGGTAATTGATCTGAAACAGCAGCTGAACTTGTATCCTTTTTTTTTTTTTTGTGTGTGTGTGTGTGTGAAGTATAGTCAGTTCAAATAGAAATAGTATCCCATACTCACCAACTTTTCTCTACATCAGCAGTTAAAATAGCAAAAATGAATTCAGACAATTTCAAAGCCTATAGATAAACTAAATTTAATAGTCGAAATTTTCCATTGATTCCATATGATTTCCTTACATCCCATATGTCTAAAAGTAAATATACGAATTCGTTTATTTATTTTTATTTTTTTTTATCGATGAAAATGTACCAATAAAACAAATACTATGCACTGTTGATTTATGTATGATATTTTAGTTATAGTTAGCGATTACAGATAACTATTTCCATTTTAGCAGTTTTGTAAGATGTAAAGGTGACACCCATGTGTGAAGATTTGCATTCTTAAAGAACGTCCATTGAAATCAGCGACCACACAAATGTTGAAAATATAGATCTACTATTTTCTGTTTTAATAATTCACCCCTGATCAAAAGTTTAGCAAAATTTGCAAACGATCAGTTTTTTTTTTTTTTTTTTTTCAAATTTAAAAACTTACCTCTTAGTGAAAACATTGGGTATTTAAAGAACTGGGTCTTCCTCATGTTTTTCAGTGAAGATTGGTTTAAGACAACAACAAATTGAGCAAAATCAGTAATGTTTGCGATCACCCTGTATCGTTAAGTGAACGAAATGATCTGTAACTTTAGGATATCCTAACACAGATCCAGTACGATTTGTGGATAAATTTGTCTAACGATAACAGGTTAAATAACGGAGATAGAAGCATTTATTTTAAAACTACAAAAAAAAAAAAAAAATCAGTACGTTTTTTAATCCTCAAATTCTTATGTACTTACTGTCAGTCACTACGGTATGTTTGTGAATTTCAACATAATTTAATCGTTGCCAATTTTTTTTTTTCGACTGAATAAAAAACCGTACATTTATTTAAAATGAGAAAAATAAATTAGAAAAATTAGAAAATAAATTAGAAATATCAGTCGTATCTTTACAAACAAGGTACCAAATGAAAGGGAAAAATTTGTAAATCCGATGGATTAAACAGCTTATAGATCGGATAATTAGATTTTTTAAAATTAACTAAAGTAGGAATTTTAGGTGGCAACAGCAGAAGATAGTATGGAAACCGTTAGGAGAAATTAAAAAAAAAAAATCTGCTTCACATTAAGTCACATGTATTTGAAGTGGGATTAAAAATTGCAGTTTTCAATTTTTTTTAATTTTCTCTCACGAACACAAAAATATAATATACAGCCGGTACCCCACAAGACCAACTTGCATTTCAAATTTCATTTTTTTTTTTTTTTTTTTTTTTTTTTTTTTTTGGTTAATAAACAAAAAAGTTACTTTTTTTTTTAAATTAAATTTTATTCTAACTTCGAAAAGATTTATATGATACAATACATTAAGAATTTGGGTTTTAAAAGTTTTTTTAAATTGATTATTTATAATATACATAAAATTTCAATATACAGATTATTTATAATATACGAAAACCATTCCCACTTTCAGGTAAATTGAAAAATCACTTTTGAAACAGTATACGTAATAAATATAAATAATATATATACGTAATAATATAAATATCTCATGAAATATGAGCATTTTTATAAAAAAAAAAAAGTTTTCACTGCGCTTGTGCGAAAGATAGAAACATTTTTATTACATAGGTTGAAAGGTAGATATATTGGGCGACTTTTGTCAAAAGTTCATTTGAATACAGTAAAAAAAAAAAAAAAAATGTCGGCAAAAGAACAAACTAGATTTTAAGTATTTTCCAAGAGTTGAAATTTCATAAGGGGTTTTTCACATGACACATAATTAATTTGAAGATCCAATTATTTCAACCACGCTCCAAAAATATATTTTTGTGAAAAACTCTTTATTAGCTTGTAACTCTAACATATTTTTGTTTATTGACTAAGATGTGTGAGATCATAAGGGGTTTTTCACAAAAAGAACTTTTTCAAAATGGTTGAAATAATTGGATTTTAAAATTAATCACGCGGCATGTGGAAAACCTCTTATGACACTTCAACTGTTGGAAAATACCTGAAATCTAGCTTGCTCTTTTGCCAACAACTTTCTTAAGTTGCCCTCTATTCAAATAACATTTGTTAAAAGTTGCCCAATATATCTATCTTTCAATGTATGTAATAAAATTTTTCTATCTTTCGCACATGCGCAATGAAAACGTTTTTCATAAAAATGCTCCTATTTCATGAGATATTTAAGATATTTGTATTCCGACTGCAGTATATTGTTTCAAAAGTGATTTTTCAATTTACCTGAAAGTGGGAATAATTTTCGTTTAACACTCTGTATATTATAAATAAAAACCGGCTGATTTTTTTTTTTTTTTTTTTTTTAATAAAGACGTGTATCTCCGTTATTTAATATGCTATCGTCACATAAATTTACCTACAAATTGTACTGGTTCTATATTAACATATCCTAAAGTTACAAATAATTTCGTTGACAAACGATACAGGGTGATCGCAAACATTATTCATTTTGCTCAATTTGTTACCGGCCCCCTAAATGTTGTCTTATACCAATTTTCAATGAAAAAAATCAGGTAGTCCTAGTTTTTTAAATATCTAAAACATTTTACCGTGAGATAAGTTTTTAAATTGAAAAACACTGATCGTTTACAAATCTTGTTAAACTTTTGAGTAGGAGTGTAATAATAATAATGATAATAAAATACTTTTGGCAAATTTTACAAAATTGTGGACAATTAATTTTTAGTTTTTAGGTCCAGATCCCATTTCTTTCAAATAAGAAAAAAGTATCATCACCCTTTTCTGTAGGCTACCTTGAATTTTGCATAATGAGAAGTAGTCTATTAAATTTAGAATCTAAGAGTTTACAAATAAGTAAAGAGGATAGGTGTACGTAAAGTTTATAGGTATGTTATAGGTCACCAGACATGTATCAATTTTGATGAGTGTAGGACTTATAGTTCTTTTACAGGGACACAAATAAAAATTCTTTATCCTTCACCCATTAACCGCCAAAACTAGAAATAATGATTTTTTTTTTCTAAATACAGATAGTGATATTCATTGTTTTGATCCTATACAACAATAATTTAAAATAAAATTATTAAAATTAGTCTTATCTTACTAAATACAGGGTGTTGTATTTGTACAACTTCAGTGGAATAAGAGTATATAATGAAGACAAATAAATGTTTACGGAAATTTCCTTGCGGGAATATAAAACAGCAAACACTACAGATGACTTCAAAAGTAATTATTTTATTGTGAAACATTTTTTTTACAAGTTATGTAAACTTATTCAAATAAGATGATTTTCAAAAAGTTCTGGATTGATGAGTGCTTCAAGTTTGAAATTTATTTTTAAATATAAAATTATTTTTCAGAACAAAAGCGGGTAATGGGTTAAGGCATAGAGAATCAAAATATTTGAAGCTTATTTTAATATTATTAAATTATTTAAAGTATTTTAATATATATATGTAGGATTTACTTATCTTAAGAAATCCTACTCAGCACTTTGCTCATATAGCAATTTTATTCACATAAAATTCAACAATAAATACATTATATTTTACATTGCTACAGTCGGTAACAAAAGTCTCCGAACACCAGCGAAAATTCCTATATATATAAGCACACTTAATACAGTTCTGTTAAATAAATCCTTGTTTAATCCTGTTTTTAGACTGACTGAGAACAGCATTTGATAAGGATTTATATAACAAAACTGCATTAAGTCTACTTTTTTTACATAGGAATTTTTGCTAGTGTTCGGAGATTTTTGTTACCGACTGTACCTTCTTACATATCAAAAATCTTAGAACTGCTAATAAGTTTACCTTTTAAATTACTCGTGTGACTGTTAGTATCTCGAGATCGTGATAATATATTGTCTTAAATAGTTTCTTGAGTTTAGAGCAACATCTATTGTCTATGATTTTATTATAAAAATTTATCCTACATATACAGGGTGACAAGAAATAACTTGGACGAAGTTTCAAACCAAATATCTGTAACTACCACTATCGCAAACTCATTTTGGAAGATGTTGTCTTACTTTGGTCGCAAAAGTTCTTTTGAAACAAAAGATGGGCCTTCCAAGAGGATTCCGCACATGCACACAGAGCTAAAGGCACTCAAGATTGGTGCAAGACAAATTTTCCTGACTTCATTGGAGATCAATAATGGCCACCGTATTCCCCAGATTTGAACCCAATGGATTATTCTGTTTGGTCCATCTTGGAGACAAGGGTGTGTACTAAACATCATAAAATTTTGGCATCCCTAAAGGAATTCTTATGCAAGGAATGGGATAAAATATCAGTAAGTGAGTTGCGACTCATAGCCGAAAATTTTGTGACACCTTTAAAGCTCTGTATGAAGGCTAAAGGTAGCCACTTTGAAAATTTGTAAATATAATAGACAAAATAATGTATCCATATTTATTGAAGTTTGGTCGTAATATTTTCATTAGCATTAAAGTTATAATGTATCATGTGTGTCCAAGTTATTTATTGTCACCCTGTATATATGTTAAATTGTTTTTCTAGTGCATGACCATTATGGAAAACGGTGTACATAATATTTTTTGTTAGTGTGAAATAACTGCACATATTATGTCTTATAGGAAATAATTATATGAAGTTCTTTAAATTATTTAAAAGAGATTATAGTTGGTATCTATGTTTCAGACTTTTGTTTCATTAGTGGTCGTTGTTGCAAATTGCTTTTTAAAATTATTACTTTTACACTTTTGATTTTTACTGAATCATAATAATTTTAATACGCCCTTATTCAAGATTTTTTAAATGCCTGGTAACTGCTAAACTTTTGGAAAGTCGAGTAGTATCACTCTAATTTTTTTTAAACATATTTATAGATTTTATACGTGACTTTCGAGTTAAATATGCAATGTCAGGAGAATGATCTGACTTTTTCATAGCAGATATTTTTCTACCTAGTATATTCTTCCGGAATTGTCCACTAAGAGAAATCCAAACTATAAGTTATAGATAACTTTATTTTGCATAAGTGATCGAAAGGCTAAAAATTAAGAATTAAGTAAAATAATTAATTTAAGATTACTTTATTTGAAAATAATTAAATTAAAAATTCCTAGTAGAGAGCACCACAATTTTTAAAGAATGTTTTTAATTTTGAAACTGCGATATTTAAAATAATGGCAACTGGAGAACATGAAATTGGTTTTGGAGATTTTATTTAACTTTTTCTTTCAATATATATATATATATATTGTGTGTGTGTGTGTAGGTGGAAGGAGAGAGAGTATATTATTTATATTTATGATTCACTTTGTCAAATTTCCAGATTCAGAATGTTTTTAACAGGCTAAAATTTTTTAAAACAGCTATATAGGGTCAGGTACGTAGGGTCATTATTTTTCGCAACCGCAATCATTGAATAGCCATTTTTGTCATAAGCAAATCTCTAAAGGAAGTTTTTCGCTCGAGAATGGTAGTGATGAATTCATTAAAAAATATTTCATTTACTCACCATTTATAGATAAGAGTATCGTAAGAAAAATTTTAAGGAAGAATCCAACAGGTCCCCAAACTTTCATGATTCTGCTCTCGATCGCTCTCCTTCCTCGTCAATGAGCTGCCTCTAACAGGCACGTCAGTGGTTCGCCCATTCTTATGTTACGTGTCGATGGACAAAGGGATCTGATTTCTCATCCATGCGCACGTATTGGCAGGAGGTGGTTCACAACTGACACCTGTGAAGTATACATCCCATAAAATACTTTTTTAATGTATAACTACGAGACATTATCCGGTGATTGGTACTTTAAATGAATATTTTAAAGTCTCAAGAAAGCTATCATTTAGATGCTTCATTTTTAACGCTTCATTTTTAGCAAAAGAAGAAATTCAGAGCTTACATTTATACGTGTCTAATCAACATAATTCTGAAACATTTTACACCCGTTTTTGAAGTCACAAAAGTCAGTCTCATTGTTACTTTCTTCTATATACATAAAAAGAAAGCACTGGATTCGTGAAAAGTTTCGAACTCCAGTTTTCAATGGATGGACACATTTTGAGGTGTCCTGAACACAATTTGAGCCTTTTTAGAAAATGGGCTGCCTGCCTGTATTTGTGCGTGTATCACGAATATTTTGGCACCTTATTTCACGAACCAGTGAACGAAATTTAACCAAAATGGGTATTAAGCTGGAACATCACCTAAACGGATGGTGACATCCTAAACTGATGCTAGGAATTAATCGCTCGACAGGCGGCGTTTTCATTCCATTTTTTTTTTTTTTTTTTTTCTAAATATTTAACATGACGGTATAGGACAAAATTTCATATAAATGTTCCCAATCCGAATTATTTTTTTACGAATCATTATGAATTAAAAAAAAAAAATTAACAGTAATAGTCAACCGTTTTTTTTTTTTTTTTTTTTTTTTTGTACATGTTGGAGCGCTGCTTCCCCCCGGGGGGTTGATAAGGCATATAAAAGAAAAAGATTATAAGTCAAGTTGCATTACAGGTGGAGGTGTTGTTCATAAGAAAAAAATGATAAGGACTGCAGGGAAGAATGATAAGAATTTCCGTGTTAACGACTCTGGTTTTTCACAAATGATGCGCTAGTGATATCTAGTACGTAATATTAATAACTAGCAGGCTTCGCTGGTCATAATATTTAAAGGAATTCACAGAATTCCATTTCATTAATAATAATAATAATAATAATCTCAATGAATAATAATAATAAAAAATTGTAATCAGTTGAAACCTTAATAAAATATTAACCGCTGCATTCTATAGTAGTTTTCCTGGTCGCAACATGACGAATCTGCGTCCTCACTGCCTTCGGCAGCACCTTACCCGCTTTTTATTCCCTCCTGCCCGCAACTAAAATTAGAAGTATCACGAAATCCCTCACAAGTGTATATTGCGTACATTTAATTAACATCCACACACTAAATTTCGGCATTCTGAGATAATTTGGAGCAGAGTAAAACAGCAAAACATATTTTTTGCCCTTCCGCCGCAAGGGGGCGAGTGGGTAATTACGCAAAGTTCTTCCCAGTGCGTTTTGGGTACACATAATCAAGCGACTCAGGAAAAAATCGCCTTCCTCAGATTATTTGGAGCAGAGTTGCGACCAAAAATGTGTATTTTGCCCCGCTTTTAAAGAGGGGAGGGTGTTCAATTTCGCAAAATCTTTTTATACTATGTGTTAGGTACGTTTAACCAAGCCACACACATAAAATCGTCTTTCTAAGATAATTTCGAGAATATTTATGCATGGAAGCATGTTTCTTGCCTTACGACCCCCAAGGGGGCTGTAGGGAGAAATATCGCAAACTCCTTTGAAGTGAGTGTTGGGTACGCATAGCCAATCGATACATAAAAAAGTCGTTTTCCTGAGACAATTTGGAGCAGAGTTACTTTTTAAAATGTATTTTCGCCTCCCCCGTCCCTCCGCTATTAAGAGGGATAAGGGGAAATTTCGCAAAACCCCTTTGTAGTGCGTATAGGGTACACATAACAAACCCATACATAAAAATTTATTTTATTGAGATAATTTGAAGCAAGGTTATAATTGGAAAAATGTTTATTGCCTCCCCTCTCGCCTCCAAGGAGGAAAGGGGGAATTTCACAAAATACTGTTACAATGGGTGTTGGATGCAAACAAACATCCCACACAATAAAATTCGTTACCTCAGCTTTTATAGATTCCCCAGGACAAGTTTAGCGCTAAAAGGAAGGCGGGACAGAGAGGAGCTCAAATTCGCTTGCTTGTAACTCTTATCAAAAAAAAAACAAAAAAATGGGTTTCTTTGAAATATCTTCAAGAAGGCCGTTTTCTACACTTTTTTACCATTAACACAGTGTTGCCAGATTGGGGACATTTTTTATTTAATAGTCGCCAATAATTTTGAGAAGTGATATTGGATATACGTAATAGATGTTTAATCTTCGAAGTGATTAGGCAACCGTCCCAATTACTATTTAGTGGTGGGTATTGGAACCAAAATGTCCCCAATCTTGTAACAGTGCATTATTAATAGAGTTCTATTTGTAAAACCGGACTTTGTACAAACGTGTTTTTGCCTCCTGCTCCCCCAGTAGAAAGGGGATGCGGGGGAATTTCGTAAAAATCCCGTCTTTGTGGAAATCAGGGTCCTAAAATCAAACTACACAACAAAAATTGTGTCTTTACCTCCCATAGAATCACCACGACTATGTTGTGCTAAAAAAAAGGGGGGGGGGAGGGGGGGGTCTCTCGAATTTTCTCTCTCATAACTTCTTCTCAAAATCAAAAATTGAAAAAAAAAAAAAAAAAAAAAAAAAAAAAAAAAAAATTGGTTTTGGGAAATATCCTCAAGAAGATGCGCGGCAGTTTTCAAAATTTTTGTATTATTATTGGACGAGCTTTGCTGAAAAATCAGGATTTTGTTAAATTTCCCACCGAAAATCGTCACCCCCCCACCCTTAAAAATCTAAACTTTCAAAATCGTAGAAAATGATTTTTAGTCTCCCCATCTGCAATTGCCTCACCGTGAAGTAATTTGGAGCCGAGTTAGGATTATAAAAGTGTTTTTACCTTCTGTTCTCTAAACGGGGGGGAGAGGGGATCTCCCAAAATCCCGTCTTAGTGGGGGTCAGCGACCTAAAACCAATCTGTATAACAAAATTTGTGACTCCCTCTCCCATAGAATCGCCACGGCTGTGTTGAGTCAGTGAATCAGTGAGTTTACTCTTTTATATATTTAGAAGAAAAGCTCCCTTGCGTTTCAAATAAGTTTAGGCGAAAACCACAAATTAACTCCGCAGGGCTGGATAGGCCGATGATCTCATCCTGAGATCGGACCCAGTAACTCCAGATCATCAGCACAGCACTGACAGTAAAAGATATCGATTAATGGTGAGCCGATTTAGATTTGAACTTCGGCCAAATGTATTATGCATATTTTTTATGTTAAAATTGAATTATTTTGAGCAACAGCGAAAAGTGACTAGGATAGCTGAATTTGTAGACAACTGACTTCCCTAATGACCGAGGTTCGAATCCTGTCGTGATCCCTTTTTGATCTTGTAAGAATTGATTCGGCTTTTTCATCGAAAATGTCTATTACTCATCGTGGTTTAAAAGTAGATCTACAGATTTGTTTTCACAAATTTGTTTTTCCAAATTTGTTTTCGAGGTATTTTTTTCCCCAGATTTTTACAAATTGTTCTTATATAGATTTGTGATCTACGCAATAATTAATAATATACAAAAATTAACTTAGGTAAAAATTGTATAAATTGCAAAAGTTGAGTGAAATGTTGTATGTAAAATTATATCTAAAAACTAATACGTAATGCAACTTTTAATACCAGGTCTTTTAAAAAAGCCTTCTAAGATATTGAATTTTTCTCAGTATATGCATTAAATAGCCTAAAAATAAAATAAAACAAAACGATTTCAGTATGAAAAAATTGCATGTAATTGTGTTATTAAAGTGTAATGCTGAGTTTTCTTTAAAAAAGAAAAAAAAAAAAAGAAGAAGAAACAAAAAAAATAAAATAAAATAAATAATAATATAATAACAGAACTGTTCAAAAAATTTTCTAACATACTTAATGTTTCTCAATGAGGAACATTTTTAGTAAATATTTTTAATTTTTTTCAAAAAAATCTAGTGAAGGGCAAAATAATTACATTCCTTTAATGTAAAAAACTTATAAGAATTTATGAACAAAATTAAAAAAAAAAAAAAAAAAAAGAATAACAGCAAACTTATAAATATAAAATTTTATTCGGAAATTTTCCTGGACGGAATTTTTCAGTTGGGAATTAAAATCTGATGATATATAAAATAGAGGTATGGTGGGAAATATGAAGTAGTCGGGTAAAATGGAAAAACGTTACATCTCTCTTGTACGGTGCTGCAACCAAGCGGAAGCACGCCAAACGTCTGCCCTAGGCCTCAGACATGAACGATAGCTCACCTTGTGTCAACAGAAGAGAAATTTTTGTGTCATGAAACTTGTTTGTTTTATCAAGATTTAGACTTTTATGCAGGAAAGTATTATGAATTCAATAATCTATTAACGAAGCAGTAGAATGGAATGAAAAACTAGTCTTATTTCCGGTAGTTGAGTTAGTGGGTATTCTAATTCCCATAAACTTATTTCTACCAACAGGTGGTTGGGGTTGGTTCATTCTCCAAAATGGCTATTCGGGCAATATGGGATACCAATTATTCCGTATTATTTGCGATGCTTGTAAAACTTGAATATTGATAATTTTTTACTACTGTTAATGATAATTTCAAAAGAAAGTATTCATGTTGTATTTATTCATCATTTTTTGTAAAAATACTAGGCTGTTCCACGTTATCCTTCAAGGAAATAGGTATTCTATACTTCCCTCCATAACTATTCCATATTATCTATTTGGTCTATATTATTCTACAATAGCTTTTATTTTAGCATGTTTTAATTAACTCGCTTTCTTGTTTGTTTGTTTGTCCAGTACAAATCTTGCAATCGATTTTTATTTAACTTCCCGACTAGCTAGACATTTGAAACTTCTAGAATAGCTCAGAACTCGATGACAACGCATTTGAAATAAGACCTGAAATTTAAAATAAGACACTTTTAAACACGTAAATTAAAAAAAATATATATATTTATATAATTAAAAGACATATGTATATTAAAATGCATTTTCAAAGCTTTTCGCCCTTATCATTAGGGCATCATCAGGAAATCATTTGTAACAAATTAGGTTTCCAAAGTACAGCTCTCTCCCTCCATGTACATATATCACATTTTAAGGTTACAAATACAGTTAAACTTGATTTATAGTAAATAGGAAAGATGTATCCACAGAAGCCAATTTTGGTCGAAATTCTGGAATCAATTGGTTGGAGCTTTTTGGGTTTTAAAAAAAAGGCGGCCAATCCAATTTCGACCAAAATTGGTTGATACATCCTTCCTATTTCCTATAAATCAAGCTTAACTGCATTTGTAACCTTAAAATGTGATACATGTAATATGTACATGGACGGAGGATGTTGCACTTTAGAAACTTAATTTGTTACAAATGATTTCCTGATGATCAGGGCCAAAAGCTTTAAAATGTATTCTAATATAAGTATCGTCTTTTAATTAAATATATATATATATATATATTAATTCACGTATTTTAAAGTGACTTTTTTCCAAATTTTAAAATGATACACGTGCTTTTAATCAGTATTTTTTTTTTATGAGATCTTGTATTTCGATCTGAAACAAATGTAATGAATTTCTTGCAATTTGCAGTACTATACTTGCAAATTGTAGAACTTGCTTACAAAGTTACTATAAAAAAATATTGAATATTAGTATTCCGGTTTACTTTTCTGCGTTTTTTTTTTTTTTTTTTTTTTCAATAGTTTGCGTTTATTTTGCGTTTTTTTTTTTTTTTTTCAATTTTAGGGTGTTTTATTACAAAATTCTTATTCTGCACAATGCTGTACCTTTACATTCCCAATTCTTCCGCTTTCAGCCTAACGTAGCTCTCGCCGTGTCCGATCGATTGTTCGGGCACATAGCAGTCGTTCTGGTCTTTCTCCAAGTTGGCAGAGGTCTCACAGATTTGTTAGCAAAATTTCGGCATGCAAATTGGAGATCTGATCTCGATCTCTGTACAGCTAGACAGAGAATTTTGTTCCTTACCTATACACTTTTCTTCACTTTCAGATGACTAAAATTCGATTTATCATTTCTGAAGAAGAACGTCTCTAATTTTATTTGACATTAACAAATCTTCGCTTTTCAAACACTCTTATTTCCGAAGAAACATTTTTCCGTTATTTGAATAATTAAATTCTGCAATTCAACAAGGAAAACAAATAGCTATTACTAAACAGCCGTTTGCAATGAAAGGAAATTCACGGATATACGATAACTATACGGTTCAGTAGCATTAAGAATTGCTATATAACGGATAAAGAATAAGAATTTTGTAAATTAAACACATTACAATTCAATAACACGCAACAATGGTTTCGAGATGAAAAAATTAATTAATACCCTTCATCAGATGGGAAAAAAAAGATAGGTTCGTATGTAATAAGAAAGCACGAAAACTTTCTTTAATGCCTTACATGTTATGATGCTTAAAAACGCTTCACATGAACTTATCTGTATTTCGTTATTACTTCTTTATTTCATTTTTTTTTCAATTGTTTTATTTCAGTTTTAAGTTAATTATGTTTTCTATTATTATATTTTTCTTCCTTCCTATCCCGTGTCCCTGTTTATTTCTTGCAAAAACATCAGTGGAGGCCTCCCCGTTAACACTAAAAATATTTTTAGTTTCAGTTTATGTGTGTGTATATATATATACAACGCCATAGCAGTAATATATATATATATATATATATATATCAAAGCAGTGTTTGGGGACTGCCGATAGAAGTGAAAACTAAGTAATTTGTGAATTGCATCGTCGAGCTATTAGATTATTATTTTCGAATTATTTTTGGTTTGTAAAGAAGTGTTTATGATCTGTATTATAGGATTCGGTACACTATTTGTAGCTACCCAAATTAAATGACATAAGCCTTATATTAGGTAAAAATATTGATTATGTATGAAATTATTTTAATTAGTAGCTCAGATACAAAAGAAAACCGATTCAGGACACCCCAAAACGTGTAAATCAGGTGAAATCTCGAATTCCACTTTCGATAATTTAAAAGAACTTTAAAATATCTTTCGAATGATGTATTAAAAATAATTTAATCATAATTAGAAATTGAAATATTGAAATTTAAAAATATTACAGCGCCATCTGGTGGTAGAAATTTCTGTAATCTACTGTTCGATTCCAAATCACCAAAGCTTTCTAATGATGCATTACTTATGAAATTATTTTAATTAGTAGCAGAGATACAAAAGAAAACCCATTCAGGACACCTCAATACGTGTAAATCAGCTGAAATCTCGAATTCCACTTTCGATAATATAAATTGGTAAAAAATGTGTTTCTTCTCATGGAAAGCCTTCGCTGACGATGACGAGAGTTTCATGATTTTTGTTCACCCAAAAGTGCTCAATGCGCCTAAGAAGTTTTCACTTCAAATGGGAAACCTTCGCTGACGATGACACAAGTTTCATGATTTTTGTTCACCCAAAAGTGCTCAACGCGCCTAAAGAAGTTTTCACTTCAAAAAAAAAAAAAAAAAAAAATCGATTGACTTGAAAATTTGTACAAACAATTATGAGCTATATAAAATCACCTGTATAAAAGGTTTATGAGTCGTGTGCAGGAAGACACCAAAGTATTTCCTATCATTCGGTCTATGGACGCAATCTCTTTTATATTTAACAATAAATTCAATATAATGTAACGTACATTATTCGGATGCTTAAAAACATGTTTTCTATAGAAAACAGACTTAATGGACCTACAGAGCTACACAAAAGAATTCCGATTGGCTATGTAATGTAATCATACAATTATTTTCAAATTTGGTACATATATTTGTGAGTTACATGGGATGAGCTAAATAGTTTTTAGTGCTTATCGTGCACAGGGATACGCAGAAGAAGTTCGATCTATGCTAGTCAATAGATAGCATTTAATTTAAGTCCATTTTAACACAATTACACTACATTGAACATAGCAAAATTAGCCTACATTTTTAATATGTACAAAAACATGCAAATATTGTACCCAGTATGTACAACAATGTGTTAAAATTACAAGTGTCATTTGTAGCTTTTTATGATACAGGGTAATCCAAAGTATTTGCACTTTTCTTCAATTTGTAGTGGGTCCCCTCATTGCAGTCTGGACTCAATTGGTAGTCGAGAATGTGAGTTTTTAAATGTTCCAGACCATTTCTTCCAGTACTTTATTAGAAAATCGAAAAGAAAAAGTTCTAATAATTTGATCACTTACAGTACAGTTTGGTCGGTTTGGATGGATACTCTTAATATGTTATTCCGGTTCATTATGGAATGAATGATATCTCAGATTAAAAAGAGGCCTTCGCGTTATTAGGTGCATAAACAGTGATACTTTTCTATGTATAAGAACTAACATTAAAATTTGAATACATAAGGTCTAGAGAAGTATTTCTTTGAAGCATATAGTACTACATAAAATGTATCGGAATAAACATACAGCATTTAGATATTCAAAATCCTGTTTCTTACAGAATAGCCTTTTTCTCCTTTTGTTTGTGTTGTTCACTAAGTGGGCAGTTTAAATTTTCTGGTTTGTCACTCACTTGGCTTTCTCCTACCCTGCATTTGAATATTATGAAGACAGATTATAGATCAAAGTGCAAGGTAATAAATTCCTTTGTGCGGCGCTATAAATGAATGGTAAATGGTTTTCACATCACCTTATACACAAAACACGCTTTTATTAACAAAACATACGTGTGTTCATCACATTTTGTTTAGGGCAGTTCACCTGCAGGCATAATACATTTGAATTCTCTTGCGATTTCCTGGTATAGGAACCGTTCGCTTAATCTCAACGAAAAATTTTGTGTAGCCCGCCTATAGGATATGAATACTGAATTTCGATTTTCTGCCACTATTCGTTTTTCAGATATGCTGTCGAAAGACACATAGACCAACCGCTAAAAAAATTATTTTTGGATTCAGGGTACATTAAAATGTGTCAATCAAGCGAAACCTTAAATTTGAAAATTGACCTAAATTAATATTTTCTTTACCATTAGATAGGTAAGAGAAGGAAGCACATGAAAAAAGTAAAAAAAAATTTTAAAACCTTAAAAGTTTCATTTCTTATTAAAAATATTTTTAATAAGATACTAGTAGACTTTTCCTACTTCGCTAGTTACTATATTTAAAGGAATTTTCGAAAAACATTAATCCCTATATTTTAAATCACTGTATAAATTTTAAAAAAAAAAATATAAATAAATAAATCGCTTAAAACCTCGCTTCGGGTTCTCGCCCATGCTGTATAGAGTCTGGGTCACCATTCCTTGCATTTGCACCTTAACCGGCCATTTCAATTTAGGTGTTAACTGGACGATAAATGGCGCTGCTATTTTTTAAGAACTATGTTTTTTGGACAAACATTTCTCAGACACATTATCGTCTTCACTCTATGACAATACATGTAAGCACCAGACAATTTCGCTGCAAAAATTTTAATTAATTAAAAAAAAAAAAAAAAAAAAAAAAAAACTATTAAAATATTCGAAAATCGGCCTTCAAGAGGCATTATGAGAGGTCAAAATGGATCTCCATGCAAAATTCTGTAACTCTGCGACTAACCATTTGCCTACAAAACGACCAACACACCTTTACGTTTAACCTTACTTACTCGCCATCCATACGTTTCGGATACTGTGAAAACAATGAAAGATTTTCTTTTATAAATTGACACATTTTCTACTAATTAACTGCAAAAAAATAACACATTGACCCTTTCGAGGATCGAAATGACGAGTTTCGCATGACACTATAACCATCTGAGGTAATGGGCAGTCGCAAAACAGTTTATATTTAAATTTCTATATTCAGAAATAATTAAAAAGCTTCACAGAACTGTCGTTTAAAAGTGATCAGTACAAAATTTTGAATAAACACCCTAAAATGTAAGTCTCGCAACAATTCTTTCGAGTCTAAAGAAAACACGACTCTTTGTCAGGCAAATAAAGTAGACTTTAGTGTTGCAAACGCTTGTGCATTGTCGCTTTATTTGCAGAACTTCTGTCTACTTTGTTCGCCTGATGAAGGGTCGTGTTTTCTTTCGACCTGAAACAATCGTTGCGAGTTCTTGCATTTTAGGGTGTTTATTCAAAGTTTTGTACTTATTTCTATCTCCAAAGTTGATAATTTCAGAAATTTATATATTTTAAATTAATCAAAAAAAAAAAAAAAAAAAAAAAAAAAATCTAATGAAATATTCGAAAATGGGGGCTTCGAGGTGCGTCGGGTGAGGTTAAAATGGACCTTCATGCGAAGTTTTGTAGATTTACGATCACCGACGAATACACAAACATCTTCTTTTATTATAGGTAAATTTCATATGTATTTTTAATTTTTCGTTAAAATAATTAATTACATGTCTGTTTCGTATTAAAGTAGTTATTTCTTATTAAAATATGTACTTAAATTATAAATACAAATCAAACAATATTAAATGTTATAGGGTAATGGCAGATAAATCTCACCGAGGGCGCCCACTTATCAACGACATCTGCATGATAGGATTATCAATAATGGTGGGGTTTCAGGGTCTCACAAAAATATTTAGATAGGTTATAGGATGAAAATGGAAATTGCTCGAAAAACTTCAGTTGTTTTTTGTATTATGAGCGCTTTCCACCAAACACGAAAAATTTAAAGTTAAGCACACTTAAAAAACGTATATTAATCTATACAAACCAAATATTTTTTCTGTCTTTGACTTTTTCCGAATCGAGAAAAATATACTCATTAAGAAAAATTTCCTTAGTTTTAATGTCTCTTATTTGTTTTTCGCGATGTTTTGTACAGGCACATTTAAAACAAACCGACAGAAAATTTAGGATAACCCATTTCTGTCAAACGCTTAAAAGAATACCCCATTCTAATGGAATACTAACCCTGGCCGTGGAACACTTTTTATCACTCGAATACCACTTTAGTTGTAGATAGGAGAGAATAATAATAAAAAAAAAGTTTCACATACGCATACTGTAAGGCGAGAATTAAAAAAGAGGGGCGTCTATTTTTGAACTTTTACTTCCAAGACATTGTGCAGGAGGTTCGTCTCAAAAGTTCAGATCGGAAAAGAGAATGGAACAAAATGAGAAAAGGTATAACTGAGAAAGAAAGAAAAAAAAAAAATAGCTCAATGCCTGTCGGTTGCTGAACTTGAGTTGGTTCTCGACGTCGCGCCGTTAAGTCTTTGCGGAACTCAGTTATGTGCTTAAGCAGGTACTTTTTTTTTTTTTTTTTTTTTTTTTAATCAAGTTTTTGGTCCCAAGTGGAAAAACTATTTTTAATCTCGCGTAATAACAGAAATTCATAAAACGACTCACTCTGTTAGTTGTATGGAGACAAAACACGCAAATGTAGACGATTATTTATAATTCTGTACTCCGGCGGTAAAGGACACAATGTCCATTTTGTGAAAACAGTTAGAACCCTGTTTTGTATTATAGAGAACCATTAAGCGCTATGTACAGTTATTATAAAAGGAGATAGGACAGTGGAAAACAAAACCATTTCATTTTGACAAATGTATTTCGTTGAGTTTTTGTTATAATTGAGTTTTTGTTATATTTACGCATTTTGGGGTCTCCTGAACTCAAAAATCATGTTTTTAGCGGCTGGTCTGTGTGTGTGTGTGTGTGTGTGTGTGTGTGTGTGTGTGTGTGTGTGTCTGACTGTTATCAGCATATCTCAAAAACAAATTATAGCAGAAAGACCAAACGTTATTTTCTAAATGTGTATGATACAGGGATGGTACACTAAACTTTTCGTTGAAATCAAGGAAATGGTTCGTGCACAGGGACACACAAGAAAATTCAAATACATTACATCAATGGGGGAAATTGCAGGTAAGTGGAGTTTGACATCTCTGGACTGCATTAAACCAAATGAAACGAATATATATATTTCATATACGTAAAACATGTTTCATGTAGAATATGGTATAGAAATCATTCGCTGTTTGTTTACAGGGCTACACAAAAAAACTAGATTATTGTACGACAATACTTGAAAATGGATGGTAGTGTACATCAGATTGTGCCGCGTGTTATTAATATAGGATTATATTTATGTCTTCCACGAGATGTGTACATAACTTTTAGAAGATATGCAGGGCTGCCAATATTTAAACCATAACATTCTTTTTTATTGCTAGCGGAAGTGCTTTACTATAATATTTTACCATGTCCAGAAAAGCTGCTCAGGAATTGAAATTATTTCGTCATAACTAATAGTAAATAATGTATCTTTTTAAGCAAAATTCTCATAGCTTGGTTTTTTGTATATTGACACGTTTTGAGGTTTTCTGAATACCGAAGTTGAGTTTTTAAAGTCTGATCTTTGTCTTAGAATAATCTCTTAGAATAAATTAGAAACAAATAATTTTAGGCGATCCAAGTGTTGTATTTTGAAGGTAATACGTTTGTTACTAGAAAAGTTTGATGAAGATTGATAAGTTTCAAGGACTTTTGCGTGTGAATGTTGTCTGAATAATTTTAAATGAACTTTTGAATTTAATAACAGACTTGAATTCTATATTAATATAGGTACAATAATGAAACGGGGGTTGAGGGGTGGTGGTGGTAGCCCCACCCTCGCTCACATGGAATTATTTATCAAATAAAGCTTAATTTGAATTGTTTTAACATAGGTTTACGTAACGGTACTCATTGTGTAATCCCTTAATCTCCAATCTATTTATAGTATTAAGTTTCAGGGTAAGAGGAAATCGTGTGAGGAAAGCAGTGTCTATGCTTTTATTAAAAGGATCAAAGTACACACTTGCTAGTCGGACTATTTCTTTCAGACAGCGATTTTACCGTCGTTACCCATTTTAATCGGTCACCCTGAAAGAGTTTAACCCGGCAAATATTACTTGAGCAATTTAGGCAAGCATTATTTTAGCATTTTAGAAAGTTAATTTAATTCTTTGGATACCATTGATTTCTTTTACTTATAACTTTGTTATCCTCAGTTTGTTTTCTGATCCTTTTGTTCATTGAGGATTTTAACAAAAACACCATGTTTGTGATTTAAAAAATAGGAATCAGGGAAACTTTGGTTTGATTTTAACAATAGAAAAAGAGATAGTCCTATGATACGTGTAAAATGAAAAAGCAGTTTAAAAGTAAAGTAATGTGTAGTGGTAGTAACTCATGAAATACTAGTGCTGAGAATGCTTCTATGAAGTAAATTCTGAATTCTGACATACTTTTAAATATTTTTGCATATAAATTCAACCATTAAAAATTGAAAATAGATCCAAATTACTATATAAATGAGGATTCCCAAAAATGTCAGTCATTTTGTAGTTTTTGTCGGCAAATATACCGGGTGATCCAAAAGTCAGGACAAACTTTAAAAATGAATAATTCGAAAACGAATCAAGATACAAAGATACGGTTTGCACCAAACGGATGAAAAAGAAACCGGGTTTTGTGTGGAAAAGGAAAAAAATTAGTTCTATTGGCGACCAACAGATGGCGCTATAGTGTTTTATTTCACCAAAAGATGATTTACAAATGAAAAAAATTTTGACAACTTACAAGTCAGCTTAATTGCAGTTAATTAGTACTACTACAGTAACTGTTCAATGTCCATCTTTTGAAGTACAGCTGTGGGATGATTCACCACATCGTTCACAGCATTTAGTAGCATTTCTTCTGTTATGGCAGACAAATTTTGGCGGGTGGCATCTTTCAGTGCTGCTAGTGATGCCGGTTGGTCGCGGTACACTTTTGACTTCGAAGAATCCCCACAGCAAAAAGTCACAGGGTGTCAGATCGGGAGATCTTGGAGGCCATGCGTGATTAAAGTAGCGACTGAGAATGCGATATTTCGATGCGTATAATCTTCGATTACCATTACCTGCTGTAGTTGTTCCTTTTTATATCGTTTGTTGCTTTGCATAATCCTACATCAGAAATACGACAGCGCCATCTGTTGGTCGCCAAGAGAAATATTTTTTTTTTCTTTGCCACACAAAACCCGGCTTCTTTTCCATCCGTTTGGTGCAAACCGTATCTCTGTATCTTAATTCGTTTTCGAATTTTTCATTTTTAAAGTTTGTCCTGACTTTTGGATCACCCGGTATATATATATATATATATAAAATCAGAGTTATTATATAGAGATATTTCATAGAGTTATCCAATTTTAGCTTTTTAGCAAAATTCTGACCAGCATGTTTTAGTAAAATAGGATACCTTTTAGCAAAATGCTAAAAAAAACTAATGGTAGTTTAAACCCTTCTTTGAATGAACGTGCAAACATTTTTGTTTTTATCTAACTATATAAAGCTGAAAGTTTGTCACTCTATCTGCCTGGATTATGAGATTTTATAAAAAATTGGTACACTTATTAATCATGATTATAATTACAAAACCTAGCAAACGACATAATTTTTAGCTCAATGAGATAATTGGTTAAAAAGGTATTAAATAAAACTCCCTCTTTAAAATTTTAAAAAGTGAAAAACAAATTGATGCCAAAAATAAATAAATAAATAAATAAATTTCTTTTTATGTTAAAAAAAAAATGAACATGTAAACAGGATTTTTTAAATAAATATGAAACTGAGAAAAATCATGCTAAAGAAATGGAGCAGCTTCAGTATATATTATTTATTAAATATACTGAATTTAAACAGTATATATTATTTATTATTATTATTATTTATATATGGTAAAAAAAAAGTAAAGTAAAGTTAACTTGCATGCATTTATTATGATTTCAGAAGGATATGATGTCATTAGTTAACTAAAATTTATTTGAAGATATTTATAATTAACATTTTATAAATTGCTGAAAATAGAGTTTTAAAAATAATGATAGCAATTTCTAACAAATTAAAATAAATGAAGAAGGCTTAATTTAATAAAAGAAATGGAAATTCTGAAAGTGAGCAAACTTTGTGACATAAATTTGACTATTAAAAATATATTAAAACTATAAAAAGTATATATAGAAAATTTCTATGATCCGTCAGCTATAATTCGCATAACATCGAAGCTACTCCATAAAAATTTAAAAAATTGACATCTGCATAAAGGCAATGTCATAAAAAAGAAGAAGAAGAAGTACTATGCTCAGGGATGGTGCTTACCTTATTATATAATTAGTTATTCATAATTAAAGAGTAAAACAGTTGAAAGAAAATATAAAAGACTTATAAAAAACTATTAACTATAGAATTGACAATCATCAGAATTAACAGGTTGCTGTAAATATCCAACCCAATATTATATCTCTTTATTCACTTCCTAATAATCTTTCTCAAAGACAAATTGCAAAGGCTCTCAACCAACTGTTAACTTTCATAACAAAAAATACTATAAATAAACCTGTCGTAATAAATTAAATTTTGTTTCGTGCAGGATTTATATCTATTACTAAAAAAACAAAAATAGGCTTAGTTATTTTTTTTTCCCCCCTTCGGTAATACATTCCTCCGTTCGATATGGGGATGGATTACTAATAAAAATAATTTTTTCGGAAACAACAACCTATCTGCAGATTTTTATCGATTTGCCAAATTTAATCTTGCAAGAGCGAAAGAGTGACCACCAAATCTTTTCTTTGCTTTGCTTTGAACTAATCAGAGTTAACAAATTATTTTTAAGAAGGGGGAAGGGGGACTTTTATTTTTTTCCCCTTCTTTGAAATGGTTTTCAAAGCCTTTTTCTAACTGTAAATTTCACCACGAGCGAAGAATTTAAACAGCATTTCAACGCAATTTATATAAATTAATTAAATTAATTAAATAATGAGATTAGAAGAATCGCAAGTAAATAAATAAAAATAATCCGGGAAATAAATTTGTTAAGAACAAATGTATATATATATATATATACATACATAAACCTGTAAGGCAGCTTCTGCATACTTCTTCTCGTCGAAGAATTGGTTACCACTAAAAAATAGTTTTTCTGGAGATTGCAACCTAGCAAATCGATTTCTAATTCTACAAAACACTTAGTTGTTGAATTTCATTATTATAGACAAAGCCGTTTTTACTTTCTGCGATGTTTTTATTCTGGCGAAAACCAGATTTTTATGACAACTAGTTTTCCCGCCGATAACCATTTGTCAGATTTATTTTAATACGTGAAACACCATTATGTAATTCTTTATGTTTATTAGGATTTAATCTATTTAATGAAAAGAAGTTTAGGAAATATTACACTATCACAATTCTCTAAAAGGTTTTTAAAAAATTACACATTTGCATTTCAACACGGTCAAAAGATTTTCAGTAGAACTTTTTTTTTTTTCCGTATTTTCCTAGAATCATCCAAAATAAACACTGTAATTTCCCAGTAAATATTTTTTGTACACAATTATCTATACTAATAACCATATTTTTACACTATACAGTCACTATGTTCTATCACTCGTACTATCTTTACACAAGCGGGCAAAACTCCAATTTTCCCAGACTGACGTCGAATTTACTCACACCGCCTACTTAAACGAGAAGTTTTTCTTAACGCAAATTGTGTAAATAGATTACTGTTAAACAATTTCAGCTCTACCTGAATTATCAATGATAAAATGTTCCGCAATTTAAACAACAGAATAATTTTAATAACAATCTTCTTATAATTTCTTATTATTCCTATTATTATTATTATTATTTAGTGAAATGATACAAAAAAAAAAAAAAAAAAAAAAAAAATCTATAAAATTTTGTCCCCAAAAAAAAGTTAATGAGCCTTTTTAATACTGTTAAAAAAAAAAAAAGAAAAGAAACTAGTATGCTGTGGCCACCACAAGACTTTCTTCTAAATTTTTCTATACAAATACACTCAGCACAAATACTTTATTAAAACTATTACTTATTAAAATTATCTATCATGATGAATGCAGACGATTTTCATCTTAGACAAAACTAACACTCAATATCCAAAGAAAGGCAGTTTTATTCTCTATAATTAATATTAAAAAAAAATGCGTTTTCATAATGGTTATCGCACATTTCAAGTTTCGTACAATTATACGCCATAGAAGTTGAGATATTATCTTTCCGTTCTAGGGGAAATTTGCCTTATAGCAGCGCCGTCTACTGATCGATATGCATCCAAATCGATATGCATCGATATGCTTTTCACTACATTTAAGGGATAAAGAGAAATTAATAAGTGAAACATTTAAATAAATCGTTAGATGACTGTTTTGAGCAAATCAAAACCATGGCCAGTTATCGTGATAAACAGTCGTATGACATTTAATTATTTGAGTTTCTTATATTTAATAGAAACACGGTTAATTTAAAATAAACTAAATAATCGTTCACAATTTTAGTGCAGGAATCCCCCCTCCCCCCTTGTGAAATTTGAGATGTGATACCGAAGTAGCTCGGACGTTTCATCCCAAGGTCTTTAATTGCGTAATTGCGTAATTGCGATAATTTTTTTAATTCAACACCAAAATTTACAAAAAAAAATTTTAAAATTCACCGAGCGACCCTATTTTAAAGCTGTACCCACATTACATTGCGGACGATTAAATAATAATAATAATAATAGTAATAGTAATAACATAATAACTATTTGATTAATTGAAATTATAAATTAAAATAAAAATTTTAAAGCCATTATGACGTTAGTTTTATCAGAAATTTTTGATGATAAAGGTTTAATTTAATTTAATTTAATTTTTTTTAATACATGTCTAAAGAAGTGCTTGTTTTATGTTAAAATAATAATGATAATAATAATAATAATTTGTAAACATTTTATTTTATTGGTATAAGCTTAAAATAACAACTGAAAGAAAAATGTCAAGAAGGAATGCAAAACATAAAATGTTTAAAAATCTAAAGGTATGTTACAAATCTGCACGCATTCCTTGACCTAGAAAAAAATTTCAGAACTGTAGGATGGTTTTTACCACGATTCATTAATTAAAAATGTATTCTTCAGACATTCATTGCTTGGAAAAGAATTTTTTCTAAATGAAATAATACTAGTAAAAATCTATATAATATTTCTCTAACGTGGACCAGTTTCAATTATTTTTTGTCGAAACGATACGATACGCGAGGATAAAAAAATAATATTTATACATGAACAATATTTAAACACGTGGACTTAGCTCAATGGACTAATAAGAAAAAATGACGACATTTGTCTGATGAGATTATTTTAGGAAAAAATGTATTTTTAACAGTTGTTTCTTCAAAATCTTTGCAGGCGTCATTTTAAACCTAGCAACATTTTAAAGATATATACAGAATATGAACTTTTGTGTCATAAATTGACTAAAAAACACAATCATAAAAAATATAATCAAAATAGGAATTATTTTATTCTACTTATTTAAAAATAATAATAATAATAATAATAGTAAAAAGTCATCGCCAACATGACGACAAAACTTTAAAAGGCGTCGTGGGAGTCCTATATTAAAACTGTACTGCCTGTGGAAGTATCAAAATTGGGTCGCGAACCATGAATTTTATTTAGAAACCTTTCTTTGAATGATTTTGGTTTCACTATTGTACAATATTAATTTGGTTTTATTAATAATTTGGCTTCTGATAAATTAAAATTTTAATTAGGTGGTGAAATTGGTATAACATTTATGAGTTTCAAATTTCAAAGGTAAATAAGAAAAGAAATAAAATGCGAATATTTCGCACGGGTTTGCAAGCAATTATAATAATAATAATAAACAAATAATAATAACAAAATTATTAATAATAACAAGGTAGGTTGTGCTCAGCTTTAAAACTCATCTAATAGAAGCAACTCCAAAAATTTTTTAATAGGCATATGTTTTTTTTTTTTTTTTTTTTTTTTTTTTCCTGTAAATATTTGTGAATTTCTATTTATTTTGTGAAGAAATGTTATTATAAATTGCATTTAAACTAAGAACATATCTGTTTTAAAATATTTAAGAAACAAACAAAATGTCTAGAGAATTCTCATGATCGTTCAATTTTGGAGTTTTCTAAACGAGATTATGTCAATGATTCACCAAACATAAATATTTCGTGAAGAAATTATGGAGTAAATGGGGTTAAAACTAACAGCGTATTTGATTTGAATTATCCAGGAAACCAACAATCCTATATCTAAAATATTATGTATGTTCAGTTTTAAATGTTTGGTAAATAATAATAATAATAAATATTTTTCTTAGCAAAGAAATGGTGGTAGGAATTGGGTTAAAACTAAGCACATATTTTATTCAAATTTCACAAGAAACCAATATTGTCCTGAGAATTTTCTTGTATGTTTAATTTTGCATTTTATCAGGAATTCGAACTAGACCTCATCGCAAGAAATTTCCATTGAGCATTAACCGCGAGACAGATGTCATCTACCTCTTTCCAAATGTTTTTGCAACAAGATACAAGTGGAATAACAAAGTAATTTTGAAAGAGACAGAGAGAGGAACAAAAAAGAAACAACCGTTATGATGCCATCCGATAGTTAAAAAATAACTGAAACTTTTAGGCAACATTCCAAACACTTTTCCGCAAAACAATTCAAAACAACTCATTCCTTGTTGCTAGTGTTAACTCACGCTGAGGTAGAAATCCAATAGTCTTCTTATTGCCTAAACCGAACATACAACTATGCAGCAGTACGATGCACCGAACCAAACACCGCAAATTTCAAAATTAGGCAACAAGAGTAGGCACAAGTGAAGCGTGAAATGCTTTGCCACTTCACTGTCCCTTATTTTGCTCGACGCTTCGTGCAGCTGTCCAGTATTTTGCTTGATGAAGGGTCGTCATTTTGTATCTCGATCAAAACAAAAGTTGTGTGCATTTGCAATTTATGGTTTTTACGCTTGCAAAGTTTTTATTTTTCATCGCTGAAAACCAGTTTTGGGGAACATTTCATTGAGATTTTTCACATGTTAAATTTACCTATGTAGGATTTTCTTTGTTTTTTGAATTTTAATTAGGCTACTCTGCTAATAAAATTACAAAATAATCTATCATTCTGGTAACTCTGTACATGATAGTCTATATAGAGCAATATTTTTTTTTTCTCATTAATTTGTATTTCAACTATTTAATTAAAACTGTCATTTAGAGCCTTTGAAAGCTCATGCTTTTGTAAACAGAATTTGTCATAGAATCTAATGACTCGCCTTGCTTAAATTTTTTTACCACTTATCCTCTACCCGTATGTAACTCATTACACGTTTCGTATTCAATGCAATACAAGGTTTTGTTATAACACTTTCAACAAAGTTAAAAAATGTTTTTATGACATAAGTCTGCCTATCTATCTCTTCGCTTCTTCATACCTAAATGTAATTTTTAAGTGACTTGAAACTGATATGTGGTATTCAGTTTTCTCATATATTCCCTACTGAAAACGATATAAATAGTAATTCTTCTTTATGTACAGGAAATGGTAAAATAATTCCAATATACGATTGTCAAAGCCCAGTTCAAAAGTCAGAGTACATTCCAGTCAATTATCGAGAGCGAGTTCTGCTCTGGAAGCTGGTAAAAGGGAATCGCTTGATTTGTATCCCGATCTCGCTCGTCGGCGTAGTCGTAATTAGTTTTCCACGTTTTCTCCAAAACTTGCGCGAGTACGAGCTAGGATACCTTAGAAAGACATCCACGGGAGCATTCTACTTATGCCTAGAACTCTCGTGCATCAGTCGACCTACACCAGCGTCAAAATGTATTTCTTCAGTCTATTTTAATGTCGTTATACTGCACAGGGTATAGAGCAATTTAAAATACTTTAATCAGATAAACAAAAGATTATCGTATGTGCGCAGAAAGTAGGTTTCTTGTGTGTAAGATCTCCATTATGGATTGCTGAACAGGGCTACACAGATATATTCAGAAAGGTAATATAAAAGAAATATATGACATAAATTTGAATTGCTCGGAGGGATTTTCGGTAATGTTGTGACAATTTTTCTGTATTACATATTTTACATAACATGTGTATCCAATTTACAGGCGATAGACAGGCCTACACATACAACAAAAAAGAAAAAGAAAAAAAGAAAAAGAAAAAAAAAGTTTCATTGAAACGGGTTATATCCACCAAAAAAATTATTTATTTAACAAACTGCTTTATTTCAGCAAGACATTTATCTCTCTCTCTCTCTCTCTCTCTCTCTCTCTATATATATATATATATATATATATACCCTAAAAACAATTGTTGTTTCACCAAAAAAGTTTTTGTCTATACCCAAAAGCATTTTTATTTTATGTTTTTTCTTTAGAAATAAAGCTTCTTTTGTGTGTGTGTGTGCACGCGCGTGCGATTTCTTACTTAATTAAAAAAATAAAATAAAACTATATTTGAAATCCTTACGATTAGGCAAAAAACATTGAAAGTCGAACAGTGTTATGAGTAAGAAAACTTGGAAATGGTTTTATAACCTATGCAAAGCGCACGAACTTTCTTTCTTGTTTTAAGATATATTTTCATTACGAGTAAAGTAAACTTTATGATGAATCTGGGTCAATCTTTCCGCTGCACTCTTTCCATTTATTTCTGTCCTTCCATGCCGAGTCAAAATGCGAACTCCCCTTTCTTGAGACGAAACCAGAAAAAAGAACTGACCTGGCACTTTTGGGACCGGAGTCAATCTCGCAATTTAAAACAATGCGAAAATTCGGCTTTCTGAGACGATGTCTCATCCATCTCGATACGACTGAGACCACAAACACTGGTTTGGAGAAAGTACCACTGTTACGGGAAAATACAGGGTTGTCCAAAAATCCTTGAAACATTTTAAACCTTGATATAAACGAAGCCAGTGGCGTACAAAAGGGAGGTTTGCACTACAATATTTTTTAAGGAGAAAAATTTAGTTCAAGCAAAAAATAATAATAAAACTGAAGTGACTCCGCTCGATTTTTCAAACATTAATTAATTAATTGTTGTATAAATAAATTTAAATAAGAGAAGTCATAAAAAAACAAAAGTGAAAATTGTAATACGCTGATGTTTCAGTAATTTTCCCCAAACAGTATGATGTTAAATTTTACGCTGTTGCTCTTCAAACAATTCGAGCTCATAGGTCATCATGAAAAAGAATGTTTTGTTATGTTCTTGCAAAATTCTATTAGTGCTAGATTCACAGAAATCTATACAGTTCGTGCGACTCTGATTTATAGATATAAAATTGCAGCCCAATCGAATAAGACTTTTAAACGCTATCACACTTTAAATATTGAGTCCATAGACCATAAGCATAAAGAACTTTTTGCTATGTCCCTGTAAAAAAAAAAAATAAAAAATTAAATGCTAGATTCATCAAAATCAATACGGCTCGTACTACAGTGACCTATAACATACGTACAACTTTCAGCTCATTCGAACAAAGTGTTAAGACGTTATCGTCTTCACTCACATATATACACACATACATCACCGTAAAAAATAGCAAAAATAAACTCAGGAGACCTCAAAATATAGAGATACACCAAAATCTCAAAGTCGAATTTTGTCATGATTACAGAACTTGCCTTATATATATAGATTAATTTCTCATTCAATATGGTTTTGCTGCTTCGATCGTGGCTGGAACAATATAAATTGCTATGATTAGCTACATTGTTTTACAAAATCGATGCCGCTTTCACAGCTTTATGAAGTACATGTCCCCTGATGAGTATTTACTTCTAATTTTAAGCATTTTTATCCAATTATTTCTGTGGTCCTTTATTTTCTCTGTCATGAAGTTTCCTTTTTTTATTATTATCATTCATGTCGGCGCAAGTAATTTAAATTGTTTTTGTCTCTTATTGGTTCTTAATCTGTATCGCAACATTTTTGTGTCAGTCTTTCCTATAAGTTAAAATATTTTGTGTTGGTATTGTTTTGTTTCTATTAATTGCTAAATTTTAAGATTAAATTTTATTATGATATCTATCATTTATATATATATATATATATATATATATATATATATATATATAAGGCAAGTTCTGTAATCATGACAAAAATTCGACTTTGAGATTTTGGTGTATCTGTATATTTTGAGGCATATATATATATATATATATATATATATGTTCGGAAAGTAAAAATCCTATTTTTTTCAGACAGGAGGCAAATCGTCATCACTATTTGCTACACACCATCTGGCTTAACTGCCAACTTCTCAGATTTTCTGACACAACTTCTTAAAGTTTCGTAAAATAGGTCCTACAAAAGAGCCCCAGGAAAAAATAGCCCCGTCAAAACGGTGCCGACCAATAAGCAAGACAAAACAATCCGAGGACAAAATAGACCTATGATAAAATAGTTCGAAGATAAAAAATCCACATACAAAATAGTTTCAACAAAACAGTTCCGATGGTCTTAAGTTAAATTCAGACCAAGATATAAATTTTATTTTTTTTCCTTTTAATTTTATGCTTGAGTTTTAATTTGTAGGTAAGGTATTTACCATTTTCGTTATCACAAGTGAAAATTTTACCTAATATATCGATTCTTTATGTTAAAATTTATCACGCTCGAAGTCACGGACGGTAATTAAAAAATCTGGAGTGACTCCACTCGACACTCCGAACATCAAGTAACGAACGGTTGTGTAACTAAATTAAAGTAAGACAATCAGTTAAACAAGCAAAAGTGAAAAGTATAATAAAGAGTTTGAGTATTTTTCCTCATTGTTTAATTTTATGCTATTACAATTCGTATAATTACAGCCCATACATCATAATGATATAGAATTTTTCGTTGCGTCCCTATGTAAAAATCTATAAGGGATAGATCCATCAAAGTCTATACAATTCGTGCGACGGAAATCTATAACATGTGTATAAATTTTCAGTTCAATCGAATAAGGCGTTTAAACACTACTTTACAATATTACTGTACTTTAAAATATTTGGGGCCATAGACCATAGTGATAAAGAATTTGTGTGTCCCTTTAAAAAAACATATATGTTAAATTCACCAAACTCTATAAACTTCGTGCGAGGATGATTTATAACATGTGTATAAATTTTTAGCTCAGACGAATAAGGCGTTTAGACACTATCGCACTTTTAAAAAATCTGGAGTGGCACCACTCGACTTTCCGAACATTGAGTAATTAACAGTTTTGTAGATAAAGTAAAGAAAGAGGAGTTGTTAAACAAACAAAAGAGAGAAAACTATAATAGAGTGTTTGAGTATTTGTCTCCCTATATTACACGATGTTTTATTGAACGCTACTGAACTTTGAGCCCATAGATCATAATGATAAAGAATTTTTCGTTGTGTCCCTGTAAAAACCTATAAATGCTAGATTCACCAAAATGATTATAGATAGTGGAACTGTGATTTACAATATTCATATAAATTTTCAACTCAATTGAATAAGGCGTTTAGATGCTATCGCACTTTTAAAAATTGGGTCCCATAGGACTTATAGAATTTTTCTTTGTGTCCCTGTAAAAAAACTGTAAGTGCTAAATTCACCAAAATCTGTACAGTTGGTGGAACTGTGACCTATAACATGTGTACAAATATTTTTTGCTCAGATTAATAAGGCGTTTAGACGCTATCGCACTTTTAAAAATTTGGCCTATAAGTGCTAGATTCTCCAAAATCTATACAGATTGAGTATCTGTGACTATGAGTATGAGTGTGTGATTGAGAATAATATGTGTATAATTTTTTTGCTCATTTGAATAAGGCGTTTGGATGCTATCGCACTTTTAATATTTTGGCCCCATAGGCCATAATGATAAAGAACATTTCTTTGTGTCCCTGTAAAAAAACTATAAGTGCTAGATTCTCCAAAATCTATACAGATTGAGTATCTGTGACCTGTAATATGTGTATAATTTTTTTGCTCAATTGAATGAGGCGTTTAGATGCCATCGCACTTTTAAAATTTTGGTTCCATAGGCCGTAATGATAAAGAATTTTTCTTTGTGTCCCTATAAAGAAACTATAAGTGCTAGATTCCTCAAAATCAGTAGGGTTCGTGCTACGGTGACTTGCAACATGTGTACCGACATTATGTGACCGCTTAGCTCATTCGAGCAAAGCGTTTAGACGCTAGCGTGTTCACTCACACACATACACACATACATACACATATACATACACACACACATACATACATCATCGTAAAAATAGTGAAAATGGACTCATGGGACCTCGAAACGTATAGAAACATCAAAATCTCAAATTCGAATTTTTGACATGCTTACAATACTTTCCTCACTATAGTGTTCGGAAAGTAAAAATTGGCCTCATAGGCCATAATCATAAAGAATTTGTCTTTTTGTCCCTGTAAAAAAACTCCTAGATTCACCAAAATCAATAAGATTCTATGATAACATACACCATATGTACTGAATTTCAGCTATTTGAACAAAGCATTTAGGCGCTATCGTGTTCATTCACATACATACATACGTCATCGTAAAAATAGGAAAGATGAATTCAGGGGACCTCGAAACGCATAGAAACACCAAAATCTAAAAGTCAGATTTTTGACATGATTACAATACGTTTCTTACATATGTATGTTCGGAAAGTAAAAATAATGTTTGTGCCAGGAAGCTAAGCGTAAAGAAGAAAATTGGCATTTGCTTAACTAAGTAAGTAGTTGATAAGTCGCCTGATAAACAAACAATGCGCGTTGCAACTAAAACTAGAGGTAAAAAAATAGCGTTAACTTTTCACAGAGATGATTAGGCAGATTGAAGAAGAGCCCCAGTTTGCAGTACACGAAGATCAACTGCCGAAAGATAAATTGTAAAGCTGATTGAATTAAGGATTTGCAAGAGACGTCTAAGAAAACAGCTTATCTTGCCTAAGCTATATTTGTATTTGCTTCTACTTCCATCTTCTTCTTCTTATTATTATTATTCTAGCACCAAGCTTTATAGAGTGCATTGGTAATAAGAAGCATAGAGCAATATAGCTGCCCATTACTACTATTTTTGGGTACCGGTATTTTTTAATAGAGATTGTTAAAATATTTTATAGTAGTTTTATATGATTAGATAAGGTGAAAACTTTTACGCAGAAAAAATGATAATAAAAATTCGTAATATTTGGTAATTATGTGTTTGAACAAAACCATTTTGTTTCAAGCAATAATGGTTTCGGGTCAAAATATTAAAGCATAATCTTTCACGAGACGAAAAATTGTGTGAACGAACTCAGCTAGCATATAGATTTCGTTCACGTGCATTGCAACTTATTTGGGTTCATTGTTGTTTTCGTGCGATGCTGCTTTCACGCTGGACTCGTGTCTACTATCTTTTATTTTTATTTTAGTTTGGTGAAATTGGGTGCTTAATCTTTTCTCTTAACTCAGTAAATTTATCTGTAAGTCGCCAGCTAAACAAACAATGCATTTCTGAAAAAACGGCAAGAAACAATAGGCGTTAGCTTTTCATAAAGATAATCAAGCAAAGCACGATAAAGATGAGCACCGATTTGGAATGGAGATAAAAGAAATCAACTTTACTGAAGGATAAATTGTGAATTAAAGGTTTGTGAGTGTCGTCTAAGCAAGCGCCTTCTCTTGCACAAAGAATTTTTCTGAGAATTGGTATATCGACCTTTAACCCCTTAACGCGCGCTGTCCTCGCTGCGAGGACGCAAAATTTAAGATCCAGCTGCAAAAATTCATCCCGGAAATTTTTTAGCTTATAGCATATCAGAAAAGACCGTTTTTTTAAATGTTAAAATTTAAAATTTCTTTTAGTTTAATTTAGTTCATAAATTCCGGTTGCAGTATAATTTAAATGTTTCAAATTGTCTTGCGCCGCAAAGGGTTAATTGTTTTTGTCTTCATTTGCTAAATATTATTCTAATCAGGTAGGATCAGGCGATAATGGTTGATAATGGGCGATATGGATTTTCTGAAGGAAAAGGACTTTGTAAATAAACACTTTAAAATGTAAACACACACCAAAAAAAATTATATATATATATATATATATTGTGTATAAAAATAAGCGCAATCCTTGGCCAGGCGAATAAATTAGGCCCGAGTTTCGGTAGTAAAATGTATACTAATATTTATTCCATTCTCACTGAATCGTGATCTCACATATAAATGGGTTTTTGGGACCTGGAGCCAATATTATTAACTTCGGTCATCGACCGACATTGGGATGGGTGCCTGAAAAATTGTCTCTTACCAGAGATACGTCCTTGTTGATCCAGCAACTATCTTTCGTTTCGCAGTCACGTGCATCATTGTTGTGCATTTCTTTCGTCCCGATATCCCACAACAAAGTAATTAGCACGTGAAATGAGGATAAGGCGAATCCCTTCTATTTGAGGAAAAGGAGTCAAGGTGCAAACAGCCCAGCACCTCTTCTGTCTCTAGTGTTTCTAGTACTTGTAGTTGCCGACTTACATCATTGATGACATACTAATTTTGAGAAGAAGTTTTTTTTACGTTTCTGTAATAATGTTCTACAGTGAAATAAGCTGAAAATTTATTTAAATAAAGTGGTAATAAAAATTCGCAGTGGTTAACAAAAAAGTTCTTCATTTGCACAGAAATGAATATTCCTCAAATTAATGCAATATTCTGAACTAAATGGAACAATGTTTTACACTACAGAACACCATTTTCAAGATCTTACAGCAATCCCATAGTTACGAAATTTAACTCCAACGGCAAAATTTTGATTATGTGTCCCCCGAAATAGACAATCGACCAAACTACTGCACATATTATATAACTATTGGGTTTAATTCTAATGTTGTAGATTTTTCAGTAGCCTTATCACTTACTGACGAAAAAAAATTTTTTTTAAAGAAAAAAGAAAGAATAATCATGCGATATTCACACAGATTACAAAACAACTTTCAGTTGCACTTACGGGTATGGGGCAGACAGATAGACGAACTGAAGTGATAAGAGTTTTTCATCTTATTACAAAGTATTCAAATTCTATAACACGACTGAATATTCCCAGGCAAAACTTCGTCACATAGTTAATAATATAATGTATATGGAGTATAGTGTGTTTAATCTCGCACTATATAGCGGCGCACTCGGCAACTGGCAACGGTCTGGGATTCATCCCTAGGAGTGGTGCAAACACTTACCATCACAATTTTGATCCCCCGCTGAGAGGATGGCTCTAAGACTGTGGTAACACCCACGGGTATTAATTTGATAACATGGAGGACATTGTAGCCACGACGGTCATCGACTGGCTCGAGTATCGAGCCCACAATCGAGCCCTAACTACGAGCTCGGCATTCTACAAACTTGGCTACCGTGGCCTCCCATTATGTATATGAATAATTGTGTGTGGTTCTGCAAATCAACCAATACTGTTAATTGTAGGTATTCTATAGGAAATAGTCCCACCAATGGCAGAGTGGTTCTGCGCTCAGAACTGGTAAACGGGAAGTGCGGGTTCGATCCCAGGTCACGCTCGTCGATCTAGTCGTTCGAGGTTTTCTGTTGTTTTCTCCGAAACACACGTGAATACAGGCTGGGATTCCATAGAAAGACTTCCACGTAGGGTATCCCACCTATAGACATAGATCTTCAGTGTAGTCAACTGGCCTTAATATACACAACCACAACATCTATAGGAAATACCTTTATATGAATATCAGTGATGCATTTTTATGTTTTGTGTCCTATGAAAATATTATTACATGCTTTAAAATAATAACTCTCATAGACCGTAATGTACCCGAATTATTTTGTGATTTCTTGTACACAAAGTGTACAATTTATACTATTTTCTAAAAAATGCTATAGTAAGCCTGACCACATAACACAAACGGGGTATTTAAACCTGTCAAGTATTTGGGTTTCTGTAATGTTTATTGTCAACAATTTCTTTTTAAAATAAAATTAATATACTATCAATTTGTATTTCTTATATTCTACAAATGCCTTACATAAATATATAATAATAATAATAATAATAATCATAATAATTATGATTATTATTATTATTATGTGCATTTAACATCACGTAAACCCAATTATTTACTCCTAGAAAGAACAAATGTCCTATTTTCCCCTGGCAGACAAAATTTGAACTATTTTTTCTGTAGAATATCTTTTCCCCACAATCTATATAGTATAATATCTTTTTCTATATGGTATATAAATTCATATTTCGAATAAAATTTAAAACACTACGTTTTATTGCTGCAAATTTGCGCATTTAATGTTGCATTACTTATAATTTAATATCTGCTTGGTTGTAACATGGTCAGTCTATTCTTATAGTAAAATTTACTACTTTTATGATCATTCTCTTGCAATATTAATATATTAATTATTTATTTTTGATTTTGCCTTATTTTGATATTTTTCAATCAGCTTACTTATTACTTTAATGGTGATCATTTTCTATCTTTTTATTGTATCTCACCCATGCAAATGGTAGAGAAAGTATGTTTTGGGTCAAATTTTCGAAACCGAGTTTGTGTTATATTTACACGTTTTAAGGTTCTCTGAATCCAAAAATCATGTTTTTAGTGGTTGGTCTCTGTGTATGTGTCTCTCTCTGTATGTGTGTGTGTCTGTTATCATCTGCATATCTCAAGAACAAGCAATAGCAGAAAGTCCAAACTTGGTATTCTAAATGTGTATCTTATAGGGATGCTACACTAAACTTTTCGTTGAGATCAAGGAAATAGTTCATGCACAGGGGCCCATGCACAGACCCCAAATACATTACGTCTATGAGGGAAATTGCAGGTAAGTAGAGTTTAAATATCAGACTGCGCCTAATAAAATGAAAAAAAATATATATATATATGTAAAAACATGTTTCATGTAGAATATTGTATGGAAATCATTCACTATTCGTTTACAGGGCTACACAAAAGAACTAGAATATAGTGCGACAATACATGAAAATTAATGAAAGTGCATTTCAGCTGCGTGTTATTAATATAGGATTATATTTATTATCACTATGTGGTGTGTACATAACAATTCAGAAGACATACAGGGCTGCCAATATTTAAACCATAACATTCTTTTTTATTGTTAGTGGAAGGGCTTTACTATAATATTTTACCATGTCCAGGAAAGCTGCTCAGGAATTGAAATTATTTCCTTATAACTAATGGTAAGTAATGTATCTTTTTAAGCAAAATTCTCATAGCTTGGTTTTTTGTATATTGACACGTTTTGAGGTTTTCTGAATACCGAAGTCGAGTTTTTAACGTCTGATCTTTGTCTGTGTCTCTTAGAATAAACTAGAAACAAATAATTTCACTCGATCCAAATGTTGTATTTTGAAGTTAATACGTTTGTTACCAGAAAAGTTTGATCAAGACTGATAAGTTTCAAGAAATTTTGCGTGTGAATGTTGTCTGAATAATTTTAAATGAACTTTTGAATTTTATAACAGACTTGAATTCTATATTGATGTAGGTACAATAGTGAAAGGGGGGTTGAGGGGGGCGGTAGCCCCACCCTCCCTCATATGGAATTATTTATCCAATCTATTTATAGTATTAAGTTTCAGGATAAGAGAAAATCGTGTGACAGGTTTTTTTTTTTTTTTTTTTTCAGTAATTTTCTATAAGTATTAATGCATATACAGGTATAGTGGATATAGATAAATACACGAAGTTTTATCAACATTCACTATGGAACAGAGGCTGTAGATAAGCCTGGATAGAATTACTTCAGTTATTTACCTTCTTTGTGTTGTCGTATAAAATGTAAATGTATAAATGCTCAAAAATATTTATAAACGTTTCAATATTGTTTTGCTGGGACACTATGAAGATCAAATTCCATTTTTCTTGCATTTTCTAACTGGTGTCTTGTGAATGTGTGTTTTTATTTATTTTTCCATGCGAAATTGTGATGAGCGTGTCAATTTTTTTAGATAAAAAAAAAAAAAAGAAAAAAAAAATGAAAGAAAGATAGAAACGAAAAACATTTTGAAATACTTTATGGAGTACTTTCTCTGCGTTGCTTGTGATTCAACTAGATATTCATAATAGGTATATTATGGCAGTAAAATCAAAATCTCACTATTGCATAAATTCACATTGCATACCGATTCACAGTCCACTAAATGTATGTCAAAATGAGTTTCATAGTGATTATTAACACCTCATTACCGTTTGTAAATATAGAACAATTATTCAACGGCAAGCAAAGGTTTTCATTAGATTCGGTGGTGGTGTGGGATTACTGCCATGGAGTGATTCAGAAGACATCTCTACCGCTGCGTCACCCACTTACTTCATTCTACCATTGTTCATAGGTGTATGTCACGATGTAGCGTTGTTCCATGCAATACAAACATCCCACAATGCGTAAACTTCGAGAAATCATTAACACGATACAAGCATAAGCCATTCGGAATGTTTTAAACCGCATAAAATTTTAAAATTTGCACTCAATGGCATTTCTTTAACTTAGTTTGAAATGGGTGTGGATTTGAGGCGATTGCTCTAGGATTGTTTTTTGCACATTAAAGTTCGTTAAACCGAGACCTACGGCTTAAAGAAAAATTGTATTGAGAGTGAAATTTATGAACATTTAAATAGTTTGAAGCAATTGAAAAAAACTCGATTATTTAATTTTCAAACGTTATTTTTGATTATCATCTTCTTTTTGTTTATCTGTTTTCTTTCTTTCTTTTTTCTTTTTTTTTTTTTTTTTTTTTTTTTTTCTTTGTGTGTGTGTGTGTGTGTTAATGAAAGAAGACTTTTACAACCAATCTGCAATTAAAATGTCGTCTCTAATTTTGTAGATTTCTTGAAATAAAAAGAAATATCACCAACATGAGTTAAAACAAGATTTTAACTTTCTTCTATATTTAATAGAAGAAAGTATTGGATTCGTAAAAATTTTTCGACCTCGGGTTTTTGATGAATTTACACGTTTTGAGAACTGTAGAACACGATTTGACCATTTTTAGAAAAGTCTGTCTGTATGACAAAATTTTGTGGCGACTGTATCTCAGGTACTACTGCACAGACTTTCATGCAAATTAGTATGCAGTTACACATTGACATAAATTAGTGCCTATCAACTTTTGATAAAAATTGTCCAAAAGCTTGCGGTGCCATCCCACTCTAAATTTTTAACATGGTGGTATAGGACAAAATTTTGTATAAATGTGCATAAAGAGATTTATTTTTTAATGATCATTATGAAATTTAAAAGAATTATTTGTAATAAAGATAGTCCACTGGGAAAAAAAATTGTCTCTGTAGGAGCCTCGTCTCCCTCCCTTGGGGGAAGTCCAAATTTTCATGATGGGTATCGTGTATCTTTCAAAAGAGCTCGCCAAAACCTTTAAAACGAATGGTTGAACCACCGATCTGCGATAATTTAAAATAAAGTTATCGATTTTTTTCATTTTTAACAATATATATATACATATATATTTAATGTAATATTGAGAATAAAATTGACTTATATATATATTTAGTGTTATTCTACACTTCTAATATGGAGATCGTCTGCATTATCATGGAAGATAATTTTTTTAAATAATAATGTTAATAAATTATTTTTACAGAATGAATTTGTATAGGAAAATGTAGAAGAAAGTCATGTGTTCGCCACAACATACTAGTTTCCCCTGGTTTTGTAAAAATCCTTTGATGTCCTTGTATTGATCATGTATTGTCGTTAGAATTATATACGAATGCTAAATTTCAGTTCAGTACCACAGTAAGAAGTGGGTTAAAATTCGAAAACAAATTTTGAGCTGGAGTTGAGGACTTAGGTGTCCCAGACCCACAATTCTACCCTGCGTTACTACTTGAGCCTAAGGCTCCTATATATACGAGCTGGCGCATTAGGCATTTTGTTGCCTTAGGGTTGCCACATGTACCCAGCGCGTTTCTCTGATAAACAAACGACAAACTTTTTTTTATCGTCTTACGTTACCTTAGAGTAACTTGTTTTATTATATTTCATAATTTTAGCTAAGTAAACTATGATATGGAAGTTTGTTTAGCGATAAACTGCTATAATCATTCAAGAAGTGAATATAAAGTGTTCACAGACCTTCTATTACTGTGTATTTGAGTTTTGGCGACATTTTGTGAAAGAAACAGAAACCGGCCTAACAACACATCTTACCCAGTACATCCATAGGATATCCTCAGAATAAAATGACATCCTGAGAATGTACTGTGAAAAAAATATGTTTTTAGGAATATTATTGTTGCTTATTTCTCTTATCTTGACCGGATTAGCTTCAGATCAAGATTTCTTAAAATCATTAGGAAAGCGATAAGGACGCCAAGCGGGAATGCTGTCCTCTTCGGAGGCAAAAAAATGGCGGTGATGCACCGGCCTATTTTTTTATTTAGGGGCTCTACTTGAGCCTATAATGTCATCGGAGTCATAGCTATGCGCAAAATTTCAACTCCATTGGAGGATAAGAAGTGAATAAAAATTCAATTCTTAAATTTGGTCCACGCCTATCCATAAATATTTCTCACATAAATAAACAATGTAATTCTTCCTAGAAACGGATTCAGAATAGGACAATTTTATATTATTTCGAGAAATTATGTGACAGTAAAGATTTGTCTTTCATTTCTCAACAGCTCACAGGTTTCATAGCATAACAAGTAATATAAAAGAAAAAAATTTTTGAATTCAATTCCTACTTACAAACACTATCGAAAAAGTTTTTTTTTTTTTTTTTTTAATTAGGAAGTAAAAAGCGCGCGTGCAAAATGAAATAAAAAAAATTATTAGATAAAGAAAACTTTTTATATACCATGTTTTAAATTTTCTGATGAATCATGGAGCTCTTATCAATGTGCATATAATTTTTAAAGTGATAATGACGTCCATTTTTGTGAGATGCATCATTTGACTTTTTATAATTTTTTAACGTTCACGTTTAATTAAATGTATTTATTTTCATGTAGAAAGAAAATAAACTCGTATTTTTTTTTTTTTTTTTTTTTTTTGGCAACAATTAGGATGTTATTATTTTAATATTTTAACTAATTATAAGAAAACTAATAAAAAATTCGAAAATCGGACTTCGAAGTATTGTGTCGTCACTGTGTTCTCAGCAATCCAGAAAGTTTCAAATTTCCAGCTAGTCGGGAAGTTAGTTAAAAATCGATTGCAAGATTTGTACAAGATATATATAGGGAGAGTGTGAACTAATAGTAGGAATTGAAAAAGCTTTTGAAGAGGAAAAATAAATTTAAATAAGGAAAATTTCACAATTAGATGCAAAAATATTTAAACTGCTGACTTCTTATCACGGTGTTCCTTCACAAGTCTACTGGTTCCCCCACTCCCTCAATGCGTATTTCCACCGTGTGACGTCGAGCAATTTAAAATTATAGCCTAGTAAGCGATCTTATGTTATCCCTTACCAACTTGCGGAAGTGGAAAAATCGTTTAAAAAACGGGGTTAAAAATAACGTTTGTGCATATTCGCGTAAAGAGGAAAAAAAAAAAAAAACCTCTCATCTGTCTTTCAATCATTTTTACACTGTGCTACAGGCGAAATAATATTTTTTAATTTTAAAATCATTCGAAATGTCTTATATATGTTTCGAAACTTTTAATTTGCCTCATAAGCTTTTCCTGAGACATCATCGGTAATAAACTGATTTTCATTTTTATACGCGTGGAGTTAAAAGTATTAATATGAACATGTTATTAACTGGAGCACTATTTGAAATTTTCATTTATAAGAAAAAATATTTAATGTAAATACGCACGGAAGACCCGCTGATCAACAACTCTTATTGGTCAGATGGGATGTCAGTAAGGTAAAGACACCAGTGCTCGTCACCCCTAAAATCTGCACCAGTAGTCGTCACCCTCTTAAAAGAAGTGTTAAAATAACCGTTTTATAACCTGTATGAATTTGAATCTACCCGCATAAGATTCTCCAAAGCCTTCTGCTTCTTATGACATAAAAAGTTCGATTTCAACTATTGGGGAAGAGAAGGGAGAAACAAAATAAAGGAAGTATACGTTAAATTACAATTGAATTGAGTCAACGTAAAGCAAATGATTAAGAGAATAGATATGCATTTCTTGATATATTTTGCTGTTTGCTGCATTTGACGTTGCTCATAAAGCATTGTATGTAATGCTTATGAAATGCAGAATACGATTTATGTGCAACTTTTTAAAATTTGACATAATATAAAGGTTTTCAAGGTATGACGACTTCGACTACTGGTGCATATTTTGCACGTTTTACTAGTGCTCGTCACCCCTGACGAACACTGGTGTTTTAACATTTTTAATAACTGGATAACTTTTTTGATGAAAAATACTATATTTTCGTTTAGAATTATGATGGTATAATTTTTACTTTAATTTGACTATCGGCACCAGTAGTCGTCAGGGGTATTCGTAAATGTAAACAAATGTATTTTAACCTCAAGAACATGAACTTTATTGCACGTGTAACTTTTGTTTAGCTTGTTTAAATAATGTCAGTCATGGTACCTTTAATTCACTATGACTGACTTTAAACCACCTAAAATTTTCCATATTATTTTGCTGGAAAATTTAAACAATGGCACATAAACATATTTAGTTATAAAGAGATTTTTCTAGTTTTCTGTTATATATTTTAGAAAAATAGACATGATTGCTCCATACATCTGTCTAATGTATTTTAAATTTTTATGATGTCATGCTTTTGCGAAGATGTATTTAAGTGATGTTTAAGTTTTTTATTGACCGTGATAATTTAATTTTAATTCATATATATTTCGAAAATGATAAAATACAAAGGCTTAATTTCATAGTTAGCATGACTGTGAGTCGGTTCAAAATTATGTTAAGGCTTTTTTGTTATGTTAGATGCAGGTGAATAAAAACTTATATAGAAAATATTAAACATTAAAAACATTTCTTAAGCAAGTTTTCTGTTTATACATTATATTAATTATGTAAGATAAACAAATAGTTAAAATGTTGATCAAAATTACCCTGTTGACTGTTGTTCTTAAATAATTAAAATTGTAAGAAAATATTTGATAACATTAATTAACATTAACATTTGATAACATTAATATCCATAATATTTTATAACATTAGCTTGATGTGTAGAATAATACTAGCAAGCTTTGCCACTTTCGCTGGTCCCTATATTTAAATAAAAAAGGAAAAAATCCCTATCATTATCAAAAATTAAAAAAAAAAAAAAAAAAAAAAAAAAAAAACTTTGAAATCAGTCGAAACCGCAGTTAATGTTCCCGCTGGCTTCTGTAATAGCTTTCCGTCCCGCAATATGATGATTGGCTTCTACTGCCTTCGGCATAGACTTAACCGCTTTTTATCCCTCCCCCCTCTCCCACGGGTAAATTTAGAATTTTAACGAAATATTATGAAATTACATATTGCGTACTTTTAACCAATACCCACACATCAAAACTCGCATTTCTGAGTTAATTTGGAGTAGAGCTAAGGTTAAAAACGTGTTTTTTTGTCCGCCCGGCCGAGGGAAGAGGGGAAGGGTAATTTTGCAAAATCGCCTTATAATGTGTGTAAAGTACACACACACACAACCAACCAACGCATAAAAAAAATCCCCCCCAAAAGTAATTCGCAGCAGAGTTGAGCTTGAAAACATATATATTGCCACCCTCACATAGATGAAAGGTCTTCCCAAAATCTCTTTATACTAGGTGTTGGATGCATATGACCAACTCACACATCAGAAATCGCCTTTGTAAGATTATTTAGAGCAGAGTTATACGTAGAAATACGTTTTTGCTACCCTTTCTCAAAATTTGGTCGGAAAGAATTACGCAAAATACCTTTACAGTATTTTTGGGTACGCATAACCAATCAACGCATGAAAAAATTGCTTTCCTGATATAATTTGTCCTGATATAATTTGGAGAATAATTACTCTTGAAAACGTGTTTTTGCATCCACCCCACACTTAATGAGGAAGGAGAGGCGAAGGATTTCTCAAAATTCCTTTATAGTATGTGTTAGGTACGCATAATCAACCCATACGTTTAAAAAAATATAATTGCAATACAAACAGAATTTTTTATATACCGTGTTTTAAAATTTTCTGTGGAATCATATAAATGCTATTGAAGGCAGCGAGAACCCGAAACAATTGGCTAAAAGTAAAAATGCATTAAATAAAAAATAAAAATGCATTTAAAAAATTTAAAAATGCATCGTTACTGTGTTCTGAGCTATTCTGAAAATTTCAAAAGTCTAGGTAGTCAGGAAGATTGATGATCGGGATGAGTATATGATTGATAAATCATATACGTTACCGAAAGCAGCGAGGACCCGAAATAATTGGCTAAAAGTACTAAAAAATGCATTGTTATCGTGTTTTGAGCTATTCTAAAAGTTTGAAATGTCTAGCTAGTCGAGAAGTTAGTTAAATAAATTTTCTGTTGAATCATGTGAACGCTGCCGAAGGCAGCGGGGACCCGAAACAGTTTGCTAAAAATACTTTAAAAATGCATTGTCACCATGTTTTGATCTATTCTGAAAGTTTCAAATGTCTAGCTAGTCGGGAAAAAAGTTAAATAAATTTTCTGTTGAACCATATAAACGCTGCCGAAGGCAGCAGTGACCCGAAACAATTGGCTAAAAACATTTAAAAAATCCATTGTTACCGTCTTCTGAGCTTTTCTGAAAGTTTCAAATATCTAGCTAGTCGAGAAGTCAGTTAAAAATCGATTGCAAGATTTACACTGATAACGCTGCCGAAGACTGCAGGGACCCGGAGCAGGTGGCTAAAAGTATTTAAAAAATACATTTTCATCGTGTTCTGAACTATTCTGAAAGTTTTAAATGTCTAGGTAGTAGGGAAGTTAGTTAAAAATCAATTGTAAGATTTGTACTGGACAAACAAACAAGAATACGCGTTAATAAAAAGCATGGTAAAATCAATCTTACTGCGATAATTTGGAACAAAGTCACTCTTAGAAACGAGATTATTACCCCCTCCCCTGCTACTTACCCTCTGCTTTAAGTAAAGATATTTTTGAGAACGAATAAAATTTTGAAGATTTTTCTTAAAAGCAAAGAATTTTTAAATTATGTCACATATGAATTTGTTTTATTCACAATATTTTGTATTTTACCATTTAATGTTTTGTGTTTTAAACCCTAAGAATGGATTTGGGTTCTAAATATGTTCCAAAGATATTCTGTTTCATTTAATTTTGCAAAAACGCAATTAAAATCAAACTATTGAGCAAATTGTTGCGTTTTATTTACATGACGACCACTGGTGCAAACACCTGACGACTACTGGTGAAACGCAGTTTTCAAGTGACGAGCACTGGTGCATTTTTATAGGTTTAATTTTTATTTTCTTTAAAAAATTGGCTTAACGTATTGAAAAATTGAAAGTGTCTAACAACAACTAGAAGAATCAGTGTATAAAATAGACCAAAGTATAATATTGATACATAAATTCCACACGAATGCCACGCGAAAAAAACAAACATTTTAAAAATAAGGCCTTAAGAGTGACGAGCACTGGTGTCGTTACCTTAATGGTCGCTATTGCTTTATTTAGTTTACAGAGCAATCATGTTTACCAGCACGAATTCACACTTGTTTACATGATTGCTATCGGCGTAGCCAGCTTTCCAAATAGCAGGGGGAGGGAGGGGGGTACCAAATTTTAAATAGAAATTTGCAATATGAATATGTATATATATTAACTGATGCATATATATGTGTGTTTTAACATATTAGTGAAATATACATGCTTAGTACGCATATGTGTATAACTCAATATATACGTGCGTGTGTGCATTTAACACATGTGTATTAAATGTAACAAGTGCACTTAACATGTAGCAGAAGTGTATTTAACATACCTATACTTAGCATTAAATGTCGAAAAAAAAAAGACAATTTTTTTGCCTTATAAATGATATATTAAGAATTAAGACATGCATTTTTCCTTTCTGTGTGTAAAAAAAGATTTTTTTTTTTTTTTTTTTTTTTTTGTTATCATTATAGATTGATTGTTCAACCATTCCTAAAAGTATTGAGGATTTCTTATTAAAAATATTTATATTGAAATGTTTTTTCTGGATCATTCGGTGCTTTCCGCAAGAGTGGAATCAATAACACATGTAAAATATTTTATCTTGATTAACTATTGCTATTATGATTTAAAAATTTTCAAGATGATACAATAAAAATAATTCTCATTGTATGAAATTTTGTCGCATGCGGCCATATTAATAATAATAATAATAATAATAATAATAAAAGAGATACTTCAATGCTATTTGCTGAGCGATAAACATCAAAAAACAATCAGCACCAGCTAAAGTACCGAATATAAACTTATCCTGAATTTCGTCCGCTGGATCGTGAGATACAGCGTCCACAAATTTTGGTATTCTTTGTTGAATATAGGAAAAAGTAATAACCCTAAATGCCAATGCTGTTATAACTACCGTAAAATAAATAAATAAATCAGCATTAGAAGCACAGTTTATGAATTGTAATTTATAAATGGAAACTGATTATGAAAAATAAAGTCCTACAACAGTAATCAGGTGTTTCAGATTATCAATTAGGGGGAAAGATAAGAAGCGTATAAATTAAGAACTCGATAACTGTGTATGAACCTACTTTAAAAACAGTTCTAAACAGTTTATTTGTCATAATTTTCAGTGTGAAGAAATATAATATCCCCATGAACCTCTCATTTAAATAGAGTGCCTATACTATATTTAATAAAATGTATATGAAGCAGGTAAGGCTGTTATTAAATTTAACAGCTATTTCCGAATTATTCAGAAAATTTTCATACCTACCACTCCTTGAAACCGTGGTCGTTTTCGAGTGGTCCGTTTTACCAATCGTAGTCAAACTTTTCAAACCGACAACCCAATTCGAAATTTGCATGTTATTTAATTTTAAGTTATGTTGATAACAGATTGTCACAGATCCACTAAAAACCCGATTTTCATATACAGGGGACCCCAAAACGCGTAATTTATTGCAAAAAATGTGTAGTAAATGTATAGTAAATAATCAGTGTTGAAAATTGGATTATATGGATATGAAAAGTACAATTATTATTTTTTAACAGTTTTCACGGACATGGTAAAACTTAACAAAGCATTTCTTTCGATTGCATTCCAGAGAAAATAATATTTTCTGCTTGATTTTCAGGTGTCCCAATGTCTACTAATTATATATACGACCTATAGTGTACTTAAATCTAGAGCAGTATGAAAAAAAAAAAAAAAAAAAAAAATAGCACAATTTAAAATGCATTTGTTGGTAAAAAAAAAAAAAAAAAAAAAAAAAAAATAGCACAACTTAACATGCATTTGTTGGTTAAAAAAAAAAAAAAAAAAAAAAAAAAAAAAAAAAGGTATAAAAATCAACTTTACACTCCAATCATTTTAAAATGAATTTTCATGTGGTTGATGAATTTATGAAAGAAAATTTCTAAATGGAAATTTCGTGGTTTGTTGCATTTGTGCCACGGTTAAAGCTGGTTTCAAAAATAAAATATAAATCCTTTTAGAACAATCTGTATTAGCATCATGAACTACATTAGCACTTTATCAATGTGAAGAAAGTTTTTAAAATTTTAATGGCGTCCATTTTTGTGAAATACCTAATTTAACTTTTTATAATTTTTCAATGTAAGTGTATTTATTATTATTATTATTTATTTATTTATTTTTTTTTTTTTTTTTGCAACAATTAAATTATAGCTAATATTTAAATGGCTAATATTAAAGCTATTTTTATTTTCATATTTTAATTAATTAAAAGAAAACTAATCAAAAATTCGAAAATCGGGCTTCGACGTATTGCATTGTCATCGTGTTCTGAGCTATTCTAAAAGTTTCAAATGTCTAGCTACTCGGGAAGTTAGCTAAAAGTCGATTGCAAGATTTGTATCAGACAAACAAACAAGAAAACTAGTTAATAAAAACATGGTAATAGAGTTGAATTTCGTTCATTAGTTCTACCAATACGTCTCTACAAAATTTTGGTAAGACACACAGACATACCTTTTCAAAAAACGGTCAAATCGCGTTTGGGAAGTCTGAAATCTTGTAAATTCGTCGATAACTTGAGATAGAAAACTTTCACGAATCCTATATTTCCTCCTTATATACATAGAAGGTATTAAATAGTCGAAAGAGGAAAATGGTCACAAAATGCAAAGCAAGAAAAGGAAATAAAAATCATATACAGAAGAATCGATGCCTAAGAAATTAGCATTCATGTTAAACAAAAACAGGAACAGTAGTAGTACGCTTACCTACGATTCTGTATGACAGACTTTTCAGTGAACTGACTAAAAACTCGAATGAAGCCTTCATTTTTCTCAGTAAATAGCGTAAAAGGGAGGGGGGAAAAAGGAATTACTTTTGTCAAGAGGAAATGTTGAGAGAACTAGCGGACGCGCGGACCAAAAGTCGACGATGATGGGACACTTGTTCATCATCTCTGTTCGGTAGTGCCAATTAGATTCATTTCCTGCCTTATATACTAACATACGCTTGGTTTCTATTAAAATATGCAAACTGAGTATTTCTTAGAGAAGGAAAAAAGAAAAAAAAATTAAACGATGCGCAAAAAGTTTAACCATATATTTGTTTAGGCGGTATTTCGTATGGAAAAAGGTTTAACCATTAATTCACTTATGCGGTATTTTGTATGTAATATGTATAGGAAATATGTGTTATGTGCGTCTAATAATAATAAAGTATAAGTGTGTGGTTTAATATTCATGTTAAATTTGTGTATTGTATATTACAGTAGATATGTGTTTGTGTAATACAATATACCTATAATGCATAAATGTGTGTTTGCGTATCGATACTTTCTGTAGATGTTTCATCAACTAAACTAACCACTATGCAATACTGAGAAACACCCTCTTTCATTTTTATTTTACTTATTTATTTATTTATTTTTATTATAACGCTGATTTTACATAGCACCCTAGCACAAGAAACTATTAAAATTATTTCAGTGCAATGCATTTAAAAACTGATTTAAATAATGAACAATGGAACTCAAAAAAATTAAAATTAAAAACACGCAACACTTGTTTCGGGTGGAAATAATTAAACGTGACCCTTCATCAAACGAAAAAACGTAAGCTTGAATTTATCAGTATGCTTATATATATATATATATATATCAGAAAAGGTACAAAATAAATGAAATAGATCTAGTTAATACCCGTCAAAATTCAATGGTTTTACAGCTGTAGGAAGGAGATCCAGAAGCCCCATTACAGAAAGTCTTCATAGATTTTAAGCATACTTTTTCTGTGAAGCAAAATATTAATCTCACTCAAATGCATATAATGTGGGTTAAAAACTAGTTGGCATAGGTGGACTCTGCTCAGTTCCCCATCATATACTATATGTTCTCATACATTTCTAGTAACTTTCTCATAAATTCTCATAAATTTCTAGTAAATTTCATTCTCTTAACATGATTATCATGTAAAGAGAAATTAATTTGAAAAAACGCTTGACACAGTGACAGAACGAAATCCTCGCCTAAAAGGCTATCCACTGTTCACTTCTATATATTTATCTTATTCTAATATATTAATTTATTTTATTAGGGTCAATTTCGTAGTTTAGTTTTCATGCTACTATTTCCAATGCAACAATCCTCAAAATGCATATTTGTATGAAAATTTTTCAATTTTGCTATGTTGATAAAATCTTAAATTACGAATAACTTACGAAATTTTCCTATTCAAATATTTGTAGTCAATTATGTTCAAACAAGTATCATAAATGTTATTTTGAAGTTGTCTAATATATTTATGATTCTCAAAATGAAAGTTTATGCTCAATTTTGCACTATTGTGCCATTTTAAGTAAATCGTAAATTCCAAATAACTTACGAATTTTTTAAATTTGAAAATTCAAAGTCTATGATATTCACGCCAGTATCCTAAATAATATTTCAAAAGTGGTCTGACATCTTTACGATGAAAATATCCCTCGAGATTGACGTTTATGTGAAATTTTGCTCTATTTTGCCATGTTAAGAAATTCGTAAATTTCCAATAATTTACGAAATTTTTATATCGGAAAATTCAAAATCAATGATATTCATGCCAGTGTCCTAAATAATATTTCAAAAGTGGTCTGAGATCTTTACGATGAAAATAACCCTCAAATTTGACATTTATAAAAAATTTTGCTCTATTCTGCCATGTTAAGAAATTCGTAAAATTCCAATAACTTGCGAAATTTTCAAAGATTTGCGAAATTTTCTCATATTTTAAAATGGTCTGCCATTTTTACAGTAAACATTTTCTATTTAATGCACGTTTAAGTGAAATTTTGCCCTATTCTCCCACGCTAAGAAAATCGTAAATTTCTAATAACTTACGAAGTTTTTTAAGTCGAATGTTGAAAACGAATAAAGTTTGTTCTTGCCAGTGTCGAAATTGATATTTTAAAACTGATCTGACTTCTCTACGACAATTTGTTCTTGAGATATCGTGAAAATTTGACTTTGTGCCAAGTGTGATCTCTGATGGGGGTCACAGGGCCTTAAAAATTTTAATTAATTAAAATAAATAAATAAATCACAGAGTTGAATTTCATTATTAAAAAGAAAAAAAGAAATATTAGAAAGAAATGATTAAAAAGAAAAAAAATTGACGGGAAAAATAAATAAATAAGTTTGTTTTAACAATTAAAATAAAATTGTGAATAATCTGGTGTGTCACTCACACGACTTTCTCTTACCCTGAAATTTAATACTATAAATACAGGTTAGAGATTAAGAGGTAAGATAACGAGTACTGTTATGTAAACCTGTGTTAAGCAATTCAAATTAGGCTTCGGAAGAGTTTTATATGATAATTAGTATTGTGTGAGGGGGCTACTGCCTCCCTCAACTCCCCGTTTCATTAATGCACCTACATTTAAATAGAATTTAATTCGGTTATTAAAAAATAATTCTGTTTTTTTTTTTTTTTTTTTTTTTTTTTTTTTAATTTATTAAAATTATTATTTAAACAAATTATCTTTTATGACAATCCAGATGATTTCCATATGAGAGAAGTAGTATAACATTAAATATTAAAAAAAAAGTTGAATTTATTCTCAATATTACACTTTTTTTTTTTTTTTTTTTTGTTAAAAATGAAAAAAATCGATAACTTTATTTAAATAATCGCAGATCGATGGTTCAACCATTCGTTTTAAAGGTATTGAAGAGCTCTTTTGAAAGATACCCATCATGAAAATTCATTCCCCTCGAGGGGGGAGCCGAGGCTCCTACATACACAAAAATTTTTTCCCAGTTGACTATCTCTATTACAAAAATATATTGTATTCGTTTCGTTTGGTTTAGTGCAGTCTATAGATGTCAAACTCTACTTACCTGTAATTTCCCCCATAGACGTAATGCATTTGAATACTTTTGAGTGTCCCTGTACACGAACCATTTGCTTTATCTCAACTAAGAGCTTACTGTAAGAGCTTACTCTCTCTTAAGAGCTTACTGTAGCATCCCTATAGGATACACATTTAGAATACCGAGTTTGAAATTTCTGCTACTATTTGTTCTTGAGATATGCTGATAACAGACAGACACACAGACACACACACAGACCATTCGCTAAAAACATGATTTTCGCATTCAGGGAACCTCAGAACATGTAAATATAACAAAAACGCACGTTCAAAAATTTGACCCTAAAACAATACTTTCTCGACCCTATGGGTAAGAGAAAGTAAAAATGGAATAGCTTTAGAGTATAGGACTCCTTGGCAAAATCTAAAATTCCATCCGTAAGCAGCTCGGATGTTTCTCTCCAAGTTCTTTACGTGCGCAACTGCGACAGCCATTTTAATTCACAGCCAAAATGACAACAAAAATTTAAAGGCCACCGAGGGGCTCCTATACTAAAGCCATACCAAAAACATTTTAACAAATATTTATAGTAACCGATACTAGGGAATGAAACATAATTAATGTATGCCTTTATATGGAAGAATAGATTAAAATATGATCTTTTTTGTACTAAATTAAATTCTGTTTTGTACTGAATTTTAGAAAACAAAAATAGACTTATATGCTTTGAAATGTGAAGTATCAGAAAAATCACAAAATCAGGGTATAGTATCCGAATGTACGTACGTTAATCATTTAAGTTAAAGACACAGTATTCGCCACCCCTAAAATTTGCACCAGTGTTCGCCACCCTGACAAAAGATGCGTTAAAATAAGCGTTTTTATAACATCTACGAATTTATCTTCGCCCGCGATAGGTTTCCTAGAACTGGAGAATATAGCTCAAGCGAATTCAAATTTCATAGATTTATTAAACGGTTACTTTAACATGTTTTTTGTGAGGGTGGCGAACACTGGTGTCTTTACCTCAATTACTGTTCGTTCTCTGTTGTCATTCTACCCGGAAAAGGGGTGATCGTGGAGGGTACGATAGCGCTAACGATGAAACGTAACGATCCATTCCCTCCTCTTATCCTTATTTTGATGACAATCACAGGAGACATGGCGCATGCGTAATAGAGCTGATTCTACTCAGATAGTAAAACTAACGGATGTTAGTGGATTCATTTGTTATTTAGTTCATCTGTAAAGATATTTTCTCATGCACGGATGATCTTAAAGACGTCGGACTCATTTTAAAACATTATTTCTGGTACTAGCTAGAACTCTACTCAATTTCAATAATCTACTTTGAATATTTAGTAAGCTTTTTCGAAATTTAAGATTTTCTTAACTTTAAGGAATAGGACAAAATTATACATAAATATGCATTATGAGGATAATTTTTACAGTAAAGGAATCGCACTGCTTTTAAAATAACAATTATAATACTGGGAGGGCCATTAATGGATATTAAAATTCTACTTTAAAAACTTAGTTTATATATATATATATATATATCTTGGTAGCACAGTGCAAAATTTCGTAGGAATTTGGAGGATGAATATTATTGCACTGTAAAAAGCATGGAATTATACTTCAACCAAAACAAGAATTATACACCAAATTCTTATAAGGAAAATATATCGAAGCACAAGATAAACATAGCGTAGTAGGTGGGGAAGGCGGGGAACATTATTCCCTGACCTTCCGAGAAGATCTGCCGAACCCATTCTTTTTATTACAAATAGAGTACGACCTATAGTGGAAATTATCAGAAAACAAATACACCATGGCGAACTGGGCAGTATCCACCTAGGCCACTTAAGTGGCCTTAGGTGGTAAAAGAAATGGATTTTTTTTTTTTTTTTTTTTTTTTTTTAAGGTTAATTTAGTTAGTTTTTATTGTTAGTTTCTAATCCTAATTATATAAATCTATACTAGTATGTTTCCAAATTATGTATATATATTTTTTTTATTTAAGAGTGGACAATGCCTAACTTCGCTATCAGCCAAAGTTGATGTTATTGTACGCGGAAATTTGTTTCCACAATGACTTATGTGTTGACATGCGGTTTTAAAAATTCCATTTTCACATTCGGAAAATACACCATCGGGATTTTTCACATTTTTGATATTTTATATTCTAGAAAAAAACAAACTTTTTTTTTTTCTTTTCCTGAATGTGAAAATGAAATATTAAAAATGTTAATGGTTGTGGATTTTCTAAATGTGAAAATGGAATTTAAAAAATTGTTTTAGGTAATGAGTCACCGTGGAAACAAATTTTCGTATAGAATAACAGGGGCCTTGACTGTCTACAAGATTTGGTATTGCACATGTTTTATTAATAGGAAGAGCATATGGTTTAATAAGAACGTGCGTCCCCCCCCCCCTTCTTTAGAATTAGCTATCATTATATCCTTGTGGGAATTTCTGTTTCAATTTATAGAAATTTTTACAGGTATGAAAGTGTTTCTCAAAATCTTTAATATCAATGTATGGAAGTTCCATTGTGTACGTATTAACATAATCGAAATGCATAAGATTATAAACCTTTAACTTAAATATATTGATGTACCGCACTTATTTATTACATGTATATATATAGAATGTACGAGGTGGTTATAATTCGACGTTCACCTTCCGTCATAAGTGGCATCCTATGTGAGCCGATTGCTGACGTTTCGTAAGATAGGCTCAGAATTTACAAAAAGTGTTTTAGTTCAAAAAGTATCCACCGAGTGGAGAAGTTTTAAATTGCTCATGTATTTCATATGATTCATTTCTTTTATTATATTTTAAAGCTTCTTCATAGATATAGTAATTTATATAGATCTATCATCCCCATGTTATCGAGCAAAGATTTTTGATGCCGAAAAAAGTTTTGGCGTCAGCCATTAGGGAGTATAAAACTCGGAAATAGTAACTGAACAGAATGTTAATGAGTTTTGAAAATGCTGAAATAGTGAGCAGCTTTTAAGTGTTCTAATAATTATATGAAAAGAAGTGGGATAGGTTTACAACAGTAAGTTATATTTGACTAATTTAGGATAAAAATATTTTTTATAATCAGTTGCTTTGTTATATTATTGTGAAACAATCACTGTATTCATATATAATGAAATGCTTTTTTTTTTTTTTTTTTTAAGATTTTATATTGGTGAGTAATATGGAATTTTTAAAATTATTTTAAATGTAGTTAGAAGCGGTGGAGGTAAGGCCCGCTAGTTTTAATATATAACTAGTTTGTTGTGACCACCACAAAACTTTCTTCTATATATAATCCCATGCAAATTTACGCTATTAAATTATAATTTATTAAAATTATTTTCTACTTTTATCTCAAAGTAGTGTAATAATAAATGCCGAAAGAAAGTCAGTTTTGTGCAGACATGAGTATACTATAGTATAATAAAAAAAGAAAACAGAAAGGAAATAAGATGTCTGGAGTTTCTCATTCACTTTTAGTAGATAAATTATTCATAAATTTTATTTGCTAAATTATTCCGTGAAATAGTCACTTGGGAAAAGACATCCATTAGAGAGTAAAATGGCCGTCTTTCTCCGAATGAAAAGGAATCACGTTTTCCACTTCGATGATCAATGTCTTATTACTATATCTATGTTTTTTTTTTTTTTTTTTTTTAAATGCAAAGTGGTGGATATTGTTAAATAAACATTTTTTTCCTTCAGCGCCTATCGTGAATTGTTCACATACCAAATTGGGTACCAATTCGTTAGACCGTTTTCGCGGCAGGATTTACATTCTGAATTATAACTACTCTGTATGAAGCTCATTTTGTGTCCCTATTCATATTTGTTTTTCTTTTGATTGCAGCGGCCTACCGGCATGTACTATGGTACACCATCACGTAGCTACGGGTCGGTAAGTTATGTTTCTACTTTTATTAAAACTTGCATTAGTTCATTTCATGTGGTATTTTGGAAATTTATGGATTGATGTTTTGGAAATTTATGGTCAGATCTTTACAAATATTTAAATTTCGACTCTGTTTGGTGTTACATAATGAAAAGTACATTTCTTGTAGGGAGAGAGTCTGACACTCTATGGAGTCCGGAGCCTTATAATGTTACGGTGAGATTGTGACGATATTTTAAATTTCTATTAGTTTACATAACGCAGACTGAACTGCTAGTAGAAGGGAGAGAGTCTGACCCGCCAACCTTGACCTTGGATAGATAAATGGATAGATAAATCCTGCCACTTGTAGATCACCACCTTTGGTCGATATTCTCATTCCCACAGAATCTTAAATAGTTATAAAATTTTTAATTTGGACTCGTTTAGGTGTTGGCATGACAGAGACTGTACCGTTTGAAGGGGAGGATCTGCCCCCCCACTCAACAGTACTAGATTTTTTTAAACGTTACAGAGTCAGATCCTTACAAAATTTTACTTTATGCGTCTCTAATTTAAAACTAGCAAAAATTTAGTTTTTTCAATGTTTCGTTTCACCCTTTTAAAATTTGTGTTTAATTTGTGTATCTAACAGAACAATGAGCTATGTGGTAAATCGAGATCTTTAAAAACACATTAATAACATTTTTCTTGCAAAAACTTTCGCACATGAGGTATTTTGCATGCTAGAATAAATTTAAATACAGTTATATTCAATATAATAATAATAATAATAATAATAATAAAAGTTTATTCTAATCAGGACTGCCGGATAGGCCAAAAAATGCCGGCAGGTTTTCTTTGGTTTAAACCTCTTAATAAAAACTTAAGTAAAAAATCATTTTTTAACAGTAGAAGAATTTTTATTGTGAAGCCCTAAAAAGTATAAAATAAAAATTTATTCTTGCAAACACATGATATAAAGTAATGAAACTTTCAACGCTAATAAAATTTTAGAGAAAAATATAGATATTTCACTTTTGCAAGAGATGAAAATTTGTACATATTCAAAATATTTTAAAAATGATTCGAGATCAATATTCCTAGTTATTAGTTTTTGTATAAATATTCATTAAGCCGTAAATTTCAAAGGTCTCGAAAGCTTTTAAAAATATTTTGATTATGTAAAAATTTTCCTATTGCAAAAGTGGAATGTTTATATTTTTTTCTAAAATTTTCTTAGCGTTGAAAAGTGGCATTACTTTATATCATGTCTTTGCAAGAGTAAATTTTTATTTTATGCTTTTTAAGACCCCACAATAAAAAGCTTCTTCTGTTAAAAAATGATTTTTTACTTAATCTTTAATTTTATGCTTTTCAGTTACAGAAAAAAAAAAAAAAAAAAAAGTTTGTTGAAAAGTGCAAGTGTTGTTAATGTGTTTTGATGATTTTATGTTAAAAACGACAGAGTTTACATGCAACATTTTTAGTTAAGAAAAAAAAACGTTTTTTCGGGTAATATGGACAAAGTGGGTTGTATGGAATAGTTATGAAAGGAATAAGGCCGATTGACTGCTCTAGGGTCTAAGGCCTGAGGGGGAGTGCCTTCCGTGGCGGTGTTTCTAAGGGGTCTTAGCCCGTATTTACACAAGTTTCAGAGAAAACAACGGAAAATTTCGAACGGCTAGGCCGACGAGTGAAACCTGGGATCCAACCCGGCACCTCACGTTTACCAGTTTTGAGCGCAGAACTGCCCATCCGCTGTTAAACTAATAGTTGAGAAGAAAAATATAGTATACACATATGGTATAGCCTTTTTACAAAAAATCATGAATAAATGCAATATAGATATTTTATTTTGAAATTATTATTGAAAATAAACAGCACTGACAAAAATATCAACATTAAAATTTTTTTAAATTTGCAAAAAACATAGAATATTCGGTATTCTATATAGCCCAAATCACCCTTTTGGAGAATAAATCAATTTCAACCACCAATTGGTAGAAATGAGTTCATGAAAATCAGACAACTAACTATTTCAACTCCTCAACCGGAAATGATATAAGGTTTAGTTTTGTTTTTACTTATTTCCTTTTAGTCTCATCGGTACAAAGTGTCATAAAAGCAACTTTATACCTTTATTTCTAAAGAGAAAGCTTTATAAAGATTGCTTTTATGTAGCCCTGTGCACCATCTAAACTTTTCATAAGCTGTGCACCATTTAAACTTTGCATGCATATAAAAAAAAAAACTCACTGTACAAAATTTTGTTGTAAAAACCCTCCTTATACATCATAATGAATTAAAACACCTTTGTGAAACCCTGTAAACGAATCAATTACGCTATTAAAACCTATGTTTAGTGTAACTTAAAAAATATATACCAATTTTGTTGTGTTATATGTAGTACACAAACATTAAATTGGGCTTTAAATGTGTACCTCCATAGGACGTAATGTAACGAAATTTTTTCGCGAGTCTCTAAATTCAAATCAGTTGCGCTATTTATGCTATTTTCACTACAGAAAATAGTGAACTCGAACATATAAAATTAATTTCAAAGCATATCATTATAAATAGTTACGGAAATCAGAGCCAGCCAGACAGACAGAAAAATGAAAGTTGTAACCAATTTTAAAAGTTGTTGGAAGCTGTTGAAACTCTTCCAAAATTAAAATGTAATTAAAAATTTCTAATTTTAGCCTTTAATGTGTCTGAATTTTTTTGTATGGCTCTGTAAACCTTTAATGGTGATCACATCATAATATACATTATATATTAATAATATTTTAAATCATAGTGAAAGCCGAGCAACAGATACAAGATCACTGAAACCACATAGACCAATAAGAATAAATTTTCATCCAATTAAAATTACCTTTGAAGACTGATGTTCAATTGTTGAAACAATTAAATTTTACTTATGGATCCCGAAACAAAAGATACAAACAAGCAATGAGAAAATAAACAATTAAAACAAATTTAGATTATTTTAGATAAATTTTAAGTAGGAGTACTTCAGAAAGGTGAAAAATGTCATCAGGGGAGACCTTTTCCACCCTTGAGCACCAATGTACGATTTTGTTACGCTAGTGGCTATAGAAGAAAATTACTAGCGGGTCCCCGATCGTACATTAAAAAATTGAAGGAGAAAGAAGTAGAAAAAAGCTATTTAGTACGAGAATTCAGAGAATCAAGCAAATATATAATATAGTTTTGAAAAAAAAGTAATAAATACGTGTAAAAGTTTAAGATAAGTGGGCGTGGTTAACAAAAAGAAAAAATATTAATAAAAATTAAACAACGAATTTAAGCATTCAAAAAACAATTGTAAAAATAACACTTCATGTGAAAAACACCCTTCCGCCTCCTCTTCAATGGGTGGGAACAGCAGAACAGACAATTAAGAAAATTAAAATATATTATTATTTATATTAATTTTCACATTTTGTAAAGCCTTGACTTGGCAAATTTAAAATATATGCATATCATATATTTTGTTTACATTTTAATCAAAACACTTTTACCAAAGAACAGAACTTAATTTAAACAACAGGAGATTAATTAATTTCTAAATAAATTGGACAATTACATCTAAAAAATTTGCGCAAATGCAGCAATTATAATATTTAAATGTAAGTATAAAAAGAAAAGAATGAGAACGAAGAATAGTCAGTCAAATAAATCACCATAGAAACATACACAGGCCAAACAAATTAACTAGTAGTCTTAAATTGATTTAATTTTTAAGATTAATAATATTACTACTTTAATTTATTAGACTTATATATATGTGTGTGTGTGTGCATTTGTAAAATAAATAACTATTTCATTATGATTTGTGTAGTGTAAAAGTATTCAGATTATGAGTCATAATAATGCCTTTCATAGGGTGCAATGTAAACATTGTGTAGTTTACTGTATGTAGGGACTGCTTATGTATACACAAAGCATTAGTGGTATTTAAACCATTTTCAATAAAAAATAAGCCATAGTGGACTCGAAGAACATTTGAGGAAAATCTGGAAATATTTACTGGTATTAGAGGGCAGACAGACAGATAAATCCAAGTCATAAACACTTTTCAACTTTATTAGAAAGTGTTAAAGTCTACTGGACCGATTTAGGCGCGAGTTTTTATAAGATGATCTACGTTGGCGGTAACGATTTAGGTCTACTGAAATTTTCTATGTGACCAGTAAAAAAGAAAGTTAAGGACTAAAATGTCTTTTAGTGCAAATTTTTTGGAGCCGTTATTTTGTTTCTCACATCATCTTTGCCTATCTTTCATCGTACTGGCTGCATAACTTCAAAATTTTGTTAAACGATTCCTTTGCCCTCTTGATCACAGTAACGACATCTTTTAAACCGGAATTTTGTTTATTTGTTTATTTCTATCTATCATTCTATTGAACCTATGCTTTTAAGATTTCCGAAGTGAACTCTGGTTTCGTTGTAACATCTTCTTTTAACCACGATTTCTTTTCGTTAACGTACCCGGGATAATTCAAGTTGAAAAGACGATGCCGAAGGTAATGGGGACACCAGCTAAGGTCCATTTGAGTAATCAACCAAGGCATGTGTGCGCGTTCCTTTGAGAGCGCCGAGTTAAAGCGCTGCCGAGGGCGTTAGGGACTCGAACCCAACCTACTGCAAACAGGAGGAGCAATCCATACTAAATATTGGACCGAATTCATTAAAATTTCGTTTCAGAATTATATTTTCTCAGATTTATAAGTTATTCATTTAAACGTAGTGACCAGCGAAACGGGCGACGTCCGCAAGTAAATGAATAAATTGTAAACCCTTTGCACTCGAGGGTGTGACTCAGTCACTATTCGATTGGATGCGATAACTCGAGAGGTGACTGAGAGTCACTTTTTCAGTTTGACGCGATAATATTCAAGCTATAACGATGTTTTTTAGGTTTGGTTTACACAATATCGCATCGTGAGTACATTAAAAAATATATCCGTGTAAAACAATGAACTCTTTTAGGACGAGCACCGCAATAACATGTAGTAATATTTTCGGGACCGCCTACTTTTTGTCTTCTTGATTCAGCCATTAGGTGTTATTTTTTAAAATTGCTTCATTTGACAACAAGATTTTCCGTATTGATATTTATATTACAAATGAATGTATTACAAATATTTATTTGTAATATAAATATGTAATGAATATATTTTATATTTATACAGTCAAAAGTTTAAAACCAAGTCGATTTTCAGTAGACAGTGCTGTTGTGTAATTATTGTAATGGGTAAAAAACTTTCACTTACTGTTACAAAAAGGTCAGAAATATTGACCCTACATAAAAATGGATTTTCTGAACGTCCAATAAGTTCGAGGGTAAATGTGAGAAAGACAGCTGTGCATCAAGCAGTTAGTAAATTTACAATTTCGGGAAAGTTTGCGGACCTTAACCCTCTAAGCGTGTGGGGAGTGCGTCTGAGGGGAAAAGTGGTATTGTTGTTTTCACTGTAAATTCTTTATAATATACTAAAACAATGGATTTTTCACTATGCATTTAAAGATGAACCTCATGACTATTATATGATCTTTCATACTGAAAGAAACAAGCTTAAAATTCATAATTATGCACATTTTAAGTATATGTATTTTAGGGGACAAACAAATATAAAAATCACGTTTACGACCGCTATAGGGTTAAGAATTGTTTCTTTTTCACACTTGGAGTAAGTCGAGGTTTTCTTGGAGGTTTATGAGATGATAAACCAAAATCTTTGGCCAAACGTCTTGAAATAGTACTCAAACTGACGTTGGTGACTTTTGCAGACAGAGAATGGCAGGATGTTCTTGGATCTCGTACGACCATCCTTATCACATGATCATCACGTGCACTCGTTTTTCTAGGGTGACCGCTTCTCTTAAGGTCCACAAATTTTTCCGAAATTTTAAATTTACTAATAGCTCGATGCACAGCTGTCTTGCTCGCATTTACCCTCGAACTTATTGGACGTTCAGAAAATCCAATTTTATGCAGGGTCAATATTTCTGACCTTTTTGTAACAGTAAGTGAAAGTTTTTTACCCATTACAATAATTACAAAACAGCACTGTCTACGGCAAAATCCAATAAACAACTGGCGACAAACGAGCCGGACACCTTTATTTATAGCTGTAGAATGCGTCTGATGCAATCATCATATGAGATGATGCGATAATCTGCGCAAATGATGCAATGTGTTAAAATACTGAAAATCGGCTACTGGTGTTAAACTTTTGAAAATGACTGTATTAAAAATGAATCCATAATACACTGTTTGTACAAATATGAATATTGGATTAATTCTTAATAAATAAAATATAATACAAATTGCAAAAGAAACGACTTCTGGCGGAGTTACAGATTTTCAAAATGATGTGAATTCATGTTAGTGGTCGAGAAAGTGTTACACGCATTGTTCGGAAATGGTTAATAATTAACAAATATCTTTCTTTGAAGTATCATATAAAACGTAAAAGTTTTAAATATTCAGTTGTGTGTGAAGTCATTTTATGTCAATTGTGAGAAATTCACTAAATATGTATAAAATTGTCTCGAGTTGCTGGTTCACCCGAGTGAAAAAGACGAGTGCAAAGGGTTAAATGTGTAGAAATGACTTAAATGCTGCTTCGAAGTACTTTAATATATATATATATATATAATTGGAATGCTAATTCTTCTTTGAAAAACAGTAGCTAGCAATTATTTTTAATTCTACTTATTAATGTTATTTATAATTATTCTATTTCATTGCAGTGCTTTATTTTACTTAATTTCTATTATTCATTTTATTTAAAAACCGATACTTATTCCATTTTATTGCTACTTATTGTGTATAATGATGTTATTTATTTAATAGCTATTATTTCTTCTATTTAATTCTTATCTTCATTCCTGCCAAAATCTGTATTAATTTATGGGATTGAAAAAAATAATAATAAAATAAATAACGACTAAGGAAATAGTTGCTTGAGTTAAAGAAAATATTATTATTATGGGTGCTTTCGCATAATTTGCGTAGGGATTTTTTTTCTTTTATTCCCTCCCTTTAAATTTAAAGGAGTTTGAACTTGGCACCCATTCTTTATTTTCGTTTGAACTAACATTTTTCTTTCTTCTTTCACAGTCTTATGGTTCTTATGGAAGCCATTCAAAACCAAACTACACACCTCCGGCAAAATATCCATCTTCGTACTCGAGAGAAACTTCAAGAGAAAGATCGGTGGACAGAAACCTCGGAGGTTACACTTCGGACTATGGAAAATCAGGTTACACCTCTGACTACGGAAAGTCAGGGTATGCCTCTGACAGAAATCGTGTTGGTTATACGTCAGACTATAATACAAAGCCAACTTATTCGTCGTACTCGAAACCCTCTTACAGTTCCTATGGCAGGAGCGTTAGTAGACAAAACAGTATTACGGGTACTGACAGACTGTCCCGACAAAACAGTATTACTGGTTCTGACCTACTGACTCGACAGAACAGTATTACAGGTACTGATAGCCTGTCTCGAAAGAACAGTATTTCTAGTAATGAGAGTCTGTCCAGAAGGAACAGTCTGAACAGAAGGGACAGTCTCTACGGTAGTTACAATGTGCTCAATAGTTTACCTATGAACTATCAAACTTACTCACGGTCACAAAGCAGAGAAGATGTGAAGCTTAACGGACTAAGCCATTCGGATTCGAAAACAAGGTACGTCCATTTTTCCTTTGATCCTCTTTTTACTTTCTTCTATACTCAATAGAAGTAAGTATTGGATTCGTAAAAATTTCGACCTTGGGTTTTTGATGGATTTACAAGTTTTGAAAGCTGTAGAACACGATTTGACCATTTTTAGAAAATGTCTGTCTGTCTGTCAATCTGTGTGTGTGTGTGACAAAATTTTGTGGCAACTGTATCTCAGGAACTACTGCACAGAATTTCATACAAAATAGTATGTAGTTGCACCTTGACATAAATGAGTGCCTATCCACTTTTGGTAAAAATTGTCTTACAGGTTGCGTTGCCATCCCACTTTTTCTAAATTTTTAGCAGGGTAGTATAGGACAAAATTTTGTATAAATTACATAAAGAGAATTATTTTTTAATAATCATTATGAAATTTACCAGAATTATTTATAACAGAGATAGTCAACTGGAAAAAAATATTTGTATGTGTAGGAGCCTCGCCTCCCCCCCCCCCTCGAGGGGAGTAAATTTTCATGATGGGTATCTTTTAAAAGAGCTTGCCAGTACCTTTAAAACGAAGGTTGAACCATAGATCTGCGGTAATTTAAAATGAAGTTATCGATTTTTTTCATTTTTAACAATTTTTTTTTTTTTAAATGTAATATTGACAATAAAATTGACTTTTTTTGGATATTTAGTGTTATACCACTTCTCTAATATGGAAATCGTCTGCATTATCATGGATAATAATTTTAATGAATTATTTTTACTGAGTGAATTTGTATAGGAAAATATAGAAGAAAGTCATGTGGTGGCTACAACATACTAGTTTTAAAGTATAATCTGGCTTAAGAGCGTGCAATACTCTATCCTCCGACACCCGAAGCTCATGTTATTCTGTGAGAAAAATTGTTTATAGAATGACTCATTACCTATTGGATTTTTTAATGCCGATTTCACATTCGGAAAATTCAGAATCGTTTAACCCTTTACCTGGCGAGGAAAATTTACGAGATTCGCTTCTCATTCTGTCTCAACTCTGAAGCGAGTAAACACGGTCAAGTCCCTTTCGAAGTTATTTTATTGCATTGTCAAAAGTTTCGCTAGTAGCAGTACAATAAAAAGAATCATATTTTTTGCAAAAACGTATATATTCGTCCGGGGCAGTTAAAGGGTTAATTTGTTCTCGTTTTTCGAAAATTGATTTTTTAAATTTTTTTTCATTTCATTTTCAGCTAAAAAACTATTAATCTTAATAGCTATCCTTAATCTTAAAATATTATGTTTAAGAATACACTATATATACATATATATATATATATATAGGGTGTTAAATAAGTCTGGATACAACAAAATATCTTTAAAGGAAGGCAAATTCGCTTTTCTTCAGAGAGTCGTGTTAAGCGGAAAAAAAAAACCTATATTAAATTATGTATCGCTTTTTTTTTTTTTTTTTTTTGACCAGAAGAGTATCCCGGGGTTTCGAATCTTATGCTTCAAAAAAAAAAAAAAAAAAAACTGGAAATCACAAAGTATTTTAATATAAAAGAAATTTCATGTGAAAGGGGAGCCAAAACTATCATAATGAGATGAAAATGGGAATTCATGCTTGATGTAGAATATTTAAAAGGAATAATATTCTTGATATTGTTATTAAATATACGCGTTTAATTTTATTAATTTTTAATTAATTTAGAAAACTGATTCGATAGAACTATTTGTGACCTGAAACATTGTGCTTTTTGTTTTTATTCCAGCAAAATAAATAAATAAATTTATTCCGATTTGCAGTTTAGAATACATCAAATTGATGTTTTGAATTACATTTAAATTGTTTTACAAATATGGAAATGAAAAATCAGAATAAAAATTCAAATATTTCTTTTGAAGAAAATAAAATATGATTTTATACTTAAAATGAATTGAATGTCTTCGCAAATTAGAATTAATGATATATTTTGCAATTGAATGAAATCTTTCATGTCCATGTCCTTTGTTCAAAAACTGTGATCGATTAGTGCTGATAGTAAGTTAAGATAATTGTAATCTTATAATAAATCCCTGTATTTTCTTTCATTTTGCATGAAAAGCATCAAACAAATTGCACAGTAAACTTAAGACGAGTGCAGCTCTATAGATCATGAGTCGATTTTCCGTAATATAATTAATTTACATGCAAAATGCTATGACAAATATTGGTGCATTGCATATTAGCAACATCGCTTCTTTCCAGGTTTACATAAATCCTTTTTTTTTTTTTTTTTTTTTTTCAGTTGTCACTAGCATTATTTTGGTCATATGTAGAATAAAATTAAGAAAAAACTTGAGATTTTATTTCCAATCTGGGGACTACACTTAAATTTTGCAAACTGAAATTTTATAAAATTTACTCCTCCCCCCCCCCCAACACCCACCAAAAGATAATTGATTAAAGCAGGGGGAAGGGGAGGTTAAACTGGTTAAGAGCAATGGGAAATATTAAGGCAGGGGTGTTTTAAGCGTTATGCTACAAAAAAAAAAAAAAAAAAAAAAAAAAAAAAAAAAGTTGCTAATTTATATATCACTGATCCGTTAAGTTTTCATTGGTTTTAATTAGTAATAATATAAATATAAATATAAATAAATAAATAATTTTAATAAAAAATAATTATCTGTCCATTTAACAAGTGAAATCACGAGTTAACACTTAAATGCCGAGCGTTGACTTTCGGCAATGTATGCAATTTTGTTTTTGTTGTGGTTGTTGTTGTCGTATGCCACTCGGAGATTCCGAGCCCCGGTAGTGGAACTAACTGGATTTATTTTAAGGTATGAGGGGTGCGTCTTCCGTTATTTAGGAGCGCCTCATAGGGAGGAAGTACGACTTTAGCTCCAGAAGCTGGTGAAAGATGGCAGCACCAGCCAAACAACAGGAACTCGAATATTGATCCGGATTAGAGCGAGTTAAACCCATGTTCCGGTACCCCCAGAGGCATAATTTTTGAAAGTATTAATAGAATAACTTTGAAGCTCGAATGCCTTATGTTTGCCGACTGACAGCAAACTGCTTTTTAGCTATAAACAATAACTAAAATAAAGTATGATTTTATACAGTATTTTTTCCTGTGATTTATTTAACAGAGGAAATAATAAAATATTTTTAAATTGATTTAAAAAATAATCAGGCATTTAAGGGTTTTAAAGTTATTAATCATTTGTAGCTTTTTGTGGTACAGGTTAATCCAAACTATTTTAATTCTTCTAAATTTTTTTGTTGGTCCATCTATTTTCACTCGTGACTAAATTGTTACTAGGAAATGTGAGCCCAAAAGTTTTCTTTGCATGTCTGAAGTTCAAGGCCGATTCAACAAATTTTTCCTTGGAATATAGAAAAAAAATATCTAATAATAGTAGCAACCACTGTATATAAAAATTTTACTATAGCTGTATTAATGTAGTGGAGAAAATGTGTGCGCATATAGCTATGAATTACTGCAAATAATAAACAGATAAAACTTTTTTTTTTTTTACAAATAATGCTGTTTTATGAAAAATAATAATAAATTTCTTTATTAAGAAAAACTAATACAAACATTTAATTTATGCAAGAAACAGCCAATCCTTTTTGCCTTTTAAGCCAACTATTTATGCAATTCACGTTTTATGAACATAATATTCTCAATGTAAGTAATGGCTACAATTCACTACTTCTTCAATGACTGCAAATTATTTTCAATTAGTTTTGATTTTGGAAAAGCCTTCTTTCTATATTGAGTTAATAAAACAGATAATCTAAAACAAATTTTTCAAGGCTGTCTGAGCATTTGGTAAATGCGCTCTATGTACGCCCTATTTAATCCATTTCAGAAAACAGTTTATTTAATTTTTTTTTCTTCAATGTGGTTATTCATATATTTACTTTCCGGACACTCTAGTGAGGAAAGTATTGTAATCATGTCAAAAATCCGAATTTGAGATTTTGATGTTTCTATACGTTTCGAGGTCCAATGAATCCGTTTTCACTATTTTTGCGATGGTGTATGTATGTGTGTGTGTGTGTGCATGTCTGTGAGTGAACATGCTAGCGTCTAAACGCTTTGTTCGAATAAGCTGAAAGTTGGTACGTATATTGTAAGTCACCCTAGTACGAACCCTATTGATTTTGGTGAATCTAGCACTTATAGTTTTTTTACAGGGACACAAAGAAAAATTCTTTATCATTATGGCCTATGGGACCAAAATCTTAAACGTGCGATAGCATGTAAACGTCTTATTCAATTGAGGAAAAAACTTATACACATATTATAGGTCGCAATTACTCAATCTGTGTAGATTTTGGAGAATCTGGCATTTATAGTTTTTTTACAGGGACACAAAGAAAAATTCTTTATCATTATGGTCTATGGGGCCAAATTTTTAAAAGCGTGATAGCTTCTAAACGCCTTATTCAATTGAGCTGAAAATTTATATGAATATTATAAATCACTGTTGCACTAACTTTTGCATTTTGGTGAATCTAGCATTTATTGGTTTTTACAGGGACACAACGAAGAATTCTTTATCATTATGATCTATGGGCTCAATGTTCAGTAGCGTTCAATAAAACATCGTGTAATACATGAAGAAAAATACTCAAACACTCTATTATGGTTTTCTCTCTTTTGTTTGTTTAAAAACTCCTCTTCCTTTACTTTATCTACAAAACTGTTAATGACTCAATGTTCGGAAAGTCGAGTGGAGTCACTCCAGATTTTTTTATTATTTATTAATTATATTATTTAGTGCATTAATTTATTTTTGTATTTATTTTTACATAAAATAATTGTAAAGTAAGATCTACTATCATTGATACCAGCTTTCCCGGTTTTTTCGGAAAGTGAAATACCTCTAATTTTTGATAATTATTAGAAACAGCTTTTCTACTGTTTATATGCTGTTAACTGTGATGAAAAATATTATTAGAAAATAGTAGTGGTTAATCTTTGAAAAAGAACCTTAAAGTTGGCAACTATAGACTAACATTGAATCAATGTAGAGTTTAATTATTGCCTGCTTATTACAGTACAGACATTCTTTCTTCAAAAGGTCACTAAAAGTTGAATCGAAAGCTCTATTTTTTTCTTTTTATTCTTATTTGATTGTTCTAATTATCATTGCATGTAAATATTTCTACCAGGACTTCTACTATTTCTACAAGCTCGGATACCTTTTCGTAACTATTATTTTACAATAATTTTTGAGTAAATTTATAACAGGAAATTTGTGAGTAAATGGTAGTCATAGAAAAAAATGATGTTTAAGAAACTTTTCACTCAGAGCAACACAAATAACATTTTTTTTATTATTATTACTAATGGAAGAAAGTATTGGATTCGTAAAAATTTGCGACCTCGGGTTTTTGATGGCTTTACATGTTTTGAGAGCTGTAGAACACGATTTAAATATTTTAAATGTCTGTCTGTCTGTGTGTGTGGCAAAATTTTGTGGCAACTGTATCTCAGGATATACTGCACAGAATGTCATACAAATTGGTATGTAGTTACACCTTGACCTAAATGAGTGCCTATCAACTTTTGGTAAAAATTGTCTTACAGATTGCGTTGCCATCCCGCTTTTTCTGAATTTTTAACATGGTGGTATAGGACAAAATTTTGTATAAATGCGAATAAAGAGAATTATTTTTTAATAATCAGTATGAAATTAAAAATAATTATTTATAATAGTGAAAATAGTAAACTGGAGAAAAAAATTGTATATGTAGGAAAATCCCCCCCCCCCCCCCCCCCCCCGTCTGGGGAGGAAATCCCTCCTTGAGGGGAATAATTTTTTATGATGGGTATCTTTCAAAAGAGCTCGCCAATACCTTTAAAATGAAGTGTTGAACCATCGATCTGCGATAATTTAAAATAAAATTATCGATCTTTTTCCTTTAAAATAAATAAATAAATTATTTTATTTATTTATTTATTTTTATTATTTTATGTTTTTATTTATTTATTTATTTATTATTATTATTATTACATATAATATCGAGAATAAAATGAACTTTTTTTGGATATTTAGTGTTATACTACTTCTTTAATATGAAAATCAAACTGCATTATCATGAATGATAATTTTATTAAATAATGATTTTTAATAAATTATTTTTACTGAGAGAATTTGCATTGGAAAATATAGAAGAAAGTCATGTGGTGGCCACAGCATTCTAGTTTTTTTTTTTTTTTTTTTTTTTATATAATTATTTTTTTGTTTTGATAATGAACATTTTTCCTTTCAATTATCTTACAGGAAATTTTCCTGCTTTTCATTTTTCTTTGCTATAGTTTTTCATTTCATTTTACAATAGTATGGGATGCTTGATTTTTAGATTGATTTCTTTAGAAATCGACCTGTTGTAATCACTTCGTTTAACTATCTATCTATCTATCTATCTATCTATATATAATGAAAATTTTGTCATCACGATAACTCCCGAAATAATACTCCAAATCGAACCAAATTTGTACAGCGAATTTATCAAGTGGCAGCCACTTGAAAATTTCAAATTCACATTGTAAAAATCGTATTTAGGACAGGATTTGCTTCAATTTTGATGTAAATATAGACTACATAAGGGCATCAACCAAGTTTATTAATGAACTTTATCTGCCATTTTTAACAAAGTGGCAGATATCCCATATTAAGCGGTCCACTTGAAATCAGGCTACCACTTGAAAATTTAACGCCACGATAACTTCCAAAATAATGCTCCAAACCGAACCAAATTTGGACAGTAAACTTATCTTATAAATCTCTTGGACGAGTTTGTTAACCAACTTGTTCCGCCATTTTGTTTTTAAGTAGAGACCACTTGAAAATTTCAAATTCACATTGTAAAAAGAGTATTTAAGACCGGATTTGTTTGAATTTTGATGTAAGGGTCTCAACCAACTTTATTAATGAACTTCATCTGCTATTTTTAACAAAGTGCGGATGAATTCAACTTGAAATCAGTCTACCACTTGAAAATTTATAATCATGATAATTTTTTTAATTCTTATTCAATTCGAACCAATGTTAGACAGTGAACTTATCATATAAATATCTTGGATGAATTCACTGGGCAACTTGTTCCGACATTTATTTCCAAGTTGCGGCCACTTGAAAATGTGCCATCACGATAACTTTTAAATACTAAACTGATTCAAACCAAAGTTGGATAGTGAACTTGCGGTTCAAATATCTTGGATAAGTTCGTTTGGTAACATGCTCCGCCATTTTTTTTTTCCAAGTGATGGCCATTTAAAAATTTTTCATTATGATAACTTTTGTAATACTGAATCAGTTTGTATCAAACTTGAGTAGTGGATTCATTATTCAAATTCGCTAGGCATCTCACTACGCTCTTTTGTTTCCAAGTGGTGGCCACTTCAAATCACGGTACCACTAGAAAATTTCTTATCAGGATGATTTATGAAATACTGAATAAGTTAACACTGAATAAGTTAACAGAGTAAGTGGACAGTGAACTTATCATACAAATATCTTGGATGATTTTGCTTTGCAAGTTGCTCCCCCATTTTGTTTCCAAGTTGTAGCCACTTTCACTGCCACTTGAAAATTTGTCATAACAATAACTTTTGAAATAGGCATTGTTTCGTACCAAAGTAAGACAGTAAAATGCTTTGAATATCTTGAATGAGTTTTCTGGGTAATTTGCTCCGTCATATTGTTTTTAAGTAGCGGCCACCTGAAAATTTGTAATTACGAAAACTTTTGAAGTACTTGATCAATTCAAACCAAAGTTGAAACAAGTCCTTCCACCTCATTCGAAAGGGTAGGTTGGTTTTTTTTCCCCATCAAGTAGTCGTCATTTTTTTGAAAATGGCGGCTAAAATCATTAATGGACTTGGTAGAAATATTGATGTAGGCTACGTACATATGTAGTTTTAAGCAAATTGGTTCATAAATACCTTTTTATGTGAACTCAAAGTTTTCAGGTGGCCGGCACTTCGAAACAAGGTGGCGGACCAAGTTGGTAAACAAATATATTAAATGTGAGATAAGTATACTGTACAAATTTAGTTCGAATTAATTCAGAATCTCAAAAGTCATCATGTTGAAAAATTAAGTGGCTGCCACTTGGATCAAAATGACGGAGAAAGTTGCTCAGTGAACTAATCCAAGATATTTGTTAGATAAGTCCACTGTCCAACTTTGATTCGAATAAATTCAGTATTTCAAAAGTTATCGTGATAACAAAGTCTAAGTAGGTAGCGTTTAAGTGGACGCAACTTGTAAACAAACTTGCCCACCGAAATCATAGTTGTTTGAATGATAAATCCATTTTTCAACTTTAATTTGAATTAATTAAGTACTTCAAAAGTTACCATAATGATAATTTTTCAAGTGGCCGCCACTTGGAAATAAATTTGCGGATCAAGTTACCAACTGAACTTATCCAAGAAATTTGAACCATAAGTTTACTATCTAACTTTTGTTTAGTATTTTAAAATTTATCATGATAGCATATTTTCAAGTGGCAGCGGGATTTCAAGTGGCAGCAACTAGGAAACAAGATGTCGAAACAAGTTGCCCAGTGAACCCCATCCAAGATAATTATATGATAATATCACGGTCCAAATTTTGTTCGAATTTAATCAGAATTTAAAAAGTTATCAAGTTTATAAATTTTTAAGTGGTAACCTAATTTCAAGTTGTCTCGCTTAATTTATAACAACCGCACTTAGTTAAAAATGGTGGATAAAGTTCATTAAAAAACTTGATTTTGACCCTTATATAGTCTATGTATAAAAATAAAATTCAAGCAAATCAGGTCTTAAATACGCTTTTTACAGTGTGAATTTGAAAATTTCAAGTGGCCTCCACTTGAAAACCAAATGGAGGAGCAACTTGATTAGCAAAGTCTTTCAAGATATTTATAAGCTAAGTTCACTGTCCAAATTTGGTTTGATCTGGAGTATTATTTCGTAAGTTATCGTGATTTTAAATTTTCAAATGGTAGCCTATTTCAAGT